>OY755214.1:2653080-5053080 GCA_963576765.1 Draba incana | reverse complement strand
TCATTCATGCTCCTAAAGAAGAAGATACCAAGTCTGCTCCTGCTCAGGCTGTTACTGAGACCGCTCCTCTTACGGAAGCACCACTCACAACCGTAGATTACCCCGAGATGAGGGCCTAGAAGAACACCTTTACTACTCCATGGGATTCTGTTAATTTTGGTTTTATGTTTCTGCCTCTTTTGACAGTTTATAATTTATCATATCTTTTCGAAGCAGACACGTTTTCTCAAACGTATTTCTTAAATTATCTCAAGTTTTCAATGTTTAACCTCTCTTTTTGTTCCACCTTTCGAGTAGGTATAATATAATATGGCATGTCTAGAGAATTTTCTTTTTGAAATTTGTATGAAGTATGAACATAGCTAATTACAAAAATTAGAGGCAGAAAAATGATCATATTAGATCTCTCCCAAAATATTTGAAATTGAAATATTTGAAATTGACAAGACAGAGAACGTACCTCCAAGCATTGGTGCTAAAATCGAAAACTTCACACAAGTAGTGACGTTGTCTAGGCCGAATTTGGATGAATTATATAACCAAACTGGCTTGTAAATGCCTTTGAATATGTCTCTACCCAACCCAAGCTTAGGAGATGTGATGGACAAATCTTTTCTATTTTTCTTTTTGATATTGATGAGGTGTTGAAAAGTGGAAAGAGGAAAACTTCCATACCATCCAGTCGCGGGATTGATCAGGAAACTCGGGTCTTTGACACTGAAAGATGCATATTATGCCGCTCAAGGCAGAGAACTTGGACGTGGAAATTATTGACGACCCCAACATAATTCTCCTTCCAGCTTCTTGATCACCACCACAACTAATAGCCACGAAAAGGACATCTGGACCTCGTGATTGCTTGCGATGATTAAACAGTTTTTCTTGGAATGTATTATAGATTTCAATTTTATCAAATAAAAAAAGAAAAAAATTCAAAAGTTAACCTGGGGAAAATACAAAAATAAAATTAAAAATGACTTGTTTCATGTTGAAAAAAAATAACAGAAAGTGGTGATTATTAAAATCCGATTTTGAAGCTATTTAGTTCCAACTTCAACACAGCTAATTAACGAAAAGGAGAAGTATATTATCATGTCAAAGATTTATAGTTATATCGTATCTTTGAAGCATACACGGATTTGTCAAACTATCTCAAGTTTCCAATTTGAAGCTCTTTTAGTTTCCACTTTTGCATCTAAAGACTGGGTGAAAATTTAGGAGAAGAAGTCCATCGTTTAAATTTAAAATGCAGAAATTGTTAAATTATAATGAAAAATTAGTTTAGTAAAGCAGTGAATAAATTTAGGAAATAATGAAGAAATCGTAAGATTTAGTATGGAGATTTTATATGACCAGTGGTTGCAAGGATACACGGCCATGAAATAATAGCTTAGTTTTGTCCATAATTGCTATTGGCCAAATGACGACCAAAAGTCGCAAGTATACATGGCCAAGGGCTTTTGGATGCATGGGTATCATATGATTTCAAAAGTTATTACAAATTTTGTGAATGCTCTAGAGACCAACCATGATCATCCTTCTTGTGGCATGTACATGAATTTGGGAGAACTCTTATCAAAGAGTAGAAGATGGAGAGTATCAGCTGGTACAGTCTAACCAAGGGGCTTGGAGGATAGCTCACAATGTCATCAGACCAAAGAAGCCAATCTTATGCTTAGTTGGGGTTATTCTATTGTAAGTTTTTGATGAAACAAACGAGTCAGAAGACGAGAAGAAAAAAACGATACGGATTTAATCTATCAAAAAAATTTAGTTTGATAAAATAGAAAATAAATTAATGGAATGAATGGTTTGATTTATCAAAAAATACAAGGAGGTGATAGATGACCAAGTAATCAGAAAAGCACATGAGTTTTTTGAGACAAGAGAAATGTCAATTAAGTGAAAATATACTCAACTTTGTCTACTTCCCAAGATAGTGAAACATGTTAAAAATGTATGATCTTAGACTCATCAGCATGTGCCATATATGTGCAATAAAAGATTATCATCTCCAACATCTTTGTTTCCAATTGCAGTCATTCCTAAGTAACCTTGTTGATATCTAATAATATTCTCATTGCGCATAAAATGGTCTATCGCCTAAAAGTGCATTCTAAATTTTTTTTTCCTCAAGGTTGTTCAAGGTTTCCCTTGAAACACTTGACAACCCAAGGCTGCGGAGACTCATGGTAGGAACGTGTCGCTTTCGCTTAGTCGTGGAGAAGCTGAGGAACTTCTTGACTGACTTTATAATTTTCTTCGACCGAGATTATTACGCTGAACTTTACGTAGAGCGAGATAATGCGATAAGGAATGGAATATTTGCGTCTATAACGAAAGACACAAAGAAATTGGTGATTGAAGTGAGAATGAGATTTGATTATTGATTATTTACTTATTGATTAATTGACAAGATTTTATTGATTTACGTTTGATTGACAGATGAGAGGTGAGTGGCGACAAGTGAGAGCAGCTTTTGTAGAAGCGATTCCGGTGTTGAGGAAGAATACTTTCACTAGGGTTACATATGGGGCTAAACCCTTGTTATAAATAATCCTTCTTATGTGTTTTTTATTGTAAAAAAAACTCTTAGTAGACATTAACAAATTTTCAATCGGTATATCTGCTTTTCGTTTTACATATGTCTTGTTATAAACTGTATTATACATCCTTCCATATTAATTACATATTATAAACTGCAGTAGACATTAACATATTAATTACATCGGAATATTATACATCCTTCCATCAATAGGGATGTTCTTTTTCTTTTTTTTTGTCGTCAATTGGGATGTTCTTAAGTCGGCAGAGTGATAACTTTAAGGTTAAGTAAATATTATCCTTTTATATCTCTTTTTCCTTTTTAATGTCTTTTTTACGCATTTGAAGAAGTAAACAATAAAGTATTTTAGTTAATAAGTAAAAATAGAGATAAGGTAAATATAATAAAAATGCAATAATATCAAAATGATAAATCAAATTTCGATTTTTCTTTCATTTTAAATTAGGTACAAGCTAATAAAACATTGGGGTTGGAGAATGGAGGGACACATCACACGGTCTAGTCGGCCCACATGTTGTGACACGTTCTTTCGGGACGATCCTTGTCATGTGGCTAACGCTATAACAACTTATGATCAAAATTAAGGTTTATTCCAACCGATATCGTTCGGTCCGATCCGAATATGAATAATGTTCTTTTTGTCGTGTGAAACATAGAGTTTTCTTCTTTACGTCAATTTTTTTTCTTTCCGTCTTGACACGGAAACTTTTCAAGTCGTCTCCAAAACTCCCTTTCCCCATGTACTCGACCCTCGAGACGTTAGTATGTGCATCCTCGATGACCGCTTGTGTGTATGCGAGGTAAACTGGCCCAACCAAGTCATATGGTCGTTGAATGGCAACAACAAGACGTGGGAAAAATTGTGTTCTACAGATCTCACTATAACTTTGGCTGGGTTGCCGTTCATGTTGGGGTACCCTGAATCACTCTGGCCAATAGCAATTCTGGACAAGACTAAGTTATTACTTCATGGCCGTGTGTACTTGCAACCACTGGTGATACACGATCTCCTTACCAAATCTTACGATTTGTCCTTCAAGCCTACCGGCACCGGAAATTTTGTTTATTATTTCCAAAGTTTATTCTCTGCTTTGCCAAACTAACTTTTCATTGTAATTTTTTCTTTTTTTTTAATAATTTAACCATGAATTTTGTTTATTATTTCCAAAGTATATTTTTAAACACAAGTACACAACATATTTAACGTAAAAGTGGTGGAGTAAAACATGATCTGGAAACTTTGATTACTCCAATATACCTCCCGGTTCATTATACATGTTTCTACTTGATCAACACTCACAATTTCAAAACTTTTTGGAACTTGAAGAGTTCTAAAAACATATCTTAAGATACAATATTTTTTTTTCAAACTGATTACTTAGATTACCTTAAACTTCAAAGGTGGAGAAATTGTTCAAAGATACAAGAGCTTGCTAGCTAGCTCGTCGGCTTCAACATTAGCGATCTACATTAGCCGATCGCGGAATAAAAACAAATAAGATAGAAGTGAATTCCTCAAATAGATAACGAATATCAAAAAGGAGAGCATTCAACTCATTGACAACTCCATTCGCATTGAGTAGAGTGACAAGAGAGAGTAATAAGTTACAATCTGAGTAGCAATTAAGCGAGCGGAATCCAGCAGATAGGGTTGCAATAAGTGCAGCTTAGATAGCGAAGGCTTCTGCGATGATGGCCGTACAACCTGATGTGTGACCTTGCTGATCTCTCTGTGAGATCACAAAAGTTCAATATTTCTTCCTAAAAACTAACACATACCAAAAAAAAAAAAAAAAAAAAAAAAAAAAACAGTGTCTGGTGCAGTACACAAAAACTCTGTTTCGTTATGAATACAAACCAATCCAGAAGAAGAGACACAAGACAACACACTCATGGAAGAAGAATAGTAGACTCCATTTTCTTCAGATCATAAGAGAGACTCCATCTTCATCATAAATAATCAATCTCACCAATACACCTAAAACCCCTCTTTCACCGCAACCCTCAGGCGGTGAGGTCTTTTGTCTAAACTTTCACAGAATCTTTTGCTTCTTTGATTGTATAAAACCTTGAAGCAAAGTGGGCAATGCCGACTAACTATGACTGACACGAGAATCTCACCAAAAAATAATGTTGTGCTTTGATTGACACCATCCATGTATCCAAAGCTTTTCAAGTTCATAGAACAGGAACAGGAATACCAGCAGCTTCTGCTGCCTTCTTTTGCTTCTCCTTCTCAATTTCCACTCTTCTCAGCTCTGCGTGCTGTGCAATGCCGTTTGCAATCGCTTGATACGTGAAGTCTAGTGACTGGTTAAGGTTCTGAAATCTCTGCGCATCTGATGCCTGCAGAACTGTATAATGGAACAAGAACACGATTAAGCGAAATGTATGCAGAAACCCCTTCTAGAGAAGTGGAGCTGTGCCTGTGGTTGGAAAAATAATGAAGTAGAGGATTTTTTTTATAGGTTTACCTCTGATTGCATTGACAAAGAACACAAACGCATCGACCTCTGATTGTTTTCAAGGAAGTCACTGTTAGAAATACTTACTGTACCTTTTCCTCACATATTCATGTGGGTCTTCCTCCCAAAGCTTTTGATCATTGTCATTGCAGCACATTAGAGGGAAAACAATCTCAAAAAGTAGAACATCCAGCCGAGACAGCAGCAAATTATACATGCTATTCTTCGATATGCTGCAGATACAATGAATTAGTTTCATATAAACAGGAACTTCCTTTCACATAAAATACCACATAATATCAAATGGATTACAAAACCAATTTGTAAAAGCCCCAATTTCATACTTTCATGTCTACACAGCAGTCAATTGTGCCAGGGGAGATGGTAAAATCACATCCTGATTCATGATATATGGTAGAAAGGCGTAAAATTGGAAACACAAATAAACATAAAATACACATTTTTGCCCAAAAACAATTCTACAACGGCAGATAAGTGAGCATGCTGAATGTATACAAGTATGGACATGAATCTAATGCACACACGGAACTGTAACACAAACCTGTTGCTTAACTACACAAATCACTTTAACCGGATTGAATTGTGTATATTAAGTTTAGAAATACACACTGTAAATTTTCGCATAGTTTCTTAAGAGTAACTTATCTATCTAGCGACTTACACAGATGGATGACCAAAATATTTTGCATATCAGCTTGATAAATTCTGCTATCTCCAGAGAGGGATTGGCTATCTGGGCAAGCCCGTTAAAAGTTGAGGAAATGTCTCCTTCACAATGCAGGAAACCGGCATTCTCTCCTCATTAGACTTGAACCTAAAAAATAAAATCATAAACAGAATCAAGAGGATGTGCTACATATGTGTAAACAATTACATTGTCATCTAAATTTGCTGCTTCTATACATAAAAATCACAACTAAACTCTACAAGCCATTCTGAATATCGTTTGACAGAGCCATGAATTGCTTCACACTCATTGTGTGAATACGCAAGTAAACACTACCATCTATTCTGCACAAGAGTGTTCCCAGCTAAACTGCAACCGTTGAAATTGCGCTACTGCCACCGCAGGCAATCATGAATACGTATCAATAATATCACTAATAAACCTTCAAATCACACACATAGGAATGGGAATACGGAATGGAAAATGATGAGCTTGGGTGACATAGACAAGGATATTGTCCCTCGCCAATTCTTTGTCGCTTTGCAATATCCTCTGCTGCTCTCCTGCACCATCAGACAGATTAATCTAAGAGCTTCCAAAAGTTAGGACTGAACAAGATAATAGCCGATTAAGACCCCAATCTTCAGGCGACCAGTTCTTAGCAATGAAGTTCTTGAACTGGATACTAGCAATTTGACGCACTGCCATGTCACAGTTTCCATCCAAAGCCATCTGCAATAGTCTCACCAAATGCTGGGGCGTGTCCTGCAACTGCAAAACAGATAATGATGAGAAACATGAACATCAAGAACTAGAGAGAAATCTCATCTTGAACATCTTATTGAGCTACTAGTGAATCCTTCAAATCCAAAAGCATTGAAATCTATAGCGCCAGATAAGCGAGGAACTATAAGTTAGCTAAAGTGGGCAATGGTGAAGGTGTATACAAGTATGTACATGAAACTTGGATTGTAAGTTAGTATGGTCAAACATATACTGAACCAGTTTATGTTGTGATTCTTAAACAAACAAGAAATGCTATCCCAAGCGAAATCTAGCAACGGCAGAACCGAATCACGCGATTGTGTTGAAATTTCATGATGAGCACAAATAATGTGACACATTGACCCATTTCTTAGCAAGATCATTGATTATTCATACTCGGAAATCAACAAGACAAAATTAAGAACGGAAGATATTTGTTCCCTTACCTTATTCCCTAAAAATGGGAAGTAACAGTTCCACTACATATTCTGATTACAAAGAGTGTATGATTGTTCTGCTATTTCATGAACAAAAACAAGAGTAAAGTCCCAAATTCGGTTTTCTTGGTCACTTTGACGAAACCATTAGACCCAAGTCTCAAATAATTTAGGTGAACCAGTGTGTCCACAATAGAAGGGTAAAAATTAGAGTTTATCCATGGTTTAAGAGCGAAAAACAAAGTAGCTTACGAGTTTGAGGCGACACAGAGCAGAGCGAGGAACAAGCTGAATGATCCAGACAACGAGCTAGAGGAAATGGCAAAGACGGGTTACGCCAGTGATCTTCTTGCTGAGAATGAGGAGCTAACAGGAGTAGGCTCTGCTGCTCTTTTGGCAGATAACTCACAGCAACCAATGCAAGGAATGACACTCGCCACAAAGGTTGTCTGCTGGTAAAGCGGATGCTGTTATGATGGAAGCAGTGAACCAGGTTAGATCAAGAGACTCTCAAACATGTTTGCTTGGAGGAGAAAATCCTGAGTTGCACTTTCTGGCTTTTCTGGGGTCACTCCGAGGAAGAAGGAGAATCAAACGCCTAATCCAGTGTTGACCCCTTCGATGACTCCTACTAATGATGGGCTTACTCCAAGAATTGACTTGACAGCATCAAGGAATGGGTCTTCTTTTCCTGTTATGAGACTCAGATCCCCTTCGATGACTCCTGCTGACGATGGTCTTACTCCTAGAATTGACTTGACAGCATCAAGGAATGGGTCTCCTTTTCCTATGATGAGACAAAGAGGTATCAAGTCTCTCTCACATTTCTTTCTTCTCTCTTTCTTTTAGTTTTTTCCTTTTTTGATGCTCAGATTCAGGGTTATAATTGTTTATTTTCTTCTCTTTGTTGTGGTCAAAGACTGGACGCTTGAAGAAGATGAAAAACTCAAGTCTTTATTTTCAGATGGGGAAAATATTGATGAAGTGAGCGAGCAGATGGGGAAAACAGTGGATATTTGCTCCGTTAGGTTGGTTAACCTTGGCTTCCAGTTGAAAGAAACAGAGATAACAATCTCCGATGAAGTATTGTTCGTGTTGAACATTGTTTGTCCGTGCGAAAGGCTCCTCGAATCTGTTTTTCGTCAGAAAATGCGTACAGTTTGTAGAGAGAACCAAGTGTGTATCGAGACAGCGCCTTTCGACGATGACAATTTCATAGTCATTTCGATTTCTGCAATGGAGCGATTTGATACAGAATCTCGAGTACCTAATGCCGCTTCGAAGCTATTCAGATTCTGTCTTGAGACAGTAGACAAGCCGAGACTCCGAAGGTTGATAGCGGGTACATGTCGTATCAGATTTACCACGAAGAAGCTTCGAAACTTTTGCACTACGTTTCTAATGTTCTTCTACCGCGGTTTTAGCGTGAGTGGGTTTAGTGAAAGGACGAATGAAACCGGGTTACGCGCCATGGTAGAGCAAGATAGGTTTAAGTTTGTGATTAGCTTGACCGGAGCATGGCAAATTATTGAGCCTGCCTTTCTTGAGTCGATTTCGGAGATCCGGAGAAACGCGTTTACCCGTGTCACGTATGTGAAACGGTAAGCGTTAACACAAGATAGTAGAGAAAAGTTAGCAAAAGACTGAAATTGTGTTTGTTGATTTGGTTAATAGTTGTTTTCTAATATGATATTACCATTTGAAAGTTCTGACAATATCAAAATTTAGTACTAATATGATCATTGTTTCTGTATATTCCCATTTTGAATGTGCTTGTAGGATTATAGTGAACGGTTTTGGAAATTTAATCATATACTGCTTAGCCTCTTAACAATCTTTACAAAAAAAAAAAAGAAAAAAAAAAAAACAATTTTTACAAAGTAAGGAAATTTACTTATAGAAGTCAAGACACCACATCCACAGATATATGTAGTTTAAAAAGAAAATTTAAGTGTAAAAATGTAGTCATGACTCTTTCCTGCTCCAAGTCTCCACAATTTGTCAAGTGTATAAAGAATAATGATTTCTCAAACATGTACGCAAATGTAACACAAACAGAAAGTCTTATTAATTGATTTTTCCACTGATTCAAGAATGGGTATAAAGTCAAAACTTGAAATCCATGTATCGGTATTCTAGAGAATTGGTACGGTTTTTTAGTTCCAAAATTTTTGCCCATCCCTACATAAATAAATTAGTCGAATCCGATATTGATACAAAACATAAGAAAACCTATATAAATTTGTTCACTGTTCATATTTTTCATTTAGGTGAAAGGCCGACAAAATAACCCAATTAATTAGCAGGAAAAGATCTGGTTCGTGTTAAACCGGAAATAGGCAGACGACCCGGGTCAATCAAATGGTTAGTTAAACAACCCTAGGATTTAAATACTCTTTTTTTTTATTTTCGTCTACCTCTCTTCGTCCTTCTCTCGACTCTCGCCAACTATCATCTCTCCTCTCCCTTCTTCTCCGCCATTTTTGTCGCTCTATCAAGCTCTACTGAATCTCCCTACTCAATTAAGCTCTCTCTAGGGCTTTTTTACTCGGAAGATTCCAAATCGAATCCATCTGATCGTCTCTTCCGATTTCTCCAGATTTTTTTTTTTTTACTCTGTGTAGTGTCTAGATTTCCAAACTCCACCGAGTATGGATCTGCCTAGCCTCGCTTCAATCCTCAGAGACGCCGCGCTCAACCCTATTCCCGATGAACGCAAAGTTTCTGAGCAGAAACTCAATCAGGTTTGATTGATTAGTCAGATTTCAATCCTTTTGCACTTGGAGGATTGATTCACTAGTTCAATAAGATGGTTTTTTATTGTTGTTCACTGTCTTGCAGTTGCAGCACACGCCCCAGCATTTGGTGAGGTTATTGCAGATAGCTGTGGATGGAAATTGTGACATGGCAGTGCGTCAAATTGCTAGTATTCAGTTCAAGAACTTCATTGCTAAGAACTGGTCACCTGAAGATTCGGGTAATAATTGGCTATTATTTGTTCAGTCTTAACTTTTTTTGGAAGCTTTTAGGTTAATCTGAGTGTTTGATGGTGCAGGAGAGCAGCAGAAGATTTTGCCAAGTGACAAAGAATTGGTGAGGGATAATATCCTTGTCTATGTCACCCAAGTTCCAACTTTACTGAGGTAAGTTTGATAGATAGCTCTTGATTTTTTAAGCAAATTTATGGCTAATCATCATCTTGTATGATATCGATTGTTTTTGAGGCTGATACGTCGTGCATCTCTGAATGTATCTCTTCATTATCCTTAGTTGTTTGATATCTGAACATTGGATAGTGGGTGATGATTCAAAAGTTTGCTAATTTTGTACTCCCTTGGTCTCAGAAGTATCTTCTATAGGCCTCGAGAACAAGCTTTATTTTGTTTCTCTTCAAGGCCAATCGTACTTATGTTTCTTTCACTATTTTCTGATGCAGATCACAACTTGGAGAGTGCCTGAAGACGATTATTTATGCTGACTACCCAGAACAATGGCCTCGTCTTCTGGATTGGGTGAAGTACAACTTGCAAAATCAACAAATTTATGGAGCTTTGTTTGTGTTGCGGATACTCTCTAGAAAATATGAGTGAGTTCATCACTTTCCATTCCATGTCCCCATGCCTATGTGTGTGATTTGAAGGTTTATCAGTGATATTATTGATATGCATTATTGATACGTCTTCATGATCGTCTGAGGTGGCAGTAGGGTAATTTCAACTGTTGCAGCATTTAGGTGGGGACACTCTTAGGTAGAAACTAAATAAGGGAAGGGACGTTTTAAATTAGAAAAAGAGTGGTAGGCAGAGTGGATGTCAGTGTTTACTTGCGTAATGAGTATTAACACAATGAGTGTTAAGCATTTCATGGCTCTGTGTAACGATATTGAAAATGTATTATGAAGTTTAGTTTTTGGAACTCAAGGTGTGCTTTACATGTAAAATGGCAGCAAATCTAGATGATAATCTCATTGTTTACTCATAAGTAGTACTTCCCCCTTAATTCTGTTTGTTGATTTTATTTTTTAGGTTCAAATCTGATGAGGAGAGGACACCAGTTTCCCGCATTGTGGATGAGACATTTCCTCAACTTTTGATTATTTTTAACGGGCTTGTTCAGATAGCCAATCCCTCTCTGGAAATAGCAGAATTTATCAAGCTGATATGCAAAATATTTTGGTCATCCATCTATGTAAGTCACTAGATAGACTAGAATATTTTGGTCATCCATATTTGTTGCAACACATAATATCTTATGATATTGACAATTGCCAAATTTGTATATATAAACTCTTATTTGGTATGGAAAAACCTCAGTATATATATAAAAGACTGGCATAGTGGGCTAGGAGCGCATCCTTAAACCCCTGCCTGTTACTGTTTTCTTTTCAGGATAATTTTTGGATACCCTGATCTTAATTTTGTCTTACTTTCCAAAGGTTCACCACATGATCATTTTTTACTATTTTCTGTGGGCAGCTGGAGCTGCCAAGGCAATTATTTGATCTAAACGGTTTTAATGCCTGGATGGTTCTGTTCTTGACTGTTTCGGAGCGTTCTGTTCCGGTTGAAGGCCAGCCTATGGATCCGGAACTTAGAAAATCTTGGGGCTGGTGGAAGGTCAAGAAGTGGACAGTGCACATCTTAAACAGGCTCTATAGTCGGTATGTCTCTGAAGCTAACAGCTTTAAGAAGTACACTTGGAAGGTCTATTAAAATTTTGAGAACATTCACTGTGATAGGTTTGGAGATCCAAAGCTTCAAAGTCCACAAAACAAACCTTTTGCCCAAATGTTTCAAAAGAATTATGCAGGCAGGATTTTGGAAAGCCACCTAAATTTTCTGAATACAATTCGTGTTGGAGGCTATCTGCCTGACAGAGTTACCAATCTTCTTCTTCAGTACTTGAGCAACAGGTTTGTGTTACAATTCCTTGTGTGCATTAGTTTCATGTACATACTTGCATACATTCAGCATGCTCACTTAGCTAACTTAAATTTCCTTACTTATCTGGCGTTAGGTTTGTTTTTTGGTTAGTGTATGTTAATATGTTTTCCTAATATTATGCCATTCTACCATATATCATGGATTCAGATATGAAACTATGAAATTGGGGTTTTGTAATACATTTGATATATGTGGTATTTTATGTGAAAGGAAGTTCCTGTTTCTATGAAACTAATTCATTGTATCTGCAGCATATCGAAGAATAGCATGTACAATTTGCTGCTGCCTCGGCTGGATGTTCTGCTTTTTGAGATTGTTTTCCCTCTAATGTGCTTTAATGACAATGATCAAAAGCTTTGGGAGGAAGACCCACATGAATATGTGAGGAAAGGGTACAGTAAGTATTTCTAATAGTGACTTCCTTGAAAAGTCCTAAATATATCATTTTTAATGATGTTTGTTGTGCTGTAGATATCATTGAAGACTTGTACAGTCCGCGAACAGCATCAATGGATTTTGTAAATGAATTAGTCCGAAAACGTGGGAAAGACAACCTTCCAAAATTTGTTCAGTTTGTTGTTGGGATCTTCAGAAGGTATTGCATTAGAGTTCTTCTGCATCGACTTTTTCTTCTAGTTGTGTCTTATTGGGAACTTGTTTTTTTTCCCATTGTTTGTAGTTATGACGAAGCTCCTGTAGAACATAAGCCTTATCGTCAAAAGGATGGTGCGATGCTTGCTGTTGGAGCTCTTTGTGACAAACTGAAGCAAACAGATCCCTATAAATCTGAACTAGAGCGTATGTTGGTGCAACATATCTTTCCTGAATTCAATAGTCCAGTTGGACATCTTAGAGCAAAGGTATTCATTGTTTTGTTTAACTGCGTCATGGATGCCTCAGCAATCCATGATTGCCTTAATAGGGGTTCTGTTTGCATATCCACACAGTCTGTTGCATTTGATCTGATTAACAGCTGTTTTGTTTTGGATTTAGGCTGCATGGGTGGCTGGACAATATGCTCATATCAACTTTGCAGATCAGAACAACTTTCGTAAAGCATTACACAGTGTTGTTTCGGGACTGCGCGATCCTGACCTCCCTGTCCGAGTTGATTCGGTTTTTGCATTACGTTCGTTTGTTGAGGCGTGCAAGGGTATGTGATTTTCTACTGCACATTTGTAAGGATGAATGTGTTTGTTGTCTTTGTTTACCTGTGGTGGCTAATTAAATTTTCCTCGTCAATTGGCAGATTTGAATGAGATACGTCCAATCCTTCCCCAGTTGCTTGATGGTGGGTAACACTTGTTTATGAAAGTTAGATTGTCAATATCGATGGAGAAAACTAATTTTTTAACTTTATTGTGATCCTGCTCCTTTCAGAATTTTTCAAGCTCATGAATGAGGTAGAGAATGAGGACCTTGTTTTTACCTTGGAGACCATCGTAGATAAGTTTGGCGAGGAGATGGCTCCTTATGCTTTTGGATTATGCCAAAATCTGGTAAGAAAATTGGTTCTCTGTTGAGTTAAGTTTTCTTGGTTAATTAAACATGGTAATATATATGTATCTGTAACTCTTCTTTTGTTCAGGCGGCTGCATTTTGGAGGTGTCTAAACACGTCAGAAGCCAATGATGAGGCAGATGACATTGGAGCTTTAGCCGCAGTCGGTTGTTTGCGTGCCATAAGTACAATCCTTGAATCTGTTAGCAGTCTTCCTCAGCTTTTTGTTGAAATAGAACCAACGATACTTCCAATTATGCAGAAAATGTTGACCACTGATGGCCAAGGTAAACTAATTTCTAGAAATACTTCATGAGTTTCTCTCGTTTAGCTCTGGTCCTTGGGTTCTTATTTTGTTGACTCTGAGCATAATTAAGTTATGTGTCTGTTGAAATGTATTCCATTATATGTATTTTTTATCTCTGAAATTATATATTCGTTATATGTTCGTCAGTCTTTTGTTGTGTTCTAGTATCATCAAATCTCAAGATCATTTATTTCCTTTTCCAACTATTAAAATGGATACTGAAGCATTTAGATTCTCATCCTATTTGCTTTGGCAGAGGTTTTTGAAGAAGTATTGGAGATTGCATCATACATGACCTTTTATTCACCTCACATTTCCTTGGCTATATGGAGTCTTTGGCCCTTAATGGCGGAAGCTTTGGTCGATTGGGCAATTGATTTCTTTCCAAGTATGGCTTCTCTTACATCTGTTTTCTGCATACTTTACTCTGTAACTTTAGCACTTCCATGTCATTCTTTTCGTTACATTTACTAAGTTACTCTTTGAAAATTTAGATTTATTGGTTCCGATGGACAACTTTATATCAAGGGGAACTACTCATTTTCTCACCTGCAAGGAGCCCGACTATCAGCAAAGTCTATTCAATGTTCTTTCAACTGTGAGTATATCTTTCGACGGTTGTAATGTAATTATGTGGTCTGTGCTTGCTGGTTGTTGTAAACTGTAAGGTTATGGAATCCTTGCACATAAGCATATAAATGATCATTTTCCATGCCTATCGTGGTAGAAAGTTGTTGGCCTGAGTTTATTTGGCATTACATATTACATTTCTTGCTGCCGTAGTGTGGAGTGTTGTACATACACAACAATCTCCCAGTTTTCTCTACCCAAGCACAGCACTCTTCAGTAACAATAGCATTTGTTACCTTCATATCTAATTTATGTCTCATTTTCTGCTTCTACAGCTTATGACTGACAGAAACATAGAAGACTGTGATATTGAGTCTGCTCCAAAGCTTATTGAAGTTGTTTTCCAGAATTGCAAAGGGCAGGTAGATCAGTGGGTTGAACCATATCTGCGACTCACTATTGATCGATTGCAACGAGCGGAGGCTTCATACTTAAAGTCCCTTCTTATACAAGTGGTAAGACCTGGTGGCTATTATTGAATTGATTATATTGTCGCTTGATGGTTACAATGATGGGTTGAAATTCCTAAACACCATTAAATTTTGCTTTCTTGATCAAGACCTCTAATAAGTTTCTGATTTCTAACGCAGGTGGCGAATATGCTATACTACAATCCAAGTTTGACGCTTGGTGTTTTGCATAACACGGGACTTGTTTCAAAAGTCTTTGATCATTGGTTCCAGATGTTGCAAGAAAAGAAAAAAAGTGGCCTGCCAGCAAATTTCAAAAGGTTCTGTTGATTCTTTTTATTAAGCCATACGTTGTGCATGTTAGCTTATAATTGTATTAGTTGGACTTTCTATATCTTCCATTTTGATTAGCTGATAGAAGTTGCTTTTTCATTCCAGAGAACATGATAAAAAGATTTGCTGCTTGGGTTTGACTTCATTACTTGCTCTCCCTGGCGGTCAATTACCCGACGAAGCTCTGCAGCGTGTTTTCAGGGCAACACTTGATCTTCTAGTTGCTTACAAGAACCAGCTAGCCGGTATGTCTTGCTTATGATCCATTTTCTCTCCACTTGGCGTGGTAATGTTTACATTTATTCCCTTTCCCATCTTTCTTGCAGAAGCAGCAAAGGAAGCAGAAGTAGATTATGAGGATGATATGAATGGACTTCAGAGTGATGATGACGACGACGACGATGATGACTCTGATGGGGAGATGGGGATGGATGATACCGAGGAAGGAGAGGAAGCAGAAAGCATGAAACTGAAGAAGTTAGCTGCACAGGTTTGTCAAGTGATTGTAACAACTTCCTTCTGCCAAATATGACTCTTTTTAACTGGTGTTGACGGTTTTGCCAATTTATTTGTTCGATTCATAGGCAAAGTCCTTTCGCTATGATGATGAAGATGATGACGATTCTGATGATGACTTCAGCGATGACGACGAGTTTCAATCTCCCATCGATGAGGTCGATGCGTTTGTGTTCTTTGTCGATGCAATCAGAGGTAAACCTATATGAAAATCCTCTACTTCACCATTTTTTAACCACCCATTTCTCTAGAAGGGGCTTATGCATATAATTTGCATAATTGTGTCCTTGTTCCGTTATACAGTTCTGCAAGCATCAGATGCGCAGAGGTTTCAGAACCTTAACCAGTCACTAGACTTCACGTATCAGGCAATAGCAAACGGCATTGCACAGCATGCAGAGCTGAGAAGAGTCGAAATCCAGAAGGAGAAGCAAAAGAAGGCAGCAGAAGCTGCTGGTATTCCTGTTCCTGTTCTATAAACTTGAAAAGCTTTGGATACATGGATGGTGTCAATCAAGCACAACATTATTTTTTGGTGAGTTTCTCGTGTCAGTCATAGTTAAGCCGGCATTGCCCACTTTGCTTCAAGGTTTGTATACAAACAAAGAATCAGAGATTTTGTGAAAGTTTAGACCAAAGACCTCACCGCCTGAGGGTTGCGGTCAAAGAGGGGGTTTTTAGTGTATTGGTTAAGATGGAGTCTCTCTCTTATGATCTGAAGAAAAAGGAGTCTTGTGTCTTCTTATTCTTCTTCCATGAGTGTGTTGTCTTGTGTCTCTTCTTCTGGATTGGTTTGTATTCATAACGAAACAGAGTTTTTGTGTACTGCATCCACCAGACAGTGTCTTTTTGGTATGTGTTAGTTTTTTAGGAAGAAATATGATATAACGTGAAATTGGACCTTCCTAATCATGGTTTTAACGAGTTTTCAGAGTCTTTTGAGTCGTTTTGAGTTGATATTTAGGTTCATACTCGAAGATTTAGGACCGCGTGCGTTTGGGAAGAAGGTTCGAGTATTTGAGCGAAAACCGGCATTTTCTGATGACGAGACCGACCGGTCCCATTTTGAAGCCTAAGACCGGTCCCAGAACGAGGACCGATCGATCCACGTCTCGTGCGGCCAAGAACCACTGGAAAGTGGACCGATTGGTCTACCTCACGGATCGACTAGTCCATATGGCGGTCCACATGACGAGACTTACGACAAGACCGACCGGTCCACCACGGGGACCGGCCAGTCCACACTTGACGGATTTGAAGATTTTTGCACGACTGACCGGTTCTGATTCTAGACCGACCGGTCCAGTCCCCTGATTTTTAGGAAGATTTCCTTTTTCCGTTTCTTTTTATTCTATATAAACCCAAAAGGTTTCAGACTTTTAGACGAACGTTTTTACATAGTCTTTTAGAGATTTTCAGCAATTGTAAGCAAAGAGAAGAATCCCTCTAACTTTCGGAGAAGATTTCTGAACCTTATCTTAATTTCTATTCTATCGATTATGTTATTTTCATCAATTGCTTTTGCCATGTCTTCTATTATGTTTGAGTAGTTCTTTAGTTAGGTTTTAGGGTTTCGAGGGATTTCACAGATTAAATCAGACACAAATAAGTTGTTTATTAATTACCATCTTCATCACTGGTAGGCATAATGCTAGGATTGAACTGATCACTTAATCTCTAGATCTTAGGTTGATACACATTCTGAAAGCTTGTGTATCACTGGAACTATTGTTGATGAGCAATTAGTCTTTAGTCTCGGAAGTGAATTAGAGTCAATTGTGAACCGATCAAACCTGAACTATAATGCTTGTCTAGGATAGCCGTGACCAAACGGATGTTTAGGCACTCGGATCTCTAGGGAAAGTAATTGTTATCACGGAAGTGGAGCAATTTATATTAGTGTTTTAAGTTCAAGATGCATGCATATTAGAATCTGAATAGTTGTGATTTCCTGAGAACTCCCTAATACCTAGCGCTTTTAGTAATCTGATTTAAATCGTTTGAATTTACTTTCTTGTCAATTGAAATTGATAACATCACTCATCTTTGTTTCCTGCTTAACTTAGTTCAATTTTCTATAATTAGTTGTGTAAACACTTGGTCTCTGTAGATTCGATCACTAATATATTACTGCGTGCGTGTGCACTTGCAGTGTTTTATTTTGGGTTAAAACCTGAGCATATCAAAATATTGAATTTTTGTGATCTCACAGAGAGATCAGCAAGGTCACACATCAGGTTGTACGACCATTCTTTCATAAAAGGAAAATTATGATCTCTCAATTTTTTTTCTTTTTCATCTCGTTAGCACTCTTTCACTAAATATTGTCTCATCATAACCAAAACCTTTTCGAATCATCATAACACATTCTTTGCTCACAGATTTATTTCATAAACAACAACAAGAAGAAAAAACATAATGAAATCAAAACCAGACAATTACTACATTTTAAACATCTTCTCGTAGTAACGAATAGAGAGAAGAGAGAGTGATAGTTTCAATTCGTCTTTACCAAATCTACGATTTGGATTAGGGTTAGAGAGAGGCCAGAGGTAAAGAGAGTGTAGTTGTCGGAAACCGCCGAGTGTAAGAACGACGGATCTGAGCTGGTGTTGGCTGCAACCGATGTTAGCCCAGTGACGTGTACAGATCAGCTCCCATAAACGCTCGTCTTGACCTGTTTTGTGCCAGATTTTGTTTACACAAGAAGACATAGCTAATGTTCTTGCGTCTACGTGTTTCAAAACCTCGTATACTAGATTCTCGTCTAAATTCCCGAATCCGATTGTTTCTTCTTCTTCTTCTTCTTCCTCGGCGATGCTCTTCATCTTCTTCTTCTTCTCATTCGTTGATTCGCTATCTGAAAGGGAGATCGTAGCACTGCGTTTCATTTCGAATTCGATTACACAGATCAAGCAAGATCTTAAACGGGAGGAGAGAAGAAGAAAATAAATTAGGATTGAATTGAAGAAGATGAGAGATTGGGTTTTCAAGACAAAAAGATATTTGGGCTGCTTTTTCTTTTTTCGGAGTGACGATTTTACCCTCACAGCTGTTTTGTCGTTTGTAAATGTTTTCTTGAACAATAATGGTAGCATGTGATCCAAAATAACATAATCAACAATGACTTGACATAAATATATTTGTGGAGTTACTTTTTTTTTTCTTTTTTTTTTACAACATATTCTTATTTCTTTCAAACTCAATGGGTCAGACCCGTTACAGATTTTAGTCTAGTCTTAGCCAAGACATCGGCTACAACATTACTTTCACGATGGACATAAAGAAATTGAGAATTTGCAAAGTTTTTCCGGCCAATTTCGATATCGGAAAGGATTCCAAAGATTTCTCGCGTCGGAGCCATAGAGTTTACCGCACGTATTAGGTTCTGGGAGTCCGATCTGAAGACCACATCGGAGATTGGATTTATTGAGTGATTCAATTGCCTTGGGGCAATCGAAAGTGGAGTTATTTCTTAATGGATGTAAATGTGAAGGTCCATAGTTCATACCATTTTCCTAAATTATTTTCATACCATAGTATTATATTTCGTGAACAGATATTTTATAGGGTTTTATTTATTTACTTAATTGTTGTAAAACACATCTATCCATGTGGACATCTAATCTATCAAGTAATAATGTGTATATCGATTCTCGAAGTCTTAAGTGTACGATTGACGTACAAAGAATATTACAATTATGGGGATGAAAAACAAAAAGAAAAATCTTAAGAAAATTTGTAGAGAACAAATGAAGCAAAACAAAAAATACTTGGGAACTTTTTTGAAAAAAAAAATTCAATCATGTCACGAGGAAGAACAGCAAGAGAAACCAAATCCTTGTGTGGTTCCCTTATTGTCATCCTTAACTAGACTTACTCGGTTTTTCGCGCTCAATTCAGTTTTATAAGAGTCAGAATTGAGTTGTTTCCGGCTAACATTGGTGTAGATATCGCGGATTACCATTTCGAAAGCTGTTTTAACGTTTGTCGAATCGAGAGCCGAAGTTTCCATGAAGAACAGTCCTTCAGTTTCCGCTAGCGCTTTACCTTCTTCCACGCTCACCGCTCTTATGTTTTCTAAGTCGCATTTGTTACCAACCAGCATCCTCGCCACTGTTGTATCCGAATGTGCTGCCAAAACCCCAAAAAACCCAAAATATCAATCAACAAACATTCAAATAAACAAAAAAGAAAATGAACATATTCATATGATTTACGACTAGGCAAAATATATGTTAGATTTAGATTCGATCCGAGAAATCCGGATAATCGTAACTCTAAGAACCGAGATCATTTCTCTGTTTACTAAAACTTAGAGGAAAATGTAAAGAGATTGTGTTACCTAATTCCTTAAACCAAATGCAACCATTTATCATATATAAACTAATTTGAGCATATCATTCAGATCTAAATACTAGTACTTACCAAGAACACTAATCAATCAATTGAGCAAATAATTGAATGTCTACCAAATACAGCTTCTAATTTCGCAATTATTCAACAATTATCTAACCTAATTCGCTAAATCCAGTCCTAATCAGTATTCAAATTGAGTATGACCTTAAGCTTAAACCAAATCGCAATCGATTGAGATTCAGATTAGCAAAAATGAAAAACTCGATCTGAGACTTACTCTTGAGCTCATCGAGCCAACGACCGACACTCTCGAAGGTGGTTCGACGGCTGATATCGTAGACGACGAGAGCTCCGACGGCGCCACGGTAATAAGCGGAGGTAACGGCACGGAACCGTTCCTGAC
The DNA here is from genome assembly GCA_963576765.1 of Draba incana. Classification (NCBI taxonomy): domain Eukaryota; kingdom Viridiplantae; phylum Streptophyta; class Magnoliopsida; order Brassicales; family Brassicaceae; genus Draba; species Draba incana. Next base: position 5,032,758 of record OY755214.1, on the reverse strand, counting down.
CAGCAGTATCCCAAATCTGAGCTTTGACCTCTTTACCTTCGATTTCCATGTTCTGAGTCTGAAACTCGACTCCGATTGTGGCTTTCGAATGTGCGTTGAACTCGTTTCGAGCGTAACGAGAGAGAAGATTCGATTTCCCGACGGCGGAATCTCCGATTATCACTATTTTGAAGAGATACTCTTCTCCTCCTTCGTCTTCATCGGAAGACATTGTTGTTGCTTCTTTCTGAGTTTTAGAGAGAGAAACTGAGGAGACTGGTTTACCTTAGAGAGAGAGAGAGAGGACATACTGCGCATAAAGTGATTCGTGATATTATTGATTTATTTTATGAATTATGTGCCATGAATTTCGGTGGAATCATAAATTCTTGGGGTTTTTTTTTTTTTTTTTTAATTTAAAAATGTATGTGATATTATAACAGATCGAAATGGGCCAAATGATTTATGTTTATCCCAAAGCCCATAATTAATATCGTTCAATAGTTTAATTTCTATTTGTTGCTAATCATTTTCAACATCGAATTATAGTTTAATGGATCATATAAGCACAAGTGATGTATTAAGGGATAAGTACTCTATGTTCTCACATGCATAAAAGGAGAATATTCCATAACGTTGGTCAAAATTTGACCTAAATTACTCGGATGAAGAAGAACATACCTGACCTGGTCATCTTATAATAACAATTCTTTGATAAAATTTCAGCTAGAGACAATGTTTACTTAGTCCATACTAATCTGCATGAAACATATACAATTGAGTGAAAAGTACGATAAAGTGAAATAAAACGGCGTCACAGAATCAAACACATTGTTCACACATTATAACCTTGAAATTCATTGAATTAATTTAAATTTTGCCTTTGTGTTTGCTAATGATTTAGTTTATGTTTACTAGTCAAATATCTTTTACACTTTATAATATATATGAACTTTAATCAAATTCAAATATTTTGTGAGAATTACAAACGCCTATATGTGAAACAAAAACATTTTTTTCTTTTATATATATACTAGGTTAGGACCCGTGTAATACGCGGGTATGTAATTTAGTATCATTGCAGAATATGCGGACCATTGATTCATATTTTAAAACGTAATCTACAACATGCATCTAGCTGATCAACCAGCTTTCTAATGATTAGATATATCGGTTTAGCCAAAACTAAATCCTAATACAAAGCTAGAATATATCATTTGTGTATTAACCTTTAACAAAATATATGAACAAAATGATTAACAATATATGATAAACGTACTCAAGGACGTCTCAATTTTTTTCATGGTCCTAGGCAAAAAAAATAAAAAATTCCGGTCTTTTCTAATAGAATTTTTTTTTTTTAAAAATTTCGGACCCTTTTTTTTTTAGTAAAAATAGAAAAATTCGCATGGACCTTGTGCGATAGAACCACTAGCCACCCCTTTTAGACGGCCCCGAACGTACTCTTATGATATTTTTTTTCTAAACTTGTATTATGGAGTGTAAAAAAAACAAAAAAGAGCCGACTTATACTTATACGGTCACCAGTTACTCACGAGTTAAATACATCATCACTCATGACACCAAAAAAATAAGAAGAATATTTTATATTCATATTGAAGTTAAACATCTGGAGAACGTATAAATACTTCCTCTAACAGAAACTGAAGTCAAAAGAAAGCATATAATCTTAGAAAAAAATGTGCAACCTGACGCGGGAAGTACGGATTTGTTGGATTTTGAAGTCAAATTGTCTTGCCTAATATTGGCAATAGATGCTTAATTACTAGTTTTTGTAGTTCATGAAAATTGATTATTTTACTTCTATTTCTTGTAGTTATTATTACTTAGAATATTTATATGCAGTACCAAAAAAATCGAAAGTATCACAATAGAGTGTTCATGGTATCTACCTAAATTAAAAGCAAGGACATAATATGCCAAAAAACTAAAAGATAAATTCCCTTTTAATTTAGGAAAATTAGCACCAATGATCAACAAAAGAATTACAGTTCAATAACTAACCAATTTCTTAAGATCTAATGGCTATAAAATCCACATAACACTACAAGAAAACAGGTCGTTAGCCACTCGAATTACCGAGTGGCAAATTAGTCACAAAGATTTGCGACTCATTTGTGACTCTTTTGTGACTAAAGTGTGACTCTTTTTGACGGAGTCACAAATTAGTCGCTCATTTGCGACTCCATCCCGTAGTCGTTAACCAGTCACAAATTTGCGACTAATCTGCGACAATGATTGGTATGTTTTGGTGGAGTCGCAAAAGAGTCACAAATTTACGACTCCGTAGCGACTGACACCAGAGTCACAAATTAGCGACTCCTTAGTGACACATAACGGAGTCACAAATTAGCCACTTTTAACTGAGTCGCAAAAGAGTCGTTAATTAGCCACTACTTTGCAACATTTCAGGGTTTCACGTATTAGTAACAAATGAGTCGCAAATTAGCCACTCTGTTGCGACTCATTACCCACTACATGTATGTTTTTGGGAAATTAAACACCATAATGTAAATATATATAAGTTAATTTTGTATTTATGTTTTATTTAACTAATAAGTTTGTAATAAATACACAGTAGAAGTGAAAAAAAAAAGAAAAAAAAAATTTTCTAAAATTTTTTCACCACAAATGCTTTCTTATCAACACAAAACCTATATCACTTATCTCTTACATTTCATATTTTTGAAGATTAATCTATTGTTCTTTGTTACTAGTGTTTTAAGTTTTAGAATCTAACAAACATTATAGAAATACTTATGAAGTTACTTGGAAAGAATAATGGGTCATTGTTTTTGGTCAAAATGTTTAGGGTTTAGGGTATACATTGTGTCACTACTGTATTGTGTCACAAAGTAGTCGCAAATTAGTGACTCTGTAGCCACTACTTTGCGACGCTGTACGTAATGTGTTCCAATTAGAAGATGAGAGCCAATTAGAGAGGATCACTAGGATCGCTGACGTGGCAATCTTTGACCTGGTCCTAGGTAATCTTGTCCGTCTGTTAACTTTTTCAGTATAATCTTGTCCGTCCATTAATTTTTTCAGTATAATAATTTTTTTGTTCTTAACAAAAACATTATAATTTTTGACCTATATTTTTTTGGCCGAGCAAAAAATTCTGTCTTCTTTCCCCTCCTCTGAAGCAAGAGTCGATTCAGAGCAAAACTGGGATGATTTCTTCTTCGTTGAATCTTTGATTCATCTCCTTCCTTCTTCGTTTTTCTAGGTTCCATTTCACAATCAAGAATCTCATCCAAATCCACAATCGCCGCAAATCCTCTTCAATCTCCACTCTCAATCGTCCTCGCCATCCCGTAGATCCACTCTCAATCGGTTTCGCTAAGTTTATTCCGTTTCCATCTTCTCCCTCTACGCATCATCCAGCACTTATTCCTCTCGAAAAGAGAGAGCTGCGTCCGCCGCCTCACGGGACGTGGTTGTCGACGTCTTGTTCGACGGTATCTCTCCAGATGATTGACGAAGTGAACAGATCCGATGCGATTCTCTCCGCTTTACTCGACGGAAAAATCCTTGTGAGTTAATTTCTGCATCTCTCTCTCTCTCTCTGCTGCTTCGTACACCTGGATTTTGTGTTAGATTGGTGTATGCGATGGTTTAAGCTTAATCGGACTTGTGAATCTGGATCTATACATGTTTGATTGAAGTTTTTAGTGGCTGATTTACCTTCATGGTGTTTGATTGTTCTTCGAATGTTTGGAGGATTTTCAATTTCTACAGGAAGAACATTACATTTCGAATCTGAATTTCTCATGGCCTCATATGACTTGCGTTTCTGGGTTCACATCTCGTGGTGGTCGAGCGATTCTCGTTAGCTACAAGGATTCTGAAAACGAGGCAAGCTCTTAATACTCGAATCTGAAATTTTCTGGAATAAGTGTAACCTAAGAAGAATTTGATATCTGTTCATGAGTTAGATACTTCAGATTTTTGATTGAAATCATGTGGTTTAGTATGCTTGTTGTTCTTCTCTAGATGCAAAAATCAATAGTGTAACTTGAGAAGAATTTGATTGTTGTTCATGAGTTAGAAACTTCAGATTTTTGTGATCGAAATCATGTGGTTTATTAGTGTGCTTGTTGTTGTTCTTCTCCAGATCCAGAAATTCGCTTTAAGGTTTTCCACATGTGATGCAGCAGAGACATTTGTTGTAGCTCTTAAGGTTAGACATTTGTTGGATTCTTAACAACATGTTATTCTTGATTAAATGTGTTCCTTGACAGTTTTATCTATTATTCTGAGTTGTAGGTGAAAAAAGGAGAAGATAAGACTTTTGGTACAAATGGTCTCCAGCGACTATGGAAGTGGAGCCGCAGCGAGCAAAATCCAACTGGAAAGGTAATTCAAACTTTAACCTCGTCACAGTGTGATATATGTTGTTTTGTGGTAACTACATGTATGGATAAAAAGTTGTGTGCTCGGATCATTTCTAAATTCTCTGGTCCAACTTGCTGAAAATGTCATTTTTTTCTTTAGGGCTACCGCAAGTGTTATTCCGCAGCATTGGCAACCTAACAGTGGTCTCTTAATGACAAATGACGTTCCGGATAATCCTGAGGGAGCTGTTCCGTGCATAGCTCTTTCTAAGAATGACTCGTACGTCATGTCTTCTTGTGGTGGAAAGGTTTCATTGTTTAATATGATGACATTCAAGGTAAGTTACCTATCAATTTTATTTTTTTCCTGTGCTCAGACAATATCGTCTTTGCCACTTGATGCACAACACTATAACTTGCAATATACAAAATCTTCTGCAGTTGACTGGCATTTTCACTTTGTTTCCAGGTTATGACCACTTTCATGCCACCTCCTCCTGCGTCAACGTTCCTGGCATTTCATCCTCAAGACAATAATATTCCTACATGCACTAAGTGTGGTCATGAGATTATTATTCGGCAAGGATTGGAAGCATATAGATTTCATGAGACTTGTAAAGTTTATGACTTTGTGATATTCCTAATTTCAATTATGCATCTTGTAAATGTTATGGTTTGTTTCAAAGAGTAGAATATTTGATGGATCTTATATGTAATGTAACTTTTGTTTGTTTTGACAAGCTATATGCTTGTTTTGTAGTATAAATTTTCATTTCAAGTTCTTTTTTCATTAACAACATTAGGTAATTGTAGAAACACAAACAAACAACATCACAATTTAGTCTCAAATAAGTGACACAATATTGACTAATTTGTGACCACTTTCTATTTTTAGATCATAACAAAAGAGTCGCTAATGCGTCTTTAATTAGTCACTCCACAGATTAGTCGTAAAGGAGTCGTAAATTAACGACTCGTAAATTTCGATGCATATTAGTCGCTAATTTGCGACTAAAATAAAGAGTCGCTAATTTGCGACTCGAAAAATTAGCGACTCGACTATTGTGACTCCGGTTTTCGAGTCGCAAATTAGTCGCAAATGGCTCATTTGTGACTCTTTTGTGACTCTTCCCGGAATGACTAACGACCTGTTTTCTTGTAGTGTAATGGACTTTTGGTTAGATATTGTTAGTTAATAATTCTAGTTTGGTTACTAATTCATCCGAGTTGAGCGGTTTATTCCTATGATCCGAGTAAAAAAAAACAATCTTCCATTATTGCTGTTTGGTCAAATCCACTGTTTGATTGGATGTAATGTAACATGTGTAATCTCTCTTTAATTCGTAATTTCGGCAAGAAAAGTATGATGAAATTATTCAACATAAGTTTAAGCAAATTGGTTTTTTCTGTCCACATTTTCTTCAACCAGAACCAGATTGTCTAATTCTAAATATGTTTTGTTGAAATAACTAAAAGCTTAAAGAATGAAACAAATGTCACCGTATAATTCACTTAGCATCCTTGCAATAAAGGAACAACTATGGACTTATGGTTTTGTGAACTTTTGTCCTCAAACATTAGCTATTGCCATTTTTCAACATTACCCTGAAGATAATCTAGCTGCCAAAAAAAAAGCAATTACAACAATACATTGCAAGAACCTGAAGCTCTACTCCAATCTGACGCAACCTCGATGCTGTTCCTTTGTTTGTATAAACAGGATTTGATTAGCGCTTACTCTTGTTTCTTGAGCGCCGGGTCAGTACTTGTGACTCCTGATGTTAATTTCTTCACACTGTCTTTGGCCTCTGCGACAAATGAAGCGTCTGGCTTGTGTTTAGCGACAGGTTCTTTCAGGGCTAGACAGATGTAGAACACAATCACTACATTGACTGATACCACCGCAAGAAATCCGCTCAGAAGTGTTAGAGAGTGAGGAGATAATGTCGTTGAACCTGTCGAGATTTGAACAGAGTAGTGTAAGAGATAGTAGCTTAAAAAAATAAAATGCATTTGTTACAAGAATTAAGGTTACAACAATAGAATAGCCTCTTGTAGCATTTCAGTCTCATATTTTCCACATCCAACTCTTTTCTATGATACGTAAAACCTAAGTTGTAATCAAACCTCTTGTAGCAGTTTCTGAAAAGACTTTTTACAATCATAATTCTCTCTAATCTACCATCAGATCCCAACAACCAGCTATTCTGATCAATGAAGAAAAACAAGGAAGAGTTTGTGGTATTTACAAAACCTTCCTTATTTCTTCAGTAAGTGGTTCTATGGGTTATACAATTTAAAATGCTTTGCGTGTAAAAAAACCTCCTACCACAAGCAACAATCCAATAACTCCTTAATCAACTAAACTGAAACTTATGATGAGGAATCACATAGATCTTCATATCATAGTTGTAGAACATACATGAAAAGAAATGTGAAAACAAAAACTACGCGTGGATTAGAAATCAGCAAAACAATGCCGCTGGTTTCAAGAAATAACGCAATCACCAAACACGGGAACATGTAAACGTACACGAGTTTTTTACTCATCACTCTCAAAAACCCCACACCAAGTTATATTTGCCATAACAAAGCAGGAAATTCTACTTAACTACAGTTTCTAATCTAATGGCTTCTTAACATAATTTCAGCTCAAGAGTCTCCATGATACAAACACGATTAAGTAAAACTCAAACACAAAAATTATGGACACAATTAGGCAAACAACACAGATTTCCTCATCCATTAAGTCAAAAATTGATACTTTAGCTCAGATATGGTCTTACCTTAAGAACTATTAGTCTTAATCTAAAGATACAACGAATCAACTCCAAATTCATCATAAATAGAAATTTCCTACATCAAGATCAACAGAGAAAACAGGGATGCACAAAGTAAAGTAAGTTTCCAGAAGAATCGCTCTTACCATGAAGCAAATTATTGTTGAATCCATATAATATCGCAATAGGTAGGATCCACATGAACATTGATGCAACAAGAAACTTCTGCATAACATTAGCCATTGCAGCAACACTACCACAAGATCGAAAACCTAAATCCAATTAAGAAACCATTCAAAATCCGCATCAAGGGTTTTCCATACCACAAAGTAAAAGACGATGAAATCAAAGCTTACGATGAATCTAGCGAGTTAACTCGGTCCTTGAGAGAATTGCAAAGTCCATATTTTTTTTCAGAATAATATTAACCAGAGTGATGATATACATACCACATTTCAAACCGAAAGTAACCGGTATATCCAATACATTTTTCAATTTGGTCCGGTTTATAAAAACTGGGTGCCGTTTCTAATCATTTGGTACAGACTACATGCCGTTCTGATTTTTTTACTCTGTTTTCATCTATTTCTCTTGCAAAACACAACTGCGAAAACACTCTCTACTCTCTACACTATTATTCCATGATCTTAGTAATCATGTTATATACATATGCAAGAATTGAGTGTAGGAGAGCTATGGAGTAAGCTAGTTGAGTATTGTGATTGTGAAGAGAGATTCATCAGAAGACACAAGACTCGGAATAAAGCACAAAGAAAACAAAAAAAATATCATTCCATTAGATCATTATTTAAGGAAGCTACAACACTCGGAATAAAGCACAAAGAAAACAAAAAAAATATCATTCCATTAGATCATTATTTAAGGAAGCTACAACACTCAGAATAAAGCACAAAGAAAACCAAAAACCAATAACAATCCAATGGATGCCTAAACAATAAACTACTTGCATGATCCGGTTGAGGAAGCGGAACTAGAGTGCTTCTCTTTTGTAGGGAAATTTACCCAATATTCTTTGTGTGAGTAAAATAGGAATTAGACAACTAAAATTTCAAGCCAAACTATTTTTATTATTATAAAAGATTTAGTACAAGAGTAGTTTTCAAGTGAACTCTCTTTTTGGTGTTTCTTAGGCTTTTCTTGTTGGATTGGTTACAAATGACACCAACCACTTCTATTTATACTAGTGGTGGCTTAACTCCTAGCTTATTCTAGATTATTCTCTAAACATCACTTATGCTCTAACATATTCTAGAATTATCTCCAAGCCCTATCCTAAGATAACTTATCATGATAATTCTAGAGACTTCTAATTCTCCATACTTATGCATAATATTCTCCATAGTTCTAGAAGTTTCTTCATTCTTCCATAATTAATCTTGATCTTCTCTAACATTCTAGAATCTTCTCCATAATTCTAGAATTGTCTTCACTTTTCTATGATTTGTTTTGGGCTAATGGAGGGAATATCCAACAAATCTCCCCCTTCCCGACTTAGCCCGAAGTTGTCACGATTCCGATGCCTTGACAACAGTCTTCAAACTTTTTGACTGGCAACACCTTTGTCATAATGTCTGACCAGTTTTTATCTGTGTGTACCTTGTCGAGATGTAGGAGTTTCTCTTCCAGAACTTCTCGAATCCAATGATGACGTATATCAATATGCTTTGAGCGGGAATGCAATGTTGAATTCTTTGCTAAGTGAATAGCACTCTGGTTATCACATAGCATTATATACTTGTCTTTCTTAACTCCAAGCTCAAGCAAGAAGTTCTTCATCCATAACATCTCCCTGTAAGCTTCAGTGGCTGCGATATACTCTGCTTCAGTAGTAGACAAGGCAACACACTTTTGTAGCCTTGACTGCCAGTAAACAGCTCCCCCTGCAAATGTAATAACATACCCTGATGTTGATTTCCTAGAATCTTTTTCGCCGGCCCAATCTGCATCAGTATAGCCATTTAACTCAAGCTTCCCATTTCCAAAGCATAAGCATCTTTTAGTAGTGCCTCGTAGATAACGTAGTATCCACTTAACCGCTTTCCAGTGCTCTTTTCCTGGATTGGCTAGGAACCGAGATCATTTCTCTGTTTACTAAAACTTAGAGGAAAATGTAAAGAGATTGTGTTACCTAATTCCTTAAACCAAATGCAACCATTTATCATATATAAACTAATTTGAGCATATCATTCAGATCTAAATACTAGTACTTACCAAGAACACTAATCAATCAATTGAGCAAATAATTGAATGTCTACCAAATACAGCTTCTAATTTCGCAATTATTCAACAATTATCTAACCTAATTCGCTAAATCCAGTCCTAATCAGTATTCAAATTGAGTATGACCTTAAGCTTAAACCAAATCGCAATCGATTGAGATTCAGATTAGCAAAAATGAAAAACTCGATCTGAGACTTACTCTTGAGCTCATCGAGCCAACGACCGACACTCTCGAAGGTGGTTCGACGGCTGATATCGTAGACGACGAGAGCTCCGACGGCGCCACGGTAATAAGCGGAGGTAACGGCACGGAACCGTTCCTGACCAGCAGTATCCCAAATCTGAGCTTTGACCTCTTTACCTTCGATTTCCATGTTCTGAGTCTGAAACTCGACTCCGATTGTGGCTTTCGAATGTGCGTTGAACTCGTTTCGAGCGTAACGAGAGAGAAGATTCGATTTCCCGACGGCGGAATCTCCGATTATCACTATTTTGAAGAGATACTCTTCTCCTCCTTCGTCTTCATCGGAAGACATTGTTGTTGCTTCTTTCTGAGTTTTAGAGAGAGAAACTGAGGAGACTGGTTTACCTTAGAGAGAGAGAGAGAGGACATACTGCGCATAAAGTGATTCGTGATATTATTGATTTATTTTATGAATTATGTGCCATGAATTTCGGTGGAATCATAAATTCTTGGGGTTTTTTTTTTTTTTTTTTAATTTAAAAATGTATGTGATATTATAACAGATCGAAATGGGCCAAATGATTTATGTTTATCCCAAAGCCCATAATTAATATCGTTCAATAGTTTAATTTCTATTTGTTGCTAATCATTTTCAACATCGAATTATAGTTTAATGGATCATATAAGCACAAGTGATGTATTAAGGGATAAGTACTCTATGTTCTCACATGCATAAAAGGAGAATATTCCATAACGTTGGTCAAAATTTGACCTAAATTACTCGGATGAAGAAGAACATACCTGACCTGGTCATCTTATAATAACAATTCTTTGATAAAATTTCAGCTAGAGACAATGTTTACTTAGTCCATACTAATCTGCATGAAACATATACAATTGAGTGAAAAGTACGATAAAGTGAAATAAAACGGCGTCACAGAATCAAACACATTGTTCACACATTATAACCTTGAAATTCATTGAATTAATTTAAATTTTGCCTTTGTGTTTGCTAATGATTTAGTTTATGTTTACTAGTCAAATATCTTTTACACTTTATAATATATATGAACTTTAATCAAATTCAAATATTTTGTGAGAATTACAAACGCCTATATGTGAAACAAAAACATTTTTTTCTTTTATATATATACTAGGTTAGGACCCGTGTAATACGCGGGTATGTAATTTAGTATCATTGCAGAATATGCGGACCATTGATTCATATTTTAAAACGTAATCTACAACATGCATCTAGCTGATCAACCAGCTTTCTAATGATTAGATATATCGGTTTAGCCAAAACTAAATCCTAATACAAAGCTAGAATATATCATTTGTGTATTAACCTTTAACAAAATATATGAACAAAATGATTAACAATATATGATAAACGTACTCAAGGACGTCTCAATTTTTTTCATGGTCCTAGGCAAAAAAAATAAAAAATTCCGGTCTTTTCTAATAGAATTTTTTTTTTTAAAAAATTTCGGACCCTTTTTTTTTTAGTAAAAATAGAAAAATTCGCATGGACCTTGTGCGATAGAACCACTAGCCACCCCTTTTAGACGGCCCCGAACGTACTCTTATGATATTTTTTTTCTAAACTTGTATTATGGAGTGTAAAAAAAACAAAAAAGAGCCGACTTATACTTATACGGTCACCAGTTACTCACGAGTTAAATACATCATCACTCATGACACCAAAAAAATAAGAAGAATATTTTATATTCATATTGAAGTTAAACATCTGGAGAACGTATAAATACTTCCTCTAACAGAAACTGAAGTCAAAAGAAAGCATATAATCTTAGAAAAAAATGTGCAACCTGACGCGGGAAGTACGGATTTGTTGGATTTTGAAGTCAAATTGTCTTGCCTAATATTGGCAATAGATGCTTAATTACTAGTTTTTGTAGTTCATGAAAATTGATTATTTTACTTCTATTTCTTGTAGTTATTATTACTTAGAATATTTATATGCAGTACCAAAAAAATCGAAAGTATCACAATAGAGTGTTCATGGTATCTACCTAAATTAAAAGCAAGGACATAATATGCCAAAAAACTAAAAGATAAATTCCCTTTTAATTTAGGAAAATTAGCACCAATGATCAACAAAAGAATTACAGTTCAATAACTAACCAATTTCTTAAGATCTAATGGCTATAAAATCCACATAACACTACAAGAAAACAGGTCGTTAGCCACTCGAATTACCGAGTGGCAAATTAGTCACAAAGATTTGCGACTCATTTGTGACTCTTTTGTGACTAAAGTGTGACTCTTTTTGACGGAGTCACAAATTAGTCGCTCATTTGCGACTCCATCCCGTAGTCGTTAACCAGTCACAAATTTGCGACTAATCTGCGACAATGATTGGTATGTTTTGGTGGAGTCGCAAAAGAGTCACAAATTTACGACTCCGTAGCGACTGACACCAGAGTCACAAATTAGCGACTCCTTAGTGACACATAACGGAGTCACAAATTAGCCACTTTTAACTGAGTCGCAAAAGAGTCGTTAATTAGCCACTACTTTGCAACATTTCAGGGTTTCACGTATTAGTAACAAATGAGTCGCAAATTAGCCACTCTGTTGCGACTCATTACCCACTACATGTATGTTTTTGGGAAATTAAACACCATAATGTAAATATATATAAGTTAATTTTGTATTTATGTTTTATTTAACTAATAAGTTTGTAATAAATACACAGTAGAAGTGAAAAAAAAAAGAAAAAAAAAATTTTCTAAAATTTTTTCACCACAAATGCTTTCTTATCAACACAAAACCTATATCACTTATCTCTTACATTTCATATTTTTGAAGATTAATCTATTGTTCTTTGTTACTAGTGTTTTAAGTTTTAGAATCTAACAAACATTATAGAAATACTTATGAAGTTACTTGGAAAGAATAATGGGTCATTGTTTTTGGTCAAAATGTTTAGGGTTTAGGGTATACATTGTGTCACTACTGTATTGTGTCACAAAGTAGTCGCAAATTAGTGACTCTGTAGCCACTACTTTGCGACGCTGTACGTAATGTGTTCCAATTAGAAGATGAGAGCCAATTAGAGAGGATCACTAGGATCGCTGACGTGGCAATCTTTGACCTGGTCCTAGGTAATCTTGTCCGTCTGTTAACTTTTTCAGTATAATCTTGTCCGTCCATTAATTTTTTCAGTATAATAATTTTTTTGTTCTTAACAAAAACATTATAATTTTTGACCTATATTTTTTTGGCCGAGCAAAAAATTCTGTCTTCTTTCCCCTCCTCTGAAGCAAGAGTCGATTCAGAGCAAAACTGGGATGATTTCTTCTTCGTTGAATCTTTGATTCATCTCCTTCCTTCTTCGTTTTTCTAGGTTCCATTTCACAATCAAGAATCTCATCCAAATCCACAATCGCCGCAAATCCTCTTCAATCTCCACTCTCAATCGTCCTCGCCATCCCGTAGATCCACTCTCAATCGGTTTCGCTAAGTTTATTCCGTTTCCATCTTCTCCCTCTACGCATCATCCAGCACTTATTCCTCTCGAAAAGAGAGAGCTGCGTCCGCCGCCTCACGGGACGTGGTTGTCGACGTCTTGTTCGACGGTATCTCTCCAGATGATTGACGAAGTGAACAGATCCGATGCGATTCTCTCCGCTTTACTCGACGGAAAAATCCTTGTGAGTTAATTTCTGCATCTCTCTCTCTCTCTCTGCTGCTTCGTACACCTGGATTTTGTGTTAGATTGGTGTATGCGATGGTTTAAGCTTAATCGGACTTGTGAATCTGGATCTATACATGTTTGATTGAAGTTTTTAGTGGCTGATTTACCTTCATGGTGTTTGATTGTTCTTCGAATGTTTGGAGGATTTTCAATTTCTACAGGAAGAACATTACATTTCGAATCTGAATTTCTCATGGCCTCATATGACTTGCGTTTCTGGGTTCACATCTCGTGGTGGTCGAGCGATTCTCGTTAGCTACAAGGATTCTGAAAACGAGGCAAGCTCTTAATACTCGAATCTGAAATTTTCTGGAATAAGTGTAACCTAAGAAGAATTTGATATCTGTTCATGAGTTAGATACTTCAGATTTTTGATTGAAATCATGTGGTTTAGTATGCTTGTTGTTCTTCTCTAGATGCAAAAATCAATAGTGTAACTTGAGAAGAATTTGATTGTTGTTCATGAGTTAGAAACTTCAGATTTTTGTGATCGAAATCATGTGGTTTATTAGTGTGCTTGTTGTTGTTCTTCTCCAGATCCAGAAATTCGCTTTAAGGTTTTCCACATGTGATGCAGCAGAGACATTTGTTGTAGCTCTTAAGGTTAGACATTTGTTGGATTCTTAACAACATGTTATTCTTGATTAAATGTGTTCCTTGACAGTTTTATCTATTATTCTGAGTTGTAGGTGAAAAAAGGAGAAGATAAGACTTTTGGTACAAATGGTCTCCAGCGACTATGGAAGTGGAGCCGCAGCGAGCAAAATCCAACTGGAAAGGTAATTCAAACTTTAACCTCGTCACAGTGTGATATATGTTGTTTTGTGGTAACTACATGTATGGATAAAAAGTTGTGTGCTCGGATCATTTCTAAATTCTCTGGTCCAACTTGCTGAAAATGTCATTTTTTTCTTTAGGGCTACCGCAAGTGTTATTCCGCAGCATTGGCAACCTAACAGTGGTCTCTTAATGACAAATGACGTTCCGGATAATCCTGAGGGAGCTGTTCCGTGCATAGCTCTTTCTAAGAATGACTCGTACGTCATGTCTTCTTGTGGTGGAAAGGTTTCATTGTTTAATATGATGACATTCAAGGTAAGTTACCTATCAATTTTATTTTTTTCCTGTGCTCAGACAATATCGTCTTTGCCACTTGATGCACAACACTATAACTTGCAATATACAAAATCTTCTGCAGTTGACTGGCATTTTCACTTTGTTTCCAGGTTATGACCACTTTCATGCCACCTCCTCCTGCGTCAACGTTCCTGGCATTTCATCCTCAAGACAATAATATTCCTACATGCACTAAGTGTGGTCATGAGATTATTATTCGGCAAGGATTGGAAGCATATAGATTTCATGAGACTTGTAAAGTTTATGACTTTGTGATATTCCTAATTTCAATTATGCATCTTGTAAATGTTATGGTTTGTTTCAAAGAGTAGAATATTTGATGGATCTTATATGTAATGTAACTTTTGTTTGTTTTGACAAGCTATATGCTTGTTTTGTAGTATAAATTTTCATTTCAAGTTCTTTTTTCATTAACAACATTAGGTAATTGTAGAAACACAAACAAACAACATCACAATTTAGTCTCAAATAAGTGACACAATATTGACTAATTTGTGACCACTTTCTATTTTTAGATCATAACAAAAGAGTCGCTAATGCGTCTTTAATTAGTCACTCCACAGATTAGTCGTAAAGGAGTCGTAAATTAACGACTCGTAAATTTCGATGCATATTAGTCGCTAATTTGCGACTAAAATAAAGAGTCGCTAATTTGCGACTCGAAAAATTAGCGACTCGACTATTGTGACTCCGGTTTTCGAGTCGCAAATTAGTCGCAAATGGCTCATTTGTGACTTTTTTGTGACTCTTCCCGGAATGACTAACGACCTGTTTTCTTGTAGTGTAATGGACTTTTGGTTAGATATTGTTAGTTAATAATTCTAGTTTGGTTACTAATTCATCCGAGTTGAGCGGTTTATTCCTATGATCCGAGTAAAAAAAAACAATCTTCCATTATTGCTGTTTGGTCAAATCCACTGTTTGATTGGATGTAATGTAACATGTGTAATCTCTCTTTAATTCGTAATTTCGGCAAGAAAAGTATGATGAAATTATTCAACATAAGTTTAAGCAAATTGGTTTTTTCTGTCCACATTTTCTTCAACCAGAACCAGATTGTCTAATTCTAAATATGTTTTGTTGAAATAACTAAAAGCTTAAAGAATGAAACAAATGTCACCGTATAATTCACTTAGCATCCTTGCAATAAAGGAACAACTATGGACTTATGGTTTTGTGAACTTTTGTCCTCAAACATTAGCTATTGCCATTTTTCAACATTACCCTGAAGATAATCTAGCTGCCAAAAAAAAAGCAATTACAACAATACATTGCAAGAACCTGAAGCTCTACTCCAATCTGACGCAACCTCGATGCTGTTCCTTTGTTTGTATAAACAGGATTTGATTAGCGCTTACTCTTGTTTCTTGAGCGCCGGGTCAGTACTTGTGACTCCTGATGTTAATTTCTTCACACTGTCTTTGGCCTCTGCGACAAATGAAGCGTCTGGCTTGTGTTTAGCGACAGGTTCTTTCAGGGCTAGACAGATGTAGAACACAATCACTACATTGACTGATACCACCGCAAGAAATCCGCTCAGAAGTGTTAGAGAGTGAGGAGATAATGTCGTTGAACCTGTCGAGATTTGAACAGAGTAGTGTAAGAGATAGTAGCTTAAAAAAATAAAATGCATTTGTTACAAGAATTAAGGTTACAACAATAGAATAGCCTCTTGTAGCATTTCAGTCTCATATTTTCCACATCCAACTCTTTTCTATGATACGTAAAACCTAAGTTGTAATCAAACCTCTTGTAGCAGTTTCTGAAAAGACTTTTTACAATCATAATTCTCTCTAATCTACCATCAGATCCCAACAACCAGCTATTCTGATCAATGAAGAAAAACAAGGAAGAGTTTGTGGTATTTACAAAACCTTCCTTATTTCTTCAGTAAGTGGTTCTATGGGTTATACAATTTAAAATGCTTTGCGTGTAAAAAAACCTCCTACCACAAGCAACAATCCAATAACTCCTTAATCAACTAAACTGAAACTTATGATGAGGAATCACATAGATCTTCATATCATAGTTGTAGAACATACATGAAAAGAAATGTGAAAACAAAAACTACGCGTGGATTAGAAATCAGCAAAACAATGCCGCTGGTTTCAAGAAATAACGCAATCACCAAACACGGGAACATGTAAACGTACACGAGTTTTTTACTCATCACTCTCAAAAACCCCACACCAAGTTATATTTGCCATAACAAAGCAGGAAATTCTACTTAACTACAGTTTCTAATCTAATGGCTTCTTAACATAATTTCAGCTCAAGAGTCTCCATGATACAAACACGATTAAGTAAAACTCAAACACAAAAATTATGGACACAATTAGGCAAACAACACAGATTTCCTCATCCATTAAGTCAAAAATTGATACTTTAGCTCAGATATGGTCTTACCTTAAGAACTATTAGTCTTAATCTAAAGATACAACGAATCAACTCCAAATTCATCATAAATAGAAATTTCCTACATCAAGATCAACAGAGAAAACAGGGATGCACAAAGTAAAGTAAGTTTCCAGAAGAATCGCTCTTACCATGAAGCAAATTATTGTTGAATCCATATAATATCGCAATAGGTAGGATCCACATGAACATTGATGCAACAAGAAACTTCTGCATAACATTAGCCATTGCAGCAACACTACCACAAGATCGAAAACCTAAATCCAATTAAGAAACCATTCAAAATCCGCATCAAGGGTTTTCCATACCACAAAGTAAAAGACGATGAAATCAAAGCTTACGATGAATCTAGCGAGTTAACTCGGTCCTTGAGAGAATTGCAAAGTCCATATTTTTTTTCAGAATAATATTAACCAGAGTGATGATATACATACCACATTTCAAACCGAAAGTAACCGGTATATCCAATACATTTTTCAATTTGGTCCGGTTTATAAAAACTGGGTGCCGTTTCTAATCATTTGGTACAGACTACATGCCGTTCTGATTTTTTTACTCTGTTTTCATCTATTTCTCTTGCAAAACACAACTGCGAAAACACTCTCTACTCTCTACACTATTATTCCATGATCTTAGTAATCATGTTATATACATATGCAAGAATTGAGTGTAGGAGAGCTATGGAGTAAGCTAGTTGAGTATTGTGATTGTGAAGAGAGATTCATCAGAAGACACAAGACTCGGAATAAAGCACAAAGAAAACAAAAAAAATATCATTCCATTAGATCATTATTTAAGGAAGCTACAACACTCGGAATAAAGCACAAAGAAAACAAAAAAAATATCATTCCATTAGATCATTATTTAAGGAAGCTACAACACTCAGAATAAAGCACAAAGAAAACCAAAAACCAATAACAATCCAATGGATGCCTAAACAATAAACTACTTGCATGATCCGGTTGAGGAAGCGGAACTAGAGTGCTTCTCTTTTGTAGGGAAATTTACCCAATATTCTTTGTGTGAGTAAAATAGGAATTAGACAACTAAAATTTCAAGCCAAACTATTTTTATTATTATAAAAGATTTAGTACAAGAGTAGTTTTCAAGTGAACTCTCTTTTTGGTGTTTCTTAGGCTTTTCTTGTTGGATTGGTTACAAATGACACCAACCACTTCTATTTATACTAGTGGTGGCTTAACTCCTAGCTTATTCTAGATTATTCTCTAAACATCACTTATGCTCTAACATATTCTAGAATTATCTCCAAGCCCTATCCTAAGATAACTTATCATGATAATTCTAGAGACTTCTAATTCTCCATACTTATGCATAATATTCTCCATAGTTCTAGAAGTTTCTTCATTCTTCCATAATTAATCTTGATCTTCTCTAACATTCTAGAATCTTCTCCATAATTCTAGAATTGTCTTCACTTTTCTATGATTTGTTTTGGGCTAATGGAGGGAATATCCAACAAATCTCCCCCTTCCCGACTTAGCCCGAAGTTGTCACGATTCCGATGCCTTGACAACAGTCTTCAAACTTTTTGACTGGCAACACCTTTGTCATAATGTCTGACCAGTTTTTATCTGTGTGTACCTTGTCGAGATGTAGGAGTTTCTCTTCCAGAACTTCTCGAATCCAATGATGACGTATATCAATGTGCTTTGAGCGGGAATGCAATGTTGAATTCTTTGCTAAGTGAATAGCACTCTGGTTATCACATAGCATTATATACTTGTCTTTCTTAACTCCAAGCTCAAGCAAGAAGTTCTTCATCCATAACATCTCCCTGTAAGCTTCAGTGGCTGCGATATACTCTGCTTCAGTAGTAGACAAGGCAACACACTTTTGTAGCCTTGACTGCCAGTAAACAGCTCCCCCTGCAAATGTAATAACATACCCTGATGTTGATTTCCTAGAATCTTTTTCGCCGGCCCAATCTGCATCAGTATAGCCATTTAACTCAAGCTTCCCATTTCCAAAGCATAAGCATCTTTTAGTAGTGCCTCGTAGATAACGTAGTATCCACTTAACCGCTTTCCAGTGCTCTTTTCCTGGATTGGCTAGGAAGCGACTCACAACTCCAACTGCATAGGCGATATCAGATCTTGTACACACCATGGCATACATAAGACTACCAACTGCTGATGCATATAGAGTAGTCTTCATTTCGTCTTTCTCTTTCTCACTTGTCGGACTTTGCTCCGTACTTAGCTTGAAATGTCCAGCAAGTGGAGTATTTACCGGCTTCGCCTTCTGCATGTTGAATCTCTCTAACACTTTTTCGATATATCGTTCTTGGGATAGCCATAAAAGCTTCTTTGGTCTATCACGAGTGATCTTCATCCCAAGAATCTGTCTTGCTGGCCCCATGTCTTTCATGGCAAAACACTTGCTCAAATCTTTCTTTAGAGCATCTATCTTTATGCGGTCATGACCCACAATCAACATATCATCTACATAGAGTAGAAGTATGAGATAGTCACCGCTAGCGTACCTCTTCATGAAGACACAATGGTTATTCTTGGTTTTCTTGAAGTTATGATCCATCATAAAAGAGTTAAACTTCTTGTACCATTGTCTTGGGGCTTGTTTAAGACCATACAAGCTTTTCTTCAATCGGCATACCATGTTTTCTTTACTTGGGACCTTGAATCCTTCAGGTTGATCCATGTAGATCTCCTCCTCTAGGTCACCATGGAGAAATGCCGTCTTGACATCGAGTTGTTCAATCTCCAAATCTAGAGCCGCTGCTAGACCAAGAACTACTCGGATAGACGATATTTTCACCACCGGAGAGAATATCTCTTCAAAGTCTATCCCTTTCTTTTGGTTGAATCCTTTCACGACCAACCGAGCTTTGTATCTAGGCTTTGAGCTCTCATCTTCAGATTTTATCCGGTACACCCATTTGTTCTTAAGAGCTCTCCTTCCTTTCGGTAATTTCACCAACTCATAGGTGTGATTCTCATGCAAGGACTCTATTTCATCTTGCATGGCTTTTATCCATTCATCCTTATGAGTATCGACTATAGCTTCTTCATAGCTTTCAGGCTCCCCCTCATCTGTGAGAGTCACATATTCATCAGGAGTATATCTTGTGGATGGTATCCTACCTCTGGTTGACCGTCTTAGTTTAACCTCCTCTTCGTCTTCTATAACTTCGTCACCATTATCATATGAAGTACTAGCACCTTCTTCAGTATCAACATCATCATTCTCGACCGCTTCTTCTGTATCCTCATATGATTGGTCAGGATCTATGTTTTTCCTAATCCTTACCTTTGGTTTCTCCGATCTTTTTATGTCTTCAATAGTTTGGTCTTCGAAGAACACAACATCTTTGCTTCTGATAATCTTTCTATTTGTCAGATCCCAAAGTCGATAACCAAACTCATCTCTTGGTGAACCAAGAGATATGCACTCCTTGGTCTTGGAGTCTAGCTTAGCTCGTTTATCCTTAGGGATGTGAACGAATGCCCTACATCCAAGCACCTTCAAATGATTATAAGAAACCTTCTTTCCTGACTATACTTCTTCTGGAACATCACCATCCAAGGGAACTGATGGTTTAAGGTTGATGATATCGACTGCGGTCATTATAGCTTCTCCCCAAAACAATTTTGGTAACTTTGCATGAGAGAGCATACATCGAACTCTTTCTCCAATTGTTCGATTCATTCTCTCTGCAATACCATTTAATTGTGGTGTCTTAGGAGGAGTCTTCTCCATCCTGATTCCATGAATTTTGCAGAATGCCTCAAAGGGTCCTTGGTACTCACCACCATTATCTGATCGAACACACTTGAGTTTTTGGCCCGTCTCTCTATCTACTCGGGCCACAAACTCCTTGAAAGTATCAAGAACTTGATCTTTCGATTTTAGTAGACGTACCCATACTTTCCTTGAGTGATCGTCGATGAAAGTCACAAAATATGATGCACCACCCATCGATTTCTCAGACATTGAGCATACATCGGTATGGACGAGGTCAATGATGTGTTTTCTTCTCACATGTACAGAAGATCTTTGGAAAGCGACTCTGTGTTGTTTTCCAGCTAAACAATCAGAGCACGGTTCGAGAGATATACCGCTCACATCAGGGAGGTATTTCTTTTGAGCGAGGATATTTAGACCCTTCTCACTCATATGGCCAAGCCTCCTGTGCCATAACTCCATGTCAGCATATGCAACGTTTACCTCCTCCTTGCAGAGCGTAGCTTGTGTCACATATAATGATCCTTCTTTCTTTCCTCGAGCCATAACCAAGCTTCCTTTGGTTAGTTTCCATTTTCCTTCACCAAAGTGATTGTCTAAACCAATATCGTCGAGCTTTCCAGTTGATATAAGATTGAGACGCATGTCAGGGACATGTCTCACATCTTTGAGAACTAGCTTACATCCAGTGTTTGATGTAAGGATGACGTCCCCCTTTCCAACAATCTTACTTTTTCCTTGATTTCCCATTTGTACATTACCAAAGTTACCTCTTTGGTAGGTAGCGAAGAAGTTTTCATGTGGGGTGACATGAAAGGAAGCACCAGAGTCGATGATCCATGAAGTATCATCAGAGGCGATGTTTATAGGATTGTATTCTCCAACAAGATATACATATTTATCCTCGTATGCCATAGTAATGGTCTTGTCGTCATGCCTCTTTGTGGGGTTAAATCGGTCTGATTTGATGTTACCCAGTTGTTGATTTTTCTTGAAGAATCGACATTCTGGTTTTCGATGACCCGCCTTGCCACAATAGTAGCATGTTACTCTAGGACGTGATTTAGAACGTCCTCGAGATTGATCTCGACTTCGAATTTTGTTATGTCCACGTGTTTCATCTCTACCCCGTCTATCTATGACATTCGCCTCCGACTGAGTGCTCAAACTTCGTTCCTTCCTTCTAATTTGTTCATTTAGAAGACTATCACCGACGATATCCATGGTAAGTTTTCCATCTGGTGCCGAGTTACTGAGAGTAACAACTAGTGTGTCCCAGCTCTCTGGCAACGAGCTAAGGAGTAGAAGGGCTTGCATCTCGTCTTCGATCTTCAAGTCGACCTTGTTAAGTTGATTTACGAGCCCCTTGAAATTGTTCAAGCAAGAAGAGCTTTGTTTCGAGGCATTTTCTTTTGAATCATGGACTCAAGTTTTGTCCATAATTCAAAAGCATTTGTATATGTAGAGACATGTTCGAAAAGAGATCGGTCAATGTACTTACGAATTACAGCGACCGCTTTTCGATTAAGAACCTCCCATGCCTTATCATCCTTTCCTTCTGGCTTGTTCTTCATGATGATGGGTTCATGCAAATCCTTGCAGTAAAGGTGATCTTCCATCATCGGTTTCCAATATGAGTAGTTATCCGCCGTGAGTTTGAACATGTCACCTTCAACGGTAACGATAGCCTCCATCTTGATTCGCACAAGATATAGATATTATACGTAACCTGGCTCTGATACCACTTGTAGCCAAACTATTTTTATTATTATAAAGGATTTAGTACAAGAGTAGTTTTCAAGTGAACTCTCTTTTTGGTGTTTCTTAGGCTTTTCTTGTTGGATTGGTTACAAATGACACCAACCTCTTCTATTTATACTAGTGGTGACTTAACTCCTAGCTTATTCTAGATTATTCTCTAAACATCACTTATGCTCTAACATATTCTAGAATTATCTTCAAGCCCTATTCTAAGATAACTTATCATGATAATTCTAGAGACTTCTAATTCTCCATACTTATGCATAATATTCTCCATAGTTCTAGAAGTTTCTTCATTCTTCCATAATTAATCTTGATCTTCTCTAACATTCTAGAATCTTCTCCATAATTCTAGAATTGTCTTCACTTTTCTATGATTTGTTTTGGGCTAATGGAGGGAATATCTAACATCTTTCTCTTCAGAAAGTTAACAAATATCCTTTTCCTCTCTTCTTCAGCCTCCAACCAATCTTCATGTGTACATACCTCCTCAGAGTTAACCAGGAATGGAACTAGAGCCAGAGCTTCTGGAGCTACAACCCGAACTGGAACCGGATCTAGAACCGGAGCTGGAACCAAAGTTGGAACCGGAGCTGGACCGGGAGGAACAAGAGCAAAAAAGGGCCTTTGTGGAGAGTGGAAAGACCAGAGCCGAATGGTTTGGCCTTGACGGAGATTGTTAATGCGAGTGGCTTTGAACCATCCCGAAACCAAGACGTAATTAGAAGAACTTTACATATCCCATCTCCTCAAGTTAAGCACACACTTTTGACCATTAGACCCTACAAAGATCACATCAACTCCTTTGTCAAGAATCTTGCGGTGATGTTGCATTATGATCATCTTCTCTTCCTCGTTCATAAAGTCCTTTTCAACTATCTGGCTCAACGGAATCAAGAGACGGTTTTGGTGACTGTTAAGATCAGTCGCAGTTAGTTCCTTTTCGAATATCATCTTCTCATCGAAACCGTTCTCTTCTCTCATCAAGTTAACCAGCCATTCCGGCGTAACCGCCGGTCTCTCTATAACCGGTGCCTCTCTTCTGAACGCTACTCTTCTAACTGGCGGTTCTCTTTCTCTAACCGGTTCTTTGGACACCACAAGACGCCTCTTGTACGCAATGGGGTGCGAGCTTGAAGAAGAAGAAGCAACATGATTAGGGTTTGTTGACTATCGTGCTCGTCAAGTTTCCGTTTGCCCAATGAAGAGATCTTCGTTGCCTTAAGACTATCTTCTTCGTTTAATATTATCTCCGCTGCTACAGATAAAATATCTAACATTCTCTTCAAGGCTAGATCATATTCACCGTTCGCCATCCTCGTTATCAAAAGATTTAGGTTTTTTTTCTCCGCAATGAAAACTGATATACTAACAAGAAGGAAATAATGACAAACCAAAAATACTCAAGAATGAGCACAAGAGAGAGGAGTATAAGCCCCTCTGCTTAAATACACATTGCAATTTTCCTTTTACATACGGACAAGGAAAAATTGGAAATATAAAACCCTATTTGCAAACTGTTTTCTAATTAATTCTGTATTTATCTTCTTTATTTTTTGTTTTAATCCGTATTTGCCATATATCTTTGGCTCTTTCTTAATTTTGTTCGAGAAGCATCTCAACAAACAAAACTGGAGTTTCTCTAGGGTTTCTACGTTTTTTTTTTTTTTTTGATGTGCTAGAAACTTAGTGAATACATTGTTCTATACCGATCTTGTCCTCTGAAGACACTAGTTGCATACCAAAAAATAGAAAATCTGGATCTGGTAATAAAGGCAGTTGGATAAAACTTGCTAAAACAAAAAAAATTATCATTCCATTAAAACATTTAAGGAAGCTAACACTCGGAATAAAGCACCAAAAAACCAAAAAGCCAAAAAAAACCAACAAAATAACTCCTTTGAATGCCTAAACTCCAAACTACTTCCATGGCACGGTATTACGGTTAGCCAATTGATAAACCGGATCTGGAGGTGGAACCGGAACTCGAATGCTTCTCTTTCGACAGTTAGCAAACACACTCTTTATCCTTTCATCATCCTCGAGATATTTATATCGCTCGTCAGAGTATTTACTAAAAACTTGATGGCTTCTCTTTCTCCTCTTTACCTTTGGAACGTTATCTGATAATAAAGATAGAGCTAGACCTAAAGCTGGAGCTTGAGTTGGAGCTGGAACCAAAGCTAGAGATAGAGATAGATCTGGATCTGGAGCTGGATTCGGAGCCTGAGCTGGAACAGGAGCTGGACATAGAGCCAGAGTTAGATCCAGAGCCGGAGCTGGATTGGGAGGAGCTGGAACCAAAGCTAGAGCTGGATCCGGAACCGGGGCTAGAGCTGGAACCGGAGCCTGAGCTGGACCTAGAGCCAGAGCCGGAGCTGGATTGGGAGGAGCAAGAGCAAAAAAGAGCTTTTGTGGGGAGTGGAAAGACCAAAGGCGAATGGTTTGCCCTACACAGAGCCTGTTATCGACGACGACATTGTGCCATCCGGAAACCAAGACGTAATTGGAAGAGCTCTTCATGTCCCATCTCCTAAAGTTAAGCTCACACTTTTGACCATTAGACCTGTTGAAATTTGGTATGAATACTTCAAGTGTTATGCTGCTACAAAAAGAGTTAATTAAATTGATCGATCTATGGTTAGATTGATCAATTTAATCGAGTCTGAATTCCTCACAAATTGGTATCAGAGCAAGGTTACGTGCTCTGTGGTTCTCTCAAGCCAAGAATCACGGTGGTTTCAAGAAGAGAAGTGAAACGTTTGATGGTCTACGAGGCAGCAGTCATGGAAGAAGAATTTCGTGGCTTATGTGGTGATTCTAAGCCATGAGTGAAGATTGATGATGACTGAGATTTTCAGTAAGAGAAGTCTTAAATCAAGAAGAAGAGCAAGAGAAAGAAGAATCATATCTAAGAGAGGAAAGGTCTAGAGAAAGAAGGAGAGTGAAGAAAAGGGTAAAACGGTCGGAGCTTTGGAAGGTTGGAGTTTACCTTAAGCATCCACATTCCTTTTCTTTGAAGAGCTTGATCGTGTAGAGACATGGAACGTCTCGGTAACACAACAAATCAATAGCTCTTGGTAAATGGTGTAGAAAAGAGGAAGGAGCCATAAAGCTCTATCTCGGTAAAACATCATTGTGTTTCTCCGGTTGTGGAGACAAGATCGTCTCTATTGGAAGCAAAGCTACCTCTTGATGAATAGCACGTGAGTGGAAGGAGTCATAAGACTCATCATGACGAACATTGTAGCACCTCAAAGAAGAAGAACCAAGACAGTTGCAAGGTGTTATAAAACAGCGACAAAGACGGTTTTTTCGGTAAGTTGTTACTTCTGCTCATTAGAAGATTTGGTTAGATATTAGGTGGAGTAACAAGAGGTTCTTGAGATGCTTAGGATGTTAAAAACGTGCTTAGTTCATGGTATTAAGTTTGTAACACAAGTAAGGGAGATGTAAACTAGTTGTATCTTAAGGATAGATTCTTGGTATAAGCTAGAATCAAGGGAAGTGGTTTCATGGTTTTGTGGAATCAAGTTGCTGTAAGATACAAGGATTTCTAGTTACTCTCAAGTTAAAGTGTTGCAAGAATAAGAAGAGGAAAATCAGAGATAGAAGGAAGAAGTTCTTCATCTATGCTAAAGAAACCGGTTAGGGGTTGATGTAAGGTGAAGTTTTTCACAAGTAGAAGCTGGATTCTGGTCATGGAAAGGATGAGTACAAGTTATGTGACTCAAAGTCTCATTTTCAGAATCGAAACATCAACTACAAGACTCAAGTTTTATGGGAGATTTCGCTGCAGTCACAAGGTATATTTGTGATGCTTTGTATTGAAGTTTCAAGTTTGCTCAAGTTCTGCATATCTACTGGAATTGAAAGCTGGTTGGATCACAAGGATTGTGCACTGGTTTTACAAGAGTTTGGCCAAGATTTATTGATGGTTTTCATGTTATCTTCTGGTCAAATACGTTTGGTAAAGGCAGTTGCATATGGTGTTCTAAGCTTTGTTGTTTTCCAGCCCGGTAACTCATAAGATTCATGGGAGTAGGGGACGCCTTAGAACCTTGAATCTTATGGGCGTTTTATGGCTGTTTGAGTATCAATATGGGTACTCTTGGGACAATTTAAAAGGGGTTGCAGGATGGTTATGAAGCAAGGAAATTTCAATGGCTTTCGGTTGAGTTTTGGAAGGGGTTTCTACTGCGGTTTTGTCTCTGTGTGTATACTGTCAGTTTTTGATGGTGAGAGTCTACATTTGCTGGATAATCATAGAACGTGAAGCTACAAGGTTGCTATTTTCAGAGGAAATGCAACGAAGATTGTGCTCTTGTTGCTGTCTGGAAATGTTCTGTTGAAACAGAAGGTAAACACTCAATTCATTGCTATATTTTCAGAGGGAATGCAATGAATGTGGTGCTCTAGTGAGCTTGAGTGTATTATGAAAAGACTCCGGGTTCTTGTTTCAAGAAGTGTAAGCTCTTGAAAAATGGCAGTAGCAAAGATTCATGGTTTATGCTGATTTTTGTTTGGTTTAACACATGGTTATTCTGTTAGAATGAATCTTGAAGAACAAGGGAGTGTACAAGGTTTGGTTATCTCCGGGTTTAAGCTATGGTTTCAGTTGGTATCTTGGTGTGTCAATTATTTCTTAGTAAAATGAAGTAGTTGTGGACAAGAGTTTAACGGTTATGGAGCTACATATTTTGTATGGGAAGTTATCTCAGTGTTACTTTGCAATGGAGTGTGCCATGACGGTGTGTCGATAGTCTTCCTATCTAAAGGAGTTAGGCGGCGTGTTCTGTTTGCTCAGAACGTTTATGTTCAAACAGCGGTGCACATATTGGTATACATTTTATTTTGCAAAAGGAGAGATCAAGGTCTTTGATTTTGAGTATGAGGTGGAGATTGTTAAAGGTCAACCAAGTTCTTCTAAGTCAAGATATGGGGAAGGTTCCAAGTTAAATGAAGTCAAGATTGTTGAAACATAGAAAGGTTCTTGGTGGTTCTTTGGGCACAAACGAATCAGTTTGAGTGGCTACAAGCAGAAAGAAGAATGTGTTCACGTTTTGACACTCTTTCTTAAGGAAGAAGCCATGGTGACGTACTCTGGTTCATGAGAACGTGTGAGTGGATTTGTGCTACAATGAAGGATGGTTTTAACTCATGATGGTGAAGTTGAGCTTATGAGACAACGTTTGTTCAAACGGTTATAGTTCTAGGTGGAGTATTGCCGCTAGAGGAAGTGGAATAGATATTCATAAGGGGTATTTGTTTAATTCCGGGTGGAGCTATGTTTGTGGAGGCTGTCTCGGGTATTTAGCTCAAAGGCAAAGAGTTAAAAAGTTACTTGATTCGCTGTTGGATAAGATTCATCGGAGTTTGCGTGCAAGGAAGATAGCTACCCAAGAACAGGAGGTTACCAACGGTTATTCATCTTCAAAGGGTTGTAAACTGATGGTGAAAGCTTGCTTGCGGTTTTGGTTTATGGAAGTTGCAGGTTTCTGATTTTTCTGAGAGAAGACATGGGGTTGTTTTGAGATGAAGCTAATAAAGTGCAGTTTCAGTGGGTTTTACAAAGAAGAAACCGAAGGAGACAAGTGCAGGTGATGCAAGGTTTTATCTCAAGACTGCTCACTTTAAGAAGGTGAAGGTGGTGTGTATCTAGCTTGATAAACAACTCATCTCAAAACTAGTGTTAGAAGCTGGAAAAGAGAAGTCTTCTAAAGGATGACAATGCAGAGAAATCAAGCTGCATTTAGAAGATGGCAACTAAGGAGTGCAAGGCTGTTTCGTTTGCATAATGAGGAGACTACATAAGTATCTACTCATGGGAAGACACTTGCGGGTTAGTCAAGTGGATTGTCTTCAAGTATCATGCGATGATAAAGAAGAAGAAGGCTTTGGCTCAAGACTGCGAGTTGAATGATGTATGAGCGAAATTCGTTTTGGTGGAGGCTGCATACAAGAAGAAGTATTGCAGGGTATTCTTTACAGCTTGAAGGAGACATCAAAGGTTTATAAATGATGTGCAAGATGCTGTAAGGACGTGTCTCAAGGATATCACAAGGATTTGGTGATAAGAGACATGTTAAAGGTTGCTAGTAGCGGGTTATCATGCTGCTAGTGTGTTCTGTTTTTTGCAAGAAGATTGAGCATGGATTATGTTCTGGGGTTGCTTGTTTAAGCAGGTTAATGAGGTGAATCTCAAATGGTGTAAGCTGTTGGTGAGATTGATTAAAGGCTGAATCAAAGTGCTTCGGTTAGGGGCTAATACGATTCTGATTTTCTGTATTTAATTCAAGTGGAATTAAGGATTTTGGACTCAATGCGCATGAGGAAATCCTAAAGGCTAGCAAGGGAATCAAGTGTTGCAGAAGTATATTGGTGTTTCTCAATCACTGCAACGGTTCAATGCCGTGAACAGAAGCCATGGAAGATGCCATGTGATTGGAGAAGTCGTAAGCGGTGAAGCTTATGGAGTTTTCTGTTAAGCTAACAAGGAGGTGATCACTAAAGAGTTGAGCTCAATACACGTTTGTATTGTTGCTGGTTTTCACAACTCTAGTGAGTTCAAGATATGTTGGTGGAAGTGCATTGAACGTGGTGTTAAATGCAGTAAGGATCAAGCACTTATGGTGTTTAAGCGGCTAAGGATCAAAGCTGAGTAAGATACTCAAGAACCGAGACTGGAATCCGGAAACTAGAAGAAGGTACTCTCTCTCTCAAGTGTGTGCATGCTGTTTTGCATGATCATCAAGCTCTTAGGTGGAGATTTGTGGAAATAAGAACTTGATGTTCAAGTGCACAAGTCCAAACCAAAAACCAAGATAAGTTACTTGGGTCAAAAAGTAACAAAAGCAATAGGTACTAGAGTTTATTGGGTATGACAAAAGAAAAAAACAAGTTTGTCTCCTTGTCTCTAATACCTTATTGGTTGAAGCAAAAGGTGAATTCTTTTGAGGTTTTTTGTTGCTGCACATTTTATATATGGAGAGGAGAGAAGCCTTGTGTAAGGGTGGTGAGAAGTTACACACACGGCAGAAGATGAAGATGAGAGAAAGAGAGAAACATGTCAAAGTTCAAACTTGTTCTTGTATTCTCTAAGTTATAGGAATAGATTGAATGAGCTTTAAGTGCTAGTGAAGGGCATTAGAGTGTTTCACTAATCATTCCTATTGTAATCTCTATCTTCATTCTAGTGGATTCCGAGCAAAGTTTCGGGGAGATATAGCGACCCGGTTATGGGCGTGAACTCCTTAAATGTGTGTGTGCGCTCCCCCATCTCCTTCTCTATTTTCTCAATCTCTCTTGGCTCTGTTTTCAGCTCAGTTTCATGTTGGTAATGCACTGATTTTGTACTTGTGTCGGTCTCAAAACATCAAACAACTTCTAAGCTTGGGTTGTGACGGTTTATGCTCAGAGTTAATTAGATAGATCAAGCTAAGGCTAGATTGATCAATTTAATCGAGTCTGAATTCCTCACAAGACCCAACAAAGATCACATCAAGTCCTTTGTTACGTCGCTTAATTGCGATAATGTTCCATTATGATTCTCATATCTTCCTCGTTCAAAAAGTCATTATCCACTATCTTGTTCATCGGAATCAAGAGACGGTTATGGTGTTTAGCAAGATCAGTCTTAGTAAGTGCCTTTTCGAATATCCGCTTCGCGTCGAAACCGTTCTCTTCTCTCATCAAGTTAACCAGCCATTCCGGCGTAATCCTCTCCTCTTCAACCGCCTCCTCCTCCTCTCTTCTAACCGGTTCTATTTCCCTGACCGGTGGCTCTACTTCCCTAATCGGCTCTATTTCTCTAACATCTTCTTCGTTGGGCACCACAAGACGCCTTTCGTACTCAATGGGGTACGAACGTGAAGAAGAAGCAACATCATTAGGGTTTTGTTTAGGGCTTTGAGTATCATGCTTGTCAAGTTTCCGTTTCCCCAAAGGAAGAGCTCTTCGTTGCCCTAAGATTGTCTTCTTCAACCTCAACCCTAGATTCACTCGACTCTTTACCTATTCCCTCGTCACTAACAAATCTCTCCATTACTACGCATAAAAGATCGAGCCCTCCCTTATATACCTGATCTATACCGGTCACCATAGTTATCGAAAAGTTTTGTTTTTTTTCTTTCGCAATGAATATTGATAACAAGAAGGAAATAGAGAATGGACACCAAAGACAGGAAGCCCTCTACTTAAATACATTATGCAATTTTCCTTTTCCTGACGGACAATGATATATTGTAAACTACAGTCCTATTGGGAAATTGTTTTCTAATCAATTCCCTGTTTATCTTACTCTTTTTTTTCAATATCCGTATGAATCTTGTATCCCTATTGGTTGTTTTTTATTTTTCAGGTGAATTATTATTACATATATTAAGATTTTATTGTCAATCAAAAGTATTAGAGATTTTGAAAAAAATATGTAGTTCTACTCTACTTCCATGTTAATTTGTGTATTACGTGGCTCTTTTTAATTTTGCTCAAGAAGCATTCCAACAAACAAATTGGGGTTTCTCTAGGGTCGCTATGCGAGAATTGAGTGTAGGAGACCTATGTAGTAAGCTAGTGGAGTATTGTGAAGAGAGAGTCATCAGAAGAACAAGACTTGGCTTCTTCTCATGGCTCATAACCTCACTATCTGCTTAGAGAACCAACTGAGTCAAATTTACATATTATTTTCTGAATTCTACGCTCTGTCTGTTTCTGACACCTGAAGTCTATTACCCCGTTATATGTCGTCTCTCACTTCCATTGAATTTTATCTAAATAATCTTTCCTTATGTACATTGTTCTAAACCGATCTTGTACTCTGACTAGTGTGTCTGTGAGTCTGAACGGCTTGCCAAAAAAGGAAATCTGGTTATGGTAATAAAACTTGCCAAAAACAATAAAATTATCATTCCATTGAAACACTTAAGGAAGCTAAACAACACTCGGAATAAAGCACAAAGAAAACCAAATAGAAACCAAAAATCCGAAAAACCAAAAAACTAAAAACACCAAAAACAAACTCCAAACTACTTGCATGACACGGCAGTAGCGTTAGAGATACTCCGCACAACACAAAGCCAATTGATACATTCGCGAATTCTCGAACCTGCTTTGGCTATCGATGTCATCAGAATCTCGAGAAGCCTGATCCGGTGGAGTAACCGGAACTAGAGTGCTTCTCTTTCTCTTCGGAAAGTTAACAAATATCCTCTTCCTCTCTTCTTCAACCTCCAACCAATCTTCATGTGTACATACCTCCTCAGAGTTAACCGGAACTGGAACTAGAGCCAGAGCTTCTGGAGCTACAACCCGAACTGGAACCGGATCTAGAACCGGAGCTGGAACCAAAGCTGGAGCTGGAGCTGGACCGGGAGGAACAAGAGCAAAAAAGAGTCTTTGTGGAGAGTGGAAAGACCAGAGCCGAATGGTTTGACCTTGACGGAGATTGTTATTGCGGGTGGCTTTGAACCATCCGGAAACCAAAACGTAATTAGAAGAGCTTTTCATATCCCATCTCCTCAAGTTAAGCTCGCACTTTTGACCATTAGACCCAACAAAGATCACATCAACACCTTTGTCAAGAATCTTGCGGTGATGTTGCATTATGATCCTCTTCTCTTCCTCGTTCAGAAAGTCCTTTTCCACTATCTGGCTCAACGGAATCAAGAGACGGTTTTGGTGACTGTTAAGATCAGTCGCAGTTAGTTCCTTTTCGAATATCATCTTCTCATCGAAACCGTTCTCTTCTCTCATCAAGTTAACCAGCCATTCCGGCGTAACCGCCGGTCTCTCTATAACCGGTGCCTCTCTTCTGAACGCTACTCTTCTAACTGGCGGTTCTCTTTCTCTAACCGGTTCGTTGGACACCACAAGTCGCCTCTTGTACGTAACCGGGTACGAACTTGAAGAAGAAGCAACATGATTAGGGCTTTGTTGACTATCGTGCTCGTCAAGTTTCCGTTTGCCCAAGGAAGAGATCTTCGTTGCCTTAAGACTATCTTCTTCGTTTAATACTATCTCCGCTGCTACAGATAACATATCTAACATTCTCTTCAAGGCTAGATCATATTCACCGTTCGCCATCGTTTATCAAAAAGATTTTGGTTTTTTATCTCCGCAATGAATACTGATATACTAACAAGAAGGAAATAACCACAAACAAAAAATACTCGAGAATGAGCACAAGAGAGAAAGCCCCTCTGCTTAAATACACATTGCAATTTTCCTTTTCCTTTTTCTTTTCCTTTTCCATATGGACAAGGGAATGATGATATATGTAAAAACTGTTTTCTAATAGGACTTTATATGGAAAATTGGAAATATAAAGTCCTATTTGCAAACTGTTTTCTAATAAATTCCGTATTTATCTTTTTTTTTTTAAATCCGTATATATTTTGCATTTCTATTGTTGTTTTTTTATTTTTTCAGGTAAACAAATATATGTATATTCTTAATTTTGTTCTAGAAGCATTCCAACAAAAAAAAACTGGAGTTTCTCTAGGGTTTTTACATATATATATTTTTTTGTGCTAGAAACTTGGTGGGTTTTACGTTTAAATTTGGAAAAGACAGAACAGAATAAAATAAAATTTTCTACTCAGGCAATGGCCAATCACATTTTATGAATTTTTGTTGTTTAATCCTTATGGAATTAATATGCTATACGCTGCGAAATGAAGATTCAACTGCTGCCATTGTCGAATCACTCTATATGCTTAGTTAGAGGACCAATTGAGTCAAAGTTATTTATTCTTTTCGGAGTTCTATGAGAGATACATATCTGCACATTTGATCTGAAGTCTATTACTACATTAAATGTTGTCTCTTACTTACAATGAATTTTTTCTGAAATGATATTTCCTTATGTAATTGGTCTATACCCATTTTTTACTCTGAAAGTGTGTTCGAACGGCTTTGTTTCATACCAACAAAAGAAATCTAAAACTTGCCAAAAAACAATAAAATTGTCATTCAATTAAAACCATTTCAGGAAGCTAACACTAGCGGATTAAACCACCAAAACAAGAAACTGTTTCCATGGCAAAGCTAACACTTGTGGTGATGTAACATTATGATTCTCTTCTCTTCCTCGTTCAAAAAGTCCTTATTCACTATCTTTTTCAACGGAATCAAGAGACGGTTATGGTGACTGTTAAGAACAGTCGCTGTTAGTTCCTTTTCAAATATCTTGCATCGAAACCGTTCTCTTCTCTCATCAAGTTAACTAGCCATCCCGGAGCTTCTCTGTCCCTAACCGGCTCTGTTTTCCTAACCGCTTCTTCGTTGGGTACCACAAGACGCCTTTTGTACTCTGTGGGGTACGAACGTGAAGAAGAAGGAACATTATTAGGGCTATGTTTAGGGTTTTGACTATCGTGCTCGTCAAGTTTCCGTTTGTACAAGGAAAAGCTTTTCGTTAACCCTAGACTCTCCTCTTCAACCTCAGCCTTAGCTTCACTCGACCTTTTACCTTTTTCCTCGCCTTGAAGAAGTCTAAGGTATCTCTCCGTTGCTAAACATAAAATATCTAACACTCTCCACAGTTCACCATCGTTTATCGAAAAGCTTAGGTTTTTTTCCGCAATGAATATTGATAACAAGAAGGAAATATAGAGAATGAGCAAATAGGAAGCTCATAAAACGTTTTCTTAACCTATTTGCCAACTGTTTTTAAAAAATTAATTCCGTATTTATCTTTTTTTTTTTTTGTTTAAATCCTTATTATATATATGGATGCTTTTTATTTTTCCTGTCAACAAAAATATTTTTTTCAAGAAATTCTAAACTCTAAAATGTATTCATCGTTGATAGATCTATATCCAAAATATAAAAAAAAAATAGAGAAAAGTGAAAACTATTTTCTATTTATGGCTGATTTTGAATTTGGTCCGGTTTTTAGAAACCGGATGCTGTTTCTAACCTCTTGCTACAGACTACACGCCGTTCTTATTTTCTTTTCTACGAAAACACTCTCTACTCTCTACTCTCTACTCTCTACTCTCTACTCTCTACACAATTATCATGTAAGCTCTGCAAAATCTTGATAAGGTTCAGTAGAATCCAAATTCATTGAAGCTACTTGACTATTTCAAGATCTTAGAAATCATGTTATATACTGATATGCATATGCTTTTTTAATGGTCGCTTTGTCAGAGACCTATGGAATATGCTAGTTGAGTATTGTGAAGAGAGATTCATCATAAGAACAAAGAGTTGGCTTCTTCTCATGGCTCATAACTACACTCTCTGACCAGCTTTTTTTGTGCATTGCATACGGCTCCACAACGGAATTTACTTAAAGCGTTAGCTACTGCACAAGTCGATATGAGTCATAAGTTATACAAAATTTTCTGAATTCTATGAGAGATACATATATCTGTCTGTTTCTGACATTTGAAGTCTATTACCCCCATTTAAGGTTGTCTCTTACTTACATTGATTTTTTTCTAAATAATTTTTCCTTATGTAATTGATCTATACTGATCTTGTACTCTTAAAGTGTGTTCGAACGGCTTTGTTTCATACCCAAAAGGAAACCTTGATCTGGTTTTGTGCGAGGATTTTGCAAGTGGAAATAAAACTTGCCAAAAACAATAATATTATCATTACATCAAAGACCATTTAACGTAGCTAACACTCGGAACAAAATTCCAAAACAAGAAAGTGTTTGTTTGCTTGGCAAGGCAATATAGAGCTAGGGAATACTCATCTGATCACAACACATAGCAAATTTATAAAAGTTCGAATGCTCGAAACTGCATCGGGCTTTCGTGGTCAGACTCTCTAGAAGCCCAACCTTGACGAGGAACCCAAATTCCAGGGCTTCTCCTTCTCTTTGGAATCAACCCACCTGAAGATGCAGCTAGACCTAGAACTAGAGCTGGAGTTGGGGCTTGAGTTGGAACTTGAACCAGAGTTAGAGCTTGAGTTGGAGCTGCAACAGGAGCTAGAGCTGGATCCGGAACTGGAGGTGGAGCCATATTCGGAGCTGGATCCGGAACTGGAGATGGTGCTAGAGCTTGAGCCATGTTCGGAGCTGGATCCGGACGAACAAGAACAAAATAGAGACGTTGTGGTGAGTGGAAAGACCAGAGGTGAATGTTTTGGCCTTTTTGGAGACCGTTGTCGACCACGGCATTGTGCCATCCGGAAACCAAGACGTAATTGGCAGAGCTCTTCATGTCCCATCTTCTAAAGTTAAGCTCACACTTGTGACCTTCAGGCCCAACAAATATCACATCAAGTCCTTTGTCACGTTTCTTGCGGTGATGTAACATTATGATTCTCATCTCTTCCTCGTTCAAAAAGTCTGTATCCACTATCTTGCCCAACGGATTCAAGAGACGGTTTTGTTGTTGAGCAAGATCAGTCGCAGTTAGTTCCTTCTCAAAGATGAACTTCTCATCGAAACCGTTCACTTCTCTCATCAAGTTAATCAGCCATTCCGGCGTTATCGCCGGCCTCTCTTTAACCGGTGCCTCTCTTCTTAATGGCCCTCTCCTAACCGGCTTTCTTTTCCTAACTGGTGGCTCTATTTCTCTAACCGCTTCTTCGTTGATGTACCACACGCCTTTTGTACTCTATGGGGTACAAACGTGAAGAAGAAGCAACATCGTCAGGGTTTTGTTGCTGATTTTGACTATCGTGCTCATCAAGCTTCCGTTTGCTCAAGGAAAAGCTTTTCGTTGTCCTAAGACTGTCTTCTTCAACCTGAGCCCTAGCCTCACTCGACCTTTTACCTTTTTCCTCGTCATTTAAAATTTTCACAAATCTCTCCGTTACTACAGCTAAAATATCTAACAATCTCTTCTCGACCTCAACATCTCTATCGTACACCATTGTTATCGAAAAGTTTAGGTTTTTTTTTTGCAATGAATATTTATGAGACGATGAATGAAATAGAGAATGATCACAAAGGAGAGAAGAGTACGTATGATATAGTCGGCGTAATAATCCTTTTCTAAAAAGAACAATGATATATACAAAAGGCCAATGGCCAATGGTATTCTAATTAGTTATGTTATGTACATATCTTCTCTTTTTTTTTTTTTTTGTTTAAATCCATATTTATCTTGTATTCCTATTGTTTTTGTTTTTTTTTCTTCACAAAACAAATATTAAATTTTTCTCTTCATTTTCTTAATCATCCATCAAAAGGACTATTTTTTTCTTCACACTTTTACATTCTTCTAAAAAAATAACGTCAAAGCAGAAAAATTTCGTTTTAGTATTCTTGAAATACACTGGATATGTAATGCCAAATATTTCGTTTGTAAGGAAATTTCGTTTTGACACTATTTTTTATATCATTCTTGGAATTAGAATTTCGTTTTAGAATTAGAAAAATCAGAAAATTTTCGTTTGTAAGGAAATTTCGTTTTGACATGTAAAAAATTTTCGTTTTAGAATTATTTCGAATAACAAACAAATACAGTGTCATACATCCAGTGCCAAATATAAACTTAATTAATCCACTGTAAGGAAAAAAAATTATGAACCATAATAAAACCAAACAAAATGTCTTATATATAAGTCTACAGTATTCAAATCAAGTTCTTGAATCCATCCACTGGTTTGTGATTTGAGCTTTACTCGGTAATGTTAAATGATTTCTTCATTCTTTGCACAATATGTGGTAATGTATTGAGGTTCTCTTCAATGGCTTTGTGCACACAACTCTCCATATCGTTCACCGCTTCAGGTCTTATCTTCTGGAGCTTCACAGCCTCGAATTTGTCTTGACACACCATCAATGATCTGTTCAATCGTTCCTATACATTCGGTAAACAAGATATACATATAGATGCAGGATCAGTTACATACATATAGCACTACCATAAGTATATCATTTTTTGTAATTTGTCGCGGAATTTACCTGAAACTGAGCCATTTCGTTCTCGAAATGCTGTTGAGATTGGACAACGGGAACACTGCAGTATTCGACGCAGTTACTTATCTCTTCTTGCTTTCTTCTTCTGTCAAAGCATCCATATGCGCATTTGAAATAAGCTTGCTGCAACAATGAACCAGTTTTTGTTGCTTAATTTATTATTACTGGATCATACACACTCAGTATAGCAACACAAGAAATAAATGGTGAGCAAAGAGAAGGTTTTAACACTCATGTCTCTAAAGACAAATTATCGAACGAAACCAAAACATTTTCCAGACATATTCATGACACTGATCCATAGTCTCTAAAGACCGATAGAGAACAAAACCGAACAGTTATCCATACATTTTCAAGAACCTATTCCATAGTCTCTAAAGACATATGTAGAACAAAACAGAGCAATTTTCCATACATTTTCAAGAACCTAATCCATAGTATCCAAAGACATATACAGTAAAAACTTTATAAATTAATAATATTGGGACCACGATATTTTATTAATTTATAGAGTTATTAATTAACCGAAAATGGGAACTTTCCATAATTTTTTTAAAATAATTTTAATTTTAATTTTTTTAATTCATATTATGCTATATTTTTATGAAATTAGTTTATTCACTTTGTTTGTTTATACTATATCAATTAATGATAGAGTTATACACAAATTTCATTTCTAAGAAAAAAGTAAACAACACTAAAATGATATATAAATATATTTTAGTCATGTTTATATAGCATATATTAATTTATGATATTATTGGGGCCATATATTTACATAGGATTTCTAAAAAAATTATTATCTTATTATCTTATCGAATTGTGTTATATTTTACACCAGCCCGACTCTTGGGACCGGCCAAATTTATTAATTTAGAGAGTTTATTAATTTATCGAGTATTAATTTATAGAGTTTCTACTGTACAAAACAAAACCGAGCAATTTTCATGATCCTGGTTCATCAAAATTTAATTCCCAGGAACTAACCGAATATATTACAGGACAAAGTTCCATTATTGCAAAAAAGTAAGCTTCCTGGAAAAATTACAGCTACATAGATTGTATCAAAACTAATAAAGATCCCATTTTTAGAAGCCTAATCAGAAAACCCAAGAAATAAAACCTGAAGAGTGAAATTGATATGGTCTTGAACAGGAGAAAGCTGAGCTTGAGCTGCTTCATTCACTTCTTCAAGCTTTCTTCTTAGCCTTTCCGATACAATTTGCTCTTCCGCTGCAGCTATGTGATCCATCGTCTCACTCCCTCTCTTCGTCTCCTTCTCCGATTTTGATTTTGAGAGCTTAGGGTTTAGCTGCTCCTCCAATAGCCCCAAACCAAACCGGGTCTCATATTGTCCGGTCGGGTTTAGCTTCGTTAACCGATTTAAACCGGAATTTTAAATCCATAAATTCCCGGTTTAAATATTCATCTTTAGAAAACTTGTTCTTAGCTAATTTTGCACTTTGATTTGTTTAATTCAAAAACTCGATTTAAATGTTCTTAGAGTGGAGCGAAAGCTAAAATTTGAATTAGAATAAATTATTAACCAATGTAGAAAAATTATACAATTCAAGAAACAACAATCACTTACTATGTGCTATTTTTGAACCAACTTCTTCATGGTCTCCATTAATACATGTTACAGAGACATCATTGGACTAATGTTTTGGCATAGACTCGGATTCATCGAAAAGGCGAAGAATCATACTTGAGATTAAAAGAAGGAGGAGA
Organism: Draba incana; assembly: GCA_963576765.1. NCBI lineage: Eukaryota > Viridiplantae > Streptophyta > Magnoliopsida > Brassicales > Brassicaceae > Draba > Draba incana. The sequence goes on along the minus strand of OY755214.1, from coordinate 4,993,841 downwards.
AATTGGATTTTCTTTCACAGGAGTCCAAATATCAGCACCATTGGTTTGAGCAACACCTAATGTATACTCCATTGGAACAAGACATAAACCTCTGCTTCTAAGACTATACTCATCCAGCTCCTCCTCGTTTGTTGTTTGTAGATACGGAGCGCTTAGAACCTGTACAAGACAAGAAGCAAGATTCATTGTTTGGATCGAAAAAGAGAAAAGAAACTTGTTTGGATTCAAGAAACCTTGACTTGTTCTTGAAGAAACTGAATGTATTGCATAGCCTCTAAAAGAACTGATGCAGTATCGGTCTGCGGTAAAAGAGAGACTTGAAAATGATTAGAGAGATAGTTTCTATTGCTTCGATACGATAATGAATATTATCGAACGAATAGTACCTTTCCATAAGGTGAAACTAGTTGTTGAAGAGCTGAAATTCGTTCTCCAACCTTATCTTTCTTTTCCTGTTTAACAAACAAAGTTCCAAGATCAATTAGCATGCGCTTTGATTCAATGTCACAATGAATTCTGATTTCGAATATAAGACCTTGGAAGAGAAAGATGAGAGATCCGATTTGTGTCGTTTAATGTTGTTTTCTTCAAGAGAGTGTACACTACGTTTATTGTCAATCATCATCTCTGAAGAGTCTCTAAAGTATTCCATTCCTTGTAATCAGAACAAAAAGATACATTGTGAGGATAAGCTAATCTCATGGTTTATCTTAGAGCAAGTAGCAGAAGCAAACTTAAGATTACAAAACTCAAAACAACTTGCTTTTTGCAGCGTCACAAATACAAATCTATACGCATTTAAGTAATATCAACAAATAGGTGACTTGTTTATGCAAATCTAGGTTTGGACCCAGGGCCGGCCCTGAGTTCTTATGGGTCACAAGCAAAAATACGAAAATATGCCGATTTGAGCACTAAACGAAAGAGATTTTTAGGATTTTAGGGCCAATTTGTTATAATAAATTTGAGGATCGATATGAGGACCACAAGCATGAGCTTTGCCTGCATGCCCTCAGGGGCCGGCCCTGTTTGGACCAACCAATGTGCATTGGAGAATGAATATTATGTATGACTTTGGATTATAAAATTAGTACCTCAATAATTAGTCAAAGAAAGTAGATTAGTTCTATAAGATCACATCAGCTTTTAAGTATTATTTTACAGTTTAATTAATAGCATAATCATAGATGTTTTAAATATGATTATCATACTTTGCTTCCATACAGAGACAATACATTTATTACATTATGTATATGCATGATATTCTTAACTCAAGAAACTAAAGAATTGAAATTTCCATGGACAAGATTTCAAAGCTAAGGGAAACTACAATAGAAAACCCCACAAGAAGATGTGAACAAAAAAAAAATTAGCCTTTAAAAACTTAAAGTTGTCATTAAATTAAAGCAAAAATGTGGTGAAAAAAAAAACAGAGTAAGTGAAGAACTTACAGAGAGAAGAGTCTCTCAACATTTGCTAGAGAATTTGACAAACTTTGGTTTTTCTTGGTTTCTAAGCTTTTTAAGAAGATGCGTTTTTTTATTCCAAATAACAGAACACAATGAATCCGACAAACGAGGATCTTGGTCTCTCTGGTATTAATCTATGTTCTTTCTTTAAGGTCTTGAGGAAGAAAAAAGTCCACAACTTGGATGAAACGGCGTCGTAACTTAAAGGGTCGTGACTCGTGAGAGAGAGAGAGAGAGAGAGAGAGGAGACGTTTTGTTTACAGAAGAAAGCAAAGCTAAAGGGAAGAGGGGACTTGACGTTTTATATGTCTTTTTCTTTATTTTGTTTTTTCTTTCGTCATGTTCATTTTTTTTTTTTTTTGGTCAAAATTTCGTCATGTTCATTTAATTTCTCATTAAATCTAGATTTTCTTGTGAGACAAAAATATACCCCGCATATATATTATTTTATCCCTAAAAACTATCGTTTTATATTTTTAATGCAAATGTTTTGAAAAAGTATGTTTTTTATCTCTGTAATTCCATTTATTAATAGAATTTTTCTTTTTGATATGTGTTAAATTTTCGAAATGATAATTGTGATGTAATAGAAATAGTAGAAAATTTTAATATTGGAAGTAAACTCCAAGAATTTCATTGTATGAGCTAATGTATATATTTGGAGTTTACGAATGTATTTGAAATGTGATAATTTGACAGCTAATGTACAACCATTGCAGAGAGGTCGTTTTACCAGTCCCAGATAGAAGTCGTTTTCATTATTCTCATTACATATACAAAAATATTAAAAATATTGAAAGTGACATTTGATAATTTTTATATATAATTTCTTTTTTTTGAAAAAAGATTTTGACCAATTCTGTCTCTTCTTTTTCAATTTTTTGCTTTTTTCGTTGAATTTCTTACGAGAGAGGTTAATGAAGTGTGTACCCTTTGGTTGGTATCCGAGTACATTCACACTGACACTGTCAAATTATTCAGTTTCACAACTTTTCATACATATCAACACAATCTATTAAAAGTAAATAGTATATTGTAACAAAGAAAGAACGAAAACAACTGAACCTAATCAGAACCAAAACTGTGGTAAACAAAATTCTTGCAGACTAACTTTCTGCCCATATGAACTGTTTTAACATTTAGCTTTAGATAATACTAATGCACATGTGATATTATTGTTTTTCGGTGCATGCATGATATTTTCCAAGTATACCTTATATAATAGAATACATAATCACACAACAACAACAACAATATCTTGAGATTACATGCAAGATATAGAATTGGATACAAATGTCAAGTAATAAACGTTCCTTTAGAAAGTACCATTGGACCCACGCGGTTTCAGTCTTTGTCTCTTTGTCATTATCTTCTTGTTTTCGCGGCGACCAGATTTTATTTAGGTACAAATAATTTATCTTAGTATTATTTTCTTACTAATATACAATAATAATTTGGTGGTGTGTTTCTATTTATATAACGAAGTTTATGTAAACTCCCAAATGGTTATAACTGAATAAGAACAAGAGAATAAAACGGACTAGAAAATTTCGAGGGTTTATTGGTTTTGGTATTTTGATGGATTTTGAAATCCATTTAGAATTAGCAAATCCATTGATTTCAAAATCAAATCATATGGATTTAAAAATCAAATAATGTGGATTCAAGAATCAACAAAGAAGATTTCAAAATCCAATAAAGTGTATTTTTAAATCCATCAACAAAAAACATCACGAAAATAAACCATCGTTGATATAGAAAAATCTTTTTTTGAAGATATAGTGAGATTTGACCAAAAAAAAGAAGAAGATATAGTGAGATTTACAAAAACAAATATGAACATAATATTTGTGTACTTTGATAATGTGAAGAAATAAATATGAACGTAATATTTGGGAAAATATGTGGAAAATGTATAATCATTTCAAAATAACAAGTCTTTGTTAAGGATTTCACTCTTCATATTTTTAACACAAAATCACTCCCAAATCCTTATACAAAATTTTGATATTGAATAAGACTTGATTCTATTTTGTATTTTGAAATCATAAATTGAATAACATGGAATTCTAATGAGGATTTTAAAATGATTGATTGAATAACATGAGATTCTAATGAGGATTTAAAAATGATGAATTGAATAACATTATATTTGGAGTAGATTTCAAAATCCACTAAAATACCAAAACCAATAAACCCCCACTACAAGAAAACAGAGCCATTTGCAACGGAAATTTGCGACGGAAATAAAGCCTCGCAAATTTGCGACGATTTTGCGACCAATCGGCGACGACATTTGGCAAACTCACGCAAAAACGTCGCTAATTTGTGTGGGAAAATATAGCAGCAAAACCGTCGCAAAATTGCGACGATTTTGCGTCTGTGGAAATGTTTAGACGCAACTTCGACGCACATTTTGCGACGATTTTGCGTCGAATAAACGTTTGCGACGCTTTTGCGTCCAAAATTACAACTTGACGCAAACTGGTCACAAAACGTGCGTCGAATTTGTGACGATTTAAGTGTTGCGAGGGATTTGCGACGAAAGTTGGTTACACACGTTTTAATTGATTCTTACTTGTTTATATGTGTAATATTTAAGTCGCAAATCGGTCGCAAAAGTCTTGGAAAATAGTAGCAATTTAGTCGCAAACTGAAATGAACATTCTATAAAATCGATTTTATATCCACATTAATTAAAGTTAACCCAAGGGGTCGAATTGTCGGGGGGTTAGCAGCTGATGCTGATGATGATCAACCCCCAGTGCAACCTGCAAGAACCGAAGAAGTTTCGATCCCTACAGAGGTAACCACCGATTTGACAAGAATCGACCCACTTCATAGTGGTCTTGATGTGATATTCGAGGATTCAGAAGGAAACGAAGATGAGTTTGATGAAGACGAAGAGGAAGATGAGGACGACGATGGTGACGAAGATGGCAGAGTAGAACGTTATGTTTCTGATCATGATGAAGAAGATGAATAAATTTAAAATTAATTATGTGTATATTTTAAGTATGTATTTTCGAGTGTGGTGTTAAAAAAATAATATTTTAAACAATATATATAACCATTTGCAATGAGCACACTATTTATACCGTTTCAATTGAATGTTCGATCTTCGAATATAAAAACATATCATAGAGGGCCTAATTCATATATCAAAATAACAGCTAAACGACTGCAATCTAAACAAAGCTAAACGACGTTTTCGTCGCAATTACGTCGCAATTATGAACGTTTGCAACGATTTTGCGACGAAATCGTCGCAAAAACGTAGCAAATGTCTTTACCCTATACACTAAGCAATTCATTATTTTTATTGTTTAAATTTGCTCTATTTGGAATATATACATATCATAGAGGCCCTTTTTGGAATATAAACATATCATAGAGGCCCTAATTGATAAATAAAATTATTTGCATCAATGTCCAAGTAATAAGAATTGGTAATTAACACAAAAGTTTAGGGTATAGGCATTTGCTACTGTTTTGCGAGGGAGTCGTCGCAATTGCGTCGCAAAGCCTTCTATTAGCGACGAACTTGCGACGATTGCCTCGCAAGACCGTAGCAAATTTCTATACCCTAAACTCTAACCAATACGTTTTGTATAACCTTTTAATTAGCTCTTCTTCGAATGTAAATGTATGAGTCTAATAAATAACAATCCCTCTGTAATTATTGAAATATAACTTTTCAAAATATTTTCGAGAAACATATATAACGAAGTATGATATACATGTACTTATACTAAGAATTCGATCAATCTATCATTTTTGCCGATTTTACGGAAAACTTCAATTAGTACACTAACTCTGCTTCATACATGCACTAAGGACCCCAAAAAGTGTATATTTACATTTTATGAATCATATTTTTGGTCTAAAACATCCAAACCCCTAAGTATACCCTAAACCTAATTTGCGTGGGATTGGCGACGAAGTCGTCGCAAATACGTTGCAATTGCTAAATTGCAACGAAATTGCGACGATTTCATCGCAAAAACGTAGCAAACTTTGCTACACGTTTGCGACTAAAATCACTGTCAACTATATTAACTGATCGTTCATTCACCTAGAAATTCACACTTTGCGAGGCTTTTGCGACGGTTTTTAAATTTTTGCGAGGTATTTGCGACGATTTGTGCGCGGCAAACGAAAATTCGTGGGCGGCAAACATGTATTGGGTCAAATTTTCGGCCCATTTAGCAACCGATTTGCGACGAACTTGCGAGGTTTTTTTTTCCTATATAAGGAAATCCAATCCCTCGCTCATTCCTCACAAAATCACTTATCTCTCAACAAAATCACTTTTCTCTCTCTAATAAAAAGTGCCATCGACCTTCCTAATCATTCCCGATCCCGAGCTCATAAGGTAAATCTCTAAATTTTTCTTTTCTTTTATGAATTTTAAATTTTGCGAATGGTTAGGAATAATTAATTAGGAATGTAATTGTACTTGGGATTTTAGGATTAACTAATTAGAATTTTTAATTTACTAATTATGTTAAATTATTTTGATCTGTAATGTTGATTAGATTAATTTAATGTTATTATTACAATTGTTAAAATCCATATTAAATTATATATTTTTTAAAATGCAATAACTAATTTCAAAAATTATCAAATTTAGATGGCAGAAGAGAACGAGTGGTTAGAGTTCGTACAGTACGGTGCTGGTCGTGGTACTGGTCATTCACGACCAGGACAGCGACAGCGTAGACATCCCTCGCAGGCCTCTGCTTCCCACTCTGGTTCCGGGATTCCTGAGTCACAGCCGACGCCACCTCCCGAGCCAACCCCAGGCCCAAACCCTGGAGCAGTTCCTTCATGGGATGACATGACCTTCGCGCAACTTCTCGTTACTCCAGGACGGCAGGTTCTTCCCCATTTAGTACCTGACCCTACCACTTCCGACAACCCTAACGCTGTGTGGTAAGTATTTTTTTTACATAGTTTTAATTTTATTTTGTTTAATAATTATTAATATATGCTTTTATATTATTTTTTAGGTTTTGCAAAAATTCGGTCGGAAAAGATGTTAGGAAGATCATAGAGCGAGATTTCAAGATGTGCCACACGAGCTGGAAGTTTGTTAACCTGGAGACCAAGGATCGGTGGTACAAACAATTTGCGGTAAATTTTTTTTTTTTTTTTTTTTTTTACTTTTATTTATTTATTAATTTATTCAATTTTGTAATTTTATAACTTATGTTCTAATTTCTGACAATTTGCAGCAAAAATACTATTGGGACCCCGCGATCGATGGTTTAGTTCGTGAGGCATTTGAGGAGAAAGCGAAGAACCGTCTGAACAACCAAATAGGACGGTGGAAGGAGAAGTGGCTTTTGAATCCGGATCCGAAGGTATGTATGCCATCTTTCTTCAATCCCAATATTTGGGATGGCCTTGTCGCCTTCTGGCAGTTGGAGAAATCGAAGGAGATTGCTGCCTGGTGCAAGGCTGCTCGATTGACGAAGGTTGGCGATACTGACCAGCCTTCAAAACACTGTTCGGGCCAGATTTCCTATGCTCAGCATGCTGTTAACATTGTAAGTTATTATATTTTTTACTTTCAATTTTTATGCTCACAACAATTTGAACTTCTAATATGTTTTCTTTGTCAGACGGTGGAAAAAGGAGTTCCCGCAACGATGCCAGAGGTTTGGGAGAAGACCCACCGCAGGCCGGACGGGACATGGGTTGATGAACGTGTCCACAAGCTCCACGACGATGTCATTGAGCGAGTCGACGAACTATCAACCCAACTTACTCCCGATGGTCTACCTACTCAGGTGACACCGATGGAGGTCAACCGTGTCGCATCACAGGTAAAAACTTAATTTTTTTTTTTTAATTTTATTCACAATTTTAAATAATACTATTAACAATTTAAAAATAAAATTATATTATTATCATTTATGTAAAATTGTAAACTTTTAATTTTATTTTGTAGTTGGCTCCTCGAAACCGTAAGGGAAAGATGGCATTTACCGGATCTATCCGGACGGATGATCACGGAGTGCCATTTTGTCACGTTTCGAGATTGGCGACGGATCCGCAAATAGTCAAGGAGCTCCATGAAACAAAACAAGAGCTCCATAAAACAAGAAAAGAGTTAGGGAAGACGAAGAAAACCTTAGCGAGGAAGACCAACACCTATGATAGGATGTTCGCGGAGTTAGCGAAGACGAACCCCACCCTTGGCGAGATTCTAGATGGGGAAGAAGACGAAGACGAAGACGAAGACGAAGCTGGAGGCACATCGAGGACCGGAGATCCGATCGATGATATTTGTTTCGATTAGATTTGTGTATTTTTCGGATTTAGCTTTTATTTGTTTTTGGTTTTAAAATACTTTATTTTATGTTTAATTTTTAATTTAAAATATTTACGAATTTATTTTTTTAAAAATTATTATTTTTTAATTAATAATATAAATAATAATAATAAAAAAAGAGTCGAAAATCGTTGCAAAACAATATACGTCGCAAAATAGAGTCGCAATTTAGTCGCAAATCTTATAACAGCAAATTCGTCGCAAAAGTTATAGCCGCAATTCCGTCGCAAAAGGTTTTGACGCAAAATTGCCGCAAATTCGTCGCAAACCATTTAAACGCAAATAAGTCGCAAAAGATTTAGCCGCAATTTCGTCGCAAATTATTTCCTCGCAAAACAGCCGCAAAATGACGCCGCAATACCGTTGCAAATCCGTCGAGAGTTTGGCGACGGATTTGCAACGAAATTTGAATTTGCGGCGATTTTGCGACGATTTTCGGTTTGCAACGAGCTAGTTGCGACAAACCTAAAATCGTCGCAAAATCGTCGCAATTCGCCATTTGCAACGGTTTTGCGACGAAAACGGCCGTTGCAAATGGCCCTGTTTTCTTGTAGTGCCCCCTTAGATTAACTTAGTTTGGAACGAGTGAAATGGACAAAGTATTACATGAGTGAAATTGATTAACTCGTTTCCTAAATATTTAGTGGAAAAATTAGCTGTCTGTAATCACCATTTGAATCCTTAATTAGCAACAATACAGATCACATTTAATTAGCATACAGTACGGAAAGTTTCCAAAATATGCACCAATCGATCAAGAAAGATATCGATGTTTGTCTTACATTTAAACACATCATTATCATCCAAATTGAATGCCTCAACAAGTTTGTTGGTTCCTAATAGGGGTGGGCATTCGGGTAACCGTTCGGGTTTCGGTTCGGTTAATTCGGTTATCGGGTTTTCGGTTTTAGAAATATAATATCCATTCGGGTATTTATAAATTTCGGTTCGGTTTCGGTTCGGTTAGTGTCGGTTAATGTCGGTTTCGGTTTCGGGTTCGGTTACCCAAAATACTTATAATTCCGTAATGTTTTTCTAAATTTGTTCGGTTGATTTATTTTTAATTTAAATTATCCAAAAAATAAATAATAAAACTGATAATTTCAAATAATACACCTCACTAAATTGATTATTGTAGCCAAATATACTTATAATTTTATATATTGACCAAAAAACATTTGAAAAAACTATTAAAATTGCTTAAATTATATGAACATATATAATTTTATATCTAAATATATGTAAATAATTATATATTTCATGTAATTCGGTTAACCGTTCGGTTTTCGGTTCGGTTCGGATTCGGTTTCGGTTTTTCGGTTTTAGAAATATAAAAACCATTCGGATATATTATAAAATCGGATTCGGTTCGGTTCGGGTAATTTCGGATCGGGTTCGGTTTGGTTTTCGGTTTCGGATATTTTGCCCACACCTAGTTCCTAACAATAAAAAAGGTTTTGTAAAACCCCACGCTTCATTTTCCATTTTGCGTAACCAAGAAACTAGTATAATTTCAATAAATTTCAAATTCCAATCACAACTTGTAACGTAAAAAATGTCTTTTAAAACATGACATAAGCTTTTTTTAAGAATTTGGTTCATTTCATTTCCAGCATTTCAACTTCTTTGTAGCGTCTATAATGCTTTGTTTCGTTTCCAATCTCTGACACTTGAGTAATCCCTCTAGTATAACTGCAGATTCTTGAATATCGCTTTCGCCGATTACAGATTCAGAGCAAAGGCCAAAGAGCACCACGTTTACGTCATCTTCCTCTTCTAGTTGCAGGCTGAATAAGCGATCAAAAACCTTTAAAATACAAAACAAATGAGATCAATTAACAAAAAAAACTAGTGACAAATCCGAGTCGAAATCCCGCTTTCATCTAACAGAATATTTTCGAGCTAGTTCGAGGTCAAATGTGAAAATGTGCAGAGGTTTACCTTTTTCATTCTTGATACTACCATGTCTTTGACAGATTGTGACCTCGAGACCAAGTTCACTACGAAAAGACCGTGTTGAGGGAGAGCGTGCTTAACGGAAAGAAGAAATGTCTCTTCGATAAACTCAGATGCAGGGCAAGTTAATCCACCGCTACAGACAAACATCAAAGAACGAAAAATCAGTAAATCAATATTGGAAAATTAATCTAAATGTAATATTTACTTGGACCTTGTCCATACCTAGAATCTGCTGAATCCACATCAATAATCAGAATGTCAGGACAAGTTCCACTGTTGGCATTACAAGCCGTGGAATGACCATTCGAACTCGGTAGTGGTTCAGACACAACGTTTATGGTTTTCTCAGAAGAAGATTCAGAGTTTGTTATGTCTTTAATGAATTTGATTCCATCAGCAATATGCACCTATTATAAGAATGGGATATAAAGCTGAGTGGTGTGAATAAGAGAATCTGAAGTTAGTAACATATTGTATTAAATAGAAAGAATTTACCTTCAACCGATCATTTTGTGTGAAACCAAAGTAATCCTTGCCAACATTAAGCATTACCGGGTCAAGCTCAACCGCCTATTCAACGAGATACCATCATATAAGTTGTAAACTTGTAATAGAAAATACTCAAAATACTAAACTTGATTGATCCTTTGTACTGAAATTACCTCAATATCGAAAAATGGCAAGCATCCATGGAGGAACATTGGAAGTAATCCTGCTCCTAGACCAATTATAACAGTCTTAACCTGAAAAGCATTAGATATTGCATGAACAGTACCAAGGCAAAGATAAAGAATTTAGAGCGGTTGTCTTAATTTAGAAACAGCGAGGCCACGACTGAATAACGCTCACCATCTTTCCGCACGATTCAGCATTCTTCAGATAGGACGATACCAGTGTGAATCCAGAAATAATTCCAGTGTGGTAAGAGCTAGCTAAATAATCATGAGAGACCCTCATAATAGGCCCGCTCGATTCTGAAAAGCATACAAGCAAAAAAGAGCATGAAACTTCTGATGAAATGTCTATATCAGAACACCTATAGACGTAGGATTTTTACCTTGGTTTCGTTTTTTGTTTCCCTTTTGTTTTGATTGGGAAACATTTTTAGTTTTTTCTTTCTGAGATTGCTCAAGAATCTCACCATCTTCTACAAGCAGAGCTTCAGACTGTATCAAACCCTCGGTTCTTTTGAACACAAGGCGTCGAAGTGCTAGACCGCTAGAAGGAGATAAGCCTTCCAGATTACTAGGAGTGCTTTCATAAACCACATCTTCAACGACCACTTTCCCAGTCAAGGAAGACGTAGCCTACAAATCGAAACAAATAATAAGAAACAAAAGAGATCCCCATAACTATGTGTTTATACTAGACAGTAGAATTCATTCAAATAATTTCATAATACTTATCAAGATCAATAAGAGAAAGAACGATTGTATCCGCGAAAAACATAAAAAAATTATATATGTTTAGTAATAACACCTCTTGGACAGTATTACTTGTTTTGATCCCATCACTTGCTATCATATACCTGCACCACCAATTCAGTTCAACTAATAGTTAACAAGCGATAATGAGAGGTAATAATATGAGTAGAGATTTTGAAATTTGAGAATCTGGAATAATTAAGAAAGTTGAAGAATAAGATCAAAAGCATGGAGAATATAGAGAAATAAGAAAAAAATGAACATACGGAATGCGAGCTGCCTCATCGTCATTTCTTGGAGCAAGTTGTGTCACCATGAGAGATAAATCATTCTGAGGCGAAAAAGGTTACAAAATAAAAAAAATTAACCAGCAAGTAAATAACAAAGTGCATCAGACAACTAAAAAATGCAGATTGTACCTGGATATCCTCCATGCTGGCGCTACTATGGCTACTGTCGAGATAAACCTTACACGAGGAAATTTAAGTGTTTAGATTCTCATGCCGAGAACGAGACAGTGAGAAAACATTGTGAATGTAGAGAGGCTTTCCTATATAAAGCTTACCATTATAAGACGAGCGGCCCTAGAACTCTCTACAATCTGCCACTGTCCTTCCTCTGAACAGAACAGCCACTCATGAGCACGAGTCTGAAATTTAACACTCCTTTTAATAGTTCAAACAAAATTCAAACTAAATATCTTTTCGAAAACTAAAGTTTATGAATTCTGATGTTCACATAGCTTACCTTGGGGACAAGAAAAACACCACAATGATACACGAATGGCTCGGTTTGCTTCTGAGCATCAAGAAGCACAGCCCTATAATTGAAATTGCTTCCTTGTCCACCCAAAGTAAATTTAATACGGCGACCTCCAGTAAGATCTGCTAAATCTCCTTTAATACCAAGTTTCAAATCTTCATGAGAGTACAATAAATCAGAGCCATTATTGCAGTCTCTACGTATCTGATTCTCACTCTCAAGGGCTTCACACATACCAGAACCCTAAAATAATATTTACAAATCATGTATTACATACGAGACGAGCAAATCAAAGTTTCAAGAGCTAATAAAACTCAGGTTAAGGAAAGTCTTACCTGACTATCATTACAGCCAACAGATAAAAGATCGAAAGCAGAGTTTATCTCGTGCAATACAACGGCATTCTCTTTCTCAGCAACTACCATAAAAGTCTTAAGATTCGAGCGTTTTTGAGCAATTGAATGAACAGCCATCTTCCAACCAAATCGAAATTTCGAAAAAAGCAATGCTGCAAAAATACTAAGAATTTCAACTTAACATACATCACAAGAAAGACAGCAATAGCCCGTTACGGTGTTGGAAGTACCTAAGACATGAGACTCTCCCAATGTTAGACAAATAAACTTCCCTCCAGGTCTCAGAACCCTCTTAGCCTGAGAAAAAATAAAAAGGATACTTGATGATCTAAATTCAATAACTTTCATTGTTTAATCCTAAACTCATTTCAATTTAAGAACAAGAATGAAAAGTTCATTAGGACCTCTGATAAGTAATCATTTCCTAGCTTAGTACCAACTTCAGGCTCCATCAAAGCATCAAGAGCACCTTTATCCAGAACCATATCAAAAGAATCATCCGGCAACTGCATCTTTGTTATATCCATAACTCGCCAACGCAATTCGGGTCGAGTTCGTATATTCCGGCGAAGCATATCGGAGATAACAACTTTGGAGAAATCGAGCTTGGTGATGTGATTGAATCCAGCATCGTACAAATGCTCGGAAAGGCGAGAGTTTCCACATCCAGGAACTAAAATCTGAAACGACACAGAAGAAGAAGACGAAGAGGAAGAGGGAGATTGGAGGAGAGGTAAAAGCGAGTCACGAAGCTGAGGCCACTCAGCATACCACTCGAACGAGTCATCGTTGCCTCTAAGAGTGAAGAATTTATCCCAATTCTCTTTACTTGTGAAGTCTCCTAGAGTTTGTAGGAGATCATCGGAAGTAGCTGCTTTGGTACCTTTCTTCTTCCCCATTTCTGATATAGATTTTCCCTAAGTCCCAAAAACCCTAATTTTCCCAAGTGTCGGGGCTTGGAGCTTGGAGCTTGGAGCTGGAGGAGGATCAAAACCTCAACTAACCCCAAAGTTTGACCCCAATTTTCAAATGATCCGAGAAAAAAACATTTGTTTTTCTTTTTTTTTTAAACCGAAAACTGGGTGAAAATCCAAAAAAACCATGGAAGTTTCGCTTAATTACGAACCCAACCAGGCCTACCCGACCCGAATCCGACCCATTCTGTGACAATTCCGGATCCGATCAATAAAACTTGAAATCGCGACTTCTAGGTTGTCTTCTTCGTTTCAAAAGTTGAAATTCCCTCTAAAAATCGGTTTCCTTCTTCGCACACCCGAGTAAAACTAAGCATCTGCTTGCAATTCGTAGGATATATCCTTGCAACTCAACCCAATTCCTCTTCTCTAAGGTATGAATCAATCCCAATTCGAAACCTATTTCTTTTCGATTTCGATTAAAGATAATCTGACCAAACCTAATTCTTCTCTTTGTCGATTTGTTAGGTCATGCCGGCCCGTACAAAAAGAGCCTCTGTTGCGGAAGATGGAACTCCCATAAACCGAAGAGTTCCAGTTGAAGTGGATCCTCCGTCGAGTTCAGAGGAAGCGGCGGAAACCGGGTCCGAAACTGAGTCCGAACTTGGAGCTCAGGAAGACACTACAAGGATGAATCGGAATCCAAACAGAAAGGGGAAGGTATGTAAAGGAATCGAGAGTCAAAATTTGTTGTTAAAAAGAAACGTAACACTAGGTAACACTGGAGAACTACTGTGTTATGAGAATTGGTACAATTAGAGAACTACTGGATATAATGCGTGGTACAACTGGAGAACTACTGTGATTTAAATTTGTTTTTGATTGCAGGGAGTAGCTAAGGAGGAAACTGAAGCATTGAAGCCGACCAATTTTTTCTTTCCAACAACTCAGTATAAAAAGTCAATAAAGATTGAGACAAGGTGTTCTCTGTTGAAGACAATCCAGACGTTGAAAAGGGTTCTTACGGAGAAGGAGCTAGGATGGTTTCATGACCATCCTCAGTTCAAACATTTTTTCCACATGCCGGAGCTTAAAAACCACAAGTCCATGGGCATGTGGATGCTTCTTCTTCGGACTGTGTGCACATCGAAGATCCGGGAGGCTTGGTTTTTGGTCAATGGAACTCCCATCCGTTATTCCATCAGAGAACATGGAATCATCAGTGGATTGTTCTGTGACAACTACCCACTGAATTGGGAGATGATGGGAGGATCCGCGTTTATTGAGAGGCACTTCCAAATGGGATCAACAATTAGGTTGGCGGATGTGGAGAGGAAGTTTAAGGGGATGAGAAATTGCAAAGATAGGTTGAATATGGAGGTCCTCTACTTCTTATCGAGTGTTATAGTTGGAAAGAAGAAGACCGGAGCAGAAGCACCGTCCGTTGAGAGTTTCTTTTTGAGAGCTGTTAACGATTTAGAGTTGTGCAAGACATTTCCCTGGGGAAGATTGTCTTTTTATGACAATTTGTGGCACATCAATGAGATACGAGGGAAATTCGGTGGCGTCGTCGACAAAGAACAGTGGTGCTTTCCCTTTTTCCTTATTCCTCTAGAGGAGAAGGTTCTAGAAGCTGCAGAGGATCCGGCTGCAGAAGAGAATGAAGTTGCTAAAAAGAGGATTAAGAGGTCAGCAGCATCAGTAAGAACTCCCTACCAGGCCGGGAACCGAAGAAAGAGGAGGAAGAAGAACCCAGCACCAAGCAATTAGGATTATCCATCTTTTTATCTTTTTATGGCAAACTGGTACTTTTATTTAAAACTGGATTTGTTTGTTTGTTTCCAAACTGGATTTAGTATTTAATCTACTAGTACTTTTATTTAAAACTGTGAACCGGTGTTTGTACTACTAGTACAACTAGAGTAAAACTATGAAAGTATAATTTTACTACTAGTACAACTAGAGTAAAACTATGAACTTATGTTTGTACTATTGGTACAACTAGAGTAAAACTGTGAACGCATGTTTGATTCGAAATGGATTTAATCCAATAAAACAAGCGTTCATAAAACTAATACCAGTAGTACGCTCACTCGCCACCACTTAGGTTCATCATTTGGGGAGGATGAGTTCGTCATCCGAATCTGATGAGTTGCTATTGTTGGACCCAGTATCGAACTCACCGTATATGAGGCTCTCATGATTCCAACGACCCATGTTTCTAGAATCGAAGAAGATCTAAATCATAAAACTAAAACCCTAATCAAACGCGAAATGGATTAGAATTGAGAAATGGGAGATTACCGTAATCAAAATCGCCTTCGCCTTAATCGGAATCAGAATTGTCGTCGCCGGAATCGGAATGGGATTTCAAACCCTAGAATTTGGGGAAAATGAGTTTCCGACAAAAATTGTCTTCTATTTAAAAAAAAAACAATTAAAACCCGACAAAAATTGTATTCTATTTTTTTTAAAAAAAACAATTAAAACGCCGCCGCCATTTTTAACCTCACGTGCGACATGTGCGCCGCCATTTTCTCATAGTTTTACCCTAGTTTTTTAGTTGTGCAGTTTTCTTAATAGTTGTACTTTTGGTGATTTAGCTATTTTTTAGTTTTACTATACTTTGGAGAACAAATTTTCAGTTGTACAACAGTTTTTTGGAAATAAAAACACATTTCTTTAGTCACCATCAAAAAATATGTTGAATTTCACATTTCATGTCAGTTTTTGCATCGTAAGGTGAACAACACTACCAAACTATACTTAAAAGTGTAATGTGATACATGGAAGATTGTGAAAATTTCACAATTCGTTTAATTTACTTATATTTGGGACTAAATTATAATTGTTCTTATATTTGGGAAGATTATAATTGTTCTTAAGTTTGAAGCTAAATTTAATTATTTGTCTTTTAATTTTATTTTACATTATTTAATTATTTTTAGATAAATTATTTAGTTTTAAAATATATATATATATATATATATATATATATATATATTTATCATTCAATGAAAATTTGAAGACAATTTCAAACCCACATAAAATTGTTCTGAAACTAAATTTAATTATATGTCTTTTTATTTTATTTTTACATTACTTAAATTTTGTTTGATAAATTATTTTTTAAATTAATATTTTTTTAATTTAACAACAATTTAAAAACACTTTCAAACCAACATATAATTCACACCCAATACACTAGAATAACCATAACACAATTCAAACGAATCACATTTGAAACACAATTCAAACAAATACCATTTGAAAAACAATAGCCTTAGTTGTACTTAGTTTTACAAACACAAATACCAGTAGTACGCAGTTTTACAAACACAAATACCAGTAGTACGCAGTTTTACATATACAAATATCAGTAGTACGCTCACTCGCCACCACTTAGGTTCTCAAGCTCAGTAATTTGAATCGCCTTCTTCTTTGGTTGAGGTTCTCCTGTTGATGGAATCCTTCTTACTCGACGTCTTCCCTTTTTGGTCTTTTTCTTCTTCGGAGGTAACATACTTTTTGCTTCTACATTTGCGGGAATATTCCACTCAGACTTATGCGGCACTGGATAAATGGTCTTGGAATATGCGAAAACCCACTGCTCAACGTAATACTTTGGTGAACACAACTCAAATATCTCGAAGCTCCTCGTTCTCGATTCTTCCTTCATGAGTAGAACCCAGTTCTTCCAACTTGCGGATCCCCAACTTGCATTACTATCCGAGCTACTAAAGCTCGTTATACTAAAGCTATAACATAGTAGAACGCACCTCAATTGAATTCATTGGCGGATTGGGCTTCAATTGAACAAATGTGCTTCGGATTGGGATCAATATTGATGGCCGGATCAATGGTGATGTCGCGGACCACGGGAAGAAGAAGAAGATTCCATTGGGCTTCAATTGAACAAATGTGCTTCAGATTGGTGATCGTGAGCCGGAGAATCCGCCGGAGATTGAGATGGATGTCACCGGCGAAGAAGAGAAATCAGAGACGAAGACGATCGCGATTTGGGTTTTTATTTTCTTTTTTGTTTTTTTCTTTTAATTAGTTGAGATTAGTTTTGTAATTTACCATTTCATTAAGGGTTATAGAGTTATATGAGAATTTTTTTGGTGTTGGAGGTTGGTGTTTGAGAGAAAAGGTTTTATAAGATTTTGATCCGCTGGAGGATGAAGCTGAAGTACGGTTTAATTTCGGTGAGAATAACCGGTTCAAACCGAAACAAATCAAATTAACCAAACCGAACCGTATTAATGGGCTTAGATTGAGCAAGTAAGTGTAGATAAGGATTTGGGCCTTGTATGTGTTGTGTTTTAGATGGCCCGTGAAGTAAGTAGCTGGAGTCAGGTAGGTACAGTATTTTAATTTAGAAAGAGAATTTTTCATTTTCATATGTATTTTTTTTCAGTGGCTTAATAAATGGATACCAAATATTTTGGGGATACGATATTAATTGATTTGTTATAGAGGAATGTGGCACCAAACTATTAGACATGTAATTAAATTGAGTGTTCTCTAGTTTTCATTTTGTGGTTTATTGGTTGCATAAGCAATGACATCAACCACTAAAATTTTATGGTATTGTTCCTCTTGTGAAGTTGTTGAGAATATGAACTGGTATTTGTGGTATGTCATATCATTGTCACATCTATGTGTCTCAAATAAAAACAATATAACATGATAACACACTACAAGAAAACATCCACTTTTCCGACAGCCAAAACCGTCGGAATAAGGATGTTTCCGACGGATCTTGGTATAACGGATTCCGTCGGAATTCGGAATTCCAACGGATTTATGACGGATTCCGTAACCGTATACCGGATACCTCCTCCTCCTATTAGAACATATTCCGCGGGATAAAATTAGGGTAAATCCGTCGGAAATCCGATGGATACTGTATACGTATATGGGATATCCGGTATACGGTTACGTATTTCCGACGGATTTATGATGGATTCCGTTACCGTATACCGGATACCGTATACCGGATTTCTCGTATACGGATACCGTATCCGTCAGAAATTAGTCGGGGATTTCCGACGGAATGTAAAATTCGGAAATCCGTCGGAAGTCTGACGGATATTACGTCCGTCGGAAATTCCGTCGGAAATCCCCTTATTTTCTTGTAGTGACAATCTTCGAGATGATAAGATTTTGGTATATCGTTGGCAAGAAAACAACAAAAACTATGGTATATTGTTATGTTTGGTGACATCCTATTGAAAAACATCAAAATTATAGAAATCCTAATGAAAAACTATTACCAAAAAGATTGAAAGATATTTGATAATAGTTTTCAATTAGGATTTGTTTCACCAATGTGAAGGATGCAAAGACTCACTCAACGTGTAGCTTTTCAAAAATCTTTGTAAAATTGCATAATAGGTTTGCATACACAGTTGAACAAAAAAAATAAAAAAAATAAAAAATAAAAAAAGTTTTGCATACACAAATATTGTGGGCAGTGATTGGTGTCAGAGTCAGACACACTGTATTGATAAAGCATACAAAAGACGTACCTGACATGACATGATGATATTGAATTGATAAACCTTTTACAAACCTAACTCACATCCAAATAATTATCGTCGTGAAAGATGATTTACATTGGTGTGAGGCTGCGAGCCTGTGAACCACACGATTGTCTAACTTTTTAATTTTTTTTTTTTTTCAACAATCTCCATATATTAAATCATATTTGGTCGGTAGAAACATCCCGAAAACGGGTACTCTCTACCAACTCGTCGAGATCTACATGGGAAAAAATATGGCCTCGTGCCGTTTTTGCAATGGCATTGGCATAAACATTACAAGAACGAGGAATATAAGCTAACTGAAAGGAAGTAAAATTTTATCTAAGTTCTACGAAATGATCTAGCTCAGACTGGAAAGCTGGCCAAATTATTTCAAATTTGGAATAGCAACATAGCGAAATAATCGATGATTAATAGTCACACGAATTCATGGAAAAAATATCACAAATTTATTATATATTTTACGCGCTTATAAGAATATTTATACAAACATATGAACTATTAATCTATTTCTAAGTTTTTCGAATAAGAGAATGTAGTTTTATAAATTAATGCTTTTATTCTTAATGAAATATTGGATCGTAAATGCTGAAAAATATGAATAAAAATAGGATAGTAAAATATTATATAAGATAGTTATATAATGGGAAAAACAAATTTTAACAAAAATAAACAAGTCAAATATTTAAAAAATAATGGGTTAATTTGTGATCTAACCATAAAAAAAATTATAACTAAAAACCTAACTAAAACCCCTAAATCTAGTGGCTAGGGAATTGACACATAAATGGGTTTTTGTTAGATTTTTAGTTTTTTTTTTTATGGTTATACAATCCAATTTCCCAAAAATAATCTACATAAAGAAAGTAAAGATTTTTGAGGAAAGAAAAATAAAAAAATTTCACCCTTACAAAAGAATATGAGAAAATTAGTCAAATAACCATAATATATATATATAATTCACAAACTAGCTAAAATGATCTTATGTGGTCTAATACCAATCCGTAGATTTAGTTTTTTTTGCTAGTTTATGAATTATAGTTTTTTATGGTTATTTGATAAATTGACCCCAAAAATTTTGTATTAGGTAAAAAATTTGGAAAATTATATTTTTCACTAATTGAAATATCCATCTAATAAAATATTATAATATTTTCTTTTAAAGGTGAAATTTTTATGTCATATACCCATTGAAAACGAAGACACACTCATATTTTCAATAGACGTCACACACTTAAGCAACAAATCATATAACTGCCTTATTTGGTAAAGAAAAGGGACGGATAGAGAAACAAATCATCTACATAAAACCTGTCAAATACTGATAATTCGATATATATCCGATAAACACTACCTATTCACCATCTCACCACAAAATTTCAACAACAACAACAACAAAAAAAGAGAGAAAACAAAAAAAAAAAAAGGGGAGAAGAAGCAAAAGCAAAAGTGTTAGTCTTCTCATTTCCAATTCAAGGCCACATAAACCCTCTCCTTCAATTCTCAAAACGTCTAATCTCCAAAAGCGTCAACGTCACATTCCTAACCACTTCCTCCACACACAACACCATCCTCGCCCGCGCCGTCGCCGTCGCCGGCGGAGCCACCGCTCTTCCTCGCACTTTCCTCCCACTCGACGACGGTTTCGAGGAAGGTCATCCATCAACCGACTCATCTCCCGAATACTTTGCAAAGTTTGAGGAAAATGTCTCTGCAAGCCTCTCTAAACTTATTTGCTCGATGGATCCTAAACCAAACGCAGTCGTTTACGACTCGTGTAGTCCTTGGGCTCTTGACGTTTGTAGGAAATATCCCGGAGTCGCTGCGGCGTCGTTCTTTACGCAGTGTTCTACCGTGAACGCGATTTACGTTCATTTTTTGCGTGGAGAGTTTAAGGAGTTTCAAAACGATGTCGTTTTACCTGCGATGCCTCCTTTGAAAGGAAGTGACTTGCCGGTGTTCTTGTATGATAACAATATTTGCCGACCATTGTTTGAGCTCATTTCTAGTCAGTTCGTTAATGTTGACCATATTGACTTCTTCTTGGTTAACTCATTCGACGAGCTTGAAATCGAGGTAATTGTTACATTTTTAGAGTTTTGTTGTTCAATTACAAAAGCATACGATAGCTATAGTAATATTTCGAGAATTAGGAGTTGTTCATTGTCCCACCTAATAGTTTATTGGAAAATTTGCTTTAATACAAACTTTAAAAAAACTTTCTGCCCCATGTTTACTTTTTCAAAAGCTAAGAACCAAAAATCATACTATAAATTAAAAATCCTAAATTTTAAACTAAAAACTTTATCCATTCAATGTGAAGTTGCAGATTTCGATTGTAATTTTGTAACTAGGTCTTTTTTTTAATGCAAATTAGTTGTTTACTCGCATGTGTGTAGCTTACATATAAAACATAATTTAACGATGGTCTGAGTAAAAAAATACTATAAAACAAAGTTTTACGTAAAGAAGAAAACTCATTATGTGGAACGACAAAAAGGACATCATTTATATTCGGATCGGCCCGAAAGATATCGATTGGGTGAGATTCCCAAGGTGCATATACTTGAATATCTTATGCAATCTGTATTATATGGCGTTTTACGTGGCAAATATGTAGCCAGAAGACGAGTGTAGTGAAAGAAGTGTCACGACTTTCAAAATTTTTAAAATTTAATATATTTAATTCTAAATTTTTTTTTATACATTCGTCTACAATGCACATGCTCTTAGCTGTCGGTCAACACTATATATATTTTTAATAGGAAAATACCAAATTTTGAATTAGGCAAAGATCTTTAAAACATAATATTCATGAACTTAATTTTTTTTGTTTTTTTTTTGTTGTTGTATGTGTGCAACATTCTTCATTTGTTTTTTTGTTCACGAATTTACCATTAGCCGGAAAAGATGGGAACAAGAAAACATATGTTAGTATCAGAAAACTAGTTAAAGTTAAAAGTCTGAAGAGTATATAGGTTAGGTCGGGCTGGTTTGGTGGACATATTTATTAAGATGCTTCTTAAAACTGATTTTTTTGGGGTATGAATTTGTGGTTATATCAATTCCAAATAAAAAGGTTTCTTCTTTTTTAGAAAGCAAAAAGTTGATAACTTAAACTTTAGAGCGTGAGAGTGGTCCATTTAGGGATATCTTAACAAAAGAACTTTTAAAAGTGAGACATTTGGGTATTGCAATTGTCTTTCCCCTCGTTAACTATTTACGTAGATAAGCTAAACATTTGGCTTCAAAATGACAAAGGTATATTAGCATAATTGAGGTACATGCGGTCAAGCTACTAACGTTTATATCAATGGTATGTAATTACTAAGATGCTATTTTTCTTTCTTAGGTGCTAGAATGGATGAAGAAGCAATGGCTGGTCAAGAACATAGGTCCAATGATTCCATCAATGTACTTAGACAAACGAATAACCGGCGACAAGGACTATGGAATCAGCCTCTTCAACGCCCAAACCAATGCATGCCTAGATTGGCTTGACTCAAAACCACCCGGCTCAGTGATCTACGTTTCGTTCGGAAGCTTAGCCGTCTTTAAAGATGACCAAATGGTCGAAGTAGCGGCCGGTCTAAAACAAACAGGCCATAACTTCTTATGGGTGGTTAGAGAGACAGAGACTAAGAAGCTCCCAAGCAATTACATAGAGGAGATTGGTGAGAAAGGGTTGATAGTGAATTGGAGTCCTCAATTACAAGTTCTTGCACATAAATCAATTGGTTGTTTCATAACGCATTGTGGATGGAATTCGACTTTAGAGGCATTGAGCTTAGGGGTGGCTTTGATCGGGATGCCAGCTTATAGCGATCAGCCGACTAATGCTAAGTTTATAGAAGATGTTTGGAAGGTTGGTGTTAGGGTTAAGGCAGATAAAAATGGATTTGTGACAAAGGAAGAGATTGTAAGATGTGTTGAAGAAATCATGGAGGAAATGTCGGAAAAAGGGAAAGAGATTAGAAAGAATGTCAAGGGGTTGATGGAGTATGCGAAAAAAGCTTTGTCTGAAGGAGGAAATTCTGATAAGAATATTGATGAGTTCATTGCTAAAATTGCGAAGTAATTTGATCGTATCGACCTAAAATATTGAATAATGTGTTTTTCAAGTGTTTTGGAGAACTACGAAGGTAAAATGTAATTTGTGATTTGTGTACTTGCTTGTTTCAGATATTGAGTTTGGTAATGATTCGTTTTGAACAAAGTGGTCTGAATAAAAACAAGAGAAATTTGGTTTTTTAGATATTGGTTTGTTCTAAATCATGGGTTTGAAATTTGCTTAGATTTTTAAACAAAAGTGAAAATATTTTAAAAGTTTTTTTGATTTTGCTTTCTTTATGAAATTATTGCATTTTCTAAGCAATAACAGTTTTCGTTTTTATTTTATTTTCTGAAGTATTAAAAGTTTATTTTTAAGGGTTAATTTGCTCACTAGCACACAAAAAAATTATAATTAGTAAACTAACAAAAATTAACCCATGTGGCACAATTATGTCCATTAAATTTAGGTTAAATGTTTAGGATTTTAATTATAGATTTTTTTGGGGTTATTCCACCTAATTTCCCTATTTTTAACTAATTATTATATATTATATTATATATATATATATTATAAAAGTTGAGTTACGTTTGCTGTGGGCTCGACACGTGTCCTCTAATTACTAACCGGTTAAAAAACGTTTAAAATCCACCGTACCAGCCCAAATCAGAGAAAGATCTATACTATGGACTTTTGATTGGCCTTTATGAATACTACCAAACTTAGTTGTACTAATTAACATAGATAATATTTAATTAAAATGTGGAAAACCCTAATGAATCGTCGTTTCCAAATCAGTTCATAAAAAAAAAAAGGCGTCCTTTCCAAATCGACGTATCTGTTCATCAAACAAATGGAGGTTAATCTCCCTTCTTTTAGCAGCCAAGTCCGTTCACACCATTATAAAAGGATGACTCGCGCCCACATTCATTTTCAAGGTTTCAGATCGATTACAGGTATTCATCCCTTCAAAAAATCACCATCGATTCCATAAATCTCATTTTGGTTTATAATCTAAGATTCTAATTACCATTATCATCAGTAGGTTGTCTATGGCAAACTCTGGAGGAACTTACTCCACCCTGGAAGATCTTGAAAAAGATCCAACAAAGCAACAAATCGTTGTTCGGCTTATTCGAAAATGGGATGCACGTCATCGACGCAAAGGAAGCCGCTTGCTCAGCCAAGAATTACTGTTTCTAGATGAAACCGTAAGTGGAAAACCCACTTATCCCAGTCTCTTTATGTCGATTCCGCCATATCCTAACGTTTCGTTATAATCTTTGTGTAGGGACGTCTAATAAAGGTGTCAATCAACCATCGCCTCATCCGCTATTACAAGTCCATATTCAAAGAAGGCTCAATCTACCATATCAGCAAGTTTGTGGTTGATGAGAATAACAACTTATTCAAACTGTCAGATCACAAGTATTCTTTGCAATTCACTCATCTTACAATTGCATCTGAAGTTCTGGACGAACCGCCTGCCATTGAGAAAACAAAATTCAGACTCCACAATTATGAGAAGTTGGTATTATTGGCCAACAAAAATCAAGTTTTAGCAGGTGTGTTGCTTTTACTCATTTATTTAAACGTCCTATATAAACATATTCTTAAATTTCTCTTTTCTTGAAAAATTCCTTACAGATGTCGTGGGGAGAATAATTCACGTGTGGGGAACCAATCTTCATTACGTAGGTTCCAAAAATAAGATAATGGCAAGGATTGTTCTTAAAGAGTAAGTTAATTACATATACAAAACTTCCACAATCATCATCCAATACAATTACTAAAGATCATAATGCATATGCAGCGGAACTAAAGTTCGCCTCTCTATATGGGACAACATCGCTTCTGATTTTCGTTCGTTCCTCTCGCTAACGCAGAGAAATCAATGTTCTGTCATCGTGTCAGCAGTTAACCCTAAAATGTTTGATGGTATGTACAGTTACATATTACAATCAGGGCCGGCTAAGACCATGTGCGGCCTGTGCATCTGCACAGGATCCCACAGTGGGAGCCACAAATTCAGCTGAAAATTGTTTGCAAAAAAAGCCCTAAATGTTTGAAACGTTTGCAAAAAAGGCCCTATATTTAGAAAACATTTTAGAAAATGTCCAAAATTGTTGAATTTTTTTTATAGGCACAAGGCCCAATATAAAGTTGAACCGGGCCTGATTACAATAGCTTGGATACAATGTTTGTTCATTAAAAATTATATTTTGGTGTCTTAGGGCAAGTGCAATGATGACATTTTGGGATCCTAAGTTGGTGTCTAAAAAATTAAATAATATTAATTTTTAGGCACTTTAGTGTCATAAATCAAAAAAAGATCCTACATGCCCTTAGGAGATCTCTATTTGAATACTTCACCAACTACAAGGTTTTATTGACAAGGTGATCCAGAACATATTGAGACTGAAAGGTACGTATGTTTTTAATTATCAAACTAAATTTTCACTTAGGTTTTTTTTAAAGAGGGGAAACCAAGATTACTTAAATTTCAAATTCCAGCAACCTCTCTGAAGATATACGAATATCACCTGTAAAAGAGCATGAGCTAAACGAAGAAGACTTCTCAATGAAGACTATTTCGCAGATCTTATCATTTGTAGATGTTGCCGAACCTCAGGTTTCACAATTCCTATTTGAATCACATAGTCACTATACTCTATTTTCTAACGGTTATTGACCCTCCATAGGAAAATGAATTTCTATGCTCGGCCAGAATTGTTAATATCATAACTCGAAATGGATGGTACAATATCTCATGTACTCAATGCTACAACCGAATCAAACCGAGGGATGGTAAATTGATTTGCTGCTATTGTCAAGATTCCAAATTCATCGGGGTTGTCAGGTTTAGAATAAATACATTAGTACATTATAATAACATCTGCAAATTACGAATGTTATTCTTAACAATTATTTTTACAGGTTTCGGCTCGAAGTCATTGTTGATAATGAGACAGACCAAGGAAGATTTGTAATCTTTGATAGAGATGCAAGCAAATTGACGAACATGCAGGCAGAAGATTTGATTACATTTGAGGTATGGGATTTTTCCTTCTGAGAAATAAGCTAAAACCAAAAAAATAACTGACTTTGAAAAATATCTTTTTGCAGGGCTCGGATCCAACCTATGCCAATCAACAAGAACTGCCTTCATGCTTGAAAAACCTGATCGGCAATAGATATATCTTCCAATTAAGTCTGACAAAGTTTGATTTCAAAGCACAAGATAAGACTTTCTCTGTGGCAGGCATAGCTAGCGGACCTATTAAAAGCCCAAGCAAGTTGCCAAATAAAAAGGTACAAGCTGTATATTATCTACTGAAATACATAAGTCCGAGTAAAAAGCTTCTGCCACTCAATGATGATTTACAGAGAGTTCGCACTGAGGGGAAAGACACTTGCAACAAATCTGAACAGAAAGGGAAAAGGCTGAAGTTAGACGATTTAGCCATTGCTATCGAAGGGATGAAACAACTTACGGCAAGTCCAACAAAACGCTTAACTGAAGATTAGAATATGCTCAAGTTGTCTCTTAAGTTATATTTATTCATTTTTAGGATGTTTTAAGTTTCGTATCCAAACTACATTTTTCAACTTACTCTAAATTATATATAGAGAAACACATTGTGTTGTATTCTATTAGTGTGTAATACTCCAGATTGGTTTAATAAATATAAATGCTTACTTTACAAAAATGTATGTTTTTATGGAAATAAAAAAGTTGCAAAAAAAATACAAAACAAATACAAAACTGAAGAAAAAAATATAAACAAGCAATAACACACATACACCGTATGTTCGCAATCACAATTGTTTGTAAAAAAGAAAAAAATTTCTCAATCTTCCTA
This sequence comes from Draba incana, assembly GCA_963576765.1. Lineage (NCBI taxonomy): Eukaryota > Viridiplantae > Streptophyta > Magnoliopsida > Brassicales > Brassicaceae > Draba > Draba incana. Next base: position 4,967,154 of record OY755214.1, on the reverse strand, counting down.
TGTCTAGATTATCATATAATAATAGTTAGGGCGAATTTGTTGGATTAATAAGACTTTTGCCAGGTTCTAGGGGGGGCTACTCTTCTTTTTTTTCTCGATCGAGCCGAACTAAAGTTATACCGAAGAAAATCCTTCTAGGTGCCAATTTTTTTGTTCAAAAAAAAAAATTCATTTCCACAAACAAATACACGCATAATAAATAAAGAAAGCCTCCAACTATGTTACATCCAGAAGATATTCCCATTATTCAACAATACACACTTCTCCTCAATCCCACATAGATTTTTTTGGGATGGAATTACACGGAACCGGGATTATACACGGTAAAGTCTGGATATTGGCTAACGACTCATCTTCAAACAATGATGATGAGTTAATACCTCCACATGGATTACCGGAATTCAAAGAAAAGATATGGAAACCCAAGACAACTCCTAAACTCAAACATTTTCTTTAGCGTATGATCTCAACTCGAATCTTACTCACCGTAGGATTACAACTGATCCAACATGTCGAAGATGTGGTAATGATGCCGAGTCAAAAGATCATCTATTCTTAACATTTACTTTTCCTCAGGCCATATGAAGAGTACAGCAAGCTTAAATCAACATTCTCTCAATACAAGTATGGATTTTAATACAAGATTCAAGGCAATTTTAAGTGTTTATGAGAATCCAAATCTTTCACGATTTTAACAACAATACCCTATATGGATTCTATGGAGAATTGGGAAGATTGGAAGGCAAAAAATCTTCACTTATTTCAAAAAGAATTTCAAGATTGGAGGAAAATTATACGTTCTGCTCCAGAGGATACTCATGAATGGGTTACTTTACATGGAAAGAAAACATGGGAAGACTGTTGCATCATCGGATAACAAAAGGAGTCACAATGGACAAAACCACTACGTCACAACATCAAATACAACTATGATTGTCGTTTTAGTCAAACAATGGTCAGTACGGAAGCTTGGATCATACGAGATGCAGATGGATACTTCATCACGGCAGGATAGAGAAAAGGACAAAAAGTCAATTCAGTCTTAGAGGGAGAATTACAACCTTTACTGATGGCGATACAACATGTATGGAGTCGCAGTTACCGTAAAGTTATATTTGAAGGAGATAATAAGACGGTGAATGATCTTCTAACAACATCGAACTCAATTTTAATGTTCATAATTGATACAAGATATCAAACATTGGATTACAAAGCTAGATTCATGCCAATTTCAATGAACTCAACTTTTCAATAACAAAGCAACAAATGTTTTAGATAAGGAACCGATTCAATATTCTCAATCCTTTATGTCATTTACTTATGTTTCATTTTGTATTGAAAATTTTCTCCATGAGAATCACACTCCTTTTTTACAGCTTAATAGAAGTTTGATTGATGTTAAAAGAAAAAAAATAAAGAAAACAAATTAAGCCACATAACCAACAAAAACAAGCCAACCTACCTAAATAAATTGGTCAAAATTTAGCCACATATAACATTATTTGTTCGTTAGAAAGTTAGTATTATTTAATGTTATTCAACAAATTAAGTCTAACGAATTCCTTAACTTTCTCAACTCAATAGTCAAAATTTACATACCTTAAATTCTTAACTTTTTCAAATCAGAGTGATACATTTTGTTTTACTTTCTGCAAAAACCTAACAAGCAAATTTAAAAGTCCAATGTAATTTAATGTTCAGTTTATACTCTGCACTAAAGCTAAAAATAATGTTAATGTTAAACTTGGAAATTCTTACAATATTTTAAAGGGCTAATGTAATGCTGAGCAGTCTTATAAAGCTAAAAATCATGCATATAATAATTTTACATACGAATTTGATAGTGTTTATTAAAATCAAAATTATGCATCTGAATATAATAATATGTCCCCCGTCTAATTGTAACACATTTTGGGCTTCTGTAAATACTTAGTTTAAAACGGACCCAATGAAAAGTCAAAACTAAAACTCACATAATTAATAGATTCAGCGTATACAGTTATAAGCCCTAAAGATGTCACCTAATTCTCAAACGTTGCAACTTTACCAAATTGAACCCGTTTCCAATATTACTCATGCCTATAAAATACGATTACGCTTTAGGAATCGATTAAAAAGTTTGGGAGGCCAAATTCAGAAGGTACACAAAACGAAGAAGAACAATTACTTCCATATTTGTAATTGTGAATTCACTCTTGATCTGACAACCATTTATTTGTCTCAACTGTGGCAGTGTGATGGCAGATTTCCACCGACCGTATGTAACCTTAGAAGAACTTAATGATGCTACAGTGAATCCGCAAATAACAGTCCGATTAATTCGGTACTGGGAGGCTCGCAATCCACGAAAAGGCAACCAATTGATGTGTGTCGATTTACTACTCTTAGGCGGACTAGAACTATGGCCTTCTGTTAACCGCCACTCCTTAGATGAAATCAGATCCTTCGGGCCAGCTGAATAAGCTATATTCTTTCTCCTACTCCACTGGCTGGACTGCGAACAACAAGCAAAGCAGTAGGATCGACCTTTGCTTGGCTTAGTTGAACAGGCACGCCTCTCTCCTCTGGCTAAGCTTGAGCTGGAGATCGAGTAGTGGAATCGAACCACGAAGGATTTGAAGTGTGCATAGCTCCACTCCAAGACTTGTAGTTGAGCCTATTGACTGACAATGACAAAGGCTTGCGAAACTAAGTAGGGCCTTTTAAATTTTAAAATTTGGGTGAATTGATTAATCAGTAGGAACGATAAATTTTAACACATGCAAAATATAGAAGATTCAGTTGGTTCTCCTTTGGGTGAAAGAGAATTAGAACCTGCTAATTTTGCCCTGACAACTATCTCTGAGATGATGTCATTCCTTGATATAGAAGATCCTCAGGTTAAAATTTTCTTTCCTTATCTTTATTCTTACTTAATCAGCTACTAATTTCTTTCCTTACGATAACAGGCAAAATCTTTTTACTGCAAGACGATGATTTCGGGGATAGATACCCGAAATGGTTGGAACTATGTTTCCTGCTCAAAATGTTTTAAAAAAATTGATACAGGACGAGTCAACTTTAATATGCCCACAATGTGGTGATACCAACATTATTGGTATTGTGAGGTACAAAATTTACTTACCTATTAATATTTGTTCTACACTCTGTTTTGTTGCAAAAACATAAATTTATAACATATATTTACTCCAATGCAGGTTCAGATTAGAAGCGTTGGTCAATGATGGTATAGACAGCATCACGTTTATCATCTTCGATAAAGATGGAAGAAATCTGACAAACTCCTTGACTGCAGAGATAATTAGCATTGAGGTAGTCATGTTTTCAACTTACGAACCTAAATTATTTTTAAAATAAGGAGTTGTTTTTAATTTCCTATCACCAATATTTTAATGTTCAATTTCAGGCCGTAACTGATGAAAGGGAGGACAAATTACCACCATGTTTAGAAGAACTTATTGGAAGAAAGTTTGTATTTGAAATCAATGTCAAGCCTTTTGATTTTAAATCAAGATATAAAACTTTCACAGTAACCCGAGTCGTCCACGAATGTTTTGACGACCACCATAAATCGAAGACGGAAAAGGTTTGTAACTTTTAATCTTCGATTAGTGAAACACTCATCAAACATTGGCAGTGAAAATGAATGATCTTTTTTGTGTGCACCTAGATTGTGGAAGCAGAAAATTACAGTAACAAGGAGCCTGTCAAGACTAACAAGCAATTTACCAGGAAGAGAAAGATAGAAGATAGGCCCATGACTGAGGAAGAGAAGAAAGCAAGTAACAGCCGCGGGAAAAGGGCGAAGCACAATCCATCATAAAAAAACAAAAGGAAGCAAGAATATTCAGCAACACATTTCTAAATTCTACACTTCTTTACTCTTAATTTACAACATATCTTATTAAGACTACATTTCTGTGATTCTTTTAGTGTGTATTACTTTTTATTGTGTTTGAATGATTAATCTTATTACTTACTACGTTTGCAAACCTGAGAATAGTTTATTTCCAAATTAATAAACATGTTACCTTACCTTTAACATCATTTGCAGCTTATAATAAATACAAACTATCTTCCTTCGCTTAATGTATATAAAAAAAGAAAAAACAAAGAATGAGTTAGCACAGATAACACCAAAGAATATAACGACAAATATTTAAAAGAAGAAGACAAAACAGCAACACAAAAAACAACAACTAAATAATTCAGAATATTCGTATACAAAGTAGAACAAAAAATTTACGTAAAGGATGACATTTCACACGAAAATAAGAACTAATACTTCTTTCATTGTATTCATTTTAATTTCGCTTCTATTTGCTCGAAATACTAATCTAAATATGGTTTCAGTTGGGACTTGGAAAACGTAAATAGTTAAGTTCAAATTTATTAACTATTTGATGCATTTTGTGCCATAAAATATCACATCCAGCAAAACATAGTCTATGCATTACTATCGAAATAGTTAATTTACTATTTTATATGAGGCACTTTGAAGTGTACATAAAACTTTACCAGCATAATGACAGTTCAGGACAAATATATCTCTAATTGCAACCAAATTTATGTATGTTTGTGGGCTCTACAACATCTAAGCTAATATTTAAGGATATTGCAAAAATATTAACCGCAACTAATCGAAAATTATAATTAAATAAATATACACAAATAAAAATAAAATATATTATAAACTTAATTCAATTATGATATATATTTCTTTATTATTAAATTATGTTACAAACAAAAAGAAACACATACACGTTGGTATGTCTACCAAATTAATTATTGATAAAAACTATATTATTATATATACATCAAATGATTTCTCCACTGATATAACATTACACTTACTTTTAAATAAATTAAATAAAAAGCCACAATTTGTAGACGTGACTTTTTACTTAGAATCCTTTCATAAGTTATATACATTGAATGGAACCAAAAACAAAGACAACGTTTCTAAAAGTTTAAGATATAAAGTCTACATTTTCATCCTCAACGAGGACATTCAACAATGGCAAATAACCATAGAAACGACTACACACAAAAATCCGCACAATGAAGAAGATACTGCAACTCCGAACAAAGGTACTTTATCTGTCATTTTTTTCAAATCTCCAGATCTCAAAAATGTGACTAAAAGTTTTATCGAAAATTGACTGAACAATTATAATGTTTAGGCCAATTTAGTAATGCTAGAGAAAGGCGACGGGAAATTCTTGCAGGCAAACGAAAAAGAAATGACAAAGGTAAAATTCAGAAGTCACATACACTTCAGAAAAATAGATATACAAAATTCTTATTAACTTATGCAACAACATGCAGAACATTTAACAAAGCCTCCCAAAAAAAAGAACATGTAAAGGATTAGATGTTCCTTCCTCTTCGAGGGTTCCTACAGTATCAAAGACGAGTAAGTCAATCCCTTCAAATTACAATTACCATGTTATTTGTAAATTGTTAAAAAAAACTAAACAACGCTACATACGTATTCAATTATATCCATTTGCAGGGAAAAAGAAAACAACAGATAATGCTCTCACAAAATGTCCTTTTTGTGATGCTTCGGTATGGCCATCTGAGAGCACCGGACAAGAACCTGGAAGTGGGAGACTGTTATTTTCCATTTGTTGTCAACAAGGCCGTGTTACACTGCCAAAGATTCCTCACCCACCTCCACTGTCAAAAAATTTATTGGACTCAGTTGCTTACCAAGCAAATATAAGACCATACAATTCAAGTTTTGCAATGACATCAATGGGGGCAAAGGTTGACAAATCTCTACAATATTCAAGAGGACCTTATTGCTACAGAATCCAAGGGCAAAATTATCACAAAATGGGTTCGCTGTTGCCTATAGGAAATAAAACACCACGATTCTTACAATTATACATAGTCGACACTAAAAATGAGGTTCAGAATCGTTTGAAAGCGCTAACTAGCAAAAACGATGAAGCGCTCGCTCGCAAAAATGATAAAGACAAGTTGGATGAAGGCATTATCAAAGATCTCATTGGAATGCTAGATGAAATAAATAAACTAACACATGTTTTTAGGATGGCAAGAGACAAGTATGAAGGTGCTGAACGCATGGATTTAACAATCAGATTAGTGGGATAAAGGGGAAAGGGGCGTCAATATGACTTGCCAAGTTCAGACGAAATCGCTAGTCTTATAGTAGGAGATATAACACTGACTTCAGGAGAACGCGATATAATCATAGATTCTAAACAAACAGGATATCAAAGAATCTGCGATTTCAATCCAATGTATATGTCATTACAATATCCTCTACTTTTTCCTTAGGGAGAAGATGGATATCATAAATCCATTCCTTTCAGCAATAGGAACAACCAAATGAAAACGCGAAAATATCTCACAATGCGTGAATACTACTCATACCAGCTACAAACACGACTATCAGAAGGCATGACAATTATCAAGTCGGGACATTTATTTCACCAGTATGTTGTGGATGCATACACAACCATCGAACAAGAACGCATGCGTTATTACTTGACTCACCAAACACAACTCAGAGCTGATGTTTACAACAATGTTTCTGACGCAGCAGGACGAAGAGACACAAATGCCAAAAAAGTTGGAAAAAGAATAGTACTACCTTCTTTTACGGGAGGACCAAGATACATGAATGAAAAATACCATGATGCGATGGCAATCTGTAAATGGTATGGAAACCCAGATCTATTCATCACAATGACAGCCAACCCAAACTTGCAAGAAATACAAGATCACTTGGCAGAAGCAGGAAATAATGCACCAAATGATAGACCTGACATAGAATGTCGTGTTTTCAAGATGAAACTAGAAGAGTTACTATCAGATCTACAAAACGGAATCTTCTTTGGACCAACAACTGCAAGTACGTCATAAGCTGATTTTTTTTGCAAATATGTCGTACTTGAACTCATTACCATTTTTCACATGACAAACAATTTTCAAACAATAATGTATTAAATGAAAACAAGAAGAATATTTATTTTTTATTAAAGTACAAGAATATTATTTACGTTTACAAATCAAGGGATAAAAACTAATTTAGACGATATACTTTTTCTTTATTTCAATGATTTATAACATAGAATTTCAGAAAAGAGGACTGCCACACGTCCACATTCTATTGTGGTTGCAACCTGAATATAAAAACCCTACACCAGAGCAAATCGATGATTTTATTTCTATTGAACTACCGGACAAAGAAAAAGAACCAGAAGCATATAAGTTAGTGACGCAGTATATGATGCACGGACCATGCGGTGTAGAACGACCAATTCACCATGCATGGAAAAAGGAATATGCAGTAAACACTACCATATGCCATACATTGAAAGGACAACAATTGAAAAATCAAGGAAAGTGGATTACTAACGTTGAAAAGATAACACAAAATATGTTAAAAAAGACGACGTCAAACTCGACAACAAATACGTAATACCTCATAATATTAAATTGCTCTAAAAGTATAAGGCACATATAAATGTTGAATGGTGCAATGGAAGTAAGGCGATCAAGTATTTATTTAAATACATTACGAAAGGAGTCGACAAAGCAACAATCGTTGTCGAGAAAGATAACAACCAAACCATACAGCAAGGTGATCAAAACACAAAGATTGTTATAATCAATGAGATTAATAACTATCTAGAATGCAGATATTTGTCGGCATGTGAAGCTATGTGGAGGATATTTTCTTTCGATATTATTTATAGAAAGCCTGCAATCATGAAGCTCACAATTCATCTACCCGATCAGCAACATGTCGTTTATAACGAATCAGACAGTCTATAGAATGTGTTAAGAAGATGCGATATATCTACAACAATGTTTATTGGATGGATGAATGCATGTGCAATATATCCAGAAGCACGCCAACTAACATATGCACAATTTCCTACCATGTTCGTTTGGAACTCCTCAGACAAACTATGGACAAGGCGAAAGCAATGTCACACCATTGGAAGAATTGCGCGTATACATCCTACAGCCGGAGAGCTGTATTTTATGCGGATGCTTTTGAATATAGTAAAAGGACCCAAAAGTTACGAAGAAATTAGGATGGTAAACGGTGTGGTTCAACCAACATTCAAACAAGCGTGCTATGTCCGAGGATTATTAGAGGATGATAAAGAATGGCATGAGGTCATGGAAGAAGGGTCATTTTGAGCGATGATATATCATGGTTTTTACCCAATTAAAGCCATGATATAAGTATATTTTTAGAGTCTTTTTGATGTTTTTCGTGTTCTTTTAGAGTCTTTACAGGTAATTGATCAATTGGAGCTAGATGGAAGCTTTTGGAGCATTTTGGACTACTAAGGAGGAAAAGATCAAGTCAAAGTCGAACAGGAGAGCATGTGTCGATTGACACGATTCACCATTGTCGATCGACAGGGAGTATTGGCGAGACATGAAGATTTTCCAGAGAGTCTCCTGTTGATCGACAGGCATTATTGCTGTCGATCGACACGCGTGTTTAATGAAGAAAATTCCTTATCGGGCCGAAGTTTCCAGGCGTTTTTCCAAGGCCCAAACCGACTTTTACCTGTACTATATATAGTTTTACCTATGTTTTTATAAGTTATTATTTGATTCTATTGAGACCTAGCAGAGATTTGATTCAAAGCTTTTAGGGAGACAAGTTCAGACTCTTTTCAGAGATTTCTTCGAACCCTTTTGTATCTCTATCTTTATATTTTTAATACAGTATTATTCAGTTATTATGCTTGTTTCAATCATCATGTCTGAGTAATTTATTAGTTAGGTTTAGGGTTTTTCAAAGGTTGATGATAAATTGCTAGAACTTTATTACTGTTGGGATCAATCTACTTGTGTTCTTCACCTTGATAGTTTTAATTCTGTTTTAGGATTGATCACCATGAATTAGACATGTTAGGTTGATGGATAGATGCGAAAGCATTATTAGTTAACTGGAACAATATCATTGGTTAGCAAAATAACTATTCGTAAAGGAATTTGGTCTAGTGATTTTGTGAACATATCGAAACTGCTCGTTAATGATTGATTAAATTTATAGAACTCGCAAAGGAATTTGGTTTGCTAGGATTTAATCATAGCTAACTTCTGCAACGAAAGTTGATTAGTTTTACAATTGATTTCGAGTTTAAGAACGGTTCTTGATAAATATCCCGACATTAATTTAGTGCTTCGATTTAAAGTCATGTCTGCGAATTACCCGATGCCTAGCGCTTTGTCTTATTGATTTAAAGAACAACAATCATCGTTTGCCTGCTTTATTTACTTGCTTTTTCATTACATTATTATCCACTTAGCTTAATTTGAATTTGGAATTTTACTTTGTGATTCTTTTCCCTGTGGATTCGATCCCTAAGTACTATACGATCTCTTAATTTGAGAGAGTAGCTCAGGGTAAATTTGAGCGCATCAAATTTTGGCGCCGTTGCCGGGGAATTGAAATCATCATTAGAATTTCAATTATAGAATTTTGTCTAAGTTTTTCTTTTGTTTTTAATCTACTAACTAGTTTCTTTTTGTTTGCTTTTTGTTTTGGGTTTCAGGTGCATGCCAAGATACGTCACAAGAAGCACAACAGACAAGGAATTAGTTGGATTTGATCTTAACACGTTAGCTCTTTTAGAACGTACGAACAAGAAAGCAGCTAGAAAATCTAAGATGGCAGAGGTACCGCTGATCATCTTGATAACAAGAGCAGATCATGGGGTTCTACGTGATCCAGAAGGGCTTAGATACAATGCAGCTGGACAGAGGATTGATGAAGATGGGAACGTGATTGTCCAACAGGCTATTCAGGCAGGTGTCGCTCGACACCAGCAAGCTGGGAACGCGCAGAATGGACGTGGTCAGACTTTGGGCGATTATAACCGTTCAGACAAGTTTTATGCTAACCGAGCTGCAATTCGCCCACCTCCGTTTCAGAGAAATGACTTTGAGCTGAAGCCTGCATTCTTCAGCCTTGTGGCTCAACATCCTTTCCATGGGCTCCCACACGAACACCCTATGGATCATATTGAGAAGTTCGAGGACTTGGCATCGAGCATTAAGGCACATGGAGTGTCAAGCGATTTTCTCCACTGCAAGCTCTTTCCTTACTCACTAGGAGGTGATGCTTCATACTAGCTAAAGCAACTCGAACCGGGATCTTTGACTACTTGGGAGGACACCAAGAATGCATTCCTCAACAACTTTTTCGACGATGCAAGATCAGAAGACTTGAGGATGAAGATTGCTACTTTCCGCCAGCAGGATACTGAGGCATTTAAAGCTTCATGGGCGCGATTCAAGTCATACCAGAGAGATTGTCCTCATCATGGATTCAGCGATATCCAGTTGCTTAGGATCTTCTTTAATGGAGTGGATTAGAGGTATCAGATGACATTGGATGCTGCAAGCAGTGGAAATTTCACGACTAACTCTCCGGGAGATGCTATTGCGCTTATTGAGAACTTGGCTTCAAGCAACAGCAGTAAGAATGCCGACTTTGAAAGGAAGAAGCTCAGTGGGAACAATGGTAGTGGTCAGTTTTCTCAAGAGGTTAAGGCTAAGATTGACGATGTGCATAACTTTCTAGTGGGAAGGAAGTCTGTTCACTTTGCTCAGGAGGTTGAGACATTTGAACCAGAGGTTGGGAATGAAGAAGAAGGTGTGAACTACGTTAACGGAACTGGATTTCATAGTCAGAGGTATGGGAATCAACAAGGGAACAAAGGCTACCAGAGTAACTACAACAGCAGCTATCAGAGACCTTCAAGCCCGCAATACCAGAAGAACGACTTTCAAAAGCCATTTCAGAGCAGCAACATCAACTACAGAAGAACATACGGTTCTTCTTCTTACCAGACGCCTCCTGCTAAGGCTCCAGATAGCGAGGTAAAATCGATGCTTGAACAACTCTTGGAAGGTCAGCAAAAGATGACCATTAGTTTTAACGGGAAGATGGATGACATGTACCGGGATCTAAATGGGAAATTCGATGCTCTCAACACTCATGTCAAGAAGCTCGATACACAAGTTGCTCAAACTGCAGAATCAGTGAAAAGACAGGATGGATTTATTCCTTCAAGGACGGATACGAATCCCAAACGAAATGCTATGGCTATCATGACGCGTAGTGGAAAGAAGCTAGAAACGATTCTGAAGAAGAATGCTGATACGGAGCGAATCGACGAGCTAATCAATATCGACGATAAAGAAACATTTCCAGAGGCTTCTCCGTCGATCGACGGAGATGGATGTCGATCGACACGGGTCGAAACTCGATCTCCAGAAATTCCAGAGACTCAAGTGTCGATCGACACACCGGTATCCGTCGATCGACATGAGTCACGAACATGCCCAAATTCTTCCAAATCTTCAGAAGAGGCAGGGGAAAGAGTTTACAAGCCCAAGCTTCCTTACCCTAGGAGCAACAAGAAGTCTAAACAGGAGCTAGAGGATGCTAGGTGAAAGGCTATCATGGATAAGATCATTGTTGAGCTTCCTTTGATCGATGCAATACGATCAACTCCAGTGATTCGACGATATGTGAAGCGGATGGTTACCAAGAGCCTGAGTCTTGAAGAGGGATGCGCGATGATCTCGAAGCAGGTTAGTGCGGTAATTCATAACAGAATTCCAGAGAAACTCACAGATCCGGGAAGTTTTGTGTTGGATTGCTTGATATTCACTGAGAGGTTTCCACGTTCCTTATGCGATTTGGGTTCTAGTGTCAACTTGATGCCACTTTCAGTTGATATAAGCCTTGGGATGACTGATTTTCAACCCACTAGGATCTCTCTTATCCTAGCAGACAGAACAGTGAGAATCCCTGAAGGAGTCCTTGAAGATGTTCCAATTAAAGTTGGACAATGCATGATACCCACTGACTTTGTGGTTCTGCAATATGGTGAGGAACCTAAGGACCCTCTTATCTTGGGAAGACCCTTCTTGGCTACAGCTGGAGCAATGATTGATGTCAAGGGAGGAAGGATCACACTGAATGTAGGCGATTTAGAGATGATGTTCGACATGGATAAGCTCATGAGGAAGCTTACAATAGATGGTCAGACCTTCTGTGTTGATACTTTGGATCATCTAGCAGAGGATTACTTCCATGAGATGCGTTCTACAGATCCTTTGGAGAGAGCATTGATCAATTCTACATCAGAGATAGAGTATCTGGATGAGACTGCTGAGGGTTACGCTTCAATGATGGATGCGAGTGAGCAGGTTATGCAAGTGGTTTGCTAACAAGGAGCTGGTTAAAATTCATGTGAAAGCTGCACAGCTTAGCGATTGGAGCGAGAAAAAGGCTCCTAAAATCGATCTCAAACCACTTCCTGCAGGGCTAAGGTACGCATTTCTTGGCGAAAATTCATCTTATCCTGTCATTGTTAATGCTTCTTTGAATAACGCAGAACTCACTTTATTGCTGATGAGGCTGCGCAAGTATCGCAAAGCTCTTGGCTATTCTCTTGATGACATTTCAGGTATTGCTCCAGATTTGTGCATGCATAGGATTCACTTAGAAGACGAGTCTAAGTCATCGATTGAGCATCAGAGACGACTAAATCTAAATCTCACAGAGGTCGTTAAGAAGGAGATTATGAAGCTTTTAGAAGCGGGGATCATCTATCCCATCTCAGACAGTGCTTGGGTCAGTCCGGTTCATGTGGTTCCTAAGACGGGAGGTGTCACAGTGGTAAAGAACGAGAAGAACGAGCTGATTCCTACAAGAACAGTCACTGGTCACCGGATGTGCATCGATTACAGGAAGCTTAACGCAGCCACTAGGAAGGACCATTTTCCTTTACCGTTCATTGATCAAATGTTGGAGCGGCTCGCGAATCATCCTTACTATTGCTTCCTGGATGGCTACTCAAGATTCTTCCAAATCCCTATTCATCCAAACGACCAGGAGAAGACGACGTTTACTTGTCCATATGAAACTTTTGCATATCGCAGAATGTCTTTTGGATTGTGCAATGCTCCTGCAACTTTCCAGCGCTGCATGATGTCTATCTTCACGGATATGATAGAAGACTACATGGAGGTCTTTATGGATGATTTTTCAGTGTGGATCTTCTTTCAAGGACTGCTTGAACAATTTGGAGAAGGTACTAGCTCGATGCGAGGAAAAGTACTTGGTTTTGAACTGGGAAAAATGTCACTTTATGGTGAAAGATGGCATAGTGCTTAGACATAGAGTTCCAGAAGCTGGGATTGAAGTGGATCGCGCGAAGATAGAGGTTATGACAAGTCTTCAACCGCCTAAGGATGTTAAATCTGTGAGGAGTTTTCTTGGACACGCTGGTTTCTACAGGAGATTCATCAAGGATTTCAGCAAGATCGCGAGGCCACTAACTGCTCTGCTCTGCAAGGATATCAAGTTCGAATTTTCTGCAGAATGCCTATCAGCTTTTGAGCAGATTAAGAAGGCTCTAGTGAGTGGTCCTATAGTGCAACCTCCTGACTGGGATTTGCCATTCGAGATCATGTGTGATGCTAGTGATTTCGCAGTCGGTGCTGTTTTAGGACAGAAAAAGGACAAGAAGCTTCACGCCATCTACTATGCAAGTCGAACACTTGATAAAGCACAGAGGAATTACGCGACTACTGAGAAGGAGTTGTTAGCTGTGGTGTTCGCCTTTGAGAAGTTTCGCCCCTACTTGATTGGGTCTAAGGTCATTGTGCATACAGATCATTCAGCGCTCAAGTATTTGATGCATAAGAAGGATGCAAAACCAAGGCTATTAAGATGGATTTTGCTTCTTCAGGAATTTGATGTTGAGGTTAAAGACAAGAAGGGGGTTGAGAATGGTGTAGCAGATCATCTTTCTCGGATCAGAATAGAAGAAGAAGTCCCCATTGATGATTTTTTGCCGGAAGAACGCGTTAATTTCGTCGAAAGTGGTTCGCAGGACTCAGTGTCGTTGACACTAGGAGTGAGTGTCGATCGACACCCACTTTTCAGAATTGTCCCGATGTTACAGAACGAGGGATGTCGATCGACACTATCAAGACTGTCAATCGACACCAGGTCCAGAACTCGGTAAATCTTCCGAAAATCGTCAACGAGACTTTGAAACGCCTTGTCTTTGCTCTTATAATGTCTGATCGACCATGGTATGCTGACATCGCCAACTACTTAGCTGCAGAAGATGTACCTACTGATCTTAAAGGATATGAGAAGAAGAGGTTCATGCGAGAGATTAGAAGGTACTATTGGGATGAGCCTTATCTTTACAAGCATTGTTCAGACGGGATCTACAGAAGATGCGTGGCAGAGGCTGAGGTTCAAGACATACTCTTTCACTGTCATGGTTCAGAATACGCTGATCACTTTGCTACGTTCAAGACGGTTGCTAAGGTTCTACAAGCTGGGTTTTGGTGGCCTACGATGTTTAAGGATGCTAACACGTTTATCTCTAAGTGTGATGCTTGTCAGAAGAGAGGGAAGATTAGCAAGCGACATGAGATGCCACAGAACTTCATCCTTGAGGTTGAAGTGTTTGATTGTTGGGGAATTGATTTCATGGGTCATTTCCCATCGTCTTACGGGAATGAGTATATTCTTGTCGCTGTGGATTATGTGTCCAAGTGGATTGAGGCGATTGCTAGTCCGAAGAATGATTCTGCAGTGGTTCTTAAGTTGTTTAAGACCATCATTTTCCCTCGATTTGGAGTGCCCAGGATAGTAATCAGTGACGGTGGTCCGCACTTTATCAACAAGTACGGTGTTCAACATCGAGTGGCTTCCCCCTATCATCCGCAGATAAGTGGTCAGGTCGAAGTTTCGAATCGAAAAATCAAGGAGATCTTAGAGAAGACAGTGGGAGTTACAAGGAAGGGCTGGGCGAACAAGCTAGATAACGCAATCTGGGCTTCCAGGATAACTTACAAGACACCTTTGGGAACAACGCCGTTCCATTTGCTTTATGGGAAAGCTTGTCATCTTCCAGTAGAGCTTGAGCACAAGGCCGCATGGGCAGTCAAACAGATGAATTTCGACTATAAGCCAGCTGCAGAAAGGCGTTTGATTCAGCTGAACGATTTGGATGAGATAAGGCATCATGCTTTCGAGAACTCCAAGTTATACAAGGAGAGGACTAAATCCTATCATGATAAGAAGATCATCTCCAGGAAGTTCGAGCCAAATGACCAGGTACTCCTAAATAACTTTTGTTTACATTTGTTTCCTGGAAAATTACGTTCTCGTTGGTATGGTCCTTTTACAATCAAGGAGGTTAAGCCCCATGGAGCAATTGTTCTGATCAATCCAAAAGGCAACATGTTCACGGTCAATGGCCAAAGGGTGAAACACTATTGGGCAAAAGCCGAGATTCCAGAAGGACACATTGTTCCTCTAGATGATGCACCCGTCGCCTAAAAACCCGACACAATCAAGCTAATGACTGAAAACGAGCGCTGAGTGGGAGGCAACCCACTGGTAAGTATAGCTATTTAGTTTTATTTTCATTTGTTTACTAATTATTACGTTTCATTTCAGTGTTTCAGTAAAAAAAAAAAAAAAGGGAGGATTAAGGCAGGGGATGCCATGTCGATCGACACGCATGTACCCTGTCGATCAACACGGGCTGCGGACTACACGAGGTAAGTTTCCTTTAAAACCCGATCCTTGTTCATCACTTTTCCTGAAAACCGTAACTTTCCAAAACTTTTCAAATCCTCCTATCTCTTTCGATTCTTAACCAAATCAAGTGGTTTTGAGCCTACTTTACTCAGATTTTCATCCTTTTTCCGATTCTATAAACCGTTTTCCCGATCTACAAGGTATGTGTCTCGAAATCCCCTCTTTTCAATTTCGGCGCGAAGGTAATTTGAAATCTATCTCTTTTCACTTGTTTAAATTATTCTAAAGAATTTCTAAGTGTTGGGATATTTGGGGATTGAATTTGGGAAACAGAACTGAGACTAATTGGTGCTTATTGTTGCGAAATCTGGTGCTCCTATGCTTGTTAGACATTAGGCGAATGGGTTATTGTTGAACTTTGCTGATTGTGCTTAAAATTTTCGAATTACGAACTCTGCAACTCGCCTGTCGATTGACACGATTCATCACTGTCGATCGACAGGGAGCTTGCTGTCCTGAAATTTTATTTTTCTCTGACTTTGGGATTTCGTGTGTTTGTCTTCTGGTTTTGTTTTGCAGATGGCACCTAAGACTGATAAAAGCGCAGGCAAACGACCAAGGACCGATCAAGGCTCGAGTTCTCAACCCGCCACTTACCAAATTCTTAGCCACTCACCACCGGTTTGGCCACGGGATGAAAACACACCACTGGCGGTGGAATTTATATCTGAGACGAAGAAGCTGCGGCAAGTGCTGACAAGTAAGGAGGTGGATGATCGGGAACTTCGCCCTAAGTGGGATGATTTCAACTCATTGCTCTACAATGAGTGGCGGAAGATGCCTATGGCGCCTACCAAGTCTCCCCATCATCTATCCATGGCCCGATTGGCAATCCAAGAGGAGGTCGATGAATTGCTGCAGAGAACTGGTTTAATGAAGTTAGCATACCTTGAAGCGGTGTTGTACCCCGATCTAGCAAGGTAATTCTTTGCTTCGGTACGATTGTACAACGATGCGGCCACTGATGAGGAAAAGTAGGATCCCGGCTCTTTCAAAATGAGCTTCATGGCAAATGGGAAACGGTATGCGATCTCTGCTAAAGCAATTTGCAGACTTTTTGGGTTTCCTGAGGTCCCAGTTGGGGATCTCCCGAGCGATATTGATGGAGGGGTCTACACGCTATGGAGTCACATTGGTACAAGTCCATTTATTGCGGGGAGTTCCACACATTCCGACATTCGTCATCCGGTTATCCGATATTTGACTCGATTGTTCTCCACGACCATCCTCTGCAAGCTGGAGCCTGGGAAGATGAGGAAGCATGAGTTGGTTCTGCTCTCTTACGCCTTGAGAGACCTCATTCCCAACGAGACTTGGACCACTGGGTTTCAACCTAACATGGCGATGGTTTTCATGGATTATCTTCATTCCTTGGGAACACTCCACTCACGGCAACTTCATTCGGTAAGAAGTCGTTCACCGTAGGCAACATGCTCACACCGATCTTCACAGCATGTAGGGTTGCCATGACAAGGCCAGTCCAAGATGGTGGAGATTCGGAGTGTCAAGAACATGATGATGGTAACTCAGGATCCTTCTCTTTTTTTTTTCGATCCACCAGCTGATTTGCTTCGACCAGTTGAGGCAACTAGGAGAGTGACGACTCGAAAAGCTGGTACTTCACGAGCTACCACTTCTGAGACCCTACTTGAGCAGCCAGAGCACCAACATGTCTTCCCTTCAGCTCCCCGCGGTGACCTGAATGAGGAGGAACGATTTCAGTGGCTAACTCGCGCTCTTCAGGCGACATGGGATGCACTATCGTGTAGGTCCGTCTGTGTTCGTCCTCGTACACCGTCTCCACCTCCAGCACAGGCCCATGAGTCCCCATCTGATGAGGAGGAAGACTAGATCGCTACCTCTGTTTATCCTTTTATTTTCTTTTCATTTTCTTTTCATGTTTTTTTAAAAATCTTTTAGGATTTTGAACTTGATGATATCTTTTATGGATTACCCTGTGTTTTCCTCTTGATGGTTTGTTTAGTTTGTTGAAGATGCAGCTTGAAAATTTGATGAACACCGTGAAACCTTTGAAATGGTTTTCCAACCTTGCGGTCTGCAACAGTGATGTCTGTGTCGATCAACGGGAATTATATCTGTCGAACGACGGATACCCCAACTTCACAACGTTTTGTCACAGCAACAACCGTGTCGATCGACGGGAATTATCTCTGTCGATCGACAGGGTTCCCATCGAGGTCAACATTGCTCTTTTCAATCACGTTCAATTTTCCTTTGATTTCTTTTGCCACCTTCGGATTTGTTTAACACTGGGGGCAGTGTTACTTAAGTCTGGGGGAGGTAGTCGCTAACTTTTGTGTTCTGTTTTGAGTTTTTATAGAGTCAGTCCTGTTTTTATTCGGTTTTTTTTATTCGGGTCAAAGCTCCCCCTTTCCACTTACTTTGAACAACACTCATGGACGATCCTTCTCTTCCATGATTATCCTTATATTTAGCTTTGAGGCTCTGTTGTCTCCGAGCTACAAAAGCACTTCCCGAATCACGTGGACTTTAACACCCGCCATTTGCATGACTAAGGATTCTTGCGAAGCTAACAAATTTTCAAACTCCTCCAAGGAAGGTTGTGTAGGCCATCCTTGAACCGAAGTCACAAACGGTGTATACTCAGGTTGCAAACCTCGAATAATAGATCATTTTAGCCTCGCCTCCGAAATTGATTCCTCCGGATTAAGAGTATTAATCTCAGAGCAAAGGTTCTTTACCTTAATGAAGAACTATGAGATTGTAGACTTCCCCTGCTTCGCATTCGCCAGCTCATTCTCTAACAACTGTAGTCGAACTTCATTCTTCTTGTTGAACAATTGATCTAGCGCCCACCAAATAGAGCTAGCGGAATTGCACCTTGAGACATGCTCAAATACTCCCGAGGATATTGACCTCTTTAAAGCAAACTCCGCCTTGGCATTCTTCCGTGTCCATTCTTTTGTCGCTTCCGCTGTCGCAGCAGCTCCCCCTTGGTGGTATTGTGCTACTACCGCCGACGACATCCCATAAGTCCTCACTAACCAAGTATGACTCCATACATGACTTCCATAACCGGTAGTTAGATTGGTTTAAGATCTCCATACCCAATCCAACAACACAACCCGTTCATTCCATACTTAGAGTAAACCCGAGCTCTCTAAAACCCGATCTTGATGAGCACAATTAGAATGGCTCTGATACCATGTAAAGAAACCTCCCTTGATAGTGCTTAGAACTAGCCCAAGACCGTACAACCCCGAGAAACTCGAAATAAACAAAAGACCCTCTAAGTATGATGAAGAAATATGGAAAAACTTTTAGAGAATACTTGAAAGACTCTTAGGGAAATTTAGAGAACTTATGAATTGAAACACTCTTTCTTTGAACTTATTTTTTATTCACTTGTTCAACTTCTCTTATGTTCTTGTTGTATGTTACAAATGAGAAGGGGTGAGGAGGTATTTATAGCCTCCCAAAGATCTCTCCCTAAATCTCTAGATTATTCTACTAACTTCCTTACTTACTAAATAATTTACAAGTCTCTAGAATTTTCTACAACATCTAGATTATTTATCCTACAATTATCTAGATTGTTCTACATTCTTATCTAGATAATAAACTAAAAGAATTCTCTAGAATCTCAAAGAAGGTGATGAGATTATATGATGTTTCTAGAAAATTCTAAACTCTTCATTAAGCTAAACCAAAATCAAGTTTAATTTTAATAGTGAATGACAATAAAAAGAATAACACAATAGCAAACATCGTCTACAGGGAAGCATACAACAATCTACCAACTTGCGATTCTGCTTAACTTATCAACAGAGAAGAAAAGGTATACTTAAACTAATTTAAAGTAAACTCCACACTACCTAATGTAGTTATAATATCACAAAATATTTGGACGGACTAACAGATCTTATTACTCATAATGCAGGGGTAAAAACCATTTATCAAACAGTCTTTAATTTCAATTCATTGCACCATCGACTGATGAAAAAGAAGACCTACTAAGCAAAGATTATCACATAGATTTGCAGCTTGGTAAAAGTAATGATGGGTTGTGGTCAGACTGACATTGAGACAAATAAAGTTGGAATTGAAAAGCTTTAAATGTAACATTCTCATATTCGATTTACAATTTGGTTACACAAAAAACGGTTTTGGTTTTACTCTCAATTTAATTCGTTAACATTGTAATTTTCTATTTTTCAGTCAATTAAAAAGTTACGTATGCTCCCAAGTCTAACTCATTGAGAAAATAAACCATCCGCACTTTTTTAACCCAACCATACAACCATCGTATATAATATACAAGTTTACTTACTCTAAAAAATTAACATACGTTCAGAATATACTTAGTCCAAGATTTCGACGTTGAAAACATTTACAAATGTATAAATCTATGGTCGATAAATACCAAGAATATTAATTCAATCCCGTTATACAAAAAATTCTAATCAAGTTGCTAATTCATCAGCTAAAATTCTTCGTCGAAATTTCTTTTACTCTAATTGTAATTTTATTCCGCTATGACTATTGCCATCTTTGTACCATGACTACATTTCGTTACCAATTACACAAAAGATTTAAGTTAAAAATTACTACAAAATATCTCCCTATTTCAATAAAAAATATTTTTACAAATTATTGAAATGAATGAAAATTCACTTGCCATTATACAATAATAAACACAAGAAAATGCAAAAATTCAATCCAGGGAATTATACAATAACTCAATTAAAATCATTAGAACAACAAGGAAAAGGGAGCTTATAATCATAATTAGGATAGCTTGAACAAAATGCAATTTAAAAAACCTCATGCCAGAACACCTAAAATAAACCAAAAGAGTTCGCAACATAATAAAAGGTATAGAAAAATACCGATGAAAGGAATAAGGATGAATTCAGCAAAAGGAACCATCGTTAAGCACAAAAATGCAAAATACCTTAACAAAAATGAACTGCTAGGGACCGCCTGGGAAGAACATTGACGTTGATCACTGAATTTTGCTCTCTAGCCATACGTTTGAAGAATCAACGGTTAAGAACTGACAACATCCACTATAACTTAAGATTAAAAAAAATATATATGTTAAGCACCTTCTTATAATTTCTCTGCATTCTCCTAAAATCGAGTTTCAGAAAAATAAAAACCTAGACAATCAAAATTACAAATGAGATTAAAGATCAAAATCAGACATACAAGTTATTCAAACCAACCTATCAGGTTAAGAAATTATAATTAACCACACAAATAATCAAGTAAGTGTACTACAAGACGCCCAAAAGAGAAGACATGAGCCCACCAAGTCTATATAAATTTTCTGTTACCTAAACCAATAAAATCAAAATAAAAAAAAGAGTAAAAGTAGAGTTTCTAAACATGTTCATAAATGCCCAATCACAGGCTGGAGAGAACTAAACCAATGAAACAAGAATAAAAATTGAAAACTCCGAAAGCTTTTGCAGTACAGATCTGGTGAAACGCAGAGACAAAAATCACAGAAACTGAAAAATACAAACGAATTTACAATTCAACTAACCAATACTCATAATCGAGACCTATGAAAAAAGAAGCAACATAAAAAGTAATTACCAGCAAGATGAAATAAGTTTGGGTTATGTTGTGGAGCAAAATGTAAAAAGAGAAATGAAAAATGGTAAAATGGGCAACGGCGATGAAATAAGGGTAAGGAAACACTTATGTAGACTTCTCCAAAGGTTTTTTTTTTCTTCATTATTAAGTTCTCTTATATAATAAAAAATAACATGAAGACAGAGATGCAAATAGTACAAACTGTATAACATTATCAAATTTTACTTTAGATTCATTTGTAGCTATGTTTTTTCTTTCATTAATTCAAATATTAAATAATAATAAGACGTTAACATATTCGCTCTCAGGAAGTTAAACAGAAAATAATAATACAAAGTTACAAACTTTACAAAATAACAATTCCCTTTCACGAAGACGACAAAAAAAAAAAAAAAAAATTCCCTTCCGAGAAATCAGTCTTATGTCTCCTCAGGCCATCCCTTATGGCTTGGACACTCATTTGAAAGTGAGAAAGGGAATTGGGTTCTTTAGTTTAGTAAAACTTATTTTCTTCTAACTCTTTGTGAGTTTTGAAATGTGATTCACAGCTTTGTAATAGAAACTCTTATTATGATCAATATAATTCACTAGATGACGTAAAAAAAAACAATTCCCTTTCATACACCATAAAAAATATATTAAAAAACCAGATACACTCAATAAAACAACAATTCAAAGTATTTAGAATAATCATATAGAATAATAACAAATTATGCCTTATTAATAATAACAAATTATAAGCATAATTTAAAATGTAAAAAAATAGAAATAAATACGATTGCCCGTGCGAAAGCACGGGTTCTACCCTAGTAATAATAAAAGCTTCGACTTGAAAAAAAGTTCCTTCAAAAAATTTGTTTGTTTGGACCTGTAAAGTTCCCGAGAAAAAAACGGAAAAATAAATCTTATTGAAGATTTGTTTACACCTATAAATAAGATGCTAAATATGTGGGACCCAAAGCAACTAGCAATTTTTTTTTTTTTTGTCACATGCAACTACCAATTTTCTACATCTTTTTGGACTAGCACTAAAAGGATTAATAAAAGTCAACTTGGAAAATTTCCTCAACAAATAATGTGTTTTGGACTAAAAATTGTAAAATTTCTCGAGAAAAAAGGGGAAGACAAATTTATTAATTAAAATTTGAATTACATATTACCAAAAGGAACAGGATTCGACACTATATTTTCCATCATACTATTAAATGAGAAGTGATTTTGCTTACGTCTCGTCCTCAGAGTCATTCTCACGAAATTAACTTTTTATTAAACTTTAAATTTTTCCTTATATATTAATATATTGTGGGAATATTTCGATTACGGATTTACTCGGATCATAATTGTAAATATGCCTTTAGAAAAAAAAAGTGAATATACGTTCGTGAGTTAAATCGTATATTTAGTATATTTTTCGGATATACTCGAAATGTATTAATCGTATAATTAACCGAAAAGAAAAATTTCCTTTATCATGTAGATTTAAATTAAAACGTAAAGTTCTGAGATCGTGTAAATCTAAACATCGTATATATCTCCTAATTTTTTTTTAAAAAGGAAATTATACATAGTCGTGTGAGATAATCAAATAAAATTTCCATTTATCGTGTAAATTTAAATTAAATTGTATAGTTTCCTTTATTGTGTAAATCTTTAAAGCATATTTATCTTCTAAATTTTAATAAAATAGCAAAATTTTATAATGTTATTGGGCTTATTTTTATAATTCATCATGGCCCATAAATATATGTCGGTAGTTTGGAACCCTAGAATATTGATCTTATATACGTAACCAACCTAGGTTTTTTCGTAGGCCAAGGTTAGTCTCCCTCTTCTCCACTTTGTTATACGTTTAGTTTAGTTATGTTCTGTAATATGTAATTCATATGTTGTTGTCTGTCGTAAATTGTTCGTATATTATATTTTTCTGATTGTATTAATTTTTATGCTTCTTTATGTGTTTAAACTTGTATTCTGCATCTTCTATTATTATTATGCGTTTTTTAGGTCTAAGCATATTAATTATGTGTAACATCTGTTTTTATGTTGTTTATGTGTTTATTTTTCAGGTCTGATCGTCTATCTAGAGATTTTTAACTGATCGGTTCGTGATTACTAGCCATGACCATTTTACAGTGTAGTTGACGTGCTTTAATTGACTTATGCTTCAGTATATGATATCGATTCAATGATATTGATTGAATTAACCGAGGCCTGTATTATTCATTTTTTTCTCAAAAAAAAATGTATTATTCATTCGTTATATTTGTTGGTGGAGGAATGTATCGAGGCATGTATTTTTTTTCTCTCTTGCTATTGTAACGATTCTTCTTCTTTTTTTTTTTTTTCCAGATTTTGGCCCTTTCTATAAGGTATCATATTATTTTGAATTTCTTTGAACGTGGATTAATCGTACTTTTCTTCTTTTCCTTTCTCTTAGGTGTTGCGTCTTCAACAAGGTACCTCCTCATGTTGTTGCTACTATTTATGTTTTCAAATGAGTTTATTTATTATCTAAAATTATTTTTCTGTTTTATTTGGGAATGTATACTGTTTTTAATCCTTTTAGTGTTTTTTTTTTAAACCTTTTTTAGTGTTTATTTCTTCAACAAGTTCAATTTCAAACTCAAAAATTTTCTTCAATGTTTATTTTATCGATTTAGTTTATGGTTAGGTTTTCGTTGTATTTTTTTTGTCTTTCATAGATCTATGTGATATGTTTTTTCTTTATGAGTTATTGTTATTCTTTTGATCGTTAGTTAAATTTTGTTCTTCTCTTATTTCCTTTATTTTTTTTATATTTTTTTTTATATTTTTCATTTTCGATTTTTCATATCGACCTTGTGTTCTTTGATATCAAAAAAAGTTGTTGGTATGCCTAATTTTAATTTCATTATTTTTTATATTATATTATATTATCCTTATTTTTGTTTCTAATAATTTGTATAACTAACTGATTTTTATCATCTCTATTTAATTAGTTAGTGACGATGTTCTCGAGACGTTTGGTTAGTGTATGTTGTAAAATGTTTGTCTTTTTTTTTTTTTATCTCAATTGTTTTAACTTCAATGTCATAACTAACCTTATTAAAACTTTGACAGAAAAATAAACCAATTCATGGGTCGCTCAATTTTCATCTCTACTTCTTTGACTAGGTTTCATCTCATGTTAAGTCTCTTTTAGTTTATATATTCTCTAATGATATTGTCCATTCAAAGATGAACAATCTCGATTCAGTTGATTTTATAACTGTCCATTTTCATCATGTAAATGCGTGAAGACATAGTAGATTCTTGAGTTTTGTAAAGACGATAATAGTTTTAGTTTTTTTCGATGTAGTGAAGATGGATCATGTGATGTGTCTGAGAGGTTCCAGAAGAACATGTTTTCGTGGTTGATGTCGAAGGAAGTAGTTAACTCGACGTTTGGTTTATGAAATTCAATGCTTTTTCTGTTTTTGAATTTTTCTGGTTGTTTGTGAGTTTTTATGATAGGAATTTGTTTATATTTTCCATGACAAAAGGAGTAGTAAAAGATGTAAAGATACTGAGATGAAGACATTTTTATGTGAGTATTTTTCTTTGGTATGTATGTTTACGCGTTCTACAAGTCTTGGCTTTCTCATATATTCTATTTTGGAGGTTGGCCAGTAGGGAGGACATGTTTTTTTTATATAAACACTTTGGTTCATGTGGAAATAGTATATTGGAAAAAGATCTTCACGTATTTATATCAAATTTCTACGTTTTTACAGTCTAATCATATAAATTTAGCGTATTATTTATTATTTATATTGTTTATGTGTTTATTTTCAAAGCCTTTGTTCTTGCAGCAGAAGATCTCAAATTTACCGACTCACATCACAATTCATACGCCTCCATAGCAAGAGAAACCGTTGAGTAGCTCCCTCTATGTCATGCTTTCAGATTCAGCCCTCTCTCTATGTTATAGAGAACTCCATGGAGTTTGGAAATGATTAAGCCTTCATTGATGGCATCTTGTGTGGTCTATCATTCTTATAAATACTATTCTCGATAGAGTAAAAAAAAACTATCACACGTTCAGATTTTAGGGTTTATATGTTGTTAGTCAATTCATTCGCTTTATTTTATTTTCAAACTAAATTTAGCTTTATTATTGTCTGATGTCTTGGATTTGGTTGGAGTTTCCGATATATGATCAATTACTTTTTCTACGCTTTGCTTTTTGTTGTTGTTGTTATGTATGTTTTTGCCTCTTATGTAAGTCTAAGACCCTAACATTTAATTAGTGTCTAGCATTTAATGTCTATACAATCTGAACGGTTTAAAGTCGTTAAGATCTATATTCTATTATGGTTATACAAAATTTGTTCTTAAGCATGGTTTATTGACATGGTGTATACCCGTAAGATGACCAGTTATAATAAAATAGCAAGAGAAACTGTTGAGTAACTCCCTTACAATGGAGCATTTCTTTCTTTCTTTAGAATCTCCGTTTTAGTTTATTCCAGACAATGATATGAGATGTACTAACCAAAGCTTAAATAAAACCACCCAAGCAACTAAAATCATTTTTTTACAGTCACGAATAATGAATTCAAGAAAAAGTTGAAGCTCTATTCGAGAAGCTCTCACAAAAAATTTGAGGTTACCATACGTTGAAGCCCTATTTGAGAAAGAAATGTATTTGTTGTATCTCAAAGCAGCTTTAATTATCACACGGTTATGTTTTTATTTTATTTTTATAAACAGCACATGATAAATATGGACCAAGATCAATGCACATACTTTTAGTGCGCCTCCAAGGTGTTGATCAAGATTAACAGGCTTGAAAAAATATTTTTACGAATTGTCAAAAACAAAAATAACTACCAAAAGCAAAAAGAAAATAAACCCTGTGTTTTTTTATTAATTGATCTATTTATATTAGATCAAATAACAAAATGAAACCAAACATTACCCAACCAAAGTTGTTTATAAGTGGATTTTTATTTCATTTAGTTGGCTAGCCCCAAGATTCCATCCTTGATGATAATTGAGACATGGACAATGTTTTTATATAGATAAAATAATAATAGACTTGGTGAACGTTTAGATTCAAAATTATGGTCGATCAGTGAGATTTCCATTTTGGTGAAAAAATTAACAAATGTTGTTCTGGAAGGGACATGAATTCACAGAGGCGGTGAAAAATAAATTTAGTGGAAGCTCATCGATTAAGTTTTTCTATGAAAATCAAAAATATCCTTTTTTGTGAACTGTTCTTTTTTTTTCATAAACATTATTCTATGCTTATCTTGAAGTCATAAACATTATTCTTTTTTTTTTTTTTTGTGTGAACTATTCGTATAATTTCTGTCGTTAATATAATTTTGGTCTTATCTGATTCCTTTTATTGTTTTTGTTATAGTTTTCTTTTTTCACATCGATCTTCTGTTCGTTGAAATCATAGTAAATTCTTATCATGTCTGATTTTGATTTATGTTATTTTTTTATTACATTTTGCTTTTTAATTTGTATATTAGTTGCTAATATATAGTTCATAGAATTTTTTATTTTTTTTATCATCTCTATTGAAATAGTCAGTGACGATATTCTCCACACATGTGGTTAGTGAAAGCTGTGATATGAAAATTTAGTTAGTAGATAAAATGGCGACGAAATGGAATATAAACATATGAGCGAGGGAACAATATCTATTGATTCTAAGCACATCTTGGTAGTTTAGCAAAAATATTAAAAGCACATATTGGCTGAACGAGAGCAATGTGCGAAAATTAGAGATTCAAAGCTTATGAAGTGGTCAGTCATATTTCAGGAAAAGAAAAAGTAATTTATCATTCTAGATATTAATTGGTTTGTGTTTATAGTGAACAGTATCATGTGGTCAATTATCCGAAAACTGCATTAGGCATATGTGTCAACGAAATTATTATTAGTGTTAACGCTAAGTATGTCTAATGTCTATGTCTATTGTTATTATTGTTGATTCAAGATATTAGGTGGGTAATAATATATAAAACTTTTTGTATTAGTCACATTAGATTCATATGGAAATTTTTTTAATCCAGCATTAATGCCAAAATAATTGAAATATGAGATTTGATATTATAATTTCATATTAAAAATATTAGAGAAATTCCGTACAAATAGTACGTTATTAAAAATTTCAATATTTTTGAAAATGTTGGTTACGGATCACAATATATACAATTCTATTTAGTTATATCGGTTTTTATTTTTGTGAATTAGTTAATCTTCAATAAACACAAATCAACATATTTAGACGGTAGACTTTCCAACACGGGGAGGGGGTGCATGTCATATAGTAATTTTGTGGGTTCACTACAAGAAAACACTGCCAATTCCGACGGAAAATTCGAACCGTCGGAATTCCGTCGGCAATTTCCGACGGAATCCCGACGGAATGCTGACAAATCAAGTTTCGTCGGAATTCCGTCGGAAATTTCCGACGGAATTCCGACGAAGTGTAGATGTCGGTATATTCCGACGGTATTCCGACGGAATTCCGACGGAATTCCGATGTCGGCAAAGTTTGAATGGTTCATATATCTTCTGCGGTGGCCGATGTGATTGATGGGGTGTTATGTCGGAAGGTTTGACGGATTTCCGACGGATTTCCAGTTCTATATAAGTTTCCACATTTCTTCTGACGTTTATTATAACAACATCTGAAAAAAAAAAACAAAAGAAATGAGTTCTTCATATTTTCGGTCATGGATGGACGCGCCAATGAGGGAGGAGGGGTCGAACTTATTAACGACTGAATACGCTCAAGGTATTTGCGAGTTCATGCATTTACCTAGAAATCAAGAGGCGGCCAACAAAGGTCAGGATATCAAATGTCCTTGTTCTAATTGCGGTAATAGAATTAGTGGTTCGGTTAGTAAAGTTTGGAATCACTTATATATATATATGGATTTAGGCCGGGATATAAGGTTTGGTTTTTACATGGAGAAACCAATTATGAATATGGTAGTAGTAGTAGTAATGCACCTTATTTTCCGACGGTTTGCGTAGGAGAACGTACACCGGAAGTAGATGTTGGGGTAAGTACGGTTGCGATGGTTAACGATGCGTTTAGAGAGAATTTGCAGTCGGGTGGGTATCATGAGGGTGATAGGGTTGAAGAACCTAATTTAGAATCCCGAAAGTTTTTCGATATGTTAGACGCATCAAAGCAACCTCTATACAGCGGTTGTAGGGATGGTCATTCACCGCTATCTTCTGCTAGTAGGATGATGAACTTGAAGACTGATTATAATTTGTCCGAAGAATGTGTTGATGCATTCGCCGAGTTCGTGAAAGATATTTTGCCAGAAGATAATTTGTCCCCCGGATCATACTACGAGATCCAAAAACTGGTTGCCGGTCTTGGTTTGCCCTACCAGGTTATAGATGTGTGCATCGACAACTGTATGATATACTGGAGAGAAGACGAAAACCGAAATAAATGTAAATTTTGCGGCAAACCACGGTTCCAGGACACAAGTGGCAGGGCGAAGATTCCATTCAAACGGATGTGGTATTTACCCTTAACGGAGAGGTTGAAGAGGCTGTACGAATCAGACCGCACAGCTAAGGCTATGAGATGGCATGCAGAGCATAGTCAAGATGGAGATATCACGCATCCTTCTGACGCGGAAGCGTGGAAACATTTCCAATCCGTATATCAAGATTTTGCATATGAACGACGGAATGTATACCTCGGCTTATCCACGGATGGTTTCAACCCATTTGGAAAGCATGGAAGAAAATATTCATTGTGGCCGGTCATCGTAACACCTTACAATTTGCCTCCTTATATGTGCATGCGGCAAGAGTTCCTGTTTCTCTCAATTCTAGTTCCCGGGCCAGATCATCCAAGACGGTCACTCGATATATTCCTCCAACCATTGATCTACGAATTACAGATGTTGTGGGACCATGGTGTCGAGGTATTTGATGTTTCAGTCCATCAGAATTTCAAGATGCGTGCGGTTCTTATGTGGACCATAAGCGATTTTCCAGCATACGGTATGTTATCTGGATGGACAACGCATGGAAGATTGGCGTGTCCTTATTGCCAAGACTATACTTCAGCTTTCCAATTGCAGCACGGCAGGAAGACTTCATGGTTTGATTGCCATAGGTGTTTTTTGCCAGCAAATCATCCATACCGTCGGTCTAAAAGACATTTCAAGACGAATGTACAAGTGTTTCATGGTCCACCTCCTGAGATAGATGGTCGCAGCATATTGGATCAGTTACGAGATTTTGGTGCAGAGCGAACTCCTGAATGTGGGGGTAATGGCCATTACCCCGTCGACGGTTGTGGGGTGAATCACAATTGGCACAAGAAGAGTATTTTTTGGGATTTGCCTTACTGGAAAGACCATCTACTGCGCCATAATGTAGATGTCATGCATGTTGAAAAGAATTTCTTTGACAACATCATGAACACCATCTTAAACGTCCCAGGAAAGACCAAAGACAACTGGAAGTCTAGATCCGACTTGCCATTGATTTGTTCGAGGCCATCTCTTCATGAATCGAATGGTAGATTGCCGATGCCTGCATACCGGTTAGACGCTGGGCAGAAAGAAGTATTCTTTGAATGGTTCACAAATTTTGTACAATTTCCAGACGGCTATGCATCTAATCTACGTAACTGCGTGGATTCGACTGAAGGGAAGTTTACAGGAATGAAGAGCCATGATTGTCATGTCGTGATGCAGCGTCTTCTTCCATTTGTATTTGCATATCTTCTTCCAGAACCAATCCACCAAGCAATTGGAGGTATATTTCGAACTCCCATTACTTTCTTACTACCATAATATTACTATATATATATGTACTACTTAACGTGTTTCATTTTTGTTTATAGGAGTTGGTGCATTCTTCCGAGATTTATGTTCAAGAACGCTTACCGTCCATGGGATACGTAACTTGGAGGCCAACATCCCGGCTCTCCTTTGTAATCTTGAGAAGATTTTTCCACCTTCCTTTTTTGACGTTATGGAACATCTTCCTGTCCACCTCCCACGAGAAGCAGCCTTAGGAGGCCCTGTTCAATACCGATGGATGTATCCGTTCGAGCGTTATATGTTCCACCTGAAGAAAAAGGTAAAAAATTTGAGCAGGGTTGAGGGATCTATTGTTCAACAAAGCCTAAACGAAGAAATCTCACACTTTGCCGAAACTTACTTTCCATCGGAAGCTCGTACTAAGGCGAGACGTCCTGGCAGACATGATGATGGAGGTCAGAAAGCTGACTATGCCGTGGTTGTACCTGAGTTGTTTGCCCAAGTTGGTCGACCAATTGGAAAAGGAAAGAAACGCATACTATCACAACAAGAGGTCACACATTTGCATACGTATATCCTAAGAAACTGTGACGACATTTTGAAGTATGAAAGGTATATCAGTTATTATGCTAAATTTATGGAATTATATATATAACTTCATCAACTAACGACTGCTATGTTATAGGATCTATATGTCCCTCGCGCGTGAATACCATTCTGATAAGTCAGATGTTGAACTTGCTGTCTTAAAAGATGAAGAATTTCCGGGGTGGTTGCCATGTTATGTAAGTTTAAGATAATTACTTACTCTTACTTTTACAAGTTTTCACGTTCATATGTTGCTTATATCTTACATATATCATTTTTTAGGTGTCTGACAGTATAGCACGCGGTGATGAAATCCCAACATGGTTAGTGGAGTTTGTTCATGGGTTAAGAAGCACCGCGACTTCATATCGCGGGTTTTGCACTAGGGGATATTCGTTCAGGATCCGTGAAGAAGGACGTAAAAGGTCAACTTCGGACTATGGTATATCGGCGCAAGCCGGTGATACCATGTACTATGGGATTTTAAAAGAAATCTTGGAAATCTACTATCCAGGAATGTTGAACTTGCGGTGCATTGTGTTTATGTGCGATTGGTATGACCCATCCAATGGTCGAGGGGTTCGAGTTGACCCTCTTGGTGTTATTTCGATAAATTCTAACCGGAAACTACCGTATTACGATCCATTTATCCTTGCGTCTCAAGCAGACCAGGTATCAATACAGTAATATGTTTACCTACTTACTCGTTGTTAAGGTTCTTGTTCATGTATATTACCAATAACTGATTTTAATTATTACTAGGTTTGCTACATTCCATATCCTCGAGTTGCCTACCGTAGAGATCCGTGGATCACAGTAACAGCAATAAACCCTAGAGGAAAAATCTATGGAGTTCCAGAACATGATGCTCTACAACCATCGAGAAGTGTAGAAATGTCACCGGTTGAGGAAATGGATAACATCGACCTTGTCGTTGATGTCGCTCATGAGGGGGATGATCTAGTGCATTCGGACGAAGAGGAAACACGTGGAGAATTTGACGACGATTCAGACTCCATCCCTAGTGAAGGTTTCTCCGAAGATTCAGAATAATAATTTGTGAATAAATATTTGCTTATTACTTCATGTTGTTCTCCAGAATTGTGTGTTCCATATAATATATTTCATTTGGTTACCAAAACCAATTGCAACTGCAATAAAACATTACATTTAATGAAACATAAAATTTAAAACAGATAAAATAAACAGGTACATTATAGAGTTTGAAATTTTAACACACAACCGTTATGGTAAAACATTACATTTAATGAAACATAAAATTTGAAACAGGTAAAATAAACAGGTACCACTCCGAACTTACCATTTGTTAGAACCATTTAGTGATGTGCTTTCCCTTTTTTTTCTTTTCTGCATAATCTACAAATCCGTCACATAATTCCCTTTTGATTGCATCAACATCTATATTTAAGTTTGGCTTCTCTGGGCTTTGGGCGCAGTGAAAATCATAGTAATGATCATTTTCTGCAGATTCTATAAATCCGTCGCACAATTCTCTTTTGATTGCATCAACATCTAAATTTATGTTTGGCTTTTCTGGGCTTTGGGCGAATTCATAACCATAGTCGTGATCCTTACATACGTTTGAACCACTTCCACCGTAAGTATATGAATTTTCCATCAATTTACATGGTTGATCGACTTCGATACCTCGCTTATGGTCAGAACATTGTGGCTGCCTATCGTACATATGGTGGATGTTTGGCGAGCATTGGGTGTCAGGCACTATTGTTGATGTGGAATCTTCTTTATGGATTGGTGAGCACGTATCAAATTCCCACGAGTAAACGGGAATCTCTTGAGTGAATTCGTCGCAATCACCAGGGGTTTCCCACGAGTATTTTGGATTAAAATAAAATTTTCCCTCGGATGTTGTTTTTTCGTCTCCATTAGGAGACCTAGAAGACATTTCTGTGTTATTTAGATGTGTAGAAGAGTTACACTCCATGAGCTGTATTTATAGTCTAAGTTATATGTAAAAACTGTCGGTATTCCGTCTCTATTCCGTCTGTATTACCGATGGAATTAACACCGTAGGAAATCCGACGGTTTTTGATGTTGGCAAAGTTTGAGTGGTTATTAGTTAGGTGAAATGCAGTGGCCGATGGGATTGGTGGGGTCGTATGTCGGCGTGATTTGACGGTTTTCCGACGGAAATCCAACGGACTATATGTCGGCAAAGTTTGAGTGGTTATTAGTTAGGTGAAATGCAGTGGCCGATGGGATTGGTGGGGTCTTATGTCGGAGTGATTTGACGGTTTTCCGACGGAAATCCGACGGACTATATGTCGGCAAAGTTTGAGTGGTTATTAGTTAGGTGAAATGCAGTGGCCGATGGGATTGGTGGGGTCGTATGTCGGCGTGATTTGACGGTTTTCCGACGGAAATCCGACGGTCATCCGTTCTACATAAGTTGGCACATTTTCTCATTCCTTCATAAAAATTTTGAACATAATTTCAAAACACCGAAAAATTCAACTGCTTAATGGCAAACAGAGATCTATGGAATTACTATATAGAAAACCGAGCCCCCGGTCAAAACCCTCAAACCACACCTCTTGTTCCTTCAAGCCCTCCTTACGATAACTTAAATGTTACTGATGCTGAACCGACAATTTCACTCCATCCAACTCAACAATCCCAGAACCAAATGCCCGTAATACCGGGACCAGGCCAAGTGGTACGGCGAGGCCTGTTTCGAAAGAGGTCTCATGATGCAAAGGTGATGCGAGGTGAAAGTTCTCAGCCACGCCCAACACAAGATTTTATTCGTGAGGTCATTAATGAGGCACCACAAGCCGACCAGGATTTTAGTAGTCCTCGGTGGACTTCTACTATCGATTACATAATTCGAGAAGGTATATATATATATATTTACCGTTATTACTATTACAATGAGTGTGGTTGACAAATACAAAATCAATCATTTATAAATGTAGGTTCTTATCACAATAGGACCACACCATTCTGGACACAGGTTGCTGAAATTCAATGCCCGCGTTCACAATTTGTGAAAGTAAAAAAGGTCCACGTTTCCTTCCAATTTTATTAACATTTAGAGAAACAATTTATCTGACAAGCTAGTATATTCCAATTAATCTATCAGATGGTGGCTATGCTCTCTAGTTTGACCCCCACTGACCATGGAGGTCTGCTTGTCACCTTAAAAGATCCGTCGGGAATAATCGAGGGAACCATGCACCATAACATATTCAAGAATGACGAGTACAGACTCACGACTGCTGTCGGTGCGGTTGTCATCCTGAAGAATGTTACTGTATGCCGTTTTGATAGGAACCCAAAGTACCTAAACATCACAGAGCGGAACATTGTTAAGGTACATACACCATTCGTTTATAAATATTTGAGGGATTGGTACATAAATTTTTTTGTTTTGAAACAGATAATCGGTGCCAATTCCATGATTGCAGAATACCACCCAACGGAAGTATGCACCATCGAGGAGGAAGATGAAGGAAATACTGGGTACGCATATGAAACAGTTCCAGAATCAGATGAAGAATAAATAATTTATGTTGCTTTTGTGTTAAATAATTTCCTACTATCTATTCTACGCGTGTAACCGGATAATGTTGTTATTTATGTGTAATATGTTACTATTTTGGTATTGAAATTCTGTATTTTTTTATAATGTAGTTGCTAAGTTATATCCAATGGTTACTTTTATTTTTTCGGTTCAGTTCTCGTCGGTTCCAGTTCGGTTCAGATAGGAAATTTAGTAACAAAAAACCCTAATTTTCTTCGATCAGTTTCTCTAATTGATTAACAAAATTAAAGACTAAACCAAAGGAATTGAGCCATACGAACATCTATGTAAATGAAACCCTAAATCACTATAAAGCAATTGGAAAATTAATTTGAAAAAAAAAAAATTCCGTCGGAATTCCGTCTTTATTTCCGACGGGATTCCGACGGATGTTAAAATTTTATTTATAATTTTTATTCGAAAAATATTTTTAAAAGTATTTCCGTCGGAATTCCGTCTTTATTGCCGACGGGATTCCGACGGCTTTTAAAATTTTATTTAAACTTTTAATTCGGAAAATATTTTTTAAAAATCCCTTCGGAATTCCGTCGGAAATAAAGACGGAATTCCGACGGATTATAAATTTCTTTTTAAATTTAATTTCGAAAAATATTTTAAGAAATTAAATTTAAATGGAGTAAATTATCAAGAACTAAAAACAGAACAAGCCGAAGATTCGAAATCCATATGTACAACCACGACGTCGGCAAAGCCGAACGCCGGGTTAATCACCGGAGTATAGATCGAGCTTACTCTAGAAGGTTTGAGTCTTAGAGAGAAGAAGAGAAAGAAAAAGATGTGTTTGTATAAATAGTTGTCTTTTTTAAGAAAAAGATGTGTTTGAGTTTTCTTCTTTAATTCAGCATTGTCAATTGTTTTTCTTTTGTCAACGCGTGTCAATTTGTTCAATGTATAAATTTTATATGATTTAATATATTAAAGTCAATGTATATGTAAGAGACTGAGTTGGCAATATGCCCTTCAAGGAATCAAGAGAATTGTTCACATCTGCTCCCTATCTCTTAGGAGTGATTACCATTTTTTAAATACATAAAGAAACTGTCAAATCAAAGCACTAAACTAAATTATAAATGTGCATAGATCTAAAACATTATGTGTTCTGAAACGGAAATGGAGTAGGATAAAGTATTTGGGTATAACACCTAGATACCAGAAATTAGTAAGGAGATCAGTGTTCGGCTACTAGATATCGAGTTTCAGCAATGAAAAACATAATTTATGAACAATTGCAAAAATATCATTTTTGAATTATATTTTACAAATATGCTATATTTAAATTACTTTTTTATCAATATTTAAAGAAATAAAATTTAAATCCGTCGGAATTCCGTCTTTATTTCCGACGGAATTCCGACGGAAACCCTAATTCCCCTTGCCGCCTTTGACCTTTGGTTTCACCGCCAAAGCGGCAATTCCGTCGGAAATTCCGTCGGAAATATTAAAGACCGTCGGAATTCCGTCGGAATGCCGTCGTCTACCGTTATAAATCCACACACTTCGTCTTCTCCGATTCCATTCGCACAAAACTGTAAAAAAAAATTTTTTCCTCCGCCGATTACGCCGTCGTCACACCGTCGTCACACCGCCCCAAATCTTTCACCAAATCATAATCAATGTACGTTTTATATAATTGTATAGAGTTTTTGTGGATTTTTTGTTGAATTTCGAGTTTGTATATGGTTTTAGTGAAATTGGATAGAGTTTTTGTGATTTTGTGGTTGAATTTGGAGATTGGATAGAGTTTGTGTGATATTGTGATAGAATTTGGAGATTGGAAAGAGTTTTTGTGAAATTGTATAGAGATTTTTGAGAAATTTGGAGATTGTATGAGAATTTTTGTGAATTTGGAATTAAAAGTTTGTATATAATTTTTGTAAAATTGTATAGAGTTTGTATATAATTTTCAAATGTTTTAATGATTTTTATGATTTTTTTTAAAAAATATGTTTATGAATAATATGTAAAATACTATGAAGAAAATACTAATTATTAACAACCTAAACCTTAAAATTTTAAAAACTAATTAAAAAAACTAAAATTTAAAACTTGAAATCCAACAAAATTTAAAATTTATTAAATCCTTAAAATTTAAAAAAATTTATTTCCATTATTAAAAATTGTCCACATTAGAAATGTTTTTTTGATTTTGAGTGATTTTTAAAAAATTTATTATTTGAATAATATGTCTCAATTTTCAATTTATAAATATCATATATACAATATTTTAAGAATATCATTTACAATCCTTTAAATTTTAAAATTAAATAACATTAATAAAACATTTTAAATCTTAAAATTTTAAAAACTAATTAAAAAAACTAAAATTTAAAACTTGAAATCCAACAAAATTTAAAATTTATTAAATCCTTAAAATTTAAAATTTTTTAATTCCATTATTAAAAATTGTCCACATTAGAAATGTTTTTTTGATTTTGAGTGATTTTTAAAAAATTTAGTATTTGAATAATATGTCTCAATTTTCAATTTATAAATATCATATATACAATATTTTAAGAATATCATTTACAATCCTTTAAATTTTAAAATTAAATAACATTAAGAAAACATTTTAACTCTTTACATTTTTAAAACTAATTAAAAATTTTAAAAAATTTATTTGTAAATTTTTAAAAATTTTAACCTTTAAATCCTTAAAATCCATTAACTTTTATTTGAAAATTTACAATTTCTCATAAATTTCTAATTGGAATTCGTAGGGACTATGGGCAGCATCATCGCTCTAGGACTAGGACTCCCAGTACGGGAGGTGCGAGTGCGAGTCACACTCAGGTTCCCGACAGTAATGTCGCGGTAGAGACGCCACGCATGTCTCAGCCCATGGGTACATCCAGCTCAGCTCCCACGGTCATGAGCATCGAGGAGTTTCTGTCGCAGCCCGGACGTGATAGGTTGCCTCGTCTAGATCCAGACGTTCCACCTAAAACGACATGGTATGTATTTTTTTAAATATCTAATGGTTTTAATTAATTTATGTTAATATTTAACTAAATATTAAAATAGGTTTCAATACTCGGGGAACGGGATTACGAGTTCTATCAATGCAATGATGAATTGCTTGGTAACTAAACCGTATCCCTCATACAGTGATATGCCAGTCGAGGACCGAGACACATGGTTCCGGCAATTTGCGGTATGAGTTTTTTTTAATCTTTTTAAAATATATTTCTTATATGACTCATTTTAATTTCTAATGCGTGAATGTTGTTTTTTTTTGCAGCAAGAGTTTACGTGGGACCCGGTCATCACGTCGATGGTCCGTAAGCAGTTCGATGCAAAGGCTTCGAGGAAGTACTCGTTGAAGATGAACGAGTGGAAGGAGAAGTGGTACAAGAAGAGGGAGGTGCCTAAAGTTTTGCAACCGAAAGAAACCTTATGGGCTGGACTTCTTGAACATTGGGAACGCGAGGAAACTCGGGCGTCCTCGATGCAACACTCATCTAACCGCAATAGCGACAGGAAGGGGAAGGGAAAGGCGACCCACAACCTCGGAGCAACGAGCAAGGCGTCAGTTGCGGATAAAATGGTAAGTTCGATGCTTTTTTAAATATTTCATACTTTTTATAATTCGCTAATGAAATTTTATATGTTAACAGTTTCAGGAAACCGGTGTGCTTCCATCAAATCTAGATTTGATCAAAGCAACGCACACCAACAAGAAGACCGGTGAAATTCAAGATCCGGTTGCTCGAGAAATCGTGGAAACCGTGGAGAGGCGGCAGGAGGAGTACCTCCAATCGCAACCGATCGAGGAAGGAACTCCGGCGGCCACCGAAGTTCCAGTGGAGAAGGTCAACGAGTTCACGTACGAGGTTAGTAACCGTGTTGTTTTTAATCTAATTTCAAAATAATTTTTACTAGAACTAACTTATACGCTTTCATTATTTTTTTCCCGTAGGCGACTCCGAAGACAAGAGGCCGTGTATACGGTCTCCCTGAAGAAAGTTCGTCGTCCGTCTCCTCGGTTCGACATGTCGGTGCTAGCCGATTGTTGGCGGAAAACCGAGACTTGACCGAGCGCCTTAGGGCAATGGAGCAAGCGAGAGAGGCAGATAGGGCGGAGGCGGAGCGAGCGAGAGAGCAAGATAAGGCGGAGGCGGATCAACGATTTAACGCGCTGGAACAGAAGATGAACGAGTTCTTCCGTAACCATAGGCCCGAGTAGATTTGTTTTATATTTACGTTTAAATACTTTTAAATGTAAAACTTTTAAAATACTTTTAAAACAATTTAATATATTGTTTTCTTAATTTTAAATTTAATTTTAATAATTTAATTTCTTTTTATTTATTCAATTTATTTAAATAATTTCCATTTTTTAAAAAAAAACACGCATGCTGTCGGAATTCCGTCGGAGATCTAATTTCCGACGGAATTCCGACGGAGGTCTAATTTCCGACGTAATTCCGACGGTTTGTTTTCCGACGGTATTCCGACGGAGGTCTAATTGCCGACGGAATTCCGACGGAGGTCTAATTTCGGACGGAATTCCGACGGAGGTCTAATTTCCGACGGAATTCCGATTAAATGTCGACAGAATACGGCAATCCGTTTTCCGTCTGAGAACCGTCGGAAACCACCGACGATTTTCCGACGGTTTAAACTTTCCGACGAGATAGAAACGACGGACTGTTACCGTCGGAAATCCGTCGGAATTACCCTTGTTCCGACGGATTTCCGACGGTTTTGCCGTCGGAATAGGCAGTGTTTTCTTGTAGTGGTTTTCCCCCCCTTTTTTTAAAGTATATTAATTTTAAATATTTATCCAACTAAGATAATAAATATAAATTAGGTATTAGATTTAAATATTTATCCAAAAAGCACCAGCAAAGTTTTATGTTTATTTAGCCAATAGTGTTTTTGCCATTGATTAAATTCTTTTATTGTATTAATTTACATTAATAATAATAAAAAATTGTATTTGGGAGAGTTCTTTTTAAAAGAATCTATAAATCCAGAGTACATCAAAACAAGCCAGAAGATTTTGACAAATAGCAGTGATCGAACATACAATATCCACGTAAATGAGGATCCTCAAAATCTTAGTAATAATAATTTTATTTCGGCTACAAATTATGTACTATTATAATTGATGCATCTATCCGCATGGACTTGATCATCTCATGATCTTCGAAGTAAGAACTAGAAACTTTCTCTTTTTTTTTGACTCTTTTTCCACTATCAGACTTAGCCCTGGATTGATGGTTTTGATTCAATTCAGGTATAGGCAATTATCTTTTCTTTAAGTTTGTTGAACTGTATAGTTTGAACCATTAAATTTAAAAGATAATATATAAGTTTAGACTATTAAACGAAACGTTTGTGTCACAATAACTGGTTTCTTCTTAAAAATTTTGGGTCAATATTTATAATTTTACTTATATATTATCCATTTTCAAATTAAAATACTCCCTAAACCATAAGTATTGTAGTTTTAAAACTTATAACCTAAATTGCCCAATCTACGAATTAACGAGGAATGGAATCATGTTAAAAATGCGAACCGCTCAAAATTTTGAGTTTAAATGTTTGATTCAAAAAACCATCATTATAATTTTTACTTGCCAGGAAGGGATAAGTTGCAAGAGTTGGTACAGTATACTAAGAATTGGGAGGACATTTAGAGAAAGAAAAAAAATTCCATAAAATATACATAGAGATACTAAGAGAGTACTATATAAACACCTCTTCTTAATAGATGCTATATACAAATATTTGATGCACTTTATTTTTTTCAGAGTCTTTATAGATGAATGGATGTTAGGTCAGCTCATGCGGAGAAAGCATTTCACGAAACGGAAGTTTTCAAAAATAGAGAAAGAGAGATAAGTGAGTCTTGCTGCAACTTTGTGATCAAAAGGTACAATCTTAGATTGTGTTTATTCCTCTTTGTCAACTCAAGAATGGTGATGTGTTTTCATGTCATATTTAACTGGCTCATAACCGAGTAAAGAAGATAAAAAGGACAAAAATGGCTAAATTGTGTGATTTATGTTCTTTTGAAAATTTCCGTTCTTTGCAAGCTTAATGGTGATTGGTGATTGGTGAATAATAAATAATTAAATATGGATAATATTAAGAGAGTTCATTAGGTTTGACCAAAAAAAGAGAGAGTTCATTAGGTTTGACAGAGGTTGGAATGTTTCGTTCGCTGGATTTTGTGCTTAATGTAGAATCTTTTCCACGTGTTCTTATTCGTTGTTTATAAGATTTCAAATTTTTTGGCACTGTCTAATCTCTTTATAGATACCCCTTTTCTTTGGCTAAGAACTTTTTAGTGCCTTTAAACCCAAGTTTACTAAAAACGCTGTATTTGTGAGATCCTCAGAAAGAACAACAAATTGCAAAACAAAACTCGGTTGGTTTTATACTTTCGAAACTCAAGGTGAAGTTCATTGATCTGACGCAGGCAGTTGATTTCCTATAATAACACTTCCGATGAGCTTTGTGTAAGGGTCCAATGTGTGGTTTCAAATGTCATTGTCATTTGAACATAGAAAGTCAAATTTTTGAGGGCAAAACGTGTTCAACGAGGTGGGGATTTACTATTTACGAGTGAGATTAAATACCCACAGTTTTGATTATGTTAAATATCCACTACAAGAAAACAAGGGGATTTCCGACGGAATTTCCGACGGACGTAATATCCGTCGGAAATATCCGTCGGACTTCCGACGGATGTCCGAATTTTACATTCCGTCGGAAATATCCGTATACGGGAAATACGGTATACGGTATACGGAATCCGTCATAAATCCGTCGGAAATACGTAACCGTATAGCTTATACCGTAATAGGAGGAGGAGGAGGAGGAGGAGGAGGAGAGGAGGAGGAGGAGGAGGAGGAGGAGGAGGAGGAGGAGAAGAAGAAGAAGAGGAGGAGGAGGAGGAGGAAGAGGAGGAGGCGTAGAAGAAGAAGAAGAAATTCTCCGCCGGAGATTTTTTTTTTTTTTTTTAAATTGTAATTCCGTCGGAAATTTCCGACGGATACGGTATCCGGTATACGGTAACGGAATCCGTCGGAAATCCGTCATCAATCCGTCGGAATTAGGATTTCGACGGATTTCCGACAAAAATCCGTTATACCAAGATCCGTCGGAAATCCGTCGGAGATTTCCGACGGATCTTCAATTTCCGACGAGATAGATCCGACGGTGAAACATCCTTATTCTGAGGGATTTCCGACGGTTTTGGCCGTCGGAAATCCCCTTGTTTTCTTGTAGTGATTTATTTCGATAGCGAGAGAGATAGAGAGCCAGCCACAACCATAACTCATGAGCTTTATACTTGCATGGTGGTTTCTACATTCCTATTTAATCACCACTTCCCCTACGAGCTAGAAACTAAGATAGGTGTCATTCTTCTATATATACTTAATAAAAGGCGAGAAATAGAGGAAAAGGATCTCCCTTCAAATGAAGAGGAGACATACACGAGAACTAGGAAACAATGCTTAGTAAAAGAAGACAACCAGGGCATACTCTCTTATAAATATTTCACGCAAAAAGTGCCTAAAAACATAGTTATGACCCCACTGTCTCTATGAATTTTATTCTTCTTATCTTCTCATCTATTTCAAGAATATGGGACAACGATCATGTTCTTTAGACGAGATCTCATACTTGATTCACATTAACCATTTCAGCTCAATTTACTGAATCAAAGAAAACATAATTCAATATAAAAGCTCCAACTAAAAGAGGAAAAACATAAGAATTTTTAAAATATATAAAGAAATAATACGCGAGTTTTGATCAATTTTGTTTAAATTCTTACATTTACCTTATATCTCTCAAATACTATGTGTATGAGCATTTACCTCATATGTCTCAAATTATATTTTCTAGAATGTTGCATGTATAATATATCAATATCAGAAGTTTATTAGCAAATTTCACACTTTTTCTAATGATTTGTTTTGTTGTTAATTTTTCTTCTTCTTATTTGTAGGTTCACCACGTACGTTGGAAGACCTTTTTTGTTTAGACTATTGTTATATACTTCAGTTTTTTCAATTGTTATAGTAAACAGACTTTTGTAAACAGACTATTGTTATAGTAAACAGACTTTTGTAAACGTTGTTATATACTTCAGTTTTTTCAACTAAGATATATATTCTTTTTTAAAATGTACATATACAACAAATATTCATTTTCTAAGTTATTGTGTTTATTTATCATTAGTGTCGACCATAAGAGAATTTAGAGGAAATATTGGTGTTAGCCCCCCATATTGTGGGGCCCCAATTTTGTGAGGCCCACAGTTTTAAGACAAAGAGTTATATAATAATGATAATTCTATGTTTTACAATACTAAATAAAATAAATTACTAGAAAAATATAAATTATGAAGAAAAAATTAACAACAAAATATTTCAATTGT
Organism: Draba incana; assembly: GCA_963576765.1. Classification (NCBI taxonomy): domain Eukaryota; kingdom Viridiplantae; phylum Streptophyta; class Magnoliopsida; order Brassicales; family Brassicaceae; genus Draba; species Draba incana. The sequence continues at coordinate 4,924,558 of OY755214.1, read as the reverse complement.
TCATTTGTTTCTACAGAAGAATATTATTACCATAAAAATATAATATTACAAGTAAATTTATTATTTGTTGCATAATTATTGATATATAAAATATTGTATATGAAAAATGTTTTATTTTATATATTTTGTTTGAGGCCCCCGAAAATCTCAGGACCGATTCGAACATTTCATGGATTTCGGTTGTTGATTCTAGAACCACAAGAGTACAGATATCGAGACTTTTAACTGCTGCATCTAAATGTTGCTGACGTTCCAACATTTTTTTAACTAAGGTATATATTCTTTTTAAAACTTATATATACCACAAATATTCGTTTTATAATTTATCGTGTTTATTTATCATCAGTGTCGACCTTGAGAGAATTTAGAGAAAATATTTGTGTTAGACCCTCATATTGTGGGCCACCATTTTGTAGGGCCTTCAATTTTAAGATAAAAAATTATATAATAATGTTTATTCTATGTTTTACAATACTAAATAAAATAAATTACTAGAAGAATATAAATTATGAAGAAAATATTAACAACAAAAAATATTTCAATTGTTCATTTGTTTCTACAGAAGAATATCATTACAATAAAAAAATGTAATATTACAAGTAGATTTATTATTTGTTGCATAACTATTTGATATATATATATATATATATAGATATAGATAATATTGGATGAATGAAATTGCGTAAATATTTCATTTTATGAGAAAACCTCTCAGGCACTCTTTTCGAGGCACTATTGGTCCAAAGGGTTATTACCGTTAGTTTTCTTTTAACCAGCAGTAACTTACCTCTTTTAGGTGCTTTTTCACTCCAAAGTTTTTAACCTAATTCTCAACAACTTTCTTATACCAAAAATAAACAAAACCTAGTTTTCTCAACCACCTCCGGCGAGACTCAGGCAGGCCAACGGTGACCTCTGGTTAACCGGAACCTAGCCTTCGACTGGATCCATGGATAACTTCTCTTCTCCACAGGTTTGGTATGTAAAAATCTCCTAGACAAGACTACTGCGACTCAGCCAATTTCTCCAGTGCAATCTCCAGTCAGCTAGTATCTCCAAACTACAACAAGCAACAGTTTTCATCAAGAAGATCCAAGAAACACAAAAACTAAGACACTGCTTAGATGGCTCGTAGACTCTCTTATGCAGAAAAGGGCAAAGCAATCTTGCGAGATGAGGACTCACCACCAAGGAAAAGGATAAGAGTCCCCCCAATGGACACTACAGACCTGATTCAAGACAACAAACTCACTCTCATTGGTAGACTTACAAACCCAAAAGTTCAGAGGATCTGGTCAATGATATCCTACTTCTCAAGAAGGTGGGCTCAAAGGGGGAATGTTGAAGGAGCTGATTTGGGGAATGGGATTTTCCAGTTCAGGTTTACCCAAGAGGAAGATCTCCTGAATGTTCTAACAAACCGACCATACCATTTCTCAGAATGGATGGTCATCATCCAGCAATGGGAACCCATCATCTCAGCTAGCTTCCCATCCCAAATACCTTTCTGGATTCAGCTTAAAGGTATACCTTTACACTACTGGAAAAAGGAATTGACTGAAAACATTGGGAAAGCCTTGGGAAAGCTTGAGGGAACAGAAGTCACCATCACTACAACCCGAATCAGAGTGCTCATAGATGGACTCCAACCTCTGATTCAGGAAACCATCATTGATTTCGAAGAGGGTGGTGAAGCTGTGGTGTCCCTAGTCTATGAAAGACTAAAAAGCTACTGCCCCAGATGCTATCGCCTCACCCATGAAGCCAAAGACTGTCCAAAAACACTCCAGGAGGCTACAAATGGGAGAAGGAAAAACCAAGATCAGATAGAAAAACTTCAACATAGAAACAATGAAAATCAAAATATAACAAGGAGTGTTAGCCAAAGATCTTATCAGGAAAGAAGGGATAGATATGGAAGACCATATGGGGAAAGACCATCAACCAGGGAGCATCACACTGCTGAGAATCAGAGATGGAGAGAGTCCCCCCCCAAACAATAATGATCTAAGGCGTCTACCAAATCAACAAAGAACAGCTCCTGACTCAAACTCCTACAACAGGGGAAGCCATGAATACCACCAGAGAGAGGGAATGAGCAACCAAGTCACACCTGTCCCAAGGAAAACAAGAATACAACAACCCATAATGCAATGGAGACCTATTGAACGGGAAAAGAGCAGAGAAACACAAAACTCACCTGAGCAACAAAGCCAAAGGAGGCCTCCCCTGGAAAGAGTTCTCCACAACACAGATTACCCAACCATCTCCAAAGATCAAGTAATGGAAGAGCTACAAGAGGTAACAATCAACTACTGCAATGTAGAGAATCCAATAGAAAGATCAGCTAGGCAACAAAGGGTTTTTGAAGGAGAGACACGGGGCTTAATGGAGGAAACAACTAATGCTATACTGACAGCCTCTAAGATGAACTCAAGACAATTCACCCAAAACCAAAACTATCAAGGAGCTGAGAATCCAACAGAAGACTTACCACAGATGGTTGAGGCCACAGCCCCAGAAGCTGGAGTGGTGAAGAAAAAAAAGGGCAGGCCACCTCTAAAAAAAAGAACTGGCTTCTCTCCAATCCACCAGGGACTTGACTCTAGAAAAAGAAAGTCCCCCCAAACTGGGAAATCCCCATCACAAAGAACGAATAATGCAACATCAGAAACCCGTATGGAAACTTCAAGCAGGGCACCTCAGATCTCCCTCATACCTGCAATGTCAAGACAACCAAGGGGAGCTCAGGAAGGCCGACAAGGACAACAAATGGCCCAAAGAAGGAATGAAAGGAACAACACTAATGAATCCAATCAACAGCAAACCTCTCCAAGGGATGAATCACCAAGAATTAGGAGAAGAAATCCTAACCAGGTGGATTTTCACAATCCACCAGGCCCTCTTCCTTAAGGATTGTGAGCTGGAACTGTCAAGGGTTGGGGAATCCCAAGACAGTTCGTCGTCTAAAGGGAATAAAAAAGAAGTATCAATTCCCAGACATAATATTCCTCATAGAAACAAAAAATTCAGATGAGTTTGTCTTACAAGAACTAAGACCAATGGGATATGAGAATACCTTCATTGTGTCTCCTACATCACCAAGAAGTGGAGGTTTAGCTCTGATCTGGAAAAAAGAAGTGGAGATTGAAGTCAGCTTTTCCTGTGAAAACTTCATAGATACATCAATCAAACACAAGGGAAAGAAAACCCTAGCAACCTTTGTGTATGGTCACCCAGAAATAGGGAAAAGGAAGACAGTATGGAACAGGCTTTCAGCTCTTGCTCATAATAGAGATACACCTTGGCTCTTGGTAGGAGACTTTAATGAAGTTGTGGACCAAAGTGAGAAGACAGGAGGGAAACAAAGAACTGAGGAATCCTTTGTAGACTTTAGATCATTCATGACAACAAATGATTTGTACGATCTAAACTACACTGGAGATTTTCTATCCTGGAGAGGAACAAGATATAAACATCATGTTAGATGTAGGCTTGATAGAGCAATGGGAAATAGTGCTTGGATTGAACGCTATCCGGATGGAAGAAACTCATACCTTCGTTTTGAAGGATCTGATCACAGACCACTCCTCATCCAGTTTTCTGCCTTCCAAAGGAAATCAAAGAGGCTCTTCAGATATGACAGGGGACTAAGGAACAACGAAGAAGTGAAAAAACTAGTCACTGAAACCTGGAACGCATCCCCCTTTGCAACAGTTGCTCAGAGAACAGCAAGCTGTAGAAGAGCAATCATCCAATGGAATAGAGACCACCACTCTAACAGCCAGAAAAGGATAGAGGAAAAAAGAAAAACATTAGAGGCAGCCATGGTGGATCCAACAAGTGATGATAGCTTGATTCATCAAATCAATACAGAACTAGAGAAAGCTTACCAAGATGAAGAGGAATATTGGAAACAGCGCAGCAGGCAAATGTGGTTAAGTCTAGGAGACAAAAACAGCAATTACTTCCATGCAGCTACAAAGGGAAGAAGAGCAAGGAATAGTATATCTAGTATTGAGGATGGAGAAGGAAAACTCTACCATGAAGAAGAGAATGTGGCTATGGTTATATCAGAATACTTTCAAAAGCTCTTTACATCTCAGGAGGGAGAAAGAGAATCAACAGTGAATTATGCTCTCAAACCATGCATACTACCAAAAACGAATGAAAAGCTGGTTAAGCTACCTACAGTAGAGGAAATAAAGACTGTTATCTTCTCTATTCACCCAGACAAGGCCCCAAGACCTGATGGATTCCCTGCTAGCTTTTACCACACTAATTGGGAAGCGTTAGGCCCAAAAATCATTGAAGAAATCCAGGCCTTCTTCTCAACAGGCATACTACCAAGGCAAATTAATGCAACTCACATATGTTTGATCCCCAAGATCAATACTCCTAAGACAGTGGCTGACTATAGGCCTATTGCCTTATGCAACGTATACTACAAGATTATCTCAAAAGTGCTTACCTCAAGATTCCACCCAATCCTTCACGAGATTATTGATGAAAACCAATCTGCGTTTGTTCCTGGAAGAGCAATCTCTGACAACGTCCTGATCACTCATGAGGTTCTCCATTACCTGAAGAATTCAACAGCCACAAAGAGAGCATCAATGGCAGTAAAAACTGATATGTCTAAGGCATATGATAGAATAGAGTGGGATTTCATCAGGTTAGTGCTACAAAGATTGGGTTTTCACGAGAAATGGGTGCAGTGGGTTATGCAATGTGTAACAACAGTTACTTTCTCAACACTTATCAACGGAGAAGCAAAAGGAAACATTATACCTACTAGAGAGATTCGCCAGGGAGATCCCTTATCTCCATACCTCTTCATAATCTGCAGTGAGATACTCTCAGGCCTATGCAATAGAGCACAGGAAAGGGGTCAAATTAACGGAGTAAAAGTCGCAAATGGGAGTCCAAAAATCAACCACTTACTGTTTGCTGATGATACAATGTTCTTCCTGAAGTCAAATCCACGGAATTGCAGAGCACTAAAGGATATCCTACAAAGATATGAAACAGCTTCAGGTCAGAAGATAAATACACTGAAATCATCTATCACCTTTGCAAAGAAAACACCACAAAGCACAAGGGATAGAGTCAAACAGGAGCTGGGAATCAGTATGGAAGGTGGAGTAGGCAAATACCTGGGGCTACCAGAGCATTTTGGAAGGAAGAAAGCAGACCTGTTCAGCTCCATAGTGGATAGAATGAGACAAAGGTCAATTTCCCGGTCCACCAGATTTCTCTCATCTGCGGGGAAGATGGTTCTCCTTCAATCAGTCTTATCCTCCATGCCAACTTACACGATGTCTTGCTTCCAGCTACCTACGGGTTTATGCAAAAGAATTCAATCAGTTCTCACTCGATTCTGGTGGGATTCAAAACCAGACAAGAGGAAAATATGCTGGGTTGCTTGGGACAAGTTAACAAGAGGAAAGGGTGAAGGAGGTCTCGGTTTTAGAGACATCAAGCGGTTTAATATCGCACTACTGGCAAAGTTAAGTTGGCGCCTACTTCAAAAGCCAAACTGCCTACTAAGCAAGATTCTCAAAGGTAAATATTGTACTAGTACATCTTTTCTGGAATGCAAACCAACATAAACTGATTCCCATGGATGGAAGGGTATTCTAATGGGACTGGAACTACTCAAAAAGAACATGGGAAAGGCCATTGGAAATGGTCTTAGCACCAGCGTATGGGAAGATAACTGGATTTCTACAGCAACAAAGCTTAAACCCATAGGTCCCGCAGAAAGGGATGTCTATGTGATGAAGGTAGCTGAGCTATTTCACCCTCACACAACAGAATGGGATGCTCAGAAAGTAAGAGAAATTTTACCAGCATTTGAAACAGAGATCCTCAGCATAAAGCCTAGCCAGCTGGATGCCCCGGATCGCTATATATGGATCCCACAAGCTTCAGGGGAATACACAACAAAAACAGGGTACCACTCTACAACTTCAGAAGAGCAGGATCTAGTAACCCCTACAACAGGACAACTAGATTTCAATTGGAAAAATGAGATATGGAACTGCAGGACATCCATGAAGCTAAAGTTGTTCATGTGGAAACTAGTCCAAGAAGCTTTACCTGTTGGGGAGAATTTGATCAAAAGGCACTAGTCCCTCATGCGAGATGCATTCGTTGTGGTGAGATAGAAACAACGATCCATCTCCTCTTCCACTGCCCTTTTGCACAATCAGTATGGAGCTTAGCCCCGTATCAAGAGGAAGTTAACACTATCAATATCCCCGAGATAACTTCAGGACTTAAACAGCTCAAGGCAGAGAGATGTCTTCCGCCAGCAGGAATTGGCCAAGGACCGCTGTTCCCATGGATTTTATGGAGTATATGGAAAGCCCGTAACACCTTCATCTTCACCAAGAGAGTCATCTCGGCTGTGGATACAATGATAACATCAATTAAAAGCGCAAGAGAATGGCAACATGCACAACCACTCAAACCAGGAATCTCACCGGAAGTTCGCCGGAATTGGATACTACCCTCATCAGGAACTCCCACCAGAGTGTACACCGACGGAGCTTGGATCGCAGATCGAAAACTGGCTAGAATGGGATGGGTTATAATGAACACCGGGAACGCGATCATCGCTCAGGGATCAAGGGCAATGGAACATGTCGCATCAGTTTTAACAGCGGAAGCTCTAGCCGTTAGATCAGCCCTTCTCCACGCCAAGGACTTGGAAATCAGGTCGATCGGAATCCTCTTGGATTCACAACAGCTCATCAGAGCTATAAGGGATGGATCATCGATTTTGGAGATTCACGGAATCCTCCAGGATATCAACAAAATCTCCAAACTTTTCATTGAAATCAGTTTCAATTTCATACCGAGGGAAGCCAACTCGTTGGCTGACTCAATTGCAAAACTTTCTCTGAGTCATTTCACTGTAACACCAGAGATTGTATCTCTTGGGCCTAGGCCTGTTTAATGTTAAGAGAATTCGGACCAAAAAAATATATATAGATAATATTGTATATGAAAAATGATTATTTTTTATATATTTTGTTTAGGGCCCCGAAAATCTCAAGACCGATTCGAACATTTTATGGATTTCGGTTGTTGATTTTAGAACCACATGATTACATATATCGAGGCTTTTAACCACTGCATCTAAATGTTGTTGAGTCTCCAATGTTTTTTTAACTAAGGTATATATACTTTTTTTAATGTAAATATACGGAAAATATTTGTTTTATAATTTATCATGTTTATTTATCATCAGTGTCGATCCTAAGAGAATTTATAGGAAATATTGGTGTTAGCCCCCATATTGTGGACCCCCTATTTTGTGGGGCCCACAATTTTAAAACAAAAAGAACGTGAAAAGATCATATCCAAGAAACAAGATATCAATGAAGAGTTGTGAGAAAATGAATGGAATTGTAAAGAGTTATACTATAATAATGATTATGTTTTAAGCAGTTTATTGTATTAAAATCAAATTTTAAATGCTATGATTATGTATTTTGGTATGTGTTATCTTTAGACATGTAAAATAGCAACATCCCCCGAGTATTATCTGACTAATAATACACATAAGTTGTTTTACTCATTTCACACTCTGAATATGTGTAATGTAATTTTGGCCTCTATAGTCTATATAATCTTTTCGTATTAAATTTTTATGATTACACAATAGAAAATACCTTTTATGTTTTATAATTAATTACTCCTAATTAAGCCATCCCGCACTGGGCGCGGGTCTACGTCTAGTAGGTTTTATATAGTGTCATTGGCTTTCTCTATAAGTCTCAAAGTCGTTTTTAGGGTTTTGTGTGTTTCACTCGATGATGGGTTATTCCGGTGATGACATACTTGAAAATGAATCAGGAGAGGAAAATTATCAGTACATCGACGACGATGATGGTAAATATTCCTATTACGAAGAATCCATTGAGGATAATTCCACATCGAATCGTTCTCAGTTAGGTTACGTGGTTCTCAAGGAAGTAGATATTCACAAGCAACAAAGAGACGATATCGAGCGTGTTTCAACGATTCTATCTATAAGCCAAGCCGAAGCGATCGTTCTACTTCTTCACTATCATTGGAGTGTTAGTAAAGTCGAAGATGAATGGTTTACCGATGAAGATAAAGTTCGTAGACTCGCTGGGATATTGAAGAAGCCAGTCGTGAAATATCATAAAAAAAGTAAAGATCAAATGTGGGATATGCTTTGATTCATATGGTCGAAAGGATATCGCTAGGGTTTCTTGTGGTCATCCTTATTGTATTACTTGCTGGACAGGTTATATTGCTGCGAAAATCAATGATGGTCCGGGTTGTTTGGTGGTTAAGTGTCCTGAGCCTTCTTGTTCTGGTGCAATAGGTCAAGATTTGATCGATAAGGTTGCTAATGAAAAAGACAAGGAGAAGTATTATAGATTTCTTCTTAGGTCTTATATCGAAGATAATGGAAAGCGGATTAAATGGTGCCCATCACCGGGATGCGAATCCGCGGTTGATTTATTTGGAAGTGGAAGTGGAAATTATGATGTTTCTTGTTTGTGTTCGTATAGCTTTGCTGGAATTGTAGTGAAGATTCTCACAGTCCTTTGGATTGCGACACGGTGTCAAAATGGATATTGAAGAACAAAGATGAGTCCGAGAACACAAACTGGATACTTGCGAATACTAAGCCTTGTCCTAAATGCAAGCGTTCGATCGAGAAGAACAAGGGATGTATGCATATGACATGCTCATTGCCTTGTAGACATGAGTTTTGTTGGACTTGTCTTGGTCCACGGGGGGATGGAGACCACAAGTGCAACAAGTTTAAGGGAGATGAGACTGAAAATAAGAGAAAAATGGCCCAAAAAACGATTGACAGATACATACATTATTATGAAAGATGGGCAAACAATCAAAATTCGAGGCTAAAAGCTATGGAAGATCTGGAGAAATTGCAATCGGTGCAGCTTAAGAAGCTTAGTGACAAACAAAGCACACCAGAAACTCAGCTCCAATTCACCGTAGAGGCATGGCTTCAGGTTAGTAAATAAGAATATATATTTAAATATAACATCGCAAACCGTAAAAGCTTTATATATTTCATTGATCTTGTGGAAACAACGCACCATTCGGCAAATAACCAATGAGACTTTAAGTTAAAACATTTTTTGTTAATCATACAACATTGTTTTGAACAAATAGACACATGTGATTGATTTTACTGTTGTAGATAATTGAGTGTAGGAGGGTCTTGAAATGGACATATGCCTATGGATACTACTTACCTAGTCACGAAAAAGCCAAGAAACAGTTTTTCGAGTATTTGCAAGGTAAGTTTTTTTTGTCTATCAACTAAAAAAATGTGTAGTATTAATCACCAATTGATACAACGAAGCTATAGATTAAGTTTTCTTGTCGTGTTGTTGTTCTTTTTGTTGTTGTTGTACAGGGGAGGCTGAATCAGGTTTAGAGAGGCTTCATAAATGTGTAGAGTCGGAGATGAATCATTTTATGTGTGAAACTGAAGAATCACCAAAAAAATTCTCTGAATTCAAGAACAAATTAGTTGGTTTGACTAAAGTAACCAAAATCTATTTCGAAAATCTTGTGAAAGCTTTGGAGAATGGTCTTGCTGATGTGAGCAAATCATCATTGGACACTAAATCTTCTTGCAAGAGACAAAAAAGACAAAAAAATCAAAAAGGGCTGAAGAAGTGTAAGGGGATACAATTTATGTTGTTATAAGAACATCTTATAATTAAGAGAAAGAAAAACAATTTTTACCGGAAGAATTTGGAATCTGTTTTCTCTGTTTGTGTTTTTGCTGCGAGGGACCAAATGGATTCTCATAGATTTTATTTATTTACCTTGATGCATTTGATTATTCTTTTTTTTAATTCATCTTGATGCATGTTCTTTTCCGTTGCACGAATGCACAAGAGATGTGGTGTATGGCTCAAGTCACATTACCACCTTCTGGTTTTGGTGATCCTTTAGAGGAGAACATGGACTTGAAACTAGGTCTGGTTGGGATTACGGGTCGGAATCAGCAAAAGAATGCAGAAATCCCTTGGCTTCTATGGAACATATAAATTTCTAGGAATTATGTATTATATGCAGGGACACAAATCACAGCTTTAGCAGTGGTTGGAAAAACTTTGGAGGAATCGAAGTGTTGGGAGGAGGCTAACAATGGCGATGGAGATGCAACTTCCTCTGTTTTGCGTGGTGGGGATCGTGAGCTTTCTTGGCAGAGACCATTACAAAACATTGTTAAGTGTAATGTTAATGGTTGTTGGAGTAATAAACATCTCCATTTGTGGTGGAGCTTAGATTGCTAGAGATCATTCAAGATCGGTGCTATTTCACTCTCGAGAAGCTTTCGAAAAATCACATAACAGGATTGTGGCAGAGTATCGTTATATGATCTGGGCCTTACACAGTTTACGTGATCGTGGCTTCTGATTGTCAAGCTACATCGTTGATGAAGCCTAGTAAATGGCCTTGATAAGATTGCAGAGTGGTATTAATAGCTTCTCTTTTGAATTGGTGTTTCAAAAAAACAAATCTTGTTGGAAGAGAAATAGCCAAAAAGTGTGACGCGTGATGGTAGATTTAAGTGTGACGCGTGATGGTAGATTTAATTCATATATGGCCGCCGGAGGACCGGCGTGGCTCCATGATGTGATAGCATCCTACTTCCCTTGTCATTGGGAATTGATGCTTTGTTTCGGTTTGATTTGAATTTTGCTTGTGTTTCTTGAATTGTGGCTTTGACTCTTTTTCTATGATCATTGCTTATTCTTTAGTATAAAAGAATTTGTGTTGTTACCTTCCAAATTTATTTCATTTTGTTTAGTATTCGGATAATTTTGTATCGAATCTCAAACGTCTACATAGACACACCAAAGTACAATTGCATCAGATGGAATCTTTAGTCTCAAGTCTCAACAAGAAATAAATAGAGAACATCCACAAAACATATCACACCAAAAAAAAAATGTTTTAACTTAATAAAGTATCATTGGTTATTTGCCGAATGGTGCATGGCTTCGTAAATGTGTAGAGTCGGAGTTGAATCATGTTGTGTGTGAAACTGATGGATCACCCAAAAAATTATGTGATTTCAAGAACTAATTAGTTGGTTTGAGTCGTTTGATTAAAGTAACCAAAACCTATTTTGAAAATCTTGGGAAAGCTTTGAAGAATGGTCTAGTTGATGTGAGCAAATAATTAACAAACTCAAAATCCTTAAAATTATTAAAATTATATATAAAACTCAACTCTCTTATTGAAAACACGACCCCAAAGTATGCGTACGTTTTAATAAAAAAGACACGTGGGCAATGGGTATTTGGTTATGACTTCTGAGTTGTCAATTCATCAGACGGCACGAATAGAAAACGGACACGTGGATACTAGCTATAGCCTTTGAAAAGGAGATGATTGGAGAAGATTTATTGTGAAAAGAGAAAGAGAATGAAGTGCTTAAAGTGAAGCTCTAATTTCTCGAGCGATAAGAAAATAGGTTTATAGTCATCGTCTGCTTCAAAATTGTTTTTTAGGTTTTTGTGTGTTTCAATCGATCATGGTTTACTCTGATGAAGATATAATCGATCTCGATTCAGAAGAGGATAGTGATCGTTACATCGATTCAGGAGATGATAGTGATCATTTCATCGACGAAGATGATGTCAAGTATTCCTATTATGAAGAAGCCATTGAGGATGAATCCAAATCGAATCGTTCTCAGCTAGGTTATGTGGTTCTGAAGGAAGAAGATATTCACAAGCAACAAAGAGACGATATCGACCGAGTTTCAACGATTCTTTCTATAAGCCAATCCGAAGCGATCGCTCTGCTTCTTCTCTATCATTGGAGTGTTGGTAAAGTCGAAGACGAATGGTTTACCGATGAAGATAGAATTCGAAAACTCGTTGGTATATTGAAGAATCCTATCTTTGAATATAACAATCAAGGTGGAAAAGTGAATATTGAGTGTGGAATTTGCTTTGAATCATATGTTGAAAAGGATATCGCAGCGGTTTCTTGTGGTCATCCTTATTGTATTACTTGTTGGACCGGTTATATCACTGCGAAAATCGAAGATGGTCAGGGTTGTTTGATGGTTAAATGTCCTGAGCCTTCTTGTTCTGCTGCATTAGGTCAAGATTTGATCGATAAGGTTACTAATGAAAAAGACAAGGAGAGGTATTATAGGTTTCTGTTTAGGTCTTATATTGAAGATAGTGGAAAGAAGATCAAATGGTGTCCATCACCGGGATGCGAATTCGCGGTTAATTTATCTGGAGGTGGAAGTGGAAATAATGATGTTTCTTGCTTGTGTTCGTATAGCTTTTGCTGGAATTGTAGTGAAGATGCTCATAGTCCTGTGGATTGTGACACGGTGGCGAAATGGATATTTAAGAACAATGATGAGTCCGAGAACACCAATTGGATACTTGCGAATACGAAGCCTTGTCCTCATTGCAAGCGTTCGATCGAGAAGAACAAGGGATGTATGCATATGTCATGTCCAGCGCCTTGTAACCGACAATTTTGTTGGAGTTGTCTTAGTCCATTGGATAGGACGCACACTAGTTGCAACAAGTTTAAGGGTGATTTGACTGAAAATACGAGAGTAAGGGCAAAACAAGCGATTGATAGATATGTGCATTATTACGAAAGATGGGCAAATAATCAAAATTCGAGGCTAAAGGCTATGAAAGATTTGGAGAAACTGCAATCGGTGCTTCTTAAGAAGCTTAGTGACAAACAAGGCACACCAGAAACTCAGCTCCAATTCATCGTAAAGGCATGGCTTCAGGTTAGTAGAGATAACAATATTTACATACTCCATCTGTTTCAAACTATAAGTAGCTTTAGAGACTTTTTTTTGTTTCAAAAATGTAAGTAGTTTGCAAATTTCAATGCATTCTTTTACTCTAATGGATATGGTACGACGTATAGTATTTTGCAATCTCATTTTATAATTAGTTAAATTGTTTTTTGTTTTATATATTAAAAGTAAAAACAATTTTTTTGTGTGTTAATTATACAACATTGTTGTGAATTATTGTGAACAAATACACACATTTGATTGATTTTATTCTTGCAGATAATCGAATGTAGGAGGGTCTTGAAATGGACATATGCATATGGATACTACTTACCTAGTCAAGCACAAGCCAAGAAACAGTTATTCGAGTATCTGCAAGGTAAGTTTTGTGTGTGTAATAATTAGTAATTGTCCATTGAAGCTATAATTTAAGTTTTCTTGTCGTGTTGTTGTTCAGGGGAGGCTGAAGTAGGTTTAGAGAGGCTTCATCATTGTTGTGCAGAGTCGGAGATGAAACATTTTATGTGTGAAACAGAAGAATCACCAAAAAAAATCTCTGATTTTCGAAGCAAATTAATGGGTTTGACTAAAGTAACCAAAACCTATTTCGAAAATCTTGTGAAAGCTTTGGAGAATGGTCTTGCTGAAGTGAGCAAATCATCATCAGCCACTAAATCTTCTTGCAAAAGAAGAAAAAAAAGGCTGAAGAAGTGTAAGGGGAGATCTCTCATTTCAGTTTGATATCTCTTTGTTAGAATAAGAACATAATTTAGAGAAAGTAAAAACAAACTTTTACAGGAAAGTTTTGGGAAATATTTTCTCTGTTTTATGTTTTTGCTGACAGGAAAGTAAAAAACCTTAGAGTTTGTGATAGTCTTATATTTTTATCTTTAGTATAAAAGAATTTGCATTGTCACCTACATTTTTTTTATTATAAGGATTATTTTACGTCCAATCTCAAATTAATCTAGCGGTTAAAAATTTCGAAATTGTAAAAAATACGTTGTCTTCCCCTTAGCTCTCAAGCGTCTACATTGACTGTGAGTGCATTTGTCACTGGTTTTAGAACTCATGATGAAGATGACAAAGTATCTCAAAGCATTGTGAAGAAATTGAAGAAGAGTTGTCTGAGTAACACATGAAACAGTAGATCATCAGTCATGTCTGTGTTGCATCACATGAATATGCACCATCCTTGTTAAGAAGATAGTGAAGCCATGATGAAGCTTTAATTGGTAATATGACGTGGGTCTTAATAAGAAGATCCAATAAGAAAAGAAGAAAAGTCATATGAAGTCTAATAAGAAAAGAAGAAAAGTCATGTGGGCTTTAATTAATAAAGAAAGCTTCATGGGCTGCATCAGGCCCAACATGACTAGAGGAGACAAAGTTGTTTTATCTGTGTCAGAACGTCTCTTGAGTCAACTTGTCAAAAAGAAGAGATAAGCTTCTATCCAAGAGACGAAAAGAAGAGAAGGACTTTATCCAAGAGCCAAGATGAAGAATTGCTACTGTATGATATCAACAGTGTAAAAGCATGACTGTAGGAGACAGAGTTGCTTTCTGTGTCACAAGACAGAGGCATTAGTCTAATCGACAAGAAGTGGAGGTCATTCATCCACAAGGCAAGGAGATGAGGCTTTTGGAGGATAGATCATATAAAAGATGATGTTCAGCTGAAGAAAACGTTTGACACTTCTTAAACCAAAAAAAAGAGAAATTCACACAATCTCAAGTGTGTGAGATGAAGCTGTCCCACCAGGCAGATTGTAGAATCTGATGGTGTATTGTTGTTGCAGAGCTACACTTGTTGAAGTGGTGGTTTTTGTTTATTGATGGACCAGTGAGTGCGGTTGAAGAACACCGGAGAAGACGGAGAAGTCGGAGATCGGTGGTTCGTGTTGTAGAACTGAAGTGTCTGTGTTGCACCAATGAGTGCAGTTGAAGAACACCGAAGAAGACGAAGAAGTTGGAGATCGGTGGTTCATGTGCAGAAAGGTAGCATATGTGGTATAACAGTGAAAACCCATAAAAGGGTTCAAGGACTGTGTGGTTTGCGCCAGTTAGTGCGCCTGTGGTACACCAGTGAAGACTCAGAAAATGGTTCAAGGACTGTGGTACTGAGCAGAACAACACTCGTGGAGCTGTTGTATCTGTGACTCATTGTAAGTCTGGAAAAGTGCATATAGCATATTCTGTATATATGATTTCTTTTCTAGTTAATGAGAATCTGGCCGAGGTCCCGGGGATGTAGAAAACGAACCCCGTTAACAAATGTCTCTGTCTCACTTCTCTTTCTGTGATGTTGCATCACTCTGTTCTAAAAAAATATGGTGTTGCATCACTCTGCCAGTAATATACTGCAATACCTCTCACCATTTAGATTTAGCACAAGCCTATACGACTCTCGTTGACACCAAAGTAAAATTGCAGTAGATGAGATCTTCAGTCTCAAGAAGTCAAAAATGAATAAGAGAACATCCACAAACAAACACCACAAGAAAGTGAAATTGCAATTAGACCGGAAGTCTTTCGTTTTTCCACAATTTTTTCAATTAAATCATTTTTTTTTTTTGGTTGATCAATTAAATTAAATGATATAAGGTTTAATTTGCTTAATAACAAAGAATAAAATTATAACATAACAACTAACAAAAAAAAAAGATGTATGTGGTAAAGTCTTGATCATTGAATCTAGGGATTTTAGTTAGTTTTTGGATTATAATTTTTTTTTTTGTTATTGAGTAAATAATCCCGTGATATAATAAAATAATAAACATGATCCACAAAAAAATACTCACTCGTTTTAAAATATAAGTTGTTTTAGTATTCCTAAATATTTTTTTAACTTTTTATTATATATCTTAAATGATATTTTTTAAAAGAAAAATAGTTTTTACTATTCGCACTTTTAGCTAAAACAATTTATATTTTAAAACCGATGGAGTATCATCAAACCAACTCACATAATATACGTTTCGTTCGGTTTGGAAGCTTAGTCGTCTTTTAAAGACGACCAAGTGATAAAATGTGCGGCTGGTTTAAGACAAACCGGGCATTACTTCTTATGGATGGTTAGAGAGGCAAGGACAAAGAAGCTCCCAAGCAACTGCATAGATGAAATTGATGAGAAAGGTTGATATAGGAGTCCTCAATTACTAGCTCATGCCATGCGCATAAATCGATTGGTTGTTTTATGATGCATTGCGAGTAGAACTCGAGTTTAGAGGCATTGGGCTTAGAAATGGCTTTGAAACCTGTATTTAAAGAACTCATAAAAAAAAAGGTAATTGACATGAATAATACTCATTTGATCAATAATTAAATATATAACATGACCTAAATTAAAATTAGTTATTTAACATTAACTATACTTACAATAACCATTTTACCCTTGATTTATTTTTCAGTTTTAGTTTTAAAAATAAAAACAATTAAAACCCTAAATCTAATTCTCATCCTCCTCACGCCACTTTCTTCTTCTTCTTCTTCTTCTTCTTCTTCTTCTTCTTCTTTATTTTACTTTTAATTGACGATGTGATCCTTCAAGTGACTCATAAAACTTTTCTTCTCCTCCTCCTCCTTCTTTATATTGGATTTCACAATTCACGTCTTCTTCTCTCACAATTAATTTGGTTTAATTCGTTGTTATGGATCCAAGTCTCTAATCGTGAATTAAGATGGTGTCATTTTTTTCTATGTTAAACTCCTACCGTCCATCTCAAGATCAAAGTGTGACATAGTTATCTACAAAAAATATAACAGGTAAATATGTTTATGATAATAGTTAACTATATATGTATGTTATTTTTCATTATAATAGTTAACTATATTTCTATTTTAATAATAATTAACTATATATGTATGTTATTTTTCATTATAATAGGTAACTATAATTCTAGTTCTTATAATAGTTAACTATGTGTATTATTTTTTCCAATATGTCAACTATTATAAGTAACTATTACAATAACTTTTTGTGTACTCAACTATATTATGAAATCAATAGCATGTAGTTAACTATATTTTTAATTGATAACTAAATTCAAAAAATAGTTAACTATGTTTTTAGATACTTACAAATAATGCGATATAGTTAACTATGTTATGAGATCAATTAAATATGTAGTTTCTAAATACTTAACTATTTTTGACAACATATTTGCTTTTTTATATGTTTTTCACCTATTTTTTAATTTTTTGTATACAGATCTATTTTTTCTGAGATTCAAGTGGATGAGTTATGAGATGAGATCAAGAGAAGATTTTTAGGGATTTTTTTTTATATAATTACCTTAATTATTGTTGTAAGGGTAATTTTGTCATATTTTTAATTCTCTCTGTTAGTTACATAAATATAGTTTCAAACATGTTACTTACCTAATTATTCTCCCCAATAGTAATATACACCTAATTAACCCTAAAAAAAAATTTAAATGTAATTTGTAAATCATAAAAAGATTTGATATTTTCGTGGCGCTAGATATATGAATTTTATTATATAAAATTTGTTGCGTCAAACGTAATAATTAACACGATTGTGACACGTGTCAAACCAGTTGATATTTTAACACATGTTAAATTTGTTTCTAATTAAATTTTACTATTCAATTATGATAACAACATATAATTTTTCTTTATTTTTTGAAATTATTGCATTTTTTAAACCAGAAATGACTAATGGAAAAAAAAAAGTAAATTTTTCATTTTTTTTTAAACTATCTATATAATACTTGAAGTTTTTCCTAAACCCAATCATAAGAGAATGCAATGTATCATCTATTCTTTTGACATTTATCTTTTTGATTTATTTATTGAAAAAAATTTTTATTTAATAACTTTAATAATTAATTCATACAATTCAATAGTTAAGTCTATTTTAAGTTCCCAACAAACTACAATATCTAATGTAAAATAAATATTATTTTTGTTTTTTTTTCTTTAATACCATCAAAAATTATGATTCTAAAAAAATAGTGACACACAAAAAAATACAATTAAACATCAATTATTCTCTCCTTACAATTTAAGGTTTTAACGAAATAAAAATACAAAGATACATTCCAATATCTCTATTGAGATGATGTAGATGTGTCGATCTAAGCAAAACATACTACAATTTTTCTGATCAATGACTTTTTGTTATAAACGTGTTTGATGCAAGAGAATATACAACCAATATTTTTTGTTAGGAACAATAGTAAATATTGATAAAAACATACAAGTTGCAGATTTGTACAAAAGAAGATATTCGTCATATACAATCTTTTTATTAATAAATTGTCTATTTCTTCTCATATATAACATTATATAAGTTCAACTATTAGCTACAAATATTAACTTTTGTGATGTTAAATACATAAATAATTAATAAAATAGAAATTATTGTATATTTTTGCATGTTGATTTTTAAAACTATGCCATGTGTGAACAATCTCTAGTTAATTGTATTTCTAACTAACAATATGAAAAGCTTCAACTTGGAAAATCTTACTTCAACGAATTTTGTGTGTTTGGGATAAATCTATAAAAGATTTGCTTACACCCATAAATGGTAACAAATCTGGAGAAAAATATAGTTCTAAATATGTGGTACCCAGACCAACTATTAATTTTCTACTTCTTTCTTGACTATTGACTAGTTAAAAGAGCGATAATATATACGTTACTAAACTGAAAATAACGTTTTAACTTTCTATTGGTTATGACTTCTGAGTTGTCCTTTCTTCATTCGTTGGTTCAAGACACTATGAAAACTAACACGTGGATACTGCAACATATTAGTGATTACTACTAATATTTTGTGATTGTGAAATAAAAAAGAGATAGAAGGAAGTTCTTAGATTAAACTCTAAATTTCCGAGAGCTAAGAAAATGGGTTATAGTCATCGCTTCCTATAAATCTCAAATTCGGATTTTAGGTTTTTCTTTTGTTTTCACTCAATCATGGTTTATTCCGATGATGGAATAATCCATATCGATTCAGGAGAGGATAGTGATGATCATTACAACGACGAAGATGATGGTAAGTATTCCTATTACGAAGAATCCATTGATATTGATGATAGAATCCATTGATATTGATGATTCCAAATCGAATCGGTCTCAGTTAGGTTACGTAGTTCTCAAGGAAGAAGATATTCACAAGCAACAAAGAGACGATATCGACCGAGTTTCAACGATTCTCTCTATAAGCCAATCCGAAGCGATCGGTCTGCTTCTTCACTATCATTGGAGTGTTGGTAAAGTCGAAGACGAATGGTTCACCGATGAAGATAGAGTTCGAAAACTCGTTGGTATATTGAAGAATCCTATCTTTGAATATAACAATCAATGTGGACAAGTGAATATTGAGTGTGGAATTTGCTTTGAATCATATGTTGAAAAGGATATTGCAACGGTCTCTTGTGGTCATCCTTATTGTATTACTTGTTGGGCCGGTTATATCACTGTGAAAATCGAAGGTGGTCAGGGTTGTTTGATGGTTAAATGTCCTGAGCCTTCTTGTTCTGCTGCATTAGGTCAAGATTTGATCGATAAGGTTACTAATGAAAAAGACAAGGAGAGGTATTATAGGTTTCTGTTTAGGTCTTATATTGAAGATAGTGGAAAGAAGATCAAATGGTGTCCATCACCGGGATGCGAATTCGCGGTTAAATTATCTGGAGGTGGAAGTGGAAATTATGATGTTTCTTGCTTGTGTTCGTATAGGTTTTGCTGGAATTGTAGTGAAGACGCTCATAGTCCTGTGGATTGTGACACGGTGGCGAAATGGATATTTAAGAACAATGATGAGTCCGAGAACACCAATTGGATACTTGTGAATACGAAGCCTTGTCCTCATTGCAAGCGTTCGATCGAGAAGAACAAGGGATGTATGCATATGTCATGTCCAGCGCCTTGTAACCGACAGTTTTGTTGGAATTGTCTTGGTCCATTGGGTGTGACGCACACTAGTTGCAACAGGTTTAAAAGTGATGAGACTGAAAAATAAGCGAGTACGGGCAAAACAAGCGATTCATAGATATGTGCATTATTACGAAAGATGGGCAAATAATCAAAATTCGAGGCTAAAGGCTTTGAAAGATTTGGAGAAACTGCAATCTGTGGAGCTTAAGAAGCTTAGTGACAAGCAAAGCACACCAGTAACTCAGCTCCAATTCACCGTAGATGCATGAATTCAGGTTAGCAGATATAACAATACTAAAATACTCCCTCCGTTTCAAAATATAAATTGTTATAGATACTTTTTCTTGTTTCAAAATACATGTTGCATTCACATTTCAATGCATTCTTTTACATATTCTGCAACCAATAGTATTTTGCAATTTCATTTATAATTGGTTGAATATTTTTTCTCTTATATAAGTTATTCTTTAATCGACCAATAGTATTCTGCAGTCTCGTTCTTAATTGATTGAATTGTTTTTATCTTATATAAGTTATTCTTTAACTAACATTAGTATATTGCAGTCTCATTCATGATTTATTAAACTGTTTTTATTGTATATAAGTTATTTTTTTAATCTCTGCGCCTTTAGCCAAAACAACTTTTATTTTGTAATGGAGGGAATAACTTATTGGTACGTTACACATTGCAAAACTGAAAAGCTTTATATTGTTCATTGATCTTGTGGTACTATGCACCATTTAGCAAATAACCAATATGAGACTTTAAGATAAAACAGTTTTTTTTTTGTTTGTTAATTATACAACATAGTTGTGATTATTGAGAACAAATTGATTTTTATTCTTGCAGATAATCGAATGTAGGAGGGTCTTGAAATGGACATATGCATACGGATACTACTTACCTAGTCAAGAACAAGCCAAGAAACAGTTTTTCGAGTATTTGCAAGGTAAGTTTTTTGTGTGTGTAATATTCAGTAATTGTCCATTGAAGCTATAATTTAAGTTTTCTTGTCGTGTTGTTGTTCAGGGGAGGCTGAAGTGGGTTTAGAGAGGCTTCATCACTGTGCAAAGTCGGAGTTGAATCATTTTGTGGATCATACAGAAGGATCACCCAAAAGTTTCACTGATTTTCGGAACAAATTAATTGATTTGACTACAGTAACCAAAACCTATTTCGAAAATCTTGTGAAAGCTTTGGAGAATGGTCTTGCTGATGTGAGAAAATCAACAACAGACTCTGAATCTTCTTGCAAAAGAATAAAAATGATCAAAAATGGCTGAAGAAGTGGAAGGGGAGATGCATTTTAGTAGGAAGAGCTTGGGAAAATATTTTGCTCTGTTTTATGTTTTGGCTGCGAGGGACCATATGGAAACTGATAGTTTTTTACTTTTTTCCTTCATGCATTGTTACCTTTATTTTCTAGTTTTTTTGGTAACCGGATAATTTTGCATCGAATCTCAATTTATTCTACCAGCTAAAAATTTTGAAATGGTAAAAATAGATAGTCTTACTCTTACCTCTCAAACGTCTACATTGACAAGTACAATTGCAAATGATGGATGGGATCTTTAGACTCAACAAGCAAATGAGTGATCATAAAAACATCACACCAAAGATTATTTAGAACCATACATATATATATATACTTGTCCAACCTTTTATGTTTTTTTTAAACTGGTCCACAACTTTATCAATTGATAACAAATTATATAATAACATGAAAAAATATGCTCCACAAAAAGTATATCATCGAACCAACTCACCTACTTTCCTCCCTTCATGGCTCCATCTTCCTCACATGTTTATTATAGGCTCAGTAAAAATCCTCTTTCACCATCACAAATTTTTCAATATAAACATCTGAAACTTGAAGATTGCTCTGTAAACATCACCGCAAATTGATTTCAACCAAATACATTTCGTAGAACAAAATACTCCCACATTGCATATAATAAAACTTCTTTACCAAAAGCAAAAAATATATTATGAAACATCCTTCAAATTTTAAACTCGACCGAGTAAAAACACACAAATTTTTTTTTTGGGACACACACAGTATATGCTGAGAAATAAAATTTAACTTTCATCCAACATTGTAAATAACGAGAGGTATATTTATACATCGAGATATTGTAGAATTAGAACCATATCATCCACTTGTTTCTTTCACTAAAAATAGAATGGGTGAAGCAAGTGGTAACATACTAGTGTTTCCATATCCATTACAAGGCCACATAAACCCGATATTCAATTCTCAAAACGTTTATCCAAAAAAGGATTCACCGTTAAACTCATCATTGCTTCTAACAACCACCGTGAGCCTTACACTTCCGACAACTACTCAATCACCGTCCACACTATCCACGACGGTTTCCTTCCACACGAACACCCTCACACTAAGTTCCAAGAGCTTCAACGTTTCGACAACTCTACTACTCGTAGTCTCACCGATTTTATCTCTAGGTACAAGTCATTTATAGCTTTTATAGGTACCAAAATCTTGAAATTCAATGATAGAGAACAAAAATATACTCAAAATAAGAAAATCCCCTATTTTCTTCATTCCTCTAATTCCTAAAGTTAAAAAATATAGTGAAAATTGTATATGTTTTAAAACCATTCGTTTGCGTTTTTATGACTAAGTATGTTTACCACTAATGTCATATATGCAGAGAGAAGTTGTCGGATAATCCTCCAAAAGCCCTGATCTATGATCCATTCATGCCCTTTGCATTGGACGTAGCCAATGATTTGGGTCTGTACAGAGTGGCTTATTTCACTCAACCATGGTTGGCTAGTCTTATTTACTACCACATCAAAGAAGGCACATACGATGTTCCCTTCGATAAACACGAGAACCCGATACTTGCTTCGTTTCCAGGTTTCCCATTGTTAAGTCAAAATGATCTGCCTTCGTTCGCCTGCGAAAAAGGGTCGTACCCTCTTATCCACGACTTTGTTGTTAACCAATTCTCGAATTTGCGGCAAAGCTGATTGCATTCTCTGTAACACTTTTGATCAACTTGAACCTAATGTAAGTTTACTTTATACATACAAGTTTCGGTATGTACGTTAAGTTTGAAGAAGGGTAGTTTTGTGAACGTCCTTTTTGTTTCGCAGGTAGTTACATGGATGGATGATCAGTGGCCGGTTAAGAACATTGGACCGGTGGTTCCGTCCAAGTTTTTGGATAACCGGCTGCCGGAAGACAAAGATTACGATCTCGGGGACTCATATACAGAGTCGGACGAGTCCATATTGAGGTGGTTGGAGAAGAAACCGGCGAAGTCAGTAGTCTACGTTGCGTTTGGGACATTGGTGGCTTTGAGTGATAAACAAATGAAGGAAACCGCAATGGCGATTAAGCAAACCGGATACAATTTCTTATGGTCTGTTCGAGATACCGAGAGAAGCAAATTACCATCTGGATTTGTGGAAGAGGCGTTGGAGAAAGACTATGGCCTTGTAGCTAAATGGGTTCCTCAGCTAGAGGTTTTAGCACATGACTCAATTGGGTGTTTTGTGACGCATTGTGGATGGAACTCGACATTGGAAGCATTGTGCTTAGGTGTTCCATTGGTTGGAATGCCTCAATGGACAGATCAGCCGACAAATGCTAAGTTTATAGAGGATGTGTGGAAGATTGGGGTTCGAGTGAAGACCGATGGAGACAGGTTTGTGAGTAAGGAAGAGATTGCGAGATGCGTTGTTGAAGTTATGGAAGGAGAGAAAGGGAAAGAGATGAGGAAGAATGTTGACAAGTTTAAGGTGTTGGCTCGTGAGGCTATCTCTGAAGGAGGTAGTTCTGACAAGAGCATTGATGAGTTTGTTGCTATTTTTACTTAAGTATTGAAGTGCAGTTAGCTAGTTTATTACCGAATAAATAACGCCTTCTTTGTCGGTTAAGGTCTGAGTTATCTCCTCTTGGCTTGGTTGGTTAATATTCCCTGCAAACAAATCCATTTATGAACATTGTGTTAAAAAGTAAGGAACTTTTGATTAAAAATACAGCTTTCTTGCTACTATGAATAAGATACACTGTATCTCAAAATGCTTCAATTCGGCGCATTAGAGAAGTGTATATAGCTCGATGAAGTATACATTATACATTGTTACACGATATGACAGCGACAAATCGGAGAGGGTTGTTTCTTCTCTTTCTTTTGTATTCTTTGTACCAATTTTACTGTAAACATGAGAAGGGAGCTCTTGAATTGCTGAGTTCCTCATGATTCTGAAGCAAACCTCTCCCGGTCCTTTTTGTACTATTTCCTGAGAAATCATCCCATTTGGTTAAGTAACAAACTCATGGATAAACAAAAACTACGGTATTTAGAAGAATTCGGCTTAACTAAAGTGAAACTAGAAATGGAAAACATAAATGATAAAGAGTTGTTAAGAGAAAGCTTTTTTACCAAGGAAACTTGAATGTATCTTTCCACCATCCTTGCTTTGAACAGCTTACAAAGATCTTGTCCAATCGAACTATGATCTCAGAAAACGTCGGCCTAACTAAAGCTTCTTGATCCCAGCACTCCTCTATCAATCTATTAGAATAACAATTGAAACAATAAGACCATGGACTAAGCAATTGGTGTTACTATAAATTTAGTGAAACAAGTTCTGAAATTTATGTTATAGAGTTGATAAAATATTAGTACACTTACTCTCTCATCTCTGGGGGACAACTTTTGGACTTGGCCTTAAACGACGGTCTTCTCCCTTCCAAACACAGTAGCTTCACTGCCTCTTCTGGGGGTTTAGGATGGAAAGGTTGCACTCCTTCTATCATCTGAAGTAATTTAAGATAAAATCAATCAAAGATTGCTTCAATGAGATTTGTTAGAGAAGCTTATTGGCCTCTATGCAAAGGAGCATTATATTAGAAAGCATGTTTGACATGAAGGGTAACTAATAGCTACCTCATAAAGCACGACACCAAAGGAGTATGAATCTACACTTCTGTTGAATGATTCATCCTTGTAAACTTCAGGTGCCACACAGTAATCTATAAACAATAAACAGATGATTCTGTTTAAACTATTGCCTCATGAAAAATGTAGAAACAGATTCTATTGTTGTAACAAAAGTTTCTAAGCAATTCAGAGATTTGATTTTACATCATATGCCCATCAATCTGTACTAGAACTCTGTCACGAGTCCCAAGTCAACAGATGAGATAAAATATGGACGCTTCTTTCGTGTAGTCAGATTAGAACTTACTTGAAGGCTCTATATGTGCCCCGTGATTAAGGATTCTTGATTTATCAGGTGATAAATTTGCAAAACTTATCAATCCAAATCCCGCCACCTTCAAATGTCCTCCATTATCGAGCATAATATTTCTGGCACCTTACAAAAAAGTTGCACAAATTAGATAACGGGGGACCCAAAGATATGCACATTAAAAAAGTTGAACAGCGGATGCTTCTTTATTTAGTTATCTTACTTGGGTTTTAGATCACAGTGGATCACTGGTTCTGGTTTACACTCGTGAAGATAATTCATTCCCCTGAGGAGAGCCAAATGATATGTTAAAAAGAAGAAAAAACATGCATAAAATTGTCAATTTGCATATGAAGAGTGGTCTTTCTGTACAAGCTTGTGAAGAAAAGGCACATGCCTGGCTATATCAAGGGCGAATCTTATAACTTTGGCCGGAGAGAGGCGTCCTTTCTTTTGAAGATAGCTCCCAAGGTCACCCTGAAAGTTACCACGCAGCCGACAACATTATTTCCAAGACTCCAGAAATTGCTTCAGAGAAAAAATTCTCCCGAGGCGGAAAAAAAGAGAAACTTACTTTAGGATGATACTCAGAGACAATCATCATGGGGACATTTTGAGTAACAGCTCCAACAAATTGTACAACATTGGGATGACGGACTTTCTCGAATAAAGTAAGTTCGTGTTTGAAGGCATTTCTGTGGTAAATAACAAAAAAGCAGATTAAAAAAACTCTCAGAACAGGGAATAACACAGAGGGAATGAAGTAAATTCCAGAATATAGACCGAAAATGTACAATTCCATCAAAGAAGATTATATAAGAACTATGCCTTGTAATCTTATTGGCACATATCATCATCACTATGAGCATAGCAAATGGTTTGAACAATTTATAATACCTTAAAGCAAGAAGAAATTAAAAATCACCTATTGAACTGTTTGCTAACTTAGACAGATACTCATAGAAAAAAAAAAAAGAGTAAACGTACATTGTATCAAAATCCTTGTAGAGATCCTTATCAAGTATCTTTACAGATACTTTAGTCCCATTCCATTTAGCCACTTGATATATTCCCTGGCAAGTGAAAATAGCCATGTAGTATTCGTTAAAGACTTCACTACAAGAAAGTGAAGCAAAAAGCTCTTACCTTTGAGATACCATCAGCCTTCCGGACTTGAAGTTCTTGTGGATTTAACTCGTATTCAGGAACTTCACGAGGATTCGCCACAACCATCGGTGTCCTACTCGTTCTCTAAATTCAAGAAGAAAACTATAACTAAACACCACATTCCGATATAAACAACGAACGACATTAAGCACGATCCGTAAAAAACGCATACCGGAACTTTAGCTCCTCGAGCTTTCAAAATGTTATAAACATCCATGTTACCATAATACTTAGCATCAGCAGCTGCCTATCCACACAACACAAACCCAAATTTCAGATCAAAAGCACAAAACAGAGACAAAATTCTGGAAACTTCTCGGAGAAATCCACATTACCGTGCTTCCCCAACGATCACGAGCATCGATATTAGCCTTCCTAGTAAGAAGAAGCTTCACAACATCAACATGTCCTTCACAAGCAGCGATATGTAAAGCCGTACGACCATCGAGATCGATACTATTAACATCGATTCCTTCATCTAGCAGATCCTGTACACCTTCAACATCTCCTCTACAAGCCACGAATAGAAGCTGCATAGTCGCGTCGAGATTGTCCGGTACGGCGAGCTGTGGCCGGACGGAACCATCTGGATTCCGGCGAATCGGATCTAGAGACGATTGCCTACCGAAACTGAATCGCATATTGTTCCGGCGAGGATCGTGCGATGCTTGACGCGTAAATTGACGGCTAAGAGTCCGGCGAAGCGATCCGGTGGATAGTTGTCTCGAAATCCCTCGTTTTAGCTGCCCAACGATGGTCGCCATTTCTCGATTCTCCAAATCTCTTCTTCTTCTTCGTCTTCTTCTTCACATTTCTGGGGATTATGTCAGATCTGCTCGAATCGCGTTTTGATTATCGAGAAAAATTAAATTTTTTTTATTTTTTTACGAAAAGGAGATTTGACTTTCATTTAACTTTTGCTTTCAATCATTGTTTTAGCAACTCCCGCGTAAAAATGGATTGTGCTTTGATTCTGGTCCACTTATTTTCCTTGGACTTACCCGAAATAAAAGTGTTATTTTCCGAAATTATTAAATTAGCCTTACACTTTTCGTAATTATGGTTTAGGTCCTTATCCATCGTGTATCTGACGTGTCGGACTTATCCACTCGAGGCCTTTTGGGCTTTTCTTAAAGTAATTTTAAACCCATATAAATAAACGTCGCTCGAAACTTTATCCTATCGCGTTTGTGATTGCGTTTGCGTTTGTGTGTGAGAGTGGTCTTGGACTTGGCCATTACAGTCGTCTTCAACCCTCAGTAGCAAACTCTCGGCTTTTTTCTCTTCAATGGCGGCTATTTCCGCGAGTTCTTCGCTATCCCTCTACTGCTTGAGATCGGCAATTCCCGATTCTTCTCGCGGTCTCGTATCATCGACGCGTCTATCGTTCCCGGCGAAGACTTGTTATCTGTCCGGTAAATCTTCGAATCGTGGCGATGAAATGGGGAAGAGAATTGATGGAATCGTTAGAAGCGTCGACGGGAAGATCTCTGACTCCGAATCTTCACCCGTAACTCCGAAATCGAAGTACTATGAATATATCTCTGAATTCGTTTCATTTGCTTGATATTTATTTTCCTGATTATTAGTTCCTGATTGATGAGTAATCTCATGCGACTGAATTTTGATTTGTGGAAATCAACATGCAATTATGTTAGGAATTTATCTGTTGATTCTCCCAGCTTTGCTCACTATTCGATTGATTGATGTTGTGAGAATTGTATATAACTCCATAATTAATACTGTTTCTGCCGTGGTAGTCTGCATACTGAACTTAGTCTTGTTTGGATTATCGAATCTTGTGTTATTCCAGATTTCAGTTACTTGCCCTTGTTTCTTCTTTGTAGAATTAGTTTTATTATGAATGTGAATGAGTATGAAACATGATATCTTACCTGAACCATGCCCATCACTAACGCTTTCTTTGTACGTTAGGGTGAGGAAGCACACAATTTCAGTATTTGTTGGAGACGAAAGCGGAATGATTAACAGGATTGCAGGAGTCTTTGCGAGGAGAGGATACAATATTGAGAGTCTTGCCGTTGGTCTGAACAGAGATAAGGCTCTATTCACCATAGTTGTCTGTGGAACTGAAAGGGTGCTTCAGCAAGTCATCGAGCAACTCCAGAAGCTCGTTAATGTTCTTAAGGTTGGCAGCTTCTAAATCACACTTATAAGTTTCTGCATCGTAATTGTGTCATCAGCATCGTCTTTACACATTAGCCGATTTGCTTGTTTCGTTACTTTCTAAATTCATTAGACGTCTTAGTCTTAGTACTACGTAAATTTTCAATTTGCATCTTCGTAATTTTGTGTCGAAAATTACATTTGTAAATGCCTTTTCCGGCTCCTGGATTGACTTTGACTTGCTAATTAGGTTGAAGATATCTCAAGCGAGCCTCAAGTGGAGCGTGAACTGATGCTTGTAAAAGTGAATGCACATCCAGAATCCAGGGCAGAGGTAGTCCTTCTTGTATATGGGAAATCAGAGATTACTGTATTTTTCTGGTTGGTTTTGATTCAGTGCAGAGATGGCATTTTTTTTCTTTCGTATGTTGACTAGCCTCTGTCTAATGAATCTACAGATCATGTGGCTAGTTGACACATTCAGAGCAAAAATTGTTGATATAGCGGAACATGCATTGACTATTGAGGTATGTCTGGATTATGATATGTGATATTCTTGATATCTATTTTGCACTATAGGCTATGGGTATGGACTCATTTTTTTATCCTCTTAATTCATTGGAAGACTTGATGTTTTGTTTAGTGTATCATTTGAAAATTTACATCCAGTGGTTTGGTTTTGTTGCCTCTTGAAGCTTTTGATCCACATGCAGTCTTTGTTTTGTGATGGAAATTAAATTTGTGCGTGTGTATTAAGGTTTATTTGAAACTTAGCGGGCTACTTCTTCAACAGATTTGATGTCTAATAAATTAATGTAACTAGAGAGTTCTTTAATAGGTTGTTACCCTCGATTACACGATGCACTAATCTGCACTCTGAATTGTACTGTCTATGTTGAGTGTTGTTTATGATCACAATTATAAATATATTGTTCTTTTTACCTTGATATGAGGACGTGGGATAAAAAAAATTGAGTTTCTCTAAATTACATATTTCAGTTCTTTAGTATTCATTTTAAGCTATCTTGCAGGTAACTGGAGATCCTGGAAAAATGATTGCTGTAGAAAGAAATTTGAGAAAGTTTCAGATCAGAGAGATTGTCAGGACCGGAAAGGTAGTGGATTTTTGGAATAACTAGACTGTATGGCTTTTGAATGTCATCTTGTTTGTGCTTTCTACTGTATGTATGTAATAGTTACTTCTTTGAGTGGGTATAAAGGCATAGATCTCAGGGACTTTCACAAATTTTATATAACAGATAGCACTGAGAAGGGAAAAGATGGGTGCAACTGCTCCATTTTGGCGATTTTCAGCAGCATCTTATCCAGATCTCAGGGAGCTTGCACCTGTTAGTGTTCTTCGAGGTAGCAAAAAAGGAGACACAGTCCCTCAGACTGAAACTACAGCAGGGGTTTGTGCTTCTTCCCTCCTTAGATTGTCTAACTTCTGCTTAAAGTTCCTCACTTTTCTTTCAAAGATATGGGTTGCATAAAAGGTTTGGAACTGAGTTAAACGGAACTATAGAGGGTAGTGTTATTTTTTTAACCTTTACCTGATATCTGCCTGGGATAGATTGGCACTGCCAAGGGGATCATTGCACACTGATGGTCTACAGATCTCAATATGCTTGCATATAGCTGTAAAATTATAACTCATATGCTTCTCTCAGAGGAGAAAATTCTTAAAGCATGCCATTCTAATGCCCTTTAGTTTTTTGGCCCTAGATACACTAATCGTCCAGTGTTAAAAGTATCGTTGCTTTGTAATTGTAGGGAGATGTTTATCCCGTTGAGCCACCTTTTGACCACATGGTACATCGTGTTCTTGATGCTCACTGGGGACTTCTCACGGACGAAGATGTAAGAGAGTTCATTGTTATATATATTTAACTTCTATGGATACTGCCATATGATGCGTACCATTGACTTTGCTAAATTGCAATATGCGATTGATTTTGTTACATAAATCCATGGAGTGTGTATGCTTGTCCTGGAGATTGTCTATATTTTCTTCCATAACATACTGTTCTCTAGGTTTTAGTTCTATTTTATTTATCACAATTCTTCTTTTATGATTTTTCAGACGAGTGGACTACGGTCACATACTCTATCTTTGCTTGTAAATGATACGCCAGGAGTCCTTAATATTGTTACTGGTGTTTTTGCTCGAAGGGGATACAATATTCAGGCATAGTCCTTATCTCTCTATCTCTACACACACACAATGTGTCTGAGGTTTACTGATACACTGAAAGATTTTCTATTTGTTTAGAGCTTGGCCGTAGGGCATGCTGAAACTGAGGGCATTTCACGCATTACAACAGTTGTTCCTGCAACAGATGAATCAATCAGCAAATTGGTGCAGCAACTTTATAAACTCGTAGATGTGCATGAGGTGAGATTACAAAAATGCTCTTTCTTACTCCATCCTTTCCTATCTTTTCCTTTTAGCTATTTGTTTAAACTAGATCATAGGAATGGTTTCTGCGATTTAATTTGGGTTTGTAGCTCATTTTCCAAGCTGTTATTAACTGTGCCAGGATTTATGCAGGTCCATGATCTTACTCATTTTCCATTTGCTGAAAGAGAACTGATGCTGATTAAGATTGCCGTAAACTCTGCTGCGAGGAGAGATGTCCTGGACATTGCTAGTATTTTCAGGGCAATAGCTGTTGACGTATCGGATCACACAATTACTTTGCAGGTAAAATACATTTCTCATGAACTGGATTTCTATTTTTGCTGTAATTGCATATCAGATGAGAATTTAATTTGTTTGACATAATATATGAAACAGATTCGGATTATGTTAATCGTCATCCTACTTTCCTTTGATTTTTATTTTTTTTGGATTTGGTTCTGAAATTTGTTGTCTTGGATATATAGCTTACTGGGGATCTAGACAAGATGGTTGCACTGCAAAGGTTGTTGGAGCCCTACGGTATATGCGAGGTTTGTTTCGCAATCTACTTTCATCTCTTCATGCGTGTTATATATTACAAACCTTTGAATTCGTATCATGTGCTGCTCCGATTGTTTGGATAATGTTGAATTAGGAGTTGTGCTTAGAACAAGAATCAGTTTGACAAGCATTCCTATTTCTTTAAAACTATGCATCGTGTTGATGTTTGTAATGAACAATCACAGGTTGCACGAACCGGGCGTATCGCGTTAGCTCGTGAATCAGGAGTGGATTCCAAGTATCTCCGTGGATACTCCTTTCCCTTACCAGGCTAAGAAGCTGTTGCAGAGTAAGATACAAAGCTGCATTGCATCCATAGAACAGTAGAAACTTTTGAAGGTAAAAGTTTCATCATATTTTACATTTTGTGGAGACTACTCAAAAGACAGATCCATAGTCTTGTGTAGATATGTTTTTAACTTTGTTTATTTTATAATTAGCATATTTTGGATATTTGTTGCTTGCATTTAGATTTTGCTTCTTTTCTCAATAGCTAATGACGATATCACACTTTAGTAAAACCCAAAAAATTACACTTTAATTATCAACACTAAAAAGTTGCTGATATCTCTAAAAGGCTTACTTCTGAAATTTCTATGGAGAGTCAAAAGTCAAACTAAGTAAGCGTTGACTGATTCAGACGTGTACGTAAAAATGTTTGTCCCTACTTATCTTCTCGTAATTTGATTTGCTTACAAAACCAACTTACGGTTCTTTTACTTTTAAACGTGGATTATTGTTCCTTAATACTCTCTCCATTCAAAAATATAAGTTGTTTTACCTAAAGGCACAAAGATTAAGAAACTACTTAATTTCTAGTAAGAAATAAATAATTTCTTATATATTTTCAATTTTTATAGTCTTTTTTATGGATAATATATCGAAGTGTAATACTATCACTTTCTCTTTGGTTTAAATATTTATATTTATTACAAAATTTCTTAATTTGCATCGTAATTAATGTTCGTAATTAGTGGAGAAAATCAGAAAATTCTTTACCATTGTAACATTTGTTGGAATTTCTAGTAAGTCCATATATTTCTAAAATGAATTCGGGATGTCTTATGAGACTTATTTAATGTGTAGTTAGTTAACTAACTAAATGAGTATAGCGACGCAAACAAATAAAGCTAAAGAAAATCCGGTCAAACTACTTTAAAATCATTTTCCATAGAATTTTGCCCATTTATAAATAGGTTAGAAATGTGAAAAGAATGGTTGGAAATTATAGTAGACTTCTTTTAGTCGTCCTTAATCATTTTTTGGAAATTATAGTAGACTTCTTTTAGTCGTCCTTAATCATTTTTTATTTGTCATGAAGACAATTTTTTAAATACATCATTGTACAAATAAATACGAGAAATCGTTTATAACTAACAAAGTGAGAGACCTTTTACAAAACATGTAAGGAGAGTAAATATGGTGACCTTCTTCATATTTCTAAGCTGAGAGCAGGTGAGACATGGCACTAATTAGAGATGTCAAAATGGATATTTTAATCCAACCCAACCCATAATCTTAATGGGTTGAGTGTTAATGGTTCATGGATCAACTCAATCCATTTAGTAATTTGGATTGGATTAACCTATGAACTCATCAAAACTAAATGAGTTGGATTGGTTTTGACCTGACCCATTTATTTTAAATTTTCAATAAATCAAATAACTAAATAAATATATTTATTAATAATTTTTTTGGCGGGAAAATTTTACAGTCTAATTTTTTTGCGGGAAAAATTTACCGTCTCGAGTTTTTTGGCGGGAAAATTTTACCGTCTCGAGTTTTTTGGCGCGAAATTTTACGTTCTCGAATTTTTTTGCAAGAAAATTTTACGGTCTCAAATTTTTGGCGGGAAAATTTTACCATCTCGAGTTTTTTGGCGGGAAAATTTTACAGAATCACGTTTTTTTTTGGGAAAATTTTACGGTCTCAAATTTTTTGGCGGGAAAATTTTACGGATTCGGGCTTTTTGGCGGAAAAATTTTACAGACTCGAGTTTTTAGCAGGAAAATATTATGGAATCACGTTTTTTTACAAGAAACTTTTACAGAATCACGTTTTTGGGGGGGAAATTTACGAAGTCACATTTTTTTGCGGGAAAATTTTACGGACGCGAATTCTTGGTCGGAATTTATAACGAAATGTTGAATTGGCGGGAAAATTGAGAAATCATGGTTTTGGCGGGAAAATTGTTAAATAATGGTTTTTAGTTAAAAAAAAAGGTTTATGGGTCAACCCATTTCAACCAACTAACTCATTTAGTTTTAACCCATTTCAACTCAACTCATTGAACTCATAAACCATTAGACCCATTTATCCACTAGGATCAAAATATTCAATCCATTAGGATTAATAGTTTGGCTTAGGTTGGGTCAAACCATGAGTTTTGACCCATTTTGACATACCTAGCACTAATCATCAATAGAAAAGTCAAATGGACTATAGTTACTACTCACTAGAGACATCTATCAATTTCTTTCTGTTATTTATGATTTCTTTAACTCTAATTATTATTTAAGTTTCCATCTATTACAAAAGTTAATTAGCTAAATAACAACCTGTTATTTTATTTGAGTCAATGATTAATGGTCAAATTGTAATAAAACGTTATCTGTTACAAAATGAATTAGCTAAACAACAATAACCTCTGATTTTATTTGAGCCAATGATCAAATTGTAATTAAATGTTTTTTCCCCCATATATATCACCCAGTCCAAGTGAATGGATTTTGGTGATGTGAAAAAATTATGATTAATATAATTATAGTGTAAAAAGTCTTATTACAATCTGAAACTCTTGCATAAAAACAACAAAAGTTGGAAAAAAGCATCTTAAAAAAGAAGAAAGGCACTAACAATAAAGAAGTGTGGCTGCTAAATTCTCCAATTAATGATGATTCTCATCTTCTCCTTCTTCTAATAGCCTCTCTCTCCTCTCTCTCTTCTCTCTGCAACTTCATACACGTGGTGAGGTCAGAGCACAAAAAGGCTAAACCTTTATTCAAACCCTTCTTGAAATTCGAGCTCTTTTTGATGTTTTCTCGGATTTTGCAAATGTTTTTCTGAATCTTCAATCTGAATCTTTTTTGTCCCGATCTTATCAATTCCAAAGTTTCTTCACATCTTTTGGGAGAGATTTTCTCGAGAAATCTACTCTCTCTCCATTTAATTTCCTGGGAAAGCTCGTTCTGCTCCATGGATTCTTCTTCGAGGTGATATCAACAATTTTTTTTGTTTTTTGTTTTCTTCTAGATTTGGGTAGGAATTGTTTTTTTCTCAAGATTTGTGTGTAATTAGATTAGGTGGGTTTGGTATTTCTCAGATTTGGGGATAAAAATCTGTGCTTTATAGTTGATACTTGATAACGACGATAAATTTTAGTACTTAAGATGACTATAATGGAGGAGAAGCAAATTAGTCGAGTGGAAGAGAAGCAGCAACAAAGCAAATCAATGGAGAAACAAGAAAGTTTTCGAATTGCAGAGAACCCACCAAGAAAGTTTCGAGCTTTAGAGAAACAAGTGAGTTTCCAAGGCGTAAATGTAGAGAATCATACTCTAAGCAGACTCAGAAGATCAATGGAGAAGCAACATAGCTTTCGTGGTGTGACCATAGAGAATAATAACACTAATCATCATAGCAATAAACGTGGAGTTTTGGAGAAACTACCTAGTTTTGGTAAAGCAACATCAACAATGGAAGAGAAGCAGAAATCTTTCCGTGGTGGGTTTTTAGAGAAGCAGAAGAGTTTCCGTGTAGTGATGGAGAGGCAATTGAGTTTCATTGGTGAGAGGAGGAAGAAGAATGAGTCACCTGGTAAAAGAGGTGATTCGCCTCTTCATATCGCAGCTCGTACCGGGAATTTGAGTAAAGTTAAAGACTTGTTGATTCGTTGCGGTGGAGATGAGTTGAGAGAGTTGTTGTCAAAGCAGAATCTTGAAGGAGAGACTCCTCTTTATATGGCTGCGGAGAACGGGCATTCGATTGTCGTTGAGGAAATGTTGAAACATATGGACCTTGAAAACGCTTCAATCGCTGCTAGAAACGAGTTTGATCCTTTCCATGTCGCAGCCAAACAAGGCCATCTCGGTATAAAGATTCATACGTTTCTTCGGTTTTCTCCAATGCAATGAGAATATTGAACTATCTGTGGAGTATTGTCTTAGTTGGGTCTTTTTGTTTTGCAGAGGTGTTGAAGAAACTGTTGGAGATGTTTCCGAATTTGGCTATGACAACGGATAAATCGTGTACGACTGCTTTACACACGGCTGCAACACAAGGGCATATTGATGTGGTGAATCTTCTTTTGGAAACGGATTCTAATTTAGCTAAGATAGCTAAGAACAACGGTAAAACCGCACTTCACTCTGCAGCACGGAATGGTCATGTGGAAATTGTTAAGTCTTTGATAGGTAATGATCCAAGCATTGGGTTTAGAACCGATAAAAAGGGACAAACCGCTCTTCACATGGCTGTAAAAGGTCAAAATGATGGGATTGTTGTTGAGTTAGTGAAACCTGATATTGCGGTTTTGAGCGTTGAGGATAATAAGGGAAATACGCCGTTGCACATTGCCACAAACAAAGGCCGTATTGAGGTACTGATCGCGAAATTATCCAAACCTGTATTCTTTATCCCGGGTTATTTTACTTCTCATAAAACTGTGAATTGAATTCTCTGCAGATTGTGCGGTGTTTGGTATCTTTTGAAGGCATTAACCTTAACCCAATAAACAAAGCTGGAGATACGCCACTAGATATCGCTGAGAAGATAGGAAACGCAGAGCTAGTGTCGGTTCTGAAGGAAGCAGGAGCTGCTACAGCTAAGGGCCTAGGGAAGCCTCAAAACCCAGCTAAGCAACTGAAGCAAACTGTCAGTGACATAAAGCATGAGGTACAATCTCAGCTTCAACAATCCAGACAAACCGGTGTAAGAGTCCAGAAGATCGCGAAAAGACTCAAGAAGCTTCACATTAGCGGTCTAAACAACGCTATTAACTCAGCGACCGTCGTGGCTGTGCTTATAGCCACAGTGGCTTTCGCAGCAATATTCACAATACCCGGTCAATATGAAGAGGATCCGTCCAAAGGAGCGTTGCTAGGACAAGCTCATATAGCAAACAAAGCACCGTTTCTTGTGTTCTTCGTATTTGACAGCTTGGCTCTGTTTATATCCTTAGCTGTTGTTGTGGTTCAGACTTCCGTCGTTGTGATTGAGCAGAAGGCGAAGAAGAAGCTCGTGTTTGTGATCAACAAGCTCATGTGGTGTGCTTGTTTGTTCATATCCATTGCCTTTGTTTCTCTCTCTTATATTGTTGTGGGCAAAGAAGAGAAGTGGTTAGCTGTGTGTGCGACTATTATTGGCAGCACGATCATGTTGACCACGATCGGTGCCATGTGCTACTGTGTGGTAATGCATAGAATGGAGGAATCTAAACTGAGAAGCATCAGGAAAGAGAGAAGCAAGTCTCAGTCTTTCTCGATGTCTCGTATGCCTTCCGATTCAGAGATTCTAAATGGTGAATACAACAAGAGAATGTATGCACTCTGAAGAAAACCATTGTGTAGAGAATGTAAGAATTACCATATATATATATATATATATATATATATATATATATACTTGTATTTTGTACCTGTAAACCCTTACTATTCGATGTTACCTCGAGCTTCTCGAGTATAACAGATCTGTGTTGTAGTATCAAAGCTATCTACACCTTTTTTTTTCTGATATCCAATGAATCAAAGAATGAAAATGAAGAAACTATAACCTGATGAAACTCGAAACTAGCTATAGTGGAGTCATGATCAACCCCGTCTAGTGGAGTCATCGTTCCTGTGTCTGGAGCTTACACCGCGGTTAGATTCTGACTGGTAACGGCTTGAACCTTCTAGAGTCTTTGTCATGCTGGTTGTTTTTGAATGAACGAGACTAAGTAATTTGGCTGATGAGGCGCAATGTCGGACTTTGATAGAATGGCTTGTTGTTTTAGTCGAGCAGCTTCCCTGGACGATTATCATTAAAGTCACTTCTTTGTCGTTGTCTTCAGATAACGAGTTCTGTTGGATGCTATCGATGGACTCTTCCGAGTGAGAGTCTTCGTGATGAACCTTCACTTGCAGTGAAGCATCTGCTTTTATAATCCCAGCTCCTGGAGAAACCTGAAGAAAGTTGTTTAATCAATAAATTGCGTCATGAAATGGCGGAAACAAGGCAACGAAATAAGAGAATAGAAACCTCGAGCCAACGAGGGAGACCGAAGGTGCCTCTTGATTGATTCTCGGGGTCTTCTACATTGTCTCTAGCGAGAGTCTGACCCTTACAGACGATATTGAAGATGGCTCTACTCGAGTTTGAAAAGTTTGTGATTGTAAAAATGAATGTATCCTGACTCTGAAGAACAATGCTATTGGTGCTCACTGATGTTTTCGGAACCGATTTTAGCTCCTCAAACATGGATTTGAGTTTCTCATTCGCCTTAATTATTTTCCCCATCTCGTGTCTTCGCACGGATTTATCAGTATGAGCTATATTAGCATGAAGTTTGCAGCGGACAGGTTTGTGATCACTCTCAGTCACATCCATGCAAGCTTCATACCTAAAAACACAAGAAAGCCAGAATGTTAACAGAACGAGAGCGCGAGAGAGAGAGAGAAGATGAATGAGAGCCCGTGATGGAACATTACATTACAGTCGACATAACAACAGGGCACTGCAAATTGCACTCAGAAAATTGGTTTGATTGATTATCTCTATATATAACTCTGTCACACCATGCGGGTATTCGCTTTTTCTCCCCTGAATCATACCCTGGAGATAACAACAGCGCGGAACAATTAATTACTTAGTTCAAATCTTACTCTTTCTACGAGGATGATGATAATTTACCTCCTAGACCGGGCTTATTCTTTTCGAATTTGTAAGTCGGAGGGAAGGTGATAAGTGCCTCACGCATTCCTTGGAACACTTTTCCTTCAATCATCTCTGCTCTAAGTTGGTCTTTCTCTCTAAGCCAATCAAAAGATCGGTGTGAAATGAAGTCTCTCGCTTCGTCGTAGGTTATACCAAACAACCTATAGTTGAAGTCACCGAAAAACGCAACCATATCTGCTGCTGCTAAATCAGACTTCTCTTCTTCAGTGTTGATGTTTGTATTCTGGGAAACAAAAAGAAAAATAACAATAACATTAGACGGGACAAACAACAGAGATTGTGAAACCAAAAAATGTAATGCCAATAATAAGTTTGTACATCGTTTTTCTTTTGCGATTGAGTAGATGTTGAAGCACCGGCTGCAAGAGAGAGGGCTCATGAGCAGCCAAAATAAATATGTAGAGAAGCCAAATGAGCAAGACAAGAAACAGGTAGGGCACTATACCGTTACCACCTGCAGCAGTATATACACTTTGCCCCCGGGAAAAGACCATTGACTTATATATGTGATTGAAATCCGCGTTTCTCCGAGTAACTGCCTCCAAGTGAGCAGCTAAGTGACAGTTCACAAAGCACATAATCCGGTCATAAACTCTAATTCTCAAACCAACACCTCCCTGTTTTTGTCAATGTAGGAACAATAATATGTGAGCAATAAATAAGATCAATAATGCTATGTGAGTGCTATTGGATCATACATCAGAGTAACTGATTTTGTATTAGACAGAACTAAGAGTTGTAAAGAAAGACCTTGTTGCCAATGGCACGGCCAAAGCCACATGGAACTGCTGCAACATCAAGATCTCCTACATGTGTTCTAATGTCCTTCCTCACCCTAACCAGAAAATTATAAGACATGAGGTGACAAATGACGGTTAACCGTCAAAGTAAACACAAGATAGTAACGGTTTGCGTATCAAAGACATATTAGCAGTCCGGCCAACTGCCTCGAACCCATTCGTTCGAAAGTATTTCTCTCATCCAGTGCACTTCCAATTGAATCAAGCCACCATTGTCCCACAACACTTCCCTCAACCCCTACCTATAACAGAAACACAAATCTGAGCTACCGTTTCCTTGGTCAAAGCAAACATAAATTTGTTTAGTTCAAGAAAAAACATAACTCTTACCGTTTCTTTAGCAGTCGACATGGCAAGGAAACCTGCACCCATATCGACCTCTTGCAACCCAACGGCGACAATGCCAACATCTGAGACAGCAGAACCAAGCCAAGACATAAGCGCTCCTCGTGAAGCCCGTCCTTCACCAACATTCCAAGTACCAATCAAGATTTTAACACTGTCTTGCCGGGCATACGTAATTTCCTTTTGAGACAATTCCGTTCGGATTACGCCGTCTAATGGTCCTGGAGATGTCACATACCATCCTCTTACACCACCATGAGTGGCTAAGCTAAAAATGAAACCACCTCCTGCTGCTAGCTTTATCACAGGTTCATTATGTGAAACCCAGCTTGCAATTAGCTTTCCACCAAGATCCAATATCTGAATGTAACCACTTGAATAACCGACATATATACGATCACCAAACGTGCAAAAGCAAAGAGCAGCTTGCTGATGATGATTTACTTCGCGCAAACGGTTTCCATTTCCGTCCCAATTAGCAATTAAGCCATTCATGCTTCCAGTCCAAATCGATCCATCTGCAGCTATCGCAATAGCTTCTATTTTCCTAGTATCTTCTGCAAACGCTCCTGCGCTTCTAGTAGCAGCTCGACGAACAGCTCCTGCAGCTTCCATTATAGCATGCCGCGACCGTGACAGAAATCCCTGCGATTTCTCCTTTTTCGATGAAGAAAAGAACTTATTTTTCGCTTCTTCAACTTGTTGACCTTTCGTTTCTTGTTGCTCCACTCGATTCTCGACTTGCCCTTCAATATTAAAAACTTTCACTAGCTCTTTATTCTGTGCATCCCTGCACACAGAGAGATAAAACAAATCTCTCCTCAATGATACAAAACAGAACCACAACAACAAACATTTCATAATGACTAAAGAGAAGCCTACCAAATTGAGAATGAGAGATACTGCACAGCCCACACTTTAGCTCTTACTGTATCAACTAACAAAAACTTGACATCTGAAGAAGATATGCTACATGTACCATTGACAGTAACTTGGCTCCTTAGGTCAATACCAGATCTCTCTACTAACAATGCAGCCATATGCTTCTCTGCTGGTTTTAGCACAAGAGACTTCTCTAAAGAATCCAAAGTCCATATTTTTATCACACCTCCATCAGAACATGACCACATATCACCTGCATCATAACCAAAATGATACTTAGTATCCAAAAACCATCAAAAGCTAGATTCAACCTCAGAATCAGAGAACAACAAACTAACCATAAGAGCTCATGACAATGTAATTCACAGGACCACGATGAGCTTGCCACGAGAGTCGTTCCTTAAACGGTTTCAAATCCTCCACGGTATTAGTAACCGGTTGTTCCATTAACCAAGCTCTGATTTTACCATCTTTATGACCACTCCATACAAGCCTATTCCCATGGTCAATCATCAAACACAAGGTTGGCGAAGTAGTTGCGGATTCGTGAAACGGCGCAGTATCCTCATCCCCTCGCCGGACTTGACCGCCGATACCACAACCGACCTCGTAAGCTTCTTCCAAATTCCAATACCTAACACCATTCTCTTGCCCTGCCCATAGCTGATTCTCCGTACAAGCAATGTTTCTCAGAAACTTACCGGTTTGAGTTTCTCTCAACGGATGTGGCCGGAGCTCAAGACACGGTGGTCGTCCGGAGTTAACCGCCGCACGCACCGGGACTTTAAACACATCGACACCGCCTCCTGCACCGATAAATTCCAGAAGCGACTTGATATCCTTCTCATTTTCGCCTCCGCGATTCGATGCTGGTTTCGACGGAGGCGTAACGAAACTGTAATCCTCTCCGTTACCGGTTCTGCCATTGACTGTGAATTCGCCGTCGGAGGAATCAAAATAAACAGGTTCCGGATCCGACGTTACGGATCGTGAACCTTCGTCGAGGCTGTATTTACGGATCGGATGATGCGGTTTCTGCTCGTATTGCTCGACGTATGAATGCGTCTTACGCGGTGGTGGATGAGTAGGGGCAAGTGATGACAACGCTTCTCGTTCACCTGCGTCGATGATTACCGAATCCATTGAACAAGAAGAAGAAGAAGATCAAAGGAATTTGGTGAAATGAAGAAATTTTGGAATTTGGGACGAACACAAGAGATGTGAAGAAGAGAGATTTTAGGAAATTGAGAGGGAGAAGAGAGCACGTAGCTTCATCTTCTTTAAATAGCACTTTTGAGTTTTGAGACACATTTCAAAAAAAGATTTGAATTTTCCTTCTTCACTGCTTTTACATAAATCAATGGACTAAAGGTATCTGTTCTTGAGGAGAAGTACCGACGCCGTTTAAACAAGGCGGTTTCGCAGCTCCGTAGTAGAAGAAAGCCATGATTTTCGATAGTTCGTCCGCTGTTCTAGTACCTGAAAAAAAAATATATATGTTTAGAACGGTTATCGAGATTTGGGTTTCGGGTTTCAAGAGATTACCTTTCTCGCGGTATAGTATCTTTCCGGCTTTAGTGAAGATGATCTCTGGGAAAATAGATACTTGTAGAGCAGAGACTAAATCTGTCTCGACCACAGCGTCAACCGCAACACACTGGAAGTAATAAAAATACAGGCGGATTACGCAAAGACTAAAGACATACTCGCAAGATTCAATACAACGGTTTTGGAAATGGTCAAAGAGATTTTCCGAAAACTTACTCGTGGTGAAGGAAGTCCACGGTTCCATATTACGTGTACCGCTTTCTCTAGCTCTTCCCTGATTTTTTCGTTTTGTTTCGGCCTAAAATACGTAGTAGATACTTGTATCAAATCTCAACAACAAAGCTAGCATTACTATACTCAGAAATACCGACCTTTTGTAGCGGTTGTGAACAAGAACCATAAGCGGACTAATATCTTTTAACACCGCCTCTTCCCATTCATCAGCCGTGAGGTCTTTAATCGGGCGTATGTAGTTATCATCTTGCCAAACAATCTCCTTCTCACTATCATCTCCATCATTATCGTTGTCATCATCATCTGTCTTTCTTTTCGTTCTTGATTGTTATCTTATTAAAGAACTGGTTAAAGCTAAACCCCCAACCATCAGCATCCTCAGGCCAATCAGGATCGTCTTCGTTAACAACTAGCGGGTAATCAGCAAGAAGTTTTTGCATCTTCTTCCTCTTCTCGTCGAGGTTAATCACTTCTTCTTCTTCTTCTTCTTCTTCGTTATCAGAATGATTATTAATCACTTCTCTTATCTTCTTCCTCCATTCTCGTCTCTCTTCCGGATCATCGAAACTTCTTGCTTCGTCGTTTGTATCTTTTTTCACTTCGTCTTCTTCGTCTTCACTGTCACTTTCTTCTTCTCTCCATGACTTCTTCCCAAGTTTATCAACCAAACCAAAAGCTTTCACATTTCTTCTTGATTTCATAACATTTCCCTTCAAATAGATCCAAACATAATTGTGTAATCATGTAAGTGAAACAAGGCTAGAGAAAAAAGGATAAAGATGCAAACTTTCATTCTTATTAAGCTTAACAAATCAAAATTAGAGAATTAAGTCATCGGAAACTAACCGAGAAGGCGATGTTGGCCGAATCAAAACGATTCCTTTTACAATGTGTAGAAGCAGGAACGGTGGAACACAATGGGGAAGAGCTGAATCCGTTCTCTTTCACAGGGCAAGTGAATTGGGTCGAATATGGGAGAATCATTTCACCAAAAATCAAACACCCAAAGAGGTTTCTGAGTGAAATTTCAAGACTAAGAAACAAAAATTGAATCACGTATCAAAAGGAAGAAGGGAAATATGAATCGAGGGTTCGATTGATAACTCCGAATAGAGGAAATAAAAGTTGAGAAAGAGAAAAGAAGGTAAATTTAACAAACCTGGAGTTTATAGTGCTTGAATTTGGCAGAGGATTGAAAAAAAAACTGGAATCGCTGTGCGTCTTCCTCAAGAGGAAGCTTAAAACCCTGAAGAAACCTCAGTCTTGTTAATTGGGATAGAATCGTTGGAAAAAAAAAAAAAAAAAAACGACACGTCACGCACATTTTTTTTTCTTAAAGGATTTATAAAATGGTTTATTAGGTGTATAATAGTTTGGGATATGTAAGTAACGTGTTGTAAATAGAATTTAGGTAAGTAACATCTACTTAAAACAAATTAACCAAAATACCCTTAATGATCTGATTAACTATAGATAGTTGGCTATGGGTTCACATTATAATAGTTGACTATGTAACACATTGGTTATGTAAATGAGTATTTGCTATTATTAGTTGTAATATAGTTCACTCTATGACTAATTTATTATGATTATAGTTAACTATTTATTCATGCATAGTCAGCTACTCAATTTTTTTTAAAAATATTTAAGTGTGAATAGCCAACTATCATATCAAAACATAGTTGACTATGTAAAACATTGTCTATGTAAAAGAGTGTTTGATATTCTAGTTATATAATTCATTTTGTGATTAATTCACTATGATTATAGTCGACTACCTATAAATGCATAGTTAGCTATTCACTTTTTCTATAATATTTATCTGCGAATAGTGGACTATTTGCGAATAGTCAGCTATGAGATCAAAATATAGTGGACTATTTATCATGTAACTGAATAAAGTTAAAATGGTCATTCTAGATATGCTCCATGTTATTTACCTAATTATAATTTAGGTAATGTTATATCCTTAATTATTAATGCAATAAGTATTATATATGCTAATTTCCCTTTATAAAATTTATTGTTCTCCATTTCCTTTGTGGACCTGACATAATTAGATGATTTGAAAAAACACTTTCAGAATCACAAATTGTGTTGAAAATATATGTACCATTAGGAATATAAGAAAAATTGTAGTTTCTTTGTGTTGTATGTGGTCTTAATTTGCAAGATTTAATTAAACCAATCTTTCAACTCGCTGGATTAAAATTAGATTAGTCAGATTATTTAAATT
The DNA here is from genome assembly GCA_963576765.1 of Draba incana. Lineage (NCBI taxonomy): Eukaryota > Viridiplantae > Streptophyta > Magnoliopsida > Brassicales > Brassicaceae > Draba > Draba incana. The sequence continues at coordinate 4,880,359 of OY755214.1, read as the reverse complement.
AATTAACGGTGGTTGGACCATGGAATTACGCCGATTAATATCATCCAAGATATATTACAAAAACAAAGTAAAACCCCGAATAACTTTATGGTTATCACAAAAAGAAAAAATACAAGGAAATCATAGCAAACTTGGGATTATCTTATCTTTGTTGGACTAGGGAAAAGGAGTAACTAAGAAGAAAACATAATCTCTATTTAAGCAGTAATTATCCCCTCCTCTCTATTAACAAACTCTTTTGTTAATCTGTCCCTTGTGGAGTAAGCAAGACTCTTTTTTTTACTTGAAAAAATATCAATAACGATGGATCAAGTCGAAGGTTTTGAGGCAAGTCTCGAGTCTCAAGAAGGAAGAGAAAGAAGTGTATTCGCTGACTTTCCTAGGAGAAGAAGAAACCCTCGAGCTCTGGCTCCGGTTCTATCTCCGGTCAACCACGGTGGTCCACGGCTAAAGCAGCTCGGATTATACATTTGTTTTCTTTTATCTTTTTCTTTCATTCTTTCCCTGTTAGGTTTATGGTTTTTAACTAGGGATTATTGTTTTATGCTTCTTAATTGATTTCTTATTCTAAACAAAATCACACGTTGATTTTAAAATTCATATCAAAATCATATGTTATTCGTTCCATGTTTGTCAAATCCTAGTTAAAATTATGTGTTATTCAATGGTAAGAGTTTTACGTAACTCGAAAGTACAAATGATACTCTCTATCTCAATCTCAAACACAGTTTAATGTTTGCTTGTAAGTAGAATTGATTGCTCAAACACAGTTTAATGTTTGCTTTTAAGTAGAGTTGATTGAAACAAGCCAATCAAACAAACCAAGTTTAGTCTCTCTTCTTTTCTTTTGGTTTAATCTCTGATTCGAATACTCGACCAGTTTCTTCCATAGATCTCCCACGGTCCATCCTTTCGATATAATCGATTCTGTTACCTACAAACCAAAACCGGATATTTAATCAGCACAAGACATTGTTCTGTTTTTGTAATTAGATGCAAATGATAAGAAATTAAGAAACCTGATTTAGGTTATGGAGTGTTTCAAATCCAAAAGTGTAGTAAGCCATGAAAGGTCTTCTTGCCTGACATGTATTGATGTTGTGAGCTAAAAATATTCCATTGATTAATCAATGGAGATAAAAAAATATAAGTTAAAGATTTGACCTGTGAAACAGCAATCCATTGAAGTAGAGATTTGAGCTCAGGATCTCCACCATAAGCCCCACATCCCCAATTCCCTGTGGCAACACCAATTCCATCTTCATAATCTATGCAGCTTTGATTCTTGCATACATGGAGGAAACCAGAGAATGCCTTATTGGTCTCCCTGACGAAAAACGAACAAAACAACAAATTACTACTCCATCCATTTCAATTTATTTTAAGTGATGTTTTCAAGTTCCTATGCAAAATTATTTGTGTTTTTGTTGTTTTTGACTCTTTGAATTCTGCTTATTGTTCTTTTACTGGTTGAATTGTTTTGGAGTTGATTATAAAACATGTTTTAATTTGAAACAAATAAAAAATTAAAATGATTTCTTAATTTATGTGCAGAAACCTTAAACATAAAGTAATATGAAACCGAGGGAGTAAGAAGTATTAGACAGAAGACTTAAGAAGATAGTAGTTTTGATTGACCATTACCGGAGGAGGGATTCGGGTTTGTATTGGGAAAGTCCGGGATGGCGAAGAGCATCTATGGCGATGATTCTTGTTTTTCGCCTTCCGAAAACACCTATTTCCTTTGTATCGATGTAATCACCCGAAAACCGAAACGAAGATGAATATCTACATGAAACATTTTCAGAATCACATTTAATGTTTCTATGTATAATTAACTCAAAAATATATGTAACAAGATGTACCCTGTGTAATGAGAGTATCTTTCAGCACCAACAATCTCAATGGATTCAGTGACTTCCATAGCTGGTAAAAAGAGCATTCCAGCTATCAATTCTGGATTGATCATGAATCTAATCTCTTCCTGTGTTTTTTATTTCACAAAATTATTCACATCAAGAAACATTAGTCCAAGTTTGAGAAAATTTCACAAGATCAAAGGGATTTTTTTCAGACTTGGACACATCCTTTGCGAAGAGCACCGCCTCCTAAGTACTTATTAGCAAAGTCAACTTCAAGAGATTCAGCGCAATGATCCTCGATTAGACCAGAAGTATAAACCTACACCATTGAGAACTATAAATTCCTTATTGTAGAATCAAACATTGGTCATGTTTAGTTGATTACCTCAACAGGGCAAAGGTTGATAGTAGACTTGCTCCAAAAATCTAAATCTTGTTCGAAGGAGAGGATCTTTCGTTCGAATGAGACGAATCCAGGAGGGATAGAAGAAGATAGTCTCTGAAAGTAATGAATTATGCACTTTATCTTATGCTCTTGCTTCTCATTTCCTCCTGTGTTGATTAGTAGACTCCTATAATATAGGTCAACACAAGATCTTAAATCTTGATTTTGTTATAAACCTAGAATTTGTTCGAGAATGTATACCCGAATAGTTTATTGAAATTGATGTTTGGAAGACGATTCGGGCTTCTATTATCGACAGGGAACAAACAAAAGAAAGAGCATGAAAGCAATGCTCCTATAAGTTCCTACCATAGCAAAACAGAACAGATTTCATGCTCAACTTTTTGTGTATATATTTATAGAAAGTCGGTTTAATAAGTAATGTCTGAATTTGGAACATATATACCTGGCTAAGGAACACAATGCCGGCTTTCTTGGAACCTAAGATACGAAGACCGGTTTCGATTCCATTGATGAGATTATCTGAATTCAGATAATGTGATTCCAAGAGAGATGGGAGTCTTAGAAGACGAGAAGCCATTGATGGTAAAACCTTGTTAAACCATATGCTTGATTCTTCTTTCGACATTCTCTGCACCAAAATCAATACATTATTCACTTTACCAAACCGATAAATCGATATAAGGAGGCTTTTGTGTCACCTCGTCAAAGAAGAGAGCGTAGCCTTGAAGTGATAAAGAAGAAAGATGACAAGTCAAAGAGAGAGCTTGTCTCATGTCAGAGATGGAATCAGACAGAGTTTGTCCTGAGTCTACTCGGCTTTGACTCGGTCCTTTAGTTATACCTTCTAAAACCTCAAGAAAGTGCGCAGATGGCCAAGATAGAATTGAATCCTGAATCTTAAGTGGCAAGTAAGGTAAGATTGTCTCAAGATCTTCTCTTTTCTCCATTTCTCTTGATATTTTTGTTTGTTTGTTTTGCTTCACATTCTGAAAGATGAAACCAAGATCACATCAATATATAATATCTAGAGACTCTAGACAGCTGATTTGATTAAACTAAACACTTTTGACCTAAGAGATTATTAGTTTATTCTATCTTGGCTTGCCGATCAAGAAAATTCTCTCTACAGCTCACCTCGCTGATTAATTTAATTTAGTCAATTGTAATGTATTTGGTATTGTTTATTATGTCATTAAAAGTTAACTGGATCAAACATTTGATTTGATGTTATAAAGTGTTATAGAGTATAAAGCTCTGTTTTTTTCTTCTTCTTTGTTATTCCTCTGTTACGTTACTTCATTCTTGAGCTTGTAGAGCTACAAGTGTTTGTAAAATATAGATCTTCTGCCTGAGACGTAGGGATTATTCAAATTGAGTATCATGAAGTCGTTAATTTAAGAAATTTTGTATGGCTTCTAGTACTACACAGAAAAAAAAAAGGGAAATTGCCATATATATAACTCAAAAAAAAATTATAATTAATTTTGTAACCATTTACCCTAGATCTAAGGGTTATTATTTTGCTACATAGAGCACTTTTTGCTATAAGCTTGATTACTAAATTTTTTTGTGTTATTATGCAAATTGACCCAAAAAAAACTATAATTGAAAACATAACCATTTACCCTAAATCTATTGGATATGAATAAACCACATATGCTAATTTTTGTCAGTTTTTTTTTTTTTTTTTGCTAAACGATTTTTTGTCAGTTACCTAATTATTACTCCCTCCGTTTCACGAAGATAGATTTTTTGAGTTTTTCACACATATTAAGAAAAACAATTATTATCTGTAAAAAGTGTATTGATTTCTACAATAAACCGTTTTCAAGAAATTCTAACCAATAGTATTTGATTTTTTTTCTTGAAAGTTACAATCTCTCATCAATAAATGCTGAAAATCTATCTTCATAAAACAACTTTAAAAACTAAAAAAATTTATCTTCGTGAAACGGAGGGAGTAATTATTTTTGGTTATTGGGCAAATAAGATACCATTGATGGTGAAGTGCTCACTCTAAAACCTTTTGTGTTACTCTAATATATTGAGAATCACTAAAACATTACTTTTTCGCAAGTCTGAGACAATACAAAAACAATAATAAAAATACAAGATAAATACTGATATTAAAAAATAAAAATAAGAACAAGATATACGGAATTTTTCCGTAAACAGAGGCAATTGTGGTTTCAATTTATCATTGTCCGTTTAGGTATAGAAATCACGTAATAAAGTCTATATAAGCATAGAGGACTCTATTTTTTTTTTTTTCTGCTGCTCATTGTCTATTTTCTTGTTCTTGTAAAATCAACTTGGTAAGCTAGATAGGAATTAAGGATGGCTAGACCAGAATGGCTCGTTAACTTGATGAGAGAACGTAACGGTTTCGATGCAAAGCTGATATTCGAAAAGGAACTTACTACGACTGATGTTGCCAAACAACAAAACCGTCTCTTGATTCCATCTGCGAGGATAGTGGCTCGGGACTTTTTGAACGAGGAAGAGTCGAACATCATTGAGCAACATCATCACAACGGGAATCATGTCCAAGGACTTAATGTAACCTAGCTTGGTGGATTCTGAGGGTCAACAATGGGATCTTAACCTCAGGAGATGGATTATGAAATTCTCTGCCAATTACGTCTTGGCTTCGGGGTGGAACAACGTCGTCGTCGATAAGAGACTCCAGTCAGGCCAGACCATTCGGCTCTGGTCCTTTCATTCCCCAAAAGGGCTCTATTTCGCTATGTGAGATGTGACCATATCAATCTTGTGGGATTGTAGCCCTATTGCCTTTTAATGCAAGTTTTTTTTCTTTTTTCATACTTTTGTTTTTCTTCAACAACATGCATCATGCGGAGTGGTTTTTCTTCATTATTATGAATGTTGTTAACAATTCCTTAATTTTTTAAGAGAATGGATGATACTTTTGTTAATTTTGATATATTTTATTTCCAACTATTTCATATAAATTTTTAGCTCAAAATCATTTACTTCTCAGTTCTCACTAAGTAAAACTAAATCAAAAAGCTCAAATCGGTAATCTGCTTAATTCTTCCGTGATTTTCACATAACAGTATTCAAATAAAGTTAACCGGATCAAACAACAGTTTTGATGTTACAATTTACAAAAGTCACACGTACGTCTTCATTCTCAAGCTCATGTTCTTGTCGAGTTATAAGTTTTTGTAAATCGTATAAATTAAATCTTCAATTCTCAACGTATAGCAGATTCCATAGGTTAATAACAACAAATATAGCATATTCCATAATGGGATTGGCCATTATCTGAATTGTACAATTTTATTTTATTTGTTCTCTATCTTTTCCTAGATTAAAACATAGAACTCTGTATAACTGAAGAAAAAATAAATCCTATATAAGTGTATTATTCACCAAGTTTGTAGAAAAAAAAACCCGAAAAAAACCCTAGAACAATATTAAAACAGAGCCACGTAATATTAACATGGAAGTGGAATACTTTTGATTGGCGATAAAATCTTAAAATATATATAATAATATAATTCACCTGAAAAATAAAAAACAACGAATAGGAATTCAAGATTAATACGGATATTGAAAAAAAAAGAGAATAAGATAAACAGGGAACTAATTAGAAAACAATTTCCTAATAGGACTGCAGTTTACAATATATCATTTTTTTTTTTTGATAAAAAGTTTACAATATATCATTGTCCGTCAGGAAAAGGAAAATTGCATAATGTATTTAAGTAGAGGGCTTATCGTCCTTGTGATCATTCTCTATTTCCTTCTTGTTATCAATATTCGTTGCGAAAGAAAAACCAAAACTTTTCGATAACTATGGAGACCGGTTTAGATCAGATATATAAGGCAATGCTTGATATTTCATCTGTAGCAACGGAGAGATTTGTTAGTGACGAGGGAAAAGGTAATAGGTCGAGTGAAGCTAGGGTTGAGGTTGAAGAAGACAGTCTTAGGGCAACGAAGAGCTCTTCCTTGGGGAAACGGAAACTTGACGAGCATGATACTCAAAGCCCTACACAAAACCCTAATGATGTTGCTTCTTCTTCTTCACGTTCGTACCCCATAGAGTACGAAAGGCGTCTTGTGGTGCCCAACGAAGAAGAGGTTAGAGAAATAGAGCCAATTAGGGAAGTAGAGCCACCAGTCAGGGAAATAGAACCGGTTAGAAGAGAGGAGGAGGAGGCGGTTGAAGAGGAGAGGATTACGCCGGAATGGCTGGTTAACTTGATGAGAGAAGAGAACGGTTTCGACGCGAAGCGGATATTTGAAAAGGTACTTACTAAGACTGATCTTGCTAAACACCATAACCGTCTCTTGATTCCAATGAACAAGATAGTGGATAATGACTTTTTGAACGAGGAAGATATGAGAATCATAATGGAACATTATCGCAAGCGACGTAACAAAGGACTTGATGTGATCTTTGTTGGGTCTGATGGTCAAAAGTGTGAGCTTAACTTTAGGAGATGGGACATAAAGAGCTCTTCCAATTACGTCTTGGTTTCCGGATGGCACAATGTCGTCGTCGATAACAGGCTCCGTGTAGGGCAAACCATTCGCCTCTGGTCTTTCCACTCCCCACAAAAGCTCTTTTTTGCTATTGCTCCTCCCAATCCAGCTCCGGCTCTGGCTCTAGGTCCAGCTCCTGTTCCAGCTCCTGTTCCAGCTCAGGCTCCGGATTCAGCTCTAGCCCCGGTTCCGGATCCAGCTTCTCCCAATCCAGCTCCGGCTCTGGCTCTAACTCTGGCTCTAGGTCCAGCTCCTGTTCCAGCTCAGGCTCCGAATCCAGTTCCGGATCCAGCTCTAGCTCTATCTCTAGCTTTGGTTCCAGCTCCAACTCAAGCTCCAGCTTTAGGTCTAGCTCTATCTTTATTTTCAGATAACGTTCCGGTTACATATCTAGAGGATGATGAAAGGATAAAGAGTGCGTTTGCTAACTGTCGAAAGAGAAGCATTCGAGTTCCGGTTCCACCTCCAGATCCGGTTTATCAATTGGCTAACCGTAATTAATACCGTGCCATGAAAGTAGTTTGGAGTTTAGGCATTCAAAGGAGTTATTTTGTTGGTTTTTTTTGGCTTTTTGGTTTTTTGGTGCTTTATTCCGAGTGTTAACTTCCTTAAATGTTTTAATGGAATGACAATTTTATTGTTTTAGCAAGTTTTATCCAACTGCCTTTATTACCAGATCCAGATTTTCTAGTTTTTGGTATGCAACTAGTTTCTAGCACATCAAAAAAAAAAAAAAAATGTAGAAACCCTAGAGAAACTCCAGTTTTGTTTGTAGAGATGCTTCTCGAACAAAATTAAGAAAGAGCCAAAGATATATGGCAAATACGGATTAAAACAAAAAATAAAGAAAAGATAAATACAGAATTAATTAGAAAACAGTTTGCAAATAGGATTTTATATTTCCAATTTTTCCTTGTCCGTATGTAAAAGGAAAATTGCAATGTGTATTTAAGCAGAGGGGCTTATACTCCTCTCTCTTGTGCTCATTCTTGAGTATTTTTGGTTTGTCATTATTTCCTTCTTGTTAGTATATCAGTTTTCATTGCGGAGAAAAAAAACCTAAATCTTTTGATAACGAGGATGGCGAACGGTGAATATGATCTAGCCTTGAAGAGAATGTTAGATATTTTATCTGTAGCAGCGGAGATAATATTAAACGAAGAAGATAGTCTTAAGGCAGCGAAGATCTCTTCATTGGGCAAACGGAAACTTGACGAGCACGATAGTCAACAAAACCCTAAAAACATTGACATATTCTTCCAAAGTAATTGGTAAGGCATCTTATTTTGTTTTCCTGCTTCGTGCTGTGATGCATACTCGGCAACCTTTAAAAACACAAGAAGGATTTGTAAATTTGGGGCATATAGGTGTAACATGTAAGGATAATAATGAAGCCACATACGTAAATAGTTCATCAAAGTTAATTCTTTGAAGATGATTTAAGCGCCTGTCAACTTCAGGGAACAAACAAAAGAAGGAACAGGCAAGAAGAGCTGCAATCAACTCCTGTAGAAGACAGCAACTTTCAGTCAATCAGTATTAGGAATGAAGCTTGGTTGCAAAAGTCAAGCAACTTCACCTCTAAAGAGTACTAGAAAGTTACTATACCAACTTTTATTCAATGGAACGTAACGCAAGTTTTTTTGGACTCGGAGAGTATACCTGGCTAAGATACACAATGCCAGCTTCTTGAGGGCCTAATAGACGAAGCCCGGATGCAATTCCATCAAGAACATGGTCTGCCTTCTGATAGTGCGTTTCTAACATTGAAGGCAACGGCTGATAGACCTTTGAAAGCTTATACAAGGTGAAGATTGAAGTAAAGAGGAGGTGTTGAGTGGCAGAAGCAAATGGAGAAGGAAGAGGTTGTTATTAGTTGGTTAAAGTCGTTGAGGAAGTGGGACGTTGATCAGGGGAAGAGTTGACTGAGACACTTGGGTATAAATAGAGTATCTTGTAAAGAGTAGAATTTTATCTCATTTTTTTGACTTTGTAAGAGAATATTTTACAAAGGAAATAAAGAAATACATACGTTTTACTCAAAATAGAAGTAAAGTCTATCAAATTGGTGCGGTGAGCCGTCTTCACTATGCCGACGACGAGAACCAACGGCGGCGCCGAAAATTCGTCACCGGAGATGACTGTCACTGATCAAATCAGAGCGTTGAGAGAAACGTCGGATTCAAGATATGCCGAATCGCAGGAAAGATTCGCAGCTCTGGAATCGTCGGTTCAAGAGATTCTTCGGATTTTGAAAGGCGATAATCGTTTATCGGAGCAAGTTCCAGTCACCGGAGGAGCTAATTCCAATTCGTCGGAGCAAATTGCTCAGATACGTGACTCGACTCTTGATTCTAACCGCCGTAGTCTTAGCGAACCAAATCAGGTGGTTAGTGAAACTCAGGAACCTTGCGATTCGATTCAGGTGATTGGGATGTCGAATCGACCTAGGGATAAGTGGTTGAAGAAGCTAGAGATGCCGGTTTGTGATGGATCGGATATCTACGGCTGGATTGCGAAAGCAGAACGATTCTTTCGGATTGGTGAGTTTACATATGAAGAGAAGTTGGGAGAGATCTCTGTTAATGTCACTGGGAAAGTTTCGAAATGGTATAATTGGGAAACTCGAAGGGTTGGGTTCAAGAATTGGAAAGAATTCAAGATGAAATTGTTAAAGAGGTTTGGTGTTTCAAGGGAGTTAACTCCATCGGAAAGGTTGTATTCTCTGAAACAGCTGGGAACTGTTGACGAATTTGTAGAAGAATTTGAGGATTTATCAGCTCAAGTAATATATGTAGATGATGAGGGTTTAGAAGCTATTTTCAAGAATGGTTTAAAGCCAGAGATAAAGGCTTTAGTTCGGATGTTAAAACCAAAAGGATTGACAAAATTGATTGAGAATGCATTAGAGATGGAGGCTAGTGTCATGTCTGAGATTGTTTCAGGAGCAATCAATCAGAAGAGTGGTGGATACAAACTCAGATCTTCATTCTCTAGTCAGAATGATACTTGGCAGATGAAACCAAGAAACATTCCAGTTTCAGGGAAACCAAGAAACACGTTTCAAGGAGGGAATAAGGATATAAAACCCCAATTGAGATTGTCTCCAGCTGAATTTGAAGAGAAGAAGCGTAAAGGATTGTGCTTTAAATGCGATGACAAATACTTTGTTGGTCATCAATGTCATAATAAGGAGTTAAGAGTTCTTCTAGTCATCAATGGCTGTAAGTTTGAATTAAAGGAGGATGGGGAAGAATCGGCAGTAGATGAAGAAGGGGAAGAAGAAAAAAAGGACTTGATGAAATTATCTCTTAACTCTTTTTGGGATTAAATTCTCCGACTACAACCAAGTTAAGAGGGTTTATAGGGAAAACAGAGATTGTGGTGATGTTAGATAGTGGTGCAACTCATAACTTCATGTCCCCTGGAGTTTTGAAAAAAGCTAAACTGCAATCTAACCGGAATAATAACTTGGAGGTGATGTTAGGAACTGGCATTGTAGTAAAGGATTGGGAGTTTGTAGAGAAGTGAAATTCAGGATACAAGATTTGGAGTTTGCAGCTGATTTTATCAACTTGGAGTTAGGTAACACAGACGTTATACTGGGTATACAATGGTTAAGTACTTTGGGAAAGTGTCAGGTTGACTGGAAAACACATGAGTTGTCTTTTGAGTATAAGGGCAAACAAGTGACCATTATGGGAGATCCATCTCTACATGCTCAGAAGTTATCCTTGAAGACTCTTACTACGGGCTATGAAAGACATAATAACTATGAGGAGTTTGTCGCAGTGAGTGGGTTGGAATCAGGTCAGAAGGAAAGGCTCATTCCAAAACAGATTCAGGATTTATTGGAGGAGTTTTCTATGGTATTTGAAGAACCAAGAACTTTACCTCCAGTGCGGGGTAGAGAACATTCTATAAATTTAGTGCCTGAGGCAGGTCCAATTAGTGTCAGACCGTAGAGATACCCTCATTGCCATAAAGAAGAAATGGAGAAGATGGTTAAACAAATGTTGGAATCAGGGATAGTTAGACCGAGTCATAGCCCATTCTCTAGTCCAGTGCTCTTAGTTAAAAAAAAAAAAGATGGTTCTTGGAGGTTTTGTGTAGACTATAGAACATTGAATAGAGTGACTATAGTGGATAAATTCCAAATCCCAGTCATTGATCAATTGCTAGATGAATTACATGGGTCTAAGATCTACTCTAAACTGGATTTGAGGCATCAGATCAGAATGGAAGAAAGAGGTGTGGAGAAAACAGCATTTAGGACTCATGATGGATTATATGAGTTCCTAGTAATGCCATTTGGCCTTACCAATGCACAAGCTACTTTTCAAGCGTTGATGAATGAGTTGTTTAGACCATTCCTCAGGAAGTTCATCTTGGTATTTTTTGATGATATACTAGTGTATAGTTCTTCTGTGGCTGAACATGTAGCTCATTTGAAGGTTGTTTTGGAAATTTTTGACAACCACAAGCTGTTTGCAAACAAAAAGAAGTGCTTATTTGCTCAGCCTCAGGTGGAATACTTGGGACACATAATTTCAGAAGCAGGTGTGCTTACAGATCCTAGTAAGACCGAAGCTATGATGAAGTGGCCGACTCCGAAGAATGTGAAAGGAGTTAGAGGATTTTTGGGTCTCACAGGTTATTATAGAAGATTTGTGAAGAATTATGGAGCTATTGCAACGCCATTAACAGAATTGTTGAAGAGAGAACAATTTCTATGGTCAGCTCAAGCTCAAGTGGCTTTTGATACATTGAAGAGAAGTATGAGTTTTGCTCCAGTATTGGCTTTGCCAGATTTTCAAGAAATCTTCATTGTAGAATCTGATGCTTCAGGGTTTGCATTGGGAGCTGTATTGATGCAAAGGCATAATCCTATAGCATATTTCAGCCATGGATTGACTGAAAGAGAACAGTTAAAGCCCATTTATGAGAGAGAGTTGATGGCCATTGTGATGGCCATTCAGAAATGGAAACATTACTTGTTGGGGAAAAGATTCTTGGTTCGAACTGACCAAAAAAGTTTGAAGTTCCTGGTAGAACAAAGAGAAGTGTCAATGGAGTATCAGAAGTGGTTGATCAAACTTCTTGGTTATGAATTTGACATTGTTTATAAACCTGGAGTGGAGAATAAAGCAGCAGTTGGGTTGTCTAGGATGCATCAGCTGGTTGGGATCTCTACCTTGTTATTTGCGGTGACAATGCCACAAGTGATGGATCTCCAGGAGCTATACGAAGAGATTGACAGAGATACTCAGATTCAGCAGAAACTAAAGTTGGTTCAGGAAGGAGAGTTGGACACCAAAGGTTATTCAGTGGTCAATGGGAAGTTTTTTAACAAACAGAGATTGGTTATTCCTAAAATTTCCAAGTTTATTGCCATCTTGTTTAAAGAATGCCATGATAGCCTTCAAGGTGGTCATTCAGAAGTGTTTAAAACAAAGAAGAGGATCCAGAATCAGTTCTACTGGCCTAAAATGTCTGAAGATGTGCAGAAGTATGTGGCAGCGTGTAGGGTGTGTCAAACACATAAATACTCCACAATGTGCCTTGCCGGTCTATTACAGCCATTGGCTATTCCCCAACAGATATGGGAAGACCTCTCTATGGACTTCATTGAGGGACTACCATCATCAGAGGGAATGAATCTGATAATGGTGGTAGTGGATAGACTATCAAAATACAGTCATTTTGTGGGTTTAAAGCATCCATTCCAAGCTACGGATGTAGCTAATAAGTTCACCAAGGAGATTATCAAGCTTCATGGGTTTCCTAAGACAATTGTCTCCGACAGAGATAGAATCTTTTTGAGTAAATTCTGGACGCAGTTGTTTCATTTAGCGGGTACTAACGGATGGACAAACAGAAGTACTCAATAGATGCTTGGAGACATTTTTAAGGTGTTTTGCTTCATCTCATCCAAGAAAGTGGGGTAAATATTTGTGCTGGGTAGAATTGTGGTATAACACTTCTTTCCATACATCGCTTAAGGCTACACCATTTAAAGTGGTATATAGTAGGGATCCACCACAGTTGGTACAGTATGAGATGGGGTCTACTCAAAACCTGGAGTTAGAAGAAATGCTGGTTCAGAGAGATATGATGTTGTCTCAGATTAAGGAGCATTTGATAAGAGCTCAATCTATCATGAAGAATAATGCAGATAAGAAAAGAAGGGACTTGGAATTTCAAGTAGGTGCTCAGGTTTTTCTGAAACTTCGGCCTTATAGGCAACAATCAGTGAGTAGAAGAGTGTTTCCGAAACTTGCAGCAAAATACTATGGTCCATTCCAAGTATTGAAGCGTATTGGTAAAGTGGCTTATAGATTACAACTCCCAGATGGTTCCAAGATTCATCCGGTGTTTCATGTATCACAACTGAAACCGGTGATAGGAAAACATCACCAGGTCACTATTTTGCCTCAGGTATTGAATGAAGTGATCATTGAGCCAGTGGATATCTTAGACACTAGATACAATGCAGATGGTGATTTAGAGGCATTGATCACGTGGTCTGGACTGCCTTCACACGAACACTCTTGGGAGAAAGTCAAGGAGTTGAAGCAACAATTTCCTGAATTTCAGCTTGAGGGCAAGCTTGGTTCTCGCGAAGGGGGTATTGATAGACCTTTGAAAGCTTATACAAGGAGAAGATTGAAGTAAAGAGGAGGTGTTGAGTGGCAGAAGCAAATGGAGAAGGAAGAGGTTGTTATTAGTTGGTTAAAGTCGTTGAGGAAGTGGGACGTTGATCAGGGGAAGAGTTGACTGAGACACTTGGGTATAAATAGAGTATTTTGTAAAGAGTAGAATTTTATCTCATTTTTTGACTTTGTAAGAGAATATTTTACAGAGGCAATAAAGAAATACATACGTTTTACTCAAAATAGAAGTAAAGTCTATCAACCGCAGAAGTAATCCACACAACGCAGGAACCACTTCATCAAAAAACTTAGCTGACTCTTCTCTGGAAATTTTCTGCAACCCAACAAAACAATTGTTAGTGAGCCCTTTATGAATGCCAACCATTTCCTTAATGCTCCATACTAAATGTTCACCTTAAGAGATACAATGAATCAAGAAACACAAAAAACCAAGAAAGAAGATTGATGGACAGAAGAAGTGGTACCTTGTCAAAGAAAATAACATATCCTTTAAACTCATAAGGTCCAACTTCAGATGGATTCAAGAAGAGGGATCTCTTCATATTTCTCATGCCAGAGTCTCTCCCGAGTTGACCATTGACTCACTCGGTCCTCTAGACATTGTTTGGAGCTCTTCTTCAACAGAAGGTGGCCAAACTAGAGATGAAGACTGAGCCACAAGAGGCAGATACTGAAGAATCGAACTAAGATCTTTCCTCTTCTCCATCCTAATTTCCTTTCTTGATTTCCTGAGAGAGACTTAAAAAGTAGGAGATAATAGTTTGCTAAGGATTGAGAAAAGGATATCAATACGCATTTTATTTCTTTATAACAGATAGCACCAAAGTCAAACAGGAGCACGTTTTCCTGAAAGACTTGAGTCCATCATTTACTCTGGCAGCTAACTTTCCAGGAAAGTTCTGCATAATTTACCCAAGAGAACTTGTTTATGTAAATAAAGACAGGTTCAAACATTTGACCAAAACCATATATCAGCATGACTAGTGCACCTAAATGAATGATGTTTGAGGATCAAGAACTGGTGAAAATACAACTTATTCATGGCTGTGAGTTGTAAAATAATCACTTTTTACATGTCCATGTGGGCAAATGCATAGATACAGCGTGAAGATGCAACAAACAACTTGATCAAGGTGAGTCAAGATGGCCGGATAGCCTCGTTGTTGGTAGCTAGAGATGGAAGTAGCCAAGAAATGAAGCCAAGATTGGTTTGCCTGTACAGCCGTTGAGCAGAATATTCTAACATCATGTTCCATAGATCTCCAACGGTCCATTCATGGGAAATAATCCACTTGGTCACCTGTCCTTGTAAGATGATGTATCAGTTGCAAAATCTAAGAAAGTTCACACACGACCAAACAACACAATACACTTACTACAAATTCAATGTTTCATAATTTTCTGTTCTGAAAGAAAGGTTCTAGAATTGGGGAGTTTTAAAGAGTAAGAGAGGTTACCTGGTCTAGGTTTTGGAGGGCCTGCACTCCAAAAGTGTAGTATGATATAAATGGTCTACGCGCCTGGAAAATACCCATGACCAAGTCAACAACGAAGCGTCAAATGAAACCGCTATCTATCTCATTGTCCAAAAGGAAGCTGTGGAAAATTTGAGACTAATTCTAGAAAATATTAGTCAAAAGTGACATGGAGGGCTTCTTAAAGTCAAAACACACTAAGTCTGTGGTTTCAGAGGGAAATGATTTTGAAGTGTTTATTTTCCACCGCATATTGGTACTCAACTTGTACCATCCAGGAAAATTAAAATTATGATGGGAAAGGGCACCTGGGAAGCAGCAAGCCATTGGATCATAGCCTTTAGCTCTGGGTCTCCTCCAAAAACACCACATCCCCAATTCCCAGTTGCAACACCGTCATCTTCATGATCCATGCAATCGGCTCCTTCCACATGAAAATCTCTGACAAAATTGTTAGCAGGCTTCTCTCTATTTGGCTCTACATCATTTAGTGAAGCTCCGTGTGGCTGTATCAGAAGCAGTAGACAATAACAAAGAAAAAACAAAATCAAAACTTTATTTTCCAAAAGACATTAAAAATGCCTATTAATGAAAATGGGTACTAAATGTTCATAGCGAAAATTCCAACCACTGTAGTTTCTGTATGCGAAAGACCAGAATCTTTGTCGTTTCTGGCAAGCTGAATTACATTATCCCCTCTATCTATGAACATGTTCTGGTGCTGCCAAGATCTTCTATGATTTAAAAAGCCACATAGAGCCTTATTAATTTCCCTGGAAAAACAGAAAGAGAGAGGGAAAAATAGACATTAAATTTCAAGTGTAAAGAAAATAAGTGAGTAGTTAGACTCCAAAATTTCGAATAAATGCAAACCCAAAATTGTCAAAGGCACCTACGAATCCCAAAAAGAAGGTTTCACATACCGCAAAAGGCTTATCTTTTTAAAGTGTCTTATTTTTGGGGCACATAATGCATCTATTGCAACAATTCTGGTTCTTCGCCTTTTGAAAGGATCCATTGCCTTTTTGTCAATGTAGTCACCCGCAAACCGAAACGAAGATGCATACCTGCAGCAGATAACAATTTCATATAAAATAAGGGTAAATAACCATAATGGTTAACAATTCTTCAAAACCTGATAATTCAGATGCCAACTATTGACCATTTCTACGTCAGCGAATGCATGATTATTACCCTTATTTATGATGCATAAGTACAACATAAACAATAATCTAGTTGCACATTTTTGTTTGTTTCAACGTGCCTCAATCAGGATTTGTACAAACTTTACATGTTAACGAGCCTATTGGTCAATTATCAAAATACAGAGATTAATTAGCCACTACTGAGTAAACAGAGAACAATGCTACAAAACTACCAAATCTCACCCTGTGTAACATGAAAATCTTTCTGCACCAACTATTTCTATAGCTTCATTGTCATCCATGCGAGGCAAGAAAAGCATGCCAGCAATTAATTCAGGGTTGATCATGAAGCGTATCTCCTCCTGCACCAGATTTCAATTAGAAGTCAATGAAAAATTTGATAGATACGTGTACAGTAGAGCTTTTATACTAAAAGGGAACTCAAGAATCAAGGAACGAATCATGTGTTCTTCAGAAATCTAATATGCAATATGAGTCTCAAACCTGTACGCACCCCCTATTTAGGGCACCACCTCCGAGATACTTGTTCGCAAAGTCCACTTCCAGAGCATTGTTAGATTGATCTTCTATTAACCCAGAAGAATGAACCTATAACAATAAAAGCTGTCAGGAAAAATAATCTACAAACATTTGCAAATATTGTGGTGGAAAGTAAGGTAATCCACATCCCTGTTTCTGTTACCTTAAAAGCACAAAGAAAAATGTTAGATTCGCTCCAAAAATCAGTCTCAGGAGCAGTGGCAGTAGAATTGTGGGATTCAGCCGGAAGAATCTTGCGTTCAAATGAAACGGTTCCAGTAGGCAAACAGGAGCACACCCTTTCAAAGTAATGCATAATACACCTTATCTTGCTTTCATGACTTTCACTATAACTTTCATAAAGGTTCCTGGAAAGCAAGTGAAACTCGGATGTCAGACTGCATCTACACGAAGTCCAGGACCTCATATGAAACTTACTCAATGAACACAAGACAAAATACCACAGGCAAATTTTAGATCAACAAATAAAATTTTGACAACACATGCATGTTTTGGCTTGTCCAAGTCTAACAAGTGAACTCTCAATGAAGCCTACATGGAATCTCTTAAAGGATTTGCTTTCTTTAGACTCTCGAGTCATAAATACCGAAATTCCTTGTCTTTCATAGTACTTGATCACTAGTCACTTATGCCAAATGACTTAATTTTTCACATTACGCATTTCATCCAGATCTGACTAATGTGGGTCTAACAGTAAGGAAAAGTTTAAAAGATAGAGCGAGAGGTAACATACGCAAACAAATTATCAAAGTTGATGACTGGAAGGTCGTTTGCACCTCTACTAACAACTGGAAACAAACAAAAGAAAGCGCAGGCAAGAAGAGCTGCAATCAACTCCTGCAAAATCGAAAGCGTAATCGACATGTAAGAAAACTGATAACCCAAATACACGTACCAATGCCTCTTACCTAGAAAATCTAACAAACAAACCATGCAAATCCAGCAAAACAAATGGAACAAAAACATCTTTTTACCAATATCTAGCAAACTGAGATTAATAAGCACCTCTTAGATGATACGTAGGTTAGTATCACTATGCATCAATACCTGACTGAGAAAAACTATGCCAGCTTCTTGGGGATGTAACAAGCGAAGACCTGTACTGATTCCACTAATGACATTATCTGCATTTTGGAAATGCATTTCTAATAGAGATGGAAACTTAAGGAGTAATCCTGCCAATGCAGGGATAATCTCATTGAACCATCTCTTTGATTCTTGCTTATTAATCAGCTACAAGTATTAAACAAAAAATTATTATTACTCTTCATCACCAGAAATCAAAGTTAAGAAGGAGGATTAATTTACTTCGTCGAATAAAAGCGCGTAGCCATGAGAAGCAGAAGGAGCGAGAAGGCGAGTTGATAAAGAAAGGGATTGTCTCATATCGGAAATAGCTTGCCATAGAACTTCTCCCGAGTCAACTCGGCTGTGTGAAGGTCCTTCAGACATGGCTTTTAACGCCTCCACCACTCGCGGCGGCCAATACAGCGACGACGAACGGATCAGTAGAGGAAGGTATGGAAGAATCGAACCGAGATCTTCTCGATTCTCCATTTTGAAATTCTCAGTTCTCAATTTCGCCTTGAATCGCTTCTTCGAGAAGATTTTGCCGCCGTTTGGAGAAAGTTTCAGTCTAAAAGCAAAGTCAAGACGGAGGAGGAGGAAGGAAGTTAAGTTAAACCGGTTTAGATCGGTTTGAAACGTGGTTATCCCTTTGGTTTAGTGATTTGGTTATGGTTCCCTTGCAATTGCAATCCGAGACTTCACAATTCCAAAAGTCAATGGACCGCCAAATGCGATAAAATGTGGCATTTCGGAAAAATGGCGTTTTAAATGTAGCATTTTTTTCACTAATAAGTTTCTAGACCGAAATACATATTTCAATCTATGAAATTAGTGTTTGATTAGGTTAATCCAATCGATGAGATTGGTGAGTGTTATTAACAAAGATTATATACACATAGAATTATGGGACTAGCCGTTAGAGGCTAATCAATGAGATCCTAAATTACAAAAAAGAATATTTGGTTTCCTATTCTATTAATTAGAGCATGTAATACGTATACATATTTCAATCTATGAAATTAGAGCATGTAATACGTTTTTGCGAATTTTAGATTTTGCTTTTGTTGCTATGTGAGAAGAATTTGGACGGATAAAGACCCACATGAGCTGTGTTAGTACTTTAGTGTTTGATGAGCAATTTGGGCTTAGATATTTAATGTTTGTGCCATATTTAAGATGCGATATGATTTGGTTCCCCAATTTATTGTTGATTTTAATCTGAAGCTATTATTGATGATAATTTTAGTTGTAGTATATAGTTTTACCTTAGCCACAAACAGTGCCGTGTCCAGCATTTACCCCCTAATGCGATAGTTGATTATATGATTTAATTTTAACTGACAATATATATTACATAAAAATTTATTTAATATAGTAGATAACAATAATACTATGCGGTTTATTGCATCAAAACAATAAATATTTTCTCTAAAAGTATTATTTATAGCATATGTGTGTCTTATCATTTTTGTTAGTTTGAATAACATTAAATGTAACTTTAAAATAATAAACTTCTAGTCATGCAGAAAATATATAAATAAATGAGTTAAAAATGATACTATAAAAAATATTAATAAGAAGAAAAATGGAAAGTAAACTAATTACAATCGAAAAAGAGATTAAAAGATATGGATTATAATTTAAAAGCCCATTAACAAGTATTAGATGAATAAGATTAGTCTAAATAAGAAATTAGCTACAAATTTTCCCTAATTGAATTATAAGAATCTAAAAATGGGCCCTAAAATTGTTAATTGAGGTGGGCCCTAGGCAGTTGTCTAATTAATCCTATGCTAAGCACGGCTCTGGCCACAAACTCCTACATCTTTCTCAGCTTTGTCTCGTCATGTAGTTAGAAAGTGAACTGTAATCGTTTTGTAGTATTTTATAACCATACTAAGGCCTCAAACATAATTCCAAAAAATTAATATCTTAATTATGTTTGCATAGTGTGAACACCAACTACTAACCAAATATGTCTAAAGTTGCGATATTATATGAATAAAAGTATCTAGAAGAGATCGAAAAGCTAAAGATGAAGTTCCACTATTTTACTTGCTGTAGGAGATATTTTCCATTATTTTCTAATTTTTCTTAATTTGAATTTTTATGTATTTTCTTTCTTCTTTTAGGTTTTTGATACTTTCTTAGCTTTTTTTTTTTTAACACTTTTACCTTGTAGCCAAGAGGCATATCTTATTTTTTAAATCAAAATTTGAGAGCTTTTCTGGTTTTGGTGGATTCCAAAACCATTTCTGGTGGATTCCAGAGATTTATCCTTCAAATTCATCGCTTGTGAACTTGGTTTCTATCTAGGTTTAGTGCTTGCTAATCCTAGGGTTTTTCGACTGCGTCACTACTTCACGTTATCACTCATTCCACACACACTTAATTCAAGGGCTGATAGGTTGGCGAATTGTGCACGCACGGTTGATTATAATATTTGTTTCATTAACTCATCACCACCTACTTGGATCACTGATTGGTGGTAGAAGAGTACGATTATCTTGTTGACAAAAAAAAAAATGATTAAAAATATAAACTAAATGTAAACACAAAAAAAAACGATTTTCTTAATAAATTCAAAAACAAAACAAAAATAAGTTTAAAAAAAAAAGTCATAATGTTTTATCTCACAAAGAATAAGTTCAATCATTCAAAATAGTAAAAAAAAAATGTTGAATTTTTTTAATAAAAATAGAGAACACCATTCAACTTATCGACGTAAAATGCTAATCAAAGAGAGAGTGTGACTGAAATTAATACACAAGGTGGAACATGACATGAGATAGACACTAAGGCCATGTTCATTGGCAACCCTATGGTGTCTTAAAAAGTGTTCTTATAATATAAAATTATTAAAACACACTCTCTCTCTTCCTTTTACTCAACTTTATACCTTCTCTTTCTTCATTTTACTCAACTTTATACATTCTCTTTCATCATTTCACTCTCTCTCATTTTAAGAACACTCTCCAAAGTATCCTATTTTAGACACAAAAACTCCTTTTAAGAACACTCTCTCTTCCTTTACTCAATTTTTATTAATTTTATATTTCAATATACCTCACAAAAACACTCTCTTTCTTCTTTTTATTCAAATTTTAATAATTTTATATTTTAAGAACACTTCGTAAGACACTATGGTGTCACCAATGAACATGCCCTAAAAGCATCAGCAACGCGGGTCTCTTATAGAGTCTCTTCAGCCAAAAGAGAAAAAAAAAAAAAAAACCAATTAATTGGCCAGATCCGTTTCTTCCGTCCCTACGTTTAGAAACGTTTTTCTGTTTTTCTAGAGACTGTATGGCCAAGTGTTACTTTTTCATTGGCTCAATATAATTAGTTACCTAAATAAAAGGAAAAAATATTAAAATAATGCATTTGAGAGACTCTGTAGGAGCCCAGCGTTGCTGATGCTCTAATTCCTACCGTGTAGAAAATGGTGCCTCACCGTGGAACCCATGGAGAAGACTTTGACTTATCAACGGTTTACACAGTGAAGTCAATATAACAATTATATATATTTTTTTTGTATAGATATTACAATTTGCAACTACCTATATCTCTCATATAATTTGCAATTCTCAAAAATCTTTGTTATTTCGATTTATCCATATACATCCAAAACTCAAACCCCTAAAGCGGGGTTATTTCCTTACCAAATATCTTGAAAATATAGATTTACGTTCAACAATCATCTTATACAATAAAGAAACAATGATATATTGGTAAAATGATTACACTCTTTTTAACTTGAGTTACATTTTCTTTCGAAACAGTTTTACCTCTACTTAAGTAATTGATGGTGTCACGTTTTAGCTGTTTATTAGAAAATTAGTCGGGTAGTAGAAATTCGGATTATGATTATAGAAAACATGCAACTTGTGAATAAAATTAGAAATATTAATTTTATTTTTTTAGAGAAAGAGAAAAAAAAACCGTAAAACACGTAAAAGAATTTTCAATAGAGTAGTGGCACTTGCTGACCATAAATAACCAGACTAGACTCATAACAACATCCACAAGAAGAAACTTTCCTTCTCTAACAAAAATGGCTGTTTCCACCGGAAACGCCGATCTCTTTCTCCGGCGACTCATCCTCGCCGTTCTCCTCCTCTGCTCCTTCGTCTCCTCCACAATATTGCTCGATATCGATTCCTCAGATCTCAAAGCTCTTCAAGTCATCGAAACAGAGCTCGGAGTCAACGGTCAACGTTCTTCCTCCATCAACCCTTGTGGTCGCCGAGGAGTTCTCTGCGAGAGACGGTACTCTCCCGTGACAGGAGAATACGTTCTCCGTATCACGAGACTCGTTTACAAGTCCCGGAGCTTAACCGGAACCATTTCGCCGGTGATCGGAATGTTGTCGGAGCTCAAAGAACTCACTTTGTCTAATAACCAATTACTCAACAGTGTTCCAATGGATATCTTGAACTGTAAGCAACTCGAAGTTCTTGATCTCCGTAACAACAGATTCTCCGGTCAAATTCCGACAAACTTTTCTAGTTTGGTCCGTCTTCGAATTCTCGATCTTTCGTCGAATAAATTCTCTGGAAACTTGAATTTCTTGAAGAATCTACAGAACCTGGAGAGTCTCTCCGTTGCAAACAATCTCTTCTCCGGCAAGATTCCCGAACCGGCTGTGTCGTTTCACAATCTCCGGTTCTTTGATTTCTCAGGAAACCGGTTTTTGGACGGTCCAGTTCCGGTTATGAGCAAAATCAAGCTTCAAGAATCTCCACACCAAACTAGACACATTCTTGCTGAAACTCCATCTTCAAACTCCACCAAGAAACCAAACAACACTACATCAAAAGCTACTGGACAAGCTCCAAAACCGAAGAAGACAAAGAAGAAGAAGAAGAAGAAGAACAAGAAGAAGAAAGTAGTGGGGTGGCTTTTAGGATTCCTCGTTGGAGGTATAGGCGGAACAATCTCTGGATTCGTCTTCTCGGTGATGTTCAGAATGATTATTACAGCAATAAGAGGACCAGGGAAACAATCAGGTCCTTCCATATTCAGTCCATTGATCAAGAAAGCTGAAGATTTAGCTTTCTTGGAAGACGAAGAAGCGGTAGCTTCAAAGGAAATCATTGGAAAAGGAGGTTGTGGAGAAGTTTTTAAAGCCGAATTACCTGGAAGCAACGGGAAAATCATTGCCGTTAAGAAAGTAATCCAACCGCCGAAAGATGCAGCCGAACTCACGGATGAAGAATCAAGGTTTCTCAACAAGTACATGAGACAAATCAGATCAGAGATCAACACAGTAGGGAAAATTCGACACAGGAATCTTCTCCCGTTGTTAGCACACGTGCCGAGACCTGAATGTCATTTCCTCGTTTATGAGTACATGAAGAACGGGAGTTTACAAGATATACTAACCGAAGTAGCAGCGGGGAACAAAGAACTAATGTGGCCAGCGAGACTCAAGATAGCTATCGGTATAGCTGCAGGGCTTGAGTATCTTCACATGGATCAAAGTCCAAGAATCATTCATAGAGATTTAAAGCCAGCAAATATTCTTCTTGATGATGACATGGAAGCAAGAATTGCAGATTTCGGACTAGCAGCGACAATACCGGATGCAAACACACATCTTACAGCCTCGAAACTTGCGGGTACCGTGGGGTACATAGCAACCGAGTATCATCAAACTCTCAAGTTCACAGATAAATGTGATATGTATAGTTTTGGAGTGATTCTCGGGGTTTTGGTTATCGGAAAGCTTCCTTCAGACGAGTTTTTTCAGCATACTGATGAGATGAGTCTGATCAAATGGATGAGGAAGATGGTAACATCGGAGAATCCGAGCCTTGCGATTGATCCAAATTTGATGGGACAAGGATTCGACGAACAGATGCTTCTGGTTCTGAAAATCGCTTGTTACTGTACTTTGGATGATCCAAAACAAAGGCCAAACAGCAAAGATGTCAGAACTATGTTGTCCCAGATCAAGCAGTAGTGTCTTTCTCTATGATATGTTGTTTGCTTCTTCTATATGTGTTTTCTACATTTCCTGTTACATGTGAAATAACTATGTACACTATTGTGTTCACTTGGTAAAAAGCTTTTATAATTAAAAATGATTATAATTATGTTTCATTGCTCTAAACATAAATCATCAAATCTAATACAAAAATCTTAGCTATAGACATAAATGTAAAAAGCACTATAATAAACAACCTGAACATGACAATGCCTTACATGTCTCATTTCTGTCTTCTCTATATGCAACCGTTGAGAATCTCCCTCAGGTATTCAAGCTGTTCATGGCTACCTTCATGTTCTTCCCACTATAATATAAATAAAAACAAAGTCAACACATGTTGAGTTATGTATTCTCATAATTGAGATGGACAAAGATTATTCAATTTAAGTTTTCTCTGCCTCACATCAAGAGCATTTGAGTTTTTTTCTCTTAAAACTAAACATAATTTTTACAATATGGAGTTTCTCATGTTTTAAACTTACCTCTTGAAGAGACAAAGATACCACCTTCCATCCAGCAGCAGTAACATATCGTCGCTTCAACATCGTGTGTCCTAATGGTAGTCCTGTAGCGACGCAAAAGTTTGAAATGACCATTTAGTTGGAGTTGGCTATAACAAACAACAAGATAAATAAAGAATCAAAGTCATGGCACTTACCGGAGTTTCTTGAGAAATGAGTTGGCCCGTCGATTTCTAAAGCAACTTTCTTCTCGACTAGAGCAACATCCACAGTGTAACCATCCACATCATGTTCTTTAGCCCAATCAAGCCCTGTACTTATCAGAAGTCGTCCAACTTCTTTCTGAAACGACGAGGTTATCTTCTGATTGAACCGTTTGGTTTTTCCTGCACGGGTTATTTTCTCTTCGAGTACATGATCAAGTGACAATTGAAGGTGGGGACACTCGAGCTTCAAGCACTGATTCACAAGATAAACCTGAGAAGCAAACATGACATCTTCCCTATATTGTTCCGAAAGGCGTTGCTCCTCCAAGGTAGTCAAGAGATTCCAAATATTGGCGAAGAAAGGTCGGTCCACTTGCCCAAGTACAGCGTAAGACCAAGCTATGTTTCCAAGCTGGTCCCTGTTAAAGCTAAGTACTGGAGATTCTGAAGCAACATCTGCTACTTCATCGTAGTTTGCTATTTCGTTCGCCAAGAAGCATTTGAATTGGTCACTGTCTTTGAAAGCGTTATCCAAAGATTCAAGCAAAGGATCAGCTGGTTCATAAAGCGAGGCGAATGACCACAAAAGCTGAGCAATCTCTTGGCCTTTAAAGGTAATGATGATAGTGGACGCCTTCTTTGACAACTCGGTAAAGAGTTCTGTAGCGGAATGCCGCATGGAAGCAAAAGCCCCAGCAATATTAGCAACGTTCTGAGAATTAAATTCTTCAACCTTTGAAATGGCGACTTCTGCAACTCTATCCATTTCTGTTAAATAAAGCAATTCACCGCCGATTTTAGACAACGCCCAAGAGATATTAGATACGCCTTGAGCTGAACATTCTGGTAAGCAAGTCATTGCAAGAGCAACAAGCATTGACATTTCTCTTTGCCGGGCAAACGCAAGCCTACGTGTTCTCATCATCGAAACTTTCTCCATGTTTTTAGCAATTCTATGAAGCGCAGTAGCGATGTTTAAAGGAGATAACGGCGACGGGCTTAAACCTTTCGCAACTGCCATGATTGTCTCGGCAGTTACTTCAAGTACTTCTTCGGCGGTCTGTGCTTCAATTATAGCTTTGTTTAAATTGATTTCCTTCATACGATCAGACGGTCCTGAAAACTGAGAAAGCCGCTGAACTAATTGCTCCCTCGTCTTCTCTTTCTTTTCCTCATACATTCCACCAGCTAACGAGCTAACTTTTCTCCGTAGTTCGCCCATTTTATCCTCCACCGATGGATCTTGAAACTCCGAATCATCTTCTTCCTCTTCGTCAAAATCATCTTTACTTTTGACCTTATCTTTGTTTTTAATCACTTTCTTGCTCTTTTTCTTCTTCTTCTTCTTCTTCTTCTTAAGAGGCATCACTTCCTCCAATGCAGGAGTTAAACCTCTGGATTCAATCGATTTAAGCGCGATTTTTCTCGCTCTTACACACCAATCCATCCCTTGTGTGTCATCGAGGGCTTTCGACTTTGCTTGTTTCTTTCTCTTCTTTGGAGGTTGGATATCTAAAGGATCAATCTCTCCAAGAAATTCTGATTCCCAGTCCATATCATCATCCTCTTCTTCTAATTCTTCCTCCGAATTACCGATTAAAGACGAATTCTGAAACCAAAATCGAAACAATGACAATAATTTAACAAATTTGTTCTGCAACCTTATCCAAAACACCACAAACACCATAGAAGTCATAAAAAATAAACACTAGTAACCAAACCAAACTGGAACAACCACAAGAACTCATTTCACATAATTTTTTTTCTTTTGACATATCCAGAAATTACTATAGAGAAAAAAAATTCAGAGAAGTAACCACGGAACGAGGAAGATGCAAGGAGCTTCTCTGTTTGAATGGAGTAAGAAATCGATTCTTTTTATCAGAGAGAGGCAAAAGCCCTGAAATTTGAAACAAAGAGCGTGTAAGGATATAACAAAAACTGGATTAGTTAAGAAATTGAGAAGTTATGAAGAAGCGAACCTGAAGATAAGGATGAGGATGATAAAGAGAGATGGAGATGACGGTGGTTGTGGTTAACTATGCGGTGGTGACGTAACTCCGGTGGACTGAGACAGAAGCTCCGCCATAACGGAACTACACATTCCATTTTCCTTCTGTCGGAAGATTTGATAGCTCTGTGTTTGTGAATTAGAACTAGAACCCTCTAGTTCGTTTAGTGAGTTTTGTTATTATTTGGTAATTAAGATGTTATTTATCCTTCTGATCCCTCAAATTTAGATTTGTTTATATAACATGCTAACTGTTCTCCTGATGTCATAGTTATCCCCTCAAATAAAAATGTATGCCCATAAACACCAATTCTTTTTCTTTCAAATAACAATTGTTAAAACCAAATCTCATCATCAACATATATAACTACATCCTATACACAATGTGATTGTAAGGAATATAGAACAAAGAAAAAATGAAATCAAAAGAAGAAAAAAACTTCTTGTGGGGCGAAAATGGAAAGAAATGGAAAAAGCTTGTTTTTGTGTAATATATGCAAAAACGATGATTTTAATTGTAAAATCAAATCCTTCCTTCTTTGTTATATTTGCTCAGGCTATGTCTGAGAACAAGAAGTTGAAATCAGATCGTTGCCGGAGAAGCGGCGGTGGATCGACGTCGGAGAGGCTAATGGTACCGCGGTGGAAAGATTGTGAAACATCTTCCACTGAGAAAGGAATGCTGCAAGATACAAGAAACAATGATTTTGCATTGAAGATTCGAGAGTAATTAGAAGAAATCGAAAATTTCCATTTCTGAATACCTTGAATCGACGTCTAGCAAGAAAGAAGGGTAAGTCATATTGACTGAATCTTCCGACATTACTTCTCTCATCTGCTTGATCACCTATATGAGTCCAGCTTTGGTTTTAGTTTGAGCTAAGGACAAAATAGTTTTAAGAGATTCATGAATTTAGTCAAGATAGTGATTTTATGTTTTTGTTAGGTTTGTTCTGTGAATTTTGCTTAAGAAGTTTTTTGGAGTTGGTTTGGTTATTCCAGAACTTACCCCAGAAGAGAGTCCTTGAGTTCCATATTTATCGTCCCAAAACATTGTCGCGATTCGATATACTTGTGGAATGCTTAGTACCTGAGCAAAAATTTGAGAATTGTAACAAATCAGGAAATGTTCGATGATAGTTGCAGTTTTTTTTCATAATCAAGAATTTGTGTAGCAAATAACTAGAAGTAAGACTCTACAAGGGTCTATATGCTTTGTAGAAAGTTGTGGTTTAAAGTCTTTACCGGGCATATCTCGTTTGTGATCCCTTCCAGTGATTTCTGTGTCTTTTGATGTGAAACCTATTGAGTGATAGTGTATATATCAAATGCCGAAGTTTCACTAATTATGTATTTTCACCGATTGATATGGTTCGGAGTTATACCAGAAACTTTACTGCTTGCCTTATGGGTTGGAGTTCCTCCCATGGTGACCGTGCCGCCTGTAAAAGACAAAACAAAATTGAATTACAAAGTTTTTATTGTTTTGTCTTGTTTTTGTGCTCTTCGAATGATTTGGATATTAATGCTTTTAGCCTACCTCGTCTTCTGCCTTCAGGCACCACTGCTCTAATTCATGCAATCCCATTTTCAGATATTCTCCGTTGCTAAACGAACAACACTCTCGGCGAAGCAACAAACTGCCAGAAGATAAATTTTGTAAGTCAACCTACCTCGTTACTAAATGCAGCTACTTGTGTATTTTCTGTTACCTGTTAAAGAGCTGCACATTTATGTACGAGAAAACCTGATGGAAGAGTTTTCTTCTGATCATAGACGGGACCTGGAGATGATTAAGACTCAGTCAAGAAACATGAAAAGCAAAATTTAAGCTTGAGATGAAAATCTTTGAAAGTGCATTCTCTAACGTTATTTTCTGCCATAACGCGCAAGGTATGTTCAAGCTTATTGATGATGTTCTGCCATTGTACATATGATGCCTGTTGCTTGGCAGTTGTGGTCAAGTGGATGCTTTTAGTCTTATTCACGTCTCGCAATGGTCTGGCTCTTGTTGGTCGTGGTGCCTGTTACATCTTACATGTATCACATTGTTAAATACGTTATTAGCCAATCACTAAGATAAGTTCCATAGTAACTAGATGAACGATGTACTGACATGGATACAGAGATTTAGTAATGGGTTTATCTCTTTCTTTAAGTTATCTCGAATCATTCCATATGTTTTCTCAACGTAAGCGGCTAAGTGTTGCTTGAATAGTAAAGCCGGGTATTTAGCTTCAACCATCTGTTGGTCATTTGATATTCCAACCATCCCACTGTAGCCACTGGATGTTTCTGTGCCCATTGAAGATGATTGCATTCTCTACAGTATTGTTACCAACAATTAGCAAGGCTCTTACAAATTGGATCATACGTTTACTGTTATAAAGCTTACTTGGACCAATCTCCCAAATAGTGTAGCCTGGGCTGATCTGTTACGTCTTGAAGCCGAATTTGTATTGCTGAATTTGAGTGTAGATTGTAGAAGATATAAGAGGGTAGAGCTTGCTGTGAGCCAATAAGTTAGCTCCCTTGTGTCAGCTTGGCTCTTCTGGACCAAAATTAGTATAACTTGAATATTTTGTTTTGGTTTCAGAATTTCATTGCTTTATAGACGTATTTTACTTTTTACCTCAATGGATGATCGAATTGTATGAGAGATTCTATCAAATATATTTGTTTTCTCTGCTTCAAATGATCTCCATTGAAGTAATGCCTTGTAAATTATCCAGGCTGCCACAGATCTGTCATTATCAAACCTTCTTTCGTCGGTGAGGCATTTCACCAGCACATCATGATTCTCCTGTTCGGTAATACTCATATTAAATTCTTCTGTTGTGGAACAGATTATGAAATATCTTCTGTTTGTTGTGTTGGTTATCAACTTATCGCTTTTTAGTAAACACAAATTATCAGAACAATACCTGTTGCCTATCTGTTAGAGAGCTTTGTTTTGCTAATACAATGTTTGGATTCCTTGGCTCCTGAAACAAATAAGAAGGAATGAGGAATTTTAGAGTACTGTTTCTTAACTGGACCTAGCTAGATACCTTACCTTTGTTTCTGGAATTTCTTCTGCTTGATGTCCATTCTCAAGTTCCTGCACATTTATATTACATTAGTACAAATGTTATACCTTTTTTTTTTTTTAACTAAAAGAGACATGTTGATAGACTTTTGTACCTTTGCGGATGCAGAAACTCCTTCAGGAGGCAGCACTGTCGTTTCTACAGTAGCTGACTGCCTTCGAAGATATTCATTTTCGGACTCTAGAATTGCCAACTTGTCCTTCAGGCTGATAAAAGTTTTTTTTTTTTTTTTAAAGATATGTAATGGGTATCAAATACAATTTCTGATTAGAGTGCTTTTCTTTTCGTATGTAATTCAGGTAGGCTGGTAATTTTTCAAATCCACAGAGCCATGCCCAGGAGAAGTAAGAGAATGTACTAAGATGAGGTAGGACTGCACCTGTTTAACTCTTCAGACTCTTCGGCACTTGTTGAAGCAACCAAAGCCTGCTGGCGCAAGACCTGGTTTTCGGATTCAAGGTTTGACAGGTTCGTATGTAATCTGAAATTTACCAACAATACTCGTGAATTCCGACTGTAAAATAGAATTATATGATTTCAATGCCTTAAGGAACCAATTGAATTTATACCTTTCGATGATCTCTTGAAGTTGGATAGCCTTTGTTTTTGCATCATTTGCTTCAGTTAGACTTGCCTTGCTATCTCTCTCAAGAGCAGAGCATATTGCTTCAAACTCCTCAATTTTCCCTTTTAATTTCTCTACCTCGGCCTGCAATTTGAAGATAATGTATGAGGAAAAGATCTGCTAGTTAGTGAAACTTGTAGCTCAAATTTACCTCCAGTTCATTATTTTGACTGTTCAATAACTCCAGTTGAGTGTTGTCTACAACTGGAACCTCTTTGATGACTGGTGGAGCTTGTTCAATGGCTAATTTTGCTGCTTCTTTCTCTTGTAAGATTGCAGAGTGGGCTTCATCTAGCTTCTCTTGCAATTCAGTTAAAGTATTTTGTAGGTTTGCGATTTCTTGTGCTTTGGCTTCTTCGAGATCAACCTAATGCATATTTTTTGAATTAATTCACTATGTAGTTTGGCATAGATAGCAGTAGCTCCACTTTCTAGTTTCATTGACAACTACCTTTTGATGCTTCTCTAGTTCAAGGCGCCAGGTTAGCTCTTCCACACGCTTCTCTAACTTGTCCTTAGCTTCCTTGAGCGCCCCAGTTTCTCTTGCAGCCTTGTTTGAAAAGATTTTATTGTTAGAATTTTTTGGGTAACTTAGACTGAAGAACTGCCTGCCTCGTAGACAGAGTAAATTGATTCTTATTAGATTAGTCATTTTCAATGAAACCTACCATTTTGAGATTTTTAAGCTCTTTTCGAGCTACTTTAGCTCTCCATAGACATTGTAATGCCAAGGTTGCTTTTTTGTACTGCTTATAAGCTTCATGAGCTTGGTGTCTTCTCCATTCCCTCTGTTAGAAGAGATATATCAGTCAGAATTATCATAATAGTATATAAAAACCATCTTCACTGTACACTGCCTAGCCCTTCCTCATTATTTGATCCTCAGACAGTACGAATAACCTTATTACTTGACATCTAATCTTTCATACATCTTCGAGCACATGCATAGGGATCCCTGGTTATAATCTTGACCCCTTTTGGGTGAAGAAGAATCCAAATTTTGGAAACCATATAAGATGCTTTTGACTATTTCTAAATTATCCTTGGGAGTAAACTAGTCTGAGATTATAGAAGACAAGTCCAGAAACTTTTGATAATATGATAGGAAAATAAGAAGTGCGATAAAGTAGTCAAAGTCTAGTACCTGAACTATAATTGCTGCCTTTGTTCTTCTTCTGTGTCTATGTTTGTTTCGAGCAGCCATTGTCCGCAAACCAGTTTGAATCACTGTTGCTGATATCTGGAGCGTAGTGTAGCATTTCCTTGCTATGTGAGCACGGATGTTCTTTTGGATGCAGATTG
Organism: Draba incana; assembly: GCA_963576765.1. Classification (NCBI taxonomy): domain Eukaryota; kingdom Viridiplantae; phylum Streptophyta; class Magnoliopsida; order Brassicales; family Brassicaceae; genus Draba; species Draba incana. The sequence continues at coordinate 4,848,964 of OY755214.1, read as the reverse complement.
AAGCAGCTTCCCTTCGCATGTTTTGATACAATTTGCGTGCAAGTTTTGCTATATAAGTAATACACTTGACTCAGTTAATGTGAAGAAGATTAAGTCTTGGCTGAAATTTGGATCAGTTTGTGACGTTGTATATCAGATGAGGCTGCTAATGCCCGTTCTTAGTATAAATAGCTTAATAGTTTTTTAGCAGTTTTAATTTATAGTTTTGTGTTGGTCAGGGTGTTACTTTTGAGACATAGGTAGAAGAATATAACCTCTCCAAAGTTTTTGCATATATATTGTAGCTCTTTTCTGCCCAAGGAACTCTTTTCGTATCAAGTAAGTCCTGATCTGCCTCTGAATGCGTTTAGTGGCACCGGCCAAAACCTCGGTTCTTCTTGCATCTAGTTCAGCCATCTGTCCAGCCCTAAGAAATATCTTTGTTTTTCCTATCTGAAGATGAGTAATCAGAATGCAAGTTTAGATTAAACTGTTTGCAAACGGGGTACCTTAATTATTCATATTTGACGTACCTGGTAGCCTTTTAAACCCATTTTGTCGCAGATTGAAGCACATGCCGACTTTTCATCAGATCTGTCAAGAGATAATGTAAAATTTCTTAGTGTTGATTGATTATTTGTGTTCTTTCTAGATATTTTATTGAGTATTTTTACCCTTCTGGAACATCTATTGCTAGCATCACAAAACGATCAAGAAATTCATCGAATGCTCGTTTTGTTGGATAACCAGCACAACTGATTCTTATAGCTTCCAGTACACCCTGTTCACTTATCAAGATCTGCTATTAGCAACAACCTTATGGGAAAAGATGAACTTGTTCAAATAGGCTTACCCCGCATCTTAGTTGGTTTAGGACGTTGTCATTCTCAAAAATCCCAGGCTTTAGAACTGTATTTGGCTTCACACATCTAATATAATGGGGCTCCGTTGTGCTCAGCGTCTCCATTAGAGCTTGGAGTTGTTGCTGGAGGTACGGTACTACGTTAAGTCAGAAAATCAAGATCTTAAGCATTGTACTAATGATTTGTTTTCTAGCGATTTACCTTGAAACGAGTCCCAATTGATGAAAATTTGGACTGCTTTGATGCATCCTCTGGAAGTGGTGGAAACAAATTGGCGACAAAAGAGCACTTAGATGCATCTAAGAGAGCTTGATGTTCTGCCACAACATAATCCTTGTTCTTGTCGAGAAATTGCTCTGCTGAATACGTAACCTGAGGCAGAAAAGTGTGCTCAGTAACTAGCTGCTGTACTTACTTTAGCTCAGCATCTAATTTGTTTTTTTTTTGTTTATCTCACATCTCCTGCATAGTGGTTGACTGTGAAAGCTGTTTGGGCAAGCTTAGGTTTGCTGAAACGCTTGTGTGCTTTGTATGTTTGATACATCTTCTGCGCAAATGTCTCATGAGTGGACTTGGGAAACATGCTGCAAGAACCAGTTTTATTTGTTACTATGAAATGATATTTTGAAATTGTACTTTCTCCTAAACAGTAGGATTCCACTTTACCATGCTTCATCAAGTAGGGCAATTATGCCTCCTGGTTTCTGCAAGAAAATAGACACCATTGATAATTTTCTGCGGTTTTACATGTTGTGATGTTAGTTTCATAATGTATACCTTCTCTATAAGATCTAGAACATCTTGGTTGTCAACAAATTCAACATAGCTCCAGTCTATTTCCTCCCTAGTGTATTCCTCTTGCTCCATCTTGAATACATGCTGCATAGAAATATTGTTCAGTGTAAAAGTTGCTTGCAATGTGAACTGGTAACGGTGATTTTGTTTCATACCTGATTGAAATGCTGTTGCAACTTCTCATTTGTGAGATTGATGCATAGTTGCTCAAAACTATCAAATAAATCATGGTATTAGTTCTTAAATTCTGTGTGTACTCATCATTCAGGTTTATGATTTCTGTCTTAAGTTTACCTGTTGATCTTGAAGCTTTCGAAACCATAAATGTCGAGAACTCCGATTAATCTTGTTGCATTCGGGTCTTGACCTATTGAACTGTTGATCTTATCCACAATCCTGCCATAATTGGATTTAATAGGTTGAACTATTGAACTTTTGTTGCAGAGGTTGGATTTACTTACCAGTCAAACAGCCTGGAGTATACTGTTTTGGCTAAAGCATCACGGTTTAGAGCAGCGGATTCCGGGTCAAGTGGCTTTGTGATGTTACCATCTGGAGTGACAATTACACGCTTGCAGAGTGAATCTTCAAGCATCTTCTCATTGCACCTGCCACAAATGAATAGTTGAAGATTTGTCAGCCTTGTCATTGGTACTATTTGCGGTCTGGTGGTATTGATTGCATTGCTATAAGAAAATACATGAGTAATTCTGCTGCTGTTTGAAGATGATATCTTGATTTATCATCCCTGAGTTTTGAAGAATCTGCTTCTTCTCCTTTGATAAAATTCACATTTCCAAGGTGGAGGATCGCTGCCACAACGCGGAATATGGCATCCTAAAGTCGAAGTTTCTGGTTAGTATTCGAAGTATTTATCATCATTTGAATCCATAAGAGTCATGAGACAAACCTGAGCCTCTTGTCCAATGCCCACAATGTCCATGGCATTTCTTGTCTCCATATACTCTCTTGCGTCATCTACATTAGAAACCTCGTAGCAGTTTGTCTGATTTAGATAGTGGAACGTCCTCGGATCCCCTAGCTTGAATTTTTTAACTTCCTCAGGTGGTGCTGCACAGAGCATGTAGAAGCAGTGATAGTTTCTCTCAGGGTCTGAGACTTGGCAAACACGAGACCGTTCGAGAAGGTAAGTGCGGATTGCAGCTCCAGATATTTTCCCACGCTTGTCAAATTGAATCTCAACAAATTTTCCAAACCGACTATTGTAGTCAAAACAAAATATGCCATCAGAAATATGGAAAATATGTCCAAAGTAAGTGTTTCATAGACACTACCTTGAATTGTTGTTTTTCACAGTTTTGGCGTTTCCAAAGGCTTCCAACACTGGATTAGACTGGAACAGGACAAATTTAGAGTGTTGGAGTCAGTTTAAGATCATACGTAGTGAGTGTAGCAAGTAAGTCACCTCTAAAACTTGTTGTTCAACGCTTCTCCCTTCGGTATCTGATCTACCTCCCATGAATGCAAGATATCTCATGAGCATTTTGGTTGTCTCTGTTTTTCCAGCTCCGCTCTCTCCACTAACCAAAATAGACTGGCTTTTCGCCTCATTTATCATCGCCCTGGTATATGAAAAGCTTTTAGTAAGTGCTTAAAAGTCTCTACTCAGGGATTAACAACTTGTACCTGTAACTGGTGTCTGCAACAGCAAACAGATGCGGGCTTAGCTCTCCAAATGCAGCTCCTTTATATTGTTCCATCATATGGACGCTATACAAATGCGGAAGTCTTTGGAATGGATTCACCGCAATCAAAATGTTTCCGGTGTAAGTCTGCTCTATCCAAGTGTTTGCAATCAGATAATCTTAACATGGACTTTCAAAAAGTTTAATAAACCGAATGTTTTCGATACTGACATATATCTCGTTTAAAGCAAACCGGCAAGCGAGGTTGTGGAGGACCCCTGGCTCATGGAGGTACGCTAGTTTAGTCATGTCGTCAACTCCTGCAGGCGGCGCCTCTGTATCCTTTGGATATATACTAGAAATACTAGCAACAATCTGTAAAAATTCAAATATAGATACTTTTATTCTTCTAGAAAATCTTATTTGGGATCAAATGAGAAGTAGATTCTTACTGTTTTCCCAATTGTAGTGAGTATTGTGGCATTGGTGCCTTTGATTTCTATAACTTCTCCGTTAATCCACGAGAGTTCTGGATCTTCGACCCAGACATGTGTCCCGAGTGTGATATTTACAGGAGTCCCCTAACATTGTTTTATCAAATGAAAGCTTTTCAGTAGCCACATTCAGAAGAAAAAATAGGATATGCAAACAGAAGGTTAATGAGAAGGCGTACCATAAATCGAGCTCTTCCAAGCTCTTACGCTGAGAATCTGCAGCAGTTGAAGAACAAGAGAGAGAGAGAGAGAGAGAGAGAGAGAGAGAGAGAGAGAGAGAGAGAGAGAGAGAGAGAGAGAGAGAGAGAGAGTCTAGCAACTGTTTAATGTAAGATCACTCTTGATGTTTTTTTCTCTTTTCAAAGTTTTATGCAGGTTCTTTTTGAGTATGAATGGGGTCCTCGTAGGTTAAACTAAATGTGTAATTGCTGCTTTTTGAACTTTAAAGTTGTTTGCTTTACACTCTGATATTGCTACTGCACCAACTTTTCTCTTGATCGGCCATGGCCAGGTACTATTTAGCTGTGAAAGTGAATGTTTTTTCATTAAAATACAATAATGCCATCTTACTTGCAAGGGACTTAATCTTGAAGCCATCATCACCAATGGTGGATCCTTAAAAGTGGAAACTTGTCAAATCTTGTTGAAAGATTACAGATTTTTTGTGTGTTGGAGAGAAATGGCCGGTGGAGAATCTCCGGTGGCGGCTGTGGCCGGTGTCATTATCTGTCTAGAACTTGGATTACCTTTTTCAACTAGAACTTGGCATATTTTTTTATATTTATGGTCGAAAGTTTATAGTATATAGTTTAGGTATTCTTTTTGCAAGATTTGAATATTCAGACCTTCATCATTATCTGTCTATCTTTTTAAAATTTCTCGATCCAAGAACATTATGATTACATGTGCAAGCTTATGTTTACCCTTTTCCGTAAATTAAATAAAGTTTTCTCATAAATATACTAAGATATTAGAGTGTAAACATTGTAAACAAAAATTTGTTTTGGTGCTTGATTACCAAAATGTGCCATAAAAAAGCAAGTAAACTATACTAAAGACTTTTAGTAAAGAAGTACTCCGTTTCTTACTATATACTATAAGATATTTAAGTTAACATCACGGAGTTTTAGGAAATTATTTTTTTCTTAAAAATATTATTTAATATATATATATATATATATATCTTATTTAATAAAAGAGAATCCGGTCGACAAGAGCTTGACACATAAGCAAAATTGTAATTCACGAGATCGTGACATGTGTCTAATATTGATTGAGATGATGACATGTGTTCATATTAAAATTAATTAGAAAAAATTGAAATGGAAAATTAACAATATAATTTTTAAGTAATTAATCAAATTATAAAAAAAGAAAATTTCTAATAGTCCAAACAAATTAATATAACAAGAAAATTTCTAATATAGTCTAAAATATAGTGCAAACTAATTATAAAAAAAATTATAAAAAGTGAGAGAATCAAAGTCGTCAAAAAACAAAAAATTAAAAGAATTAAAATTGAAAAACAGTGTATAGACATTTCAAAGATCGTATAATATATAAGCATATTTGTCAATATAATTATAGAATCACAAAACATAAAATTTTGACTTAAGATAATATTGGTACTTTCAATATTTTTTTTAAAAAAAGAAGGAAATTGTATAAAATAAAAATTATAGAAGTTAAAAAGATAATAACAATATAACTACTCTTAAAATAATTTATAGGTATTATGAGATTATTTACATGATTTTTATTATGTCCAAATTTAACTCTACATTATTTGAAGAATATATATTTAGTATGGGTAAGAATATAGTAATTTGGCTTCTTCGTTATTAAGAACATGAATTAAATTACACTTATATATTTTAGGATCCGTATGAGATGAATTAGAACATAAAAATGTAGACAAAAATTGATATCTAATGATTTAAGATGCGTATTTTATTATATATCGATATATTTAAGTAATTCAACAATTATTAACTAAAACTTAAATATTTATTTAAATAATATTTAATCTGATTACCCGCGTATCAACGCGGATCCTAACCTAGTATATAATAAAAAAAAATATAGAAATTATTGTCACACAACATTCGATAAAGTTAAAAGTTACATACAATTGTGAGAACATCTTACACTATAAAGAAAAAAAAAATCTCAATAAATTCTGTTTATATAATTGGATCTTTGATATCCATTGGAAAAGAAGTTTCACGCTATGGAAGTTGTCAGGGTTCCAAGGAGAAACACCAAGCAGCACATTAGCTTACTAAAGATTTCAAACATTCTCTTATATTTTCTACGTACATAATATTATATCCCTCCAAGAATTGTGAATGTATTACATGATGACTATATTTCATCGAATGAATGAAAGTTTTATGTGTTAAAAAAAAATTATATCCAAAACATCTTATATCAAGAAACGCATATATGGAGTATATTGGAAGATTTTGACCTTGGAAATTTCTATCATCACTGATATTCAAGTAAATTCTTTTACTTAAAAACTAGGAGAAGACCACAACTGTCAATCTGATTGTATAACCACCCGTTATAAAAAAAAAAAACTAAACAAGAAAAAACAAACTGAATTTGACTAAGGGTTAATTTGTTTGTAGCAAAAAAAAAAAAATATATATATATATATATATATATATATATCTCAAAATCTAACAAAAAATAACCCTAAATCTAGCTAGTGGTTAGGAATTGACCACATTAGGAAATTTTGGTTAGATTTTTAATTAAATTTTTTTTTGTATTATACAACTAATTTTTCCTTTGACTAATTCCAGTCTCGAAGAAAAGAATACAAAAAACGGCCAAACTGACTTTTTTTTTTTTTTTTGTTAAGGGGTTTGCTGGCCAAAATGACTTGAGTAGTCTTCTCTTTGACATCAAAACATAAAATCTATATTTAGCAATACCAGCAAGAAAAAAAGAAGATAACAGGTTGTAACTCTAACCTATTATTAATGGAATAAAACCAAACCCATCATGAAGACAAACATTTATTTGTTCAAAGGGAAAAAAATCCAAACAACTTTCAGGGAGGATCGGGTTTTGCAGAATCCGGCATTTATCGACTCTTTCACGTAAAGATTCTATATAAATGGCCGGTAAGCAAAAATTCGAAATATTCAGTGAGTCACGGTACGGGAAAATTGTATGTTTTGAGCATACCCCAGTCTCCAAAACCGATGACTGGCGTGATGGAGCCATCCTTATAGATGCAGTTCCTATCTTTATAACACAACTATTTGTCGCTAATCTTACCTACCGCGTATTCTACTATTTGACTCGGCCTCTACGTCTTCCTCCTTTCGTCGCTCAAATCCTTGTAAGTGATTAATCAATGTCGGAAACAATGTTAACAAAACGTTATCAATCTTCAATATTCTTATCATGACTATTGCAAAAAAAAAATTGGCTAGATATCCTAATTAGAGTCTTTGTATCTTTAATGCCTTTTCGTGTTTTGTTTGATACCTCCTGTTTTTTGTGGAAAGTTCAATTTTGTTTTTGTGTTAAAAAGGTGACATTAGAGATTAATTTAGATAGTGTTTTTTAAGAAAATTTCTTGGATTCACCCCTAGGAGGGTGAACCAATCTCATTCACCTCTCTTAATCAGCCAATCAAAATTTGCCATGTGTCTCTTAATTAAACAAATTAAAATTATTAATATTATCTAAATAAAACAATTAGATTAAATCATTAAAAATAATTAAATTCAAGTGATTTAAATCATTCAAATTTTTACGTTCATCTGTGAGGGTTTAGGCTGGCATCTTAGGATTTAGTGATCAACTAAATTAGTCAAATCGAGAGTTTTAAATCACACAATATTGTACGTTCGTGTGTTAGGGTTTATGCTCTCATATTAGAGTTTATTATCCCTTCAAATTTATAAGTTTAGTCAAATCGAGTGCTTGAAATCATACAATATTTTACATTCGTCTGTGAGGGTTTATGCTCAGAGATAATATTAATTGTTTTAATTTATTTAATTAGATTATATAGCAATTTTTTTTATGATTGAAATTACGGTGATACAATTAACTGGTCCTCACAATTAATTCAGTTTATATTTTTTAATGATTTAATTAATTTGTTTAATTAAGAGACACATGACACATTTTAATTGGTTAATTAAGAGGGTGAACCCAAAAATTCTGTTTTTTAAGTTTCCGAAAATTTTGTTTTTTTTTGTTTTTTTTTTTTTTTTTCAGGAAACCAAAAAATACCATCATTAATTGTCTTGATTTGTTTAACGAGACAAAAAAAAAAAGTTTTTCCTTTGTGTTATGAAATTTAATAATCAATCAAAAAATGATCATACGAAGCCCATCCTTTTCTAATCCAAATACATAATCTTTAAGGTAACACTATACTAATTATTTGAACATAAATATAGTAACAATAATTAATGTTTGTTCACTTTTTGGTTGTCCCCAGATAACAACGGTTCGAAGCTATGTTTTATGTGACTATTATGTTCTCATTCTAAATATTCAACAAACAGCCACATGCATTTACAGAAAATAAATTTTTTTAACATGAACAAATTTAACATTCCTCTAAAAAAAAAAAAACAACAATTAACGTTGTTTCTTGACTTAATTATTATTTTTGCAGTGCGGATTACTATTCAGCCAAACTTTGCTCGGTGGAAACTCTCATATCCTGAATTATGTTATCCCATTTAAATATAGAATGTTTCTCGAGACATTCGCAAACTTAGCACTCGTTTACAATGTCTTCCTTCTGGGTCTCGGTATGGACCTGAGGATGATCAAAATCAAAGAACTCAAACCAGTGGTCATAGCAATTGTTGGTCTCGTTACGGCTATACTAGCCGGTGCTGGTTTTTATTACACTCCCGGTAATGGAGACGCTGACAAGATCCTCGCAGGTTGTCTCTACTGGTCGGTTGCTTTTGGTTGTACCAATTTCCCTGACCTTGCTAGGATTCTTGTGGATCTCAAGCTCTTGCGTACTGATATGGGACGTACCGCCATGTGTGCAGCCGTTATTACAGATTTGTGCACTTGGGTTCTCATCATTTTCGGATTCGCAGCTTTTGCCAAAGCAGGTGAATATATTCTTGACTTCCTTTTTTCCCTTGGTATACAAAAAGAAAATGTTTATATAACTAACCAAATATGTTATGGAAAAAAAAAACAGGTGTATGGAACCATATGTGGCCATACATACTTGGGTCAACCCTAGCTTTCGTGCTTCTTTGCATCTTCGTGATCCGTCCTGGAATCGCTTGGGCTTTCGCACATACCGTAAAAGGAGGTCAGGTTGGAGAAACTCACGTCTGGTTTACTCTCGCCGGAGTTGTTCTAAGTGCTCTTATCACCGAGGCATGTGGAGTCCAATCAATCACCGGAGCTTTCTTGTTCGGTCTCTCCATCCCTCACGATCACATCATTAGAAACATGATCGAAGAGAAGCTCCATGATTTCTTGTCTGGTATATTGATGCCTCTTTTCTACATCATTTGTGGGTTAAGAGCTGATCTTGGTTACATGGTCAAGTACACAAGCTATGGAATGTTGGCGTTTGTGATTACGTCTTCGTTTCTGGTGAAGATTATATCGACTGTTGTTTGTTCCATCTTCTTACGTATTCCTTTGCGTGATGGTCTCGCGATTGGTGCTCTTATGAACACCAAAGGAACACTGGCTCTAGTGGTACTCAATGCAGGACGTGATACTAAGGTACGTATATACTCCCTTTGTTTCCTTTTATTTAATGTTTATAATGTTTTTTAACACAGATTAATAAATCATTCAATGTTTTATCAAAACAATTTCACTAATAGAAAAACAATTTGTAGAATTAGAAAAGTCGAAAACACAAAATACATTATTAATTTTGCAAACAAACTTGAAAACATCAATTAAAATAAAAAGGTAAAAAAAAAAAAAAATCTAAAAGTAAATAGAAACAGATGGAGTATATGAGATATGAATATGTAACTATGTGATTCTGAGGGTCAAATTTATTTATGGCTTTTATATTCTCGCAGTCGTTGGACGTTATAATGTACACTCACATGACTGTGGCGTTCTTAGTCATGTCCATAGTGGTGCAACCACTTTTAACCTTTGCTTACAAACCAAAGAAGAAAGCGGTTTTCTACAAGTATCGAACCGTTCAAAAACTCAAAGGAGAAACAGAGTTACGTGTGTTAACATGCGTTCATGTCTTACCTAACGTATCAGGCATCACTAATCTATTACAAGTCTCTAACCCGACCAAGCAATCTCCTCTCAACGTCTTTGCAATCCACCTCGTTGAGCTAACCGGTCTAACCACGGCTTCGTTGCTCATTATGAACGACGAATCCAAACCCAAATCTAACTTTTCAGACCGAGTCAGAGCGGAATCCGAACAGATCGCTGAGACGTTCGAAGCAATGGAAGTGAATAATGAAGGGATGACCGTTCAGACAATAACCGCGATGTCACCTTACGCAACAATGCACAAAGATATTTGTACGTTGGCTGAGGATAAACTAGCCAGTTTCATTTTATTACCGTACCATAAGAGTTTAACCTCGGACGGTCGGTTAGGCGAAGGGAATTCTGCCTACTCAGACATCAACCAAAACGTTTTGAGCCATTCGCCTTGTTCTGCAGGAATTTTAGTTGACCGTGGCATGACGATTGTCCGGTCGTCCGAAACTTCTTCGTTCCAAGACGAACCAACAAAGAGAGAAATCGCGATGCTATTCATTGGAGGTCGGGACGATAGAGAGGCTTTAGCCTACGCTTGGAGGATGTCCGGACATGAAACGGTTAAACTCACGGTTGTGCGGTTTGTCCCTAGCCAAGAAGCTTTAATCTCGGCCAGGAAAACCGCGGCTGATTACCAGAGAGAAACACAAGTAGACGAAGAGAGTATCTACGAGTTTAACTTCAAGACAATGGATGATTCGTCAGTGACTTACGTAGAGAAAGTGGTAAACGATGGACAAGAGACAATTGCGGCTATTAGAGAAATTGAAAATAACAGTTCTTTTGATCTTTACATTGTTGGAAGAGCGTTTAAAGTAGAAACACCGGTAACCGCAGGTTTAACAGATTGGACTAGTACACCAGATCTAGGGACTATAGGTGATACATTAGCTTCATCAAACTTCACAATGCAAGCTTCGGTTCTTGTGATCCAACAATACTCAGCATCCACCAATCAAGAACATGTTGAAGTTAGAGCCAAGAATGCTCATGAAGCTAAGCCTTTTATGAAATCTCATGAGGATGAAGAAGATGATGAAGAGGAACAATATCATATCGGAATGCGCAAGTGACAATTGTTTTTTTTCCCCCATACTGTATACAAACTTTGGAGGAAATTTCCCATCAAATTGTAAGTTTTTCTGTCATATAATCCAAAGAGTTCCAGAGTTCCTCCCTTGGCAGATTCGTTATGTTCAAGTAGAAACCGTTGAAGCTTCTTTCTTAAATATGTTGGAAGAGAAAAGAGAACGGAGTAAAAATTTAGAATACTTTTCTTTATTCTCGACAACTTTACATAACCGTTGGTAAGAGTTTGTCTTGTTCAACAAGTTACCAGTAACACATACTCCCTAAGTTTTATAATATAAATTGTTTTAGAAAAAAGCACAAATGTTAAAAAAAACTATTTTGACTCTAAAAATATCATTTAATATATATATATATATAAAAAAAAAAAAGTAGTAGACTTCATTTGATATTTAATATTAAATATCAGTTAAAAACTATTTTGACTCTAAAATATATATATTAAATATATCATTTAATATATTTTGACAAAATTGGCAAAATGTCGTAGACTTCATTTGCACTCTACAATAGAAAGTAGATTAAACATGTTACTTTTGTATTTTACCATTTGTTGACTTTTCAAAGTAGACTGCAAATGAAGTTTACGTAAAATAAAGGTTATATTTGTGTTTGACCAAAATATTTGTACTTTTTTTTGTAGACTTCATTTGCAGTCTACTTTGGAAAGTAGACTGCAAATGAAGTTTACAAAATATATGTACTTTCGGGTCAATTTTTCGACATATTGGTCAAACACAAAACTAACCTCACTTTTTAGAGTAGACTTTTTTTGCAGTCTATTACGAAAAGTCAACAAATGGTCAAATGCAAAAGTGACATTTTTTTTAAACTTCAAATACAGTCTACTATATAAAGTCAAAGTTGTGGTCAAATGCAAAAGTGACCTAATTTTTCGCAGTTTGCACACGAAGTCTACAAGATTTTTTATTGTTTCCAAAGAAGAGTTTGTAGACTTTAAATGCAGTTTACTTCACTTTTTTGCAAAAATAGTCAATTGCAAATCCGACTCTTAGTTGACTTGTAAACTTCAATTGTAGTCTACTTTTACGACCATATCTGAATTTTGTGAAAATCAAATATCGTTATCTTTTTTCAGTCGTTCGAGTTCGTCTTTAACTTCTTTAATCACCAAAACTTTCAATTTCACCGGAAAAAAACAAACCCAACCGTTTTATATGGAAGAATCACAAGAAAACATGAAGCTATGAGAGAAAAATTGTAAAAACAAAAATTACAGAGTTTTGAATGAAATTGGAAAGAAAATTGAAGATGTTGAAGTTATGATCTCATATATTAAGCATTTACGTAACAAAAATTGGTTGGTGAAGCATTTAGAGCTTCAATTTGGTTGTTCAGGGTGGTTGGAAAAATTGAAGAATATGGTATTTTCGTAAATAAGTTAATGTTTTTTGGTGTTTTAGTCTTTTGGTAAGTTTCTGATTTTGAAAAAAAAAGAAAAAAAAATAATAATGGCAGTTTCGTGAATATGAGAAGATGATAGAGGGAGAGTTGTGATGAAGTGGTCAAATATGAGGAGGAAAAATTGGGTTATGTTTGCATTTGACCAAAAGAAATAGGTCATTTGTGAAAGAGTCCCTATATTTATTTACAACTTTATTAGCTACATAGATTTGGCAAATGACTGGCTAATTTTTTTTAATAAAATAATTATTTATTATACAATCTTTTTATATCTGATGATTACTTATCATCCTTTTTTTCTTTAATTTGTTTGGTGTCTTTTTATATATGAAGACTCAAGTTTTTCTTTCTTGATGTAATTTTGTTAGTTATGAATATGTGTTTAAAATTGAAAAATGTTATGTTGAGATACATTAGTCCATGATGAGGTATAACAATTTTCTTAATTATCTATTTTGTTTTACATATGAATCAATAATCTTATATACACTGTATACCATTTAATTATATTTATTTAGAAATATATAAAAGAAAGAGACCGGTTATTAATAAAAATTAAATATGAATTGGTATAAACTAATGTGACTTGTATATATTATATGAGTTAATACAAATGTAAAGTAATGTTTTTAGGAACATCAAATATATATATATATATATATATGTATGTATGGTCATTAAATATATAATTACTACCATTAAGTATATACAAACTTAAACAACATTGAAAAGTTGGTTAAAAAAAAAAAAGGAGTTATGTGCATGTTAGGACCCATGAATTAAAGACCTTTCTTTCCCACCGGGGTAAGAGTCTATGAACAAGTCATACATACATGTGACGTAAATGCTTTTGATAATTAATAAATTTAAACTCAACAAACTTTAGTTATTCAAATATTTGTAATATACATTAATTATGAAATATCAAAAACTAATATTGTTGGTTTGTTATTTAATTTTATTTAAGATATTGTAGTTAATGTAGTAGTATTAATTTTTAAGAATTAATTATAGGGAAAAAGTTAGTTTGGCACTAATTTATTGTTTTATTACTAGATTAGCTCTTAAAACATTTTTATTATTGATAAAAATTTTGGGACTATTTTACCCTCAAATTCTTTGTTAGGAAAAACCTTATTTACAAAAAAATGCCACTACAAAAAAATCGAAAAAAATTAAAAAAATTATTTACGGTTTTGCCATATGACAGACTTAATATATTGACATGACAAACTTATTTGTAGACAGACTATTTTTTTTTCAGACACAAATTTATTTAATATTGACAGACTTATAAGTATTCCACCGATTTATCTAATAGACATTTTCTTTTTGGCCACAGATTTAGTTAATTTTGACAGACTTAGTTAGCTTTCAATAGACTTATTTTCCTTTGACCACAAATTTACTTTATTTTGACAGACTTAATAAGTTTTTCACAAATTTATTTCTTTTTAGCCACAAATTTTCTTATTTTTGACAGATTTAATTAGCTTTCAACAGATTTATTTTTCTTTAGCAACAAATTTACTATATTCAGACTTAATAAGTTTCTCATAGATTTATTTCTATTTAGCCACAAATTTTCTTAATTTTGACAGATTTATTAGTATTTGATAGATTTATTTGTTTATGACACAGATTTATATGACAGATTTGTATTCTTTTGATCACAAATTTATTTCTTTTTAATCACAGACTTATTTATATTGATTAACCTAATCATACTAATTTGGTTAAATCAAACCAAACAATACCATATTAACCAAACCAAACCATTCTAAATTGAAATAAACAAAAAAAAAATCAATTAAAAAAATATTTACCTAACCAAACCGTGTTAATCAATTAGGGCTCTCATTAGCCCGTCATCTTTCCTCTTGTCATCTTCTTCCTATTATCACCATTAGCTTAGTTTTTTGTTCCCTTCTTTCCCTTTTAAAAAATCACGTTCCAAACAACAAAAATATGGCACTCATTCATTTGATTTGTGGTAAATGAATTCTTCAGAATATAAACCCAAATAGTGATGAACTCGTCGTCACCAACGAAATCAATTTTCACAGAATACAAAACCCTAATTTGAGAAACGACCTTTTATTGAATTTTTAAGATTTTAAAAAAAAATTAACAAAATGGTATTAGTGTTATTAAAATGAAGTTTGATGGGTTAACCGACTTTTTACACGCTTTTTACTAAGTGTTTTTGAATTGGTGCTAATCTAGTAATAAATCAATGAAGGGGTGCTAAACTAAGTAATTGTCTCTTAATTATATTTGACCACAAAAGAAAGTAATTTACTAATTATATAAATATATCAAAAATATATTTAAGAAAGTTAGATGACATATAACATCCTCTCGTAACTTTGGTTTTGAGAAATCTTAATACTCACTCCGTTTGTTTTTAAGTGATGTTTTAGGAGTTAGTTTTTGTTCACAAATAAGTGATGTTTTCACTACCAATGCACAATTAATTGACTTTTTAGTGTTTTTGACTCTTTAAATTTTGTAGATTAAATTTTTATTGGTTAAAATATCTTGGATAAATAAAAATATTGTTTTATTTCAAAAAAACAAGATAAATTTAATGATTTTTTAATAAGAATTTAAACATCATATAAAAACAAACGGAAAGGGAATGAAGAAAGAAGAAAAACACATTGGTTTGCTTGGAAAAGAATGAGTTTACCCAAGAATGAAGGAGGAATGGGATTTCGAGATATTGAGAATTTTAATCTTGCACTACTTGGAAAACATGTATGGAGGATAATACAACAACCGGAATGTCTAATGTCGAGAATGCTCAAAGGACGATATTTTTCGGATTCTCATATTCTGAATGCTACAAAGAAAAAGAAAGCATCTTATATTTGGACATCGTTTCTTAAAGGCCGAGATTTGGTTAAAAAAGGAATCAGATTTGTCAATGGTGATGGTTCAACGATAAGTGCTTGGCATGATCCTTGGTTACCACTCAACCCTCCAAGACCACCGAGACAAAGAATGGAGACATTACCATATTTGATGGTCAAAGATTTGATAAGTGAACATGTTCTGATTGGAATGAAGAAAGAGTTCGAGATTTGGTAGCTGCTGAAGATGTTGACACTGTTCTCTCAATCAAGTTAACGTCTAAGGAAAAAGAAGATTTGTTTGGTTGGAATTACACCAAGGAGGGTTTTTACACAGTAAAATCAGCATATTGGCTTTCAACTCATTCTTTGTCGGATGAACAAATCACATCGCCGCCAGGAAACATTAAAATTAAGAACTTGATGTGGAAGATCAACACAGCACCTAAACTCAAGCATTTTCTATGGAGATTACTTTCAGGGGCTTTACCAACAGGAGAAACGTTACGACAACGTCATATGAATTATTTTCCTCATTGTTGCCGATGTTGCTTACAAGAAGAAACTACTGATCATCTATTCTTTAGGTGCCTTTATGCACAATCGATATGGAGAGCTTCGGGAATAGCAAATTTGTTTCTCTTGAACCCGACGGTAACTTTAGAAGCAAAGATGGAGTTCATTTTTTCTTCTGATTTATCAGTTATTACTCATCAACATTAACAACTAGCAATTTGGATTCTATGGAGACTTTGGAAAAGTAGAAATTTGCTGTTGTTTCAACGGAAGAGTCAATCATGGCGGAAAGTACTACGACTTGCTAAGAGTGATTTGAAAGATTGGAATGTATCTCAAGAATATTTGCAACAGAGCAATGGTGGTAAACAACGGTATATGAACGGAGGATACAATAAAGACACATTATGGCAAAAACCACCACATCAATGGATAAAATGCAACTATGATGGTTCTTGTACTCAAGCAGGAATAGTAACAAAGGCGGGTTGGATTTTCAGAGATGCTAATGGAACTTATCAAGGTGCAGGTCAAGCAAGAGGAAGACCTCATATTTCGGTACTTGAATGTGAACTTCAAGCTTTACTATGTGCAATGCAACACTCTTGGTGTAAAGGGTATAGACGAGTGATCTTTGAAGGGGATTGTCAAGAAGTTTGTAATCTGCTCAGAGGAACCAAGATCAATTTTCATGTTCCTAATTGGATGCGAGATATAAGGTATTGGATGAACCGGTTTGAAGATATTAACTTCCAGTGGATTTCACGTGTCCACAATGCTCCAGCCGATCTTCTAGCAAAAGCTAATCTACCAAATAATGTTAATTTCCTTAACCATTATTATGTTCCAAGTTATCTCTCAGACAGTTTACATTGTAATCTTTTACAATCTTCATAATATAATCAGTGTTTCGAGGAAAAAAAAAACAAACGGAAGGAGTATAATTTTGGTTTTGAGAAATCTTAAAATATTATATAAATAAATTATAAAATTTGATCATGGACTCAATTCTCAACAAAATCTTCGCCTTTTTCCCTGGTTTCTGTTTAGCTTAAGATTCGATCATTGAGCCAACGGTTTACTGAATTAAGGTGGACAAGAAAAGACTCTTTTCCATTTGCTTCTCCCTTCTCGACCGAGAAGAACCTTGTTTAGTGAGCTATCCAAATATTTCAAGAACCATTGGCTAGAAAATCGAACTAACCCATCCCAATAATGAAAGAAAACAAACGGAATTTGACTAATTTCAGTCTAAAAAAAAAAAAAAAAAAAACAGCCAAAATGACTTAATTAGTAGTCTTCTCTTTGACTTAAATACATAAAAATCTATAATTAGCAGTAACAGCCAGAAAAGAAGAAGATAACAGATTGTAACTCTCACCTATTAATGCAATAAAATCAAACACATCATGAAGACAAACATTAATTTGTTCAAAGTGAAAAAATCCAAACAACCTTCAAGGGAGGGTCAGGTTTTGGAGAATCCGACATTTTCCGACTCTTTCACGTAAAGATTCTCTGTAAATGGCAGGCACTCCAGAAAAACCTGCATTTGATATATTCAGTGAGTCACGGTACGGGACAATTATATGTTATAACCAAACTTCCTTACCTAAAAACGGAGACTATAAAGGATGGCATGATGGAGCCATCCTTATAGATGCAGTTCCTATCTTTATAATACAACTATTTGTCGCTAATCTTTCCTATCGCGTATTCTACAATTTGACTCGGCCTCTACGTCTTCCTCCTTTCGTCGCTCAAATCCTTGTAAGTGATTAATCAATGTCGAAAACAATCTTAACAAAACGTTATCAATCTTAAATATTTTTATCATGAGTCACAACTATTGCAAATATATGGTATTTGGGCTAGATATATCAGATATGTCCTAATTAGAGTCTTTATATCTTCAATATGTGTTTTCGTGTTCTGTTTAATTCCTCCTTCTGTTTTTGTGGAATGTTAATTTTTGTGTGTTAAAAATGTGACGTTAGAGATTAATTTAGATAGGGTTTGTGAATTGCGATGTTTTGCTCTGAAATGTTTCCGAAGAAACGATGATACATTTTGCAGGAAAAAAAAACTTCATTAATTGACTTGATTTTAACGGAAAAAAAACAGCAAGTTTTTCCTTTGTTTTATGAAAGTTAATAATGGATAAAAATATGTACATAATACGACCATCCTTTTCTAATTCAAGTACATAATCTTTAAGATAACACTATACTAATTATTAGAACATATATATAGTAACAATAATTAATGTTTGTTCTCTTTAATTTTGTTTGTTACGTTTTCCAAATAATAACGGTTCGAAAAGCTATGTTTTATGTGATCTTTCATGTTCTCCTTGTTTCTAAAATAAAGTATTCAACAAACAACCACATTTACCGTAAATAGTGTTTTATTTGAATAAATTAACATTCATTTCAAAATAATAATTAACGTTGTTTTTTGGCTTAATAATTATTTTTTGCAGTGCGGATTACTATTCAGCCAAACTTTGCTAGGTGGAAACTCTCATGTCCGGGACAAAGTTTTCCCATTTAAATTCAGAATGGTTCTCGAGACATTCGCAAACTTAGCACTCGTTTACAATGTCTTCCTTCTCGGTCTCGGTGTGGACCTGAGGATGATCAAAATCAAAGAACTCAAACCAGTGGTCATAGCCATCGTTGGTCTCCTTACGACTTTACTATCCAGTGCTGGTTTCTATTACATTCCCAGTAATGGAGACGCTGACAAGATCCTCGCAGGTGGTCTCTACTGGTCGGTTGCTTTTGGTTGTACCAATTTCCCTGACCTTGCTAAAATTCTTGTGGATCTCAAGCTCTTGCGTACTGATATGGGACGTACCGCCATGTGTGCAGCCGTTATTACAGATTTGTGCACTTGGGTTCTCATCATTTTCGGATTCGCAGCTTTTTCCAAAGCAGGTGAATATATTCTTGACTTCCTTTTTTCCCTTGGTATACAAAAAGAAAATGTTTATATAACTAACCAAATATGTTATGGAAAAAAAAACAGGTGTATGGAACCATATGTGGCCATACATACTTGGGTCAACCCTAGCTTTCGTGCTTCTTTGCATCTTCGTGATCCGTCCTGGAATCGCTTGGGCCTTTGCACATACCGTAAAAGGAGGCCACGTCGGGGAAACTCACGTCTGGTTTACTCTCGCCGGAGTTGTTCTAAGTGCTCTTATCACCGAGGCATGTGGAGTCCAATCAATCACCGGAGCTTTCTTGTTCGGTCTCTCCATCCCTCACGATCACATCATTCGAAACATGATCGAAGAGAAGCTCCATGATTTCTTGTCTGGTATATTGATGCCTCTTTTCTACATCATTTGTGGGTTAAGAGCTGATCTTGGTTACATGTTCAAGTTCACAAGCTATGGAATGTTGGCGTTTGTGATTACGTCTTCGTTTCTGGTGAAGATTATATCGACTGTTGTTTGTTCCACCTTCTTACGTATTCCTTTGCGTGATGGTCTCGCGATTGGTGCTCTTATGAACACCAAAGGAACACTGGCTCTAGTGGTACTCAATGCAGGACGTGATACTAAGGTTTTTGAACGCATATTATTAAATCATGCAATTTTCTATCATTTTTAAAAACTAAAACATATTTTACCATCAAGTCTGCACAAAAACTTGAAAACATCAATTAAAATGAGAAAAAAATATATCTCTAAAGCATAAGTAGATAGAAACGGATGTAGTATATGAGATATGAATATGTTACTTTTTATTTTAGTGGTCAAAATTTATTTAGGGTTTTTATATACTCGCAGGCGTTGGACGTAATAATGTACACTCAGATGACTGTGGCGTTCTTAGCCATGTCCATTGTGGTGCAACCACTTTTAGCCTTTGCTTACAAACCAAAGAAGAAAGCGGTTTTCTATAAATACCGAACCGTGCAAAAACTCAAAGGAGCAACAGAGTTACGTGTGTTAACATGCGTTCATGTCTTACCTAACGTATCAGGCATCACAAACCTATTACAAGTCTCTAACCCGACCAAGCAATCTCCTCTTAACGTTTTTGCAATCCACCTAGTGGAGCTAACGGATCGAACCAACGCTTCGTTGCTCATTATGAACGACGAGTCCAAACCCAAAGCTAATTTTTCGGACTGAGTCAGAGCGGAATCTGAACAAATCGCTGTGACGTTCGAAGCAATGGAAGTGAATAATGAAGGGATGATGGTTCAGACCGTTACCGCAGTGTCACCTTACGAGACCATACACGAAGATATTTGTACGTTGGCTGAGGATAAACGAGCCAGTTTCATTTTACTACCGTACCATAAGAGTTTAACCTCGGACGGTCGGTTAGGCGAAGGAAATGCTTCTTACGCGGAAATCAACGAGAACGTTTTGACCCACGCGCCTTGTTCAGTCGGGATTTTGGTTGATCGTGGCATGACGATTGTCCGGTCTTCTGAAACTTCTTCCTTCCAAGGCGAACCAACAAAGAGAGAAATCGCCATGCTATTCATTGGTGGTTGGGACGATAGAGAAGCTTTGGCTTACGCTTGGAGGATGTCCGGACAACAAAATGTTAAACTCACGGTTGTGAGATTCATTCCTGGCCGAGAAGCTTTAATCTCGGCCAGGGGTACCGTGGCTGCTGATTACGAGAAAGAAACACAAGTAGACGAAGAGAGTATCTACGAGTTTAAGTTCAAGACAATGGATGATTCGTCAGTGACTTACGTAGAGAAAGTGGTAAACGATGGACAAGAGACAATTGCGGCTATTAGAGAAATTGAAAATAACAGTTCTTTTGATCTTTACATTGTTGGAAGAGCGTTTAAAGTAGAAACACCGGTAACCGCAGGTTTAACAGATTGGACTAGTACACCAGATCTAGGGACTATAGGTGATACATTAGCTTCATCAAACTTCACAATGCAAGCTTCGGTTCTTGTGATCCAACAATACTCAGCATCCACCAATCAAGAACATGCTGAAGGTAGAGCCAAGAACGCTCATGAAGCTAAACCTTTTATGAAGTCTCATGAGGAGGAAGAAGATGATGAAGAGGAGCAATATCATATTGGAATGCGCAAGTGACAATACTTATCTTTTTTTGTCATATAATCCAAACATCCTCAAACAAATTGTAATTTTTTTTTGTCATATAATCCAACGAGGTATTATTCTAGTAATTACTGAGTTCTTCCTATCGCAGATTCGATATGTTCAAGTAGAAACCGTTGCAGCTTCTTTCTTAAATCTTTGACTTTTTCGTTTGTTTCGGTTCTGTTTAAGATTAGATCATCAAGCCAACGGTTTACCGCTTTAAGGTGGACAAGAAGAGACTCTTTTCCATTTGCTTCTTCCTTCTTCGTGGATAAGAAGAAGCCTTTGTTTAGTGAGCTCTCCAAGTATTTCAAGAACCATTGGCTAGAAACTCGAATTAGCTCATCCGCTAGACTCGCCGACTCCTTCAACTTGTTTTTACCTTCCAAATTACTTCTGTCTGAAACAGAACGATGTTTCACCGTAGAAGGCGGTTTTGCGCCATTGTAAGCTGGTTTTTTTGGACCTGTTTTGTCCTTGGGATTCAGTTTGTTGGAGGAGTTTTGTAGAACAATGTAGTGGTGATAATCTTGTTGAACGGCATCATCTTCTTTGAGTAAGTCAAACTGAGAAAAACCGGTCACTACCGCAGCTTGAACCCAAGATACTCCATTTTTGTTAGCTGCTGATTTACACGAGCCGTTGTTTTGATTGTGAGTAAGTAACAGATGAACCGCTTTGCCTGAATTATGTGTACTTTGGTAGATGTCTAAGAACCGAGGCACAACTTGTCCGGCCGATAATTTCTTCGAAGAATCACACAACTCGGCAAAGGCCCTGAAGGAAACAAAGTCATACATATTGCAAATTATGTAATAAATTAAAAAAAAGGCGAATTAGATAAGACATACTGCAAATTAAGTAGAACAGACTCCATGACAAATGCTTCCTTCAATGCGCTTACTGCGGTCGAAGCTGCTACTTGCGTATGTGATGAAACTTCCTAAAAAGAAAGAGTGACACAAATGACTAATAGTTCTCAGAATCACTTACTAGAACTTGAAGATGATCCGAATATCGATTACCTTCCCGAGCAATTGAATGGCTTTTGGAAGTCCATTCCATACAATTCTCTGATCAGACCAAGTCATAGGCATTTTAAAAACCGCTACTGGAGAAGCCACCGCCTTTGACAACAACTTGTTACCATCCTTTGGAGATTTGGCCATGGATATAGGTGAAACAGGAGGCATAACCACATTTCTGTTTTTAAAAACTGAGCTTTCGCAGTTAAGTTGCTTCGACAGCGACTCGTTCTTTAACGGATTCTTATCACTCAACACCTACCAAAAACATCCCAATCTATAAAATCAAGAAAAATTCACATTTTACTGTAAATCCAATATCAAACTGCTACACATCTACAAAAACAAAACTTCCAAGGTCTCTTGAATAAAAACTAGCATTGTTTTTAGTTTCATTCACATGTGTCAATCCCTCCATTGAGCTAAAATGTATTAATAAGCAAAACCCAAAAGCCACAAAGGCTTTTGGGACAAAACTAATATTACATGATATGGTTCCGGGCTGTATAGTCACGGGGTTCGGCTTAGATTCTCCTAGTGATTCAAAACAAAAAATCTAAAAACAGAGAAGAAAGACTTACCGATTTCGGTTTGAGACGTGTTGAAGAAAGAAGCAACGCCGCGTCACGACGATGAGTCACCGGAGTAGAATGATCCCAACAACTTCTTCTCGAGGCGGAATCCAAGCTTAACCTCCTCGTCGTCATCGTCTTCTTCGTCGGGGAAACAGAGACATGAGTAAAAGAAACCAACAAATCGCTAGAAACAAGATCTTTAGGGTTTCCAACACAAAGTCTTCGTTTCGGAACTGGTTTCAAACCACGGATTATCGGAACAGGACAACCTTTCTCGACGTGTAACCCGCCACGCACGTAAACAAACTGTCCTAACTGGATTTCATCGGAACGTATCAAATCGGCGTCGTCTTTTGCGTAGACAGCGACGTAAGCTGCGTGAAGAGAGTCAGAGACTTTGAGGAAGAAGCCATCGCTACGCCATTGGTCGTCGGAGAGACAAGGAACGATCTCGATGACTTGGAGGAGTGGTGAACGGTGCGAGGAGGAGAGGAACGGCGACGGCGAAGAGGAAACAGAGTTTTTTCCGGCGGCGATTTCGAGAAGGTTGGAGAGAACTCCGGGAGTGAGAGAAGCCATGGTGGGTTGGTGAAAAGAAGCATCTTTCTTATTGGGAGAGGGAAGAAGAAGAGAGAGAGGTGTCTCGGGGAGTGTGAAGAATTCGTCGTTTAGTAATGGCGGGAAAAAGAAGACAGTTTTGTTGTCAGGTTGCTAAAAAGTTATCTTTTTCTTTCTTTTCTGTCTTCGAGATTTGGGAGATGCAGAGAAGCTTTTGTTGGTTGCAGGTGTAAAGCACGAGACTTTTTTGTATTGTTTATGTTTTTTTTTACAACTTTTTTATAAATGCATATTGTGGGTTGGATTGGACTAGGGTCTCAACTCCGGTGGTTTTTTTATTCCATTAGGGGGAAGTTGAAATCAGACCCTAGGCGTAGCCACTCGACCAAAGTGTCAATTAGGTAGGCTAACCGCCAATTTTTTTTATGGGAGAATTGCCAAAATACTATATATTTAGTGGCAAAATGTCACAATATACTTTTAAGAATTCTTTCTCATAATGCCCTTAATTTAATTGAAAATAATTTAAATATAAGTTATTTTAAATTATAAAAATTCTGATAATTATAAACACGTGAAGCATAGTACTTTTCGTGAAAATATTTTTTTTTAAAAAATAAACATCATGTTTAATAAATGATTTGAGTTTTTTCCTTCTACCACTAGCAGATATTAGATTCTGTCAATTACTGTTAATCTACGAGACGTAGAACGTTATTTCTACCTAATTGTCAGTCTTCTACAAGAGCTAGAATCTGAATTCTACCATTTTACAGCTATCTACCTCTAGCAGATTCTAAATTCTACAATTTTACTAAGTTCTACCGCGCTCGGTTTGCCGATTGTACCGCCTCTCTCTATATAGCTTATATCTGCCAATTTGTAGAACATACATTCTACCAAGCTCCCATAAATGTAAGAGTAAATTTAGGAACAAATATTCAATTTCCTAAAATTTAATATTCTAAATATATTCAATTTCCTAAAATGTAATATTCTAAATATATTTAATTTCCGTTTTCATGTTTTTAATTTTAAATATTTTAATTTTAATTCTGATTTCATTTTAAAAATTGTAGTTAGTTACTGAATATTATTTTCGTTTTAATTCTGGTTTCATTATAAAAAATTGTAATTTAATTAATTATAAACATATCAAACATAGTAATTTTTGTGAAAACTTTTTTTTTTAAAGTTAAGCATCATTTTTTACTAAAAAAATTGTTTTTTGTATTCTATGTTTATGTAATTTTGTTGTAATTAAGAAACGAATATTTAATTTCCTAATATGTAATATTATAAATATATTTACTTTTCTGAAATATAATATTATAAATATATATAATTCCCGTTTTTCATGTTTTTAATTTTAGATATTTTTATTTTAATTCCGATTTCATTAAAAAATTATAATTAGTTACTAAATATTATTTTAGTTTTAATTCTGATTTCATTTAAAAATTGTAATGAATTAATTAGAAACATATCAAACATAGTAATTTTTGTGAATATTTTTTTTTAAAAAGTTAAACATCGTTTTTTACTAAAATATTTTTTTCATTTTCTATGTTTCTTTAATTTTGTTGTTATTTTCTGATATAAAATATATATGAATTTCTTATAAATTTACAGAGTATAAATTATTTTTTTGTTTCCTTTTTCTTTTAATTTTTGGATTATTGTTAATAGTAAATAAAAAATAATATTCATTTAAATATAAGGTTAATTTTGGGGTTTAGAATTTGCAAAAGCCTAATGAATCTTAGTTGGGAAAAATAAGTCTTAGTGGGACACTTTGCCACTAAATGTGGTTTAATTTAGCAAATTTCTGTTTTTTTATATAGACCGTAGGAGTTCATAATTTTCATCCCAATAGAAAATTGAACTAGGCCACTTAAAGTCATCCTCATTGCAGACCCTCTTGGGTCTAATGTGGTGTTCTTATAATATAAAATTATTAAAACACACGCACTCTCTCTTCCTTTTACTCAACTTTATACTTTTTCTTTCATCATTTTACTCAATTTTTATTAATTTTATATTTAAACACTCTCTCTTCCTTTTAAGAACACTCTAAAAAATATCTAATTTTAGACACTCTCTCTCTTCCTTTTCCTCAATACACTCACTATCTACTCTCTTTACTCAAATTTTATTAATTTTATATTTAAATATACCCCACAAAAACACTCTCTTTCTTTTTTTTACAATTATTTTAATAATTTTATATTATAAGAACACCACATTAGACCCAAGAGGGTCTCCAATGAGGATGCTCTAAGACCATCCTTATTGCAGACATTTTAAAAATGTAAATGTCTATCCTATGAATAAAACTTAATATAATTAAACAAATTGGTGTTTTAAGTTTAGGACTAGTGTCCAATATAGGATTTTTCTTTTGAGATTGGACACTTGAAGTGTCTAAAAGTTAATAAATTTAATTAAAAAACACAGTTAGACACTACTCAAAATGTCTGCAATAATGATGCTAACTGATAGATAGATTTTTTATATATTTTTCGAGAATTTATTGATAATGATTCAAGAATTTTTATAAGTAAAATATAATGTTAGTTAAATGAGTACAGAGATTCCGTGATTGTGTAAATATGAGTCCACGAATCGTCTTCCTCGTGTAGCCATGTGAGAATCAGCCAGGATTGTGAACGTCGAAGTAGGAAACTGGTTGCCTCCAAAGAGAGAAAATATTGTCCTCAAACTTGTGATTGTGAAGATGCTTGGAATAGAGAAAAGTGATCATAATCATTTACTTGTGTTTGTATCCACACTCCAACTTGTTCAAAGATGTCACACTCGAACCAAACTTCCGTAAATTTCTGAACTTGCTTCGATTGTACTTTTGTTAATTAGTATCTCTTCTCAACCACTCTTTTTTACTTCTTTTCTTCACCAAAAAGAAGTAACAATTCATACTTAAATTGATATGAAGACTAGCTAATTACAAAATAAACATATGAGTTATAATTGTAATCATTTATCTATTTATTTCTTTTGAAGGCAACTAATAGTCCAAACACTCACAGTCACCGACCTCTTACGTTATTTATCGAAAGTGAAAATGGACCAACAACTACTCCTCCTAAGTCCTCTATATTGCCTCCTCATGAAATTAAAGAATAAATTATATTTCGTATGATCAACCATGGGAAATGAAGTAATAAACTCAACTAAGCCAAGGTTTGATCTAACCATGTCGAAAAGAACCCGAAAACCATGGTCAAGTTTCATCAACGATACGCATCACCAATATACCCAAAGCTCACAGCTGAAACGAGACAAAGAACAAGAACAAGACAAAGACCAAGAAATTGACCGTAAGAGTTTGAACAATCTGATGAGATGCGAGAAAGAACCGAATGGAAAAGCTAATGTTAACAACAAGAGCTCTCTCAGGGACAACGAGGGGATCAATCAGACGATGCAATTGGTGGTGAAGAAAGAGAAACAAGGTGGTGAAAATGGTATGAAATTCAAAGGTATGATGGGTCGATATGTTAAAGTCTTGAGTGGTTTGATAAAAGCCAAACGTGACCGCAAAAGATCAGCTGTTCGGTTTAAAACTTGATTTCCATTGTATACGTATGTTTTCATTACATGATCACATTTCATACATAAGATATGTTTCACGTATTATTAATGTGCACGAATGCCATTGGCAAATTTGGGGTTGAGAATGTAATTAACACTATATGCACCCTTGGCTTTGAATCTCATTGCATGGGTTTTGTTGTCTGTTTTGAGCTCTTGCCAAATTTTCTTTTACTAGTATTTCTTGGTCGATATATATATAATATTTTTTTTTTGAAAATTATTTTGGCGAGATATTTAAAGACTCGTTACGGCTCTAATTGGATTTATGACTATCTCTTTAAATAGTTCTTTCTAATTTTAAAACTCTAAAATGTTTTTCGGAAAGAAAAAGCTAACGAGTAATGACTAAAGAAAGAAAAAGCAAAAATGTGGCTCGAAGGGATGTGAGATTTTTCTTGTATGAGCCACATCCAATTTTTTAAAGGTTAATTAGGTGAAGATTATGTTTTAGATATGTAATTAGGTGAGTAACAAGAATATAAATTAGCTGAGTAGCAAATTATTGATTTAATTGGACAAAAATGTCCTTAATTACAAAAGCACACTATAGTCAACTATACAAATTTACATAGTTCACTATATCAAACATACATATAAATATAGTTCACTATAATATAACAATTTTGCATAATTTACTATATCAAACATACATATAAAGGATAGTTCACTATATCAAAAATGCATGTAAATGATAGTTCACTATAATATAACAAATTTACTTAGTTCATTATATCAAACATACATATAAATGATAGTAGACTATAAGAAAGAATAGTTCACTATAAAATTTGACAATACCCAATTATAGTCTACTAAATATACATGTTAATTTACTATAATAGTTAACTATACAAACACTAATTTTTTGGCCAGTAAAGAGACAAATGCACAATAAATAGTTGTAATCAACTATGCAAATTTACATAGTTCACTATATTAAACATACATGTAAAAGATAGTTCACTATAATATATAAATGGGCAATACCTAATAATAGTCAACTATATAAATATGGCTATAATCGGAATTTTATGTAGACAAATTGTTAGATATTAAATTATGATTTAGGTCAAAATTATGATTTAGGTCATGTTAGATATCTAATTAAATATTAAAAAATAATATTGATGTCAATTTTTCTTTTTTAAAACTGATTTTGAAACATATGGAAGTTCAGGATATATAAAGATTATATACCATAAATAATTCCGCACCCTTTGCAATGTTCACAACTTTTTACGTCAAAGCTCATAGTCATAAGATCCATAAATCTTCATTACGTAAATAATAAACCAAAATGTAAAAACTTTATAAATCCTCAATAGGTAACTAAGAGCATTCACAATGGAGACCCGGTGGAGAGTGTATAAATTTTTTTTAGAAATTAAATATATTAAATTTTAGGATTCTTGAGTGTCTAAACCCCGAAAAAAGATCCAATATTGGAACTTTTTCGGAGTTTAGACACTCAAAGATCCTAAAATTTAATATATTTAATTTCTAAAAAAATTTTAGACACTCTCCACCGGGTCTCCATTGTGGATGGTCTAAGTAGATCGAGGATCTACAAACCAGGTGTGATGTCACACAAAACTATTGAACCCGCTAATAGTTCTCTACATTAGCGGGTTCTACACTAGCTAGATTATATTGGATCTTTACTATTATGGTAAAAGAAATGTCGATCTTTTGGGTTAATATGGTATGAAGATGTTTTGTAAATTTGTAAATTCGTAGTATTAATTAAGTTCGTCGGGATTTTTTTTTTAAAAACTCATTTGCTTACAGTTAAAATATATATTTGATGTGCTGAACGTGGAGATTTTTGTAGCTAACCTCCAAATTTGTGATGCCACATTAACAAAACGATAACATACAATACAATTGTGCTGACATAGAAAAACATACTATAATACTACTGTGATAAAATAACTATATTCTAAATCACTGTCTTCTTAAACTATATGTTCATGATATTGTCTTTAACAAACTATTGTATTAGTCCAATTCTACTGTATTACGCATACAAATTGTTTTATTACCATATTGTGTTGTATTACCAATATAGTACCTGTTTAGTCAAGTTCTATCGTGTTACGCATACAAAATTGTTTTATTATCATATTGATAGCAAATTTTCTGTACGTTACTATATGAGGAATAAAGAAAGAGATGACAAAGTATCAGGTTACCTCAGCTGTAAGAAAATGGCCGGTGGTACGTGGCAGATATTCATTGGCTACTTTTTTCTTAACCAATAAAACATGAGATGCATGGCCTCAGGCCGGCCCTGAGTTTCAATGGGCCGCAAGCAGAAATAAAAAATAGGTCGATTTAACCACTAAGCTAAAAAAAATTTTTAGGATTTGAAGACCGATTTGTCATACAAAATATGAGGATCGATATAAAGGCCGCAAGCATAGGCTTTGTCCGCTTGCCCTCAGGACCAGCCCTGGGCCTCACCGACCTCGTCAAGTAAGTAACCTTTTGGTATCGTCAAAAGCAAGAATCTTTATTTTAAAGCGCCAATTCAGCTCTTTGTCATTTACTTTATTTTAGCTAGTATTTCTTGTTTTTGTATTAATGAGACACAAAACAATACTTGAAATTATTAATTATTTTGTTTAAGTTAAACAAAAATTAGTTTTAAAAAAATTGATTTTGTTGGTTTAGTTTAACTCGATTGATTTAGTTTAATATGAAAATACATAGAATCAATCTACTTATATTTCCAGAAAAAAATAAAATAATATATATACGCTCGGTTAATTCGGTTTAGTTCGAAAACATAAACAATCTTTCTAGATCAAATAGTTTACCATTAAATATTAAATAGTACAATATATATACGTATTAAACTATATACTTGTAGGATCCGAAGCAAACATTAATTGTTAACTAATTCCCCTTTATAAAGCCAACCTCATATCATTCTTCAACTTCTTCACAAAAACCTCAAACATCATCAAGTCTCTTAAACGTAGAACCTTAAATCTATAAAAAAAACTTTCACAAAACAATCAAGAATCTAAAGAGAGAAAGATAGAAGCCATGGGAAGAGATCAAGAAGGAAGCCCTCCAGTTCCACTACATCTCTGTGTCTTCGTCTTAATCCTCTTAATGTTCGTAACGATTTCTTGGTACGCAAGCTATGAACCTGTTATTGAAGCTTTTACGGACCAGCTCAAGCTTGCTCTAATGGCTTCTCCTCTGCTTTTGCTCTTAGCCGTCCATTTTCTATCTAACGATGGAGGAGGAGGGATGATGACGTCACTGATTCATATGAACGAAAGAGAGTCTTTGTATAGAGCTGGAGGAACACCATGGGGAGTGGCTTTTATGCTTGTCTTTCTTTTCTTCATGGTTTCTTATCAATCTCAGTTTAAAGAAAGTTGGTTCCCTCTTCGATGAAAACTACGGCATCGCTTTTTTATTCTGAATTTAGGTCTCTATTATAATGGATGGATGTATGTTGATTGAATTATTTTTCTTTTTTCTTTTTTGACTTATACAAGTTATATATACCATTTTATGTAATCTTTTAATCTCTAATGTCCAAAGGTATACAATAATATTCCATGCATGATGGCGAGAACAATAGATTACTATATAACGTTTTTTTGGTATATGCACCAATTTTTATAAAAAGAACTATATGAAAATTTAATGTCATGAATGAGCAAATATTTTCTGTAAGGGGATCATTTTACCGACGATAAAGTTATAAGTCACTACAAAAAAATTCGCCTAAAGATTTACGACCCAAATATGAAGAATGTCCTAGCGTTTGCCTTCAAACTCAACCACAAAGAAAACTTGGACACTTTATATGACGTGTTGTCGGGATGTGTAAAATCAAAAGTGAAAGTGCTTGTATCCAAACATGATCGGAACCATCTGAATCGATACACCATATTCTTTTCGAATGGTGTTTAAGCATTTCAACGTTGTGTCCACATAAATCAGCTTTTTTTCCATAAAAATCCATATGCCGTCTACAAATTTTGTTTTTGTTTGTTATCGTTTGATAACCATGAAATTTTATAATATTTTGCACGTACATATCCGTGGACCAGACTACCAAAACATGTAAATTAATATCTTCTTTAAAAGATATGAATCTAACAAGTAGAGTTCAGAAGAGCTATTTGGTGTCCACACAAAAAATTGCATTATCCAACCATCCATGTTTTACAAAAATTCGTGGAATTCTGATCTGCAATATTTGTCAAATCCTGATCTGATATTGAAGGCCAAATGTAGCTTTTAAAATATTCGATCTAAATTAAATATTTTTATATTGATGATTGTTTTAATGTATATTTTTAATTCTATCAAAAGAAAAAAAAAATCTATTTCTTTATAAAAAAAAATATATATATATATATATAACCAATAATACTAAAATAAAAATTATGAAATTTTTTTTCTGTTTTGCTAATTGATTACAATTTTGTTGTTTTATAGTCCAACTTCCCTATATTTTCATATTATAAATATACTGTTTAACCGGTGACCAAAATAATATTAATACATAACTTTTTGTCAACTATTAAATCATTGTACTTTCATTGTTTATTTGTTTTACCATGGTTACTTTTCTAAAGAAACTAAGATTTTTTTTTTTTTTTTGAAAATTAAGAAAATAAGACATGTCTTTTTCTATAATCGGATAAGGTCTAACCACTATGTGGTTTATGTCCGATACTTCCACGTCTATGCCTCTGGTCAAATACGCAAGGCGCTTCTCTCTTCTATAAATTCACTCAACCTCTTCCATAAATAAACAAAAAAAAATTAGAAAAAACGTTTTTCTTTACCAACTTCCAAGTCTGTCTCATCAAAACTCTTGTCCGAAATTTATCTCAAAAGCAGAGCCGGATCTGAGGAGGCCCTATTAAAAAAAAAAAAAATCTAATTTAAATATTTTTTTTTAGAAAATGTAATTTTTTTCACTTGTAATTTTTTATTTTCATAAAATTATTAAAAAAATTACTTTAAAATTTTAATATTTTTATCATACAATCTCACTAAATTTTTTTTTTATCCATCAAATAAATATATTTTTTATTAATTGGGGTCCCTACAAATGTTTCATTTGTTTGTCTCCAAATCTGACTCTTTTTGAAAGTCGATTAATATACAACAAAAATGGATGGAGGCTTTGGAACGATCTTCATGAAAGTGGCATTATTTGCTTTGGTTCAAGCTTTGGTCTATCTTATCCTTTTGAAATCTTTGAGGATTTTCTCTAAATCTAATTCTTTCAAGAGGGCTTATAGTTTCCGGCTGGCGAGGTCCGTCAGCATCCGCCGGATTCTTGCTGTGCTCCAGGATATTCCCGCCGGCGGCGAGATGTCTCCTTCCTCTAATGGCCCTTCTTCTTCTCTTCCACAAGATGAGGCAACAACAACAACTACTACATCATCATCACCATCTTAGGGCCTCTATATATGTATGAATATTGATTAGTCCATAATATGTAGCATAGTGTTTTGTATAAATGGTATAATGTGTACCACCTAAATTTAAATCCGTGGTAATGCACATAATGATTGACGACAAAAAAACAAAGTTCGATTAATATGTTGATGTGATGGTAGGTTCATCTCCAAATACATTTATTGAATCCAATTATGGACGGTGTAACCATTTCATTTCAGTGAATCTATTGTATATATTTTTTTTAATGGTTCAATTCTCTACTAATGGAAAATAAAAATATATAGCGTTCATGAGATCGATTTAACTCATGAGACTAGAGTGGAAAGATTCGGTCATATAGGTTCGTTTCCGATCAAAATGATGATTAAAACTTTCATATAGCATTCCGAAATACAGTAAAACCTCTTTAAATTAATAATGTTAGGACTATGAAAATTTATTAATTTAGAGAGTTGTTAATTTAAAAAGAGATTTTTCTAATCCATGATTTCTTGACAATTTTTTTATATTTAAAATAAAAATTTACGTAAAAGTTCATTTAAATTCTTTTATTAGGGTTATTTTATAGTTTACATATTTTTTACATATTCACCTTACTCCATATATATCATGTTACTAATCTTCACCATTGATAAAAGTTAATAACCTATTTGACTATTTATAAGCTAGAGCAATATTGCTGCTATTCTGTTATTCACGATAAAGTGAAAATGAGATAATTATAGTTTTAAAAGTTTTTAATTATAAGAAAATAACGTAAAATTCTTCAGCTGGATAAAGATTAAGTTTACAATACCATACATTTTTATGCAATAAGAAAAATTAGAGATTAGTTCCAACAAGATTCCAACATTAAGAAGAAAATATATCACACTATTGTCATACTTTACTAAACTATTTTATATATATAGGTAAAAGATTTATAAATAATTAATTTATATTATTATTGGGACTATATGTTTTACATTTTCAAAAAAATTATTATTTTATCATCTTATCGAATTTCCTCAAATTTTACACTGGCCCAACTTGGGACCGGAAGAATTTATAGTGATTATTAGTTTATAGAGTATTAATTTACAAATGTTCTACTGTATAATTATCGATAGATCTGTTGGAACTTTCCAACAAAATATTTATGATTTTTTTTACTAAAACAGGGAAACTCCTAATACAAATTTGATTTTTTCTTATTGTAAGCGCTTAATTGTTTTTGTGCACATTTGGTTACTTTTACTAACCTTTTTTTTTTTTTCATAAAACGGTGTGGTATCTTTTAAAGGTTCTCTAATGTTAAAGTCAGTATCTAGTTTATTTAGATATTGTAATGATATGTATATTGGTTCCTTCCACATTGTTTAAAGTAAACCTCTAATTACGGAATATAATTTTGTGAAAGAATCTATGTTATTGAAGTTTTTATGTGTCACCTCATAATTCATAAATTTTCAGATAAATAGATAACTATAAATATTTTAGATAAATTTACTTTTAAAAAGTTAGAACATAAATTTATTTAAAATGATTTGGCATAAAAAGAAAAAAATGTGATGTGGAAGAGATCTTTTTGTATAGATGTTATCAACACAATATCTATAAGAAGATATTTTTCTTAATCTAATTTGTTTATATTACATATTTGCCATATTTTTAATATATAAGATCAGATGTAATTCCACATATTTGTATGGTTCTCATTTATAGATTCATATATTAATATACGTTGGATATTTTATCAAATAAGGTGATACTTCTGTTCACTATAAAACACGACCTCCTCAAACTAATTTTTACAAGTTAAATTTCATAGCAATAGCTCTAACCTTCTCTCTAAACTTTTTTGCTTAATTAGTTACTACCACCACAAACAAAATGAAGAGCTCAATGCAGTTAATCTCTACATTCTTCTTCTTAATCATACTTTTCACCGCACCAGGTATACAAATCTAATTTGCCACAATATTAAGTTATATAACCAAATCTACTACAATGTGTGTTACATACACTTTAGTTTATTTTTTTTCTACGGCTTTGTAGTTATTAGTATTACTTTGAACTTGATGATTATGAATAAATAATTTTTACAAGACTACAAAAATCTTGAACTTTGCAATGGATTTAAGCTGACAGGATATTGCAAATCACATCATTTTTACATTTTTAAATAATATTTTAGTACCAAAGTTTTTTTTTTTGTTTATGTAGTTATCACCTAACTGTGATTAAGTCGTTATTGTTTGCGTAAAATATTAAGCATTGCAAGCAAAAAAAAAAAAAGTAACGAGAGATTTTTTTGCAATTATCGTGTATATTTATGGTCATGAAATTTAATTTTAATGGAGTAACCATTTTTTATATATGTCATAGGTGCGAACAGTGGCGAATCTAGAACAGATTTTTACGAGGGGCAATGTTTATAAAAATCAATATACAAAAGGGGCATAAAAAAAATTTAGTGCAAAATTATACCACAAAAAAAAAATCTATGTGGGGCAAGTGTCATCCTAGTTATAAAGCTGGCTTCGCCACTGGGTGCGAAGATGGTTGAAGGACAACAAATGTGTGAAACAAAAAGCGCTAACTATAGAGGATTGTGTACGAAGTGGAGGGTTTGCAAAAGAGTCTGTATGAGTGAAGGTTTCCCTGATGGTCGATGCAAAGGATGGATACATAACAAATGCGTCTGCAAAAACCCATGTCTTACTTAATTACAAAATTATTATGAAGACAGTGTGGTTAATTAATAAATATATATTTATATATTCTATAAAATTGTTATGTATATATTTTTTTTTTTGAAACTTAATTGTTATGTACTACTTCAACTTAGTTTGAATAAATTAATGGCTACTAGCTTTTTAAGTTTTAACGAATGAAGCTATACAATTCAGACACATAAACATTTAAATTATCAATACATCAATCTTAAAAACTAATATGAGATGCTTCATCAACATATTCGGTTGGGACGTTCATTTTGCATATCTGAAGGGGAACAAAACGGTAAAGATGGAAAACATGTAATTGGAGGTTTCCAATAAAATACGAGATAAAAAAAATTCATGCAGCATAATGATTTTGAAAATTTCGGATAACCAAAATTATAATCCAACTCTCATTGATTTGGTCACACATCAATTTCCGATAATCTGAAAATATGAAGATATTGTGTATGGAAGACTTGCTCATTCGATGGATTTCATGCCACTCCACTTGCTGCTCTAGTTTAGCATTTAAGTCTCATAGTCAAGCTTGATGACGCTTGCTGTTATGAGGATTTGATGATCTCTGTTATCATGAGATTATTTTTGTCAGAGCTTATGATCATCTACAACTCTCTTACGCAGCTCCAAAAAGTTCAATCTGTTGAGATATGTTCGTGCTTTCTAAGCTATGGAATTGCTTATGAAACTGACACGCTATCCGAGATTGTTTCTGAGATGTGTTGTGATGAAGAGTTTATTTGTTTGGTCTCTCTGCTTTTTGAAGTTGATATGAAGATATTAGTGAACTTTGGAGGATTGCAATTGATAGCTTCTCCTGATGTTGGTTCCTTTGATAGTTTCTATGTCACTAAAGATGCTGCAATGGTTCAACATTCAAGTCCCTGGTTTCGTTTGAACTCTCTCTTGTCAAGCAACATGCCACTGCAACAACTAAATTTTGGCTTATGTACAGCAAGAATATTGTTGGGTTCAAGACCTCAGTTGCTTATACTGTGCTGGTGATGTTCACTGTTGGTGAGAGGTTAATGAAGCTGAATCTCACACACATTTTTGGGGGATGTGTTGTCGGCTGATATATCAGACGTTGGGTTCAATTTAGTTTGCAAGTTTCTGCTTCTAGAGTTGCTTTCTGCCAATGGAAATGGAGACTTTGCAAGACAATGGACTGCATTTGACTTTAGTTCTCAAGTTCTTCTACAAGGACAAAGCCTAGCTTATGCATTCAATGGCCAAATCATAAAGGCACATTCTGGTTGGTGTGGATCCTTACTTGGATTCTTCTATGGCTCATTACCAAGACCACCAGAAGTTTATTATTGTCAGCCTCTAGCTCTTACATTTCTGCTTTCTAGTGCAAGCTTGGAGTGTCAAACATTTCTATTCCAGCTTGAGGGGGACTATCAGAATAGATAAAATAGAGGTTTAGTTTAGTTAATTGGTTAAGTCTCCTTTAGTTTAATCATGTGTATAAATATTGACCTTGTACATCATTTGCAATTCAATGAGAATAAGATTGAATTCCTAATAGGGACGTTCATTTTACTTATCGGAAGGAGAACTAAACGGTAAAGATGGAGAACGTGTAATTAGTTTCCAATAAAATACGAGACGGAAAATTCATGTAGCATAATGATTTTGAAAAATCCGGATAACCAAAATTACAATCCAAGTCTAAAATTACAATCCAAGTCTAAAATTACAATCCAAGTCTCATTGATTTGGTTAAACATCAATTTCGGATAATCCGAAAAATATGAAAATATTGTGCTAATTTTTTACACTAAAAGGATCAATGCATCAAAGACTATTAAACTAACCAAATCTTAAAACCTTTGAATCAAATATAGTTTAAGCACTTTGTTTTGACAAAGACTACCATATTTTTAAGACTAGGCATGTGTAATGGAGACACCCATGAAAGTGTCTAAAACATTTTTTAATTAATTTTTATTCACTTTTGATTTTAAGACACCCATGAAAGTGTCTTAATTAAGACACATTGCTCAGTTTTAGGATCTGATTTTAAGACACCCATGAATAATTAATTGTGTTTTATACTTAAGACACACTCTTAAGACATTCTAAATTCTGCATTGTACATGGCCTAATTGTTGGAAATTCCGGTTATGTTGAAGGGCCGAACAAACAAACATGAGGGTTAAGCCCCTTGGTTATCGAAAACAGAGGGACCTAGGAGGTCACAGGTTTGATTCACATTAGAGGAGCTTACTTTTCAAAAGAGAGTTAAATTACATGATGTGGGTCTCGCCCCGGAAATGTGCGGGCTTACGGGCCTTAAACCTCACGAAGGTGAAAGTTAGGCCTCGAATGGAAGTTTTTTTTTTTGTATCTTTTGTCTTTTGTCATCTATATGTTGTCTACTGTCTATTGTTTATGTAGACATTTTTATAAGAGTGAATAGTGAAAATGTTTAAAATGATTTCTTTTTTAACATTTAGAAATTGCAAAAAATGATATCTAAATCATAGTTATTTGCGAAAAACTAATACCATACATAAAAAATTAAAATAAAAAAACCACCTTCAAGCTGCCCATAATATAGTTATTTGTATTGATATAAAAAATTATATAGAAAATATATTTATTTGTATTTACGTAAAAAAAATTATATAGAAAATCATAGTTCTTTAAAATGATTAATCGTTTGTCATTTATATAGACTTGTTAAATAATATATTTATTTGTATTGTTTGAATAATTAGTTAATTTGATGCAAAAAATTTGGAGAGAATCTTGGTAAAAACTATAATAACAAAATTTTTAAAAACTCTTCTTTTTATATCTTTTCTCTTAACAAAATTGTCTTTTTTCTTTAACTAAAGAAAAAAGATAAGACTGATTGGTTAAATTTGTCATTAGAGATAAAGTCAAAAAATTTACATATCCATAAAAAAAAAAGTTGACCAGAAAGTTGAAAAAAAGTCGATCATATTTTCATAAAGATAAGATCCACATATATTTATGGTTCTTCAGTAACAATAGCTCTATTCTTCTCTCTAAATTATTTCGCTTGATTAGTTACAAACACAAAAAAAATATGAAGAACTCAATGCAGTTTATCTCTACACTCTTCTTCTTTATCATACTTTTTGTCGCACCATGTTTTCAAATCTCATTTGCCAAATATCAAGTTATTCAATAACCAAATCTACTAAAATAAATGTATTATTTATGCACAGAGTACTATAATTTAAACTATATATTTTATGGAATACCAAATTTTTTTTTATCTTATACTAGGTATGAAGATCGTTGAAGGAAAACAAATATTTGAAACAAAAAGCTTGAATCGAATGGGACCGTGTAATAATGTGATGTGCAGAATATTACGTAGGAATAGAGGTTACCGTACTGGTCGATGCGTATAAAATGTGTGTTTGTGGCTATGGGCCAGGTTTGTAGAAGGGCATAAGGTCATGTCTTCTTCGAGAAATACTTAGGTACACCCCTAGAGTGTATCTATGGGTCCACCCCCTTCCCCATCACCAATCATTTATCCACCTATTATCTAAAAAAATTAGAGTTAAAAAATAAATAAATATATATATATTAGGTTTGGGTTAACTAATCCCAAATTAGGGTATAATTTTGGAGTTTAGGGTTTAGGGTTTGAGGTTTTTAATTTATTTTGGGTTAACAAATCCCAAATTAGGGTATAGTTTTGGAGTTTAGGGTTTAGGGTTTGAGGTTTATAATTTATTTTGGGTTAACTATTCCCAAATTAGGGTATAATTTTGGAGTTTAGGGTTTAGGGTTTGGGGTTTATAATTTATTTTGGGTTAACTATTCCCAAATTAGGGTATAGTTTTGGAGTTTAGGGTTTAGGGTTTAGGGTTTGGGGTTTAAACCCTAAAATTCTAGTCTCAAATTAGGGTATAGTTTTGGAGTTTAGGGTTTAAACTCCAAAACTATACCCTAATTTGGGAATAGTTAACCAAAAATAAATTAT
The DNA here is from genome assembly GCA_963576765.1 of Draba incana. Classification (NCBI taxonomy): domain Eukaryota; kingdom Viridiplantae; phylum Streptophyta; class Magnoliopsida; order Brassicales; family Brassicaceae; genus Draba; species Draba incana. Next base: position 4,810,029 of record OY755214.1, on the reverse strand, counting down.
AAACCCCAAACCCTAAACCCTAAACTCCAAAACTATACCCTAATTTGGGAATAGGTAACCCAAAATAAATTATAAACCCCAAACCCTAAACCCTAAACTCCAAAACTATACCCTAATTTGGGAATAGTTAACCCAAAATAAATTATAAACCCTAAACCTTAAACTCCAAAACTATTCCCTAATTTGGGAATAGTTAACCCAAAATAAATTATAAACCCCAAACCCTAAACCCTAAACTCCAAAATTATATCCTAATTTGGGAATAGTTAACCCAAAATAAATTATAAACCCCAAACCCTAAACTCCAAAACTATACCCTAATTTGGGAATAGTTAACCCAAAATAAATTATAAACCCCAAACCCTAAACCCTAAACTATACCTTAATTTGGGATTAGTTAACCCAAAATAAATTAAAAACCTCAAACCCTAAACCCTAAACTCCAAAACTATACCCTAATTTGGGATTAGTTAACCCAAACCTAATATATATATATATTTATTTATTTTTTAACTCTAATTTTTTTAGATAATAGGTGGATAAATGATTGGTGATGGGGAGGGGGGGGTGGACCCATAGATACACCCTAGGGGTGTACCTAAGTATTTCTCGTCTTTTTCTGCTTGAAAAAATATTACAAAATAAAAACAGTGGCTTATTTTTATATGTTCTACAAAAAAAAATTATGCAAGTACTTTATCTTTTCTTAACTTAATTGATAACTATACAATTCAAACACATAAACATCTAAATTGTCAATAGCTACAATTTGGCATTAATTTAACTAGAACAAAAGGAATAGAAGAGAGATTTTACTTTTATATATATATATATATATATATATATATATATATATATATATATATATATATATAATGGAGGGAGGAATGTCAATTAAGATGGTGAAAGAATGATATTGAGGGACAATTATGGATGTTCTAATAATTTGAGTTTATAGAAAAGTACTGAAATGAAATGTTTAATTGGCTCTTGAAACGAATTAAAATTGTATTTAAGTAATAGTTTTTCGATTGCTTTTTCCATAGATAAGAAAAGTAATCGGTCAGGAAAAGTGCATGTAAAAATTCTGAGTTATACAATGTCTGTTTGCAAAAAGTTTATTAGAATTGGAGCATCAGTATGATTCTTACATGATATGAAACTCAGTTTTCCTTGTAGTATTTTCCAAGATCTTCACCAACCTATAAAGAAAAAGGAAAACGCGATAAAAATCACGTGAAACAAAACGCAGAGTACACTAAAAGGATCAAATGCATCAAAGACTCTGTCACAAAGATCAAGTGTTAATATTTGAATCAAACATAGTTTAAGCACTTTTTTTAAACAAAGACCATACAATTTTTTGAAGAGCGTAAAGTATCAAATTGATTGTTTAAGGAACTTACTTTAGCGGTTGTTTAGCCGCCGATGTGTATCATTGGTCTATTAGCTGTCTTGGCAATGTCAAGCATTCCAGCGTGCGCGGCTTTCTTCCTCTTCACCTGAAACCCATTGTGAAATCTTTCGTCTCAAAACACAAAACTAATGGTTCTTGACACTGAGCTAGACCCAACTTCAGAACCAACCTGTAGAAGAATCACAATTAAGCATTGATTTTCTACATATAACACATCACACACATAATTAACATTCATAAGCTCTTATTCCCATATAGATCCAATGAAATTTATCGTTTTGAGGTATAAAAGCAACTTGAGATGAGAAATTGAAAACCATTACGAAATTGAATCAAGAACATGTAGCACAAATAAATAGGGAGATAAAGATTGAAACTTTACCAAGAAAAAGTTGAGATTTTAGAAAGGCACCTCCTCATAATTGACACTGTAGTTGTGACACCCCGGTTTCAGAGCATATATGGTATATGCGGAAAGACTTAAAAAAATTGATTTGGCTACCTATATCACCAAAGTGCACTTATTTTTTCGGTCACAGGTCTTGAGAGAACTCCAGAGTTAAAACGTGGTTGAGCTGGAGTAGTTTTAAGATGGGTGACCCACTGGGAAGTCATTTCCAGTACCGTGTGAGTTAGGTCAAAACACGAGGAAAGATCGTGTGGTGATTTGTAGGGTCAGTAAACATGACTTCCGAGCCTCCCGCAATAACACACCGACCATCGGACATGGGTGGGCCCACGGGCCTGAGAGAGGACAGGGATCCATGGGAGAGGCAGTCGGGGCGTTACAGTAGTAGAGAAGGATCAAATGAGAAATCTTCCTGAAACAAAACTATTCTTATGGTGAAAATAAAAGCGGATTAAAGATGTGACCTTTGGTATGATTAGAGAGTTAGATTAAAGCGGATTAAAGCCTTTTTTTTTCTTTTTTGCATAAAAAACTTATTATTATCTCGATTTTCATCTCAAAATCATAAGAGTTTTAGACGCTACAAATATTTCTTTACGTGTAACTACTTTGTGTATTATTATCTCGTATATAACTTTATTGAATTGCAACAGTTATTTTTCCTAAACTCTAAATTTTGGAGTATGTATTATTTTCATCTGAATAGTCAAGTAGACTATTCACATCTATTCTATTATGATAACCGAGATTATTAGTATAACTAGAATAAGACCCTTGCGATGCGAAGATTATTTGATTTATAGTAAATATTTATGTTTTAAAAATATTTGGAGGAGAAGTGTACTATATTCCTAATTCAAGCCCCAACTTAGATAATGTAGTGATTAAAGTTATAGGTTTATATGTAATTTAGAAAAATATAGTCTCATATCTTATATAATTTGAAGAATTTCAAAATCAATAAAGTATATATGCTTGATATATGTAAATATAGTTTGAATCATTAAACTATTTGATATAATAACTAAATCATTTTTACATTTTTACATTTTTACATGTTTACAATTTGAAAAAATACCACTAACCAAATTTTTTTTATTTTTGTTTGTTCTTCTTGATATAGTTCTTCTTTTATCTGAGGTTCATTATTTTGTGTTTCCCATAGATATACATATGGTAAACCTCTAGTTATATATAATGATAGAAACTTGGTCGTTTATATTTTTAATAATTAAATAGTTTGCTATTTTCCTTTATCTAATTTTTGTTTTATGTTAAATTTCTCTATATTAATTATTTTCAACTAAATATCTTATATAAATATTCATATAGAGGTTTTGTGCAATTTGTAAAATTAACAATTTGTAAAATAGCTTATATAAATATCTATTTTAACTTCTTCCTTTTTAGATAATTAACAATTTTGATAATGAAAAACTTACATAGTAAAATAATTGACATGTGTTTTAATCTAACGGACTACTTGACACATGTCGCGATCTCGTGAGTTAGAATTATGCTCACTCTCTATTATATAATAAGATATGAGGGTAAGATAAATATGTAAACATTAAAATACAAATATTTGAATAAAGATTTTTTAGAAGAATTTGTACGAATTTTAAAATAAAATTTTCATTTTAGATAAAGTATATTTTTTACAAAATATGAAACAGAAAACCTCTCTATAAATTAATATTTATTAATTTATCGATAAATTAATAAGTCTTTAAATTAATAAATTTCCAAAATCCCAACATTATTAATTTATGGGAGAATTGCCAAAATAGACCACATTCATTTGCACAATGTCCCAATAGGACTTTCTCATATTTGGTCAATTATTTCCAAAAATGCCCTTACTTTAAATTAAAAAAATTGATTCTGCCTAAGTTACATAAGTCTACTGAGCGTAGAAACAAGTTTCTACTTATCATCATCTTTCTACAATCGCGAAGAGCCATTTTTGCACCACTTAGTCTCATTCTACCAAGCGCAGATAGTACCTTCTGCCCCATAATTCTACCAATATAAAACCATCTACTGAATAGTAGAATGTAGTTTCTGCATAATTAATAACCATTTCCTTAAATTTAGGAGTGGATATTTTCTTTCCTAAAATAAATATTTGTAAATATTTTTTACAGATTTTTTACAGATTTTTTACATTTTAAACGTTTTTTGAAAATATTTTATATTTTATATTTATTTAATTAATTTTTTTACTATTAACTTCCCATTTTAAAGTTCTAAAAACTAAAAATTCCAAAAAAGTAGCAAAATAAATATTTGTAAACATATAATAAAATTTTATAAATATTACGTAAAATAAATATAATAAAATTTTGTAAATATTACGTAAAGATTTTTTACATTATTAACGTTTTTTAAAAATATTTTATTGTTGTGAATCAAGAGAACGAATGGGGAAGATTGTGTTTATTCATTAATCATAAGATCCTTTATATAGGATTATTACAAGAGAGAAAAGGAAAATTCCTTTTCCTAATGGGAAAAGGAAAGTACATAAAAGGAAAATCCTAATTCAACTAGGATTCATTAAACCGGCCTAAAGACTAAGTGTTAATGGGCCGTAAACGGACCAGAACTAGTTATGACAATCCACTATGATTTATAACACTCCCCCTTGGATGTCATAACTCTAATGGGCTTGTAATACGCTTTGGATGTTGCCTCATTAAAACCTTACCAAGTAAAACCCATTTTGGGACAAAACCGTGGTGAAGGAAAAAGAGTACAACACGTATTACTCCCCCTGTTCTGAACCTCACTGCAAGTCTTTCAAACGACGCATTCCAATCTGATAAGTAAGTTTCTTGAACGTTGAGGTTGGAAGTGACTTGGTGAATAGGTCTGCTGAATTCTCACTTGATCGTACTTGCTGCACTTGAATTTCTCCATCTTTCTGTAGATCGGATGTGAAGAAGAATTTTGGCAGAATGTGCTTCGTCCTATCACCTTTGATGTATCCATCCTTAAGTTGAGCTATACACGCTGCATTGTCCTCGAACAAGACCGTCGATTCCTGCTTACCTTCGGCCATTCCACAATCCACTCTTATGTGCTGGGTCATCAGCCTTAACCAAACACACTCACGACTAGCCTCATGAATTGCCAATATCTCTGAATGATTAGAAGATGTAGCTGCAATGGCCTGCTTCATTGACCGCCAAGATATTGCAGTTCCTCCATGAGTAAACACATAACCTGTCTGGGACCGTGCATTATGAGGATCTGAAAGATAACCTGCATCAGCAAAACCAACTAAACCGTCCTTAGATTGGTTAGTATAAAATAGACCCAAGTCTTTCGTTCCTTGTAGGTAACGAAGAATATGTTTTATCCCGTCCCAGTGCCTTTGGGTCGGACATGAGCTAAATCTTGATAATAAATTCACGGCAAAACATATATCTGGCCTAGTGTGGCTTGCCAGATACATTAAAGCTCCTATGGCACTGAGATATGGCACTTCGGGACCAAGGACTTCTTCAGAGTCTCTCTTAGGACCAAACGGATCCTTTTCTAGATCAAGAGATCTCACCACCATTGGGCTGGACAATGGGTGACATTGATCCATATTAAAACGCTTGAGTACCTTTTCAGTATATGCCATTTGATGCACAAGGATTCCATCATTTATGTACTCAAGTTGCAATCCCAAACAGAACTTAGTTTTGCCTACGTCTTTCATCTCAAATTCTTTCTTGAGGCATTCAACTGTTTGGACGATTTCACCAGGGGTTCCAAGGATGTTCAAATCATCCACGTAAACTGCTATGATAACAAACCCTTTGTTTGCAAACTTTTTTTTATAAAAATACATGGACTGATGGGATCATTCTTATAGCCTTCTTTGACTAAGTACTCACTCAATCTATTGTACCACATACACCCACTTTGCTTCAGTCCATAAAGGGATTTGTTCAGCCTTATGCAGTGTTGTTCTCGAGAACCTTTCTTATCTTGGAGCTCAATACCCTCTGGTAATCTCATATAAATCTCATTATCCAGTGGACCATATAAGTATGCAGTTACAACGTCCATTAACCGCATATCCAACTTTTCTCTTATAGCCAGACTTATCAAAAATCTAAAAGTTGTAGCATCCACCACAGGGGAGTATGTCTCCTCATAATCTATTCCTGGTCTCTGTGAGAATCCTTGTGCAACAAGCCGTGCTTTATATCTCACGATTTCACCATGTTCATTTCTTTTCCTCACAAAGACCCATTTATGTCCAACTGGTTTAATCTCATAGGGTGTCCGAATTATTGGACCAAAGACATCCCTTTTCCTTAAAGAATTCAACTCCACGTTTATAGCTTCTTTCCATTTAGTCCAATTTTCACTCTGAGTGCACTCATATATCGACGTGGGTTCTAGATCCTCCATAAGTTCAAGTGCTACCTTAAAAGCAAATATATCATCGATTTCCACACACTTTCTATTCCATTGTATTCCAGACATAACATAATTCATTGAGATCTCATTATTTTCAGGAACATCAGAACCATGAAACTCGGCGTCCCGAGTCTCATTGCTTGGAACTATCGGTTCAGTTATGTCTGGGGTTCCATCAGATTCCTCAACCACGATTTCAGCACCTTTCTTTCTTTTCCGAGGATTCTTATCTTTGGAACCTATTGGCCGGCCACGTTTTGAGTGTGGTTTAGATTCTGTAGCAACTTGATTGTGTCTCTCTTGAACATCAATTCTAATCGGTGCATTAACAGCTGGTATGTAAGACTTAGTTACTCTTTTCGGGTCAGCAAAGGAATTTGGCAATTGATTAGCTAGCTTTTGTAAATGTATAATCTTTTGGACTTCTAATTCACATTCTTGAGTCCGAGGATCTTGCCATTTTAAGGACGTTTGATTCCATATAATTTCCTTTACCAGTCTGTTATCTCCTCCTAATGTTGGATAGACAGATTCGTCAAAATGACAATCTGCGTACCTGGCCTTAAACAAATCACCCGTGGTTGGCTCAAGATACTTAATGATAGTAGGAGAATCATATCCAACATATATCCTCATCCTCCTTTGAGGTCCCATCTTTGTTCTCTGTGGTGGTGCAATAGGCACATAAACGGAACATCCGAATGTTTTAAGATGGGATATGTCTGGCTCTTGACCCGTTATTAACTGTGATGGGGAATATTTATGTTCACTAGATGGCCTGATACGAATTAGCTCTGCTGCATGTAAAACTGCATGTCCCCAAGCTGAGACCGGGAGTTTTGATCTCATTAGCAACGGTCTAGCAATCAACTGTATGCGTTTAATAAACGATTCAGCCAAACCGTTTTGTGTATGTACATGTGCCACAGAATATTCAACACTTACCCCCATGGACATACAATAATCGTTAAACGCTTGGGACGTAAATTCACCAGCATTGTCAAGACGTATAGTCTTTAAAGGAAAATCTGGAAAGTGTGCTCTTAAACGTATGAGCTGGGCAAGCAATCTTGCAAATGCCACATTTCTAGTTGATAATAGGCAGACATGTGACCATCTCGTGGATGCATCAATAAGGACCATAAAATATCTAAACGTCCCACAAGGTGGGTGTATTGGTCCGCATATGTCTCCTTGAATTCTTTCCAGAAAATTTATCGTTTCCTTAGTTACTTTGATTGGTGATGGCCTAGTAATGAGTTTCCCTAGTGAACATGCTTCACACGTGAGATTCTTTGGGATAACTCTCCTTTCTTTCAAGGTGTGCCCATTAGTACTTGCTAATATCTTTCGCATCATGTTAGCACCGGGATGGCCAAGCCGGTTATGCCAAAAAGTGAAATTCTCAGTAAACTCTTTGTTTACCATAGCATTTGCTTCTATCATTCCGATCTTAGCACAATAAAGGCCCACAGAAATGGCAGGTATAGTCTCTAGGACTTTCTTATAGCCATGGACGGTTTCAAAGATTTGAAGGAATTCTTTGTTATTCTCGTCCTTAGTTTCAACATGAAGACCATTCATTCGAATGTCTTTAAAGCTCAATAGACTTCTCTTTGAACTAGGTGAATATAACGCATTAGAAATTTTTAGATGCGTGCCCTTAGGTAATAAAATATGGGCTTGACCGTGGCCTTCAATTAAATTTGCTATACCCGCAATTGTGGTTATATTTGCCTTTTTAAGTGTAAGATCAATGAAGTATCTCTTATCTCTTAATATCGAGTGGCTTGATCCACTATCCACAATGAACACATCCATATCGTTCATACTTCAAAAGAGATAACAATAGATACTTTTAAATAACACTCTTTCATTCCATAAAGTTTAATAGAAAGCAATAACACAAAACCAAAGTATAAAGTGTAAAACGTAAAACAAGCAAAACACAAAACACCAAAACAGAAAATCAAAATCAATCACTTAAGTATATCTGAGGTTTCAAAATTCATCAAGTCATCTTGCTCATGATCGAAATCTCCTTCATTATCATGCTGGATCATATGAGTTTCTGGATTCTTCCCTTTAAGGCTCTCTTGATAGAGTTCAACCAGATGCTTGGGAGTCATACATGTCTTAGCCCAATGATTACTCATTCCACATCGATGGCAAACTGATTTTGGGTTTGATTCTCGTGGTTGAGAAGTAATACCACGGTTATTACGATCATAGTCAGTTCGGTATCCGCGTCCTCGTCCTCGCCCGCGGTTAGAATGATCGTTATGGAATCCGTGGCCTCGGCCCTGACCTCGGCCGTATGGATTAAAATGGCCACGGCCACGTCCTTGCCATCTACCCCCACGTCCACGACCACGATGTCTATAATCACTTTGGACGTGGTTAATTTCTTTCTTTTCATCTGTGGCCACATTCGCTTCAGGAAGTGGGGCTGATCCAGGAGGTCTCATCTCACTGTTTCTCATTAGCAGTGTATTATTCTCCTCGGCTAGTAATAGACATGCTATAAGCTTTGAGTATGTCTCAAAACCTCTTTCACGGTATTGCTGTTGAAGCAACACGTTATTAGTGTGAAAGGTGGAGAAGGTCTTTTCCAACATGTCTTTCTCAGTTACCTTCTCACCACATAGTCTCAATTGAGAAACTATTCTGAACATAGCCGAGTTATATTCTTCCACGGACTTGAAGTCCTGGAACCTGAGATTCCTCCAATCATAATTGGCCTTTGGTAACAACACCGTTCTATGGTGGTCATATCTTATCTTTAATTCTTTCCAAAGGTCCAAAGGGTTCTCAATGGTTAGGTATTGATCCTTGAGACCCTCAACAAGATGATGACGAATGATCGATATCGTTCTGTATCGATTCCTTTCATTCTCATTATTATCCTCAATGATACATTCGCCAAGTCCTTTAGACTTTAGATTTATCTTAGTATCCAACGCCCACTGTAAGTAATTGTCTCCAGAGAGATTGAGGGCAACATAATCCAAATTGTTGATTTTCGACATCTGAAAACATTCATCCTATTCTCTAAGAACTATAAGATTTTAAAGTTTATGCATATGATGCAAAATAGGTCATGGGTGCTTATATAAACGGGTACGGATGCATGATGCTTATGAAACCAGATTTTTATGTTTAACAACCTAACATAATGTTTTATATGCTCATGATGCAAGCCTAGTATTCAAATTCTAAACCGTATGATGATATGACCGGATTTTAATCAAGCATGTTATGTCTATATGATGCAATCAGTTTCAGTTTCATGTTTATCAATCAACGAATCAATCCAAACAAGCAAACAAACAAACGAGTTCAAATAAATATGCAACCAAATTTGGACAGAGTGTTTACTGTCGATCGACGGGTGATTTGTGTCGATCAACACAGTTTAATTCAAACAACAAATTCGGGCAGAAGTTTACGTGTCGATCGACATAAAACTAGTGTCGATCGACATGGGTACAGATCATGCAATCGGTTTGGATTTTAATTGAATTAGGTTAGGGTTTCAAGTTAGGGTTTCTAGTGATTACGAATCGTGAATCAATAAACACAATCAAGCAAGCAATAACAATAACAAGCATGATTTAGATTAGGGTTTCTAAGATTATCATGAATCTAGGTTCTTTAGATTAGGGTTTCTTATTGTTTACCTTAACCTCCGTGAGTCTTCTAGTTCGCCGTAACCGTTGATAGGCTGTATGAACTTTCTTCTAGTTCGCCGTAACCTTAAAGGCTGTATGAACTATGATTTGAACAGTAACGCCGGATGAACAGTAATCGTCGATGAACAGTAATCGTCGATGAACAGTGCGCGATGAATAGTGCGTGATGAACAGTACGCGATGAACAATACGATGAATAGTAACGATGAACAGTAATCGCGTTTTTTGTGTTTTTAGGGTTTAGGGAGCAACTCGTGCTGATAACGTGTTGTGAATCAAGAGAACGAATGGGGAAGATTGTGTTTATTCATTAATCATAAGATCCTTTATATAGGATTATTACAAGAGAGAAAAGGAAAATTCCTTTTCCTAATGGGAAAAGGAAATTACATAAAAGGAAAATCCTAATTCAACTAGGATTCATTAAACCGGCCTAAAGACTAAGTGTTAATGGGCCGTAAACGGACCAGAACTAGTTATGACAATCCACTATGATTTATAACATTTATATGATTTTTTATTATTTAATTAACATTTTTAGTAATAACTTTCCATTTTGTTTTTTGGTTTTTTTTATTATTTAGTTATTTATTATTAAAATATATGTTAATAAAATTTTCATAAAATTTCAAATTTTTTTCTAATGTCCCGTAAATATAAGAGGAGATTTTTCGAATTTCAGTTAAGATTTTATGAATTAAATGATTTTTATTTACTTTCCTAATTTGAATTTTAAACTAATATAGGTATTTAAAAAATAAATAATTAAGGACAAATTTGGGATTTGAAATTTCATAATTCTAATGGGACATTTCTAAAGTGGGAAAATCCTAATGGGATATTGTGCACTTCAATTTGTCTTATTTTAGCAAACCCTAATTAATTTATAGAGGTTTTACTGTAGTGGGAATCATATAGAAACCCATGAAAACTCCTTGACTATCTCACCATTGGAGATGAAAAACTAAACCAAATTTCTCAAATTAAAATATATTAAAAATATCACTTAATAATGCTCTTCCATATATGCCATAAAAAAAAAAAGTTGACCAGAAAGACATGCCATATTTTCATTAAGATAATATTTAATTCCACATGTTTTTATGGTTCTTCATTTTTAGATTCATAGATAAATTATACATTGAATACATTACCAATTAAACTTACATTTCTGTTTTCTATAAAAGGCGACATGCTCACACTATTATATACATGTTAATTTCTGTGACACCCCGGTTTCAGGGCATATATGGTATATGCGGTATATGCGGAAAGGCTTAAAAGAATTGATTTGGCTACCTATATCACCAAAGTGCACTTATCTTTTCGATCACAGGTCTTGAGAAAACTCCAGAGTTAAGCGTGCTTGAGCTGGAGTAGTTTCAGGATGAGTGACCTACTGGGAAGTCATTTCCAATACCGTGTGAGTGAGGTCAAAATACAAGAAAAGATCGCGTGGTGATTTGCAGGGTCAGTAAACATGACTTCCGAGCCTCCCGGACTAACGCACCGACCATCGGATATGGTGGACTCACGGGCCTGTGAGTGGACGTGGGACCCATGAGAGGGGCGGTCGGGGGGTTACAAGTGGTATCAGAGCGAACCCTGACATCTGTAAATAGTCAGATTGTCGGGGTAACGATCTTGGTATGCGCAACGAGGACGTTGCGATCTGTTAGTGAGGGTGATTGTGACACCCCGGTTTCAAGACATATATGATATATGCGGTATATGCGGAGAAGCTTAAAAGAATTGATTTGGCTACTTATATCACCAAAGTGGACTTATCTTTTCGATCACAGGTCTTGAGAAAACTCCAGAGTTAAGTGTGCTTGAGCTGGAGTAGTTTCAGGATGGGTGACCTACTAGGAAGTCATTTCCAGTACCGTGTGAGTAAGGTCAAAATACGGGAAAAGATCGCGTGGTGATTTGCAGGGTCAGTAAACATGACTCCCGAGCTTCCCGGACTAACGCACCGACCGTCGGACATGGTGGGCTCACGGGCCTGTGAATGGACGTGGGGCCCATGGTCGGGGCGGTCGGGGCGTTACAATTTCAATAACAATAGCTCTATTATTCTCTCTAAATTCTTTCGCTTAATTATTTACAAACACATCCAAAAAAAATGAAGAACTTAGTGCAGTTAATCTCTACACTCTTCTTCTTAATCATACTTTTTGCCGCACCAGGTATACAAATCTAATTTGCCACAATATTAAACTATATAACCAAATCTACTACAATGTGTGTTACATACACTTTAGTTTTTTTTCTTTTTTTTCTTTTTTTTCTCTAGGGCTTTGTAGTTATTAGTATTACTTTAAACTTGATGATAATGAATAAATAATTTTTAAAAGACTACAAAAATCTTGAACTTTGCAGTGGACTTAAGCCGACAGAATATTGCAAATCACATCATTTTTACAGTTTTAAATAATATTTTATTACCAAAGTTTTTTTTTTCTGTAGTTTATCACCTAACTGTGATTAAGTCGTTATTGTTTGCATAAAATATTAAGCATTGCAAGCAAACAAACAAAAAAAATGTAACGAGTGATTTTTTTGACAATTATTGGTGTATATTTATGGTCATGCAAAATTTAAATTTTATTGGAATAACCATTTTTTTTATTATAGGTATGAAGATGGTTGAAGGACAACAAATATGTGAAACAAAAAGCGAGAACTGGAGAGGATTGTGTATGAAGTGGAGAGATTGCAAAAGGGTATGTTGGACTGAAGGTTTCCCTGATGGTCGATGCAAAGGATGGATATATAATAGATGCGAATGCAGAAAGCCATGTCTTACTTAATTACAAACTAATATGAAGACAGTGGCTAATTAATTAATAAATATATATATATATATATATATATTATTCTATATAATTGTTATGTATTTTATTTTTAAAACTTAATTGTTATGTACTACTTCAACCCAGTTTGAATAAAATGGCTACTAGCTATTAAGTTTTAACGAATGAAGCTATACAATTCAAACACATAAACATTTAAATTATCAATACATCAACGTTAAAAACTAAAATGAGATGCTTCATCATCATATTCGGTTGGGACGTTCATTTTACTTAGCGGAAGGAGAACTAAAACGGTAAAGATGGAGAACAAGTAATTAGTTTTTAATAAAATACGAGATGGAAAATTCATGCAGCATAATGATTTTGAAAAATCCGGATAACCAAAATTACAATCCAAGTCTCATTGATTTGGTTAAACATTGATTCGGTTAATCCGAAAAATATGAAAATATTGTGCTATTTTTTTACACTAAAAGGATCAATGCATCAAAGACTCTATTAAACTATTACAAAGACCAGGTCTTAAAACCTTTGAATCAAACATAGTTAAAAATGTAAATTTTGTTAAATAAAACTGATTGGTTAAATTTTGTCTTTAAGACATAAAGTCAAAAAATTTACATATCCATAAAAAAAACAAAGTTGACCAGAAAGTTGAAAAAAAAGTCGACCATATTTTCATTAAGATAAGATCCACATATATTTATGGTTCTTCATTTTCAGATTCATAGATAAATATACATTAAATACATTACCAATTAAAAGTACATTTTTGTTTTCTATAAAAGACGACATGCTCACACTATTTTATACAAGTTAATTCCAATAACAATAGCTCTTTTCTTCTCTCTAAATTATTTCGCTTGATTATTTACAAACACAAAAAAATGAAGAACTCAATGCAGTTAATCTCTACACTCTTCTTCTTAATCATGCTTTTCGCCGCACCAGGTATACAAATCTAATTTGCCACAATATCAAGTTATCCAATAACCAAATCTACTAAAATATATGTATATAGTACTATAGTTTAAACTATATATTTTATGGAATAGCAAAATAAAATTATCTTATAGGTATGAAGATCGTTGAAGGAAAACAAATATTTGAAACAAAAAGCTTGAATCGAGATAGAGGAAAGTGTGATAAAGTGATGTGCAATTTTTCCTGTACGAGTCGAGGTTTCCGTGAAGGTCGATGCGTAGGATTACGTCGTAAAAAGTGTATTTGTAGAAAGTGATAAGGTTATGACTTCTTCTACTTGAAAAAATATAACAAAATTATCATTAATTATTGAATAAGAGGCTAATTTTTATATGTTCTATACAAAAATTTATGCAAGTACCTTTTTTTTTTCTTAACTTAATTGATAACTATACAATTCAAACACATAAACATATCCCATTTCCGACCCCTAAATTCATGGTATTGCAAAAAGAAAATAGAATGGAGGAAGGGATGTCAATTAAGATGGTGAAAAAATGATATTGAGGGACAATTATGGATGTTAGCACCAAATAAGATCCATGTAGAAGAAAGCATCAAAATTTAAGAATTTGAGTTCATAGAAAAGTACTGAAACGAAATGTTTAATTGGCTCTTGAAACAAATTAACATTGTATTTAAGTAATAGTTTTTCGATTGCTTTTTCCATAGATAAGAAAAGTAATCGGTCAGGAAAAGTGCATGTAGAAATTCTGAGTTCCTATACAATGTCTGTTTGCAAAAAGATTATCAGAGTTGGAGCATCAGTATGATTCTTACATGATATGAAACTCACTTTTCCTTGTAGTATTTTCCAAGATCTTCACCAACCTATAAAGAAAAGGAAAAGAAAACGCGATATAAATCACGTGTAACAAAACGAATAGTACACTAAAAGGATCAAATGCATCAAAGACTCTGTTACAAAGATCAAATGTTAATATTTGAATCAAACATAGTTTAAGCACTTTGTTTAAACAAAGACCATACAATTTTTTGAAGAGTGTAAAGTATCGAATTGATTGTTTAAGGAACTTACTTTAGCGGTTGTTTAGCCGCCGATGTGTATCATTGGTCTATTAGCCGTCTTGGCAATGTCAAGCATTCCAGCGTGCGCGGCTTTCTTCCTCTTCACCTGAAACCCATTGTGAAATCTTTCGTCTCAAAACACAAAACTAATCTTTAAATGAGGAAATATTTTGTGACGGTTTGTAAAATCAGATAACGAAACTAAATACATACAGCAGCGCCTATTATTTCCCTTAGCGCCTCGTCATCAGCACCAGACCGGAGAGGATCTCTCAAACTAACCTGTTTACAAGAAAATCACCGTGTGAACCAAAACGTTCCAGTCACTTGAATCGATAAAAAATCGTTTTCAGTCGCTAAAAAGTTTGGAAATTTAATTTTACCTCGGAAGGACCGAACAAGCAAACTTTGAAGTTCCCATCTGCAAGAAGTCTTAATCTATTGCAGCCAGAACAGAAGTGTTGGGTCATCGACGTGATAAAAGATACAGAACCGCAATGCCCATCGATCGTAAAGTTCTTAGCAGTTTCAGTCGGGTGATCTTGCATACGTTTTATACTCGGAAAGCGCTGTACCTGTTTACCACAACAATCGAAACCAATCCTGAAAATGCTCAAGGAAAAGGTCGACAAATCTATAAAAAAACCGTAAACATTTGAGAGAATTCTACCTTACCACTCTATCCATAACTTCTGCATAAGGAACAAGTTTCTTTACATTCCAAACATTTCCATCAAAGGGCATAAACTCGATGAACCGGACATTGATTGGCTTATCGCGTGTCAACTCCACAAAATCACAAATCTCATCATCATTCAATCCTCTCATGACAACGCAATTGACCTGTAAAATCTCTCGAGCATCAAATATCGTTCTATAGCAATGAAATGGAAAATGAGGAAGGATTATTTAACATACCTTGACAGGATCGTATCCAAGTTCAATAGCGGTATCAATCGATTTCATAACCCTTTCAAATCCCTTACGCCTAGTCAAAAACTCAAACTTTGCAGGTACCAAAGTATCCAAACTAATATTCAACGAATCAAGACCACATTCTTTAAGCTTTGGTAACTTTTTCGCAAGAGTGATACCATTAGTAGTAATAGCCAAATTCTTCAAACCTTTTAAGCTAGACAACTGCAGACAAATCTCTTCGATATCTTTCCTAACCGTAGGCTCACCACCGGTCAACCGAATCTTATTAACTCCAGAAGATACAAAAAGACTAGCTAACCGAACAATCTCAGACTGTGAAAGTAACTGAGGCTTAGGAGTAAGTTCCACACCTTCAGACGGCATACAGTACTGACACCGTAGGTTACATCGCTCGGTTAACGATATCCTTAAGTAGGTATGTAACCGACCAAATGAATCAATCAACATGTCTGATACAGGGTTTTCTTTTGTTTGATCAACTTGAGCTGCATAACTACTAAGCAAACGCTCACTACTAGTACTAATGATTCTTGACATTGAGCTACACCCAACTTCAGAACCAACCTGTTGAAGAATCACAATTAAGCATTGATTCTCTACGTATAACAACACATGACGCACATAATTAACATTCATAAACTCTTATTCCCATATAGATCCAGTGAAATTTATCGTTTTGAGGTATAAAAGCAACTAACTTGAGATGAGAAATCGAAACCCATTACGAAATTGAATCAAGAACATGTAGCAGAAGTAAATAGGGAGATAAAGATTGAAACTTTACCAAGAAGAAGTTGAGATTCTTGAAACCCATGTGCCAATCAGTAATTTTTGAAAGGCACCTCCTCATGATTGACACTGTAGTAGAGAAGGATCAAATGAGAAATCTTCCTGAAACAAAATTATTCTAATGGAGAAAATAAAAAGCGGATTAAAGATGTGACCTTTGGTATGGTGAGAGAGTTAGATTCTTCTCTACTGTAAAAAGCTAAAAAGCTAAGAGAGAGGCGTTGGAAAAAATGAAGACGGCACTACAATTTGAGACTTGAGAGAGAGTTTGGAAACTCTTTTGATTCTGAGAAATGTACCGGTCTTGCCGGTAACCGGTAACCGGTCACCGGCAATCAAACCGATGTTAAGTGGAATTTTTTATTTTTTACTTGGTCCGACTATGGAATATGGATGTGAGTGAAATTTCAGATAGCATCAGATCTGGATCGGATATGTTATTAGTATATTGCATAATAGAATTTATAATTGATTTTTTATTATTTAAGATTAGTATTGTTGTTTTATTAATCTTGAGTGCTCCAAAAATGATATAGATTGCCCTATACAAAAATCTTGCATTACCAAGCGACTATCTTCTTCCAATTAATCTTAAAGTAAAAAACCATATCGAACAAGTTTTCTATCGTTTTCTTAATTAAGGTTCCGAATGGTGACGTCCTCTACCGTCTAACCTCGCACTAAACACTAAAAGGGAGTTATTGGTCGGGAGAGTTGATAAATTTTTAAAATCTAAAATTTTGTTAAATTTGTAGAGAGTTATATGTATTAAAAATGTTTAGTTAAAAGAATTTTAGAAGTCTAATGGTTTTTTAAGATATTCTCAAAATCTTATTTAATGAGTAAAATAATAAGAAATTCATCTACCAATAACACTAGATTATAACATATTATAAAATTATAGAAAAACTAAACTTTTGAATAACAATAGATTTTGAGTGGAATTTCAAAATCATTAAACCAATGACAAGAGATTTCATTAAGATTGTCATAATCTACAAACCAATAACAATGAATTCTAAAATTTCTAAAAATCTATAAAAATCCATCTATCAATAATCCTCTTAATAAAAATCTATATTTATATGTGTATCTAACAAAAGTCTATATTTATACATGTGCATAGTCACCGACTGAACCGGAAAACTTTCGGGTCGTGGGTTAACATGGTCTAACCGGGTCGAACCGGGTTCAACCAAATTTAATAGTTTTTAAAAATATTATTTTATATATATTTGATCTTATATTTTTTATTTATTTATAGGTCTATATCTATCCAAATATCAAATAAAATATTTTAATTATTTCAAACATTTAAAAAACAAAAGAATGTCAATAGCAAAATAAAACTAAGTTATAATTACTAATACAATTGTAGCAAATTTAAGCGTTTTGGTCTAAATCTTTACGCATTTTATAATTTTAAAATATTTTATATGGAAAAAGTTTAATATTTCATTAGTTTTATCAAAAATTTTGACTTAAAACTTATAAATTAAAGAAAACAAAATGAAAAAGCAAAAATTTTAATTAAAAAAATTATTAAACCCGGTTTGATGCGGTTCCGGTTCAATACCGGTTTCCGATTTTTTGCCGGTTCAACCCGGTTTGATATCTGGTTTGATCACAGGTGGGTTTTTACGTTGACCCGAACCGGACCAGTGGCCGGTTCCCGGTTCAATCCGGTCCGACCCCGGTCCGGTTTTCAAAACTTTGCATGTAAGTGATAAAAAAACCTTTTTTGGGCTTTCTCGTTGACAAATAATAAGTGTCACTAACTTTCTTGTATCACATGAATAGCAAATTGTTCTAGATTAAGCATCATAAACTATATAATAGTTTTCTATAATGGTTAATTCGAAGCCAAGTGCATTTTAAGTTTTAGAAACCTTAAAAGTTAGTTCATTAAATATCTCACTTAATTCAATCTGATTTTAAACTCTTAAATAATCGATGAGAACTAAACTTTAATAAAAAACTTCGGCATATGCATATATCCTTTTCGACTTTAATACATAGGAGTACGACCCAGCAGCATCTTCTAAAGTTTTTAGCATAAGAACATTGGAATATAGAGATTATGTCGTGGCAATTCCTTATTGGCTAATATAATAATCTTCACCAAAACATAGAATAAAAAGAAGTACTAATAATAAATTAGCAAAAGAATTAAAAAAAAAAAAAAACATTGCCGCCTGTCTTGTTCCCGTTGCTTTTCCCAATCTTTATCTGCAATTCCTCTCTCTCTCTCTCTCTCTGATGCTACTTCCGTGTAAGAAGATGAAAACTTTTGTTCCTACTCTTGTTCCTTCGCATGTTCTTGCTTCTCCATGAAGCTTTCGTAGAATTTTGGTTCTCCAATTCTCTCTTCAGGTGAACAATTGTTTTTTTTTTTGGGACTTGGGTTTTTTTCAGTGAACCTTTTTGAGTGAGACCATAGATTTGTCTTCTGTGATTTATTTTCCATTGAAGATTGTCTTAGACTACGAAAGGTGAAGCCTTTTGCTACTTTCCACAATTACAATTTTTCTTCATGTTTCACTATGGATCATCGAAGATAGTTGTGAAATTAAGGTTCTGGGTAATTAGGTTTCGTGATAAAGTTTGTTGCTTTATACATCTTATGCTACCTTTTTCTATTGGATCTGCTCAGAGTCAGATCCCTTTTTCTTTTAGCTAAAAAAAGCAACTTTTAGCATTTATCTCCTCTTTTTCTATGGTATGGGTTTAAGAGTAGTGAATTGAATCTAATCTTGCTTCATAGGGAAACAAATTATGTTTTTTTTCTTTCTTTCTTTGGATTGCTATTTGATTGCACTTTACTCTTTTAAGAGCTTATGATTTGCTCTTTTGATTTGTTTTTGATGGTGGTGTAAAAACGTTCTTTTGATTTGACAAGTACTTCATCATATTTTGGTTCTTGTTTTAGTTTGTTTTGTTAGGAGTATTTAGAAGATGGCACAAAGGAGAGGACCTGATCCGCCTCCGCCGCAGAGGCGGATTCTGCGGACTCAAACTGCTGGTAATCTTGGTGAGGCTATGCTGGATAGTGAAGTTGTTCCATCGTCTCTTGTGGAGATTGCTCCGATTCTTCGTGTAGCTAATGAAGTAGAAGCTAGTAACCCGCGTGTTGCTTACTTATGTGAGTTGAAACAATATGATTATTGCTTGGTGATATGATTTTTTTTGCTTGTCTTAAACAATCTTGACGAAAGTCGGGGATGGTTCTATCAGGTCGGTTTTATGCGTTTGAGAAGGCACATAGGCTTGATCCTACATCAAGTGGGCGTGGTGTTCGGCAGTTTAAGACTGCGCTTCTTCAACGGTTAGAACGGGTGAATATCATCACTTCATTTACTCTACTTGAATTTCATTTTCATGTCTTGTCCATAAAATCCTTATTTCTTATTTCTTAAACTTCTGCAGGAGAATGAAACAACTCTTGCAGGAAGGCAGAAGAGTGACGCACGAGAAATGCAAAGTTTCTATCAACACTACTACAAGAAATACATCCAAGCTTTGCTAAATGCTGCTGATAAAGCTGACCGGTTTGTGTTTTATCGAATTGTTTGGGTTCTCTCGACTGAATTCTATTTTTCTACGCTTTTCATTTCCAAGTGATTTTTACTTGTAGTGCTCAACTTACGAAGGCATATCAAACTGCTGCTGTTCTCTTTGAAGTCTTGAAGGCGGTTAATCAAACAGAAGATGTAGAAGTGGCTGATGAGGTGAAGCTGATAGCAGATTATATCTTGTAGCAACTCTTATTCTGTTCTTATGTGGTCTTTAGCCATGCTTTGGTGGAAACATCTTGAAATTCTCATGAACTGGGTTACCCATATATGGCTCACTTGTTTCTGTTTGTCCTTTTTCTTGATGTGGTAGATTTTGGAAGCGCACACTAAGGTGGAAGAAAAAAGCCAAATATACGTACCTTACAACATTCTTCCCCTTGATCCTGATAGTCAAAATCAGGCTATAATGAGATTTCCTGAGGTTGGCCCAAATATTCCACTAACTGTTCCAATTTTGATATTTAATTGTCTTCTGGGTCAGTAAAATAGTTGCATGCTGTTTTGCAGATACAAGCTACAGTAATCGCACTTCGTAACACTAGAGGCTTACCATGGCCAGCAGGCCATAAGAAGAAACTCGATGAAGACATGCTAGACTGGCTCCAAACTATGTTTGGTTTTCAGGTGATGCTATTGAATATCATATTTTTCCGGAGCTGATTGAAAATTTTACCCTGTGCTGATTGTGATCTGAACCTTCAAAATGGCAGAAAGATAATGTTTCCAATCAAAGAGAGCACTTGATTTTGTTACTTGCTAACGTCCACATTCGGCAATTTCCAAGACTTGAACAACAACCAAAGGTATAATGTTTTATTTCTCGTGTAGTCCTCTATCTCTGCACTAACGACCTAAATTACAATTTCTGCCTTTAGTTGGATGATCGTGCCTTGACTATAGTGATGAAGAAACTTTTCAAAAATTACAAAAAATGGTGCAAGTATCTGGGTCGGAAAAGCAGTCTTTGGTGAGGCTCCTTGTATGGTCTTATTTTTTTTTCTTAAAAATATAGAAATATTATATACGTTGAATATTATATGCATTGTGCTTGTTTATCTAGTTAATTATCTTGTTCCCATTCGTAGGGTACCGACTATTCAGCAAGAGGTCCAGCAGCGGAAACTACTGTACATGGGACTCTATTTATTAATATGGGGCGAGGCTGCAAACCTGAGATTCATGCCAGAATGTCTTTGTTATATCTATCACCATGTATGTGTTCAGTTTCCCCTATATATGTTCAATAATTATGTGGTCTGCATGAAACATTACATTTTGAAATGAGAGAAAGGCATCATGTTTAATTTAGGTCTTGGCTCATTCATAGACCTACTAATCGAGTAGTATAATTAAAAAACTCCCAAATATCATATGTAATGATGAGGAAATAAGTCAGGGAAGGTGTCCATGGTTGAATACTAGTGAAGAGTGTGTGAAATGATTGGTTATATTGTGGCATTCAGAACTTACTAATGCAAATTATATTCATATTAGGAACATTTTTCTACTTGTGTCTAATTCTGAGTTTAATTATATTTACCGAGTTTGCGCAGATGGCTTTTGAGTTGTATGGGATGTTGGCTGGGAGTGTTAGTCCAATGACGGGAGAGCATGTGAAACCGGCATATGGTGGTGAAGATGAAGCTTTCCTGCAGAAAGTAGTGACTCCAATATATAAGACAATAGCTAAGGTTGCTTGCTTAGTTTTTCAGTCTTGACCATTTTGTTTTCTTTAGGTTTCCTCTGGTCTGATTCCTCCATTTTTTTTCATCTTCATTATTGTGCACTATAGGAAGCAAAGAGAAGTAGAGGAGGAAAGTCGAAGCATTCCGAATGGAGAAACTATGACGACCTGAACGAATATTTTTGGTACAATGCAGATGATTATCTTGTAGCCTACTGGAAAGTCACGTCTTTTAGAGTTCTTCATGATTGGATCTCCATATCTTTTTACTTGCAGGTCAGTTCGATGTTTTCGGTTGGGGTGGCCTATGCGAGCTGATGCTGATTTCTTTTGTCAGACAGCTGATGAACTTCGACTTGACAAAAGTGAGGTAAGGGTAGAAGAAACTAATTGGCGGGTCTTCGTTTCTTATGGATCATTCTTTTTGTTAATTAAGTGTGTAATTTTTGATCTACCAGCACAAACTGTTCATAATGTCTGTTAGAGCAATATACAAACTTTAAACTGTCGTTCAACATGTCATGAGCAACGTTAGATAAAGTATTCCACTTATTCTTCAAAATTTTTATGTATCTAGAATTTCATGGTTGATGTTCACAATGCTGCAGATTAAACCAAAAACTGGAGATCGATGGATGGGCAAAGTCAACTTTGTCGAGATACGCTCTTTCTGGCATATTTTTAGAAGTTTCGATAGAATGTGGAGTTTCTATATCCTGTGTTTGCAGGTACTACCACTTTTTATTAAATTTAATCTTTCTAAACTTTCTTGACCTGTCATGTAATTTGATGTAATTTTTTTTTTTTTTAGGCAATGATCATTATTGCTTGGAATGGATCAGGAGATTTGAGTGGCATCTTTAAGGGTGAAGTCTTCCTAAAGGTTTTGAGCATCTTTATTACGGCAGCTATATTAAAGCTTGCACAAGGTCCGTCAACTTATATAATTTTTCTATACACACTTTGCATGTGCCTGCCCTTGACAACATGTAAAATTTCATGAAGAGCCGATGTGAAAAGTAGGCAATAGATGCTGTACTCGTCTTTATAGTTTCACAAATTATGATGTTTGCCTGCCAACAAATAGGGTCTAACTTTGCAATCTTATTTGTTTTGGAGAATTGATGCTATTAGGCTTTTGCTATAAAATGCGTCCATGTTGTAAGCTTTACTGATATTTCCTTTCATTTATTTGACTGCTTGCCAAATTTTCAGCTGTCCTTGATATAGCTCTGAGCTGGAAATCAAGACATAGCATGTCATTCCCTGTGAAGCTCAGATTCATCTTTAAGGCAATTGCGGCTGCAGTATGGGTTGTACTCATGCCAGTAAGTTACGCATACAGCTCGAGGAACCCATCTGGCTTTGCGCAGACCATAAAGAATTTGTTGGGAGGACACAACCATGCTTCACCTTCCGTATTCATTCTGGTCATTCTTATCTACTTATCCCCAAATATGCTCTCTACGGTGCTTTTCGTGTTCCCATTCATCCGACGTTATCTTGAAAGGTCTGACTTTAAGATAGTGATGCTAATGATGTGGTGGTCTCAGGTATTAAATTCATATATTTTATCTTAATAATCTGACCGTCCATGACTTCTACTTAAGAAGGTGACTGATTTTGATTCTTGGTGATACAGCCGAGGCTATTTTTAGGAAGGGGTATGCATGAGAGCGCTTGGTCACTTTTCAAGTAAGATTATAAAACTTGCATGCTAGGTTTGAATTAATGGTTCGTCTTACTGCATTGCTTAACGAGGTTTCATGAATGATATCTAGGTACACAATGTTCTGGGTTGTCCTTCTCATATCAAAGCTTGCATTCAGTTTTTATGCAGAGGTACCACATTTTCACACATCTTCAATGTGTTGTTACTAACAGCCACTGAGAAATTCTAGTGGCATTGTTATTGGTCCAGAAATATGTTTTGTTTCTCATACTTTCTATCTTCAAAGCAGATTAAGCCTCTTATTGAACCAACCAAAGATATTATGCGAGTTCATATATCAGTCTATCGCTGGCATGAGTTTTTCCCTCACGGTAATGGTTAATAGCATGTTAGCATTAGCTCATTGCATGATGAATGTTTACTGAATAATCTAGTGTTTTGTACTCTCTTTTTTCAGCCAGGAGTAATATGGGTGTGGTGATCACGCTATGGTCACCTGTTATTCTTGTGAGTTGGCACATCTCTTCGTTGCCATATGTTTCCATTCTATGCTCTCCCCTAATGCTAATTGCCATGTCCAGGTTTATTTCATGGACACACAAATATGGTATGCAATAGTATCAACTCTGGTTGGAGGTTTAAATGGAGCTTTTCGACGTCTTGGAGAGGTTCATTCTGGCTATCCTTAACGAAATTTAAAATCGAATGAATCTTGGTCCTTTAATGATCAAGTGGCATGTTCTCACTTTTTCAGTTTCTCAACAAGATTATGTCTGAAAAGAAGTGTAATTTCATTTGCAGATACGAACACTAGGAATGTTGAGGTCTAGATTTCAGTCTTTACCAGGGGCCTTTAATGCTTGTTTGGTTCCAAATGAGAAGAGTGAAACTACAAAGAAAAGGGGCATTAAGGCAACCTTCTCTCGCAAGTTCGATCAGGTCTGGTTACTTCTCTTATACCAGTTGATGAAACCTATGACACAGACCACTTGTTTGTTCTATCCTTTCTTTTGGATAGAGCTCCATTTGAAGTTGTTTTGTCTTTTGTAATTGCAGATTCCATCTAGCAAAGACAAGGAAGCCGCACGATTTGCTCAAATGTGGAACAAAATAATCAGTAGTTTCCGAGAGGAGGATTTGATTAGCAATAGGTTGAGCGTGCCTTTGAATTTTCCTCCTATTTTCAATCTCAATGATTGCCAAAATCCATTCACCCGGAGAAGAGTTCAGTGATAATGTTTGTTAGTATGCAGGGAAATGGAACTCCTGCTTGTGCCGTATTGGGCTGACCCTGATCTGGATCTTATCCGCTGGCCACCTTTTCTGCTGGCCAGTAAGGTGAGTATTATCTTGGTCGTAAATATGATCTTAGGTTTGCTTTTTGTTATTTTGATTATTCGTGTTTAAATGTGGTAGATCCCAATAGCTTTGGATATGGCAAAAGATAGCAATGGAAAAGATCGTGAACTGAAAAAGAGACTGAGTGTCGACAGTTACATGACTTGTGCAGTTAGAGAGTGCTATGCCTCTTTTAAAAATCTCATAAATTTTTTGGTTGTTGGAGAACGAGAAAGGCAGTAAGTTCTAGGGAACAAATATAACTTGTATTTTTACTTGGAAATACATTGTACTTTGCTAATTTATATGTGTTGTGCAGGGTCATAAACGAAATTTTCTCCAAGATTGATGAACATATAGAGAAGGAAACACTGATAATGGAATTGAACTTGAGTGCTCTTCCTGATCTGTATAATCAGTTCGTACGACTAATTGAATATTTGGTAAGTCTTGTATCCCTACCATGTTGAGCATCTCTACAACTTTAAGCATGATTTCAAGAGAATAACTGAACTTGGTCTATGTTCAACAGATGCAAAACCGAGAGGAGGACAAGGACCAGATTGTTATTGTCTTGCTGAACATGTTAGAAGTGGTGACAAGAGACATAATGGAGGAAGAGGTCCCAAGGTAAGATCATTTGAGTTATCTGCTGAATGGTTTGATCATTGTTGTTTGAAGCACACTTGTTACGAGTTTTCGTTCTGTAGCATGATGGAGTCAACCCACAATGGTACTTATGTCAAGTACGACGTAATGACCCCTCTTCATCAACAGCGCAAATATTTCAGCCAACTTCGGTTCCCAGTGTACTCTCAAACAGAAGCCTGGAAAGAAAAAGCAAGTTTCCTCTTTAAAGCTCTTCTATTTGCTTCATTCCTGTTTCCGTAGTGTGGTGCATTTGATATCTTTTGCATGAGGACCTTCTAACTTATTTATCTCCTATCCTTTTTCGTTGTGCAGATCAATAGGCTTCATCTTTTACTTACTGTCAAAGAGTCGGCTATGGATGTGCCATCTAACTTGGAAGCTCGAAGGCGTCTTACTTTCTTTTCAAATTCACTGTTCATGGAAATGCCTGATGCACCCAAAATCCGCAACATGCTCTCCTTTTCGTAAGTTCCATTCACCTGTCACCTTAATTATTGGTCATATTTTGCATGTCTGTGTATGAGTACATGTTCTGGATTGAGGAAGCAATTTCGTTGCAGTCGTATGATAAATCTCTCTTAGTGCCCAATGAATTCCATATTTGTTATGAACAATGAAGAAGTACAAAAACTAAGAACCATACAACATCTTTTTGTCTCTGTTTTTCCTTTTCCATAGGGTCCTAACACCATACTATCAAGAGGATGTTCTTTTCTCTATTAGTGGTTTGGAGAAGCAAAATGAAGATGGAGTCTCTATACTCTTTTACTTGCAGAAGATCTTTCCAGGTTTCACTTTTTCTTCTGTTTCTAAATTATCTTGTGTCACTGTAATTGTGTTCTGGAGTTCAATTCTCTAAACTGAGTCTGTGCTTTACGTCAGATGAGTGGACAAACTTCTTGGAACGAGTTAAATGTGGCAGCGAGGAAGAACTCAGAGCAAGAGAAGAGTTGGAAGAGGAGCTTCGTCTGTGGGCATCATACAGAGGCCAAACACTGACCAAAACTGGTATGTGGTCTTTCACTTCAGTTCTCTTGATTTTACATCAGAAGAACCCTGCTTTAGGTTTTAAGTGGAGGATATATTTGTTTGTGTATGTGGTATGTGTTGTGCCTGATTTTTCTGATTTTGATCAACCAGTACGAGGCATGATGTATTACCGAAAGGCTTTGGAGCTTCAGGCCTTCCTTGACATGGCAAAGGATGAAGGTGCCTAATGAATCATTTGTAATGATTATTTTTCTATTCATAGATACTGTGAAATCGTTCCTAAAACCGGTTTTGTTTTCTTGAAGAATTAATGAAAGGGTATAAGGCTCTCGAGTTAACTAGTGAAGACGCATCAAAGAGTGGAAAGTCACTCTGGGCTCAGTGTCAAGCTCTTGCTGATATGAAATTCACCTTTGTGGTCTCATGCCAACAATATAGTATTCAGAAGAGATCTGGTGACCAACGTGCTAAAGACATATTGAGGCTTATGACTACGTATGTCTTGTTTCATTGTAATTCTTCAATTGATCTGTAATTTTTTTATCAGCTGCATTAGTTAAGCTTACTATTTCTCTTTGGCAGGTACCCATCTCTACGTGTTGCTTATATCGATGAGGTTGAGCAAACGCATAAAGACAGTTATAAAGGCGCAAATGAAAAAATATATTACTCAGCCCTTGTCAAAGCTGCTCCGCAGACCAAATCTATGGATTCTTCTGAATCTGTTCAAACACTAGACCAGGTATAAAATTTAACATATTTTGAGGAAAACTGACTAGAACATTTAAAAGTTGGCTCAGTTATGACTGTTAGTGAGGGTTTTTTTTTTCTGTTCACATGCATTTTCCTGAAAACCATATGCGGTCATAGGTACTCGCACCGTTCTAGTTTTGGAAACTGGGCTGATATTTCTTTATGCAGGTCATTTATCGGATTAAGCTACCAGGACCTGCAATACTAGGAGAGGGAAAGCCGGAGAATCAGAACCATTCGATCATTTTTACTCGCGGAGAAGGGTTACAGACAATAGACATGAACCAGGTGTGCCTACCAATTTCTTTTTGTTTGTGCTGAGTATCCTATCTAATCTCATAGCACTCGTAATTTATCTAAACAATCGATTAACAGGATAATTACATGGAGGAAGCTTTCAAAATGAGGAACTTGCTGCAAGAATTTCTTGAAGAGCATGGAGGCGTAAGAACCCCTACAATACTTGGACTTAGAGAGCATATTTTCACTGGAAGGTATTGCAGTATTGCAGTATAACCATTTAGACAGTTAGTTTCCGTCCTCCCGCACAATGATCTCATACTTCTCTCGATTCTTGTGGCAGTGTTTCTTCTCTTGCATGGTTTATGTCAAATCAGGAAAACAGCTTTGTTACTATTGGGCAGAGGGTGCTAGCTAGCCCCTTGAAGTAAGTATTCACGGTTTTGAAATTTCCTGAAGACAAAAAACTGAACTTGTTATTGTCAAAGTTCACCTTTTATTTTCGCCTCCTCCAGGGTACGGTTCCATTATGGGCATCCAGATGTTTTTGATCGACTGTTTCACCTTACAAGAGGGGGTGTCTGCAAAGCTTCAAAAGTTATCAATCTAAGTGAAGACATATTTGCAGGCACTTGCTTCAACACTTTTTCTCTAGTGACACATAATTGTGATATGGCATTTTTTCGTTTTTTCATACCTTTGCTGTTTTCAGGTTTTAACTCAACTCTACGTGAAGGAAATGTGACTCATCATGAATACATACAAGTTGGTAAAGGGAGAGATGTGGGACTCAACCAGATTTCAATGTTTGAGGCAAAGATAGCTAATGGAAACGGGGAGCAAACTCTAAGCCGTGACCTCTACAGGCTGGGGCACCGATTTGATTTCTTCCGTATGCTTTCATGTTACTTTACTACAATTGGATTCTATTTCAGTACTATGGTAGGTCGAAATTCTACTGTTTTTTTCCATCTCACAATCAGTATGATACATAGAAAGACTATTTCATTCTGAAACATTATGTGTCTTTCTTACAGTTAACTGTGCTTACGGTTTATGTATTTCTCTACGGGCGGCTGTATCTCGTTCTTAGTGGTCTTGAAGAAGGATTGAGCAACCAAAAAGCTTTTCGTTCCAACATGCCTTTGCAAGCAGCACTTGCTTCTCAATCATTTGTGCAGATTGGTTTCTTAATGGCTTTGCCTATGATGATGGAAATAGGCCTCGAGAGGGGATTCCATAATGCCTTAATCGATTTTGTATTGATGCAGTTACAACTCGCTTCCGTGTTTTTCACATTTCAACTCGGGACAAAAACTCATTACTACGGTAGAACATTGTTTCATGGAGGCGCAGAGTACCGAGGAACTGGGCGTGGCTTTGTGGTGTTCCATGCCAAGTTTGCTGAGAACTACAGGTTTTACTCGCGCAGTCATTTTGTGAAGGGTATTGAGCTGATGATTCTCCTGCTCGTGTATCAGATATTTGGCCACGCCTATAGAGGCGTAATTACATACATTCTGATTACTGTTTCGATATGGTTTATGGTGGTGACTTGGCTCTTTGCTCCTTTCTTGTTCAATCCTTCGGGTTTCGAGTGGCAAAAGATTGTAGACGATTGGACAGATTGGAATAAATGGATATATAACCGAGGTGGAATTGGTGTTCCTCCAGAGAAGAGTTGGGAGTCTTGGTGGGAGAAGGAAATAGGACATCTTCGACACTCGGGTAAACGCGGTATCATCCTCGAGATTGTTTTGGCTTTACGCTTCTTCATCTTTCAGTATGGACTCGTGTATCAACTCAGCACTTTTAAACAGAAAAATCAAAGTTTGTGGGTAAGAGAGCTTACACATCTCATGCTACTCTTCTTATTTTCTTAAAACTCTCGATTTTTAATAAACTGATTCTCACAGATTTACGGAGCTTCATGGTTCGTGATCTTATTCATTTTACTCATTGTGAAGGTACGGTAACTAACTTCATGACTATTCATTCATACACATTTTGAGATTATTTAGTATAGCTAAAACTAACGGTTATTAAACCGAATGTGACTCTAATGACAGGGTTTGGGTATGGGAAGGCGACGGTTCAGCACAAACTTCCAGCTACTCTTCAGGATCATCAAGGGTGTTGTGTTCCTCATATTTGTTGGAGTTCTCATTACTTTCATAGCTCTTCCTCTTATAACACCTAAAGATATTTTCCTCTGTATGCTCGCTTTCATGCCAACCGGATGGGGAATGTTACTCGTAAGTCCTTGTCACTCCTTGAAAAATGTATTTTAAGACATATTTATGTTTGTCTTAGTTTGTGAAAACATTTGTTTTTTTTTTTTTATTTCCCTAGATTGCACAAGCTTGTAAGCCGCTAATTCAACGGCTAGGGATATGGTCATCGGTTAGGACGTTAGCTCGAGGATACGAGATCTTGATGGGTTTGCTTTTGTTCACTCCGGTAGCGTTCTTGGCGTGGTTCCCGTTCGTGTCGGAGTTTCAAACAAGAATGCTCTTTAACCAAGCGTTTAGCAGAGGTTTGCAGATTTCACGTATTCTTGGTGGACAAAGAAAAGACCGTTCTTCAAAGAGCAAGGAGTAACAAAATTTAAAATCATATAAGCAAAAGTTATTGTATATATATTGCCGTGTGTGTTAGACAGAGATGTTAATCCAAGTAATGCCTGTTTGTAATCTGTTTGCCATTTTGGCCCATGGCACAAATTCACCAAAGGCTTTGTTAGAATCATTGACAATACACTTGTGATTCTCGCGTTAACCATGAAGCCATAAAGATAGCAAAAGTACAATTGGGGAGGAGCTTCGCATAGTCATAGTTGACCCAAGAGATTTTATTAACTTGTTTAGCAAACACCAAATGTAGCAATAGAAGTATAACAACTAGAGGTTCAATCATTGTTAGTTTTGCTGGGAATCCTAATGATCCCTATACACATGACATGCAAGAGAGAGAACTATTTTTCCAATGATACTTGTGGAGACATGTAAAGAAAACGAAATTTAAACTAAAATAAAGATATTGTATTATTATACTAAAGATGGAATATTATACATAGGTATAAAATGTTTTACTGTTTTATTGTAATATTTTGCTATGTATGGTTTAAATATCTTAGCTCTTATGGCTTGGTCAACAAGGTAAAAAATAAAAAGCTGATTATTTTTTGGCCCACTGAAGTACAAGTCCCTCCGGTTTCCGACGATCTCTTCTAGTGTAAATTCCATCAGGTTTAGCATACCATGCGCGGTATTGACCACATCGCCTATCACGAGCTGCTCTGTATACTATAAGATGTTCAAAATAATACATCCAATTTGGCCCATGCTTAAGCGTACAAGTCCACACCAATCTACCACTTCTAAAATACCAATCTTCGAATTCATGACTTTGCATTTTACCATTTTCTACGTAAGCGATTCCATAATCAGTGCGAAATCTGCTATCGCTACCGACAGTTGAAACACAATGAGTTTGGAGACGCTTTCCAGGACCGAGATTGTTATGAATTTCTATAGTATTATTCTCACATGCTTCGCTAAATTTCAAATATATAACAAGCAACATAAAATGTATGAGACGATTCATTATTTTTTTTTGCTTGGAAGATATTTTTTTTGATAATAAAAACATCAATGTGTACTATTTATAATTTAAAAAAAAAAGATTTTGTGGAAAGTATTTCATTTTATTTAGCATTAAACTTTTGGTCAAATTAAACTTTTGGAAAGTATTTTGTATGGTATTAGCTAAATTTAAAAACTAAACATAAACCAATTAAACTTTTGGTCAAATAAGAGTGCCAAAAAATATGTAGATCTTCTATTTATAACAAACAAATTAAAAATCTAAACTAAAAATCTTGATAGTTAAATGCATTATTAATAGTTAATTTTTTTATAATAAAAACATAAATGTGTACTATTTATAATTAAAAAAAAAGATTTTGTGGAAAGTGTTTTATTTTTATTTACCATTAATATATATGGTATTAACTAAATTTAAAAACTAAACATAAACCAATTAAACTTTTGGTCAAATAAGAGTGTCAAAAAATATGGTTGTCCACCAAATGAATAAGCCTAGATCTGCTATTTATAACAAACAAATTAAAAATCTAAATTAAAAATCTTAGAAATACATTATTTAACCAATATTAAAAATACGTAACATGATCATATTGATAGTTAAATATTAGTGCAAATTATCAAAGAGAGATTGTTGCTACACTAACCCATTTCTTTTGGTCAACCAAAAAACTAACCCATTTTTTCTTCCTCTCTACATTTGACCACTTCCTCACAAATATCTCCTTCTTTTCTTCTCATATCCACGAAAATGCCATTACTTCCTTAATTTTTTTTTTTTAAATTCAGATGCAAGGCCAAAGACGAAAACACCAAAAACATCAAGTTATTTACGAAACTGCCATCGTCTTCAATTTTGGCAACCACCATGAACAACCAAATTGAAGCTCTAAATGCTACACCAACCGATTTTTGTTACGTAAATGCATAACAAGTGAGTCAAATCCAATTTCATCCAAAAGTCTCGAAATTTTCATGTATACATTTTTTTTCTCTCATAACCTCATGTTTTCTTGTGATTATTCCATATAAAATGGTTGGGCTAGTTTTTTTCCGGTGAAATTGAAAGTTTCGGTGGCTTAAGAAGCTAAAGACGAAGTCGAACGACTGAAAAAGGTAACGATTTTTTATTTTCGAAAAATTCAGATTGCATTTGGTAAACGTAGACTACATTTGAAGTCTACAAGTCAACTTAGAGTAAGATTCGCAATTGACTATTTTGCAAAAAAAATAAATAAAGTAGGTTGCATTTGAAGTCTACAAACTCTTCTTTGGAAACAATAAAAACTCTTGTAGACTTCGTGTGCAGACTGCCGGAAAAGTGGGTCACTTTTGCATTTGACAAGAACTTTGACTTTATATAGTAGACTGCATTTGAAGTCTGCAGAGAGTAGATTTCAAATGCACTCTATTCTGTTAAAAAAACAGGTCACTTTTGCATTTGGCCATTTATTTACTTTTCGTGTAGACTGCAAATAAAGTCTACTATAAAAAGTGAGGTTAGTTTTATGTTTGACCAATATGTCGAAAAGCTGACCCAAAAGTACAGATATTTTGGTCAAACACAAATATAACATTTATTTTTCGTGTGCTTCATTTGAAGTCCACTTTGAAAAGTCAACAAATCGTCAAATGCAAAAGTAACCTGTTTTTTTGGCGTAGACTTCATTTGAAGTCTACCTTCCAAAGTAGACTGCAAATGATGTCTATGCCATTTTGGCAATTTTGTAATTTTGTATAGATTTCATTTGAAGTCTACTTTGT
Organism: Draba incana; assembly: GCA_963576765.1. Lineage (NCBI taxonomy): Eukaryota > Viridiplantae > Streptophyta > Magnoliopsida > Brassicales > Brassicaceae > Draba > Draba incana. The sequence goes on along the minus strand of OY755214.1, from coordinate 4,777,257 downwards.
CTTTCTGGTCAAATGCAAAAGTAACTCTTATAATTATGTAGACTGCAAATTAAGTCTACACCCGAAAGTCAACGATTTGGTCAAATGTAAAAATAAACTTTGTAGACTGCAAATGAAGTCTACGTCTTTTGTAGACTTCATTTGCAGTCTACGTAACGTTTTGACTTCATTTGTTTTTTTTCCCCTAGATTGCACAAGCTTGTAAGCCGCTAATTCAACGGCTAGGGATATGGTCATCGGTTAGGACGTTAGCTCGAGGATACGAGATCTTGATGGGTTTGCTTTTGTTCACTCCGGTAGCGTTCTTGGCTTGGTTCCCGTTCGTGTCGGAATTTCAAACAAGAATGCTCTTTAACCAAGCGTTTAGCAGAGGTTTGCAGATTTCACGTATTCTTGGTGGTCAAAGAAAAGACCGTTCTTCAAAGAGCAAGGGAGTAAAAGTATTAAAATCCTATTGTATATATTGCTGTGTTAGATAGAGATATAAATCTAAGTAATGCCTGTTTGTAATTTGTTTGCTATTTTGGCCCCTGGGAGTTGATTATTGATAATAAGCCCATGAAATGTTAGTTATCTTCAAAATAATCCAAATAGTTTTGTATTTTTCTAATCGAACCCCCAAATTAGTCCCAAAAAATCAAACCGGTGTAATTCGGTTCGGTTACCAAAGCAGGGTATTGAACCGGTCTCTCGCGCTTCTTACTCCAATTTTCCAGTTTTCTTCCTCCATTGTTCGAGTGTTGATGATTTTTCCGCAAAACCCTGGACAAATTTCTCTGTAGTTGGATTCTTCAATTCTGTAATCGGCGGGAGAAAGATGAGTACGGTTGATAAAATGTTGATTAAGGGTATAAGAAGTTTCGACCCAGAAAATAAGAATGTTATCACTTTCTTCAGACCTTTAACCCTAATCGTCGGTTCCAATGGAGCCGGAAAAACTGTAAAATTCTTCGATCCTCGTCTTCGTTTAACTTCCATTTCGTCTTTGTTGATTTTTTTGTTTGTTTTGGGGGTTTTTGTGAGATATTGCAGACGATTATTGAGTGCTTGAAAGTATCTTGTACTGGAGAGTTGCCTCCGAACGCTAGGTCTGGTCACAGCTTTATTCATGACCCTAAGGTATGGTTTCCATTTGATTTAGCTTTTACAATTTTGTTTTGTTATTCATGGATGTGGAAATTGTCAACGATTTGTGTTTTTGCATTTGATATCTGTTTTGAACTCTGCTTACTTAGTCCTGTTTAGTTGAGACTCTTTCCTGCTAATTTCTCAGAGATCTTTTAGTCGAGATTCAGCTTCGGCCCGCCTACTTCTTTTTCTTCTTATGAGGAAGTTAATTTGTTTTGTTATATAGGTTGCCGGGGAAACGGAGACAAAGGCACAAATCAAGCTGCGCTTCAAGACAGCGGCAGGGAAGGATGTCGTATGCATAAGGTCATTTCAGTTGACACAAAAGGCTTCAAAGATGGAGTACAAGGCAATTGAGAGTGTGCTTCAAACCATTAATCCTCAAACTGGAGAGGTTGCACTTAATTCCTTATATTACTCGTTGTGTTGGATTGTCTATACTCGTTTGTTTTGCCTGCGTATAGATCGCTTTATAACCTGTTTTCGTGAAGAAAATTAAACGCTCAGCCTAGTTGGAGTTTCTATTATTGCTTGATTTTGTATTCCTTCATTTTTATTTGTTACCTTCCGTGAAGATCATTTCCTTTCTCAATTTGCACATATGTATATTCGTATTGCAGAAAGTATGTCTCAGTTACCGATGCGCTGATATGGATAGGGAGATACCAGCTTTGATGGGTGTGTCAAAAGCTATTTTAGAAAACGTCATATTTGTGCATCAAGATGAGTCTAACTGGCCACTGCAAGATCCTTCTACGTTGAAAAAGAAGTTTGATGATATTTTCTCAGCCACCAGGTATTTTCTGGCTCACCGACATTATTAGACAATGCTCTACTTATTTTGGCCTTAAAACAGCCAGACATGTAAGTAAGACTGTATTAGAGAAAAATCTTACAGAGTTTGGCGATGAAGAGGGATTTGCAGTTTCACTTATTGTCATCTGTGCTCACTTCGTTGCTGTATTTGATACATCTGCTGTAGAAGAAACCGATTCCCAGATAATGTAACATGTGTGTTTAACATGAAACAGATATACAAAGGCTTTGGAGGTTATTAAGAAACTTCACAAGGATCAAGCACAGGAGATAAAAACTTACAAGTTGAAGTTGGAAAATCTGCAGACCTTGAAAGATGCAGCTTATAAGGTATGCTGGATAATAACTTGTTTGACATTGAGTTTTATTTTTATTGTCACTGTTACAGATTGGCTTTAATCTGAAAGTTTTTCTAGACATATACTACATAGATACTGTATACATGTCCTTAAGTTGTGTGGGCTATTCTTATGCCATGATACTTCCTATACAGCTTCGCGAGAGCATTGCTCAAGATCAAGAAAGAACAGAGTCTTCAAAAGTTCAAATGTTGGAACTCGAAACCAGCATTCAGACAGTGGATGGTGAAGTTCACAGTAAGGAAATGATGTTAAAAGAGTTGAGAAAGCTACAAGACCAAGTATCAAGAAAAACTGCCGAAAGGAGTACCTTATTTAAAGAGCAGCAGAGGCAGTATGCAGCATTACCGGAGGAAAATGAAGGTTTTCTTCTACTATCACAATGTTAATGCCTTTCCTGTCTTTTAGATGGCAGGGATCTTTGTGTTCTCATCATTGTTACAGTGGTTTTTCAGTTTGACTGATTGTGTCCCTGCATTTGTATGATTTATTTTTGCCTTTCTGGAGAATAATTTCACATCTTGGAATAAATCTGTTGATGCTGTCATTTTTTTTTTTCAGATACTATTGAAGAACTGAAAGAATGGAAAAGCAAGTTTGAAGAACGAATTGCTCTTTTGGAGACCAAAATTCGAAAGATGGAGAGAGAGATGGATGACACAGAAACGACAATTTCTTCTCTTCACAATGCAAAGACAAACTATATACTGGAGATGAGCAGGCTACAAACAGAAGCTGAAGTAAATCTAACAAAGCTACTGCATACTAAAATAATGTGAGTTCTACTTCTACTCCATTTGGCCTAACCTTTTTTCTGTTTAATTCCATAGGCTCATATGCTGATGAAGAATGAAAGAGATTCTACCATCCAGAAAACTTTTTCCCATCACAATTCGGGAAATGTTCCTCGTACCCCCTTTAGTACTGAGGTAGCTTTGAATCTCACAAATCGAATAAAATCAAGACTGGGTGAACTTGAGATGGACTTGCTTGATAAGAAGGTACTCATTCTTTGTTATCTCGAGAGAGTCAATTGTGTATTGCATCTGTTGACATCTTTAGAGAAATTTGAATTTCATCTCAGAAATCAAATGAAACTGCTCTAAGTACGGCTTGGAATTGCTATATGGATGCTAATGACCGTTGGAAAAACATCGAAGCTCAGAAACGAGCAAAAGATGAAATCAAGGTGTGGCTCACTAATTGGCATTCTACCCTAAACCTTTAATAACGACCGTAATGCCTAATGCATTTACTTTTGATGTTTACTTATGCAGGCAGGCATATCAAAACGTATAGAAGAGAAAGAAATCGAGCGTGATGCATTTGAACTCGAAATATCCAATGTGGATGTTAAACAAATTGATGAAAGAGAAAAGCTAGTGGTATTGAGTTCTTTCCCTTATCTACTTGCATGATTTCTGTCTTGACTTTTCCTTTGCTATCTGCCTTATTTTTCCCTCATTTGCGGTTTGCACAGCAAGTTGAACTTGAGAGAAAAACAAAACAAAATTCTGAAAGGGGATTTCAATCAAAAATAGAACAGAAACAGCATGAAATATACAGCTTGGAGCAGAAAATCAAGACTCTGAATCGAGAAAGAGACGTGATGGCTGCTGATGCCGAGGATAGAGTGAAATTGTCTTTGAAGAAGACGGAACTGGAGAATCTTAGGAAGAAACACAAAAAGATGTGATCTCACTTACTAATGCTTTTCTCAGCTTTCTTTCGTTCTTTTTATCAATCCATTATTTTGACTCTCTAAGGCTATTTTCCAGAATAGATGAGTGCAAGGATAAAATTAGAGGGGTACTGAAGGGGAGATTGCCACATGAGAAGGATATGAAGAAGGAAATAGTCCAAGCTCTAAGGTCGTGCTTTCACTTACTCATTTCTTATGGTGCTTCTGAAATCCTTTATTTATTTAAGATCTCTTGATCACGATCTGAAAATAATAATGGCTTACTACTTCAGGTGTTCAGAAGTTATCTCATCTCAAAAATTTCTTTGTATTTGTTTCCTCTTTCGTTTAGGTCAATTGAAAGGGAATATGATGACCTGAGTTTGAAATCCCGAGAAGCAGAAAAGGAGGTCAACATGTTGCAGATGAAGATAGAAGAAGTAAATAGTAGCCTATCCAAGCATCAGAAGGATACAGAATGTAAGCACTGGTGTATAATTTATAACTAGATATCTATTAGCTAGTTCTCTGACTAGCGCCTTAAGTTATGAATAAAAGGCTCTTGACACCTTTGTTAGTGGTACCAATTATTAGGAGCACATTAATACCAGGTGTCATCTGTAACCCTATTAATTGATTTTTAATTTCTAAACGTACCTGAGCTGACATTTATAACACAGATAAGGAATCCATTATCGGCGCACAGTGAATGATTAGACAATAATATCTATGCACTCAATCTGACTTGTGTATTCTTGATACAGCAAGAAAGAGGTACATTGAGTCCAAGCTTCAAGCCTTAAAACAAGAATCATTTAGCATTGAGGCTTATCCCAGATTGTTGGAATCGGCAAAGTTCAAAAGGGATCACCATAAAAGGTTTCCGGTTGAAAATAGCAGACTATTTCCACATACACTCGTCACCTGCCTTGTGTGAATTCCAAGATATTCTTGTCTTTCATTTGAAAGCGTTGTTCTGATTCTGTTCTGTGTTTGCAGCGAATATAACATGGCAGATGGTATGCGCCAGATGTTTGAACCTTTTGAGAACGTAGCTCGTGATGGTCATTATTGTCCTTGCTGTGAGCGCACTTTTTCACCTGAAGAAGAGGACAGCTTCGTTAAGAAGGTTGCAAAATTACCTCCTGTATTTTGTTCTTTTCAATTCATACTATTTAATTATTTATGCTTCTGGAATAAGTGTTTTTCTTTTTATTTGATTATGTAAATTTCTTTTCAAGTACAGCAAAGGCTAAAGGCTTCAACCACGGGGGAGCGTGCCAAAGAATTATTAGCACAGGCTTCAAATGCTGACTCTATATTTCAGCAGCTGGATAAGCTACGGTCAGTTTTTGAAGAGTATTCGAAACTAACTAGTGAAATTATTCCTCTCGCTAAGAAAAAATTGCAAGAGCATACAGAAGAGCTGGATCAGAAGTCTGAAGCCCTTGATGATGTGAGTTGGGAATCTTTAGAAATTTATTTGGTTATAACTGATTTGCAGCCACAAAGTATATCAGTTTCATTAGAAGTCTGTTTTTTTTCTGCTTGCTCTGTTTCATTTGTAATCATATTTTGATGCACACAAACTGGGAAGTCCTAATTTCTGTTCATAACTTCTCAAATTTTAAATCGTGTATTTCTTCAGGTGTTGGGAATCTCGGCCCAAATAAAAGCAGACAAAGACTCAGTTGAAGCACTGGTGCAGCCCCTGGAAAATGCTGATAGGCTCTTCCAGGAAATCGCATCCTCCCAAAAGCAAATTGAAGATCTTGAATATAAGCTTGATTTCAGGGGTCTTGGGATTAAAAGTATGGAAGAAATCCAATCAGAATTAAGTAGCCTCCAAAGCACGAAGTAAGTACTCTGAATTTATGCAGGGTAAAACATATTTGTCTTCCGTGGCCATTTCTTAGTTTAGCATGCACATTCTTTTCTTTATTATCCTTTCTTATTTACCCATAAACAGGGATAAATTGCACGATGAGCTGGAGAAATTAAGGGATGAACAGATTTACGCGGAACGTGATATATCATGCCTCCAGGCCAGATGGCATGCACTAAGGGAGGAGAAGGCTAAGGCAGCCAATTTGTTACGTGACGTTACAAAGACAGAAGAAGACCTAGAGCGTTTAGCCGAGGAGAAAAGTCAACTTGATCATGACGTGAAGGTGTGTCTTATGAGGTTTTTTTTGTATTATTTCCATTTGTCTTTCTGTGTGTCACTTTTATTAAAGTACATTGTTCACTGGCGAATATGGTGGTTCTCATTATTTTGGTCTATGATCTTGAATGAGGGTTATACAATGTGAGTAATGTGCTTAATCTGTTTAGTGAAACATTGCTTTCGGTTCAAATATAATTACTAGTAATGCAATGCAATGCAATGCAACACAAGTTTTATGTAGTAACCTTATTGTGTATAGATAGATATGTAGAGGATACATCATAAAATGAGTAGCAATAACTTCTTCTCGAGTAGGGTGGTCTTTTCTGTCTAAATGTATATGTTTCAGTATTTGAACAGCTTCAAGTATGTTCTGTCTATGCATTCGTTGAAATGTGATCAAGTAGTTTCTTCAACACATGCAAAAACTAAAATTAGTCTTCGCCTTCTATTTACTCCTGCTTTATATTGGTTTTGTTACACTAAATGCTGAATCCTTAAATTGTAACACTTTCTTCCATTTCATTATTTTTCAGTATCTGACCGAGGCTCTGGGCCCTTTATCCAAAGAAAAGCAGCAGTTACTGAGTGACTACAATGATATGAAGGTTAAACGTAATCAAGAGTATGAAGAACAGGCTGAGAAAAAGAGAAACTACCAACAAGAAGTTGAGGCATTACTCAAGGCCAATTCTAAGATTAATGAGTATGTTCTGCTAACCAAAGCTTAACTCATCACTACTATGTGTACCAGATATGCTTACAGCTGCTTCACCAGGTATAATGATCTGAAGAAAGGAGAGCGGTTAAATGATATTCAAGAGAAGCAGCGGTCATCAGAATCTCAGCTTCAGAGCTTGGAAGCTAAAAGGAATGAAATTGTAGCTGAACTGAACAAAAATAAAGACTTGATGCGGAATCAAGATCAACTGAGAAGAAATATAGAGGATAACTTGAACTACCGGACAACAAAAGCAGAAGTTGAGGAGCTTACACGTGAGATTGAATCACTTGAAGAGCGAATCTTGAAAATTGGTGGGATTCCCGCAGTTGAAGCTGAACTTGTAAAGATATCAAGGGAAAGGGAAAGACTTCTTTCAGAGGTAAGCAGACTCTTATTTATTGATAGCAGTCAGTCTGATATTATCACAAGTTGTAAGTGTTAGCAACTGAGATGTGTGATTTTCGAGTTATCGTGTGTTATTCTGGGTAATCTACAGACAATTTATCTATTAAAAACTTCCAGAACCTATTTTATTGTGCTTTAAGAATATTTTCTTTTTGCTTGTAGTTGAACCGGAGTCGTGGAACAGTGTCTGTTTACGAGAGCAGTATTTCGAAGAACAGGGTGGAGCTAAAACAGGCTCAATACAAGGACATAGATAAGCGTCACTTTGATCAACTAATCCAGCTAAAGGTAAGTCGTTATATCACCTTGTGTTCCATTCTATGTTCGTAAATTGAAACATTTCATTTTGGACAGACAACTGAAATGGCAAATAAAGACTTGGATAGATACTACAATGCCCTTGACAAGTAAGCTGTTCTTTTTCTTGAGTCTTGGTATAAGTTTCTGGCTAGTTTATCATTCTACACTATCCAAATTCACAAACTCATTTAAACTGCAGTTTTTAACATAGATTTCCAATTTATTGAATAACAACAGAGCACTAATGCGCTTCCACCAAATGAAAATGGAGGAAATAAATAAGATTATAAGGGAACTGTGGCAGCAGACGTACAGAGGTCAAGATATAGATTACATAAGAATACATTCAGATTCCGAGGGTGCAGGTACCCGCTCGTACAGCTACAAGGTACGCTACAGAGTTTACAAACATGATCTACCATCTGCTCACCATTAACATTGTGGTAAACGATTATGCTTTTTTAGGTTCTTATGCAGACTGGTGATACAGAACTTGAAATGAGAGGAAGATGCAGTGCTGGTCAAAAGGCGAGTTGTTCTAAAAATTGCTCTTGTATTACCTTTTCAATATTCTTTAAAGAATCGTTATTTAACTCAGATGATCACTTTCTCTTCATCTTCTCCTGCAGGTTCTTGCTTCATTGATAATAAGGTTGGCTTTGGCAGAGACATTTTGCCTAAACTGTGGAATATTAGCCCTTGATGAGCCAACTACAAACTTGGATGGGCCCAATTCAGAATCTCTTGCAGGAGCTCTTCTTAGGTAAGAATCAAGATCTATACCCTCAGCAGATTAATGTATCATGAATCTTATGATGATAACACATGGCTACACCTTGTTCCTCTTGCCGTAATACTGTTAAACAATATAAGATCATGGCTCTTGGCATTGGATCTTATTCTTTCTGTTGCACTCTCTAGGATCATGGAGGACAGAAAAGGCCAGGAGAATTTCCAACTCATAGTCATTACCCACGACGAACGCTTTGCTCAAATGATTGGCCAACGGCAACATGCTGAAAAATATTACCGGGTCGCAAAAGATGATATGTAAGCAAAACGCTCTTCCTTGCCATTTCTCTTCTCTTCTTCTGTCTATTCTTGCTTTCTTTCCATTTCCTCTAAATCCAAGATCTGAAACTTAACACTCCTCGTGATCTGTCTCAGGCAACACAGCATAATCGAGGCCCAAGAGATCTTTGATTGACAACCGTTGTTCGTCTCCTTTAAACCAACATAACAGCATTAGACAATGCTCAAGGGCAAGCTCGCCTTTCTGAAGATATTGGTACTTTATTTGGCTCTGTTAACTACAAACTCTACATATAGTTTGATTAGATGTGTGCAAAACTTTCATTGAAGAATGTAGAGGCACCTCTTTTGAGCCCTTTTTAAGTTTTGTAAAGACAAATGCAACATTTCAAAATGGTTTATGAGTTTGATGATGGTTTTGATATTTCAACTAGTCTAATCACAAATTTTTTTTTTTGGTCGAACCTAATCACAAGTTGGTCTAATCACAACTTCATAACATCTTTTTTTCTTTATTTACGAACAACATAATAAACATCATGACAACAAACTATTAACCCATTGTTAATAGCTTCATATCATACACCATTTTTCTTGATCATATCATGGTTTTGTTGTGTTATTAAGTTAGTAGATAGGACTAGCAACGGGAGTAAAACCGAGCACCCGCTTAGAATGGAGCCATGGTTGAATAACCACGACTGAGTCAAACATCCTTCTCGAGCCATCGGGTTGAGTCACTTCAATCCTTAGAAAGTATTTCATCCCAGCCACGACCTGTTTCTGAGCCGACACAACTCGACAAAACCTCAATGGACTCGAAACGGCTGTGTCGGTTTTCGAAATTGATTGTATGTTTCCTTGCTCTCTCTCTTCCTGAAGATTGAATTGCTCCACGCAATACCTGTGATCACACACAAAATCACATCACATTTCTGATTCATTTATACAACATGTGTATAAATTAACTAATTAAGAAACTCGATAAATTAATATTCATATTTAATAAATTCTCTAGTTTTTTTTTTTTTTTGGTTTTAAATTCTCTAGTTTTGTTTTCAAACAACTAAATTAATAACTCTATAAATTAATAAAATGTCAGGATATTTATAGAGATTTCAAGTTATTTCAATAAATTATTAATGTATTACCTTCCAAGTTCTTGAATTTCCATGTTGGTCTGAACGCTAGCCACATCTGTCTTCCCTCCGAGCCTTGAGGCATTCGCCCGCGAAGTCACGACGGCGATCACTAGAAAACCTAGTAATGACAATCCAAGAGAGACCTTTACCATTGCAACCATAATTTCTCGCTTTTTTGGTTGAGTTTGATTTGATATTTTTGTGTAAGTACTCTTTTCTTCTTTCCTCTTTTGAGTATTTCTTGAATAGTGTGTGAGAGAAAGAAAAGGAGAGAGAATAGTATTTATAGAGACTAGAGAGAGTTTGGGTTTGTTTGGGGTTTGTGTTTGGGTGTACGTGAAAGGGTCCCATGCGATGAGCACCTTCGGGGTTCCGCATCTTTTAAGTTAACTTTCTGATCTAAGGGCATGCTTTGGGGTGAGGCTCATAACATTAAAAAAATAATAAATTTCTTATTTTTATTTAATTTTACTCAAAAAAGACTCTTTTTCTTCATTTTACTCAACTTTTATTAATTTTATATTTAAAAACACTCACTTCCTCCTATTGATACCCACTTTTGAGTCTCAAAAGTATCAACCCATTGATACCCTCTCTCCCATAATAACAACAATCTCTTTTTTACTCAAATTTTATTAATTTTATATTTAAAAACACTCCATTTTTTTACTCAAACACATTCTCTTTCTTCCTATTCCTCAAATTTTAATAATTTTATATTTTATGATTACTTGTGAGACTAACAGAGTCTCATAAAACATTGTATAATATTATTTTTAATATTTGTTTATTTGTTGAGATTCAATAAGAGACCGTTAATAAATCTGTCTCCATTGGTAAGACCGGTTTCGGTTTCATAAAAAAAAAAAGTAAAGTGTTTGCAAAATGAATAATAATTATAGGAGTCGAAAAAATATGAGAATTCTGGTGAACTACAATGCATAAAATGCATAAAGTATAAGAGACTATTTTGATCTTGTTGTGATAAAAGTTCTGATTTCCTTTCTAGATGAATACAATGAGTTATATAAATAAGAACTTTAGGGATTTTAGGAAATCATCCATATATAAATAAGACTCATTTTTACTGTATTTTTACCAAGTGAAGTAAAAAATTTCGTTGTGTAGTGTATAGTGTATTTTTTTTATTATATTTTTTTTGGAAAAAAAAATTCCATCTATTCTTTTGATAATTAAATGCTTCTCCGGTCGATTCCTTCTTCTTCCCCGATGGTCGATCCCTCTTTTTCGGTCATCTTCTCTGGCGCCGGCGCTACGTTCTCTGACGCGAGTTCATCGTCGTCTCTTCGATAGCTGCTCCGTTCGTGATGATGGATATCTCGACCGCCGTCAGCCGCTGATCGTGGATCCAGATCTAGATCGGGTTTGAAGCTTCGACGAATCGTGACCGGAGCTTCGCAGATCCAAATTGTTTTGTTGAATCGCCGATTGAATTGTCGGGGAAGAGAGAAGAAAATATTTTCATCAAATGATTTTGTTTTTATTTCTTTTCTGTATTTTTCCCTACGCCAGAATTCAACACCCAATCACCATTCTCCACCTGTCCCATGAGACTGTCTCAACAATTTCAGCCCACTGAGCCGGCTCATACCCAATTCTCTTTTTTAAACTCATTTTTTATTTATTTTTGGATCTGAAGAGACCCAAAAACTCAGTGGTAAACATGGTCTAACGTCTCCACGTGCAGTGAGCCCCCACCATTTTAACGTATATGGTATGTTTTTGTTGTTTTTATCAAACTCCTTGTGTCACATTAGAGAATTAATCCATCCAAAACATGTAATATAATCACCTACAAAGAGAAATTTATTAAACTCATGTAAAGTATACCCGTTAGGCTATGTGCAATGATCACCCAAGAAGATCTAGTTGGATGTCTAAAAGACTAAAATGCAATTAAATATAACTTAATAAAATCCAAAATAATTGGACCGGGTTTTATTTAGGATCCATTTTCAGTGTTTAGACATGGTGATGTGGCCCGTAACAAACTAAAAAAAGACACTCGTTCCAAAAGAAAAAACGGTATCATATTATGTATGTTCGGATCGGTAAAATGTGAAAATGATAGAATTTTTTTTAAGGGTTTATATGAACTATGTAAATCTTAAGAAATTATCACTGTGTTCTACTTTGTCTTGTTAAACTTTTTTTTTTATTATGACCTTGTAACAAAAATACCGAAGCAAAAAAATGATGAATGTAACGGTACGGTTTGTTTTCGCCAAATTTGTTCGAAGTCGAGTGCAAAATGAAGGTAAATTAAGGTCCCTAAATTTGTTTACCATCACACACACTACTACGTTGGTTAGCTATTTTTTTCTTTCATTATTAAATCTGAATATCTAATTTTGACCAACGAAATTATGGGTCTGTAGTCTTTCCTTATCGCCTCGATTTTGATTGTGAATTATTATTATTATTTTAGTTGGTTTTGTCTTAATGCAATGCAAGAGATGTTTAAATAAAAGAGCGACGCGTATGAACGAAATTTGACATCTGCCCTTTCTTCTCTTCGCATGCAGCTCACGTAGCACCTCCTCTTACGTATGCCAAATTGCCAACCACAGATCCAATCTGTTACGGGCCAGAAGCAAATGTATAAAAATGATACAAGCCAAAAGCTATAGATGGCGACAAAATCACAATCAAGCTAGCTATAAATAAATTTACCATCGACAAAAAATGCTACAACTTCAGCAGGTTAACCTATTAACAACCGTTCTAACCAAAGTTACATTACATGTATCAGAAAATAGCATTAGACGACCAAAATAAAATAAAACCTTAAAGCCAACAACCATGGGTTATTTTAGTTTCGATTACAAGCCCAATAAACCATAAACTTTAGGATAATATTTTTAGAACAACAATAGCTTAGAACACTCCTTTACAACATTCTAATTTTTTTTTTCAGTACAACATTCTAATTTTAATTACACTATTTTAATTTAAGTGAAAGAATAGAAAACATTCTACAAGAAGAATGTTTTAATTAATACAATAAGGAATGTATATATATTCTTTTTATGGGTCTAATTCTATACAATAATATGTTCCTCAGTCTTGTATTTGTTTCTCCTTATTCCTTCTATTCTCTTTACCACTCCCTTCACAGCAACATCAAATGCATCTTCAAGAATCTCATCATCCGGTTTATTCCGGTTTGGTTTAGTGTACAAAATCTTCGGAATCAATCTTATTACATTTTCTCTCATACCAATCACTCTCTCATTCGGTATTCCACTCAAAATCTCTTCAATTTTGTTCTCTCTCCCGGTTCTCAGCTCCTTAACCGGTATATAAACCGAATACTCACTACTATTCTTCGGTATATGCCATACATATTGCTTGTACATGCTTCCTTGGTTGAAGAAAACCGGAATACAACCAGCCAAGATCGAATCAAATACCGATCTTCTGGTTAAAGAATCACCAGGTGGTTGTAAACAGAAAACCGAGCTCTCGAAAAGATTCATTAGAGTAGCCGGATTATCGCAACCGTTGGCTTTAACGTCACAGTCAAGAAACCTACACGTTTTAGATGAACTCTTGCATTGTTGTATAACTTGAGTCCGAACCAAACCGTTTTGGCTTCTGCTTGGTCTTTGAGCTCCGGCAAATGAGAAGAGGATAGTTCGGTTTGTGAGTTTGGTTTTGTTTTGCCAATGGATGATCTCGGAGGATGAAGTTGGGTGAAAGTAGGTTGGATAAGGAATTGCAAATTCGTTGTGGCTTGTTGGATTACGTTCAATGGTGAGGAAAGAGAAGTTTTGTGACTCCGGTAAGAGCATTAAGTTGGTTCCCCATCCGGAATGAGGGTCAGAATTTCGTCGGAAATCTCGTGAAATCCGACCGGTTACAAGGAAATGGTCTTTACCGAACATACCTGGATTTCAATTAGAAACAACAGAAAAACATTATTTTTGTATATGTCAAAAAAATAAATTGGCGGAAAGACAAAAAAACACATTAAATCAAGATATTATAATAGCTTAAAATTTCACTTGAAATTACTTAGCAAAAATAACTATTAACACATTTTTCACTTGTACCTAAAACCGAAATCCAAACTAATTTGCGAGACTTATATACATTAGTAATCTGATCCCTATATCCTAAACCTCCCCATGATGGATTTTTCCACTCAAACAAGCTAATGTGTGGTAATTTGAGAAATAATTTGTGCTGTAATTTATAAATATTTTGTATTTCTAGGTACTCATTGTACCTTAAAATGACTCACAATGCTATGCATATGCATGAAATGAATTATAGTACTCTAAAACATAACTTATTTTATATGAGACTCAAAATGACGAGAAATATGCAAAATGCAAGTTTAATGACTATAAAAGCTAAGGAAAATATATGCTAAGGATGCTAACTATGAATGAATCAAAAATCTAAACTAGCGTACAAAATTTATAAAAAAAAGTCAAATGGTGTTGCCACTCAAAACGTTTATATTGACCAAAAAGAATAACAACAATTTTCGTAGTAAAAGTTTTTCTTATATCTAAGCTACCCGACTACACACTTTTAGTTTTAGAAATAGTTTGTGTATTCTCTGGATATTTTTGTGAAGTCGCATTCATAATATAAAAAAATTTATTGCGAAATAGTAATTAAAAAACGTATAGAATTTTCTCTAACAAAATAAAAGTCGTCGTCGGTGGAAAAAGAAAGAGAAAAACTTGTTGGTAAGTTGCTTTCTTTTTGAACTTTGAATAACTCAACTACTTATTGATTCAATCAAAACAATAGGCAATAATTGCAAACAATCAAAAACGTAATGGGTCAAAACCAAAATTTTACCTTTCCACTGTGGTTGCTTCTTGAGCCAACTAACCAAATCTTTACCGGCAGCATCTCTAGAACCGACGTTACGCCGCCGTAACCTTCGCCGGAAATCCAGGCCGGCATAATAAGGCAAGTAAACAGCCGAAGCAATCGAATAATCTCTAGTCAAACATTTGTAACTCTTCATTCTCTCGTGAAAAATCACTTCAAGCATAAACTGATTAGTTGAATACCAACTCGGAGAAGTCAAAGGTCCGAATCCGAAGTTGTCTAAGTACTTACACATGCTAATCTTGTCTTTTGGTCTTGTAATGGATTCACAATCTTGAAGTATGTCTATGTTGAATCTTGATGGAAGATTATGGATATATATGTAGTGGCCGTGACAAGGATCGGAGATTTCTCTTACTCCGGTGGATTTGTGACGGTCGGAGATGAAGACGGTTTTGTTTTGGTAGAGACGAAAGAGGAGAAGAGAGCTTGTGAGGAGAGAGAGGAGAAGAAAGAGATTTGAAGTTTTCTTTTTCCATAGATGATTCTCTATGGAGCTTGATAGATTGTTGTTGTTGATCTTATTCTTCATGATTATCGTTGTTGTTGTTGGGATTCTTGTGAATGTTTTGTTGTGTTCTTGATTTCAAGATCCATGTCGAAGTTTGAGAGAGAGAAAAGTCAAGTAGACGTATATAATAATAGTAATGATGATGTCTTACTAAATTTCCATTATTATATGTGGTCTCTTACATAGAGTTTTTGATTGGTGGAAAAATGATAGAATAACTTTTTGTTGAATTTTGATTTCTTAAAGCATATACTTATATGTAAACGTACGTAAGTGGGTAGAAACTTCTTACGATTATACTCCCTCCGTTTCATATTAATTGTCGTTTAGATAAAATGTATCTGAATGTGTTTTAAGTTAAATACATTCAAACTATTAACCAAATACATTTCTCAGAACGACAATTAATATGAAACGGGGAGCATTTTTTTTTAAAATCTAATATTTGGTCAAACTAGTATGGCTCTCGAGACCCGGACTACTTCGTAGTGGTCGCGTTAAATGATCGAAAATTACATCGGTAAATAAAAATACTCGCCTTCTTTTTTCAGCTATAAACATATATGTTAGATGAGGAAACATTACAAAGTATTCCACGTTGTTCATATCATGGTTTTGTTATTTAGTAGATAGGACTAGCAACGGGAGTACAACCGACCAATTTCTTAGCATGGAGCCATGGTTGAATAACCACGACCGAGTCAAACATCCTCCTTGAGCCATCGGGTTGAGTCACTTCAATCCTTAGAAAGTATTTCATCCCAGCCACGACCTGTTTCTGAGCCGACACAACTCGGCTAAACATAAACGGATTGGAAACGGTTGTGTCAGTTTTCGAAATCGATGCTTTGTTTCGTTGCTCTCTCTGTTTCTGAAGATTGAATTGATCCACGCAATATCTGTGATCATACACAAAATCACATCACATTTCTCTTGCATATACGCGACAACATATGTATGTGTAATTAACTTTATGTACTCCATCCGTTTTTTTTAAAGATTGATTTTGCACCAAATAATTTTCCATAACTCTAAGCCAATAATAATATAATGAAATCAATTAATATGTTTTGAAGTCTATGATTTATCATCATTTTTCATAAAAATTGCGTAGAGAAGATCTTTCTGAAACAAAAACAAAAAACAAAAAAAACAATCTTTGAAAAACAGAGAAAACTAATTTAACTATTCTACCCCAAAAAGAAAACTAATTATGCTTATATACACCTTCCAAGTTCTTGAATTTTCATGTTGGTCTGAACGTTAGCCACATCTGATTTTCCTCCGAGTATGACTGATGACTTCCTTGAGGCGTTCCCTGGCGAAGTCACAACTGTGATCACTAGAAAACCTAGTAATGACAATCCAAGAGAGACCTTTAACATTGCAGCCATAATTTCTAACTTTTGTGTTGACGTTGCTTTAATATTTTCTGTGTTTGTATGTTTTACTCTTAATGCCTCTTTTGAAATCATTTCTTATTTCCTCCTTTTGAGACTTTGTTTAATGTGTTACTACGATAATTTGTGAGAGAGAGAAGTGTATATATAGAGAGAGTTTGGGTGTACGTGAAAAGGGTCACATGCGATGAGCACCTTGGGGTTCCGCATCTTTTAAGTTAACTTTCTGATCCAAAGTCTCCACGTGAAGTGAGCCCCCCCAGTTTTTAACGTATGTGATTTGTTTTTTTGTTGCCTATTAGTATTTTCAAACTCGACTTGTTACATTAGAAAATAAATCCATCCAGAAAATTTATAATCACCTACATAGAGAAAATTGATAAAGCCATGTAAAAGTAGACTGATGTTAAACTAATTAAAGGTAAAAACCACTCCCAAAATAAAATAAAATAAAAAGTAAAAACAGATTAATTATGTTCGGATCGGTAATTATTGAAATAAGTTTTTGTTATTTTTTTCAAAATTACTGAAATAAGTTTATGTTCGGTATACCACTAGTTTTATAATGCGGCAATACTATTTCAAACCACTAAGTTCTAAATCCGATCGATATAAGCGAAATTTTGTTTCTTCAAAAAAAAAAAAAAAAAAAAAAATGTAACATTTTTGTTTCCTAGACTTTTCCTATGTAACAACTAACAACCAATATATTATACTCATAATTAGGAATTAGGTCATGCACATTCACAAAGAGTCTTTATTAATACTACTTGTAAATAAGACCCATATAGAAAAGAAGAAAAGAAACGCAAACCAATAAATTCAAATATCTTGTTTTGTACCTTTTGTGTTTACCAAAACATACTTTGCTTATGGGATTATTCGATCTGATTTAAAGATCTAAATAAAGTCTAACCGAGGGTCTTGCGACAGACTCAACCAGTTTGATCGATGTCCACCTCTCGCACCTCAAGCTTTAGCCCTTTCCCTCCTCCATTCGCCAGTGGATGGATCCCCAGCTCAGGCCCCTTCATATACGCCCTTGCGTCCCTCTCCCGCTCTATCGAAACCCCAAATCGTTTCTCCGCTTCTGCATCCACATCCAAATCCATTTATTAACCACCAATGGTATCTATTAAGTTTCATGGTTTCCAACTCTAAAGCAATTGGCTCAATGTCTCTTATATATCGCTAAAACTGGTGTACGCGGCTTTTCTCCAAATCCAATCATAAACTACAAATGATCCTTGCTACATTATGCCATATATTCAATATCATTACTAGCTAAACCTATCTAGCCCGCAATAATTAAGCGTTGTCTAAAATTTATTTTCCCAATAAAAAACGTACAGTTAAGATTCTAAGTAAGAGATGACTTGATAATCAAGGGATTTTTGTACATACCCTGAATCATATCATGGAAAAGCTGACCATCGCGAGTTACGGCCATCATGACATTAGGTAAACCAATGGGAAGTTTATGTCCCAAATCAACTTGCCAAAAATGGAAAACTTTGCCATAAGTCTTAGCGACTTTGTCGAGTTCTGAACGCTGAAAGGGACCGGGAACACCAGGCATGAACAAGAACCCTCCTTTCACTTCCCACTCGTGCGTGTGCCAAAGCTTCTTCTCGTCGTCAGGCAAAGCCATGAACAGTTTCTCTGTCACAATGTACTCCACTCCGATCAGACGAGCGTCTGCATCCGGACCGTCGTAGATCAAACACTGACGAATCTCTTCGTTCACGTGACTGCAGAAATGGTGAGCCTCTACTTGTCTTGTCATGTCGTATGCATAGAAATGGAACCTGCCAATCCGGAAAAACAAACAAAAATAACGCTCCTTCTATGAAATGAAATGAAAAATTTCAAGGGAAACCAAATCAAAACTTTTCTTTGTAAGAGATTCGAAACCAAAATTCTTTAAAATTTCAATTACATATAGATATAATTGTATGAAAAAATTTTGATATCATTTAAGATCGATCGTTTCTATCTTTTGTTTTTGTTCTATCCAAATTATCACCAAAACAAAAAAAAAAAAAACAAATAAATGCCTTAACCAGTTCCCAAAACCAAGAAAACCGAATTAGTTCCCAACCAAGGCCAGAACCTGTTGGCTAAATGATCAGAGCCGGCTTTAGATAGAACATATGCAATTACAGTGAAAACTCTATAAATTAATAATCGTCGTAACGATAATATTTTGTAAATTCATAAATTATTTATTGTATCGAAAACAAAACTTAAGACTGAAAAACTTTATTGATTTATCGAGTTCTTGATTGTTACGTACGCGCAGAGATGTTGGTGGATTTGGTTAACCGGAGCAAAACTTTGGACGGCCGAAGCGGCTGTGTCAATTATGGAAGTTCCGGTCTTCGTTGGTTCCCCTGGAACCGTCGGTCCAGTTGTCGTCGATGAGTGAACTGCCTTCCTCTCCATTTTTCCTTAGCAACTAACAAAAACGGAGTAATTGCAAAGTCAATAAATAGATCATAAAAAAAAAAAATATATATATATATATATAGATCATAACCAATACTAGTTTCTTTGGATGTGATCTAAAAATAGGTAGGACTGTATGCATGAAGCATTGTTACATGACAAGCTCAAAAGGTTACACTTGGATATTTCAGCTTTTCTTTAGGGCATATACAAGAACTAGTCAAATGTCCTAAAGATTGTAGAAAGCTCTTTAGACTAGTGTCTATGACAGAAATTGTGGTCTGTTGTGAGTGATCGGTTTATAAAATAGCCAAATAGAAAATGTGTCACACTTTCGTCTTCTTATTAATGTAGATTTGTAGTATTGCCATCTATTTGTTTACTTATGATGCAAGTAACACAAAGACAAGACAGGGATTGTAAAAGGGTTTCAGAAGTCTCTAAAGCTCATTTTCGGGTCGACAGCTTTTGATCCTCTACCTCTGCCTCGGCCTCTCCCTCGACCTCTTCCTCCACGTCTCACAAAGGATCTTCCATGTTTCACTTCAACCAGTGAAAGAAGCAACTCATCACAGAGAACGCATCCTTGATGCAGCGTGGCTCCGTTCTCCAGAGGAGTAGTTTTCTTGTTGAAATCTATCTCTATTATGGCTGAATCACACTGGGGACAGCGGTTCTTAGTGGTGGCGATGCGGTGAGCACCTTCCGGAAGCAGAACGATGCAGCTACACAAGTTGCAGTTGAGTTTCCACTTTGGGAAGCTGACCGGGTCTAAGAGAAGTGTGCCTTCGCACTCGGGGCAAGCGCAGACTCCTTGGTTTCTCACAGAGTGTTGGCATGTGGGATGAGGACAGAGAGAACACGGCATGCCTGAACCGGTTTTGGTTTTCGCGGAAGTATTAGGCGTCTTAGACGCTCCAAAGAGCGTGTCTATGCCTTCAAATGGAGGAGAGTTGTAGCAGTATGGACATAATGGAAATGACTTCCCCTCAGGTCCTGGAACTGAATAGATCACAAGCTCAAAGTTGTCTAACGGACATGTGAGTTCCTTGTACAGCTGTTAGAAAGTCAATTAATAAAGGATTCAGATTTGTGTTTAATAATGATGAGGTTCGCTAAGATTTCAACTTAAAAGAGTTTAGGTGATTTACCTTGACTGTGCCTTTTTGAGGAAGATAATAAACTTCTTCACAAGTGCCGCAGAAGAGACGTGGTGGGACTGCTGTGATATGTTTCATGTATCGCAAGCATTTTCCGCATTTGCTTAAAGCGCGACCAGAATCAGCCAGAGGAGAGAACTGTGATTCAAAGAGAGCATCCATGTGTTCGATCTGAAACGACAATATAACAGAGATAATAAAGTGCAATCAGATTTAAGCTGACGACTTAATCTTACTAATGCCTTCAAAGACAACATAACATAAGCCATGTTTTCCCAACCTGTTGAACGAAATAACTGAATTTACGTCGGAATTGTTGAATCACGTGTTGTACAACGTGTGAATGATCAGCTTGGCCCTTGGCAACAAGAGTGATTTGTTGCTCGATAAAACTTCGGATGTCTGGTAAGCAAAGGTCTGGATCAATACATTGATAGCCTCTTATCAGCGTGATTCCTAATGCCGTTGGAACCAGTTTCCTCCCTGCTTGGACCTGCAAGAGAGCATAAACACCAAACAAGAGTAATGAAATTTCTCCAAAGACAAAAACGGATGCTCCTGAAATAAGTACATCTTAATTCCTGGAGAGAAACGGACCTGAACATAATTACGTTCACCAATGTTGTTTATATGCACAGGTATTGATGCATCTGTGCCTATACCATGCTTCTCCATCAGAGATATCAGTTCACTCTCAGTAAGGAAGTCTGGAGGCGCAGTGTTCCCCTATAGAGTTTAGAACATTTCAATTACACATTAAAGCGATTTGTGTGGTACAACGCAATGAAAGCAGCAACAGAAACTGGAAAAGAATGTTACCTCGTATAGCTCCACTCTTGACACTTCAATCTTCTCTCCTTTGAGAAAAGACGGGAGTTTTTTCTCCTCTACTGCAGACCATGGCATTATAGCCGTAAACCCTTTTTCTGTTACACGCTGCCCCGTACAGTGGAAAGTTTCTCCACCAATCGACAACTCTACTTTAGTCCTACAAAATCCATCCAAGAGGTCACCACATATAAGATGCGCAAAGAATAAGCTTTAACTGGCATGGATCAAGCTTCAAACAAAGCTTATTTACCTAATGTATTTGCAGTTAGGTGACACTGTGCCAATAAAATGTTGACAGACATACTGATAAACTCGCCAAGCATCTCCTCCGACCATGGCCTCGTTTGCTGCTCGCATTGGGGTGATAGGAGGATGGTCTCCAGCATCGGTTCCTGAGTTTGGCTTATTAAAGCCGTCTGAGAGCAGTTTCTGTACGTAACCACCCCATACTGGATTACTGACTTGTGCTCTGAGTGTATCTGTGAAGTCGAATGAAGAAGGATAGGCTGTGCTTTCCGTACGCGGATAGCTAGCAAAAAAAATAAGAGTTTTGAGACAAAAGATTCCATCGCCATAGCAGAAACAAGTATAACTGAATATGTCAGCTAAAGATTTTTCTAGTCCTCTCTCGAAGTTCTCAATTAACACAAAACTACCACTCAATAACGATTTGGGAATTCATCTGTTAGGGGATTCTAGAGTCAATAAAGCAGTTATGTTTCTTTCCTCCACCTAGATTGCACCAAAACTAGCCAATACTACACTGGTAAGGAGGAGTTAAATCATAAGAAATAATCATCTGGAAAAGTAGAACCTTATGTAGCCTTGAGTATACAATCGCTCCGCAAGATGCATAGCGGTCTGTGGCCCAAATCCTAGAGCACTTGAAGCAACCTGTGTTACATAATTGTTATACTAAATCAGGGGGAGTACTCTGAATAAAATTTAAGTTTCTTAAATTCAAAACAAGGTTAAGCAATGAAAAAATCTGATTTACAACATTCCTTTGGATTAAATGCAGATTTCTTCAGGTTTCCAGTACGTTCTATCATTAATACAGGATATGGTGTTCCATTAATGCATAATGTACAATCACACAAGTTCTTTTGGAAAATGGTAAACCAACTCATAATTTCTCTTTACCTTAAGCAGACTGACTGTGTTAAGGCCAGATGGGCGACCTTTGACTTCCTGCTTTTCTGATACATCAATGACTTTTGCTGTTCTGCCTTCCAGGACCAACTTTTGGAACACAGTAGCAGCCTACAGTGAAAGCGATATTATCTACAACGGAAGATTAGAAAAAAACAGTCAAGAATGTCAAATAATTTAAAACGCTCAGAACGAAACACTAACTTCCAGGTCGAACAGTCTACGTCTCTCCCATTCTAGCTGAAGGTCATAACCATCCTTCATTATATGAGGTCGCAGAGCCCAGAATTTTTCTGGCTTGAAAGTATTAATCTGCATGTACCGTTGCACACAAAACCCAAGCGTAGGAGTCTGGCATGGCCCATAACTGAAAGAAACATTTTAAAGAATCTGACTTAAAAGAATTATATTAGGATTGTATGACATATATTAAAGAAGATGTAACAATCTAGTTGGTAAAGCAAGTGCATGAATTGCACTACTTAGATGCTCTAAATGTCAGGAGATAATCACGATGGAGTTAAACTGCCGCATCTTATATGATTAAACCATATCAAATACCCCAAGAAAATTGGGAAGCAAAAGCTCATATGGATTCAAGGAAAACTTAGAGCCTACTTTCATGAGAATCTTTACAAACAAAATATGAGAGGGGATAGAAAGGAGTGAGAGGATACTAACGAAATAACTCTGCAGTCCAGATTTTGATATTTTCCTTGGAAATAACTTGTTTGGAATCGCGAGAATGCTACGCCAACTTTAAGATCTATCTCTTGACGAGCATCTACTGCCAGTGCCTCATCCCTATTTGGTTCAACAAGGTTGTCCATGGCCTTTGAGATATCTTTCTCGGTCACAGAAGAAAATCGAGCCCGATAAACCTTTCTCTTACTATCTTTCATGTCAAAGCCAGTGGACTCGATAACTACAGAAATTATAAAGGTCAGCAATAATAGCGAGAGACGGCAAAAGATAAATTAAGTATGTCCAAATATAAGTGGCATGGGAAAAGTAGTTTTACAGGAAAACAAGAAAATTAAGATATTGGTGTTTAGCATGCATATACAGGAGCTAAACACTTGATTGAATTGAAATCTCACTACAACTTAAAGCATCTCTTACTGGATATTGGCATGTTCTACAGATATAAGCATTCAGCAGTAAAGGTATGGATTCAACAATTGCCAATAGAATGGATGTAAGTTATACCAACAGTAAAATCTGTATATTTTAGCCACAAGTTGGTGAGAAGGAAAATGAAAAACGAAATCTATAGGCGAACCTTCAAAACATATATTCTCTCCTTCACGGTCGCAATCCAACCACAACACCATGTAACTGCAACCACGTGCTTCATTACTTAAATGCCTACAAATATGAGCCTGAGATTTGAAGATTGTTAGAGAATATATTACATTAGCGCAGAAATAAAAGAACGCAAGTGGCATATAATCACTACAAAGATCCAGCTCCTACTACTAACCATTTAACATACATAGAATTCTTCTAACCACTAAAAATTGTATTACCACTGTATTGTCCAAGGTAAAAGCCAACACAGAGAATGTGAAATATTTACCTTTGGGTTTGACTCTTTCTTCTGAACTGGCGCGTCAAAAAGATCTTGCGGATCGATTGTTGCCCAGTTTTGATACTTTTCTGGGAAATCTACACTAGAATATGAGAATGGAATTCAGAAAAACTGAGAACTCTGAATGGAAAATAACATGTTTGCAAGCGATAGTTTCCATAGCAGCGTTTAACGCAAAATAGAGTCCAAACCATATTCAAAACACTCTAGCACAGCAAAATTTAGAATAACTCGAATTCTTAGCCTCTTTAAAACTATAGAAACTTAAAGTAGCTAATAGAATGAAGCAAACGGTAATGTTCAACCAATTGAAAAAACACACATTTGATAAAGAAAGTGTGAGGCACATTAAGGAAATCGTCATTGTTCGAAAGGTAATCTACGCCAAAACCAAAACAAAACAATTTATATTGTTTTGAATAGATAGTTAGGAGAGAACCTGAAAACATGTCCAATAACAGAAGTAACTCTATAATGTGCTTTGAAGCCTCGAAATATCCCATCAAATTCATGCACCTCTGTACTTCCTCTCCGTGTAGTCATCTGAATTCAAGATTAAACCAAATCTCTAACACCAACAAGCAAATTAAGTAGAACAACTTCTCTTCACAAAACTTAAGCAAGCAAGTCTACTAAAGAACTGATTCAGCTTTCAAATCTCAAATACTAGTGAAATTTTCAAATTTCAGTCACAACAACACTAAAAGCAAATTCCATTATCTAACAACCCAGCAGAGAAAATTTGAAACTTTATAATCAAAAGAACGAATTGAGTAACCTGGCCATGAGAGAGAACTGAAGCTATGGAGAGTGCAATGCTGGGCTTTTCCGCCACCTGATGAAATCAAAAGAGGAGATTTTGTATTGAGTAAATAAAAATCGGAATAATAAAAACACTAATTCACTCACCATAAGAACTCTGGGGAGATGAGCCATTGAAGACGATGTCGGAATCGGGTCAAAGCTCAAGCTCCGGCGTCCAAAGAGCTTTTATAGCCAAAAACGCGAATAAATCACCGCAAACGCAAAAAAAACACACACACACAACAAGCGGTTTTTGGTATTATATAAAACGCTACCGTTTTGGCGCATATCGAAAATTTGACCCTTTTTTTTCTTTCTTTCAAACATTAATTATAAAATACATCTAGGATCGGTCGCCCAATATAGATGATAATTGTTTACAAATAAATATTCAAGTGCATGAGAACGTGCAGAATAGTCCGCATGTAAATTATTGGAACTGTTTACGTTTATGTTATTGATATATGTAGTTATTGGCCTTCAAAGTTAATTAAAAAAATAACTTTCTTACAACCAACACTTAGAAGCCAAATTATTTGTCAAAAATTGTGTTCAATGAGCAAGGCGATATTATTTACAATCCAAACATGTTAACGAACTAAAAACTACATACCTCCTAGATTTTGGTCTACCAGACAAAGTGGAAAGCAAACAATAAAAGGCGTTTGTGTCTTATTGTAGTGACATATCATCTTTCCCTTTCGATATGTTTTCTTATTTCGGTTTTTTAAGAGTCTTTTCTATTTTTGTTGTATTATAAATTTGTAAATCTTGTAAATTTTTTATTTTTTAACGTATGTTATTCTTTTCTTGGAGCACAATATTGTTTGGGTGGAAGATATTCTCTGTAAAGTTTATTGATATCAAATGAACGATAACTACGCTGCTCAAATTTCAATATTAAATTTGTAAGAAAATTTAATATTGAAATCCAAACCATATAATCATATATTGATGGTTCATGGTTGATTCTCCACAGACTAATAACAAATATATATTTTTAACCACGAGTATTTAAGTTACTACGTACTAAACTTGTGAAACTGATCAAAACTATGTTACAACCACAATGCGATTTGAGGTAAACATTTGGAAACATGTAGTATATGTTATGTGCATGATATAAATAGCACACCAGTGCATCACATTTGTATATATATGAGTAAGCTTCGAAGACGAGACGACTTTGTTAACAGAAAGTTTGTCATTTGAAACAAACCCTAATCCTTTATTTCTACTTAAAAAGTAACTTAAATAGAAAGAAACAAAGGTGATGGCATTATTACGAATAGATTTTCTGTTGTTGTAACATTTATGAATACAAGATTTTATTTCGAGCAGCTGTATTGACAATGCTTTGAATAGTGTTCCCTACTTTTCTCTAAACTCTAATTGTCCTTTTTCATAGAGAAATCGAAAAGTGACGTGATAGGCTCAAAATCTTGTGTGTATGTATGTATATAACTCATAATAAATGACAACGTGTGTGTGATAGTGAACTGACGGAAACGACTCGTGTATATATGGGAGGATTGTTCTAGTCTTTTTTTTTTTTTTTTTTTGTCAACGGATTGTTCTAGTCATGTCGTGGCAAATCATTTTTCTTTCAAATAACCAAGAAATTATGAATCAAAATTGAGACAATTTCCAAAATATGTAAAAAAAATTAGGGTATTCTTTACATTTAAAACACCAATAATGACAATCTTCATATATTAAAACTGCAGTAAAGTGATCCGGAAATATATCTAACATTGATCGATACTCCCTCTGTTCTCCAAAGATTGATTTTTTGTGTTTTTTATTTGTTTTTGAAAGATTTATTTTCTACACTTTGGATCAGATTGGTAACCTAGCTTTTTAGTGTAATAGTGTTGGTAAAACTTTTGATAAAGTTTTCGTGATTGGTACAATCTAAAGCGGTACAAATTAAAAAGTGGAATAAAAATTATAAAAATTTCAATCTAACCCTTTATTTTATGCTTTTAAGTTTTACCAAGTGATTACAAAACAAGTGATTAAAAAGTTTTTTAATCAATTAGAAAGAGAAAATTAGTGTGATGTAGGTAATAGAATTATTGGACAACAAAAAAGTAAGTCAAAAAGTAAAAATAAATAATTAGTTAACACATTTATTTATTGTGTCTTAAAATGTGTGAAAAAATCCAAAACATCAATCTTTGGAGAACAGAGGGAGTATTATAATTCCTATCCATCATGAGTAGGTTCATGATCTATTTTTTAGTTAGAGCATGTACACCAATAAACCCATGTGGGTATCACAAAATGTTGGAGAGAAGAAGATTCATGTTTTTTTTTCAACAAAATGATTTTTTTTCAACGAATGACAGCCCTCCACGTGTTCCATGATACCCACCATGAGTCTCAGACCACTACAAAAAATGAGCTAAATTACATCATTTATATTGTATCACAAAACTAAATGATGCTATTTTAAATCACTTATTTATAAATGAAACAAATATATATAGTTTAGCATCAATTATAATAATTGATGTTGTTATTGACTAGTTTAGCATCAATTCAATAAAAATGATACAAATTGCTATTAGCTTAAATCATTTTTACATGATTGATACAAAAATATGGATTTTCATCACTTAAGTAATTGATGCATTTACTAATTTGTGTTACCATTACTTAAAAAATGATACAAAGTTGGCATCAATAAAAAGTTGATGTAAATACATTTTAAATAATTATTATATATTTAGTTTACATCAGTTGGAAAAAAAACTGATGCAAAGCCTTTTAAAAAAAAAAAAATTCGTTCCTATTATTGAGTACTCTTTGTCCCCCATCGAAAACTAAAGGAAAGTTGAAAAGAATTTCGTTCTATAAATATCCACATATGTCGATTCTTCAGTTTAGTGGACTATTAAAATATTTAGTTGGTTTTATTTTCATGGAATCCATAGTTATTATTCTTTTGAAGTTGATTTCATTATAAATCATGACTACGTCAAGTAAAATCAATTTTTTATTTAAATTTTTAATTAAGAAAAACTTAACATAAAACTAAAGTTCATTACCTGTAATATTTAATAACCCTAATTAAAAATTGATACAAATAATTAGAAGCATTTGTTGTAACCGATGTAAATACTAGTATCATTTATATTAATTGATGTATATGTTCATATCACCTGTTGCAAGTGATGTAAATTAACATCAGTTACTTTATAATTGATGTAAAACATTTGCATCACCCAATGTAAAACATTTGCATCACCCAATACATAATCATTTAAATAAGTGATGTAAAATTCGTTTACATCATTTATAATTAATGTAAATAAGTGAAATAAGTGATGTAATTTAACACTTTTTTGTTATGGACGGAGACAAATCACTCATAATTTTATTTCAACTTTGTTTTTTATTATTATTTGGGTTTTGAGACTCACCAAAATATGGTCTAAGACATGTCACACCGGCTAGTGATTCTTTTTCATGAGATATGAATTTATATACGAGGGTACTTCTTTTAAATTAGATTTTCAAATCGAATATATGAAATTCTAATCAACTGTAAATCGTTTCATTGACATATATAATCAAATCAACCATTAATGAATATTAAATTAAGTCTTATCAAGTCAACTATAAAAGGAAAACATGTCACACCGGCATTAAACGCGTTTCACTTCTATTTGATTTAAATGTTGTTTTGATCATCTTGTGGTGCTCTCTATATACTAGTAAGTCTAGTATTAATGTCCCATGATTTTTTAACTACTTGATCATCGTCACCGTTTAACTTATATTTCTATGTTTTCGCACCAAATTGAACCCTAGGGACAGACCATAAATTGTTACTAGCAGGGCCGGCCCTAAAAATTCAGAAGCCGTAAGCAAAAAAAATATTTGGAGATTTTTTAGTAGGTTTTTAAGAGTATTTAAATATTTTTTCTTTTTTGTAAAAACAAAAAAAATTGGAGATTTTTTTTCAATACTAAAAAATCATTAAAAAAAATTGGGGTCCAAAATCAATGTCTCTTTGACTTATGCTCAGGTCCGGTCTTGGGTATTAGCATATAAATGAAAGTTATATAAAATTACTCAGGTCCGGCCATGGGTACTAGCATATAAATGAAAGTTATATAAAATTGTTAGAAAAATAATTAAAAGTGGAAAAATTAAAAAGCGGGAAAAAGACCGACATTGTGAGGCAGGGACTTGGAATGGTAAAGATGAAATGATGGAGGCATGTTTGGCATCTGGCCATCTAAAGGCCAAAACCGTCCTATCCAAATATTTAACTATTTTTGTCCTTTTAAAAGCAAAAGAATCCGTTTCGATATTATAACTACAATGAATATCGATCCATGCATATATTATTAATATTATACATTATGTATACGTATGTATAAAGTTGTAAACCAATCTTATTTATAGATAAGATGTTTTAATCATATAATAAACATTGCGTATACATGTACATTTAGTCATTGTAATCTAACAAGATTAATTCCACGTGAGCATCATGTTTAAACAAAATTACACGTGAGCAGCATAAATAGCAGTTGAATGACAAAGTATATGTATTTAGCGAAAAAAAAAATTGACAAAGTATATGTAAATTTGAAGTGGCAGAGACGGTAAAATTAAGCATGTTTATTATAATAACTTCGCTATATGAGAATAGTATATCATGATTAGTTTATAGTATAATGATTAGCTTTTTGCTACTTCCTTAATCTAAAATGATTTGGGAGACTACCTTTAATATCCTTAAAATTTCAACATTTACGAGGCGGTCAAAAGCAACCAAGATTCATCTTGTTTTACAAATCCTCCAAAGTTCACACACGCATATAGCATTACATAAATTTAATAATTTTATTATTCTTGTGTTTGTGGAATCCTCTTTTTCGCCGTTGAAGGCTATCTAATGCTCATTTGGCTATAGACGCAGGTCATATCATGTAGCATTTTGCGAATCTAATATCTTCTTCAGAATGATTGATTGTATCATGCATTGTCTAATGGTTAACTAATCAAGGAAAAATTAAACACAATAGATTTTGGTTTAGAGTTCGAGCACAAGATTTACAAAACAAGAAATGACTGCACTCTAATAACATTTACAAATCTACTAAAAATCGATACCATATAATCCGAAATCGAATTCACTTATCTATAGTGAAGTTACCCAGATTAATATACCGATATGTTGTGACCAAGATGATTCATATAATATTGTTAGACAGATGTAGTTTATAAATTCAAATGTTGGTGGTCATTTGTTGAGTCTCATGTATCGCATGCATGGTAAGATCATGTGCAATGGTGACACTCACGAGAGTGTAAACTTATTTTTGAATTAAATGATATTAATTTTTAGGATACTTGAGTGTCTTAAATCAGAAAAAATCATATTTTTTTGTAAGTGTCACCATTGCACATTGCCTAAATGAAGTGTTATTAACTTGAGTTGAGTCTCATGCATCGCAGTGTTAATCGATGGATCTGAAACTGTGAAATCGTTTAACTAATTGCAGCATGCTAATTGAAGTGTTAATTATTATTAAAGATAATATATCAATTATGCAGTGAAAAAAGAAACATTTAATATTTGGTAGTGATTTAAGAATATCCGTCATGATCGTGTTACCTTATAGGTTTTTCTTCGACCTATTAATGATACAAAGACACATATATAGACCTCTCAATTCCCTAACACCACTCCTTTTATTTATGTCGATTATCGTTTGTACTAATAATCCATAATAAGTAATCACTATTTATTTTTTGTCAATCACATCAACGATTACGATTGCTTTTATATTTTTGTTCAGAATCATTCTGAATATCACATAATCATGATTTTCGTAACTAAAACATTAAGCAAGATTTTTCCATAACCATTCAAATACATCATCCAGTATATTTTAATAATATAGATTGCGGGATAATACTAAAATTTTCTCTTAATAAACAAAATTGGTTGAAAGTTGAAGCACTTATACGAACATTAAAAAAAAAAAAAAAAACTCTTTTACATATTTTTATCCTTAAAAATTAAATATTGTGAAGTGCATGATTTATTTCAGTAAAATATTTTTGTAGATATCCTTATAATAGATTTTTGTTGTTCGTCGTATATTCATCTACTGATTTGAGATCTACATTACTATTGAATACTAAATAAATAAAAAGTCTACAATCAAAATAACGAGACACAAATTTTATCCTATTTTTGTACCTTTTGTCCTCATTCACTTAATCAAATCTATTATGTTATTATCTACCAATTTAGCATAGCTAATTTTCATGTAAATTGAAGTATATATTATTGACTAGCAATATTTTATGTCCAACCAACAACAACAAAAAATGTAAGGAAAATATCTAAATTTTTTTCTTTTAGGTAACAGAAAAACTTTACAGAAATGAATAAGTCTCTCTTTTTTTTAAAACGTCTGAATTATTATAAATATTACAATCATCTAGATTAATTTGATCTATTTGACATAGTTCTATTATGATGATATTCATCTATCTCTTGTCTATGCGATTATGATGAATAGCTCCTACTTTTGCCTCCATGATGCAGCTCTCCATGTACGACATCTCCACTGATGCAGCTGTCTATGTGCGACATTTCCCATGATGGACAAACTCTCCTCGACGAACAGCTCTGCATTTACGATATCTTCCATGATGGACGAACGGCCCTGCATGTAAGTCTCCCTTAATTCATGCTTCTATATTTAATTGACTAATTGTTTATCAACTCAGCCAAAAATTGAAAAACAAATAAAAAGAGCCCATAAGATTAGTCTAATTTAAGGTACCTTCCAATAACTCTCTCTCTCTCTGCGCTTTATTCTGTTCAAATCTGCTGCTTTTACTTTGCCGTTTCACTGAGAACGAGGCTCACTCTCTCTCTCTCTAGAAGAAGAAGAAGAAGAAGCAGGACCAAAGTTGAAAGCTTAATCTCTCTCTCTCTCTCTTCAATTCACTTTTGCTTTCTCCATCCAAGATCTTCCTCATTGTCTTCAAGAATTATTGTCTCTTCTTTTTTGCTTATTCTCTTCCTCTTTTAAATCTTTTGAAAGAAAAATCTCTCATTTCTCTCTGTTTAGAGAAAAATAACAGTCTCATAAACTAAACCCATTTCTTAATTCCTGTTTCTGTCTGATTCAAACAAAAGGAAAGAAGCAAAATCTTGTCAATTTCAATAAAGAAAATCATATTTTTTCAAATAGTACCCCAAATTTGTTGGATATTTCGATTTGATCTCTGTTTTCTTTTTTGGGGTTTCTTTCTTTTTTTGGATGGATTGATTTCCATTTCCAAGAACAGACAGTGAATCAAATAAATAGCAGCAATGAGAGACGATAAATCCAAGAAAAGCAAGGTTTTTTTTTTCTTTTAAATTCTTTTTCCATCTTCTTGAATTTTCACATGAAGTTGTGTTTGTTATTAAAATCCTTGATTATTTGTGTTGTGTTTAATGAAGTTGTCATGGTCCAAGAAGATGGTTAGGAAATGGTTCAACATCAAAAGCAAAACAGAAGAGTTTCAAGCAGATATTTCTATACCTCAAGGTACCCCAAAAAAAAAAAGTTTTTTAAAAAACTTAAATTGCTTCTGGTGGGTTTTGTTTAAAAACTTGTTCTTGTTGTTTTCTGAAATAGTCTTAATTGCGTAATCTTTTGTCTTTTCTAATAAAACAAACTTCTCAATTCACCTTTAATTTTTCCCAGAGGTTATAACTCATATTGACAGTTTTCTGCTTTAACCAAAAGAATTAGCATTTGGATTTTTGTGTCTAATTTCATTTTCAAATTTTATTAATGAAGTTGAAGTTAGACATAGAAGTAGCTTCTCAGAGAGAGAACCTTGCACAATCAAGAAAACCAAAACTGGTAAAGTCTTTTTCATCAACTAAACTCTATGAGAAAGTTTTGTTGTTGTTTCTTATGATTTCTGTGTTTTTACAGAGAAACTCAATAAGAATTGGGAACAACAAGCTAGACAAAGGAGAATGAACTATGAAAATCCAAGAATCATCGATGTCCAAAACTATAGGTATACATATTATTCACACATGTGTGTTATACTGTGATCCATTGAAGTTGAAACTCATGTTGGTGATACTTTGAGAATACAGCATCTTTGTAGCTACATGGAACGTAGCTGGACGCTCTCCTCCTGCAGATCTAAACCTCGACGAATGGCTTCATTCGTCAGCTCCTGCAGATATATACGTGCTCGGGTACATTTCCATTCCAAGAATATCTCTCTTTGTTCAAGAAAATGTTCTTAAACAATCTTGTGTGTTTTCTTTGTTTAGTTTCCAAGAGATTGTTCCTCTTAATGCCGGTAACGTTCTTGGAGCTGAAGATAACGGTCCTGCCAAAAAATGGCATTCCTTAATCAGGAAAACGCTTAATAACCTCCCCGGGACAAGCAGCGTCTGTCATACGCCGTCGCCTATACCCGTCCCCATTGCAGAAATCGATGCTGACTTTTCAGGATCTTCGAGGCAAAAGAACGCGACTTTTTATAACAGACGGTCTTTCCAGACCCCGAGTACATGGAAAATGGAGGAGAGTGATCCTTCAGTCTCACAGCCACGGCTAGACCGACGTTTCAGCGTTTGTGATCGCGTTTTTTTCAGTCATAGACCGAGTGATTTCGATCGGTGTAGTCACAGGCCTAGTGATTACTCAAGAAGGCCAAGTGATTATTACTCTAGGCCGAGCGATTATTCTCGGCCTAGTGATTATTACTCTAGGCCGAGTGATTATTCTCGGCCTAGTGATGTCTCCCGGTGGGGATCCTCGGATGATGATAACGGTCCAGGGGATTCTCCAAGCTCACCGGGGTCATGTCCATCAAATGAGAACGGATATAGAATCCCGTGGAACTCGTCGCAATACTGTTTGGTTGCCAGTAAACAAATGGTTGGTATCTTTTTAACGATTTGGGTGAAAAGCGAGTTACGAGAACACGTCAAGAACATGAAAGTTTCTTGTGTAGGCAGAGGACTAATGGGTTATCTCGGAAATAAGGTAAAAATCTCGTGCTTTCGTTATCGCGTGAGTCAGTTAGTGAGCATTGTTGTAATGTGCTATTGTGGTTCTTTGTAGGGATCAATCTCAATTAGTATGTTGCTACACCAAACAAGCTTTTGCTTTGTATGCACACACTTGACCTCAGGACAAAAAGAAGGCGATGAGCTAAGGAGAAACTCCGATGTCATGGAGATACTAAAGAAAACGAGGTTTCCTCGTGTCCATAGTTCTGAGCACGGTGATAAGTCCCCAGAGAATATCCTTCAGCATGAGTAAGACCGAAAATCGAACATCAAGAAACGAAAACATTTTGCTTAATAGATTCAAGATCTTGATACTTTTTTTTGTTGTCTATGTTTGATTTAGCCGAGTAATATGGCTCGGGGACCTGAATTATCGGATAGCACTCTCTTATCGATCAGCAAAAGCACTTGTCGAGATGCAAAACTGGAGGGCATTACTAGAGAATGACCAGGTACATTGTTTAGTACATTTTCTCGCCTTTTCGGATGTTCTGATCCGAAAAAACTTTGTTGCAGTTACGGATAGAGCAAAAGCGAGGACATGTGTTTAAAGGATGGAACGAAGGGAAGATTTACTTCCCACCAACTTACAAATACTCGACTAACTCGGATAGATACGCAGGAGATGATTTGCATCCAAAGGAGAAACGTCGCACTCCTGCTTGGTAAGTTTCTTGCATTCAGAAAAAGAAAATTCAAGAACCATGTAATGATTTTTCCTTATTGTGTTATCAAAGGTGTGATCGAATATTATGGCATGGAGAAGGACTGCATCAGTTATCTTATGTAAGAGGAGAGTCACGGTTTTCGGATCATAGACCAGTTTATGGCATATTCACGGCAGAGGTTGAGTCAAATCACAAAAGACTAAAGCAAACCACGAGTTACGCCACTTCACGGGTTGAAGCTGAAGAACTTTTACCTTACTACCGAGGATACACCGAGCTAACTTTTTTCTAAAACCGAAAAGGAATTCTTCATCTGCGCGCTCTTTACGGTAACTTTTAATTCATAAATTTTATAAACCTAAGTAGAAAATTATGAGCAGTGCCGGCCCAACATGAATGACTGCCTAAAACCCAGAAGAAAAAAAATGCCCCATCTGCATAATAAAAAAAATTGCCATAACCTGCATACCGAACCACTGGACTACAACGAACTTTTACGAAATTGATGCCCCAAAAATTAATAAGTTATCTTGATGCCTAAAGCTCAAGCTTTACCAGCTTTAGGTCATAACTCATAACTCATAAGTGTTTATAACTGTACATTTCTCTTCATGATATTATTATCACTTATGGTAAATAATTTGGTTCGGCTTTTTGTCAGGTGAATTAAAGTTTTTTTTTTTCAAATTGTTTGAAGCCTTTGAAGAGTGATGATAGAGACATTCCATTGCTCCTTTTAACACAAAGGAAACAGATAATAGGTTGGTCCAACTTTAATCTCTTGTATATCTGTTTCCGGTTCTGTTTTCAATTTATTTTAACCGGTAAATTTCCTGTTTTACAGGTGTTAAGAGGCTTCTTGGTTAACCGGTTTATTTCTTCTTTTCATGGATTTGCTAACTTTGGGAGGACTTATAGTAATTTTTACAGCATAATTGTTAGGTAACAATTTCATTTTAACCTCAAATAGTTTAATTTTGATTTTGTTGACAAGTTAATTTTAACTTATTATAAAAACTTTTGTTTTGTGCAGGATTATGAAACTGACTGATGGAAGTTTTTTAAAAATTTCAGCATTCTTTTAGTTTACTATTTAGGGAATATACTACAAAGTTTGTTTATATTATTACAAGTTGAAGTGTGTTCCCGAGGCAATGATAGTGTAATGCTTGTTATATAAGGTTTAGCCGTTAAGTGTAACAAAAAGATTATACAGAAACAAAAGCAATTATTTTCATGTTTATTCATTATTATGAGTGTTTTTAAAAAGAAAAGTGAAAAGAATCAAAGGATAACGTCTTGTTATGATCGTTGTACTGAAAAAGTTAGGGTTTGTTGATAACCTCGAAGCTCACTCCTTCTCTGGTCCTATATTGGAATATACAAATTCAATGATTAATTTTACTATTAATTACAGTATAAATCAAATAAAGAGCTAAGACTATAAAATCATACTTTGCTATAATTTTTAAAATAAAGGTAAATGAAAGTCAACTATTTGATCACTATAATTAGTCAAAATATCAATTATAATTTATAAACATGTATTACAAAAATTGCATTTCTACCAGGGCGGCGTTGGAGGAGAGCAAGAGAGCAAATGCCTGGGGTCCGCGGTTTTTTTTTTTTTTTTGTATTTTAAGGCTCAAATTTCTTAAAATTTTGCAAAAAGTGCACAAATTTTTTCAAATTTTAAGTAAAAAAGACCCAAATTTTTTAAAACTTTACAAAAAATGGGCAATTTTTTTTTATTTTGCACAAGGCCTACAATATGAATGAGCTGCCCCTGATTTCTACACACCTTTGCATTACATGTATTGCAGCACTGCGTGCAAAAAGTTTAATAATTTTCAATAATTTGTTTTGAGTTTATTTACGTAATAAATTTCTATGACTTTTATTTTATTTTTTTAATTATATATTGAAACTTACGTGCAAAAGAGAGAATAATGTGAAGAGAAGGAAATGATTGAAAAAGAGTATGAAAGTGCAGAAGTGTTTAGTGTAATCTCATGCTTTTTCTCCTTTTCCTATTTGCTGCTTTCTCTTGTTTCAGCTTTCGTGATTACAACAACACTTGTAAATTCCTTCTTAATTTATAAAAGTATATAAACACAATAAAGTATTGTAAAATGTGATGTCAGAGAATGATCAGTTCTATTTTTTTTCATGGAATTTCATATTTTAAAAAACATTAACAATTAAATAATTAAGAAGGAATGAAAAGTGTGGTCCAAGACCAGAAGTGTATATCAAAATGATTTACTTGAATTAATCTTATTTGATAACTAAAATTTATCAGTTCTATTTCCTCCTCTTTACAACTTTTCGAGTACTTAGAATATGAATTAGAGACATTGATTCGCCATAGATTAACAACTTTGATATTTGGTTTATTCATTGTTATATATTGA
The DNA here is from genome assembly GCA_963576765.1 of Draba incana. Classification (NCBI taxonomy): domain Eukaryota; kingdom Viridiplantae; phylum Streptophyta; class Magnoliopsida; order Brassicales; family Brassicaceae; genus Draba; species Draba incana. The sequence continues at coordinate 4,740,576 of OY755214.1, read as the reverse complement.
AATTACTCGTAAAATATGACATAGTTTTTGTCAACAGAAAATATATCATATTCATAAAGTGATTTGACAAACTTTTATTTTTGCTAATATTGATTATTCATTGTTATATATAGGCTTTCGTGAGTGGGAAGCCAAAGCAAGCAACTCTACTACTCACAATCACATTTTTATTTCTTCTTCTGTAAAATTGTTTTCCCTTTCCAGATTATTTTTCTCTATAAAAATAATAATTTGCTCACATTTTATTGTAATACAAAAATTTATCGCTAACGAACATAATTAACCGACCCTAGTTTTGGACATTATGGGCTTTTTTCTCTCTACTAGTTCTGTACATCCGATCATTTCTGCGTTTTCTACTTTAATATCAAGAAAAACGGTATTGTTAGAGTTGAAATCCAAGGAATTGAAGCGTTTAAGGAGGGTGGTTGGTTTCACACCTTTCTAAACCACGTAGAGAACTTGAAGCCTATGTAAAACGTTTAAGAACTTTTATAATTAGCTAGTTTGGCTCTTTATTGTGATGGTATGCTACTGTTATGGATACTTTTGATGAATTCCATTGTTTACACTTTACTGAATTGGTTCAATACCCTCGGATAATGGTTGGTTTCTAAGCTAAAGTTTTTTCCTTTGTTACTACATAATTCGGTTTTATCTGATTTGGACTTTCTGACTATAGCCAGTTAATTTAATGGTTTTTGCTATTCATACTGTAATGTTTTTCTGCATGGCATGTACTGAAAATCCATAAATTAATATGGGCCCTATGTTGGGCTACATGGGCTTTAATTTTAACCAATCACTTAGATGAGAAATGCCTAAAAGGTGTCGGTCATAAACGGTGATGATGCGAGCAGTGAGCTCAAGGGAGAGTCTAGGGTTTAGAACAGTGTCTCCGTCATGAAAACACGCCGGAGAACCGTCTCTGATGATCGCCCAACCATTTCCCGACGCGTTACACGATCGAAGATCTCAATTGATGGAGAAACCTCATTGCCGATCTCAATCGATCTCATTTTGGAGATATTCTCGAGATTACCGACGAAATCGATAGCGAGATGTCGCTGCGTATCGAAGCTCTGGGCTTCCATACTTCACCGGCCAGATTTCACGGAATTGTTCTTGACCAGGTCTTCGACTAGACCGCTGCTTTTGATCTCCTGCGTAAAAGACTTTCACGAGTTGTTCTTATTTTCGGCACCTCAGGTTCAAAATCCGAACAAGAACTCGTCTGTTATATCCCCCAATTTTCATATGAAGTTCCCAGTTGATTCTTCGTGTGAAATGTACGGCCCTGTCCACGGTTTGGTCTTCCTTAATCAACTCCGGATCTTCAATGGAAAGAAGGAAACGGTGCCAGTGGTATATAATCCTAGCACTGGACAATCCTTACATTTACCCAAATTGAAGACGGCGAGGACTTCGGTGAACAGCTTTTTCGGGTACGACCCGATCGATAAGCAATACAAGGTATTGTCTTTGACTTGGCCAACTGTTAAAAGAAATAGGATTTCTGAAAAGCATACTAAGAAACTGTCCTGGAGAATAGTCGAACGTTTCCCACTTTTTCCTGCACATCGTGGGATATGCATCAACGGTGTTTTGTATTATCTAGCTTTGGTCGATGGGCCTCCGAGGTGTACAATAGTTTGCTTTGATGTTAGGTCTGACAAGTATAAGTTTATTAACAGAAATGAGAATATGGCACTTTTTAGTAGTTCAAGGCTTGTAAATTACAAGGGGAAGTTAGGTGCACTTTTGACTGGTGGGGTAGACGAACTTACTAAAGAAAGTACATGTTTTGAGTTGTGGGTTCTAGTAGACGCCGAGAAACATGAATGGTCGAAACATGTATACGCATTGCCCGATTCGTGGAAGGATGTAATTGGAAATGCCAAGTCATACTTTGAAAGAGAGGTCACGTTATACTTTGTTGGACTGACTTGTAGTAATGAAGTTGTGTTGTCGCCACGCTATCTACCCGACCCTTTCTATGTTTTCTACTACAGCCTCGAGAGGAAAACTATTAAAAGAGTTGAAATCCAAGGAATGGATGCGTTTAAGGATTCTAAAGTTCACATTTTTCTCAACCATGTAAAGGATGTGAAACTTATGCAAACATTTTAGGAATTTGTATTTTGTATTAGATAATAGGCTCTTACTGTCCTTTGTATGACTATTTTCTGGGTATTCGGTCTATGACTATATTAGACTAGTACATTCATTGTATACCGGTTTGTCCCGGTTTGATTGAGTTCTATAGAATTTTGGTTATGTGTTTGTACTAGACCGAGACTATATTAACTCTGTAAAACATTTCATTTTTGGTTGAATAACAAGAATAACAAACTTTTCTTATCTTCTTCTTCTTCTTGATTCTTGTTCTCTAATATGGTATCAGAGGTTGCGATCGAAAATCTCAATCGATCTCTTCCGTTTTTCGTTGACTCTTTCGTTTGACCTAGGAATCACCGGTGATTCTCACGGTGGTTCAGTTCTCAGTGAAAGATTCGAGGTTATTCCGCCGCGAAGCAAATTTCACGAATTAAGCTTCGATTTCTTCAATTCGAGCTTCGTTTCTTCAAAAATGGTTGTCACGAGGAGAATTGGAAGACGTGTTGGTCGTGGGAGTGCATCGGCGAGAAGATCCGTCGTTTGTGAAGACTCACCACCTCCGATTTCGCCGCTTTCCGATTACGATCGCCGTGACAGTATTCATTCTCTTTTCTACATCTCCAGTGGTGATAATCCTGGTGTCGCCATCATTACTGAGGTACTTGATGGAACAAAATTACATTAACTGGCGTTTAGCTATGATGATAGCCTTAGATGCGAAGAACAAAATAGCTTTTGTTGATGGATCTTTAGCTAGGCCTCCTGAATCGGATAATAGCTTTAGAATCTGGTCTCGTTGCAATTCCATGGTGAAATCTTGGATTCTTAACTCTGTTTCGAAACAGATTTACAAAAGCATTCTTCGTTTCAATGATGCATCAAAAATTTGGGGAGATTTAATGACTAGGTATCATATCACTAGTCTTCCTAGATCCTATCAGTTATCCCAGCAAATTTGGTCTTTACAGTAAGGATTTATGGATCTTGCAACCTATTATACCAAATTGAAGACGCTTTGGGATGAACTTGATGGTGCTTCTTGTGTTAAACTTTGTCATCATTGTGATTGTTGCAAGGCTATGAATACTCAGTCAGATCATGCTAAAGTTATCAAGTTCTTGGCTAGTTTAAATGATTCTTATTCTACTATTCGAAGCCAAATCATAATGAAGAAGCATGTTCCTGAGTTGTCTGAGATTTACAACCTTTTGGATCAAGATCATAGTCAAAGAAACCTTGTCCCAGTTCCTCCTAGTGCATTTCAGGTTTCTGTCTTTGAGCCTATGTCTGTGAATGCTACTGCATCTTATCCTCAGAAGCAGAATCGTCTTATTTGTGCAAAGTGTGGATACACTGGTCATACAGTTGAGACATGCTACAAGATTCATGGTTATCCCCTGAGTTTCAAGCATAAGAATAAACAAGCCTCTGACAAATCTTATGCTCCAGCTAAGTCACAATCTACTTCTAAGCCTGTGATTGCTCAAATGGCTTTAGCTGACTCAGTGCAAGATACCACTTCTCTTCCTAGCATGGTTACCACCCTATCTCAACATCAGATACAAGGCGTCATTGACTACTTCAATTCTCAGCTCCAGCCTTCTGAATTGACCTCTCCTCCTATTAGTGGCACCATCACAGCTCTTCCTGGTATGGCTTTCTCCTCATCTACTTTACATTTTGTTGGTGTTTTGAGAACCACAGGAAGTGTCTTATCTGCTCAGTCCTGGATAGTAGATAGTGGTGCTACTCACCATGTAGTTCATGACAAAAGTTTGTTTGCTACATTATCTGGCTATATGAATAAGAAAGTAGCTTTGCCTATTGGATTAGGTGTGGATATTGCTGGGATAGGTACTGTCAAGTTAAGTGAAGAGTTAACATTGAAAAATGTTCTTTTCATTCCGGATTTCAGACTCAATTTACTCAGTGTGAGTCAGCTTACCAAGGATAAAGGATATAAAGTTATATTTGATCAGACTTCTTGTCTCATACAAGAGCCTATCAAGGGGTTGATGATTGGTCAGGGTGATGAGGTTGCAAATCTCTATGTTCTGGATGCAGCTACATTCCTGGATTCAGCTGATTCTCCTTTTAGATGTTCTAATGTTGTTGTGGATTCCAGTATATGGCACAATAGATTAGGACATCCAGCTTTGTGTAAAACTGATTTCATCACTGATGTACTTGGTTTAAAACAGAAGAATAAAGATTTTTATTGTGCCATTTGTCCCCTTGCGAAACAAAAACATCCCTCGTTTGTTTCCAAGAATCACATGACTGAAAAATGCTTTGATCTTCTATACATAGATACTTGGGGTCCCTTCTCTGTATCTACTGTAGAAGGTTATAGGTATTTTTTGACCATTGTTGATGATCATAGCAGGGTCACATTGGCATATTTGATGAAGGCCAAGTCTGATGCTCTCACTATTTTTCCTGACTTCTTGAAGATGGTAGAGACTCAGTATCACACAGTGGTTAAAGCAGTAAGGTCTGATAATGCATCGTAATTAAAGTTTGTTGAACTGTTCAAGCAGAAAGGGATTGTTTCTTTTTATGCTTGTGCAGAAACACCTGAGCAAAATTATGTGATAGAAAGGAAGCATCAACACATACTCAATATGGCCAGGGCACTTATGTTCCAAGCTCACATCCCTTTAGAGTATTGGGGAGATTGTGTCCTGACTGCAGTGTTTTTGATCAACAGAACTCCTACTCCCTTATTGAAGAATCAGGTTCCTTTTCAAGTTCTTACTTCTAAGATTCCTAATTATAGTGGCCTGAAAGTGTTTGGCTGTTTGGGGTATTGTTCTACCTCTTCTAAAGGTCGTTACAAATTTCAGCCACAATCCAAACCATGTGTATTTTTGGGATACCCAACATGCTATAAAGGCTACAAAATGTTGGATTTGGAGACTAATGTTGTGTACATCTCAAGACATGTTGTTTTCTATGAAGACATCTTCCCTTTTGCTTCTGCTCAACCTTTTTTAGATAAGGATTTGTTTATTTTTCCTGAGTCTATAGCAGTTTCAGAAGAAGTTTCAGAAGAAGTTTCAGTTCCTCATGAGACAGAAGTTGAGATAATTCCAGAGGCCCCTGAGGTTGATGCAGATGATTCTACATTAGGGAAAAGATCAGTCAAGCAACCTGCTTATTTTCAGGATTATTATTATAACATGGTTGATACGGAAATCCCTTATCCATTGGATGCATATCTCTCTTATGATCATCTTTCTGATGAATATAGGGAATATGTTTGTGTTCTCACAAAGTTATCTGAGCCTACATCTTTTAAGCAGGCTAAATCTTTCAAAGAATGGTTGGAAGCGATGAATAATGAATTGCAGGCTTTGGAGAATACTAATACTTGGGAGATTTGTTCTCTTTCGCCTGAGAAGCACGCAATAAGCTGTAAATGGGTGTTCAAACTCAAGCTATTTGCTGATGGAAGTCTAGAGAGGTACAAGGCACGATTGGTGGCCAAGGGATATACTCAAAAAGAAGGGATTGACTTTGTTGATACTTTCTCTCATGTGGCTAAGATGACCACTGTCAAGACTCTTCTTGCAGTTTTTGCAGCTAAAAATTGGAGTCTTACCCAGCTTGATGTCTCCAATGCTTTTCTCAATGGAGATCTCGATGAAGAGATATACATGACTTTACCTCCTGGTTATACCCCTAAGCCTGGTGTTGTATTACCTCCTAATGCAGTTTGCAGGTTAAAGAAGTCTCTTTATGGGTTAAAACAAGCGTCTAGACAGTGGTTCTTAAAGTTTAGTTCCACTATCATGGCTCTTGGGTACAAGAAATCCCATTCAGATCATACACTTTTTATCAAGCACAATGAAGGAAGGTATGTGGTTGTGCTAGTATATGTAGATGATATCATTATTGCTGGGAACAATGATGAAGAAGTTGAGAAACTAAAGCAGGCTCTGAACAAAGCTTTTAAGCTCAGAGACTTAGGGCCTTTGAAATATTTCCTAGGCTTAGAGATTGCTAGATCTAGTAAAGGGATTTCAATCTGCCAAAGGAAATATGTTCTTGGTCTCCTTGAAGAAACTGTTTTGCTTGCTTGTAAGCCTTCGTCTATTCCAATAGAGCCTAGTATCAAACTGAAACAGGATTCCAATGAACCAGTGCTTGAGGATGTCAGTACTTACAGGCGTTTGGTGGGTAAAATGATGTACTTGACCATAACTAGGCCTGACATCACTTTTGCTGTTAATAAACTGTGTCAGTTTGCTTCAGCTCCTAAGAATTCACATCTACAAGCCGCTTACAAGGTGTTACATTATCTCAAAGGTACCGTTGGACTTGGCTTGTTCTATTCAGTGGATTCAAATCTTGTGTTTCAAGCTTTCACTGATGCAGATTGGAATTCCTGTCCTGACACTCGTCGTTCTACTTCTGGATTCTGCATGTTTCTTGGCACATCTCTCATTTCTTGGCGTTCCAAAAAGCAGCAGGTTTCCTCTCATTCTTCTGCTGAGTCAGAATATAGAGCAATGGAGATGGCAGTAAGAGAAGTTGTTTGGCTAGTAAATCTTCTCAAGGAATTTCAGGTTTTTCAATCTCAACCTGTTGCATTTTCCTGTGATTCAACTGCTGCAATTCACATTGCGAATAATGCAGTCTTTCATGAGTGTACTAAGCATGTAGAGAATGATTGTCACATTGTGAGAGACAAGATAATCAGTGGCTTAATCAAAACTTTACATGTGAAGACTGATGCTCAATTGACAGATGTTTTTACCAAGCCTTTGTATCCTAGTCATTTTCAGTCTCTTATTGGCAAGATGGCACTCAAGTCAATATACTTGCCATCTTGAGGAAGGCTATTAGACTAGTACATTCATTGTATACCGGTTTGTCCCAGTTTGATTGAGTTCTATAGAATCTTGGTTATGTGTTTGTACTAGACCGAGACTATATTAACTCTGTAAAACATTTCATTTTTGGTTGAATAACAAGAATAACAAACTTTTTTTATCTTCTTCTTGTTCTCTAATAGACTATGTTGAAATTTCATCTTATCAACTTGTTATGACGGTAAAAGACGTGGACTTACATTTTGTGTGTTTCTTTTTCTAACCTCTTATCAACTTATTATGAGTGTAAAAGACTAACTCATGTGGCAGATTCATCAAAGGGATGATATAAACTCTTGTCATTGCCAACGAACCATTACAAAATTATGCATTCTTATATAAAAAAAATGTTTAAAAACAACGAATTACTTGTAACATTTTTTGTTGAATCACATAACAATAAATCACCGCTAATCTTGTTTTACTTTTAACGAACCTATATACGGCCCCTAATTATTGGGCTTTCTCTTAGCATATCATGCACCATTTGCTTTTTCTTGTAAAATCTTCCCTAAACATTCTCATATATTATATTATTAGAGAGGTAATTATGCACCAGAATGAAAGTTGAGTTTTTATTAAAACGTTAAAAACGTTGTCTTTAAAAGTTTTATATTATAATGGATATATTTGATAACTGATTTATGTAAACTTTTAAAAAAATTATGGATATATGACAATCATATATTATGATCTTTGATGTATAATTTTTTTAGTCGTAGATATATATAAATCAAATATTTTAATATGTGAACCCTAACAATTAATGCTTATATAAAGCTTCCTTTTCGTTTCATTAACAAACAAATAGTTAGCTTTCTTTTTTCTTAATAAATCTGTTTTATTTTATGTTTTGTTTAGAAATATACATTGATTTCTTTCCCCACTTCCTTATCATGTTTGGGTTGTCTCTTTCATAAATTTTTATATACATATATGTATAATTCTTCTTTGTTTTCCTATTTTATTTTTCGTTATGTAAAATTGTTTTGGCCACATTATGAACCTAATACTCTTTTTGCTTTTTTCGTTGTTTCTCAAACAGATGTTTCGGCTTGGTGTTATGCTTTGATCATCTTTTTGTTTTTGTTTTGTTTGATTATTGATCTGATTTTTGTCCTTATATTTTATAGGTTTCGCATATTAACACAAAGTATAATTTCTTTTGTTGATACGTTTTTATAATTTTTAATGTTTTGGTTTTTTGTTTTGTTTTTATTTTTAATTATCATAGATTTATATGTATGAATATCCGATTTGATGTTATCAAATCAATTTGTTACCTTATCTATTCTTTCTATTCTTATAAATATTTGTGTATGTTTTGGTAGTCAAACAAATCATCCTTTCTAATATCTTTGAATAATTTGTTCTGATGTTTGTTATAATTTGTTTTTTTCTGTTTTGTAGGTTTTTTTGTGGTTTTTTGGTATGATTTCTATATAAATAAATTTGATAAAAAAATTTTGATTCGATAGCGGCGATATTTATGGAAGTAATATATGATAAACTTAAGGAAGTCAAAGAAAATCCCAAAAAGGGCAACATTGGTTTTTTGGGGTAAGTTACATAGCCCTTATTATCACTATTTTTTAGATATATCTTGGTGGTATATTTTATTATATTAAAGAAATATTTTGATGAAAAATATCCTTTTTTATCAATTAATAACAATATTAATTACGTATAGTCACATAAAAATATTACAAATTAAAATAACTATCAAACCAAATTTAAAATTTTAGGCTGCTTTTTTTTTAAAAATGAGTAATTGTTGGTGATAATTTGTAAATACATTAGATATTTTTTTTCATTATACTAAAGAAATCTGTTGTTATATATATTGTTTTAGTTGTATGTTTGATTTGATATTCTAATAGCTAATAGCGTGTTTCAACTCGGACATAATGTTATAATCGGAACAACAGTTTTCATTGTGAAAGTATTTGTTTTCTTTTATGTTTCCAGTCATAGATAATTTCTTACCAAATTATTCTGTTCAATTATTTAATAATTGTTATACCTTTCAGTTTCTTATTCTTATTATATGATTTTATTTTATGAATAAAGATTTTCAATAATTATCGAAAGACAATTGAGACTTACGTATTAAACTAAAGGCCAAGATTGAGATTGAAAAGGCAAAAATTGCGATTAAAAGAGAGCTTAATGGTTGGCAACAAAAAAAAAGAGCTTAATGAGGATTTAGATTTGGCTCCTACGGGCAAGTGACGGATATGTTTAGATAAATATGATAAGAATGAATAAGTCTGTATTAATTAGGTTTATATTTGTGGTGGTGGACAATTTTCGTAACCGTATAAATAAAATTATTCTAAGAATTTAAATTGAATTAAATATATTGATTAGTTCTGTTCTAAGTTACTTAACATGTTACACTTGTGAACATACCTCATTATGTGTTTTTAATAATTTTCTAATTCCCTATTAATTATCAAGAATATAAACGCATTTTATTAGATTATAAAATATACATTTCTCTTTTTGGTTCTTGATATATTGTTAAATTGATTGTATATTTTAATTTTTGGTTGTTGATTTTTATATTGTGAGAGTTTATACTCCCATACTAATCTTTAGTATTTTTTCAAATCCACAATTTAGTTAAAATATAATGTTTTAAATAATTCAATACTTTACCTTCGGCCCTAAGGGTTTAGGGATCATGCTAAGGTTTAGTATTCTTCCAAATTCACAAGTTTAGTCAAACTAAATGTGTTAAATCCTGCAATATTTTACGTTCGTATGTAAAATTTTCGATCTTCAGGGCTTGCTATCCAAATCTACAACTCTAATCAAATTGAGTGTTTTAAATCATTCAATATTTTACATTTGTCTATAAGAGTTTAGGCTCTCCTACTATAGTTTTATACCCTCTCAAATCCAAATATTTTGTCAAATATAGTGTTTTAAATCATGCGATATTTTACATCGTCAGTAGGAGTTTAGGTTCCCATATTAGGAATTAGTACCCGTTACATTGGCAAGTATATTTTATGTACATTTGTGAGGATTTAAGGTCTCATATTAAAATTTTCTATCTCTTAAAACTGAAAGATTTATTCAAATTAATACTCCCTTTGTTTCATAATGTAAGATGTTTTAGAAATTTTGTTTTGTTTCAAAATATAAGATGTTTTGACAATCCTAGGTACTTTTTAAATTTATTGAATATTGTGCAACCAATAGTATTATGTAGTTTTTCTTTTTGTTGGTTAAAATGTTTTTTATATATTGTTAAAATGTTACTTTTTAAAGTAAAGGTAGTTTCTTAATATTTGTGTTTTTTGCTAAAACATCTTATATTATGAAACGGAGGGAGTATGTTTTAATAATTTAATAATTTAAATAAACTCACATATAAGAGTTGTGCCCCTAAATATATCTTAATAAAATTAAAATAAATTTATATAGAATACAATTTTTAAACATATTCCGATGTAATATCCACAAGGACCACAACATTAATTCCATTTTATTTGATAAAAATGTAAAAGGTGTATATATAATACAATCCAAAAGTATTGATTTGTGTAAAAAACAAACAAAAAACAAAAATTCCTAAGAGTTTTATAATAAATTGTGAATCGCAATGTCCATGTCGAACTCTGGTAAATATATATTTAAATTTTTTTTTTTTTGGTATTACAACGGGAGGGAGCAAGCTCCCGGGTTTATTCAAAAGAAAAAAGTAAAATTACGGCAAAGGAACAAGTCTCGAGCTCGCAAACCCAATCTCGTCCTCCCACCGAATCGACTCTAAGGCCAAAGGAATAGACTCGAACGAATGTAAACCTAAGGACAAAGAGAAAGCCAGGTTCGCCAACCCATCAGCAAGACGATTAGTTTCCCTGTATACATGAACAATACGGACAACCCAGTCCTTCGATAAAAAGCCATGGCACAATCGTACCAGGAAAGATAAGGGATGAGACTCATTAATCCCTTTCTTAAGAAAACCAACCACCAACTCAGAATCCACTTCTAGCTCTAGATGTGTCGTCTGCTTCTCCCAAGCGATAACCAAACCATAGTAAACACCCCATAACTCCGCTAGTGGTGCAGTACATTCCCCAATATTCAAGGAAAAACCCCCACGCCACCGTCCAAACTCATCCCGAAGGACCCCTCCCGCTGCCGCTAAACCTGGGTTCCCTCGAGATGCTCCGTCCGTACTCAGCTTGAGCCAACCATGACTCGGTGGTTTCCAAGCAATCATCCTCTCCACGCGCCCAAGAGACTTACACACACCCCGGATCTCCTGATTTGCTCTCCAAACCTCACTCGCAAGCTCCTTAATAAACCGAACCCGGTCCCTACACTTATTATCCTCTCCAAAAACATTCCCACAACGCCATTTCCAGCTCCACCATATCCCCATCGCAAAAATGTAGCCCATTGAATCCCATCCACTAACTCAGCATCGTGGAGGTTATCATATAGCCACTCTAGTAACGTTTGGTTAAAGAACCGATGCCTCCTACGGCGAGGCACAATCCTTTCCCAAATCCCAATCATCGCACCACAATCGCGAAGAACATGAATTATTGTTTTGAAGCCACTGTTACAAACCGTACACACATCTGAAACCCCAATGTGCCTCCTCTTACGCTCAACGTTCGTCATGATCACCTGGTGGCTTACTAGCCAGCTAAAAAGACGCACACGTTCCGGTGCCACCACACGCCATATACGTTGAAAGAAAGTCTCCATATTAGGTCTCAGACAATTCAATTTGGAGATAAAACCATAGGCCGCCTTCATCGTAAACCTCCCATCAGCACTGCCCCTCCAAGATAACCGGTCCCTCACACCCGAACACTGATCCACGACCATTGCAAGCAACTGCAATTTAACTGACTCCGATACAAAAGGTTCAATCCTAGAGAAATCCCAACCCACACCATTCCTCCATAAGTCCTTCACCAGGAGAGTATCAACCTGATCTGGTAAGCTACCAGTGACCCCATAGATGAGGGGCTGATCCGAAACCCACGAATCTAGCCAGAAACGGATACTACTCCCATCACCGATAACCCAGCCATGTCCCGGAACAATCACATCACGTAATCCCGTCGCAATACTCTTCCAAATAACCGACCAAGTACTCTTAGGAACCAACCAATCTCTCGCATGAATACTTCCCACTTTATATTTAGACCGCAACACCCGAGCCCAAAGGGACTCTACGTCATGAAGAAGTCTCCAACCAATTTTTGCAATAAGAGTGGTGTTCATGGCCATCGAAGACTGAATACCAAGGCCCCCATCTGATTTTGGTAAACACACTCTCTCCCAAGATAATAAGTGTTGCTTTCTTTTCACCAAGCTGCCACCCCAAATAAAGGATTTCGAAACTTTGTCCAACCCCATCAATGTCGACTTCAGAAGCAATACGGAGCTCATCGAATGAACCGGAATCGAAGACAAAACTGCCTTGGTGAGAGTGACACGGCCGGCCATACTCAGAACACAGCTCTTCCAGCCCGCAAGACGGGATGAGACACGCGCAAGAACCTCACCAAAAGTATCCTTGTTCATGCGTTTCTGAAGCACTGGCATACCAAGATACTTGCCCATATCCAACGAAGCTTGAATCCCACTCGCATCACTGATACTCTTCGCTAAATCCCGAGAGACATTCCCAGAGAAAAAATCTTCGATTTTTCTAGACTCACTTTCTGACCCGAAGCAGTACAAAATCTCTCCAACACTCCACGGATAACTCGAATCTGAGCGACCGACGCCTCGGCAAACAAGATCAAATCATCAGCGAAACAAATATGAGATAGACTAGGTCCCCCTCGTGACAAGCTGATTGGTATCCACTCCTTCTTACCAACAGAGGAATCAATCAAATGACACAACCGTTCCATACATAGAACAAATAAATACGGAGAAATCGGGTATCCTTGCCTGAGGCCTCTACAGGGTTGAAACGCCTCAGTCTTCTCCCTATTCCATAGGAGACTCATCGATGGTCCCGTAACACACTGCATAATTCACCGAATCCAAATATCCGAGAAATTTGCCGCTACTATAGTATCTTCTAAAAAGTCCCACCGGATACGATCATAGGCCTTCTCCAAATCCAACTTCAGTAACATCCATCCCGTTCTTCCTTTCTTACGTCTCATCGAGTGAACTGCTTCTTGAACCAAGACGATATTATCGGTACTTAACCGCCCCAGAATAAAAGTAACTTGAGCCGGTCCTATAAGTTTAGGAATGACGCTTTTCAACCGTTCCACCATGGTTTTAGTGATAATCTTAAATAAGACGTTACATAAGCTTATCGGTCTAAATTGAGAGATCTTCTCAGGCTGACTCACCTTAGCAATGAGCACAAGAAACACGTCATTCGATTCTGCCGGAAGGTTACCCGAAGCAAAGAAATCTGAAACAAACCGCACAACCGATTCTCCAACCTGATCCCAACAGTCCTGGTAAAATACCGGTTGATAACCATCGGGTCCGGGGGCCTTAAACTTCCCCATTCCTCGAACCGCTTTCTCGATTTTTGACAGCGAAAAAACCGTATTCAAGTACCTCTGTTCAACCTCTGTAAAACGTGTAAATCCTGCGGACGAGAGTCTATCAACAACCGCGTTAACATCATCCATGGAGTAAAGCCTTTTATAATAAGCAATCGCAAGGGATTCCAACTCATGCCCACTCGTTATCCAACTTCCCTCATCATTCCGTAGCATATCAATTCGGTTCTTTCTCCTCCTAATTATCGTTGAAGTGTGAAAAAAACGCGTATTGCGGTCGCCCAGCGGGATCCACTTCTCCCGAGATTTTTGGAACCATAGCGTCTCCTCTTGCTCCAATACAACATCAAGGTCCTTAATCAACTTTTCCTCTTTAGTCAATAAGTGATCAGACGACCCTAACTCCAACAAGTCTTGGACCTCTTTAATCTATTTCACCAACTTCTCCTTGCGTTTTGCCACATGACCAAAGACCTCCTTATTCCATCTACACAGGGACTGCCGGAGCTCACTTAACGCAACCATAGTATTCAAATCACCCCGCCTTGAGGCTGCCAACATATCCTTAAAGCCCTCATGATTCAACCATGCCGCTTCAAAACGGAATGGGCGACGCTTCGGATCCCCAACCTGAGCAGGCGAGAGTTGTACATACAAAGGCACATGATCCGAGGATAAAAAAGGAAGATGTGTAACAACAGCCTCTTGCCACTTCAATCTCGTATGCGCACAACATAAAACCCAGTCAAGACGCTTAGCGACAAACGTTCTCTCCACTCTTCCTCGCTTCCAGGTGAACTTGTTTCCACGAAACCCCATATCAATCAAAGAGAGGTCATTGATCCACTCCCCAAAAGCCAAAGAATCAGCCGAGAGACGACCACTGCCACCCGATCTTTCATCAATCTGCACAATTGTGTTAAAATCTCCCCCAAACATAATGGGACCGGTAACACCACAAACCGTATCCCTCAATTGATTCCATAGACCACTACGCCTGCTAACAGAGGGAGCGGCATACACTACAATAATATGAAAAGCATCATTTCCATTAGTCACCTGAGCATGAATAAACTGATCCGAAGCTCCGATAATCGTCACCACACCAATATCAGTCCTCCATAAGAGCCATAAACCGCCGCTTTGTCCCATCGCATCAACCTTATAAGAGTTCTTAAAACCCAAACCACGACAAATTGCACTTGCCCTATCACCACCCGCGTGTGTCTCGAAAATCGCTAAAACATCCATCGCATACTTCTTTAACATATAACGAATAGAGCGCCTAAAATTGGGTTTGTTAGCCCCCCGACAATTCCAGAATAAGCAATTCATGATAAATAATATCAGCGGTAATTGAACTACCGGGGGGGGGGGGGGGGGGGGGGCATATCATGCCACCACCAACTCCATACCTCCTTCATGAGGAGAGCTCCTAGCATCTGCGCCCTTCGACCCTGGAACCGATATTGGCTCAGGCTGTACCAGCTCTGTATCCCTCGCGTCCCTCTGCAGCGACAACCCTGAAGTGCCATTCAAATCAGTATCACTTGCAGCAACCTCAACTTGTCGACCCGGGATCCCACTCTCAACTCTGAGCCGTTTGTCCGATGTGGACATTTCAACTTCATGTCTTAAGGGGCCAAAAATTAAACCTTTCGTAGGCTGGACCTGTCTGGGCTTACGGCGCAGCCCATTAGCTTCAATTGATTTCCATTGGCCAGCTCTCCTCCCCTTTTGTTCTCCGTTCGCTAAACTCATAAAACTCTTTGGTCCATTTGTCAAACTCACCTCCGGCCCACTTACCACACTCTCGCCTCCCTTAATAGCAATAGACCCCTCTTTCCTTCCTTTGACTACGCTTAAAACATCCCTAACTTGGGCAACAATCAAGCCATTCTCCTTATTCTCCGTATCACCTCTGCTTTCCTTAATCAAATCAATTGAATTAACTTCTTCCCTTAAACGCCCAAAGCTATTTGATACGAGAATATTCTCAGATCCCGTAACTTGCGTGATTTCCTTTAACGCACGACCAGCCTTTCCCCTCAAGCCACCGCTGCCCAAACTCCGGCTCGAACCACCAGTAGCTTGCCGAGATCGGCGCACCAGTGTAAAACCATCTTTTGCCTTCCCTGGTTCCTCCGTTCCAACAGATACATTCACACCCTCCGTAACCGCCGACCTCGGCGGAGATCCTTTTGGGCAAGAATAGATTGAATGACCAAAAATACCACAACTAGAACAGATATTCGTGAGTCCTTCGTATGATACGTAATATCTTTCTCCATTAATCATCACCGATCCTTTCAACGGATTTCTTAGGTTCACCTCTACGCAAATCCTTGCGAATCTAGCTCTTTCAACATTCAGCGTCATTGCATCAACACGCAGTGGTTTCCCGACCCCCTTAGCAATCCCCATAAGTATAGACCTATGATAAAAGTTAACCGGTAGGTTAGAGAACCGAACCCACACCGGCGTAGTAACGATATCATCCCTTGTCGGCTCAAACTCCGGAGACCATGCTCGAACCATGAGGTGACTACTGAACGCCCTCCATGATCCACCCGTCAAAGCCGCCAAATACTCCTCCTCCTCACCAAAACACACCAGAAAAAACTGTCGGGGAAGGTCCAAAACCGACATAAACCCTTTTGGATTCCACAACTCCCGGAGTTTCTTTGTCAACACGGTTATCGGAATATTTCTTCCCAACACTTTAACAATCATACAATTCTTCCACATCTCATTCATCACATCCAAGACCTCTCTCCCAATTGTAATCACTGGTTCTCCATCCTCTCCATTCGGAAACTCCACGCTCAGCCTCTCCGATACAAACTCATCAGCCAAAAAACTCGCCGGATTTGGACGACCTCCTGCACTCGACCCAGCCACCCTACTTGCCCACGTACACTGCCCCTCCGAAGGCTTGCCCGGCGGCTGCCCCTTATCCGGTAAATCCGCCATTGCCGTGTCATTATCACCCAAAACCCTATCGCCGCTCATTCTCCCCGAAAAACAGGTTTTACCTCTTCTTAATATATATTTAAATTATCTTCATATATCTACAACCCAAAAAAAAAAAATTTGTATAGAAAAAAATATATATTTCATAATATTTTCATTTAAGTCGTACTTCCCGCGCACGCGCGCGGGTACCAGCCTAGTATTTATTATAAAAAGCGGCCTATTTTTTATTTTAGCTTGCGGCTCATTGAAACTCAGGGCCGGCCTGTCTCTACGGCAGTGTCTGCACCATGGAATCACGGAGGCAAAACGTCTCGGAGGCGATCCCTATTGATCTCATTATCGAGATATTCTCGAGATTGCCTACCAAATCTATAGGGAGATGACGTTGCGTATCGAAGCTTTGGTCCTCCATACTTGTCCGTCCAGATTTCACGGAGTTGTTCTTGACCAGATCCTCGTCTCGACTACAACTTCTATTCATCTGCAAAAAGAACGGTGAGTTGTTCTTCTTCTCGACTCCTCAACCACAAAATCCTGACGAGAACTCGTCTCCTTTAGTTATCATATGAAAATCCCCTATAACTCTGCCATTGGAAATTTTAGTCCTATGAGAGGCTTGATCTTTCTTAGAAACACGCAGCTTTTAGAGGGAAATTGGAACATTGTAACTGTGATATGTAACCCCATCACTGGACAATCCTTAACGTTACCCCAAGTCAATACCAGAGGGATTGAGATTATAAGCTATTATTACGGGTATGATCCAGTTGAGAAACAGTTTAAGGTATTGTCCATGAAGACCTCAAGCGTTCGTGGAAGACACGAGGTGGTTTCTGAAGAGCATAAAGTTTTGACATTGGGAAGTGGAGAATGGAGGAAGATCGAATGTTGCATTCCCCATTATCCTTTAGGTAAAGGGATATGCATCGAAGGTGTTGTGTATTATCCAGCTGTGATCAATAGTTCTTCAAGGGTTAACATGATAGTTTGCTTTGATGTTAGGTCTGAAAAGTTTACATCTATTCAAGCTACGGAAACTTACTTTAAAGTAGCGACCAATGGATTTATGATCAACTACAATGGTAAATTGGGAGTACTTGCGGCTCAAGGTTCTGGATATGTTAGAGGAAAAACATGGGGTTTTAAGCTGTGTTCTAGAAAATGCAGAAAAAAATGAATGGTCAGAGCATACATATGTACCGTCCCCTTCGTACCGTGAGGTAGTTGGACACACTTTTTATCGTTTTGTTGGGGTGACTCAGGCAAATGAAATTGTGCTGTCGCCGTACTACCTAAACACAACGGGGCCTTTCTGCATCATCTACTACAGTATCGAGAGAAACACGTTCATAAGAGTTGAAATCCAAGGAATGGAAGCGTGTAAGGGTAGTAAATTTTACACCTTTCTAGATCATGTGGAGAATGTGAAGCTTATGCAAATGATTTGATTATAGTTTAAAATTTTGTAACAGAACATGGGATTTTAGTACAGTCCTTAAGCTATGGGATGACTATTTTCTGTTTAATTGGTGACGGTTTCAAAATCCAACTCATGTTGCAGATTCAAAAAAGAGATGACAGAAAACTCTTTAAATTACTTATCCAAAGCAGAGTTGTTTGGTCTCTGCCTACAATTGTAAACTGATAATCTAAATTTTCTATATAGCCAAATACTAAAAGCACCAGGTACTTAGTTACAAGATTTTGGCAAGACACATCAATACCAAAACAAATTAGTTTTACACATGAATATTCTTTTAATCAAATCTTGTTTTTACTTTCGTTTTCCCAGTTTTTTTTTGGTGAATTATTTTCCTTTTCCCAGTTGATCACTTCACTTATGACTTATGTTAAGATAAAAGTCCATATATCTATCTGTAGAGGATATGAAACTTTTATGACTATATTCTGTATTAATTCTGTATTAAACCAACTCCTATGGCAGATTCAACAAAGGGATGATATAAACTTTTCAAATACTGATCCAAAACAGAGAAGAAGCCTAAGATGCTTTGTTTTAGATATGCTTTGTGAGTGGGAAGCGACATGTAACCCTACTCTCCTTTTTATTTCTTCTTCTCTATAATTTGTTTTTCCATTTTTCCAAATTGTTCTCTCTAAAAAAATAAGAAATTGGATCCAGCTTGGGAATGTAAATTGAGAGGTAAGTCCTTTTGGAGTCTGAGTGATAAAAGTAGTGGGTCTTCTACTTGGATCCAGCTTCTAAAACTCAGGCCTTTAGCAGAGGAGTATATCTCATGTACAGTTGGGAATGGAAAGAAGTACTCATTCTGGCTGGATAAGTGGACAGGGCAGCTTCTTTCATACATTGGGCAAGATGGACCAAGGATCTATGGGCTTCCCCTAGACTCAAAGGTCAGTGATGCAGCAACAGAAAATGGATGGAAATTCAGAGGAGCTAGAAGTGAGAATGCAGTGGCTCAATCTCACAAACACAACACTTCAGGAAGAATTACAAGATAAGTACAAATGGAAAAATGGAGTTGGTCCTCTCAAAGATAACTTCTCTTTCTCTCTTGCAAGAAAGCAAACAGCCGCCCCATTCACTGATGTTGAGTGGTCCAAACAGGTTTGGTTCTCTAAACAAACTTCCATTCTATGGCTTGCTTGCTTGGATAGGTTATCAACAAAGAATAGGTTAGTTAGATGGGGTGTTTTGGAATGTGATATTTGTGTGTTATGTGAGATTTTTATGGAAACAAGGGTGCATCTTCTCCTCCATTGTCCATACGCTCAAGATGTTTGGCGATTGGCTTTTCAGAGGTTGAGGGCCCTTATATGGGATTTGGCACATGGCTAGTCTTTCTTAGGTGGCTCAAAAGGCCTAACTCGAATCCCTTCAGAAAACAACTTGTAGTTGTTAGTGGCTCAAGCGGTGGTTTACTTTCTTTGGAGACAGAGGAATGAGCGCATTTTCAGAAACAACACTCCCGGTGGAGATTCTCTTCAAGAAAATAGACAGAGGAATCCGAGATTCATGTTTGGCCCTAAAGGACAATGAGAGATTCACGGAAAGCCTTGGAATGTGGTTGAGAGGAACTTAATCCTCCACCAGTTGTAATCTCTTTTCTTTTTTTCCCTTCATGGCTTATGACCCAAGGATTATCGGCTCTCTCTCTCCCCCTTGTACAAAGTTACTAAGAATTACCGGCCTAGTTTGTTGTATATTCGCGGTTTACAAAAGCAACAATAACTTTTTACTCGTAACTTCGATGGATACGAACTTGGTGTCTCTGGAAAGCTGAGAGTCGGGGCTTTCCAACCGTATGTTGATCGTCGTCTGAGACCTTATATAACGATGGGAAATCGGCCCGCAAGTTCACTGGTTGATATATCTCCGGGATTGTAACGTAACGATAAACTTGGATAATGATTGAATCGTGCGCGAGAGCACTTTCCTTAAAAAGTATTTCGACTAGGGTTGGGCATTCGGGTACCCGTTCGGGTTGGGGTCGGGTATCAAAAAATTTCGGGTATTTCGGTAAAGAGGTCTAGTACTTGTTCGGTTATTATTCATTATCGGTTCGGTTACGGGTCGGTCACTTCGGGTTCGGATATTACCCGAATCATCCGAACTATAACATTTTCTCTTTTAAATGTCAAAATGAATTAAAGAAACACTGAAATAAAAGTCTAAGTTCAAATGCCTTAAAGTCAAACAGAACCAAAAGACCACATAAGCAAAAGCCTAAAGTACCATAAGCCAAAACATATGGCAACACCTTCTGTCTCCTTCCTTTTACCGAAACATATTTAACCAAATGCTAATCTGTTACAATGCATTCACACAGACTATATGATTAAAAAAAAATACACAATTCATACATTACATACGTTCATCAAGAGTTGCTTCAATCAAATCTTTATCCACATACCTAATCCTAATGACAAACCTAAATAAACCAAGAACACACACTGCAATTCCCTTTAACTAAATGACAAACACTGACCAAAGAACACACATTACAGATTTGAGTTAAGAAAAACATTAACTTATCCTAAGCAATTCCAAGATTTTCTTCTTCTCTAATCCAAATCTCTAATAAAAATACTCAAAGAAATGTTCAAGTATATATATACCTCTAGCTCAGCAGATTTCATGGCGATTGGGATACACAAGGAAAATACCAAACATAGCAATCGCTGTGTTCCTACGCCAATTTTTATGTCTACAGTACGGTCCACCAGACATACTCCACACTTTAGCCCTAAAATCTCCACCTTCACCTCCATGTCCAATCTCACCTCCTCCCATTTTTTTTCTAGATCCGATCGATTCCTTTACCTAATTACGACCCAAGAACAAGACGATTCCAATTCTGTTTAAATAGGTACTGGGGAATCTAAAAGAGACAATAAAAAAATTAACATCTACACTCGAAATTCCATATCCTAAAGCTCTTACAAGAAGATTTAGACAAGAAAAAGAACAGAAGTATAGACGATTTACCTCTGATTTTCTCTCTGAGGTCACATATGGAGAAGATGAAGAGATATCGAAATTTCTTGATGTATCCAAAATTTTTGCTTGTTTCTCTTTAAATCCTCTCATCATGCTCCGAATTTGATAAAAGTTATCTCGATTCAAGGTCGGAATCGCAACAGTCTCGAGCATGGAAGCGGTGAAGAAAGAAAAGTAGAATGATTGTGCTTTAGGGTTAGATGTGCACGAGTATGGTTCGGATCTAGTTCGGTTATCTTCGGGTATCGGGTAATAACCGAACGGGTTCGGTTATCCGACCAATTATAAACGAAAACCGATCGGGTTAATTTCACTATTCGGATCTGATCCGAATCCTTCAGATCGGGTCGGGTTCGGGTATCGGGTATGGGTATTATGCCCAAGCCTAATTTCGACCCTTATTAAAGCTTTGGGTTACACGAAATCCCTTGTAGGATAAGACAACCAAAATTTCCTTTTGTTCTAGGCTAAAATACAAGAGAGACAAATAGAGTTTCTATGTTTTGTTTTGTGTGGTATAATATCTTTCTCATCCTCTTCCCTTTGTTTGATTGCTCTAAAGCTTTTATAATATGCCAAAAGTTGCAATGGTTGATAAAATAAACCATAAATCCAATAGTTGCAACTTTTCATATGAACGGTTACAACTATTCACTTAAATCTCCAACATAGTTTTGGTCTCCATGGGCTTTTGTTTCTCTCAAGTCTCAAGTAAGCAATCCGTTTAATCCTTTTTGGTTTACTATATATTGAAAGCAAAATTTAAATCTTTCCAAAACGATAAGAACAAGGGGGAGAGATAATCTAGGGTTTAACGAAATATTTCGGCCATGGAAACAAGGCGGAAAAACGTCACCGATGATCTCCTAGCCATCACCGTAAGCAGTACGCGATCCAAGACCTCAGTTAATGGAATCGATCTAATTTTCGAGATATTCTTGAGATTGCCGGCCAAATCGATAGCCATATGTCGTTGCGTATGGAAGCTCTGGGCTTCCATACTTCGCCGTCCAGATTTCAGGGAGTTGTTCTTGACCAAATCTTATGCTCGGCCTCAGCTCTTGATCTCGTGCGTGAGAAAAGGGGACTTGTTCTTATTCTCGTCGTCTCAGGTCCAAAATCCGAATGAAAATTCGTCTGTTGTAGCCACCAATCATCATAAGAAGTTCCCCGTTAGGGATTTAGGTGAAATTCATAGTCATGCCCACGGTTTGGTCTGCCTTACGGTCGCAAAGGGATGGGAAGGAACAGTGCCGGTGATATGTAATCCTAGCACCGGACAATCCTTTCCTTTATCCGGATTGAAGACGTTGGGTAAATGGGTGACCGGCTTGATTGGGTATGATCCGATTGATAAACAATATAAGGTATTGTCTTTCACCTCTCCTCGTCATAGAACATATGTGATTTCTGAGAAGCCTGAAGTTTTGACTTCTGAGAAGCCTAAAGTTTTGACATTAGGAACTAAAAAACTTTCATGGAGAACAGTCGAATGTTTCACTCATTTGCCTACAAGTCATGGGATTAGCATCAATGGTCTTTTGTATTATAACGCTTTGGTTGATGGGCTTCGAGGGGGATATAAAATAGCTTGCTTTGATGTTAGGTCTGAGAAATGTCGAATTATCAACCTAGATCAGCGTATGGAATATTGGTATGATTCAACGCTTGTAAATTACGAGGGGAAGTTAGGTGTACTTCTGACAGATGAGTTAGACACATTTACTAAAGAAACTACATGTTTTAAGCTTTGGGTTCTAGTAAACGCCGAGAAACATGAATGGTCGAAGCATGTATACGCATTGCCTGATTCGTGGAAGGATGTAATTGGAGATGCCAAGTCATACTCTGAAAGAGAGCCCTGCAAGTTACACTTTGTTGGAATGACTGTTACAAATGAAGTTGTGTTGTCACCGCGCTTTCTATCAAACCCTTTCTACGTTTTCTACTACAACCTCGAGAGGAAAACTGTCAAAAAAGTTGAAATCCAAGGAATGGATGCGTGTAAGGATTTCATAGTTCACATCTTTCTAAACCATGTAGAAGATGTGAAACTTATGCAACGGTTTTAGGAATTTATACTTTAGCCTTTTTAAGTATTCACTTCACGAGTAAGCCACTTTGTGAGTTTTTATGTGCTCAAGAATTCTCTATTAGTCATCCACAGGTAAAAACCACAATGTCACTACAATAGGGCCGAAGAGTTACTGTCCCACAAAATCCATCCGAGCTGTTTAACCTCAGTTAAATAAACCGTACCACGCCATTGACAAGTTACTTTCATTTTGTGTGCTTCTTTTTCTAACATCTTATCAAACTTGTTATGAGTGTAAAAAAACAACATGTGGCAGATTTAACTCAAAGGGATGATATAAATTCTTGTAATTGCGAGCTCTTCAAATACTGATCCAAAACAGAGAAGAAGCCTATAAGATGTGTGATCTTTCTATCTCGAACTATTACGAAATTACACAATTTCACCAAAAAAAGAAAAAAAACATAACGAATTACTTGTAAGTTGTAACAACACCACTGAATTTTTTTGACCTTCGACGAACCTATTTTGACCAAGGGAAAAAAAAACCAACCTATATATGGTTGACTTGTAAGTTAGCACGCACCAATCTAAACCGTCTTCTCTCGAATTGGTGAACAAAAACCTAAACGGCTAAACCTTTTTAAACGATTTGAACTCAGTGGGATATAGCTAGAGCTTAACACACTTCTCTTCACCATGAAATCTCAGCAGCAAAACGTCTCGGAGAATCGTCTAACCAATATTCCAATTGATCTAATTATCGAAACATTGTTTGATAAAATCACTTCAAAGTATCAGAAGGCAAGAAACTAAACATGACCGTATCTCTTACACTTCCTTTAATACATATAAACTTCCTCATTACACCTTCTCTAGTAAACCCAACTTTTTCAAGAACCCTTTGAGATGCAACATTCTCTACGTCAACAAGTGCTTCAAGCCTCTCAATCTCCGGCATTTCCTTGAATATCTCCGCCGTTACTAGCCTCACCGCCTCCGTGGCAAACCCTTTTCCCCAATATTTTCTTGCAAAGACATAACCAATCTCTTTTTGATACCATCGACCGCCATTATCAAGATGTATCCGATTGGACGGTCGTCTTCTAAGCAAATGGCTCGGAGCCAAGGGTGCGTTAGGACTTTATCGGTTATGTACTTGATTGCTTCGTCTCGGCTCGTGCAAGGCTCCCATGTGCAAAAACGTGCGACTTTAGCGTCTGTGGCCTGTAGGGGTCGAATCTCCCCTAGAGGAATCGATAAGCCTAAAATGACTAAGTATACGTTAAACCTGCAATTCCAAAGATCCAGTTAACCAGTGACAGACCAGAGGTTTACTACAAATCGGCCCAATGGTCAAGCCCAAGAAATGAAGCCCATTTAAGGCCCAACCGACCTAGTAGCCAATACTTAAAAGGAAAACCTAGAAGACTTAGGAAAATTTCTTATTCCTATTTGGCTTGGCCCAACCGACTTTGTACACTATAAATATACTTGTACATCTTCATAATAAGGGGATCAGAAATCTTATACAGAAAAACTTTTACAGCTTTCCAGCTATCAATAAAAATCATAATTCATATCTTTTGCTTTTGTCTTTGCGTTTTAATCTACGTTCGTGATTCAAACCCTAGAAATCTCTTATCGCCCTACGAATCTTCACAAATTCAATTGTGAGAATCCAGCTCCCACAATTCGGCGCTAGAAGGAGGGGAATAGAGATTTGCTCACACAGAAGAATCGCTTTATGTACGGACCAATTGAGACCAGTTTACTTGATCAACGTCTCTCTGGCGACCACCTAAATCATCATCTTCGACGGTCAACTTTATCGACATATTTCTGGAGACGATTTACCTATCAACAGAAAGACCTCTTCGTTTTGTTTCCGGAACATGTTTCGGATCCTTAATCAAAGATCTGTAGCTCCTTCTGATATGTTTACAGTAACCGATCAAATCGATCACTCCGATGAGCTGACGAACTGCCTAGTTCTCCCTGCGGCCTAGCTGACGAATTGCCCAGTTCTCCCTGCGGCCTAGCTGACGAACTCCCCAGTTCTCCTTGCTGTTGACGAGCTGCCAGTTCTCCCTGCTGACGAACCACCCAGTTCTGCCTGACGAGCTACCTCGCTGCCTAGCAAACGAGCTGACGAGTTGACTAGCTATTTAGCTCTCATGGCTGCCAACCTGACGAGTTGCCTTGTTAACGAGCTAACTCACTAACAAGCAGCCTAGCTCACTCGCTAACCAGCTCTTCTACCTACCTGGCTCGTCCTCTGCCACAATTTGCCAGCTCATCCGCTGTCTAGTTGGCTACCTCACACATGCGCTTAACGTTCAATAAAAAGGTCTTAAAATCCTTACACAAACGCTAAGAATCTCGGGTCTTTAAATCCCTAACAAATCAATAAATAAAAAAAGAAAAGGTCTTAAAATCCTCAATTTTAAGCCTCGGGTCTTCAAATCCCGAGCAAAACCATTTCGAAGTCTTAAAATCTTCGAATTTTTAGCGTCTTCGAATCTTCGAATCTTCAAAGTCTTAAAATATTCAAAGCAAATTTCATCTACACAATCCATATATCGTTTACATCCTTTAAGGATTATTCAAAGTCCTAACTGAACGGATATATCACTTACATCCTTTACGGATTATTCAAAGTCCTGCCTACACGAACATATCGCTTACATCCTCCACGGATTATCTAAGTCTTAACGAAAACAGACTTCTCACCTCGCTGTTGGCCACAGCGACAAACTCTTTCATATATTTTAGATATGACTATTACATCCTCATACGGATTTAAAGCGCGCTATATAAATTTAGAGTTCATTACTGGAGCGGATGTATTCACGGGAATATGTCTGTAAACCAGGATGTTCATCTCGAAAAACCCAGTTATAGTTAAACACTGGTCGAACTTGGCAAATATAATCAGGTCAGGGATTCTGTGGAACTCATATGTACACTGAAATTTGTTTAAAGTAACGAACTATAACAGGCCTCGCTTAATGAGCTGTAACAGGCCTCGCCTAACATGGCAAATTTTACAGCGGCATTACCAGTCGGCTCACAATGAAGCGTCTTAAAACCGCCTCGCCGCTAAGCGTCTTAAAACTGCCTCGCCGCTAAGCGTCTTAAAACCGCCTCGCCTCTAAGCGTCTTAAAACCGCTTCGCCGCTAAATATCTTCAAATCAGTTTGCGATAACATGTCTGCGAAACAGTTTACCAATTAGCATTTTTCGATTGGCTCGAATCGCTGGTCTAAAATTGCTAAGTGTTCATTATTGGAGCAGGCGTGTTCGCGGGAACACTCTTGTAAACCAAAATGTTCAATCTCAAAAAACCAGCTACCAAATTGCTGGTCTAAAAACACTAAAACAAGCTTAATCAAGTCGAAAACACAAAAAGAGCGGCTCTCCATCATCCTATTAAGAGCGGCTCGTTGTTATCTTCAGTGAAACATCGTCAATAAGCTCGCCATCATCTATGGCAAAACTTGTCGCTCAGCTCGTTGTCATCAGCAACACATCGTCGCTGGGTTCGTCGACAACGAAGACGAGTCCTCGCCACTAGGTTCTTCGAAAAACAACAACGAATACTCGCTTCCGGGCTCGCCAAACTCGAAGACGAATCCTTACCGCTGGGCTCGCCATTTTCTTCAATCATCATGATTCTTGGTTGGGCTCGCCGTCTCCTTTGACGAATCGCCATGCTAAACTTGCCACTTTGACCAGGAAAACATCTTCGCTCAGTTCGCTATCTACCTGGATGTTTCGTAGGACTTCACTCAGTCCGCTCTTATCTTCCACAGAACAATGCCACCCAGTCCGCCCTTATCTTCCGGAAAACGACATGGATCAGCTCGTTACTTAATCATCAAAAATTGGGCTCATCGAAAAACGAAAAACGAGTCCTCGCCACTCGGCTCATCGAAAACTCGAAGACGAGTCCTCGCCACTCGGCTCGTCGAAAACTCGAAGACGAATCCTCGCCACTCGGCTCGTTAAAAACGAAGATGGATCCTTGCCAATGGGCTCGTCGAAAACGAAGACGGATCCTTGCCACTGGGTTCGCCGTTATACTAAGAGAAAATATTACCGATCAACTCGCCAGACATCGCTTTTTCACCTCGCAAGCTTCGTCTCACTCACCACCACAACAAATCAAACTTGCAAGCTCGACGGATCCACCTTGCGAGCTTGTTGCTACTTGGATAGACCACGGCGTCAATTTCAATATTGACCTCGCGGTGCACCAGTTTCAACCTCGCAGCACCAAAGATCTCCTATCTCACCTCGCGGGCCTTGCTATTGTTTCTCTAAATCGCCAGAATCATTTCGACGCCGCGGGCTCCTCCTCTCTTTGAAATCGTCACGCTGATTCACGTCCGCCTCGTCACTTTATCACAAATGCTTCTTTAAGTGACCTCGTCGCTACGTCGGTTCGTCAGAAGAAGATAGAGTTGAGTTTGAGAAAATGTTCAACAATGACCACACCTCGTTGTCTTCTTCCTCTCTATGTCACCGACATCATCTCGTCATTTTGCAAATTAGAGATTGAGGCACGAGGTGAAGAATTTCTTATTCAATAAGCTTTAATGAGTTGGGCCTTGCTAGCACAAGTGGTGGCCCAAATTAAATCACTTCGTTACTTTGTCCCCTCCGACGATACCTTCGCCTCGCGAGCAGCTCGCTACAAAACTTCTTTAAACCGGCTTGCCACAAAGCTTCTTCGTACCGGCTCGACGATTAAAAACACTCGGTCAGCTTGCCGAATCGGGTAAATCCTCATTACTTGGGCTCGACATTATCACTTTTGCATCAATCCTTATCATTATGAATGTCACCGGGATGGTCGGATCATCGTTAACACATCTACAGTCTAAACGGAAATCGATTCTTCGTCTGGACACCCTTATTTCAACACTCTTATCAATAACACTGTTGAACTGGAGGGCTAACTGTAGGGGTCGAATCTCCCCTAGAGGAATCGATAAGCCTAAAACGACTAAGTATACGTTAAACCTGGAATTCCAAAGATCCAGTTAACCGGTGACAGAACCAGAGGTTTACTACAAATCGGCCCAATGGTCAAGCCCAAGAAATGAAGCCCATTTAAGGCCCAACCGACCTAGTAGCCAATACTTAAAAGGAAAACCTAGAAGACTTAGGAAAATTCTTTATTCCTATTGGGCTTGGCCCAACCGACTTTGTACACTATAAATATACTTGTACATTTTCATAATAAAGGGATCAGAAATCTTATACAGAAAAACTCTTACAGCTTTCTAGCTATCAATAAAAACCCTAATTCATATCTTTTGCTTTTGTCTTTGCGTTTTAATCTACGTTCGTGATACGAATCTTCACAAATTCAATTGTGGGAATCCAGCTCCCACATGGCCCAAACCATGTAGTCATCGACGTCGGAAAGAGTCATCGGCCGGAGAAATATTCTTCCCGGTGACGAAGAGCTCGTGTTTTGTGGAGTCTCCATTTTGGTTTAAGTATTGTTTGAGATATCATATTATTACGTTAATGCAATATCTTTATATACAATTCCGATTTAGAACAAAAATTGGATTTTCATTATTGCTTTTGACCAAAATAATATAGTGGTGTCTAGTATACTATTATTCGACTAAAAATATTGATTAAAGCTACGACAGCGATGACGTGTCAACATGTGAGTGGAAGGTTGTCTATTTTGACCTTTGACTTTCGATACTTGCTTGGTTGCCAAACAAAGTATAGATCGGGGTCACTTTTCCGTGTTGCTTCCATTGCGATGCCCATAAAAGGCCATAGCGCCATGTGTGGTCACTTTTCCAAATAAGATTCAACTTTTTTCCAAATGGTTGTACTTTAATAATTGTATAAATAGTATGTTTATAATCATCGGTATAATGTCCCTATGTTTTGAATTTTTTCCATGAAGATTGATTTTTTACACTTTACTTTATACTTTTACGTTTTACCAAGTGATCAAATACTTTTTTAATCAACTAGAAAAAGAAAAATACAGTAAAGTAAGTCAAAAGTAAAAACAAATAATTAATTGACACAATATTTCATTTGTCTTAATATGTGTGAAAAACCCAAAACATCAATCTTTCAAAAACAGAGGGAGTAGTATACTAGAATGACATCAATCTTTCAAAAACAGAGGGAGTAGTATACTACTAGAATGTAACGCAAGACTCACCATGTTGTATGATGAAAGTAAATTAGTTACATTTTAACGAGAATATAAGATTAATCTTTATAAAAATTTAGTGTAGATACAACTCTCAAAAAAATTTTAAAACCAAAATCGTATAGAAATAAGAAATCTATAAGGTTGTAAGTTGTAACAAACATAAGAAGAAGAAAAATAGAACATATTATATATCATATTATACATGTAATTCACAAACTAAGCAACATACGAATTTCGATGATCCAAATATATCAAACATTTTATTCTCTCTGCAAATCTGATGTGATATGATCTTTGTTGATTAAAATAATTTATTAATTAGTGCAAATAATCCGAAGGCAATAAACTAAACATGACCATGTCTCTAACATCTCCTTTCAGACACATAAATTTCCTCATAACACCTTCTCTTGTAAACCCAACTTTTTCAAGAACCTTTTGAGATCCGACATTGTCTACGTCAACAAGTGCCTCAAGCCTCTTCATCTTCGGTTTCTCCTTGAATATCTCCGCCGCGACAAGCCTTACCGCCTCCGCCGCGACAAGCCTTACCCCAATACTTGCTTCCAATGACATAACCAATCTCTCCTCTGATCTGATCGACTGGTGTGACGGAGATCGAGCCGATGGGACGGTCGTTTTCTAAGCATGTATAATATGATATATAATATGTATATGATATATAGCTCGAAGCCAAGGGTGTGGTAAAACGACGTCGTTTATGAAAGCGATCCCGGCTTCTCGGCTTGTGTATGGCTCCCACGTCCAATAGCGTGTGACGTTTGTGTCAGTTGCCCATACCATGAAATCGTCGATGTCGGAGATGGTCATCGACCGGAGATGGATTTTCTCCGGTGGTGAAGCATTCACGGCGGTTTGGGACTTCTCCATAATAGTAGATGCTATCTCCATCTCTGATGATGGATAATTCTATTAGGTTTTCTTGGTTTGTTTTACCTTTTAGGATATTGAAGCTTAAAAGGATATTGAAGCTTCTTTGGAAAATATGATGGTGATTATACTCGAAATTATTAGACACATCGCGATTTAAATAATCATTTCAACCAAAGGACAAAAACAAAAATAGAAGTTTCCTTCTTGGTTCGAGTAGTCAAATACGCAACAATAAGGTTTCGAAACATTTAAAGACGGGTATAAATTTGTTTGGCCATTCTTGTTTATTGTGATTGTGATGCTTAACGGAAACATGTTTAATTGTTCTTCCAAATAAGATTCATTTAGAAAAAAAAGAGAAAAGAAATTAAGGTAGAAAGTTTTTGTACGGTTTTTTTTAAAGGTTAATAAAATTGATTTTAAAGCATTCTACATGATTCTCTAGAGGTTTGACTGATACCAATCCTATCCTATATATATATTAATTGAGGAGACACTAAAAGTTAAAATTCCTATGTGTCATTCAAAAAGAGTCTTGAGTAACATTAATCCTATGTGTCATTCAAAGAGGAACTTAAAGAACACATTAATTAAATCAACCAATCAAAATATTTCAATTTGTCATGGTGGAAATCTTTACATATTTTCAATATCTTTAATATATGCGGAGCATTGATGACAAAATATATACTTACCAAATCTATTACCATATTGAGAAACTCAAACCGATTTAACTCATTTATGTAGTAGTATTTTGGTCAGTGATAAAGTTGGGTTTAAAAACATTTCATAGAGTTATTAAAAAACAATTTTTTTTTTGTAAATATAAGATATATATCACTCAATTACATTTTTTGTCATACATTATAAGACAATGTTCGCTTTTTGGTTTTGTTATTGCAAATCAATTTCTTTTACTTTTATTTTTTGTATACACTTAAAACGTAAAACCTATCATATTAAGACATTCAAAAATCAAAAATTGACAGATTAATTTTTTTAGTGGACATAATCATTTATCTAATATTTTTTTGGTATGTATGATTCAAAACAATATATTTTTACTATACAATAAACTGAAATTTATATTCTCACGCTTGACGTGGGTCAAAATCTAGTTTTAATGAACATACAATCACTTTATAATTTATAATGTTTTATATTTCGTACCAATCACGAAAACGATACTAATTTTTTAATCAAAAATTTTACACTCAACTTAATTTGTATAATATTTTTTGACATTTTTGCATTATAATGTACCAGTTAACAGTAGGGGTGGCACAAGGCGAGTACTTGCTATTTTAGGTGTACTTGTTACCCGGCTTGTCTTGTACTAGTAATACAAATTTCATACTTGTACTTGGCTTGTTAAAAACGAATACCCAGAATTTTAAGTACTTGCTAAAAAATGGCTTACTTGCAAGTTACTTGCCCCGTCAAAATTACTTGCTTATTTACGAGTACTTATAAACTACTTGCGAGTTATTTACCTTGATAATGACAAGTACCTGCTTTTTCAAGCCGAGTACGGGACAAGTAACGGGTACGGGATGAGTAATGAATATTAGTGCCCAGCCCTAGTTAATAGTTCAATCTAATAGTTGAAAGGTGAAAAACTCACACCGCTTTATATTACCAATCAGATCCATAATTTCATGTAAGTGACAACAACAAAAAATGAGAATTTGGTTGTTCGCGATTTTTCTTTGAGATTCTATTGAATTCATTTCCAGAAAAGCTAAGTAAAATTAAATAACACTAGCATCTAAGATAATTTTTTATTAAAAAAGTCAATAAATTAAATAACACAAAAGTTTACTAGAATTCATGAAATAGATAATGGAATTTGATAGAATACCACCACCTAAATCTTGTGTAGTTTTGTTTTGTCTCTTCTAATCGTAATGTTTTTGTAAATTGAAACAGAAAAAAACAATCAGAAATAGTTGTATTAGTAAAAATTCGGAAAATAGAAAGAAAAATAAAAGAGTAAATGCAATTTATCTACAATCAGAAGAAAAAAAATTGTAGGAGGGAAAATGAATCCAGGCTCTACTCTAAACCGCAAGACACGGAGTGTTGTTGTTTGTTAATAATAATTTTGTTTTATTTTTAATGGCGACTCACAATCTTTTCTCTATCCCAATCTCACCTTCTCAATTTACACTTTTGCCATTCACCTTCCTCTCCTCCTCCTCCTCCGTTAACAACGATACAAGGCGCCTTTCAATCGCCGCTCGATCTCACCGAATCTCACGCCGGAATATTCGTCGGAGACCTCCGGACAGAAGAGATATGTCCGCCATAGTTTCGAATTCTGAGCTTCCTCGTAGGCGGGATTCTGAGGAACCTCTGCTTCTAGATTCTAGAATTAGTAAGTTCTTCAATTTCTCTTACTTTCTAATTCTGGGTATTGTGAAAGATTAGGGATTTTTCCAGAAACAAGCTCGAAAGAGTTAACATTGTGACAAAAATGGAAGCTTGCGTTAACAGTGGCTGATTAATTGCCATTTTTGTTTGGTTTATGAATTGTATTTCTCATTTGTAATGTGAGAAATGTGTGTATATGTATAGGTGTAGCTGAAGGAGATACAACGAATACGGATGTGGAAAATGAAACTTCGGTTAGAACACAGAATCGTAAAGGAAGAAATATTACTAGTCGAAACAAGATTTTCGGGGTCGAATTATCGCCGGATAATGTCGCCGTAGCAATGGTGTATTTTGTTCAAGGTGTTTTAGGACTCGCGAGGCTCGCTGTTAGTTTCTATTTAAAAGACGACTTGCATCTCGATCCTGCAGAGGTATGTCCTTGTAATGTTTCGCAAAATCGATTATATAAGTGAAAAATCGCAATGTCGTTTTACGGGGATTGATAGAAATTTTTTTGAAGTTCCTTATGTTAACGTTTCATGGAAACTCTTTATTAGGCTGACAATGTATACCTCTTGACTAGACAGCTGTGATAACGGGTCTTTCTTCATTACCGTGGCTTGTTAAGCCTCTCTACGGTTTTATAAGGTATGGCTCCTTGTTAACAGTTTGATTATGTGTTGAAAGATTGATGTTACTAATGTAATGATGAACATGATTCGTTTCGCAGTGATTCTGTGCCTCTGTTTGGTTACCGAAGGAGGTCGTATCTAGTTCTCTCGGGACTTCTTGGTGCATTTTCGTGGAGTTTGATGGCTGGTTTCGTTGACAGTAAATATAGTGCTGCTTCTTGTATACTTCTCGGTTCCCTCTCTGTCGCCTTTTCTGATGTTGTAAGTTTACTAACCCGTTGAGTAGTTTAATTAGCTTGATTAAGTTGCAAGGGAGAGTTGGACATCATTGAGTGCTTATCTTTTAATAGGTAGTAGATTCAATGGTAGTAGAACGGGCCCGTGGTGAGTCACAAAGTGTGTCGGGATCTCTGCAATCTTTATGCTGGGGGTCCTCAGCTTTTGGTGGAATTGTGAGTTCTTACTTTAGTGGTTCTCTGGTGGATCAATACGGTGTGAGGTACACTACATAACTTTCCCGTCAAAGAAGGTTTTCTCCTTTAGGTGTCCTGTGGGATAGAAAACTAATTACATGGCATTCTAAAAGCTGTTATACCTCAGGTTTGTATTTGGGGTGACGGCTTTACTACCTTTGATAACTTCAGCTGTTGCTGTTCTCGTGAACGAACAACGTGTGGTCAAACCAGCAACAGGGAAGAAAGAGAACATAACCTTGGTCAGTCCTGGCTTTCTTCAAACCTCAAAGCAGAACATGGTTCAGCTATGGGGTGCCATTAAGCAACCAAATGTATTTCTTCCGACCTTGTTTATTTTCTTATGGCAAGCCACACCACACTCGGAATCCGCAATGTTTTACTTCACGTACGTCCTTCATGGTTCATATTCAACGACTTTTATTGTAGTTACTCAAGAAGCTAACTTTTGCTATGTGGTTTTAAATTATCATCAGAACTAACAAGCTCGGGTTTACGCCGGAGTTTTTGGGACGGGTTAAATTTGTGACCTCAATTGCCTCATTGCTCGGGGTAGGATTGTACAATGGATTCCTAAAGACTGTTCCATTGAGAAAAATCTTTCTCGTGAATACAATTTTTGGCTCGGGTCTTGGGATGACTCAGGTTGGTCTCGTCCGCACTTTGCCATCTATATTCTTGTTGGACCACTAGTAACTCATGGGACTGCTGTTATGTTTTTGCAGGTTATCCTCGTGACGGGATTTAACAGGCAGTTGGGAATAAGTGATGAGTGGTTTGCTATCGGAGACTCTTTAATCCTAACAGTTCTTGCTCAGGTCTACGCTTTTGTCAGCATTAAGTTTCTCATAGGCTTTTGAGTTATGAATCCATAGTTATTAAAGCAATCTTGGGGGTGTCGATATTTATGCACTGACATGTTAAAATCAAAATTGTCGCAGGCTTCATTCATGCCGGTTCTTGTTTTGGCAGCAAGATTATGTCCAGAAGGAATGGAAGCAACTCTTTTCGCTACACTCATGTCGATCTCCAATGGAGGCAGTGTTCTTGGTGGACTTATGGGCGCAGGGCTGACTCAAGTATTCGGCATCACAAAAGACAGTTTCGGTAACTTATCAACGCTTATTATCCTCTGCAACCTTAGCTCGTTGCTCCCTCTGCCTCTTCTTGGTCTTTTACCGCGCGATTCTCCAGACACTGTTCCTAAAGAAGATACCGACATCGAGATGAAATCCAATTAAAGAAGACTGATGATTTTGTCAAAAGTAAAATATGTATACCAAAATGTTGTATCAAGAAAAGAAATTCTTGTTCCATTGCAATAACAAGAAAGAAGAGAAACTACTTCAATAATGCGAAAATTGTAATGATAAAAATCTACAAGCCCTAGTTAGATCAATGATTCAGTCTTCTTCATCACTGCCATAGTTTTGGCAGAGTGATGCAAGTCCTATACTTGTCTTCTTCGAGGTTATTACGCGAAGCGAAGAGATTTTAACGGAAGATTTACCGCGATCACGTTTCTTCGGCTTTTTTGCATTGATTTCTTGTTCTGCAATCCTTTTCTGCTCACAAAATCTGATAGATTTAATCAACAATGCTTCTTCCTCTTCTTTTGCTTCTTCTTCTTCTTGGTCTCTTCTACTCAAAGCTTCAAGCAAAGAGTCTACACTAACCGATTTACGTCTAGACTTCATAGATTTCATCTCATCAAGTGCAGCCATAACATCAATCTCTCTTTTAGAAACCAAAGTTCGCTTCTCTAAAGAACGCATCGCGCTCTCATTCTCCTCAACTAGCTTCTCCTCCTTGTGGTCATCATAAAGGCGAGTCGCACCTGATTCAACTACATAACCATTACTCTGTGGATCGGTTTTATATATCAGCTCGGCGCAACAGTTAGTGCACTTGATGTAAAACCTATGGATTTTAATCCCTAGGTAGGTTTCGTCGATGACTTCTTCACGGCAATTGAATTTGGTGCCTTCTGACATGTAATTCCCACATGTGTTACATTGAATTCGGAAGGCAAGCATCGAATCTTCTTCTGCCCATTCTTCGGTTTTCGGATTCGAGGAATCTTCTTCGGATCAAAGTCTGGTGAATAATACTTGTTCAACACTTTTCTCTCCCCCATCGAAGTTAAGAAGAAACCCTAATTAATACTCAAAACACACAAGAACCCTAGAGAGTAACTGAATTCATGATCAAATTTGTAATGCCTCTAGTCTTCTTATATATACAAGAAAGAAAAAATCCCTTTCAATCTGAGTTTCCTTATTTAATTTGGGTAATTAAAAAAACGTTTTTAATTTGGGCTGCTTAACTATATTTAAGCAAATATAAATATTAATGAGAAAATTTGGTTATGGAATTTGATAGATCCTACATAGTACATAGCATCAAAACTTCATTTTCCTCAAACAAATTTCAAGACCTGTCTCACTACTTAAGTATTAAAATATCAAAAACAAGAGAATCCAAGTGTGACCACAAGTAGAGAGAAAAAAAAATGCATTTCCTTTGTGAAGAAAGGCATATAAAACTTGACTTTGTTGTTGATTTAGTGAGATTCAAGATGCTTCTTGACAATGTTGAGTGCAGTTGTCTCCTCACCGTAATCCTGCAACGCGAAAACACAAAAACCGCACAAATCAATCACAAAACACAAGCCAAAGACTATAAACATCCAGCAAATTCCAAAGATTCACAGGATTAAGAGATTATTTACCTTGATTACGACACAAGAGCATCCAACAACCTTCCTCGCGTTACCTTCTGGATCAATCTTGCATAGCTGCAACAACATTTTAACGTATACATTACAACCAACCATTCTTTCCAATAAGATTCATCCGAGAAATTGGATGATTGACTTACACCAGCCCATTCGCCAAGGGTTTTGGCACTTGGAACAGTAAGCAAGTTAATGTTGTGATCAGCGCAAAGAGCCTTAACAAGCTTGACGTAATCAGGTTGGTTGCAATCTTCAGCCAAAACACAAAGCTGAGCAGTACGCTTCTCGATAAGCTTAGCTCCTTGATGAAGACCACGAGCAACACCACCGTGAGCAAGAGCTTTCCTTAATGTCAACTCCAATGCAGTCATCAAATCCATGTCCTCGGGAATCGCTGCTGCCGCCTCAGCAGCAGGAGGAGGAACAACAGCAGGAGCAGCCTCATCACTAAAGCAAAAGGGTCAAGAAATTACACAAAAATCTTGAATTCAACACAGTAAGACTTATGAACCATATTTAGAATTCAAAAAAATGTAATCAAAGCATACGTAACAGAAAATTAAAAGTGTAATGCGAGTAGTATTGATTGTTTGACCTAAAAACTGAAGCTCTAAACCCTAGATTATGATTGATTCCGATTATTAAAGAAGCTTACCCAGACATGTTGAATTGGGTTTTAGGAACAAGGAAGAAAAGCAAATGTGTTGTTCAAAATCTGCCAATGAAATGAAGCAAATCAGTCGTAACAACACACATAAATCAAAAATTACGAGGAGGGATATCAAATCGGAGAGAATATTCCGGCACGTACATAAACAGAGATCAATTTCAATTGAGGAACTGTGCGAAAGAGTGAGAGACTAACCTTGGAGAGAGAGGCTGCGACGAAGAAGAAGCAAAAATTGAGTTAACGATTTATATACTAGGGTTTACGAACCCTGAATACACTAGTGATACTGAATCTGGGCCACTAAAATGGGCTTTTATGGGCCTACTTGAAAACGATGTCGTTTTCTCGCTGGGCTAATACATTCACAACCTCTTTATAAATGGTTAAGTTAATTATGAATACTTCTAAAAATATCATCAGTATATGCTGATTTCTTTTTTTTTTCCCAAGGTTTTGCAAACAATAATGTAAAAATAGGAGTTAGCTTATTATTCCAAATACAATTCAGTAATTAACCTCATAAACACATTTGATGAAAAATAGATATTCTGAAACTTGTGTGCAACAACACTCTTTGTTGAATTGCAAGAAAAGCAAATGGTAAGCTTGAGTTTCAAGTAGAGGTAATTGTATATATCAACTTGACTTCAATTTTTATTACCACTGGCATTAGCCCAAACATATAAACTCAATATTCTTTTACAATTGAAATGCATTAAAAAAGCTGTCAAAAGATATACACCCAATGACCCAATAAAAACAAGTTAAACATAGCAGAAGCAAACAGAGGACCTTAAGAGGAAGATGAGGGAGAGAGAGAGAGATACAAATGGTGGATGATTTCAGCTTATTCCCCAGTTGCATGATGATGATGGTGATGATGATCCTGCTGAATTATTTCTCGAAGATGGTGAATAGGGCGATAAAATTACGTGAAACTATTGCACACAGCGATCACACAGCTACTTTGAAGTCGCCAGATGCGAAATGTTTTAAAGGATTGAGAAATTTCATTCCATCTCCTAAAAAGAATCAATTACTCATCTTTGAGGAGGATCGACCGTTCTGACATTTGCACCTGTCATACCTTCAATCCTATCTTTGGTGATATCCACAAAGTGACCAATTACTTCGTGAAATTGCTTTAGACCCGATAACGGGAGAATGATGGAGGATCTGTCCGAACCCGCCACCTACATTTTACATGTATTTACAAAATGCGTAAAACAAGCTCTCAAGAGTTAAAATAGAGTAAAGATAGTTCTTTCTAAGGTTACCTCAGATATTCTCAAGAAATGTCCTCTGTTATTGTTCCCGAGATCAAAGAAGAATCGTTTTTGATCCGCTCTGATAACCTTCGAAACACTTGCCATTCCGGTTTCATCCTGCCTTGGCGAGTCAGTTGCTCGATTATCAACAGTATGTTCTGAAGAAGATGGCTGCTGATTTCCATGACCAGGTATAAATCCAGCTCCAACATCATCTGAAAGTCCAACCAGATGTTCCGGTCCATCAGAAGGTTTCTGTTTCCAATAGAAAGTTAGAACGATACCGAAAGGAGAAACAGAGAGCTTAATAAATCAACGGTTTTTACAACCACCTGATTCGGCATCGTGAAAAGCCCTGATGCTTCATGAATCTCAGCCAAAATATTCCTGAAAGCTGCCCATCCTTCATCAGGTGAGTTTCCTGCTGGAACAATAATCGTGCTTCGGTTTCTACTAACCGATGCTTCTGAAACCTACACACCACATCAAAACCCATCATAAACAGTCCTAAACTCTCTGATTCCACAGGATTCTCACATTCATTCCTAAACTTCTGATTCCTCGATTATAATTGCATAACCAGAACATTCCTAAAAACCTAAATTTTAGAACCCCTAAACTTCAATTCACACAACAAATCCAATCTAAAAGAAGAATTTGAGCTTCAATCACATAACAAACAAACAAACAAACAAACAAACAAAAACTTGAAACCACCAACACATTCCTAAACTTCTGATTCGAAAATGCAAAGAACATTCCTAAACTTCAGTTTACACAACAAATCCACAAAAGAAGAAATTGAAATGTTCAGATTTGCTGATGAAAACAAGAAATTGATACCTTCAAGAATCTTCCTCTCCTGTTCTCACCAATATCAAAGTAAAACACCTAAAAAAAAAAAAAGCAATACACAGAGGAATTGGTCAAAAATTCAAAAGTCAACGATTGTACCAGAGAAGAGAGTGATGATAAACCTTTGAATCAAGCTGCAATTCTTTACTAAAGAGCTCGTGTTCTTCAGAATTAACATAGTAATTGAATAGATCGAGGAACCAAGAGACGCCGGAGGAAGGAACGATGATAGTTGACCTCGTCGCCGACGTTTTCTCCGATATCTTCAGGTAACGACCACGAGGATTCTCCTTTAGGTCAAAATAGAATAGCTTATGCTCTACCTGCAACGTCTTGCTCACCAATTCAACATCGCTCCCTCCTCCACCGGTTGCCGCCGCTCCTCCGCCGGAGTTTCCTTCCATCGTTCGAAATTTTGACCGGATCGATCGGAGTAGCGGAAATTCCGGTGAGAATCTCTCTCTCTCTCTCTCTCTCTCTTCACTGGAGAGTTGAAATCGACGTCTGATCTGAGAAATGTGAGAGATTTGATTGAAGATGATTGATTACAAGAAATAGGGTTTAAATTCGAACCGGGTATTATTGTTTGGATTTGGTTTAATACAATTTTGGAGTAATGGAAGCTACTTAACCGAACGGTTCAACCGGTTCTTGTTCGGATGACACGTATTCGTAATGTCGGTTCGGTTTTAGAATTTGATCATTTTTTTTTTTCACTTACGTTCGCAGATTTGTGAGGATTAGAGGAAACGAAAATGGCGAATCTTGGTCACATAGCGAGAGAATCATCCGATGTAACACGACTTGCTCAGTTTTACAAAGAGGTAACAAAACTCATTATCCAAGTTTTTCAATTTCTTCGATTTTTCTCTCGGGTTCATCGAATTCCTCTGTTCTGCGTTTGTGATGTTGCAAGTTCGAATGAAAAAACGAAAACCTTTGATTTATAAATCGATGTATCGATTATTCATTTGCATTAGAATTGGGGAAGATTGAAATGAGAATTTATATACATCAATCATTTTGATCAAGTTAGTTTCTTCTTAATTTAACTTTTACGTCCTCTTGTTCTGAAACCAATGGGTGATGTATATATGTGTGTGATTTTCAGGTATTTGGGTTTGGGGATATGGAAAGTCCTGATTTTGGAGACTTAAAGGTGAAATGGATAAACTTACCAGGTGCTTTTGCAATGCACATCATTCAGAGAAACCCTTCAACAAAACTTCCAGAAGGCCCTTACAGTGCTACCTCAGCGGTTCGAGATCCTAGCCATTTACCAATGGGTCACCATATCTGCTTTACCGTCTCGAACTTCGACGCTTTCCTTCATTCTCTCAAGGTGTTGTCTCTTTGCATTGGTTTTATAGATATGGATGGTACTTGGTATTGAATTTCATTGAGCTTCTTTGGTTGTTGAATGATGTAGGAGAAAGAGATAGAAACTTTCCAAAAGTCTCTTCCTGATGGAAAAGTGAAGCAAGTTTTCTTCTTTGATCCAGATGGTAATTAATCTCTTTTAGTTCATAACCCGGTGCTTAATATTATATAAGTCGATATTTTGTTTCGCTTAGAACAAGCATCCTAACAATTCTTGTATATCATGCCTTCAATACTTTAGTACATTAGTCGACCAATGCGAAACAGAGATTCTTGGATTGTCTTTCGTGTTTGTGTGGCTTTCAACTAACCGATTACGGTACGCTGTCAATTTTATTGCAGGAAATGGATTAGAGGTAGCGAGTCGGCCCGAGTCTTGAACCGGAAGTTTGTGTTATGAGTACTTATAGAATGAAATAAAAGTAAGAATAATCAGCTTGTTGGAACAAGATAACTAAGGCTGCATATGTAAAGAACATGTCCATGGAACAATCTTGAGTCTACATAAAGAGTCTGTTGTTTAGGTATGTTGTTAATTCCTTGAAAAAAAACGCTTCAAAGCACATGTGCTTTGAATCTTGGATATTATTGCATTATTGAGCTTTTTTTTGTCTAGTAGTTCTCATGTCATTATAACAACACCAAAGAGATAGAGATAGTTAGAGAGAGAGAGAGACCCAACAAGAACAACCAGCCACTCAGAGATATATTTTTAGGGTAAGGCCTAGTCCGGTGGTATGGGATTAAACCCGAGGGGCGAATCAAACTCGCTAAACATATTGCTTTTTGATATACATTTGGAGGCGGTGTGAAACGCCTACTCGGTTACCTTTTGGGCTTGTGAGAGCATGATCAATGATAGTTGTTAAGTGGGTTTTCAACTACTAAAAGCAATTAAAAATTAAACTAAATAGGTGAATAGTGATAGAAGAGGTGCTAAATTTAGATCTATAAATACCCAAAATCTCTATTATGGCGTTGTAGCAATTTTTATATAATAAAAAATTATATAGAACTTCTCTTTAACAACTACCATTGATCATGCTCTGAATTCAATTAAAACGAGCGGTTTAAATAGATGGTTGAAACTTACGATTAGAAGTTAAAATGAGGTAATTACATACCGTCTGTAATATTACCCGTTTAGCTAAAGCGGTTTGCTTTATAAGAGAAAAGACTAAACGCTAATTACCAATTAGAACCATCATTAATTTTTTTAATGAAAGTTCAAGTATATTCAAACAAAAAGAACTTTTTTTACATGAATTACATCAATAATCTAAGTTTTTGAAACGACTAATCTAGGAATGGTAACAAAGTAAAATAGTTATCGAGTCCCAAATTATATATTTAGACTCTCGTCGTTGTCATGGTAGAGCTTAAGTGTTACACTTCCTTATCAACGAACCATGCAATTAGAGCCATCATTTCTAACTGTATGTCGATTCGCATTGCCATAATTCTTGATGGAGTCATACCTACTAAACCCTTAAAATCAAAGCGAAAATAGACATTTGTAGAAAAGGTCAACCGAAAATATTCAATTGCAAAATCAACAAGCGTAGGAAAGTGATTATTATTTAAAACATACAATAGAGAAAACGTGTCTCAAATTCCAGACTCAGAAACAAAAGTGACATAAATATTGTGGGTCTAAATTGTTGTCCATATAGGCATATACCAACATCATGTAGGCCTAATTGTCTTAAGGTATTACAAATATTCTACAACTTACCATAATATCACCAATATGTTCTATGGATTCAAGATATGTATAAAATCTTACTATCTTATGATCCCATCACTCGCCGTTTTTTGGTGGTTCTTATTTTATGATGGAAAATCGAACGAATCAAAGAGTAGCTTAGGTAACAACAAATATGATAGCTATATTCTTTTGGTTATGCCCCCACTAAAAGGCCCACAGTGAATTTATCCATATGAAAGATGAGTTCGAATCTTTTCTGGTGCCGGATAAGTGGATAACAACTCAATGTGGTACCACCGGTCCACGTAGCGTCGACAAGCTTGATAGCTAGGTTGTGGATTTCGGTCAAGCATCCGATTCTATCCGGTAACCGATTTGAAATATCTATATTTGGTTAATTTGATAGCAATCTTTGCAATCTTACATCCACTTTTTAATTTGTAACGCTTTAGATTGTACCAATCACGAAAGCGGTATCAAAAACGTTACACTCAGCTTACCGCTCCAGCTTACAGCTTTGCACTATGCTTATAGCTTACCGCTCCAGCTTACAGCTCGTTACCAATCGGACCCATTGTATTTCAATAAATATTATATACTACGTGTAAAAGTACATATAGTTGAACTACTCGTTTGGATAAAAAATAATGAATGTAAAAATATTATTTAATTAAAAATGCTTACAATGAATGTTACTCATATGTGGAACGAAATTTGACTTAATCTACAAGAACTTTCGAAAGTAGATGAAACAATAGAGGAATATAAATCATTACAAATTATTCAGAATTTTTTGAAATTGACTGAAATTTTTGAACATAGATTACGATTATTTAGTGAAAATTTGGATAATTATTTATAAAAATACATTCCGGTGATTTGGTTGGTCCGACCAGTGAAAGCACGACTTGACCTTGTTGATCGGACGGGTAGACGGAAACAGGGACCACACTGGGGAAGTATGTCACTACAAGAAAACAGGCTATTTTCCGACGGAATTTCCGGCCGTCAGAATTCCCGTCAAACAAATCCGTCAGAATTCAGACGGTTTTCCGACAAAAAAATCATTCCGTCAGTACTCCGTCGGTTTATTTTGACGGAATTCGGACGACCAGGATTACCGTCCGTATGCCGTCAGAAATCCGTCAATATTTACCGACGACGGTAAGCCGTCGTAACTTTCCGTCGACATTCCGACGGACAACCGATCAAAATCAGATTTTTCTGTCTGACAGACGGAATTCCGACGGAATTGTGACGGGGTCCGATGTCGGCAAACTTTGGGTGGTTAACATATCGTCT
Source organism: Draba incana (assembly GCA_963576765.1). Lineage (NCBI taxonomy): Eukaryota > Viridiplantae > Streptophyta > Magnoliopsida > Brassicales > Brassicaceae > Draba > Draba incana. The sequence goes on along the minus strand of OY755214.1, from coordinate 4,697,075 downwards.
GGGTTGGCCGATGGGATTGAAGTGTTGTTATGTCGGAGGTTTTGACAGTTTTCCGACGGATTTTTGACGGATTTTCATTCTACATAAGTTTTCACATTTCTTCCGACGTTCATAACAACATTTGAAAAACAAAAAAAAAAATTTAGAGATGAATTCTTCATATTTTCGGTCATGGATGGACGAGCCAATGATGGAAGAGGGGTCGAACTTATTAACGACCGTATACGCTCAAGGTATTTGCGAGGTCATGCAGTTACCTAGAAATAAAGAGGCGGCCAACAAAGGTCAGGATATCAAATGTCCTTGTTCTAATTGTTGTAATAGAATTAGTGTTGCGGTTCCTACTGTTTGGAACCACTTATATAGATATGGATTTAGGGCGGGATATAAGGTTTGGTATTTACACGGAGAAAGGAATTATGAATATGGTAGTACCACTAGCAATGAACCTTATTTTCCGTCTCGCGTAGGGGAACCTACAGCGGAAGTAGATGTTGGGGTAAGTACGGTTGCGATGGTTAACGATGCGTTTAAAGAGAATTTGCAGTCGGGTGAGTATCATGAGGGTGATAGGGTTGAAGAACCTAATTTAGAATCTCGAAGGTTTTTCGATATATTAGACGCATCAAAACAACTATTATACAACGGTTGTAGGGATGGTCATTCACCGCTATCTTCTGCTAATAGGATGATGAACCTGAAGACTGATTATAATTTGTTCGAAGAATGTGTTGATGCATTCGCCGAGTTCTTGAAAGATGGTTTGCCAGAAGATAATCTGGCCCCAAGATCATACTACGAGGTCCAAAAACTTGTTGCCGGTCTTGGTTTGCCCTACCAGGTTATAGATGTGTGCATCGACAACTGTATGATATACTGGAGAGAAGACGAGAACCGAAACAAATGTAAATTTTGCCAGAAACCCCGGTTCCAGACATAAGTGGCAGGGTGAAAATTCCATTCAAACGGATGTGGTATTTACCCTTAACGGAGAGGTTGAAGAGGTTGTACGAATCAAACCGCACAGCTAAGGCTATGATATGGCATGCACAACATAGTCAAGATGGAGATATCACGCATCCTTCTGACGCGGAAGCGTGGAAACACTTCCAATCCATATATCCAGATTTTGCATATGAACCACGGAATGTATACATAGGCTTATCCACTGATGGTTTCAACACGTTTGGCAAGCATGGAAGAAAATATTCATTGTGGCCGGTCATCGTAACACCTTATTATTTGCCTCCATCTATGTGCATGCGGCGAGAGTTCCTGTTGCTCTCAGTTCTAGTTCCCGGGCCAGATCATCCAAGACGGTCGCTCGATATATTCCTCCAACCAATTATATGTGAGTTGCAGATGTTGTGGAAGCATGGTGTTGAGGCTTTTGATATTTCAGTCCAGCAGAATTTCAACATGCGTGCGTTTCTTATGTGGACCATAAGCGATTTTCCAGCATACGGTATGTTATCTGGATGGACAACGCATGGAAGATTGGCTTGTCCTTATTGCCAAGACAATACTACAACATTCCAATTGCAGGACGGAAGGAAGACTTCATGGTTTGATTATCATAGGTGTTTTTTACCGTCAAATCATCCATATCGTCGGTCTAGAAGAAATTTCAGGAAGAATTTACAAGTGTTACATGGTCCACCTCCTGAGATAGATGGTCGCAGCATATTGGAACAGTTACGAGATTTTGGTGCAGAGCGAACTCCTGAATGTGGGGGTAATGGCCATCACCCCGTCGACAGTTGTGGAGAATATCACAATTGGCACAAGAAGAGTATTTTTTGGGATTTTCCTTACTGGAAAGACCATCTACTGCGGCATAATCTAGATGTCATGCATGTTGAAAAGAATTTCTTTGACAACATCATGAAAACCATCTTAAACGTTCCAGGGAAGAAAAAAGACAACTGGAAGTCTAGATTAGACTTGCCATTGGTTTGTTTAAGGGAATCCCATTAGTTTCTTACTACCATAATATTACTATATATGTACTAATTAACTCCTTTATTTTTCGTTTACAGGCGTTCGTGCATTCTTCCGAGATTTATGTTCAAGAACGCTTACAGTCCACGGGATGCGTAACTTAGAGTCCAATATCCCGGTTCTCCTTTGTAATCTTGAGAAGATATTTCCACCGTCTTTTTTGACGTTATGGAACATCTTCCTATTCACCTCCCACGAGAAGCAGCCTTAGGAGGCCCTGTTCAATACCGATGGATGTATTCGTTCGAGTGTTACATGTTCAACCTGAAGAAAAAGGTTAAAAATTTGAGCAAGGTTGAGGGATCTATTGTCGCACAAAGCCTAAACGAGGAAGTCTCTCACTTTGCCAAATATTACTTTCCATCGGAAGTTCGTACTAAGGCGAGACGTCCTGCCCGACATGATGATAGAGGTGAGAAAGCAGTCTATGCCGTGGTTGTTCCTGATTTGTTTGCCCAAGTTAGTCGAGCAAGTGGAAAAGAAAAGAAACGCAAACTATCACCACAAGAGGTCATACATTTGCATACGTATATCCTCAGAAACTGTGACGAAAGTTTGGAGTACAAAAGGTGTATCAGTTATTATACTAAATTTATGGAATTATTTGCCTTCATCTACTAACGACTGTTATGTTACAGGATCTACATGTCTCTAGCACGTGATTACCATTCTGGTAAGACAGATGCCGAACTTGCTGTCTTGAAAGATGAAGAATTTTCGGGGTGGTTGAAATGTTATGTAAGTTTAATATAATTACTTACTCTTACTTTTCCAGGTTTTCACGTTCATATGTTACTGATATCTTACTTATATCATTTTTAGGTTTCCAAAAGTTTAGCAAGTGGTCAATCACTCCCGACATGGTTAGTGGAGTTTGTTCAGGGTTTACGCAGCACCGCGACTTCATATCCCAAGTTTTGCACTAGGGGATATTCGTTCAGGATCCGTAAGGAAGGACGTCAAAGGTCAACTTCGGACTATGGTATTTCGGCGCAGTCAGGTGATACCATGTACTATGGGATTTTAAACGAAATCTTGGAAATCCACTATCCAGGAATATTGGACTTGAGGTGCATTGTGTTTATGTGCGATTGGTATGATCCATCCAATGGTCAAGGGGTTCGAGTTGACCCTCTTGGTGTTATTTCGATAAATTCAAGCCGGAAACTAAAGTATTACGATCCATTTATCCTTGCGTCTCAAGCAGACCAAGTATCAATACAATAATATGTTTACCTACGTACTCATACTTAAGGTTTGTTGTTCATGTATATTAACAATATCCACTATTTATTAATAGGTTTGCTACATTCCATATCCTCGAGTTGCCTATCGTACAGATCCTTGGATCACAGTAACTCCAATTAACCCGAGAGGAAAAATATATGGAGTTCCAGAACATGATGCTCTATAACCATCGAGAAGTATACTAATGTCACTTGTGGAGGAGATGGATAACATTGACCTTGTCAATTATGTCACCCATATCGGGGATGATCTAGTGCATTTGGACGATGAGGAAACATGTGACGAATTTGACGACGATTCAGACTCCATCCCTAGTGAAAGTGGATCAGGAGATTCAGATTAATAATTTAGGAATAAATGTGTCGTTATGAATATTGTACTCTCACATCTATGTGTTCCCAGTAATATAGTGTATTACATATATAGTAGACAAAAATTTACAATATTTTGCCATTGCTCATTAACAAATCTGATTGTGGAAGACAATCTCAGAATTACGACGGACAAATAAAAAAAAAAAAAAATTGTGGAAGACAATCTCAGAATCTACACAGGTAGATTGAAGACTTGCAAATATTAATCACACAACGGTTATGGTACAAACACATAAATAGACAATATTAATTTTAAAAACTTATGTTTGTTTCCACTCCAAACTTACCATTGGTTAGAACCATTTTAAAATTTTCTTTCCCTTTTTATTCTTTGATGGAGAATCTAAAAATCCATCGCACAATTCACTTTTGATTGCATCAACATCAATATTTAAGTTTGGCATTTCTGGGCTTTGGGCGAATTAAAAATCATAGTATTGATCCTTACATTCTGTTGAAGTACTTCCACCGTAAGTATATGACTGTTCAGTGAATTGATATGGTTGGCCGGCATTGACAACCCGCTTCTGGTCAGGACATTCTAGCTGGTTATCGTATTTGTGATTAGGAAAACCGAATCCATCTGCATTTTTTGGAGTGCATGAATCATCTGCCCACGAGTATGTGGGTATATCTTTAGTGTGTTTGTCGCACTGAGATTCCAATTCCCACGACAATTTTGGAATGTGGTGGTTGTTTGGCAAGCACTGGCCGTCCGGTACCATTGTTGATGTGGAATCTTCCTGATGGATTGGTGAGCAGGTATCAAATTCCCACGAGTAAGTGGGAATCTCTTGAGTGAATTCGTCGGAATGAGATTCAGTTTCCCACAAGAATTTTGGAATATCCAAAAAATTTACCACGGTTTTTGATATAGATTCTTCGTTAGGAGAGGTAGAAGACATTTTTTGTGTTAGTGAGAGGGGTAGAAGATATCCACTCCGTCATCAGTGTATTTATAGTAGAAGTTATATGTATAAACCGTCAGTATCCCGCCGGTATTCCGTCGGTTTTACCGACGGAATTCAGACTACACGATGTCGGCAATGTTTGATTGGTCAGACGAACTGACGGATTTCCTACGGAACTATGTCGTCAGAATTATGTTGACGGATTTCAGACAGAATTCCGACGGTTTGCGATGTCGGCAACGTTTGAGTGGTTAATAAATCGTTTGCAGTGGCCGATGGGATTGGTGGGGTGTTATGTCGGAGTGTTATGACGGTTTTCCGACGGAAATCGGTGCTAATTCGATGATTGTTGAAAACCAACCAACGGAAGTAGCTACCATGGATGAGGAAGATGAAGGAACTACTGGGTACGAATATGAAACAGTTCCAGACTCAGATGATGAATAAACATCCGACCCCTCCATGAATTTAATATTTTCCGAATATCCATGTTTATCCAGATTATGTTGTTATGTGTAATATTTCATATTTCCTATTTAATGTCATATTTTATTTGTAATGTCATATTTTTATATGTGTAATGTAATCTTAAAATAATGAAAATAATGTTTTGTTTATCAATGATTTTATATGTCATATTACGGTTTTCCGACTGATTTTGTGTTAATGTAATATTCCCGCATAGAAATTAAAATATAAAATAAATAATCCGTCAGAAATCCGTCATAATTTATGACGGATTTCTGACAGCTTTTGGTTTTTTTAATGATTTTTAAAAATCTCCGAATAGACCAAATATATAATTAATAATCCTTCAGAAACCCGTCATAAATTCTGACGGATTTCTGACGGATTTTTGTTTTTTATTGATTTTTTAAATCTTCGAATAGATATTATAAGAATTTAATGATCCGTCAGATATTCGTCAGCAATATTGACAAATTTTTTACAGATAAGGAAAAAAATTTTAATAAAAAAACCAAAATCCGTCAGAAATCCGTCAGAAATTATGACGGATTTCTGACGGAATATAATTTTTTTAAAATTTCGTCGACATGAGTCTCTGGAATCGGGACCGGTCGGGCTGGTAATGGGACCGGTCGGTCTCAATTCCAGGAGGTAAAAGTCTTCGATCCGTTGGCGAGCAAGTGCTCCGATCGGGGCGAGCAGGTGCTCGGATAGGGAAAATCGGCTTTTTGCTCCAATTTTGTCTCGTTTGCTCCAATGAGCCCCAATAACTCCAAACCGTGCTCGAGAGCCTCCTAGAACCTCAAAAGACACCAAAAAGAACTTGGAAAACTCGAAAAACAATAGAAAACAATAAGTAAAAAAGGCTAAAATCTTAATATATCAATCAGAGAAAGGAAAAATATTTTAAATTTATTATGAATCTTAAATTGAAATATTTTATATTCGGAGCAAGGAAAAATAAATAACCTTATGTCTGACGTATTCAAACTTTTATTTAATTTTTTCTATCTCTAAGTAGAAAATAATTGATTTTAAGAAATCTGTCAGAAATTCGTCATAAATGCTGACGGATTTCTGACGGATTTTTAATTTTATATTTGGTTTACTCGGATCCTGAGAAAATTTAAAAAAAAAAACCAAAAATCCGTCAGAATTTCGTCATAATTTATGCCGGATTTCTGACGGAAAACCCTAATTTCCTTCCGCCTAAACACTTCGATCTCATCGTCGACCGTTCTGCCGCCGATTCAGCACCGATTCCGACCGGTTTTCCGATGTTGACAATCCAATTGTCAAACCCACTCACCCACTCAACAATCCATGTAAGTTTTTGATGATTTTAAAGAGTTTTTATGGATTTGTTCTCGAAATTGTTTGTTAGTAATTTGGGAATGGTTAATTGTCCGTTTAAATGCATTGTTCAACATGATTTCGTAATTGATTATGACATTTTTAGTCATCTATGAATGAACGGATTTTGAAATTTAGACATTTGAGTTATGAAAAAGTTAATAAAAAAACCTAAATTCGTTAGATATCCGTCATGAATTATATTTTTTTGCTTTACGTCATGATGAGTGGATGAAATTACCTCCTCTTGAGCTATTTTCTGTAACTTGCAAGGACAATTATTCTTCAAGTTTTGCAATTTTTGTATAACTCTAACTATATGATAGTAATAAACCAAAATTAATAAAGAACATTCACGAATAAAGCAATGTGTGTCAGTATTCAGAAAGAAAGTGAATAATTACAAAATTAGAAAGTATAAAAACGAAAAAGAAAACTAAGGAAAAAAGTAAATATCTGGTGTTCAGATTCACTGCAAAGTACAACACCATTTAGGGAATGCATGTTCTTTTTATATTACTTTCGAATCTACTGACCAACGTTTCATTCATACACAAGTAAATATAGGAGTCTAAATAATTGCAGCGAAACAAGGGATGCGGTTAGGGGGCATGTTTTGTTTATATTCATGTGACATGGCGTTTCAGTGTTAAATCGCATTTAAAATCGCTTTTTTTTGTCAAAACTGCATAATCGTATTTTGGTAATAAAATTGTCAAATAGTGTTTCATAACCAGAACTAAAATAAAAATCATTGTTATAGAGTTAAAATTATGAAATCATGTTTTGATGCAAAATCATGTATTATTGTATGTTTGTAATAAACTTGCCAAATCATGTTTTAACGTCAAAAATTTTATAACAATATTTTGGTTGCAAAATCATGCTTCGTTGCCAAAACTGAAAAATAGTATTCATGTTTTGGCGTTAAAATTATGAAATCACGTTTTGATGCCAAAATCATAGAGTTTGCGATTAGTAGCTAGTATATCATAGGCTTTGGATTTATGACCAAAGGTCCAAAACATAATTAGTGTAATTTGCTTTTTTTATAACAACATAGATGAATCAAATGGGCATTAATATGTTTTGCAATCCGCAACACAAAAGTGCAATAGTCAACACTCACTCTTGGTAACTGCATTACGATTCTTGAAAATAAGATAATACTTCACTAAATTACGATTATGTAGTTTCGACATTTAAATTACATAAGTACCCTTAGTATATTCACAACATAATCACACAAATATAAATTACATCCTACAACATAACCCACACTTGCTCCAAACATTTATTCTCTCAATCCTCCTCTCTCTCTCACTAAAAAAAATGCCAAAAATCCTATGGAAAAATCTCCATCTTTGCTTCCCATCAAATCTAACAAAATGTTATTCCTCGCCGTGCCTTCCTCCTTCCTCCGCCGCTCCCGAAGAATCCGACCATATTCCTAGCCGTCCCTCCATCGTTCTCATCAACAACTTCAACCTCCTCTACCACGACGACCACCGTGACCTTAACTTACCATCCTCCTCATCCACGGCCGCCACCACCTCCTCCTCCACGTCATCATACGAATCCGACATATCTCCTGATTTCTCCGCCGCTTTCGCCTCTCGTCGTTTCTTCTTCTCATCTCCGGGACGATCAAACGCAATCACAGACTCACCGGAAACCAAGTCAAGAGAACTACACTCTGATAATTACGATAATGCCACTACCACACCACGAAATAAGAATCGTTGCACTTCTGCTACGAGGCTTTTAAGCGGAGGAACCGCCGTGAAACACCACGTGTACTCACCGGATCCGTTGACTGATTTCCGACTTTCAATGCAAGAGATGATTGATGCAGCTATTGACGCCGGAGATCTTAGTCATCCCGATGATGGTTATGATTTCTTGAACGAGTTGCTTCTAAGCTATCTCTCTTTGAATCCGGTTGATACTCATAAGTTCGTCATCAAAGCTTTTTCGGACATTCTGGTCTCACTTTTGTCGGAAGAACGTGAGATTTGCTGACGTGGCGATCATCGGAAAATAATATATCGTCGTGGAGTTAATGCTCCACGTGACTATTAATTTAGCGAACCTAACTACTGACAATTTTACCTTTCTTATGTTCTTCGTACTATGTTTAAAAAAATCTTTCGTAACAAAAGTTATCAAGTTTTCAAGCATTACGACAGAATGGTAAAATGTAATTTGTGTGTAATTTTTTTCAAGCATTATTGAGGAGGAAGTGTACATATTTGTTTTTGGGTTTTTTTTTTTTTAAATCTTGTTTTAAAATATTGAATGATGAAAAGGACTAGAAGAAATTTGAGATATATGTTGAAAACCTAAGGTATTGTTATTGTAGCAACTAGATATATAATGAGTGAAATAAATAGTATTTTTCCCCCCGGGTTACATGTTAGCCGCACAATAGCACACGCTGCACACCGGGATATCAAATTATAACAGTACTACTGGTTTTGTGTTATCATTGGCAAATGTGGCATTGTAAGTGGATGTAGATTTCTAATGTACGGAAGTTTGATCGAAGTTACGAGAAGCTTAATTAGTTTTTTGTAAGTTGTGTTGTAGATAAGCGTTATGATTAACAAATGAAAGTTAAATGCGTCCAAAAATACTTGAATAGTCAAAAGAACTTGGTTCGATCAATGAAGAATGATGTCAAATAGACAACACAAAGTACAATGCTTTAGGCCATCGATAAACTCTCTAGTGGCTTATATTATATCAAGGCGTGGATCCTTTTTTTAAAGATTACTATGATTCCATATACTTTACTTAAGGGACAAATAATTAATGTTTATTAACGATATGTAGTAAAATTTCCCTGTCTTTTGTATAAAATATTGAGATCTATTCTTTTTTGCTTCTTTCCATAAGATTTAACACATAACACAATGTCAGACGAAACAAAATAATTGAGAATCCTAAGAGAAAGAGACGGATGTTGGAAGGTCCACTCGACCAGATAATGTGATAAACTATAAAGTTGAAGTCAATAATTTACAATTAGGGCATGTTTAATGGTAACCTTCTAGTATCTTAGTATCTTATTCTAGTATCTTAGTATCTTATGTGGTATTTTTATAATATAAAATTATTAAAATGGTTGTAAAAGGAAGAAAGAGAGTGTTTTTGTGGGGTATATTAAAATATAAAATTAATAAAATTTGAGTAAAGAGAGTAGATAGTGAGTGTGTTTAAATATAAAACTAATAAAAGTTGAGTAAAAGGAAGAGAGAGTGTCTAAAATTAGATATTTTGGAGAGTGTTCTTAAAAGGAAGAGGGATTGTTTAAATATTAAATTAATAAAAGTTGAATAAAAAGATGAAAGAGGAGGTATAAAGTTGAGTAAAAAGAAGAAAGAGTGTGTATTTTAATAATTTTATATTATAAGAACACCACATAAGACACCACAAGGTTACCATTGAACATGGCCTAAGGGTCTAATTAATAAAAAAAATTAGTTGGTTTAGGTGAAAATATAACCAGATCATTTGTCTTATTCGCTAAAGACATAAAACTAGCCTCTAGACCTTTTCAAGTGCGATTATTTTGTAAAACCAAAGACACTGTTAGTTTTAGTACTACGAGATGATAAACATAATTTAGTACTTGTATTATGTGGTACATACTAGGATTTTTTTCTTTTAAGAAGATACATGTTTTTGCAATGAAATAATCATATATTGTCTTGCATGAAATGTCCACATCTAATCGCATATCCAATCTTAAACTTGTAGAAGTGTGTATGTCACTATGCGTCTCTAAGAGTTAGAGCCAAGGGTCAAATTTAACCGAAAAACCGAACCGACCCGAACCGAAAATAGGGGTATTGGTTCGGTTTCGGATCTACTAAACATACATATTGGTTCTTTCATTTTATAGTCCATAGGTTTCGGGTTCGGTTTCGGTTTATACCCATGAACCGAATTAAAACCGAATTAAACCAAACATTAGTTTTGAGTTATTAACTTATTTGCATATAGACTTGATTGCAGACATTGAACTACAAGACAAGCTACAAAGAGGTAATAGATCTTCCACTTCTTCATTTGTATAATTCATTCTACTTTACTTTCTTGTTATATATACGTGAACTTGATATTTTGTTTTACTTTCTGTTTTATTTGCAGAGCTAGGATTGTGAGGGAAAAAAGCTTTGAAAAATTGTGAGTTTTTGTGTTTTATGGACAAATAATCGATACTTTGTGTTTTATTTACGCTTTTGTGCTTTGGTTTTAAGACATTTTTTGTTTCATTTTATGGTTATGGATTTTATGTTTCATTTTGGTGCTTAATTATTGATGTTAGACTCAAAACAGTTTCAATATGGTGTTCTTGTGTTTGATTTTAAATTGTGCAATTAATTTTTATAGGTTTTACCAAAACCATACTGAAACCAAACCGAAACCGAACTGAAACCGAATTTTTTTGGTTCTATTATGGACTTTAAAATATGACACCGAACCGAACCGAAACCGACTAAAACCGAACCAAACCGATCCATAATTCATTCGGTTTATATATGGACTCATTTTACCAAGAACCAAAAAACCGAAAAACCGAATCGAAACCGAACCACATAACCGAATGCCAACCCCATAGTTGATAGGTCAATAATGTAAACTTACTATTTTTTATGTACATATTTTCGGGGGTTAAATTTAGAGTATGTCACTATGTGTCTCTAAGAGTTAGAGCCAAGGGTCAAATGTACAGTAGAATTCAATGTGTTTATTGCGTTGCGAATGTATATGTCATTCAAAGAAAAAATTATTTGTCATTAATTGAAAATTTGAAATCATACTTGATTTGCAAATCTTGTACTCGTTATTCTTCCCCAACATATGTCAACAGAAATTCGTAATGAAATAAGCAATCGTTATAATATTTTAAGGTTTACAAAAGCCAACAAGACATGTGTCATCTCTTTCTTTACAAATTTTTGTTTAAAATGTTTTTCCTAGGTTTCGAACCAATCAAACCTCAGTAATTTAAGTGGAGAAGAACCACTAGACTACTAAAGACACTTGTATATATCATAGATAGAAACATATATAACCCGCTACTAAAAGTTTTTCTAAAAGTCATTCACGAAAGTAAGAAATATTTTGAAATGCCAAATATTTTTATATTTTTGTAATGTGGAATCTATTTAATTAAATAAATTTATATACCTCTAATAATGATCATTCGTGATTGGTATTAATTCCTAAACTTCCAAAATTAATCTCTCCATTTATTTATCAATTATAATTCAACATTTAATTTTTAAACGCCCATATAACGTTTTGATAATTTAAATTCAACAAATTATTAATTATTTTACCATCAAATTAATCTCATCTAAATTTAACGTCCACATTTACTTACTACAATAAACTTACAAAATCTAATCAATTTATTATTGAAGATAATTAGGAAATCTGAACATTTTACCTTGATAGGAATCAATTTATTTATAATATATCAATATTAAAATAGTTTAAAATTACTTTACCTTTATATGTTTATGGAATATAAATAAGAAAATTCACTAATTTAGTTTCAAGTCAATTACAAAATTGGTTTTTTTATTGTCAAATATAAATAATAAAACAAAACATATTGTTTGTCTTTACGTCTAATAAAATTTTCAAACATATTATCATATAGGTTTATATTTTGATTTTAAAAATATAATTTTTGAGAATATTTTTTAAATATCACTTATATACAGTAAAATAATTTTAAAATTTATATAAATAGTTTTTCCACGCAAAGCGTGGACTTTTTCTAGTTTACTATATAGTCAAGTCAACACAAAACATGTGATATATAATATATTACGAGGTTATAGGCGGATTAATTCATTTCTTTTAAAAATGGGTCCATGATTTTTCCACAAAATTTATAACTACTTTTGACTCATAACTTAAAGTTCGACATCTACTGACCTACCTAAATATGGGTCAATCTCAGAGATACGAGATCAAAATCGAGACGGAACATAAAGTTCGATACTCATAACTCATGCATGCATTTGCTTCACTTACCTTTCATATTAAACTCATGTATGCTTTTGTATTTTTTTGTTGGGGTATAATAGTTAAATCATTTGAAACAGTGCAATAAGACGGTCCCATGATTCAAGGTAATTAATTAATTCCGAAACTGAAATGGAATTTTTTTGGGTTAATTGCATCAATAACCATAAAAAAAACTATAATTCACCAACTATTCAAAATTCCTAAATCTTATGGTTGAATTTTTGCCACATAAACTTATTTTGGTTGGTTTGTGATTTTTTTTTTTATGGTTAGTGATGCAATTAACCCATCCTTTATTGGGTAACAAAAATGTAATCCCTTGAGTCAAATAATTAACAAGAATAAAATAACCAAAGCTCTAAATAAGGTAAAAAGGATCAATGGTCATCAAAGCTGGAATAGCTCAGCTGGTTAGAGCGTGTGGCTGTTAACCACAAGGTCGGAGGTTCGAACCCTCCTTCTAGCGCTTTTTCATTCTTTTTTACGACGTATTAATCTCCCAAAAACCAAATAGATCAACCTGATAAAAATGTTCATTTGATCCAAAACTTGGCTTCTTCATTACATGTGTCAACATATTTTCACTCTTGTTTCTTAACAACTCAAATCTTGCCAAACAAAATACCAAAAGCTTAAAGAGATTCTTAACATTAGTATACTCCATTACACATGTGAACATAGTTCACCACTTTTAACACAAACAAGCCCAAAACACACATAAACTATGCAAATATCATATAACTTATTGTTACATTACATCTCATTTTCATATCACAAACCGGACTTTATTTAAAAACTTACATTTTCCTCTGAAGAGTAATCAAATCAAGAGAAGATCCATATTTCACATTCAAAGCTTGAGCACACCAACCATGTCCATCATCAACCGTAGGCATCCTCACTTCAATCACAGGAACAACCGGACTCGAAGATCCCGGCATCAACACAGCTGCGAAAACCCGTAAAGCGTTCGACGCATCGATATCCATACAAACATTGATCTCCGGAACACCTTTAGGCGCCTCCGGAATCCCAACGATCTTGAAATACCCGAGAATATAATTCTCTTCGACGGTCTCTCCTTCTCCTTCGTATACGATAATCAAAGCTTCCTTCTGGTTGTCCTGAACCGTCGTGAAGAAAAAATCTTTCCGAGCTGGAACCATTGTGTTCCGCGGAATCACCGGTATGAATTTCTTTCCATTAGCTCTTACTCCAACCGCGAGAGCCGTGGCTTGAATGGTTAAAAGATCTAAACTCCCGAACGGATCGTGAATCCCTGAAGTCACCGCACCTTCCAAAGCAGCTCCTCTAACCGCAGCTTCTAACGGATTCACGCCTTTGTAAATCTCGTCTTTCTTGCATACGTTCTTTATAATGTTTCTTACTTTCGGTATGTAAGAACATCCTCCTACCATTATCACATCGTCGATATCACTAACATCGACTCTCGCATCTCGTAAACACTGCACAACAAGTCTCTCGCATTCCGCAAAAACTTTCTCGTTCACTTCCTCGAACTCAAACCTATCAAGAACCTTCGAAATCTTATTACCGTTACCCAAATCCACTTTGATCTGAACGTTTTCTTGTTCCGATAACCTATGGATCGCGTCCTGCGTCGCTACACGTAGTAAACTCGAAGATTCCGCGTTCGGTGGCGCGATATGCCGCATTGTGTTCTGCAAAATGTCTTCTCCTCCGATAGCGTTTCCCGCTAACGACTTTATCTGCGAAACGCCACCAGCGGTTGCAGTAACCGCAACATCGCAATAACCAGCACCCATATTAAATATAACCGCAAGCCTCTCGCTTCCGCTTCCCATATTATCATGACTAGTCAACTGCTGCTGTTGCGTGTAAAGCAACGCGATTGCGGTTGGTTCAGGCATTAGTCGAAGAACATGAAGTCCAGCCATAGCACAAGCTCGTTCGATCCGCGTAAGCTGAAATCTCGAGAAAGAAACCGGAACCGTGAGAACGACATCTCTCACAGCCCGTTTCAACTGCGATTCAGCCATTAACCGTAATTCGACAAGAAATATCGCTAAAACTTCCTCGGGAGTCGTCGATCTCCACGCATTGTTAACCAACGCCGCGATAAACGGTCTGACTCCAATGTCGAGTGTTTGGACTAAAAACGGAAGGTTTTTACTCGCGTGGACGACGGGATCCGTGTCTATGCGACCGATGAGCCGTTTCATGTTGAAGATCGCTGCGCCGGTTAGCATTTCTTGCTCGTGCGCGAGCTGGTTGCTTACGCCGCCTGCCGGGGTTTCGTCTTTGAAAGTGACGAATGATTTGATGAGTTTTTGGTTTCTTGTGTTTCTCAAGATGTGGATTTGAGAGCCGTTCCATACGGCTATACTGCATTGGGATGTACCGATGTCGATTCCGACGGCGATTTCGGGTAATGATGGAGATGATGATGATTTCTCTTCGTTAGTGTTTTCACTGTCGGATGCTACTGTGTATTCTTGTTCTGCCATTTCTTTATTTTTTCCCTGCAATTTTAACATATCCAAATTTCAAAATTTGAACATTTCAGATTCCATTTACAATAAGTAAAGATTAACAATGTGATTAAACTCAAATTCGCAGCCACTAATATGTTTTTAAGAATTCTGAATGTAAAAATGGTGACTGATCATAGATTAACAAATTAATCAACTAACCTTAATTTCATTTCATCACTAAAAACATTTTAAAGCAAACTAAGAACATTCTGACACAGATTGAAATTATTGTCCAATCCAGTTACGATAGCAAAGAAAGGGTTATAATTCAGGAATAATCGAGAGCTAAAGGACTAAAAAAAAAATCAAAGTGAAAAAAGTGTTGTGCATAATCGAAGATGGATTAGAAACAAGACAAACCTGATCAAAAGAGAGATCCTTTTTACAAAAGGGGATTAGAAAATTAGGGTTCTTGAGTCGACGAGAAGCGAAAAAATAGATAGAGAATTTTTGGGAAAGTGCGAGAAATAGAAGGACTCGCTGAAATATGAAGAAGTGAAGAAGGTCGGTTATCTGGAATTGTTCGTTGAGTTTCGTCTGTCTTCTAGAGTTTGCTAGAGAATACTCGTGATGAAAAAGAGGAGGGAGTTCTTAATTTTTCTCACAATTTCTAGCGAAATTAATTAATTTGCCGACAATTAAAAAATAAGGTGATAAATGGGCCCATTTTGAGGTATAAACTCTTAGGGTCGATTTGGTTTGTGGGCCGTCATAGCAACTTATTGTGCCCAATCTGTTTTATCATGAAGGAAAAGTGCTATGAAGCATTATTGCAAGACTGGCAGGGATCAAATATTATGATGATTTGGAGAGAAATAGATATTGTCATTCTTCTCTGGCTCCAATAGTTGGTTTGTATAATTATATGATAATTTATCATAATAATTATGAGTGTTTAAAAATACTATTATAGGATCGAATAATTAGAATATTTCATGGTAGAAGATAAAGTTGTGCAAAGTGTATAACCAATAAACTAACACATTGGTGACATCTCTTGGTGGGAAAATATGTTTTGGCGAGGTCCACCGAAAACGAATATTATCAATTAACAAGAAAAATATCGTACTTCCTTTGTTTTTTTTATATATTTAAAATAGACATTTTTTTACTAACAAGGTGATGGGTAGTTTGTGGTTAAATACGCTTCTTTGACAGAATTCAAACATTCTTATCATAATTTGAATCATTTTTTACCATTCATAACATTTTTTTTTTGCTAAAAAATAAATATTTCATACAACATGAATGATTTTTAAATTTACAATCAAAACTATATATAAACATATACAATGATTTCAAGGCAAAAAAATTAAAAATGTGGAACCATATTCTTGAATGATTATTAGGGCGTCGGCTAAAATTAAATAAACAATAAAGCACAATATAGTGATGATGATGATGTTCCTTGTTCTTCCCATTTCCATTGCAATTTTTCAACTTTCTAAAACAAACCACAGAAGCGTAAATTACCAATGATCGAGACAAAAGAAGTCTTCCCATTTTAAATGCTTTTTTCCCCTAAGTTTATATGTGGTTTTTAATTAAAAGAGAAGGGTGGCCATTAAGTGTTCCAAACACCGTGTTTGTAATGCTAAATGATGCATGATATATATACAGAGGCGGACCCACGTTGTAAGAAGTGGGGCACGTGCCCTATACTGTTTTATAAATAAAAATGGGAAGGACATCTATCATGTTAGATTAGGCTCAAGCTGTTTCTTCTATAGTAGTCATGTTTTGTTGGCCTGGGTTCGAACCTCAACATAGTTTTTCGTTCTTTTTTTTTTTGGTTTTCTAAAAAAATCTTCTCAAAAATATAATTATCTTTTTCGAGAAATACTTAGGTACACCCCTAGGGTGTATCTATGGATCCACCCCCTTCCCCATCACCAATCATTTATCCACCTATTATCTAAAAAAATTAGAGTTAAAAAATAAATAAATATATATATATTAGGTTTGGGTTAACTAATCCCAAATTAGGGTATAATTTTGGAGTTTAGGGTTTAGGGTTTGAGGTTTTTAATTTATTTTGGGTTAACAAATCCCAAATTAGGGTATAGTTTTGGAGTTTAGGGTTTAGGGTTTGAGGTTTATAATTTATTTTGGGTTAACTATTCCCAAATTAGGGTATAGTTTTGGAGTTTAGGGTTTAGGGTTTGGGGTTTGTAATTTATTTTGGGTTAACTATTCCCAAATTAGGGTATAGTTTTGGAGTTTAGGGTTTAGGGTTTAGGGTTTGGGGTTTAAACCCTAAAATTCTAGTCTCAAATTAGGATATAGTTTGGAGTTTAAACCTAACCCTAAACTCCAAACAATAAATTATAAACCCCAAACCCTAAACCCTAAACTCCAAACTATACCCTAATTTGGGAATAGTTAACCAAAAATAAATTATAAACCTCAAACCCTAAACCCTAAACTCCAAAACTATACCCTAATTTGGGAATAGGTAACCCAAAATAAATTATAAACCCCAAACCCTAAACCCTAAACTCCAAAACTATACCCTAATTTGGGAATAGTTAACCCAAAATAAATTATAAACCTCAAACCCTAAACCCTAAACTCCAAAACTATTCCCTAATTTGGGAATAGTTAACCCAAAATAAATTATAAACCCCAAACCCTAAACCCTAAAATCCAAAATTATACCCTAATTTGGGAATAGTTAACCCAAAATAAATTATAAACCCCAAACCCTAAACTCCAAAACTATACCCTAATTTGGGAATAGTTAACCCAAAATAAATTATAAACCCCAAACCCTAAACCCTAAACTCCAAAACTATACCTTAATTTGGGATTAGTTAACCCAAAATAAATTAAAAACCTCAAACCCTAAACCCTAAACTCCAAAACTATACCCTAATTTGGGATTAGTTAACCCAAACCTAATATATATATATATATATATTTATTTATTTTTTAACTCTAATTTTTTTAGATAATAGGTGGATAAATGATTGGTGATGGGGAGGGGGGTGGACCTATAGATACACCCTAGGGGTGTACCTAAGTATTTCTCATCTTTTTCCATGTTCATACTATTTGATTTGCTCTTATATTTCAAAAACTAATATTTCTACACTACATTTTTCTGCCTAAAGCTCTCCTTCTTCTCCAATAAATATTTTTTTCCTTTCTTAATTATTTCTTCCAAAAATAAAAATAAATTGAATTTATTCCTATAAGAACGAAAGAAATTTACTCCAATAATTTATTTTATTTAAGTAAAATTCCTATTTTTTATACAAAAAAAAACAAAATACAATTTTATATACTCTAATGTGCAATATACAATTTTATGTTAAGTGCCATTAAAAGTGAACATTTAGAATTAAAAAATATTTATCATTTTAGTTTGGTTAGATTTAAATTTTCAAAAATAAGAAATAATTAAATTATCTTCTATATAATTTAATTATGTAATATATATTATATATATTAACTAACTAAATTATATTAAATATTTAAATATAAGTGCCTTATACTGATTTTTCTTCTGGATCCGCCTCTGTATATATATATGAATATCATAATCTTTTATTGCAATCATCTAGGAATAGCATGTGCAATATGTAAAAACAATACTATATCAACGCGTAATAGGGAGAGATTCTTTCTAAGAAAAACGTGTTTTGTGTGTAGAATTAGAAGTAGAACCTTCCGCTAATGACATCATTTTTGAATATTAGTATGATAAAAGGTCCTCTTATTGGCGATATTGTTAAAGAGCTAAAAGCTAAAGCCTATGATTGACATTTTATTTGAAACTTTCTTCCGATATTTTGTATTAAACTATAACGACGCGTAGCCCAATTTCTCTATTGTCGTGCGTGTCTCGTCTTACGGTAACTAAATTACAGAAAGTTTCAAATATTTTAAATGTTATTCATAAACTTTGAACGAAAAGTAAATACATTTGCGTAATACTACATATGCAATAGCTAGATACAATAAAAATGGTTTTCCATCTGTACAAGTGGAAGAACTATACGCTCGATACATAAATAATATATATTTTTTTTTTTTTTTTTGAGAAAGGGTTTACTGTTAATTTTGTATATTGTATCAACACGAAGAAGAAATGTAGTCATTGAAGAATACACGACAAGTGACCAAAACAAAATAAGCATACACGACATAGTTATTTTTGGTTGGCGTGTTCAGATTTATATACGACACTTCGTTATCTAAAACATAATTAATGACAACACATGCACCGTGTTTTTGATACAATAATACTACGTTTTAGCATAATTATTATGTCCAAAGTAAGTTAATTAATTGTTTTTATAAAGACTCAGACGCGTAAATAAAGTTTTGAAACTCTTAGAAAGTAAGAAAATGGGTTTAGACTTTTTTTTTTAATCAAGATAGAATATGACTCGATTACATCGAAACATATTATAATGTAATTTATTTTTCATAGAAAATGTATATATTTAGATAATACAGACAAAAAAGGATTTGAACCATGAGTCAGCAGTCAGCAGTCAGTATCCACACGATTATAAAAATAGATAAAACAAATACAATATGACTAAAATAATAGATAAACCAAATTAAAAATAACTCAGCTCCCTTTAAATACTCTCTAAACCTCTCACTTTCTTCTTGGTGCCTTCTTCTTTGTTTGCAAATTTCCTCCATTTTCTCAATTACTCAAACCAATTTATTATTGTGCAATGGATTTCTCTCCGATCAATTGTCTCATTTTCGGTAAATTATAGTAGAGAGAATTATAGTAGAGAGAGTATCTAACACGGAAATGTTTTTTTTTGTGTGTTAAATTGCATTTACTAAGCTAATACTAATAGTTGTTTATAATTTTGTAGATTTGGATGACACATTATACCCTCTCAAAACCGGAATAGCGCCAGCTCTCAAGAAAAACATCGACGGTAATAACAACATAACAAACACAATAATAATGCTTTTTTTTTTTTACTATTCTTAAAAGGCATTCTATTCACTTTTATATTTTTCTGGGCAGATTTTCTAGTGGAGAAATTTGGATTCTCAAAAAGTAAAGCTTCAAGTCTAAGAGTTGAACTCTTCAAGACTTATGGAAGTACTCTCGCTGGTCTCAGGGTAAAATTTTTTTTTTTTCAAGTTTGTTTATAATTAGTTCATTATTGATTTATCTCACCCATTTTTTTTTGCTTCTTATGAATTTTGTAGGCTTTAGGTCATGATGTTCATCCTGATGAATACCACAGGTGAAAATCTTTGTCAATTTATAAATTGAAATATATATATATATATATATATATATATATATATATATATTTGAAACCCATTTATTTTCTTAAGCTTATTTTCATGGAAATGTATTTTGTGTTGTAGGGTCGTGCACGGAAGATTACCGTATGGTTCCATCGAACCAAACACTAAGCTACGAAATCTTCTTAACAAAATCAAACAGAGAAAAATTGTAAGTTTAATCACGCAAATATTTATATACATATCCCATTTATATCTAAATATATTTTTATTTATATTTTACAGAAAATGATCATGTTTTGTTTCTTGGTCTAGATATTCACGAATTCTGACAGGAATCATGCAAAGAAGGTTCTAGAGAAACTAGGTTTAGAAGACTGTTTCGAAGAAATGATTTGTTTCGAAACGATGAATCCGAATTTATTCGGGTCAAAAACAACCCGACCCGATGAATACCCGGTCGTTCTCAAACCTTCGTTGACCGCAATGGATATTTGCATTCGTGTCGCTAACGTTGACCCTCGCCGAACCGTAATATTCTTTTTTTTTTAAATATTATAATTTTGATAAATCCGTAGCTGCCAATACACGTATACTGATTTCACATTTTTATATATATGAAAATAGGTATTTTTGGACGATAATATCCACAATATTACCGCCGGAAAAGCTGTCGGGCTTCGGACAATTCTGGTAAAATTTTATTATTTCATTCACAATCTATTTTGTTTTCCAACATTATATGTGATATGTGATACTCATTTTCTTATAAAAATATTGTTTAAATTAGGTGGGGCGATCGGAGAAGACTAAAGAAGCGGATTATGCGGTGGAGATAGTAACTGAGATAGCTACGGCGGTGCCGGAGATTTGGACGACGGTGAAGAACGGTGGTGAGAGGATTAGAAGGAGCAAGAGTGAGCTGGAGGGTATGGCTTCAATCACAGCCGTTGGTGCGTGATGTGTCGGAGCCGGTGAATCTGGCCGTTTGATCTTTTTAACGTTAGTGGTTCGGATTGTGTACAGGTGGCGTCCAATTGTCGATAATGCTTGTGAATAAAATAATGCATAGTAGTGGAGATGTAATATTCATCCCATGTGGACACCAAAATGTGAATACGCAATTACATATTTTATCATGTATGTTCACGAATGTTTTTCAATATGAATAAAACCAACTGTTTTTTTTTTGACGTCTAAATATTTATTGCAAGATCTTAACATTTACATGGTCCATTTGATTACATTCTCCTGCAATAAGTTTCTAGCCTGTTTAGCTAAATTATTAGCACTTGAATTTGCTTTTCTAGCAACCTGATTGAAAGAAAAATTATATCTGGTGGCCACCTTCACAATATCTTGAAAATAAATAGTTAGTGGTGAGCTCTCCATGTCATTCATTCTGAGTTGTGGCCTTTGAGTCTGCAATGGCTTGTACAATGTTGCTAAATCTCCACAGAAGACTACATGCTGATATCCAATTCTTGCGAGGCTAGTCACTGCACTTCGAAGAGCCTCCGCCTCAACTTCCATACTAGACGCAACCGGTGCAATTGCTCCCGAGCCCTAGATAAGTGGTACACCTTGTCTGTCGACAAGTATCCATCCTACTCCAGCTGCATTATAAGGGGAGATCCAGGAAGCATCAACAAAACAACATTGGTGCTCTACCTGGTAAATAGCCTGTTGCATAGACGAAGGAATGGAGAGGCTAGCAGTTGGCTTATTTTGCTTATCTTGACCTGCAGCTTGAATATGATCCTGTCCTGTTTCATTTGCGTCAAGCCACACTTTTCTATCTGTTAAAGCTGAACTTATGAGTCTTGGGATAGATCCAACATTCCCTCGGAATACAAGCTCGTTACGATGTTTCCAAATCCTCCATCCAAGAATCATAAATAAAGCTTTATGATCTTCATGAGAATTATTCAATTCCCTGAATGCTTCATAATTACAATGGTATCCATTCTGAATTAAATGAGCTGAGTTTGGATTCCGTAATGGAGCCATTTCCCAGATCTCCCTGCTAACCCTACAAGTGAAAAGTAAATGGTTAACTGTCTCAGCGTCCTCACCACATCTGGGACATATATCATCTTGAACAATACGCTTCTTCTTCAAATTGTGAATCACTGGTAGGGCGTCATGAAGAGACCTCCACCAAAAATACTTTATTTTAGGAGGCACATTCATCAGCCAAATTGATTTAAAGAGATGGATTGGGACAGATGAGGTCTGATCTTTCTCTGACTGGAGAAGATTACATCCTGACTTCACTGTGTAATTACCATGCTTGGTATATGTCCATGTGGCAGTGTCAGCTACCCCTGTTAAAGATGGACGAATCATGTAGATAAGAGGGACCTCATGAGGATGACAAAGAGCTTGGACTTTTGTTCTATTCCACTGACTCGTGCCTTGAATTAGTAAATCTTTGACCTTCATTTCAGGAAATAGAAAAGCTCCATCACCTGTTGGAGGGCAGGAAGGTGTAATTGGTAACCAATTATCTTTCCAAACCTGAACATCCTCTCCATTTCCAACTCTCCATCTAATTCCTTTCTTTATCAGCTTATTTCCTTTCAAGATTCCTTTCCAAGCAGAACTAGCATTCCACCTCATAGTAGCTTGAAGCAAGGAATTTTTCGCATAATATTTTGCTTTATAAACTCTTGCAAGTAATGAATAAGGATCTTTCAGAAGCCTCCTGCTTTGTTTTGCCAATAAAGCAATGTTGAAATCTTTAAGATCCCTGACCTCTAGTCCTCCTTGATCCTTTGGTTTAGTAATTTTCTCCCATGATATCCAATTGAGCCCTTTCTTATCTTCATGAGCCGACCACCAGAACTTCCTTGTAGCCTGAACCATTTGATTAAGAATGTGATGAGGCATCAAAAAGCACGACATTGCATAAGAAGGAAGAGCAGTGACAATTGATTTCACCAAAACTTCTTTTCCTGCAGGAGAAAGATACTTTGAATACCAATTGTCCATGCTTCTTTGAACCCTTTGGACAAGATAGGAAAAAGTATCATTTTTATTCCTACCTATATACTCAGGAAGCCCCAAGTATTTCCCCAGGCCACCAAGTTTTGTTATATTAGTTGCCTCAAGAATGTAATTTTTGATTTAAGTTGGGGTACCTTTTGCAAAAGTTATAGCGGATTTCTGGAAATTCACCGCTTGTCCTGATGCCATCTCATAGGTCTTTAAGATGTTGAGTAAAACTCTACATTCCTGAGGAGAGGCCTTGCAAAATAAAATTAAGTCATCAACAAAAAGAAGATGTGAAATTTGCAGGCCCAGAGCGACTTGCTTTGAATCCATTAATTAGTCCTTGTTGAGCCGCTGTGTTGATAAGGTAAGAGAGACCTTCTGTGCATAATAAATATATGTATGGTGAGATGGGATCACCTTGACAAATTCCTCTAGAAGGAAAGATTTTTGCAGAAGGAGACCCGTTAAGGAGCACAGAATATGAGACCGTCCTCACACATGTCATGATCCATTTACACCATCTTTCAGAAAAACCAAGCTTGCTCATAATTGCCTCAATGAAACGCTATTCCAATTTATCAAATGCTTTGCTAATATCCACCTTAAGCGCCATAAAAGGATCCTTAAGCTGTCTGGTATGCATGGAGTGAAGCAGTTCATGTGCTATGAGGAAATTATCACTAATTAGTCTATCGGGAATAAACGCAGATTGATTTTCCGTTATGATGTGGTGAAGCAATGGTTTCAACCTCTCTGCTAGAACCTTAGACAAGATCTTGTAAACCACATTGCTAAGACTAATAGGCCTGAAGTCCTTAATATCAACTGGTGACTCAACTTTAGGGATTAAACAAATATAAGTATGATTGAGATCATGATCCAGTTCAGTTGTCTCCAAGAAATGTCTAATAAAGCTTACCACTGTCTCCTTAATAACACCCCAATGCTCCTTATAAAATCCTACTGTGAATCCATCAGGACCTGGGGATTTATCCGCATCCATATGTTGTAGAGCTCTGTAAATTCAACTGTTGATTGAGTCTTTAAGATTTTTCGAATTTTTTTTTTTTTTTTAATTTTATACTTTTATTAGATATATATGCAACTGATTTTTTTTTTTTGGTTGGGAGATATATATGCAACCGATTAAAATTACAAGCATATCAATGATCAGCTCAAGTTCATAACCGTTGCTGAAGAAATTTAAATTCTTCTTCTTAGAAATCAATTTCCAAAATCTGAAACATTTTTTATTACTAGGATCCAACCCGCGTATTCACGCGGGTAATTGTATTAGGGTGGGAAAATAACTCATAACCGAACCGAACAAAACCGAAAACATGGGTATTGGTTCGATTTTGGGTATTCGGATTATACCTATTAGTTCATAGAAATAATAGACCGAACAAAACCGAACCCTAACCTAAAGTATAACATATTTGTGTTTTATTTTGTGGTTATGGATTTTGTCTTTTATTTTCTTTTCCTTTTGGTGTTTCATTATTGACTTTAGACTCAAAACACTTTGAAAATAATGTTCTTGCGTTTCATTTTTAATTTTGCAATTGATTTTATAGGTTTCAATATGATTATTCAGTTAATAATTGAAATTGAATTGAAACCAAAACAATTTGGTTTTCATATAGACCTCAAAAATGTGACACCGAACCAAACCAAAACAAAAGCGAAACCAAACCGAACCGACCCATAATTCATTTAGTATATATATATGGTCTCATTTTAGCGACAACCGAAAAACCGAACCACATAACCTAATGTCCTCCCCTAAATTGTATAATCGATTTGTTGTATTTTGATTTAAAATAAATATTTCTTTATGTTGTGTTATGAACTCTGCACAATGTCATCGTACAATATCATTTTGATATAAATAAGATATTGTGAATTTAAAAAAGACGGAAATATTGCCCTATTATAAATCTGGGATTTGATCTCGCCACAATGACTATGTTTTGCAAATATGATGATTAGATTCTCATCTTTAATTGTAACTGTGAGCAGAAATGGTCTAAGTTTAGATTAACTGATTTATGACCTTCAACACCGATCACGGTTTGTCAAACACCTTTGAACATATAACTTTGTAATAATCTAAGTTCCATGTCGATTGCATTGCCTACATCAAACTCACGGATGCAATTACATCAAATTCACGCCGTTTACTTATGGAATTCGTCGTTATATAGTTTTAAGCTAAAATCATTATTTAACAATGAAAGGAACATGAATATTTAAGGGTGATCATTATTTAACAATGAAAGAAACATGAATATTTAAGGGTGTTTTTTATTCTTTTTTATTTAATGTGCGTGGAACTTTATTTTCACCACCGATTATCTCTCAATTGATGCCTCTTTCACTCGCACTAAGAGCATGATTATCATTAGTTATTAATGTTGGGGTGCTAAGTGATTTGTTTATTATAAATTCTATTTGGATATCACTATTCACCTATTTTATTTTATTTTTAATTGTTTTTCTTAGTTAGCAACCCACCTTTAGGTAGCTATAATCACCAAAATTAACACCCCATATATCACTATTCAACTATTTTGTTTAATTTTTAATTATGTTTATAAGTTACCAACCCACTAACAACCCTCGATAATCATGCTCTAAGCGCTTACATCCAAATGCGAGTTCCAACATTTCCGAGTCACAGAGACAAGCGATCATAATCACAACTCATTCTGAATGTCCAAACCGACGTCGTGTGCACTATATCAAACTGGAAGCATAGGATGGTGTGGGTAGTTATGATCTACGAAGGTATTTCCTATCCTCTCTAACAATGGTTTATTCATCTTGATCATTTAACCTTTGTGTTATCACCAGCGAGGACGAATCTGATTGGGGCCGTACCGAGTGTTACATTCAATTATAATTATTGAGGATTTGTGAGAGATAGTAGTAAATAATTTAAGGGGTTTCTTGGTGGAGTTTGCCCCACGATTAACGCCAAATACAAAACGGTGACGGTAAGAAAACATAAAATGAATATCTAAAAATGCTTAGGATCATAGTCTTTGGCCAAAAGACGCATATTAGAAAAAGGCGCATTAGTACGGCCAGTTACTATGCTTCCCTAGTTCCCCCTATAATTTTTTTGTTTTTTTTAACATCATCAAGAACTTTATTAATAGGAAAAATATGGGTATGATCCTCATGGAGGATTTAGTCTATACAAATCGGAACAAAACGAAAAATGTTGTGTATTTGAAAAGGCTTCCTTTGCCAACTGATCAGCCGCTTTATTGTGAACTTAGAAGTTAATTCCTTTGTCATTTAGAAGATTGTTCACAATCCCATCGTCTCCTTCAAAGATAAAATTTGTAAAACCACAGCTCCACGTATATTGCTATAACCTTGTAGCTCTCCTTCGTTCTATAATTTATCGGGCATTTTTTATATTATTTGTGATTGGTTAAGAAAATCTAATTGCATTACCCCTTGATATATGGAATAGACTAACACTTGAACCACGTAGGCTAAACATTGTGTATTCGTGGGCGTCTCTTTAGATAAAATAGAAAATACGATATGAGACAAAGTGCTTTTGTTAGACACTTTAAGAAATTATAACGGTTTTTTTTTTAATATTCACACTAAGACAAGCCTTGATTTCGCATTTGTTCTTTAACTTGACATGTATTTCCTATCTTTTCATAATCTTCATTCCTTTGAGAAAGTGTGACAGTGTGATTAATAGGTACACGTAAACAACAATACATACAATTAACGTGAGGAGGATATCAAATCGAAAGGGAATCCTAGTTTACACCTGCAAATTTTTGAACAATGCTTTAATTTTGTTCTTTCCTCCTCTTTGTACACTGATGAAAATGGATACTGAAATCAATCAAACCAATGAGGAAATTTAATCATTGCCACTTGTTCAATTAATAACCTTGGATAAAAACTTCCATGGCTCATGGATTACACATATATCATATATGAGTGTCTCTAAACAAAGAAGAAAAGTTATAAGATAATGAAAACCATGTGAGAAATATACATCTAAGTATATATCTCAAGTGAATTCCTTTAACACAAAATGAAAAAGAGAAACATGCATCGACTTACAATGATTTGAGGGCAAGCATCCATTACACTATGAGAAGAGAAATAAACCTTTGATATTTACTGGTACTTTTGGATCCGGCCTCCTTCGTTTCGTGATTGATTTCCTGATACCGAAATCATGTTTCTCCTCTTATCATATCTCCGGCGAGTCCTCTGGTACAGCCTTCTGTAACTTTCATCACATTACTTCTCTGGCAAATTCCCCTACTTTGCACCGGTCGTGCAAAATATCATGTTTTGGCTCCGACAACTTCCCCTATTTCCTCTCCGATTCTTTTAAAATCCCATGTTTTCTCTTCAGCCACCTCCCCTGTTTTCTCTCCGACCATTCTGTCTCCTTTGGCATCTCCTGCTATTTCTCCGACGATTTCGCCTTTTTCCTCTCCGACTACCATCGCTCAGGTCTGCCATGAGACTACATGGTGAAAATATACTATATTGCTAGTATAGGGTTTTCATGGAGAAATACATGATCGGTATTTATTTGTCTTCTTGCAGCGAAAAATTCATGTTTGATTTGTTTGTTTGCGTAATTGACTTTTATAAACCCATGGAAGGTTGCGTATGGAATTAGAGGAGAGGCCATTTAAAAAAATGCGAGTCGCTATAACTGTATACAATGAACCAAGAAGAAATAGTTTCTTTTCAACTATTGGTAGGCCCTCTCAAGCAACGTTTTTGTGTTAGGGATTCGAGAATTACAATGATTTTTCATACAACGACGTTGCGAAAGTTATGGGCTGGCTAATTTCATGCCCAATAGTAAACAAATAAAATCCATTATCAAACTCACGGAGGACACGTGTCAAGCAACCGTAGACTGAACCCAACTTTTATAGTATATATAATTTTATTTTTGATCTAGAATAATAATAGTTTACGTTTTATTATTGGGTTACGAAATTCACCAAAAAAAAATAAAATTCTCCTACTACGAAAATGGGCTATAATAGGCCCATTAAGGGACATGAGGCCCAATTCGGAAACTAAATCGTTTCCTCCCATATACCCTTCCACGACGAAATCAAACTCCAGACAAAAGAGCCACCGTGATTTCATGACGGAGACAGCACCGGCACCGGAGACGGAATCGGTTATAGCCATGGCAACGGAAACCGAGCCGATAGAGATGTCGATGAAAGTGGATGGTGAAGAGGAGGAGAAAATTCGGCGGCAGAAGAAGCTTGAAGAAGCTCTCGAGGCCAAATCTCTTCGCCGGATTATCAGTGCTTACCTCAAGTATCTCATTTTTTTATTTCGATCTTTATATAATTTCGTACCTGAAATGACACTATGTTGGGTGGATTTAAGGAGAATTCTCTGAATGATTGGAATTTCGAATCACAAATTTGAATATTGGTTTGTAGGATACTTTACTTTTTCTAATGTTACCTTCACACGGAAGGTGAATGCTCCAATTCATTGCTTTTGATTCTTGTATTTGTTATTTGGTTACTGAATCTGAGACTTTCTGATCCAAGTTTGAAACTGTAGACTTTAAAATGATAGTTGGTGAATGTAATCTTACACCTTAGTTTGATGATGCTCAGTTTTCGTGAAAATAACCTTGTTACTAGGTTGAAACGTTCTGCATTGTTCTTGGTTGAATTGTGTGTGTGTTTAAGTAAGGTGATTAGGTTGAAAGGTTCTGCATTGTTGACCTTCTTTATGTTTGGAAATTTGACAGTTATCCAGAGGCTTCGGAAGAGGATCTGAAAAAATGGGAAAGATCCTATCGGAAGCTGTCTCCTGCACATAAGGTAAATTTGCTACCTGGTTTGTAGCCTTAAGACATGTGATGTGATTATTAGTGAGAATAGTGGCATGGTCTATTAAAAATGTCTTTAATGTGGTTTACGGTTTGCCAAAGTTGCGTTTAGTAGCTATTCATTTATGCAGTTTATTATTTCTTGTGTTACCATATTGATATGATGTTAAAAGTTTTATTGCTATATATCATAATTTAGAGTTCAAGATTAAGACACTCGTGCACAACCGTTAAGAGATCATCAAATGATTTCAAGTCAAGTTGATTTTTTTTTCTGAATCTCCTTTGTTTGCTTTATAGTTGTAATAGAACTAACTATATCAGCGATGCCTTTTTTTCTTTTTCTTATCCAGGCACTTGTACCCCATTACCCTATGAAGTTTCAGAAATTAAGAAGGTGAAATCTATAATCACTAGATCTTTCTCTATTTTATAGCCACATTGTTGTCTAGATAAGTGTCCCATGATATTCAGATTTTTTTTTCCATTATAGTTGCTTCGAGGTTCAGATATGATTAGTTGTTTCTTCGTTCGTACTTTGTATCATGGATGAATACTGATGCTGCTTAACGTTTTCAAAAACCTTTGTAGTTTAAAATGTTTTTTTTCTTTTCTTTTTCGCAATAATGAAATGCCCTCGAGATTTTGAGGTTAGGGGCAGTCTAAATAAGTAACAAGCAAGTTTCTGGTGACATTATTGCAATCCTACTTAATATGTGACCTCTCGAGGATGATTACTGAAAATAGGTTGCATGTGTACAGAAGGATACCATATTTTAGAATTAAAGTCTGAGTTCTCAACTCTGTTTCAAATTCAGATCACTATTATTTACCAGACGGAGTAGTTAAGTATTTGATTGCCTGAATCTTGGTAGGTTTATTGCATGTTGACATATCGTTTTATGATATTTGTATCGTGCTGCCTCTTAAACGCAATAATATGCTTTGCCAGATTGAGCTCGAGCTATTTATATCGTGTTTGTGCTCATCCCAATTATAGTCTGTTTGAAATATGAGTAAGTTGTTGGACTTTGTTGTTTGCAGGTGTATATCTATGAATATATATTTCATATTTAATATGCTTCAGGTCAGTTGCAGACATTTCTTCTTCTATTCCCTTGGCGTTTCAATTCCTTCATGCTACATATTTGATTATGTGATTCGAAACTTGAACCTTGAAATGCTTGATATGCTAGAAACAATCCATGTCATGGAGTAATCATAATTTATAATTACTTGGCAGGCTTTTGAGCCCCCTATAGACTTGAGTCAGGATCTTGATGGTTATGAAGGCTCAAATCTTGATTGTGCCCCAGATGAAAAATATATACTAGATGAAAGGCATGACTCCTCTTGTCAGCCTGACCTGACCAATAGTTGTACATATCCGGAAGAAAGTAAACATATTCGTGAGCCAATAACAGGAATGCGGTCTGTTGAGGTCAGATCAAGGCATTGAAACTTTTCACTTTTTCATTTCGAATCTTTGATTTATTCGTATAAATGCAGGAGCCTCAAAGGAAGGAAACTCATGATCATTTCCCTAAGAATCACTCTGCAGTCACAAAAATCAGTAACCAGAGATATGATTGTGATGGAGGCCAGTTAAATCATGACCATGACAGTGTAATGCCAACTCATATACGTTAATAAATAATGTTGACTATCGTTAGGAATGCGCAGTTACCTTGGTCCTTGGTTATCATCAGTTATAGAAGATCTTTAGTTGGTGGATCATATGAATATTTCTCGTATTCCAGTTCAATTGAATATTACCTGGTATTGTATCTTTAGTACGTGTTCTACTGTCAAGCATAGGCTTTGTTGTGTTTATTCCTGCATCATACTCCATTTATGACTGTAAAGTTGTTATTACAATCCATGTGATTTTTCTAATTCTTATGTTGCTCTTTTCTTTCTTAGGTATCATTTTCATCCCATGATTGGTTGGATTCATCGTTACAGACACATGTTCCCCTGGTTGATGTAGATAAGGTATGTTTTTTTCACTTTTTTCAATGGGTGATAATATTCATTTTCTTTATCGTAGGTTATCATAATTGTATTAGAGCTCTTGTAGTGGGAGACTAAGATCAAAGGCAACCTGTTAGAACCTATTTTCAATCTCTATTTTTTCCATTAGGCAGTTTGGAAAGTTACGGGGGTCGATTTCTCTTCATGTAGTTTTGCACCAATCTATTACTTTAAAATGTGCATGGTTTTGTTGTATTCTAACACAGGTTCGTTGTATAATAAGGAATATAGTTCGAGACTGGGCAGCAGAGGTAACATAACTTTGTTTGTCATTTTCTTGTGACAATGATATACTCAGATTCTCTTTTTAATATCATATCACAATTTACGACTTAAGCTGTTAGTGGTATGTTCTTTTTACTTACAGGGTCAGAGAGAACGAGATCAATGCTACAAGCCTATCCTTGAAGAGCTTGATTCCTTGTTTCCTGATCGTCAAAAGGATAGGTACACTATATTACCGCTATTTGCTACTTTTAACTCTCTGGCCTCTCATCAATGCATTCTAAGATAGTGGAAAAAGTATTTTTGTCTTTACTATTTGATATCCAAAACTGGTGGCTTTCTGTCTGATCCACGAAGTCCCGTCAGAGACTTGACTAAAGAGAGACAGACAAATTGGCAAATGATTTTAGCTCCTTTATTGCCTCTTGAGAACTAACAAGGGAGATAGAGAAGACAACTAGTATTTGGTTGAGCATTTTAGTACCTGCGGCATTTGCTCTGCTTACGAAGTTAATTATATGATTTGCAGTATCCCTCCTGCCTGTTTAGTCCCTGGTGCTGGACTTGGACGGCTGGCCCTTGAAATTTCTTGTCTAGGTATGCAATTGAGGATTGGAATTTTTTTTGTTGCTATGATGATAATAAGAAATGTAACAAATCTTTGTACATTGGAACAGGTTTCATAAGCCAAGGAAATGAATTTTCATACTACATGATGATATGCTCAAGTTTTATTCTGAATTAGTAAGAGTTTCTTGCTTTCTTAAAAACATTATCTTTTATACACTTTACTTGTCCGTCTGTTGTAAGGTGAGATATTTGGTCTTTCATGTTGTATTAGAAAAGAGAAATCAATTTAGATACCCCCAATAAGTTATTCACATATTTTTCCTCTAACATTTTTCACATCAGCCAACTTCTAACTTTGCTGAGTGTTCTAAATTACTTTTGGATAGTCCACAATGTGGTTTCTTTGTTGATATATCTCTAGATTTGGTTGAGGTAATTTCTTACTTTTGGTCCATTTTTGAGTTTTGCTCAGCTTTATTTTTTTTCATCAGTTCACAAGTTCCTGGAGAGTGGACAATATACCCTTGGATACACAGCAACTGCAATTCGCTCTCTGACAATGATCAACTACGCCCTGTTTCTATTCCTGATATTCATCCTGCTAGGTATGCCTTATCGAACCTCAAAAAGAACTAAATGGCTTATTGTTTTAAAATGTGTTGTTAGTTTTAGGTAGGAAGACTTATCTGTTTTCCTGGTTAAACACAAGGGAACTCAATCGAACGTGACCAAGCAATTTGTATTTATGAGTTCATGCTACAACAATCATTATGCCACTTTACTAAACATGTAAAACATTTTCTTGGAGCAGTGCAGGAATAACTGAAGGTTTCTCCATGTGTGGTGGTGATTTTGTTGAAGTATATAACGAGTCAAGTCAAGCAGGTAGGAAGCCGTGACCACTTGCTTCGTATTAGCCATATATCTGATTTAAGATTTCAGCTCTGACAAAGATCCGTTCATATGTTACTAATCCTCTTTAGTTCATACCGATCACACTGAATTTCAGGAATGTGGGATGCAGTTGTGACATGTTTTTTCATCGACACTGCTCATAACATCATCGAGTACATTGAAACCATATCCAAGATCTTAAAGGATGGAGGAGTAATTTCCTTGTTACGCTCTTTACAATGCCTTTGTATTTCTCCTGACTATCTAATTCTTTTTTTTTTCTATCAGGTTTGGATAAACTTAGGACCTCTGTTGTATCACTTTGCGGATACATATGGCCATGAAAATGTAAGCATTGGATTTGTCCCACAATCTTACTTTGATTTTGATATCACAACATACTTTCTTGTTTCTTCTTTAGGAAATGTCAATCGAGCTAAGTTTGGAGGATGTAAAGAGAGTTGCTTCACATTATGGATTTGAGATTGAGGTAATCTACACAACACAACAATTTACATCTTCTAGTCGAAAGTGAAACATCTTCTGTTCTTTGACACTCGTAACATTTGCAGAAAGAAAGAACAATTGAAACAACGTACACTTCAAATCCCCGGGCTATGATGCAGGTCGGATTTGATTATCTCTCTAACCCCTAAGCTCAATTTCATTATCTGTTTCTATATTTGGGTGACTAATTTTGGATCTCGAAAAGGTGGTTTTATATATGATGTTGTGTGTGTTGCAGAACCGATACTTTGCTGCCTTCTGGACAATGAGGAAGAAGAAGTGTACAATAACAACTTAACCAAATATCCCTAAAACTATATTCATTCTCAACTTTGTTTAGCTGCATCTGGATTTCTTTGTTTTCCTTTCTTCATTTTGATGAATTAATGGTCCAATCTAAAACAAACACTATTTGTTTTGTTGTTATAAACTAATAAATTCTGTTCTGAGTTAACGAAAAATAAAACTAATGTGTTCACCTTTGAGGTTTAATCTAACTTATTAGAGCTCTATACTTTGTTTTTCACATCTCAGCCTCCACTCATACTCTTGATACAATCAATGGTTCAACACATTCTTTTTTTTTTTTTGTCGAGGTTCAACACATTCTTTAGTCTACAAAGAATGGCTTGAAAACTAATTTATATCAAAATCTAATCAAATAATTGTTATATATCATGTTGACATTACATACAGTTTGACAAAAAATAGATGCAATCTGTTAGGTGAAATGTTTATCAATAAATATTGACGACGAAAAAAAGTCAGTCAATTCGCTCACTATGAAACACTTCAGCTTTTAGTCGTTTAGCGAAAGTAAGACTTCAAAAGAAAAAAAAAACTAAAAAAAAATCATATCTACCATTTCACATAGAATTTCAATTCGACACATCCCACAAATTTTTTTTTGTTTAAATACAACAATCGATAAAATTTAAAAAATTACATAAAAAGATGAAAATATCTTATATTTTGAAACAAAGCAAAACCTCAAAAATCTCTTATATTAAAAAACAGAAAATGATAATGATTTAAAATCAAAGATAATTAATTTTAGATAAATAAGTGAATTACAGATTTTACTTTAAAAAAAACACATCGAATACACAAACGATATATTTATGTTAAGAACTCTATAATCTGAATTAGGAAACCGTGTCACCAAACCATGGTGTGAATGATATATATAAAACATACTATATTGTTATAAACTATTATGATAATATTTGAAGACTTTTGTGAGTTTCAAGAACTCACTCAAACCACGTAACTACACAACTTGCATTTCATCTCTCTATATAACAACGAATTGTTGAGTGACTGAAACTGCCAAAGAAAAAAAACCATTTGCAATTCCTATAAACTTTTTTCACACATATAACCATCAAAAATGTCAAATTCGCGTTTGCGTTTCTCCTCTCTCGTTTCCGTCCTCAGTTATTGCGTTTTCTTAACCATCTTTACTACTACTACTATTGTCTCTGGTCAACGATGTCGTCCTGACCAAACCGAAACGCTAAAACGTTTCAAAAACGAGTTTGCGTTATCCAGCAGCTGTAGAAACGATGAGGCCAACTTCTTCAACGGTGTGGTCTGCGATAACTCGACCGGTTCAGTCACGGTTCTAAAACTCCCTAGTGGTTGTCTACGTGGCACTCTCAGATCAAACAGTAGCCTCTTCGAGTTACGTAATCTTCGTTACCTAAACCTCTCTTTCAATTACTTCGCTTCTTCTTCCTTATCCTCTTCTTTTGGACAACTCAACAATCTTGAGGTTTTGCTTCTTTCTTCTAATGGCTTTCTAGGTCAAGTTCCTTCTTCTTTACGTAACCTCACAAACCTATCTCAGTTAATACTTTCACATAATAAACTCACTGGAAATTTAACATTTTTACAGAATTTAACCAGGCTTGTAGCTTTGGATCTTTCTTATAATCAATTCTCTGGAACCATACCTTCTTCTGTATTCTCCATGCCTTTCTTGACTTATCTTGATTTGAGTGAGAATCATTTCACTGGCTCTATGGAATTAAAACTCTCTAATTCTTCTCCTCCTAAGCTCGAGATTTTACTTCTTGGTAATAACCATTTTGATGTAGAGATCATAGAGCAAGTTTTAAAGTTAGTTAATCTTCGGTATCTCGGTCTTTCTTTCTTAAACACAAGTTTTCCTATTGAGTTAAGAGTCTTCTCTTCTCTCAAATCTTTGTCGTACCTCGATCTTCTAGGTAACGGTTTAACACCAACGAGTGTGGATTCCGATATTGATTTTCCAAACATGAAGATCTTGAGCTTGTCTAGATGTAACATTGTTGAATTCCCTAGATTCTTGAAATCTTTAAAGATGTTAGAGTATTTAGATCTTTCCGATAACCGAATCAACGGGAACGTCCCTGTTTGGTTATGGAGTCTTCCTAGTTTGACCTCTTTCAGTCTTGTTAACAATTCTTTTACCGGTTTCGAAGGTGATTTAGATCATGTTTTAGTCGATTCCTCGGTGCAGATACTAGATTTGGCTTTAAACTCTTTCAAAGGATCATTCCCTTATCCACCACTCTCTATAATTAACTTGTCTGCTTGGAACAATAGTTTTACCGGAGACATTCCTCTTTCGATATGTAACCGAACGGATCTTGATGTTCTTGATTTGTCCTACAACAACTTCAGCGGCTCAATTCCTCCATGTCTAAGTAATTTCACTATAGTGAATCTCCGGAAAAACAAATTAGGAGGAAGTATACCGGACGAGTTTTATAGCGGCGCTACGACACAAACATTTGACGTTGGATACAATAGACTTACCGGGAAGTTACCAAGATCGCTCTTGAATTGCTCTCTTCTAAAGTTTCTAAGTGTGGATCACAACGGAATCAACGACTCGTTTCCCTTCTGGCTCAAGTCATTACCGAATTTGAAGGTCCTTACGATTCGTTCAAACAGATTCTACGGTCCTATATCTCAACCTAATGATCAAGGTCCTCTCGCGTTTCCCAAGCTTCAGATTTTTGAAATATCGCATAACATGTTTACCGGAAGCTTACCAACTAACTACTTTGCGAATTGGAGTGCGACATCCCTCAAAATGAACGATGAAGATAGGCTTTATATGGGAGATTTTACGAGTAATCAGTATACGTATGACGATACTTTGGATTTGCAATACAAAGGTCTATACATGGAGCAAGGAAAGGTTCTTACTTTCTACGCGGCGATTGATTTCTCTGGAAACAAACTCGAAGGAGAGATTCCGGAATCTGTTGGTCTTTTGAAGTCGTTGATCGCGCTCAACTTATCAAACAACTCATTCAGTGGACATATACCAATGTCTTTTGCTAATGTTACCGAGCTCGAGTCATTAGACCTGTCAAGAAACAATCTCTCGGGGAAAATACCGCAAGAACTCGGGAGACTCTCGTTTTTGGCGTACATAGATGTCTCAGATAATCAACTTACCGGCGAAATACCTCATGGAACACAAATCAGAGGGCAACCTAAATCTTCATTTGAAGGGAATTTAGGGCTATGTGGACTTCCTCTCGAAAGCTGCTTAAGCGAGAAGACACCATCGATACAAGAGCTCGAAGACGAAGAAGAGGAAGAACAAGTGTTGAACTGGAAAGGAGTGGTGATAGCGTACGGGCCTGGAGTTTTGCTTGGATTAGCAATAGGACATGTTGTTTCTTTGTACAAGCCTCAATGGTTCATCAAGAAATGAGGCTACTCTATTACTTCATAATGTAAAGCATTATATAAATTCTTTTTAAAAAAAAGATTCATCAAGCTACAAACAAACACAAATGTAAAGTTTTTTGGATCAATCATCACCATACGCTTTGAAACAGTATCGTTCAACGTAAGGATCATTCACTTCTCTTATCAGAATATCAAGAGCATCCACTTCTCTTATCAAGATTATCGACAAGAATATGCGAAATCGTTTAAGCACCATTAGGACCGGGGGAGACCATGCTTATGACCAAAGTCTTAGTTTGTAGTTTTCGCTCCATTAGACTCAACTGTATTGGATACATTTAGGCATATTCTATTTATTCTAAAGTCAAAACAAAGATGCATTTTTATGTACATAATGGTTTCTTTGGTGTGAATAAAATTTAACATTCATTTCAAGAAAAAAAAGGTTGACCAGAAAACATACATGCCATATTTTCATTAAGATAAAATTTAATTCCACATGTTTTTGTGAATCTTCATTTTCATAGTCAAAGATAAATATACATTGAATACATTGCCAATTAAACTTACATTTTTGTGTTCTGTAAAACGCAATTTGCTCACACTATTATATACAAGTTAATTCCAATAACAATAGCTCTATTATTCTCTCTAAATTCTTTCGCTTAATTATTTACAAACACACCCAAAAAAATGAAGAACTCCATGCAGTTAATCTCTACACTCTTCTTCTTAATCATACTATTCGCCTCACCAGGTATACAAATCTATTTGCTACAATATCAAGTTATTCAATAACCAAATCTACTAAAATATATGTATACACTTGATATGTATACACTTTGATTCACTTGTTTAACCTAGATACATTATTATTTATGCACGTAGTACTATAGTTTAAACTATATTTTTTATTATAGGTATGAAGATCGTGGAAGGAAAACAAATATTTGAAAAAGAAAGCTTGAATCGATTTCATCATGGCCCGTGTACTAATACGTGGTGCGAAATACTTTGTTTCTCTTTAGGCTCCGGTGGTGGTCATTGCCGTGGTACAACATGTGTTTGTAACGATTGATAAAGTCATGTCATCTTCTACTTGAATTATTGAATAAAAACAGAGGCTAATTTTTATATGTTCTATACAAAAATTTATGCTAGTACTTTTTTTCTTTTTTCTTAACTTAATTGATAACTATACAATCCAAACACATAATGACATAAACATATCCCATTTCCGACCCCTAAAATTCATGGTATTGAAAAAAGAAAATAGAATGGAGAGAGGAATTAATATCAATTAAGATGGTGAAAAAATGATATTGAGGGACAATTATGGATGCTAGCACCAAATAAGATCCATGTAGAAGAAAGCATCAAAATCTAAGAATTTGAGTTTATAGAAAAGTACTGAAATGAAATGTTTAATTGGCTCTTGAAACAAATTAACATTTGTTTTTAATGAGGGTCTGTGTGTATAGACTTGATTAGACTTTGCATAAGAGAACTAACCTGTGAGCGAAGGTTTTTTCGGTTTTGTCCACCAAGAGCTCAATTTTCTCACCACAGCCTTCTACAGTTAATGCAAGGAATAGGTATATAATCACAGGGATCGTGGTAATTGAGTCATACTAGCTAATCTATGTTAAACATATATATATATATATATCTATATATCGACAAATATACCTTCTCAATGTTTTCCATCATTACACCTTTATCTTTAGACACTTGAGCTTTCACCTTAGCAAGCTTGCTAATTTCATCAGGATGATCTATGCAATACTGCATGTGCTCTTTCAGTTTCGACCTTTAAGAGAAAGCCAAAACCACTTAATAAACTGTAAACTACAAAACCAACCTCAATATTTAAATACATTTTCAATTTGAATTTGTTTTTAAATTTAATCATGTAACGTGTCAATTTAAAAACTGCATAAACCTCTTGCTTCCTTCGGGTACAACACGAACCTCGCCTTCTTCTATGTAAACCAACTGATCCACTTGCCAATCCCAGGGCAATTTGCACTTGCCCGTCTTCCAAACCGACCATCTCGAAACCCCGAGCTCTTCTAACCGTTTCTTTGACACTTTCCGTTCTACTTTAACATTGTATAGCTCCTCCAATGGCTTCTCTGTCTGCATTGATGTTACCTTAAAGGCTCTCTGAACAGACAAGTTATTTGTTTATACCCATTTGCTAATTCGATTATCATCATCTACTACTACATGAGTTTTTGTTCGGAACAGAGCTATTCCCAATTCCGATGTTTAAACCCATTAAGCAGACAAAGTTTGTAGATTTCCAGAACACAATATAACGTAAGACGAATTTCTACTAATCGAAAGCTAAATTGTTACCTGTGAATGGTGAAGTGAGTCACTTCTCGCTTCAAAAACCCTAAGGCTTATCCATTTCGTTTTCGATGATGACGGTAAAATAAAAAAAAAAAGGATCAAAGTGTAAACTACAAAACCAACCTCAATATTTAGATACATTTTCAATTTGAACCAAAGTTTATTTATTTTTAAATTTAATCATGTACCATGTCACATTCTCCGACACATTTTGCATAATCTTCCAGTATTAGGGAAAATTCCAGTATTAGATAAAAAAATGGTAGATTTAATAAAAAAAAATTGGATTATTGCATATTTGAAAAGAAATTTTCAATTTATTGCATATTTTGTAATAAATTCTAAAACAAATGTTGACCAGAAAACATACATACCATATTTTCATTATGATAAGATTAAATTCCACATATTCTTGTGGTTCTTCATTTTCAGATTTATTACCAATTAAACTTATATTTCTGTATTCTATAAAACGCAATCTGCTCACACTATTATATACAAGTTAATTCCAATAACAATAGCTCTATTATTCTCTCTAAATTCTTTCGCTTAATTATTTACGAACACACCCAAAAAAATGAACTCCATGCAGTTAATCTCTACTCTCTTCTTCTTAATCATACTTTTCGCCGCACCAGGTATACAAATCTAATTTGCTACAATATCAAGTTATTCAATAACCAAATCTACTAAAATATATGTATACACTTTGATTCACTTGTTTAACTTAAATATATTATTATTTATGCACGTAGTACTATAGTTTAAACTATATTTTTTATGGAATAGCAAAAATAAATTTATCTTACAGGTATGAAGATCGTGGAAGGAAAACAAATATTTGAAAAAGAAAGCTTGAATCGATTTCGAAAACTGTGTAGTAATACGGTGTGCAGAATACTTTGTATAAGTCAAGGTGCCCGTGATGGTCGTTGCAGATTTGGTCGTAAAGAGTGTGTTTGTAGTAGGTGATAAGGTCATGTCATCCTCTACTTGAAAAAATATAACGAAATTATCATGAATTATTGAATAAAAACAAAGGCTAGTTTTTATATGTTCTATACAAAAATTTATGCTAGTGCTTTTTTTTTCTTTTTTTCTTAACTTAATTGATAACTATACAATCCAAATACATAATGGCATAAACATATCCTATTTCCCACTCCTAAAACTCATGGTATCGAAAAAAAAAAGAATGGAGAGAGAAATGTCAATTAATATGGTATAAAATGATATTGAGGGACAATTATGGATGCTAGCACCAAATAAGATCCATGTAGAAGAAAACATCAGAATCTAAGAATTTGAGTTTATAGAAAATACTGAAATGAAATATTTAATTGGGTCGTGAAACAAAGTAACATTGGTCAGGAAAAGTTCTTGTAGAAAATCTGAGTTCCTATACAGTGTCTGTTTGCAAAAAGTTTATCACAGAGTTGGAGCATCAATATGATTCTTACATGATATGAAACTTAGTTTTCTTTGTAGTATTTTCCAAGATCTTCACCAACCGATAAAGAAAAAGGAAAACGCTATAAATTACGCAGAGTACACTAGAAGGATCAATGCATCAAATCTGTCAATGGTTAAAAGGTTTCATATAGTATCTATATATATCACAGCTTCGAGAAAACTATATAGATCAAATGAGCAAAGATGCTATTGAAGAAGATACAGTCGTTTCGATTATAGTCAGATATGAGTGCGTCAATGCAGCAATGGAAGAAGAAGAAGAAGAAGAAGAAGAAGAAGAAGAAGAAGAAGAAGAAGAAGAAGCAAATTGAAAATGCAGCAATGGAAAGAGCAATTTCAACGATGTAACATTTGCTAATTACACAAGTGTTTAACATCTAGTTCAAATATTGGTCCACAAGAATCAATATTGTGACTACGGGCAATAACAAATTCAAACATATATATATGTATTAATATGGTCTATACAAAACCAATTTCAAGAAGTACAATCTAAGCAGCAAAATTAACATAGCATGAGAAACTTAAAAACCACAAAAAGAAAAGAAAACGGCACGACGAACTGCTGAATGAGAATGTTCTCGGAGATTATGGAAACTCAGAAAGGACGGTTGGATAACCCCCCGGGAAGACATGTTCCAGATTTTATTTAGTACACTTGAATCCCCTGCATAACGAGCGGATGATGATGAGGATCAAGGCGATGATGATTGCAAGAACAATGAGTTTTATCTTCATGTTCTGAAACCACATCTTTCTTCTCATTTGAGTTCCATGTGTTCTGAAATCTTGCGCCTGTGACACAGTTTCAAGTTTAATTAAAAGTCCAAAACAAAAGACCAAACTCAAGCAGGTCTGTGTGTATGAACTTGGAACCATTTGCATAAGCGAACTAACCTGTGAGCGAAGGTTTTCGGTTTTGTCCCCCAAGAGCTCAATTTTCTCACCACGGTCAAGTACCTAGAAAACGAATGAAAGTTCAACAACGGATACACAGTTTAAGAACTGTTAGGAGATCTCGGAGATTACGAGATCTCTCTTGAATTTACTTTCTAATAGATATTAGGAAAATTAATATTTGTGTATAAGGTATATTTCCTATTCCGTAAATGTAAAGAACTT
This sequence comes from Draba incana, assembly GCA_963576765.1. Taxonomy (NCBI): domain Eukaryota; kingdom Viridiplantae; phylum Streptophyta; class Magnoliopsida; order Brassicales; family Brassicaceae; genus Draba; species Draba incana. Next base: position 4,655,176 of record OY755214.1, on the reverse strand, counting down.
GTTAGAGAAGTTATGTTCTTGTATAAATAAATCTATTGGCTAATGAATAAAACTGAGAGAAACTATTCCACTAGTAAGAAAACGTCTTTCCATCAATACAATTGTACATTCCCTTCTACAGTTAATGCAAGGAATAGGTATATAATCACAGAGATCGTGGTAATCGAGTCATACTAGCTAATCTATGTTAAACATATATATATATATATCACAAATATATTTTCCATCATTACACCTTTAACTTCAGACACTTGAGCTTTCACCTTAGCAAGCTTGCTAATTTCATCAGGATGATCTATGCAATACTGCATGTGCTCTTTCAGTTTCGACCTTTAAGAGAAAGCCAAAACCACTTAATAAACTCTAAACTACAAAACCAACCTCAATATTTAAATATATTTTCAATTTGAACCAAAGTTTATTTGTTTTTAAATTCAATCATGTAACGTGTCAAATTCTCCGACACATATTGCATAATCTTCCAGTATTAGGGAATTTTTTTCAATTTGCCGTAATGTCCAAAAAATCTTTCCAAATATGCCACTGAAATCTTTTTCCAAATATGTTACAATCTATATAAGCGTCTATTGTGTAAAGACAAAATTACTCACAGAAATAATAACTAGTTAGTTTGGGGGGCACCATCGTTTTGTTATCCGTCTTATATTTCTAGTCCTCCTTCTTACATTTGTTATCCTATGTTGTGTTTTTTGTCCTCTAACGGCCACCGTCTCGTCTACCGTCTCAGGCTATGTCCACCACCGGCTATGTCACTGTCGACCCTTGTTACTGTAACCGTCTCTGTGGTAGACATTGGTGGACAAAAAATATAAGACATCACCAAACAAGATGTCTGATCGGAGGACAAAAAATACAAAATCTACCACATAGTAGACGTCCATGTCTTATATTTTTGTTCTTTGATGGCTACCGCCTCGTCCACCGTCTCCGGCTATGTTCACCAGTCTCTAACACCGTCAACAACCGTTTTTCTCAATGTTTGTTGTATAGTGGACATCGGAAGACAAAATACAAGACATTGATAAACTAGACATTCGTGTGGAAAAACCAAAAAATACAAAATCTTCTATAGAGTAGACGTCCGTCTCAGAGAGGGAGAGAGAGGGGGACATCCATAATGTCGAGAAAAAGAACAAGTGAGAAAGATAAAAAAAAAAAAAAAGAGAGATAAAGAGTGAGAGAGATTGAAAGGGAGATATTGGTTTCAAGAAAGAGAGAAAAAGAAAATAGAAAAAAAGAGAATGAGGAAGAAGGGTTAATTAGGTGTATAATAGTTTTATAGATCATAATTAGGTGTATGACATGACCTAAATAGAATTTAGGTAACTAACACCCACTTAAATAAAATTGACTAAAATATCTTTAATGATCTAATTAGTTATAAATAGTTGGCTATTATGTTGCTTGAAATAGTTGACTATATGTTAATTAAAATAGTTGACAATGTAAAACATTGTCTAAGTAAACGTGTGTTTGCTATTTTAATTATAATATAATTCACTATGCTTATAGTTGACTATTTGTGCATGTATAGTCAGTTATTCGGTTCTTTTTAACATTTATCTACAAATAGTCAACTATCATTTCAAAACATATATGACTATGTAAAACATTGTTTATGTAAAAGAGTGTTTGATGTTCTAATTATAATATAGTTCACTTTGTGATTAATTCACTATGCTTATAGTTAGTTACTTATGCATGCATAGTCATCTATCCAATTTTTTTTCCAGTATTTATTTGCGAATAGCCAACTATCAGAGATCTAAATATAGTTGACTATTTATGTTGTAACTGAAAATAAGGCTAAAATGATCATTTTAGATATGTTTCATGTTATTTACCTAATTATAATTGAGGTTATGTTAGATACTTAATTATTGGTGCAATGAGTATTATTAATGCTAATTTCCCGAGGAAGAAAGAAGAAGAAATAATAATGAATAAAATTATAATTTTTCATTCCACTAAAAGACAAAAAAATGGTAGATTTTGTAAAGAAAAACGGATTATGGTAGATTTGAAAAGAATTTTTCAATTTATTGCAGATTTTGCAATAAATTCTAAGAAAAGAAGTTGACCAGAAAACATATATGCCATATTTTCATTAAGATAAAATTTAGTTCCACATATTCTTGTGATTCTTCATTTTCAGATTCCTTACCAATTAAACTTACATGTTTCTTTTCTATAAAACGCGACATGCTCAAACTATTATAAACAAGTTAATTCCAATAATAATAGCTCTACTATTCTCTCTAAATTCTTTCGCTTAATTATTTACAAACACCAAAAAAAAATGAAGATCTCAATGCAATTAATCTCTACACTTTTCTTTTTAATCATACTTTTCACCGCACCAGGTATACAAATCTAATTTACCACAATATCAAGTTATTCAATAACCAAATCTACTAAAATATATGCATATACTTTGATTCACTTGTTTAACTTAACACATTATTATTTATGCACAGAGCACTATAGTTTAAACTATATTTTTATGGAATACAAAAAGTAAATTTATTCTATAGGTATGAAGATCGTTGAAGGAAAACAAATATTTGAAACAAAAAGCTTGAATCGAATGGGACCGTGTGATAATGTGATCTGCAGAATGTTATGTAGGAGTGAAGGTCACCGTGGTGGTCGATGCGTATCCGTAGATTTATTCCATAAAAGGTGTGTTTGTACAAGGTTTTCTACTTAAAAAAAAATAACAAAATTATCATGAATTATTGAATAAAATCAGTGGCTAATTTTATATGTTCTATAAAAAAAAAAATGCAAATACTTCGGTTGGGACGTTTACTTCGGATATCGGAAGGGGAACTTGCGGTAAAAATCCAGATCGGGTTTTCAGTAGAATCACGAGATACAAATTCATGCAACAAACTGAGTTTGGAAAAATCCTGATAACCAAAATTACAACCCAAATTCTCACTGATTTGGGTAAACACAGCTAATCTTTTTACTAGTTTTCCAAAATTTTAAATGCTCAAACGGATAATTCGAGTACCTATCCCATTTCCGATCCCTAAATTCATGGTATTGAAAAAAGAAAATATAATGGAGGGAGGAATATCAATTATGATGGTGAGAAAATGATATTGAGGGACAATTATGGATGTTAGCACCAAATCCAAGAATTTAAGTTTATCGAAAAAAAAAGTACTGAAATGAAATGTTTAGTTGGCTCTTGGAACAAATTAACATTGTATTTAAGTAATAGTTTTTTTAGATTGCTTTTTCCATAGATAAGAAAAGTAATCGGTCAGGAAAAGGTCATGTCTGTTTGCAAAAAGTTTATCACAGAGTTGGAGCATCCGTATGATTCTTACATGATATGAAGCTCGTTTCCTATTAGTATTTTCCAGGATCTTCACCAACCTATAAAGGAAAAGAAAACACGATAAACTACATGAAACAAAACGCAGAGTACACTAAAAGGATCAATGCATCAAAGACTCTGTTACAAAGATCAAGTGTTAAAATTTGAATCAAACATAGCTTAAGCACTTTGTTTAAACAAAGACAATACCATTTTTGAAGAGTGTAAAGTATCAAATTGATTGTTTAAGGAAATTACTTTAGCGGTTGTTTAGCCGCCGATGTGTATCATTGGTCTATTAGCTGTCTTGGCAATGTCAAGTATTCCAGCGTGTTGGTCTATTAGCTGTCTTGGCAATGTCAAGTATTCCAGCGTGTGCGAATTTCTTCCTCTTCACCTGAAACCAATTGCATTGATTTCTCTGGAAACAAACTCAAAGGAGAGATTCCGGAATCTATTGGTCTTTTGAAGTCATTGATCGCACTCAACTTATCAAACAACTCATTCAGTGGACATATACCAATGTCTTTCGCAGATGTTACCGAGCTCGAGTCATTAGACCTGTCACGAAACAATCTCTTGGGGAAAATACCGCAAGAACTCGGCAGCTTAACGTTTTTGGCGTACATAGATGTCTCTGATAATCAACTCACCGGTGAAATACCGCATGGGACACAAATCAGAGGGCAGCCTAAATCTTCATTTGAAGGGAATTTAGGGCTATGTGGACTTCCTCTCCAAAGCTGCTTAAGCGAGAAGACACCATCAATACAAGAGTTCGAAGACAAAGAAGAGGAAAGACAGGTGTTGAACTGGAAAGGAGTGGTGATAGTGTACTGATGTGAGAAGTTTTAACCCGAAATAAATTCGCAAGTGCACAAACAATTGCAGTAGTATAAAGGGTATCGAATCCACAAAGACCAAGGTTACACTATGAAATTATGAGATTTTAAATTAAAGCTAAGATAAAATATGGTTGGTAATTTTCGTAACAAGCAACAACAAATAATTAAACGGTATAAAATGCAATAAAACAAGCACTAGATCAAGGTAATTCGCCGGTGATTTCGGACTAAGAACTGAGCAACTATTCAGGATTCAATTTAAGTACGGTCTAGAACTCAAACATAACAATAATATTGCCCCACTGTCGTGATGTAATCAATAACTTCGTCTAGCAACCTAAATACCTAAACTATCGTTTGGATTTAGCGATGAAAACGAGCATTAACGAGTTGGTCCAATTTGTTTACAATTAATGCTAACAATCAACTGTCGTTGGTTACACACTAATTGCTCACCAATGGTTTTTCTAGCAACCTAGAGCACTGTCGTGAATAAGTTTAACTTGAAATCATAGATTAGGTGATCAAATCAATCTACGCATTACGAATCCCAATTGATGAAGACATATGATATTTATCCTATTTGGCTCAGTCACTAATCATCTTAAATCACCATTGAAAACCTTAATCTAGCTAAAGGACTACTCAAACATGGAGAAATCAAACACAACAAAGCAAATGAGAGAATTCATGATATTATGATAAAAGATTAGGGATTAGAATTCTTCTCAATAGGATTGTGGAATGATCCTCCAAATCTTGAATCCAAAAGCAAAGAACAATTGATCAAAATCTCCCAAAGTGTAAAAGAGAGTCTGAAAAGAAGTCTGAAAAGTAACGTGCAAAAAGGAATTTTTTGGAGTCCTGTTTTAGAGGTGGCTGGCCTCTTATTTATAATTAAAACTAGGTTAAAATCAGATCTGGGTACGGGACCGGTCGGTCCTTGGAAGTGGATCGGTCGGTCCTGATTCCAGGGAGCTGGCCTTCGTGTTCTCCATTGTGCGGACCGGCCGGTCCCTTGTGGAGGACTGGTCGGTCCCGATTCCAGGGACTCTTGGATCTTCGGGCCTCTGGCGAGCAGGTGCTCCACTTTGGGCGAGCAGGTGCTCGGTATAGAGAAAATCGCCTTTTTGCTCCAATTTCCTCTCTTTTGCTATAATGATCTCCAATAACTCCAATCCATGCTCGAGAGCCTCCTAGAACCTGAAAAAAACACAAAAAGAACTAGCAAGAACCAAAAAACAATAGAAAACAATACGTAAAAGAGGCTAAAATACTAATATATCACGTACGGGCCTGGAGTTTTGCTTGGATTAGCAATAGGACATGTTGTTTCTTTGTACAAGCTTCAATGGTTCATCAAGAAATGAGGCTACTCTATTACTTCATAATGTAAAGCATTATATAAATTCTTAAAATAAAAAAAGATTCATCAAGCTACAAACAAACACAAATGTAAAGTTTCTTGGATCAATCATCACTATATGCTTTGAAACAGTATCGTTCAATGTAAGGATCATCCACTTCTCTTATCAGAATATCAAGAGCATCCACTTCTCTTATCAAGAGTATCGACAAGAATATGTGAAATCGTTTAAGCACCATTAGAACCGGGGGAGACCATGCTTATGACCAAAGTCTTAGTTTGTGGTTTTCGCTCCATTAGACTCAACTGTATTGGATACATTTAGGCATATTCTATTTATTCTAAAGTCAAAACAAAGATGCATTTTTATGTACATAATGGTTTCTTTGGTGTGAATAAAATTTAACATTCATTTCAAGAAAAAAAAGGTTGACCAGAAAACATACATGCCATATTTTCATTAAGATAAAATTTAGTTCCACATGTTTTTGTGAATCTTCATTTTCATAGTCAAAGATAAATATACATTGAATACATTACCAATTAAACTTACATTTTTGTGTTCTATAAAACGCGATCTGCTCACAATATTATATACAAGTTAATTCCAATAACAATAGCTCTATTATTCTCTCTAAATTCTTTCGCTTAATTATTTACAAACACACCCAAAAAAAATGAAGAACTCCATGCAGTTAATCTCTACACTCTTCTTCTTAATCATACTTTTCGCCTCACCAGGTATACAAATCTATTTGCTACAATATCAAGTTATTCAATAACCAAATCTACTAAAATAGATGTATACACTCGATATGTATACACTTTGATTCACTTGTTTAACCTAGATACATTATTATTTATGAACGTAGTACTATAGTTTAAACTATATTTTTTATGGAATACTAAAAATAAATTTATTTTATAGGTATGAAGATCGTGGAAGGAAACAAATATTTGAAAAAGAAAGTTTGAATCGATTTCATAATGGCCCGTGTACTAAGACGTTGTTCGAAATACTTTGTTTCTCTTTAGGTTACAGTGATGGTCATTGCCGTGGTAAAACATGTGTTTGTAACGGGTGATAAGGTCATGTCATCTTCTACTTGAAAAAATATTACGAAATTATCATGAATTATTGAATAAAAACAGAGGCTAATTTTTATATGTTCTATACAAAAATTTATGCTAGTACTTTTTTCTTTTTTCTTAACATAATTGATAACTATACAATCCAAACACATAATGACATAAACATATCCCATTTCCGACCCCTAAAATTCATGGTATTGAAAAAAGAAAATAGAATGGAGAGAGGAATATCAATTAAGATGGTGAAAAAATGATATTGAGGGACAATTATGGATACTAGCTGATATATCATGGTTTTTACCCAGTTTAGACCATGATATAAATCCTATATCTAGAGTCTTTTGGTGTTTTCCAGTTGGTTTTTAGAATCTTTACATGTACTAGACGTTTGGAGCATAAAAGATGTTTACTGGGAGTTTTGGAGCATTGCTGAACGAAGTGGCAAAGATTGAAGCGAAGAATCAGAAATCCAAGTTGGTGTCGATCGACACCCTGTTCGATCAAGGAAAAAGCCCGATTGCGAAGAAGTCTGTCCGAAGCCCAAAAATCCCATATGTTTACTTTTATGTTAAAGTCGGTTTAAGACCTCTGTAAATACGTTTTTAAGCCATTGTTTAGGCTTGATGCATTATTTTACTTAGTCTAAGAGATATCTATCAATAAAAGTAATGGTTTCTTCTTTGATTATGTCTGAGTAGTTTCCCTGTTAGGTTTAGGGTTATTCAAAAGTGTTTGATGATTTGCTAGATCTGATCTAAATTGCATAGGATTAATATATTTAGAATGTTCTTCATCTTGTCTTGTGATTAATGCTGATTTTAGATTCATGACCTGAAATCTGATCTTAGGATAATTAATAGAAACAACAGTTTATTGATTACTTGATCTAGACTTTGATGAGCAAAATTCTTTTTCGAAAAGAAATTTGGTTTAGGGTTTTGTGAACAATTGAACTTGAACTTTAATGCTTGTTTAGATTGTTAGGATTTGCAAAGAAATTTGGTTTTCTATGATTTAAATTTAGATAATCTCTGCAGCGAAAGTTGATTGATTTTACATTCGTGTTCATGTTTAAGAACTGTGCATCATAATCCTATCTTTTATTTATCATCTGCATATCTGATTCACCTGCGATTTCCCTGTGCCTAGCCTTTATTCCTATTGATTTTACAACCGTTTTTATAGCTTTTGATTACTTGTTTTACATTTATAATTTACTGCTTAGCTTAATCTGAACCTATTAGATCTATTGTGTTTCTGATTCCCTGTGGATTCGATAACCCTAAGTACTACCGTGATCTCTTAATTTGAGAGAGTAGTTCAAAGTATAATTTGAGCTTATCACTAGCACCAAATAAGATCCATGTAGAAGAAAGCATCAAAATCTAAGAATTTGAGTTTATAGAAAAGTATTGAAATGAAATGTTTAATTGGCTCTTGAAACAAATTAACATTGTACTTAAGTAATAGTTTTTTTAGATTGTTTTTTCCACAGATAAGAAAAGTAATCGGTGAGGAAAAGTGCATGTAGAAATTTCTGAGTACAGTGTATGTTTGCAAAAAGTTTATCACAAGCTACAACAAACACAAATGTAAAGATTTTGTTGGATCAATCATCACCATACGCCTTGAAACAGTATCGCTCAACGTAAGGAGCGTTAAAGAAAAGATCGGCCTCTAACCATTTCGGATACCGAACAAGATCACCGGCTAAAAACTGCATAAACCTCTTGCTTCCTTCGGGTACAACACGAACCTCGCCTTCTTCTATGTAAACCAACTGATCCACTTGCCAATCCCAGGGCAATTTGCACTTGCCCGTCTTCCAAACCGACCATCTCGAAACCCCGAGCTCTTCTAACCGTTTCTTTGACACTTTCCGTTCTACTTTAACATTGTATAGCTCCTCCAATGGCTTCTCTGTCTGCATTGATGTTACCTTAAAGGCTCTCTGAACAGACAAGTTATTTGTTTTCTTGCATTGAATGGTAGAACCAAGAAACGGCGTCGTCATTATCAAACTTGCCATAGCTGCTTCTTTTCAAAATCCAATCTTGCGAAACAAAGTTTTGAATCTGCAGATAAATAAAGAGAATCAAACCCAAAAATCTTAAATCTCCTTAGACACACAATGAGATTTCCATAAACCCAACTCCTAAAAGAGAAGAAGAAAGTGAATTCCTGTAAAGCATGAAGCTTTATCATCTAACTCCTTCGAATTTGGCTTTATCAAGTCAAGATTCACGAAATTTGTATATACCCATTTGCTAATTTTGATTCAGAGAAGTGAAATCTCAAGAATTCCGAAGAAAAATCAGAATTTTTTATGAAATTTAAACCCATGGAGCAGAAAAAGTTTGTTGATTTCAAAACCATAATAAACGTAAGAGAAATTTTCAACTAATCGGAATCGAAATTCTTACCTGGGAATGGTGCAGTGAGTGACTTCTCGTTTCAAAAAACCCTAAAACCCTGATCCAGAAAGCTTATCCCATTTCGATTTTTGATGATGACTGTAGAAAATAAAAAAAGGTTAGAGAGAGGATCATACTGAAAATTTCAAAACCGACCCCAATATTTAGATATCTTTTCATTTTGAACCGAAGTTTTGGTTTTGTTGTATTTGACCCTTGACTCTGTACGTGTCACATTCTCTGACACATTTTCCACAATCTTCCTTCCAGTTTTATTATTATCACACAAACATTCATCACTGTGTTTGAAAACTCCGTTCTGGGTGGAAGTTATCATGGTGGTTCTGCAAATTCAACAGTCTAATGGGTTCGTTAACTGTGCATCAAGGGCTAGGCCAAACCGAGGAAGAAGAAGAAGAGCTTCGACGACAGTGTGTGTTCAAACACAAGTGGCTCCTTCCACTAGAACACAGGTGAGTGTTATTGCTCTTTCTCTTGAATTTGTTCTGTAATTGCTTCAAAAGTTACTTACTTTATGAACTATTCCGCTCAAATTCCATGTTCCTCTGCTTCTTAGTGTAATTGCCGCTTCATATGAAACAAAAAGCTGCAAACTTTATCAGAAAAAAATGATTATGTGGTCTGCATTATGTGTGGATCTATCAAATTATACCAAGAACTGATTTTGATTCTAGTATTTGAATTGTGTAAGCATTTTTTAACTTGATGATGAGATTTTTTTAGCTGAGTATGAGTTTGATCATTTGGATATGCAGAAGATAATGGAGAACATTTCAGTGGGTGGAGAAGCTGGAGGTGCTGGTGGTGTTTACTCTTACAAAGCATTGAAGAGACTTGATAATATTTGGTCCAACATTTGTACTCAACCAACAGGTATATACAAAGAATTGTTACTATTTCATGTAACAAAGAAATGTTATCTTGGTGATGATTTTGCAGGGCCGCAAGAAACGCAGCAAATCGTTTCTAGGATTTCTGGTTCTTCTCAAGAATATGATAATCTCGTCGGAACCTTTGATATAGCGGTTTGTGGGGGTACGTTGGGGATCTTTCTCGCCACTGCTTTATGTGCAAAAGGTTTACGAGTTGCTGTGGTGGAGAGAAATGCGATCAAAGGGGTAAATGTTTGTGGTTGAGATGTGTGATTGGAGAAGTTATTGCTAATGCTTCTTTTTTGGGGTTTGTGGTGATTTAGAGAGATCAAGAATGGAACATCTCAAGAAAGGAAATGAAGGAGCTGATTGAAGTTGGAGTTTTAACAGAAGATGAGATCGAAGAAGTAATCGCTGCAAAGTTCAATCCGGTAAAGCTTCTGTTCAGTAAGAAAATGACTTGATTCTCGATTAAAATCCATGATGCTTACGGCTATCTTGAACAAATGCAGAACAGATGTGGATTCGAGAATCTTGGTGATATATGGGTTAAAGATATTCTTAACCTCGGCGTTTCGTGAGTCCTGTCTCCTCTTATTCTCTGATTAGAAAAAAGAAAAAGAAATATCCTCATGTGATAAATTGGTTTCCTTTTTTTTGTGTTGAATCAGCCCAGCAAAACTTGTGGAAACTGTGAAACGACGCTACATTTCTCTTGGTGGAGTCATTTTAGAAGACTGCAGTCTCTCGAACATTCTTATCTACGATGATTTAGCCGTGAGTTATCTGATGCTTTCTCTGAAAAACATTTTTATTAAGAAGAGATTTCAACATATTGATATGAATAGTTTGAACTTTTTGGATTAATAGGTTCTGCAACTTTCTAAAGGTGACATATTATCTACACGTCTGGTCATCGATGCAATGGGAAATTTTTCTCCTATTCTAAAGCAGGTCATATTCTGGCCTAATTGCTTGTCTTTTCATCTTTTTTTCATTTGCATTAGTCAAAGTCATAAAAATATCATACTTTCTGATTCACTTGCCTTGAGCAAATTATGTTGTCTTGTGACGTTTTCTCATCCCGCATCTCTAAATACATCTAGCTTACCGATTTTACTTCTCCGAATCACTGATTACTAGTACTGCTCGTGTTATGTATTCTACTTCAAAAGATTAAAAGTGGTAGAAAGCCAGATGGGATGTGCCTTGTGGTTGGATCTTGTGCTCATGGGTTTAAAGAGAACTCATCGAGCGATGTGATTTACAGTAGTTCATCTGTGAGCAAAGTCGCAGATTCCAATGTACAACTCTTTTGGGAGGTAAAATCTTGTGTTAATTGTTTCCTCATCATACAACCTCATATAAATGGCATAGAATGGGATTAACTGAATATTGTTGCTTGAAGGCTTTCCCGGCTGGTTCTGGTCCATTAGACCGCACTACGTACATGTTCACTTACACTGAACCGCAATCATCATCTCCAAGTTTAGAGGATTTACTTGAAGAATACTGGAAACTGATGCCAAAATACCAAGTGAGTTTTCATCTCTAGAAAAAAATTCCTTACTTTCTTTGTTCTGTTGTCGTCATGTAATTACTTTTTGGTGCAGGGAGTCTCTCTTGACGAATTGGAAATACTGAGAGTTGTATACGGAATCTTTCCTACATACCGAAATAGGTAACCCCATCGATGTTGTGTATCTCCATCGTCTTTTGAAATTAGAATCCCTTATGATTGATATTATAATTCTGTTTACCAGTTTCATACGATAATACTGCTGCATTCTGACATTTCTAACCCCTGTTGGATATGGACTTATCACCAGTCCGTTGCAAGCGGCTTTTGATCGTGTTTTACAGGTCGGTTTTGTTCACTTATCCATACGGTACCAAGAAAAAAGCATGATTGAAGTTTCTTACAAATTTGTACTCTCTCCGCAGTTTGGTGATGCTAGCGGCATTCAGTCACCTGTTTCATTTGGGGGTTTTGGAAGTTTGACCAGACACCTCAGAAGATTGTCCAATGGTATATATATACATTCATCTCAATGAGTCAATGAACATTATGTAACTTTTCTATCATGGAAATTTACAGAACAGAGTACTTACATCTCCAGACATTCTTAATAATCTTATTCTTCAATTTTTTTTAAAAAAGGAATCTATGAAGCAATAGATGGAGACTTTCTGGACTCGGACAGCTTGTCGAAGCTAAATCCTTACATGGTAAAGCTTTGTGATTTTTCTGAGTTATAAATCCTTCTGAGTTCATTAACTTCACTGAAGCGGCTATTTGTCTTTTGAACGGCAGCCAAACTTGAGCGCATCATGGCTGTTTCAAAGAGCAATGTCTGCGAAGCAACAATCCGATGTTTCACCTGGCTTCATCAACGAGCTACTCCATGTGAATTTCAGTTGCATGCAGGTTAGTACATCTTCCTTTTTTGTGGAAACCGCGAAATGAGTGTTTCGAACTTTAGCTCTTAAGATGTGGTTTCATTTTCTCTTGTAGAGATTGGGTGATCCAGTTCTCAGACCATTTCTTCAGGATATTATACAGTTTGGTCCTCTAACAAAGACATTTGGCCTTGTCATGCTGATCAAACCTCAGATAATTCCATCGATTTTCAAACAGGTATAGCTTTCATCTTTCAAAACCCCGAAAACGCAAACGAAAGATTGAACTGGTTTCTTTGATGATATTTTCAGGTCGGGATACCTGTTCTGCTTGATTGGTCCGTACATTTTTTCATGCTGGGCTTGTATACGTTCCTCTCTGCATACATCGATCCAGTAATAAGGTGAAATAGTTCTGAATCTCTTCAAGAAATTAAAACTGGACTGTTGCTTCTACTGCCATGACTCTGCCACATTATCGCTGTCGTGTATTCCTGAACCTTCTTGATCTTTTTGTGTATTCCTCAGGCCCAATTTGGAAGAACTTCCGTTAAAGACGAAGTTTGAGTGGAATAGACGTCTTGAGGCCTGGAAATATGGAGCTGGCTTCGATTACGAGTTGTGATTTCAGAGTTTACAGATCTTAGTTTGACAATCATGTTCTAAGTCTCAAATGAATGCATACTTCCAACGAGTGCAGTATAAACCTTATTATCTATTCTATACCCTGTCCTTTTCATCTCATCGTACAATCCAAATGCCTCGTCAGATTTTCCAACCTTGGACAACCCCGAAATCATCACTGAATACGTCACAGAGTTCTGATCCAAACCTTTCGACCCCATCTCCCCAAAGAGTCTCATTGCTTCATCCACATTATCAACAATACATTCCCCGTGTATGAGCGACGTGTAGGTATACGAATCCGGATTCATTCCTTTCGCTTCCATGTTGGCCCTTAGTTTACGAGCTTCCTTCATTTTCCCTTGCTTGCAGTACGCGTAGATCATCACATTGTACGTCACAGCATTCGGCTGCTCTCCCTTGTTGCTCATCTCTGCAAATAGCCTCTTTGCCTCCTCAACGTTCCCTTCTTTGCAGTAAACATCGATCAAATTAGTATAACTAACCGTGTTAAACCTCACACCACCCTCCACCATCCTGAACAGCCATTGCTTTGCCTCGTCGTACCGTTTTAATCTATTGAAACAGCTAGCAATCGTATTAAACGTGAAATCATCAGCTCGAAACCCTTTCTTCTCCATAACATTGTAAATCGTTAACACTTCATCAATCATCCCCTTTCTACAATACCCATTAATCAACGTATTGAACACCACCTGAGTAATATCAACTCCTCGGCTTTGCATTTCGTTCATCAATATCTCAGCCGCACCCATTTCCCCAACCTTACATACTCCGTCGATAAGCGCCCCGTAAGTATAACCAGTCGGCGAAAGTCCTTTCTCTACCAATTCATCAAACAACAAAAACGCTCTTTTTATATTCCCTTTCCTACAGTTCCAACTAATCAGAGAAGTATACACATGAACATCAGATTCAATTCCTCTCTCACGCATTTCATCGAACAGTTTCTCTGCATCAACCATTTTCCCATTCTTAACACTCAATTCCATCAAAAGCGTATACGTAACCTTAGTATACTTCACTCCACTCTTCTTCATCACCTTCAAAATCTCTTCAACACTAGAAAAATCTCTCTTTTTAACATAAGCATTGATAATGGTGTTATAAGTATACGCTTCGAATCTAATTCCTTTACGAGAAAACTCCTTTATCAAATCCCTACTCTTTTCAACTTCACCTCTTCTACATAACCCTTCGATCACAATCGTCAATGAATAAACAGTAATCTTAACTCCAGAATCAACCATTCGCCGGAAAATCTCCAAACAGAGATCAATTCTCCGACGTTTCTTCGCCGCGACGAGGAAAACAATACACGATCTCTCATCGATGCTTAATCCTTTCTCGACCATATAATCAAAAACCCTTAAACCCTCTTCAAAATCTCCGTTATCAACATAAACCCTAAACGCCAAATCGAAAAACGTTTCGCAAAACCGAACCTTTTCTTCGAAAACGTCACAATCCACCTCAACAAGACGGCCGTAAAACCTGTCGGTGGCGACGGAATTGAGAAGAGATCTCATTTCGTTGAATCTCCGGGAGGAATAGAGACGGTGAGATAAGGTTACTACCGCGGTGAGATCGGGTTTGAGATGGGATTCGAATGTGTGAAGGAATTTGAAGAAATCGATGCATGATTGAATGGGAAGAGTTGGTTCTGAGAGAACGAGTCGGGTTACGTTTGGGTTTAAATTGAAGAGAAGCGATGGATTCAATTGGAGTTTTTCCGATTTCTTTAGGTACGATGTGATTGATTTGGCGGTTTCTTGGTCTGAAATGATGGAAATTGGAGATCTTTGTTTCGGAGTTAAGACGTTGAAGAATCGTGAGAGTTTTTCAGAAGAAGACATGTGCGGAACAAAGAGATGAAGCAGAATAAGAAATGTGATTAGGGTGGAATTATGAGAGACAAGTTGTTAGATTAAAAAAGTTTTCAATAGGAAATTTTTATTAAGGTGTTTAAGCCCTTGAGGAGGATTAGGCTAATAAGCATTTGAGTAGCCGTTGGGGTTAAGGGCACACATTTACATACCAACATACATTAACCATCATATGATCAATTGTCAAAATTATGCATATGCATACTCCAAACTTCATAATATATTTACAAAAACGTATACATCATTACTACGTTATATGAGAGTGTGTATACATCAAATATGTTTTTTTGGGTCAATCACCCTACTAGTTAAATTTGTATTAATTGATGAAATTTGTAAAAAATCGACATTTAGAAATCCTTTGATTATTTCCGACATTGATAGTCTACTTGGTTAGGAGAAAAGTGTTTGAGGAAGTTGAGTTTTTGTTTCCGAATTTGAATCTCTACACTATTTTGAACGACAACTAGAAAAGATAATGGTCAAGAAAACATAAAACAAAAACAACTCTTACAAACATGATTGATTCTTGAAGTGTCATATCACTTATTGTTATATGAAAGTAACAATATAGTACTTTTTGTTTGTTATATGCGTATATGTATAGGACTTTGAGTTGGTTTTTTTGGGTGATTATAATGCTTTGTGCTGCAATAATTGGTATCAAGAAAACAACTATACTTTTTTTTTTCATTTTCAACTGCATAATAATTTTGTTGATCAATAAGTTGATTTTTCTTGCCATTGGAGAATAAACAAATGTGCATGCGTGAAACATTAAATATATTTTTTAAACGTATGCGATTTTAGTCTAGTGGCATGAGGTAAGTCCACTGAGAGCATCACATCTGAGATCAAATCCCTCTGCATACTTAATTTATGAATTAGGCTAATGGACCGGTCAGTTCTGGCTCAATGTTGGAAAAAAATAATAATAATAAATTAGAGTAGAATAATTTGGTGATGTTTCCATGTTTTTTATATGAGATAAACCAAGACCCTATGTTAACACAACCTAATCTATCTTTCCTTAGACAAAACTCCAATATTTAGCATGATGGTTAGAATATTCAAATTACAAGAATCATATTTCGCCATAAACCAAATCATTGATTGAACCACAATCTTCAACATCAACTAATAAAATGATTTTCTTCTTTTCCGTAATGATTAATTTTGTTTTAAACGGATACAATAGTTTGCCTATGCTTTACGTTTCTATTAATAATGGAAAAATTATTGAAAAAACATTTTCATTGACGTCAAAGAAGACAACTTAAACGTGATCGTGGAGGAGATATTAACTTGTACTGTGTTAGGACTTAGCCCGTGGATTCAGCTACTAGACCTCTTAGAGCCATTGAAAGTATATATTATTATCCTCAAGCTAGATAAAAATATATTTCAATATTCGTTAAACCGTAAAATAACAAGTCATTATTAAAATTTGAGAATATATATGTTTGCTTACATTAACAAAAAAACTCTAACATGTTATCAACCATATAACCAATCAAAATTATGCATAAGCCAATCTTTATTATATATTTCTAAAAAAACCTTCTACATGATCACTACGTTATATGAGTGTATATATCATATATGTGTATATAATATACATTTCACATATATCCTCCAATCTAATAACAAGGAGAGGAAAAAGTATAGTGAAAACTAATTAACTAAAGATAAACCCATTTTTAATCACTTGTTATGTAAAGGGTTTGCACCCGTCGGAATCTTTCTCATATCCGGCTTGATTTCTCCGGCACCGATGACACGTGTCGCATGAGAGGGAAGAAAACCTCTTTCTCTTCTAGAAGGCGCCAAGGAAAAGCTTCGTGATCTTCCCACAACATGAAAACTTGAAGCTTTAGAGAAAACAAAAACGAAACTGAAGAGAAGAAGAACAAAAAGATAAAGATAACGAAACCGAATCATTCCTTAAAACAAAAAAAAATCTTGTTTCTCTTAAACTCAAAAGAAAAAAAAGAGGAAGATATTGAGAAACCTTTTTGAAGATAGATGGTTGCGACTATGAGAATTTAATTTGATGCACAAACATCCATATCGTGTTGCATTTGTTGCATTATTTATTCCTGTCCGGACATTGATGGTCCACTTCATAAAGTCTATTCATTTTTTCCTCTACCATAATTTTTGTTTCTTTTTCATAAATTATGAATTTCATGTTTCGGTCTAAACAAAAATCATGGCCCGAAATGTACGATGGATTTTCACATTGTATAATAGGATAGCAAATGAAACATTTTCTTATGGGAATCTTGTTCCTAAGCTTTATTCTTTAGTACCAAATTGGGTTAAAAACCTTGTGGAATTAGAACATGTTGTGCAAAACTCTTAAGTATAGAATGAATATATTGATGTTGAGCCAAAAGAAATAAATATCAGAGAGAGTAAAATGATGAAACGATTTGAATAGCTGCGTTATTGTGTGAACATTCCAAAATATAAAACTAAACAGGAAACATAAAGTTATACTCGTAAAAAGAATTAATTTTCTAATTGTAATGCTTTTTGAATTTAGAAAAGAAATCTAAAGTCAAAGTAATGAATGTCCGTAAGAAAACAAAATCTTCGATCTGATACTTTATCTCCCACACACTAATTTTTTGATCATTTTCAACTAGACTACACATCTTTTCTGTATGTAGGCTACATATCTATGTTTTTGTTTATGGGGTAATATACCTTTGTGAGTAATTTACAAAATAACGTGGTAAAATTTTCGTAAATAACATGCATTTTTGTATCAACTTTGTTAAAAGCGTATGATCTTCTATAAAATAACGTTTTATATAAAAAAAACTGTCGAATCCATTGTAATTTTCTTTAGATAAATCACATGATAAAATACTCAACATATTTATGAATTAATTTTGAAAATATTGAATAGAATAAGGTCATACATATACCATAGTTTCTCATAGTATTTATACAAAGAATATTTTGTATTAAACCACCGCGATAGCCACTCACCATTTTTACTAAAACCAAAAAAAAGAATATTTTGTATTTTATTAAAAGTATTTATGGGCCTTAAATTGGGCCTTAAGTCTTTAGTCGGTACGAAACCCGTCCAATACTAGGATTAGGATCTCTGATAAATTCCCAACCTTCCTTCTTCTTTATACCCAAATCTCATTCTTCAATTTCCAGTTTCTTCAAGGTTTCTCTAAGCAATCGAGAGAGCGCGATTGAGAATTTGTGAGCGTGAAAAGGAGATTGAAGTAATAAGCCATGGATAGAGAATGGGGTTCGAAGCCTGGTAGTGGAGGCGCCGCCTCCGGCCAAAATGAAGCCATCGATCGCCGTGAACGCCTCCGTCGTCTTGCTCTTGAAACCATTGATCTCGCCAAAGATCCCTATTTCATGCGTAATCACCTTGGAAGGTATGTTTCTTTGTTTATGCAACAATCCAAAATTCTGGAATTTCAATTTGGATTGGTGTTTTCTTCAATTAGGGTTTGTTTGATGATACTGATTTTGATTTTTGTAGCTATGAGTGTAAACTATGTCTAACGCTGCATAACAACGAAGGAAACTACTTAGCGCATACTCAAGGCAAGAGGCATCAGACTAACTTGGCGAAGAGAGCTGCTCGTGAGGCGAAAGATGCTCCGACTCAGCCGCAGCCACACAAGCGAAAAGTCTCGGTTCGCAGAACAGGTCAATAATTGTTCTTTTATGTTCTTGATACAAATTGGATACAATGTGATACTGAATGGTCTAGAAGTTATTATTATCTCTTATGGGGTTTATGTGATTGCAGAATTGTATACCTTTTGCTATTAGATTTTGAAGGAATGGTTACAAAAAAACTCGATCTTTGTGTATGTTCTTGCAGTTAAGATTGGTAGACCAGGGTACCGTGTTACAAAGCAGTACGATCCCGAGTTAAAGCAGAGATCTCTCTTGTTCCAGGTATGTGTGTACAGTTGTTATATTTGACATTCAGAGACTTATATGGACTGAATCTGATGTGCTTTTCTTTGTTTAACAGATTGAGTACCCTGAGATAGAGGATAACATAAAACCGAAACATCGTGTGATGTCATCTTTCGAGCAGGTGCGTGTCTCAAGCTCTTGATTATGCTTCTCGTAATGGTTATCTTTTTCCTTCACCGACGTTCTCGATACTGAATTAAGTTTATATTTTTTGTTGTGTGTGTGCAGAAAGTTCAACCTTATGACAAGAGATATCAGTACCTTCTATTTGCAGCTGAACCGTATGAAATCATTGCCTTCAAGGTATGTTTTCTTTTCCCGTATTCGTGTCATTCATATTTATGGCTCTAATATCTCACTGGATTTGTGTGCTGATATTGATGGTCATGTTTTGCTTCTGATTCAGGTTCCGAGCACGGAGATAGATAAATCAACCCCGAAGTTCTTCTCTCACTGGGATCCAGACTCAAAGATGTTTACTGTAAGTTACTTCTCATTGTAAAATCTCATAGCTTTGTTTGTTTTTTTTCCGAGATACGATAAGTATTAATGACTGATGTGATAAACAGTTGCAGGTGTATTTCAAGCCGAATAAGCCTCAGTCCACTGTTGTATCAAACGGGCTTCTACCGCCACCACCACCACCGCCTCAATCTCAACCACCACCACCTCCTCCTTCTGGTTCACTGCCACCTCCACCGCCTCCAATGGGTAATGGGTTCAGGCCAATGCCACCACCTCCACCACCATCTGCTTATGGACAACCTATGTGATAGTGAAACTTAGCCGTGTTGGAATCAAAACTATAAACAGTTAGACTCGGGCCTCGATATTTCGGTTTAATCTTTAGTGAGTGCAAAAATCAATCTGTTTGTTTTCTTTTGACATGGATTCTTAAAGCAGATATTTTAATTCACTTCTTCTCCTAATGTGTGTTTTAATTCTCTGTAACAGGTCATATGTTTTTTGCATTGGAATGTTCACTGTTTAAAATCTCTTGTCATCTTTTACTCTTTAGGCGGTTAAAGCCATTCGAACACACACTGATTTTGGACTCAAATTAGTAAACAAATTGATTTTCGTCAAATAAGTAAACCAAACAAGAATATCGGTTTAATTCATAAACCAAGTGCGGCCGAATCTAATTCTAAGACCGGACTGATGACGTGGAATGTGTCACATAAATAAAAAATTTAGCTCCGGGGGTAATTATGTAAATACACAGTCAACAGTGGCAATGAAATTTCGAAACAACAAAGTGGTGGGAAAATCTCAATCCCTAATTCCCAAATTACTTGAATTCTCGATCTAGAGAGCTCTCTGGTGAACCCAACGGGCAGATTTTTCGTCGTCTCCGATTCCTGTATTTTCTCTAGTCGGGAGCTTCTGCCATGGAAGAAGCTTTAACTCCAAACCCTAAGCAAAGGGCAACTTCGACGGCGACGATTCGAATTCAGGCTCCGTTAAGTCCGTTCTTCTTGGGATCTAACGATGATAGATTGGAACGAGAACAAGCTCGTGCTGCTAGAGTCGCTGCTAGCCGTCGTAAGTCTATCATTTTCGCTCGTGGGCCACAACCTGAGAAGGAGTCTCCGTGTTTTGATAAGCAGCAGATTCTCGAATTGTTTCAGAACTGTATCAAATTGGCCAGCGAAAACGTAAGTAATTGTCTTTTGTGTTTGTTCCATAATCGTAATATGTGGAATCTGTAGTCTTTAGTCAGTATAATCCTCTATATAGAGACTTGCGCTCTCTCTTACGTTTTCTGGGTATTTTATTTCTTTTGGGAATTCATATGAGTGAGTCTGATTTGGTGTGGGTTTTGTGTTTTAAACAGAAAATCAATCAGAAGAATACATGGGATTTGAATTTGATTGACCATCTTTGTGAGATAATTAAAGTTGAAGATGAGAACAATGCGGAAACTAATTTTCAAAAGGTAAGCTTCTGATTTCATTTTGCTTTGAGGTGATTTTTCATGTTTAAGAAATATTTGTCCTTTTTTTCAAGTCAGGCAAGTTGCACTCTTGAAGCTGGAGTTAAGATTTACTCAATGAGAGTAGACTCGGTTCATTCAGAAGCATATAAGGTCTTGG
The DNA here is from genome assembly GCA_963576765.1 of Draba incana. NCBI lineage: Eukaryota > Viridiplantae > Streptophyta > Magnoliopsida > Brassicales > Brassicaceae > Draba > Draba incana. The sequence goes on along the minus strand of OY755214.1, from coordinate 4,634,218 downwards.
GTGGAATTACTCGAGCTGGCCAAGATGACAATGGAGGTTAGATTGATATCTTACACACAAGAAACTATCTTTTTTAGCACTTGGTTAGATCTGCTAGTGTAAGCTTTTAACAGTCATTTTGTGGTTATTCACTGATTTTGGTTAATTTGGTTGGCCACACTATGTCTTGGGATTCATGGGTATATGGATGAACATTTTCCTTATTGTTTTATTTCTATATGACAATTTAAATCTCAGAAGATCGAATTGAAAGTGGGAATTTGAAGAATTATACTTATCAAAGAATTTGGATAAAGTTTCTGATTTTCTACACCACAAATTGCTATAAAAAGTACTGCAAGTAATTTTTGTTTCTTATGCTCTTTCCTTATACTTCTTGATGACCCTAGATAATGAGGATGCTGGTGGTGCTGTAACTGAAACTAACCAAAAGAAACAACCAGAGAAAAAGGTAGTTCATACAGAAATCCCAGTTCTGGATATAGTAGCTGAAACTCGTTACTGATGAGTTTCAAACTTGCAGATATCGCCTTTAACAACACTGGAACCAACCTTTGATTCCCTTAACGTGAAGAAGTTTGATGGTATTTGCTTAACTTAGCTTAACTCCATTTGTTCGTTTGTGAAAAGTAAGTTTTTCATGATAATATTTGGTCTTTTTCAGTGGCATTTTCAGTGGACCCCCTTTATCATCAAACTTCAGCACAGTTTGACGAAGGTGGAGCAAAGGGTTTGCTGTTAAACAATTTAGGAGTCTATGGCGCGTGTCAAGTTCTGTTTGATTCACAAGAAATCCCAGGAAAGCTTGTTTCGTCTGCCAATCAGCATGATAAATCAGAAACAATTGATCTATCCTTTGCTAAAGGTCAGTCTTTATTATTGGCTGGTATGCCTCCCTGTACCTCTGTATAGGGTTTGTTGCGTTATTCTCTCTCTGATGTCTTGGTTAAATTTGTAGAATGTGTGGATCAAATGGTGCTAAACATGCGAAAGAAAGATGAGATTGTACCATCTCTTCAGGCTATAATCAATCAATTTGATGAAGAGAATCAACGGCCAACTGATACGTATTCTGGTGGTCAGAAGACAACTGAGTCGTTTGATATGTCACATAGTAATGAAGCCAGCTATGCCGACGATGATGACGGATATGATAACTTTGGTACTTCTTTTGATTATGAGGGTCTATCTGGTGATGCTGATGAAAACTCTGGCCTCAATGATGCAGAACAAGCATATTCGAATTTCCACGAGGTTATACCATCACTCTTCTAATGTTCATTTGTTTTAAATTTCATTTCTTTGGAACCAAAAACATGATGTCGGCGTTTTCACTTTGCAGGAAACTGAACCAGCCTCACTCCAAGACCTGGATTCAGATGACAGATTTGAAAATGTTGACGATTACCTCTTTTTGTCTTTGGGAGTTTCTTCTAAGCAAAATTCTTGGGCAGGTCCTGATCACTGGAAGTATCGCAAAACAAAAGGTATGCACTTATATGTCCAATATCAAGTGAATATATAAGTTCTCTTGGTTAACTAGTTTCTCTGAGGGCTTATATTCTCTGAACTATTTTGCAGGTCCAGAAGATCATCCTGCTTCAGAAAATAACTCTCCTCCACCAGCAAAGAAAACCAGGAAAAAACCGCAAACAGAGCCAGAACTAGATTTTACCAAAGCTTTGGAGGAAGACATACCTGATATCTTTGCCCCTCCAAAAAACCCAAAGACTTTACTTCTCCCAGCAAGTAGAGCCCCTTGCCAAACAAAGCTTCCAGAGGACTGCCATTACCAACCTGAGAATCTAGTAAAGCTGTTTCTACTACCGAATGTGATGGTATATCTTGCTAAACACTGACCTGGTCATAGTTTTGCTATCTTTTTCTTATCTTTTCTATTTTCCATAACGTCTCTTCTCTTCTGAATGGTGACAGTGCCTTGGGAGGAGGAGAAGAAAATGCTCAGGTAACAATTCCAGTCATTACGATAATCATCACTGGTGGTGTCTTTTTTAGTTTATGAGGCACAATACCAGCGTCTTTGTTATCTTGACTGATACAAAGTTTCCTTTATGGAGAAAAATGGTTTCAACAAATTATAAGTGAAACCTGCTATGGGGTTTCGGAAAATATACTTATGCTCCACTTGTTTTGTTGTGAGCACATGCCAGGTGAAACTACAAGGAAGCAGTATGATGATAATGAACATGCAGAATCCTGGGAAAATGATAATGTGTATGATGATGGCCCATTTGATAATGGAGATGATCAAAGTGATGTAGAGGATACCAACACATTAATCTCTCAGCCGCGCCAGGTATTTATCTTGATCTGTATATGACTATGGCGTTAGACATCATTTCAATAGGCTAGTAGCAATGGTCAGCAATAAAACATTGTTGTAATTGTCCTTATGTAATTTACGTTTTAGGTCAACAAAATTGAGGTCCAATACGATAAAGCTTCAAAACAAGTTGATGTGCAAGTGCTAAAGGAAACACTTTGGGAGTGTCTTCAGGAATCTCCTCAACCGCCAATTCAGGTCACAGCTAATATTTCTTATTTCTTCTTGCATTATCCTATAACTACTCTCTCTACATGCCCTTGGTAAGTCAACATGGTCGAGTATTACTGTGATGAACTTGACAGAGAATCTGATTGTGGCAGGACGAGGAAGACGAACAAGAACCACTGGAAAGTAGATCTTTCAAAGAGATATTGGCTAGCTTTCCAGATGATTGCCAAGCGGCTGGGACCACCCAAGACATCTCGCCACATCTATGTTTCATCTGCTTGTTGCATTTGGCGAACGAGCACAGTCTACGCCTCGTTGGCTCTCAAGACTTGGACGATCTAACAATTCACCTTGCCTAAAATTAAACGTGAGTAGAGTCCATGTAAAGGAACCAAGTGTTTCAAGAGCTCCTTGTGTTTATCACTACGCCTACTAAGTTGTTTAATGTATTGACATGATTTTGTAATAACTTTGTTGTTTTGGTACACTGTTTTCATTCCATCTGATTTATGTATCTCCATCGGAAAACTAAAAGACATTGTATAAGTGAAATTCACAGTTACATTGAACCTGGAACTCTCTTTCGTGTGATGTAAAAAATCTTAGGTGTCTCTAAGAAACCTGAACACTGCTTTTGGATTTAACAGTTGACTTGGTGGCTCCTTCTTTCCAACCTTTTTGACGAGCTCTCAGTTCCCATGTCGAAGTCAGCTTCTTCTGCTTGACAAGTGCTTTTTCCGCCTTCTCTCTTGCTTCTTCACACGTTTCCATACCCGAGTTGCACTTATCTGCCTCCTTTTGGTAAGATGACGTTATCTTCTTCGCCTCTAGCAAACCCGTGTCTACTCGTTTGTGTTTCTCCATCGATTCTGCTTCACGTTGCTTCAGTTCCTCTGTTAAGAGTTCAGCGTAGTTCTTTTCTGTATCTTCGTTTACCTCTGGATCACGCTTTGCACAATCTGTGCATCCAAAGAAAAGATGTTCTTACTAAAACATAGTCAAGAATATTCATCCAAAGTTGACAGAATCAATCTAATGCTAAGGAAGTCTAACGACTCGTAAAACTGATTCATTTCGCGTAAATGTCTTTCAAGATGAAACTAATGGCAAAGAAACTCACCAACGAAAGAACCATTGCTGAGTCCTGCAACAAAAACAAAGCAAGTGAAAAGGTTTAGACTTTTCGCTTTCAGTACCATCACAAACAAAAATCTGAATTTAGCGAATAAGAAACGATCACACGGCATTGTGGACTCCATTAGCAGCCTCCATAAATCCATTCGAGTGAATCACATAAACCGAATTAGACTAGATAAAACGCAACGCATACACTGCTATTCGATATTCCTACCAGTAAACCACATACACAACCACACCACAACACAAACATCAAAGGCTCAAACTTTGTTAACCACACCACAAGTCAGACATCAAAGGCTCAAACTTGGTCACTTATTTGTTTACACAAAAACTCAATTCTCTATGATCCAGGCTACATAGCCTCAGGTATCATAAACAGATCATTGATTACTTACCAATCATACTCATTGTAAATCTCACTGACACGACTCTTGTAGAGCTACACAACTAAACATAATAGTCTCTCTGCATAAAAATTCAAAACTTCAATCTCTAATCAAGCTGAATCAGACGATCTAGTAACTCAACCCAACTACGTCTATCAAAATTCTAGATTCCTCCGTAAATGAGCAAAATTTAAACGGATCTAGCAAGATCCAATCAAGGGCAAAACCAAAAAAAATCAAAGCTTTGTGTTTCTTAACCTTTGGGAATGGCGAGAAGTGGCAGCGAAGAGCAGTCACAGGCACAGGTAGAGCAAGAAGAAGCTGAAACAGCTACAACTTCGGTGAGATGCCAGTAAAGTGGCGGACCAAGTATGTAACCCACCATGCTTAGCGCCAGCAAAGCAAGTCCGACTTTTAAAGCCGCCGTGTGTTTCGCCATTTGGAGATTCGGCGATCTGGGTTTCTTCACAAAAGATTCGAGATTTGAGAGTATGTGAAGGAATCTCGAAATGGGTTTTGCTTGAAATTAGGTGATCGTGTGTGGAAAGATTGGATTCGAGGACTTTGATGGACTATGATGGTACTCGAATTTTGTCGGTGATGTTAAAATGGGAACACAAAAATATTCAATGTGTGTAAAAATAACAGCTTTCTGTTTAGAAAATGTAACTTCAGTTGATAATTTGATGAGTTATAAAACTCACGATTCTTCACCCAATAATAAATTAGAGTTAGCAAGTCCAAACGGATATAACCATATATTTAAAAAGACAATGAGATTCAATTCCAGATATATGAAGACAAGAAATGTTTGGAAAACCAGTTCTAGACGCTAGGATTTGGATCACTCTCCGTTTAGCACTTAATGTTTTCTAGAACAAATATTAATGTCCGAGCTGTGTGAAGGCAAGAAATGTTTCGGAAAACAAGTTTTTGGAAAGATGATGAAAATATATTTCATGTTAGACTAAAAGAACATGAAGCCTTGAATCTAAGTAACATATATTACATGATAATAACAATAATAATAATAAGCAATATCAATAATCTAAGTTGAAAATTAAGCAAAGCAATAATCTTAGAGAAAGGGAGATAAAATGTATTTCCCAAAAGAAAGAACAGCGTTGTAAAGAGTACTTAAAAAGAGTCATCTGAAGAAAATAAACAACAACATATAGTTTTTTTTTTTTTTTTATGTCTTATTAGTTATTACTTTAGCGTTACGCGTAGTAAACCTGTTCGTTGTGGCTGTGTTTCTGACTGTTACGCGTACTAAACCTGTTCTTTTGTGTCTTTCTTACGTTTCTCTGTTTTCCAGATTCTCGATCAGCTGCTTTCGATAATTATCAATTGATGGGTCCTCCTGCAAGAAAAAAACAAACAAAACACTCTCAATCTTTGCTTTACTATTCATGCAAGAACCAAGAACCATAACGAGCTCAACAATTATCGAAAAATGTCAAACTTACAGCAATTAAACTGGCAAAGGTGTCGTCCAAAAGCATGATAGGAACGAATCGCCTTAATCCTTGGCGAGCCCTAATGCATATCAAGAAAATCAAAATTTGTTGTGTATGGTTTTAGAAAAACCTAACCATTTGTATTGAAGAATGAAAATTTTGAAAGAAACGTATTATGAACTCTAAGTCACATGTCTTGTAAAAAAGATTTTTTTTTTGTTTTTAATAATTTTTTACCTTCATTCAAAAAAAGAAAAATTTGAAAAAGATGAGAATGTGTAGCATAAGAAAACCTTGGTTTCTGAGAGAGCCTGGCGTAGGAAGCAGCAACAAGATTGAGCAATGTAGAAGAAGGTCTGGGCATGGTAGATAGATGCATGAGGACATTTTTAAGGAGATCATCAATGGCGAAAAATCGATCAACCAAGACGCAACAGTATTGAAGCCCCTCGTCAGTCGACATAATCTTGTGAAGTATGAATACAGCAAGCTGCTCAAGTATTAGTTTCTTTATTATAATATAAATCTATAGTAAAAAAATGAGTCGTACGTTATTTTGGTTTGAATATAGTTTAAGATGAATTTCAAAAAATAAAATAAAAAATGAGTAGAACAGGGCAATGGCAACTCACTGTTTTCGATTCTGTATAGCCAATCTCACCGGCTCTAGCGCAATGACCTAAACCACTTGTGTCCATAAGGAAACGAACAGCAGCTCCGTCTACAGGCTGTATCGAGAAGTGAAATGTTCAAAGGAAATTAAGGCGAAATTCAAAAAGCATTAATTTTGTGTGGCAAATTAACGGCCGATATGTTGTATGTAAAAGAAAATGCTTTAGAATGTGTGTGTGTACCGGCTTCAAGAGATGAGCAATGACACCCAATGCACCAATCCTTACCAATTCGGAAGGCCTATTGGTGTAACCAGTCTCCATCAAAGGATAAAAATAGTGTGGCATCTTAGCTACACATGTAACATATAACATAAAAAATACAGTTACATGTAACCAGTTTCCATCAAAGACAATGTAACATATAACATAAAAAATGGTCTTGTTACACTAATTGTAAAAAGCTATATATATACCTTTAAGAAACTTGCTTCTTGTCTCTGGGTGATGAGCTATGCACTGTAACAGGGAAAGACAATGATAACATCGTAGAGCCAAGTAAGGCTCAAGTTGTTATTATAGAAATGGTTCTTAAAAACAGAATTAAGAAAGGTGTGAGACTAAACAAAACCTGGAACAAAAGCAAAACATTGTACACTCTCTTTGGACAGAAAAATGGAAGTCGGATTTCCCGGTAGGCTCTCATGACCTCCTGCAGCAATTGAAGAAACTTCTAGGTGAGTATCACAAAGAGAGATAAAATTTCCAATAAAATATGGTAAGGTCTGGAAAAAAAAAATTAGTCAAATTTAATCGGTTTAAATAGCGAAAACAAATCACTCAGCATTAGTCATTTGCGCGAAACCAAAGTAGTTGGGACTTAACCCCCAACAGCATGGTCACTGCACCAGGAGAATCCCATAACAGCACCGGCAAGATCTCGATATCGTTCTTATTCTGCCATGGGAGAAAAGATAGACAGAGAGATAATATAAGTTTTTAACATTTCAAAAATAGTCCTCATCTACTAATGTATATAAGTTTCTGACATTCAAAAATTATAAGGTAAAGTTTTGAGTAAAATGGTTCTCACCTATGGACCACAAATTAAAGGTATAGTCAAATGATACATATCTGAAGAAATACTAGACGAATGATCTAGATAAACCGATAAGATCAAAACAAGCCAAATTACGGAATTTTGGTTTTCCTACTTATGAAATTTTTGTTTTCCATATACATGAATCTTACCAAGATACATTTCTATACCTGTATTAGGCCACAGAAAAATGACTGGCTGTCATTTCTAGCTACCGCGAATTGGGATATTTGTTTTGCTAAGCATTGATTTTTAGTGAAAAAAATGCAACCGGAAATACCATAAAAGCAAATCGAAACTACAATTAGGTGATGTAATATTGACCACACACATTGTTATCTACCATGATATGAGAATAAAACATGCATCTAAACGAAGGATAATCAGAGGAGCTAGATCTCGGCTTACAATTCGGACATAGGAAAGATCGCGAGATATCCTTAGCCTAAGAAAATAGCGAAGGCCGATCCAACAAGAAAATGTTTCAATGGATAAAAAAATTAGGAATAACAATTGAATGTTTCATAAGAAAATCGCGAGATCTCCTAAGCCTAAAATTATGAAACCGGCCGATAATCGCCAAATGTTGACACACAAATGAGGAATGACAATTGAATATTTCTTAGAATGAGAAATGTAATGCCAATAATCATCAAATGAATTCAAGCAAAAGAGAAATAACAATTGAATGATTCATATGATGAGGAAAATCGCGAGATTTCCTAAACCTAAAAATCGAGAAAGCCGATCCAACTATATAATGTCAATAATCATCGAATGAATACAAGAAAAAGAGGCATAACAATTGAATGCTTCTTATGATGAGAAAAATAGCGAGATCTCTTAAAGCTAGAACCGACAAAGGCGATCCAACGATATATTGCCCGAGAATTCGGCAATCGAATACAAACAAAAGATGGAATGACAATTGATGGTTTCTTATAGGCTCCAAAGATTTTGATGATTAATTGGCTCACAAACAAGAAAATTCCATCTCAAGCAGCCAGATCTATGATATATACGAACAAATCGTTACAATTGAAGGCGTAAACACGATGTTTAATATTCCAATGATATCATTCAAATTTTCCTTATCATCACACAACAACAATAAAAACAGGCAGGGGTTATTGATATAAAATTCGTTAACCTATGCAACAAGAAACAAATGAGATCTACAATCGGAAATAAAACAGTCCTTAATCGGAAACTATAACAGTTCATCGGATACGAACAACAACCAAAAGCATGTTCAATCAACAAAGAGACAACAAATAAAATTTCAATAAACTAAAATTATCTTAAAAATATTAAAAACTAAAAGTGTAGCTTATTTTCCCTTACATTGGCTAGATGATGCAAAGCGAAACTAGAGACGACTTGTCTCGGATCATGAATATCATGGATCCACGGGTAAACCATGTCAAGTCTCGGCGGAGGTGGTGGTGACACGGCGGTGATCATGACCGGAGTAGATGATGATGAAGCACCGGGGGAGGACGAAGTCGGTGTGAGTTGACTATAGTCTTCATACAAAGAATCCGGTAGATTCAATGCCATTTTTCCGGCGAGAATTGGCCGGAGCAAAAAAATTCTCTCTTTTTGTTTTTGTCTTTGTCTGAGAATTAACTCAGCTCTTAGTGTTGTGGCAGTTGATAAGTGGGAGAAGAACTTATATAGACTAAGCAATGCACGCATGGCTTCAAAAATGTAATTGGACTAAAAAACCCTCTAATATATTTACCAAAAAAATAAAAATAAAGAAGTTAGAAAGTAATAATTATTACAAGGGAAGTATGTATGGAAACAAAGTTTATTTGTTTGTATTGTTGGATTTGGATTAAATAATCTTTTTTTCTTTACTTGTCTTAAGCAAATCTTAAATATGTATTCTGACCAGAGAAGAAAAGAAACTGAATTTTTAGACTAAAGTTATCTTATCCATTGACAAGTGTAAGGAGGTAAATTGAGAAATAGGATTACATTGAACCAAAAACAGTTTTAAATTTATAATTATGCTCATGGTTTGACAGTTTGACTTGGTTATTATATTGTGGCTTTATTTGTAGTTATGTAGTATAATAATTAGCACTATCATTAGACTATATTAATATTTATTTTTATTTGTTGAAAAATATATATTGCATTTAATGTATGACTTTTCTCTTTATATTCTTATACTCCCTCCGCTTCATTATATAAGATTTTTTGATTTATTTCACGAGAATTAAAAAAATAATAAATACAAACAAAATCTCATTTAATAATTAACTAAAAATATAACTAAACCAATCATATATAAATCTACGGAATTTAAAAAGACAAAAGTATCAAATCACATTAAAATTTGCATATAAACTAGTAAAACATCTTATAAAATGAAACAAAAATATTTTTCTTAAAAATCTTATATAATGAAACGGAGGGAGTAGAAGATTTATCGAACTCCTTCTTAACATGCATAGAAATTTGAAATGTCTAATAGGCAATATAAAAACATTGTTATACATACCACTGAATGATTTTTATTAAAAAATTAAAATGAAATTTTATGATAAATTCTTTTGGTTTAATTGCAAAAGATATATATCATATATATATGATAAATTCTTTTTTTTTGGATTACCGATTCAGTCGATAACTTGTTTACAACAATGATGAGACGTGCATAGAGAATCACGAAAACTTTAAAGTGACACACGAAACGTTTTTTCGGTTCAACATTTTGACCTATTGTATATGCCGAAACATGGAACCAAACTAATAAAGTTATCAAAAAGAAAAAAAGAACCAATCTAATAACATGCCCACAAAAGACATGCAAATTGTTCGAGTTGTTAGACACATGGATCAGATTGCAAGAATTTAGTTGAGCTTAAAACTAAGAATCGAGCTGGAAGCACAATGCAAAACATGATTTTTAAGAATAATATTAAATTGCATAAAAAACATTATTCATTGACACATTGTCTTTGACCCAAATGAGCAAGTAGGGATTCGAACACACATTCTGACGACTGCGTAAATTGCCAAAGAGCACTGGGCCAAGCTAATTAGTTATTAATTGAGACAGTGTCATGATAAACTTATTTTACGTGCAAAGCAAACCCATATTACGATATTACATTCTCACAGAGAAAGAAACAAATAAAACTGCTAAGAAGACAGCTTTAGAAAGCGTAGACCATGGTATACTATATCTCCCCTTCTCAAACAAACCCTTTAGGTATGGAAGGAACAACATAGCTACAAACATACATCCACAAGCTTCTTCCAAACCCGAACCACCACCTCTATCACTTCGACTCCACACTTCTACGCCCACCAAATAATCGACTAAAGCAACTAGATTCACCAGCAAAATAAATGTGCTGGGCAAGAAAAAAAGCGAGCCTTCGATTTCAAATTTACTAGAATCTGGATTTAGACCATCTGGCTGAGATGGTCCGTCCCCAGATCCTGGTTTAGTATCGTGCATAGTCTTTTTGGTGACTATGAAGACGGTTTTCGAGATTCCAAAAAGCTTGAGTGTGATATCAAAGACGCTAAATAACGAACCACATAAGTCGAGATACCATTCTAGCACGGAAAACCCGTGCTTCATAAATTTCCATAGAGTGTATAGACAATGCATCCCCACAAGTGTGAGAATCATACCTAAACAAAGTCCCTGAAGCAACAAACACAAATATGAAGATATTTATTCTTAATTATATACGAAAATAAATAGAACTCTGTTAGTAACGAAGCTATGACATGAATTGAGATAGAGAGAGAGAGAGAGGATTACCTTGGGAAACAAGGGAGAGTTGTGGAGTAGGCAATAAGCAGGCAAGAGACTATAAAATAGGTAAGGGATTGAGGTTAGACCGTTTGTGGAAATGAAAAGATAAGCCAATCGCTGTCGGAGTCGTAATTTATTGTGAAACATCCCTATCAATGGACTTTGTTTGTTGAAGAGAATTTCAAGCGCCCCAGTCGTCCATCGCCGCCGCTGGATCATCGCCTCCAGTCCTAGTAGTGGCATACAACCTAGAAACGCCGGTTGATCTAAACAAATGCATGTGCTAGTCCATCCTCTAGAATGGATTCCAATACTTGTGTTTATGTCCTCCGTGATTGAATCGTACAACCAACCAATCTGCGCGATTTAAATATGTTAAAAAGTACTAGCTATGAACCAAATGTCCTAAATTTTATAAATTAACAAAAAAAAACACATCATTATTGTGTAAATCACTGTTTTTGGTTTTAGACTATATATAGTGATTAAATTTAGAAGGAAGGTACGGTTTTGTTGTTGTAAGTTTGAATTAAATGAGTTTAAGCATATTTAGGAGAATCTAAATATATGTGAGTTTTACTTTTATATAGAATAGGGTTTTGGAGTTATGTTTCCCTATATAAGGAGGTGCTAAGATGTGACACAACTTATGAGATTAAGAACTTAAGGTTTTGAGTGATTTTCCTTAAGATAATAAGAGAGGTATTCTTATTGATCATTGATGTTCTTAATATTGTGGTTATATATTTGGTATCAGAGCAAAGGAGGTGTCGAACAAAGTACTAGCTATGAACCAAATGTCCTAAATTTTATAAATTAACAAAAAAAAACACATCATTATCGTGTAAATCACTGTTTTTGGTTTTAGACTATATATAGTGATTAAATTTAGAAGGAAGGTACGGTTTTGCCCCAGCTCGTTTGGTCCTCATAGTGTAAATTTCCAACTTCTTTGGCGGCTTCTAAGGAATTTATTAGACTGTCTTGGATATTTGGTTTTCTTTGTAATGACTCGACCACCGAATTCACCATCTCTTTAGATGTTCCAAATTCTCTCGCTAAACTCTCTTCAGTCAAAATTTCCCCTTGATGAAATAACAGAAGCGGTGAAAATTTGATATATATATATATGAAAGTGTGTATACAAACAGTCTCTTGATTTTGCAATAGTACTTACTTGTAGCAACTGAAGAGAGAATTCCAACGTCTTCTAAGTCGTCCGGAGATAAACCGTACATAACCCTTCTAGTGTGGAAGCATCCCGACCCTACATACATCGGTCCTTGGATTCCTCAAATTCCTTGTTCAAGATGCTAATTTCCACATTTAAAATAAAACCCAAGAAATTAAGTACTGATTGATAAATAACATTCAAATTAGTAAAAAGTATCAATTCAAAGAAAGGAAGAAATCACACTAATTGTAAAAGGTTGCTGAGTTTAATGCCGTTATTACATTGAAATCTTGAAGGAATTGAACAAAAGCACATTTGTTTGGATTCATTGATTCTTGGAAAAATATACACATTGCTTGTCGCACCACATTTGCTTCATTTGCATACATATCACAGTCTACATTCAGCATGTATGGTGCATTTGTCATCAACCCCGACACTCTTACCTAGTCAAATTATCATATATGATCATTTCATTTTCATTAGTATAATCACAACAACAACAACAACAGAAATTAAGATATGCAGTCGTTGATAGTTGTTCAATACATCATGTCTCAATTCTCAATGTAATCGATCAATGTCCGTAATTAAGTATCACATTATAAAGTATCAATATCAAAGGATACGTCACCATGATTGTTTAGCGTTAGTGTGTTACATGTATGCCTAACTAATACATTAATTTAACAACACATAATGCAGGCATGGTTACCCTTTCATATTTTAACTTCCAAAATTTATTTTGTATGTCATATTTTAACGAAATACGGACTAATTTCATTAACCGGACTTACACAACGTATGCACCTGCTTTGAACTACGGATACATTAATAAAAGAGAGATATGTGAGAAAAATCATTAACCAGAAAGTTCATGGCTCCAGCTTTGTAATGATGAACATAATTTGGTCTTTTCTCTCTTGAAATGTATACAAAATGTGGGATCTCTTTCTCGTCTCCTATACTCCACCCTTGTTCTCCCATATAACTTTCACAAACATAATATTATGTATAGCAAGATTTCGTGTAACTTTATAATTAACTCTTTCTGTTATGTGCATGACTATAGTTAGAGATTATTTGTTAATTATATACTTTAGAATAGTGTAGATATACCTTAACTATAGTTGAATGATCATTTTGTTTAGTGTTTGAAAAAGCTTCAAAATCGTTCTCAGCATTCAACCATTGGGGATCTCCGGTGGTATCTTCGACTTTCTGGCGTAATTTCTCGTACTCCCTCTATATATTAATATTTAATACAATCAATAATCAATTGAAAAAAAATATCTGGTGAACATGAAAAGCTATAAGAACAAATCTTGATAAAACAAACGTCTTTTAAACGGAATAAAATATCACAAACTCAAATGCCAAAAAGACTACCAAACTCAGGATCCTCGGTTGCGGTCAAAGGGTTCAAGAAATATCTAAATGGAGCTCTAACTTTCACATTGTATTTCTTGCAGAAAGGAACCAAAATCTTGGCGAATTTTGAAGTTTCTTTGAGAGAGAAGTAAGTGAGAGGTGAGCATCCATCGTCCGACACATAACATGCTAGTTTATTTGCTGGATAATTCACTGCTAATAGCGATAGCACGGTGTTCACAACAATAATCGGAGGCTCACAAACCGGATCCGCCGTGGTCACAAACATATCTACCGAAGGAAGGTCATGAACCCTGAAATAAATTTATTGAAAATTTTTAAACTACACTTAATCTTATAGAAAATTAGAAAACTGTAACATATAAAAGAACGTAAATACCCTTATACAGCTATAATAAATTTTATATATTTAAATTAATTGCAATGACGATCTATACATTTTATAAAGAATATATGCTTTTAATGTATATATGATTTCATATAATTGTATATAATTGCATGCATGTAAATGAAAACGGTACCTTTCATCAAGTCTATCTGGATAGGTTTTATGATCAACAGGATTCCATTTTGTGCTAGTAATAAGCAAACATACAAAAGAGCAATAAGACTCACAAAAGAAAGCCACAACCCAAGCGGTGTCGTTTTGGCTCATATGTAGGATTCGGTACACGAGAAGAGAAAAGAGAAGCCCAAGAGTCGTGAGATCCATCGCTCTTAAGACATAGCTTTTGTTTGAGATCCATCGCTCTTAAGACATAGCTTTTGTTTGAGATCCTTTCGCAAAGAGGGAGAAAAGAGCTTGAATCCGCCATGGGAGGAGTTTTCTTTTGGTTTTTTGGATATGTTTCCAAAGGGTTAAATAAAAAAAAGTGTGTCACGTATTTTTTTCGTAATCCGGCAAGAATGTACGCATGTACAGCTTATTGTAGTAGCGGTATAAAAAATGGTACTATTATTACTTTTGTACACTATCTTTTATTCTTCCTTTTCATTGTTTACATATCGCTTACAGTTCTTTCTTATCACATTACGGTAGAAGAATATGTGAGTCAATAAATCAATTTTGAGGAATGCAACACCTTCCATGAGCAAGATGATATCTAATAAAATTTTGGGGCAATGAAGTTTTTTGTTTTTAATTTTAGCTTGTTTACTTATGTTTTTCAAATTTTAAAACTCTTAATTAAAAAGTTTATATTGTCCATATAATTGCAACAATCAATATTATACATTTTATAATATAAGATCAAGTTTTATAAATTAATCTAAATTCCAATCATAATATATATTTTAATTGTTTATGTTAGTGTTCTCTCTACATCACCAAGTAATTTTCATTATGCAAAATACATATTGTTGAAAAGATATATTTTAAATTTAGGCTACAATCTTTCTCTGTCTTTTTGTCTAAACATGACTCTCTATGAATGACATCTCATAGTAGCTGTAATTTTTTTATAAACTAAATGGTAGTGCCTAATTTTATTTTGGCCCCATATGTATCAAAATAATAGTAAGAAGCAAGGGCGTCACCCTCTTAGGAAGTAAACCTCTGTAATTACGTAACGTAATGACAATAACGTGATAAGAATAACTATACTGTTCATTACGTAATTGGAGAGGTTTACTTCGCTAGTCACGAGATTTAAGATTTACGCCAGTGCCAATAGGGATCCTCATCCTTCGACAAGTTATGCGATGTAAACTTGCTACACTTGATCAGAACCCGGTCTTTGCACATCCACTCAACTGTCAACATGATCGCTCATTTCATTGCCTCTGGTTTGACTCTTTTCCACAATCTCAGAACAATGGCTAGAACAAAATGGCTCTGGTATCATCCTATTATTATTCTGCAACTACAAGCTCTGTAATATCCTCTTGAACTCTAACTTGTTCCACTACAAGAAAACCTTTTAGCGTCGATTTCGCGTCGATTTCGCGTCGAATATCATTTTCACGCTAAACCGTCGACGCTAATTCATTTTCGACGCTATTTTAGCGTCGAAATGAAGTTCGACGCTAATTCGACCCTAATTTAGCGTCAGATGTTCGACGCTACTCCTACACAATATTTCGACGCTAATTCGACGCTACTGTAGCGTCGAATTAGCATCGAAACATTTCGATGCTAAATGGATGCTAAATCGATGGTAATTCGATGCTAAATTAGCGTCGGATTACCGTCGACACCTGATTCATTCGACGCTAAATCGATGCTTATGTATCAAACACAAATATTTTTGTGTATATTTAAATCTACAAGTAGAAGATTAAAAGATTACAACAAAGATTAATTCCACTTTGAAACTTTCGAATGTTTTTTCTCGACTTTGATGAGATCATTTTTTATATATTCTAACAACACTAAAATACAAAATTGATTAAAAATGAATATCTCTCCGGTAACAATCTCCTTATTAATTCATATGACTTTGTTGCATTCCAATGATCCATATTATTATCATTATTATTCTTTTTTTGAGAGACATTTAATTTCATTTATATGCATCTGTTATATATTTTGTTTTCCCCTTTTTATGGGATAGAACACTACAAGAAAACTGTATTTTAGCGTCGAAATTTAGCGTCGATTTTGCGTCGATTTTGCGTCGTAATGGCGTCCATAACACAATTTGACGCTAATTAGGGACGAAACATTTCGAAGCTAAATCGACGCTATATCGCGTCGATATAGCATCGATTTAGCATCGGAAGTCTAAGTTCGACGCTAAATCGATGCAAATTGAGCGTCGATTTAGCGTCGAACGTATAGCGTCGAATTTAGCGGCGAATATTGGCTTCGATAACACAATTCGACGCTAAATCGTCGCTAATTAGGGACAAAACATTTCAAAGCTAAATCGACACTACATCGCGTCGATTTAGCATCGATTTAGCATCAGAAATCTAAGTTCGACGCTAAATCGATGCAAATTTAGCGTCGATTTAGCGTCGAATTTGGTAGATAGATGACACATTTAACACGGGTTCACCTACTCATTTAGCGTCGTTTAGAAACGACACAAAAACGACGCGAATTTGATGCAAAATCGACGTAAAAGAATTCGATGCTAATATTCGATGAAAAATCGATGCATAATCGATGCTAAAATCTCCTATATATACCCACCCACCGTAAGGAATCATTTCAGAATTTCAAAACAAAAAAAAAAATTTTAATTCCGAAAAAAAAAAAATCTTTTCTCCCTAATTTTTTTTTAAATGGGCGATATATACGAACTAAGACGCTGGATATATCGACGTAAAGATGAAAATGGAAGCCTTTCAGAAGAGTTCCTCAACGGCCTTGAAATTTTCATGGCTCAAGCGAGTAGTGTGCCTACAATTCAATAGACCGAAGTGATGGTGTGCCCGTGTCGGAAGTGCAAATATTCGAGGCCACAGACAATTGATACAGTTGGTACGCATTTATTTAATAGAGGGTTTACACCTGAGTATTATGTTTGGTTTTATCATGGAGAGGGATATGAAGATGAAACTTCGGGTAGTACTAGTTACCAACCTATGGATCAGGGTCAGGGTTATTCGAATGAACAGTATGATCGACATCAATTTGTTATAGAAAATGATGATCATGATGTCGGGTTAGAGCATAATAGGTTCGAAGAAATGGTAACCGATGCATTTCCTGGAGTTATGTCTACTCCTGATGTTGCTGAGGAACCCAATTTAGATGCAAAATTTTTTTATGATATGCTTGATTCTGCAAAACAACCAATCTATGAAGGTTGTAGGGAAGGTCTGTCTAAATTATCGTTGGCATCTAGGATGATGACAATAAAGTCTGATCATAATCAATCTGAGAGTTGCATGGATGATTGGGCATCTCTTCTAAGAGAATATTTGCCAGAGGGTAATCAAGCTGCTGAGTCATATTACGACATACATAAACTAGTCTCTAGTTTAGGATTGCCCTCGCAGATGATAGATGTTTGCATTGACAATTGCATGATATTTTGGAAAGATGATGAAGATCTGCAGGAATGTCGATTTTGCCACAAGACAAGATTTAAGCCCCAAGGAGCTGGTAGAAAAGTGTCGTACCAGAGAATGTGGTACCTGCCCATAACAGATAGGCTACAAAGTAATATAGGTCAAATTTACTCTAGACCTACTCTCTCAAATTAAGAGGTCAATTGCAGTACTTAGGGTTATCGAATCCACAGGGAGTCTAGGAAAACACAATAGATTATCAAATTCAGATTATGCTAGGTGAAATAATAAGAAAGCAGTAAATAAGCAATTTAAAACGGTTGTAAATCAATTAAGAGAAAAGCTAGGCACAAGGAATTCTACAGTGAATCAGAATTGCAGATAAATCAGTTGTTAGGAATATTAAGCTCAGTTCATGAACATGCACACGAAAGTAAAACAAACCAGTTGTCGCTGCGAATATTTTCTATGTCTAAATCCTATAAAACCAACTGCCATTGCGAAATCAGATTAATTTAAACAAGCATTAATTTCATGTTCAATTGTTCACAAAACCCTAAATCAAATGTCTTTGCAAATAGGAATTTTGCTCATCAAAAACTAGTTCAAGGAATCAATAAAACTGTCATTTCTATTAATTACCCTAAGATCAGATTTCAGTTCGCGAGGCTAAAATCAGCAGTAAGAACAAGTTAAGATGAAGAACATTCTAATGATATTATCCTAATAATCAGATCAGATTCAGCAATTCATCAAACATTTTTGAAAACCCTAAACCTAACAGGAGAATTACTCAGACATAATCATAGAAGAAAACATGATTTTATTAAAGATAAGTCTAAGCAATTCAATAGAATAAACCATAAGCCTAAAAAATGGCTGAAAATACATATTTATAAGGTTACAAAACCGTCATGGGCCCAATTACAAACATCTGGGCTTTCTGACGCAAAAAGGAAATAATCTGAAAACATGATTTTGGGCTGGTCTGGTAGTCGTGTCGAGCGACACACATAACTCTGTCGCTCGACGCTTGAAAATATTTGGTGTCGAGCGACACCAACATCCACGTCGCTCGACACTGATTTGAAATGTTGACTCCGAATTTGCGACTTTGACTGCTCATTCCTTTATGCTCCAAAAAGTTTCAGTAAACACCAATTGAGTCCAAAACGCCTTTGTACCTAAGATTAACACCAAAACACTCGAAAACACCAAAAAGACTCTAAAACATGGACTTATATCGTGGTCTTAAATGGGTAAAAACCATGATATATCACAAAGGTTATACCATTCAGAATGCACAGCTGCATAGATGAGGTGGCATGCAGAACATTCAACTATTGAAGGAGAAGTTCATCATCCTTCTGATGCAAAAGCTTGGAAACACTTCAAATCGGTACACTCTAATTTTGCTAAAGAGAACCGTAATGTTTATCTCTGCCTATGTACAGATGGTTTTAGTCCGTTCGGTATGTCTGGCGGGCAATATTCTTTGTGGCCGGTTATATTGACACCTTATAACCTTCCGCCTGATATGTGCATGCAGAGGGAATTTTTGTTTTTGAGTATTTTAATCCCTGGTCCGAAGCATCCAAGAAGATCTATTGATGTTTTTTTACAGCCGCTGATTCACGAGTTGTACATGTTGTGGTCTCATGGGTTCGTACTTTTGATTACTCTAGGAAAAAGAATTTTACCATGCGAGCTGTGCTTATGTAGACGATAAGCGATTTTCCAGCCTATGGAATATTATCTGGTTGGACAACACATGGTAGGTTATCATGTCCGTATTGCCAAAATGAAACATATGCATTCCAACTAAAAAATGGTAGAAAATCTTGTTGGTTTGATTGTCACAAGAGGTTTCTCCCTATGAACCATCCGTACCGGGGGAACAGGAGGTTGTTCACAAAGGGCAAACGTGTACGTATCCCCCAACCTCCATATCTTTCAGGAGAACAAATTCAAGGTAAACTTGATTATTAGGGAGCTCAAGACACAGCAAAACGTGGTGGTAACTGGCTTAATATTCTGACCAATCTCCCAGATGGATACCTTGAAGAACATAATTGGCATAAGAAAAACATTTTCTGGGATATACCGTACTGGAAGGATCATCTATTGCGCCACAATCTTGATGTCATGCACATTGAGAAAAACTTTTTCGATAACATCATGCACACCATCTTAAACGTTCCAGGTAGGTCTAAAGACAACTTGAAGTCTAGACTGGATTTGCCTCTTATATGCTCTAGAGTTAAGTTACATCTCACAGGAGATGGAAGAGCTCCAGTGCCTAGCTTTAGATTGTCAAGCGAAGGCAAACCAACATTCTTCAACTAGGTTTCCACCAAAGTTAAGTTCCCAGATGGATACGTGTCAAAACTCTCTAAGTCCGTGGAGCAGGGAAAAAATTTTCTGGTATGAAAAGTCATGATTGTCATGTGTTTATGCAGAGATTATTGCCTTTCGCCTTTGCAGAACTTTTACCAACGAACGTGCATGAATCACTTGCAAGTATATTTTCTATGACGATATTTAAATATGTAAACAAATTATGGGTGGAAAATTACATTTGTATTTTGGTTGATATTGGATTTTGGGTTTAGGTGCTGGAGCATTTTTTCGAGATCTGTGTGTGCGAACTCTGACTCAGGATGGAATACAACAACTAAACAATAACATCAAAATATTGTTGTGCAACTTAGAGAAGATATTCCCTCCATCTTTCTTTGATGTGATGGAGCATCTTCCTGTCCATCTTCCTCACGAAGCTGATTTTGGAGGGCCTATTCAATTTCATTGGATGTATCCTTTCGAGAGATTCATGAAACACTTAAAAGGAAAGGCAAAAAACCTAGCTAGGGTTGAGGGATCAATTGTTACGGGCAGTTTAACCGAAGAAACCTCCCATTTCAGCTCATATTACTTTCCTCCAACTGTCCGGACACGAAAAAAAGCTCCACGTAGGTACGACGATGGTGGCATCGCACAAACATATCCAGTTTCAGATGTCCCAGATATATTTTGTGCAGTTGGTAGGCAGGCCGGAATCATAAGAGAAGAAGACTGGTCCTCGTTCGAAGACTACAATTTTGCACACACATATATTCTCTTACAATGCGACGAAGTTAACCCATTCCTGAGGTACATATTATAATTACCAACTATGGATTGAGGTCAAAAGAGTTAATTTCGTACTTATATATGCTATGAAACATATATAACAAATGCATTTGTTATAACCATATTTTCTATTAGTGAATTCATTCGCCAAGTTAACGAGGCTTTCCCAAATGCATCCGCCGATGAGATTGAAAAACGTAAAGATCTACACTTTGCTAAATGGTTGAGGACTCAGGTATATAAGTTAAACACAAAATTATATATATCTAGTTTCCATAAAAACCTGTATGTACAATTTGTGTATATACTACTATATTTACAATGTGTATTATGTATCTTCCAAGTTGATTATGGAGACACGTCATACCCTGTATGGTTTAGAGAGTTGATCCAAGGTCCGTTGGGGAAAGTTACGTCATCTCCAATGTATTTTACACGAGGTTATGTGTTTCATACGTTTGAACGTGGCAAACTATGGTGTGGTAGTTCGAGCTGGGGACACAAATTTTTATGGCATTATCCAAGACATTATTCAAGTGCAATTCCCTGTTTTGGTTAAATTAAAGTGCACCCTTTTCAAATGCGAGTGGTTTGATCCAGTTGTCGGGCGAGGGTTTCGAGTAGGAAAGTTTGGTGTCATCGATGTTAATGGATCGCGTTCTTATGAAAAGTATGATCCATTTGTCCTTGCATCACAAGCGGATCAAGTATGTTTCATTCTATATCCATGTGTCAGAAAAACAGGGATTCCATGGTTATCTGTGCTTAAAATAGCACCTAGAGGAATGATAGTTGAATCAAACGACGCTCCTATGCAATATGAAACGGTCGTGGATCTAACAACATCATTCTTATAGATCCGCAAAATCGAGAAGCTGAAATAATTCCGGATGCTAACTATGCAGAAAACCTCGAAGACGAGTTCGCAAACGAGAATGGAGAAAGTACCGATGAGGATGACGATAACTCAAATGACGATTCAGAGTGAAGCCTATATGACTTTTTTTATTTCATTTGTATTTATTTTTGGAATTCGTGTTATTGTTATCGTTTTATGTGATTGTTATCGTTATATGTGATTATCGAATTCATGTATTTATTATCGTTATATGTTGTGAACATAATATCTGTATGCAGTAACATGTGATGACCATAAAATCGCGTGACCATAGGTTCGAACTCGGGTTCACTATGCAGTAACATGTGCTGATTTGCCCATTAGGCTACGAACAATTTCTGTTCGTTTTTAACATTCACTAATATTAAAAATTAGTTTTTTTGTTTATGGTATTTTAATTATTCGAATGGAAGATCATCTATAAACAAAACATTAGTTTTATTATTATCATATAACATTATACATATAAAAATATTACAATACACATAAAATATTACATTAATTAGAAAATAGGAAATATTATAGATAACAACATTATTATAAACTCGTACTATGGATACTAGGAAAATATTAAACATTAAAGCAACATAAAGCCTTAATTAAGCTTATTCTTAACCATTGACGGGTCGGATGTTTATTCATCATCTGACCTCACAAATGAAATCTTGTGTTGGACGTGTCTGAGAACTTTCACCTCGCAACACCTTTGCATCGTGCGACCTCTTACAAAACAGTCTTCGCCGTATGAGTTGGCCAGGTCCCGGTATTACGGACGTTTGTTTTTGGGATCGTTGAGTTGGTTGGAGTGAAATTATCAGTGGAGCATCAATAACATTGAAGTCATCGTATGGAGGGCTTGAAGGAACAAGAGTTGTGTTTGGAGAGTTTTGAACGGATGCTCGGTTTTGCATATAGTAATTCCATAGATCTCTGTTTGCCATTTAGAAATTATATATTTTTGTGTTATGATTTTGTGTTGAATTACTCTGACTTATATAGGCAAAATACAAAGATATTTTAAGCCTAACATGTCGATGTGTTTATAAGAAAAGAACTAAAATAGATGCGACATTACATTTCGGTGTGCAATAAAGAAATCAATTCCGTGAATGACACTGTCGGCCACTTAATGTGGTTCACCTAATTTTTTTGCGTCGTTTAGAAACGACACAAAAAGACGCGAATTCGATGCAAAATCGACGCAAAAGAATTCGATGCTACTGCGATGCTAACATTCCATGCAAAATCGATGCTAAAATCTCCATTTAAATCTTTTAAAGATACGAAAATTATATGGACACAAGTGTTTGGAACAAATCCGATTTGACAACTCATTTGAATGGTTAGATGTGCCATACATCATTTAACGGCCAAGATCTATTATGCTAAAGCTGTTATAATAATTTTGTAAAATCTATAAATAGGTACTGATTTCATTAGATTAGTATATCGAAAACACAAAACACCTAATATAAACCATGTCGAAAAGAATTCTAAATCCATCCGAGGAAGAGAAGATAATAACTTCTTTCCTTGATTCTTAACCAAAATCAAACACCCCACTTTCTTCTATGATTCGTCTCAGTAACTCAACGAGCCGTTCTATATACACTGGTTCTACTTCGCGTGCTCCAAACAAGACTCCTAAAGCACGCTCTGGAGCCAGCGGAGAAAATGTAGTCCTGAAAACACCTCCATCGACGCATGCTATTGATGCTTATGAAGAACCGGAGGTCTCTGATTTTTAATGCCCAAATGACCATTACGGTTGTTGTGACAAACACATGCTGAAGTTCGAGATGGATCATTAAGAACTGTGTTTTATTGGTAATGTATAACTACTATTGCCGCACGACGGTCACTCATCAGTATAATAAGTGCCTGTGGCTTTTATGTTTACTTATTTTTTATTACTGTGTGCTTCAGTAAGGGGATGTGGATTACATGTCTAGTAATGTACTATATATTATGTGTGTTGTTATTTCTGTAAGGCTTTTATCAGTAAATATTTTATTTAAAATATTGTATCAAAATTTGAAATATCTTATTCTCGATTAATGTGTGCTTCAAAAATTATTCGTTTCAATGTTATAACTTGATACTTTGATAGACCACATATTCATATACTAAAAATCTAATGAAAGATTTGGTTACCCACATAAAATGTCGACACAATCGTTACAGACCAATGTGATTTGACAAGACAATATGCAAAGACAAAACAAATTATGTGGACTACAAAGTTTCGTACTATCTCCATTATTTGTGAATATGGTTTAACTTACGTTTAAACATATAACTTCTACTATAAATACATATGATGGAGTGTATAACTTCTACACCTATCAATAACACAAATAATGTCTTCCAGCTCTCCTAAGGAAGACTCTAAATCAACAAACATGGGAAATTTTTTTGATATTCCAAAATACTCGTGGGAAACCGAAACTCAATGCGACGAATTCACTCAAGAGATACCCACTTACTCGTGAGAATTTGATACGTGCTCACCAACCCATAATGAAGATTCTACATCAACAATAGTGCCAGTGCTTGCCAAACATCCACCACATTCCTAAATTCTCGTGGGGAACTGAATCTCAGTGCGACGAATATACTAAAGAGATACCCACATACTCGTGGATAGCTGATTCATGCTCTCCTGCCAATGTTGTGAGTCCCAAATTTGAAGATGGGTTCAGTTATTCACAACACAAATATGATAAGCAGTCAGAATGTCCTGACCAGAAGCGGTTTGTCGAAGAATTTTTGTATAGGCTAATCGAAGACGGACAACCATCTCAATTGATTGAAAAGTCAGATACTTACGGTGGAAGTACTTCAAATGAATGTAAGGATCACTACTACGATTATGAATTTGCCAAAGTCCAGAAATCCCAAACTTAAATCTAGATGTTGATGCAATCAAAAGGGAATTTTGTGACGGATTTTTAGATTCTCCACCAAAGAAACAAAAGGGAAAGAAGAGTTTCTGGTTCTAACCGTTGTTTGGAGTGGATACACACACATATATGTATATATATATATATGTATGTATACATATATGTTTTAAAAATTAGTAGTCTATTATGTACTTGTACCATAACCGTTGTATGTTTAATGTTTCATTAATATAATTTGTAATGTTTTATTGGAGTTGCATAATCAATATATCTCGTTGTATGATTGTTATCGACACTAATTCATTCATGTTAGATTGTTATTGAATTGTTGTGATTGTTATCGTTATATGTTGTAAACATATAATCTTTAAATGGGTTAAAATTGTTATCGTATATGTTGTGGTTTCTTTACCCTAATTCCTTAAAGAAAAATTTGATTGATTTAGCGTCGAATTAGCGTCAGATCACATGAATTCGACGCTAATTCGACGCTCATTTTTTTTAATAACGTCGAATTCAAGTTATTTCGATGCTAATTCGACGCTAAATTATTATTTTTTAAGTTAATTTTATTTATTAGTAATGAATTATCAATACGTACATTTTGTTATAAATTTGTAAGGAAATGGATTTAAGAAATATGTAGGAAATAGATTTTAGGAAATTTGTTATGAAAACATTCCTGTGATTGTTATCGTTATATATTGCGGTTTTAAAATCTTTAAATGGGTTAAGATTGTTATCGTATATTTTGCGGTTTCTTCACCCTAAACCCTAAACATAAAATTTGTTTGATTTAGCGTCGAATTAGCGTCAGATCACAAGATTTTTTTTATTTATGGTAATATTATTTTATATATTGTAGGGGTCGGATCCCCCCTCGAAAAATCGATAAGCCTAAACGACGTCGTATTCGCCGAAACGGCCCAATAGTCAAGCCCAGAAGAAAGCAGCCCATTGACGGCCATTTATTCTTCAAACTGCCGCGACCGGCACTGTTCAAGTCGCCTCGACCGGCACTGTTCATACCGCCTCATTTAGCTATAAATAAACATGTACCCCTCTCATTATGGGGGATCCGGAATTTCTTATAAAACACTGTTTACAGCTCTGATCTTGAGAAAGAAGAACAAACTAAAAAACCTAATTCGTAATCTAATTCTAAATCTGTCTAAGTGTTTGAAACCATAAAGAAGCTCGATTTTGAAGAATCTTCACAATTTCTATTGTGTGTAAAATCCAGGATAAGCAGGTCGAAAACTTCGTCTGGAAGAATATCATCTGTCGGCACGGCGTACCCTATGAGATAGTGACAGATAACGGTTCGCAATTCATATCAAAACGATTCGAACTTTTCTGCGATAAGTGGAAAATCAGAGTCAGCAAGTCAAAGCCTCGTTGCCCGCAAGGCAACGGCCAGGCGGAGTCGTCAAACAAAACACTTATTCACGGACTAAAGACTCGACTCGACGCTAAGAAGGGCCGTTGGGCAGACGAACTCGAAGGCATTTTATGGTCCTATCGAACAACGCCACGACGCGCTACGGGCGAGATGCCTTTCGTCCTCGTCTACGGAACAGAATGTGTGATTCCTCCTGAAGTCTATTTTCCAGGAGTTCGCCGACGATTGCTTCTAGAGCAGGAAGGTCTCAATCATCTCCTTATGCTCGACGAACTCGACCTTATCAACGAAAGGCACGACCAAGCACTTATAAAGATGACCGAATATCAAATTGCGGCATCCAAATATTACAACTCCAAAGTGCGAGTTCGGCGTTTTTACGAAGGAGACCTCGTCCTTGGCGCAGTATTTCAGAATACTGACGAGACCAATGCCGGCAAACTCGGCGCTCACTGGGAAGGACCTTATCAGATCACGAAAGTAGTTCGCCCAGGCGTCTGCGAAATCGCCAGCATGAAAGGCGAGATGATCCCGCGTTCCTGGAATGCGCGACATCTGAAGAAATATCACTGCCAAAAATACTAAGTCATTAGACTTGAATTACGACGCGACTTGATCCCTTCATTGGGTACGTAGGCAGCTCGTTTTCGGACGAGTTGAGTTGCCCCCTTATTCAAAAAAGGGGGGAGTGGGTACGTATATTCATACTCCCACTCGCAGTATGTAACGACTTAAGGTTTTAACCAAGTCTTGTTACAATTCGTTCAACTCGCTAAACGACTCCGGTCTAAACGCGACAATCGAGTCGCAATAAGCTAAGGTTTTAACCAAGTCTTATTACGACTCGTTCAGCCCGCTAAACGACTTGAATGTCTAAACGCGGCAATTCGCTAAACGACTCCGGTCTAAACGCGACATTCGAGTCGCAATAAGCTAAGGTTTTAACCAAGTCTTATTACGACTCGTTCAGCCCGCTAAACGACTTGAATGTCTAAATGCGGCAACTCGCTAAACGACTCCGGTTTAAACGCGATAATCGAGTCGCAATAAGCTAAGGTTTTAACCAAGTCTTATTACGACTCGTTCAGCCCGCTAAACGACTTGAATGTCTAAACGCGGCAATTCGCTAAACGACTCCGGTCTAAACGCGACAATCGAGTCGCAATAAGCTAAGGTTTTAACCAAGTCTTATTACGACTCGTTCAGCCCGCTAAACGACTTGAATGTCTAAACGCGGCAACTCGCTAAACGACTCCGGTCTAAACGCGACAATCGAGTCGCAATAAGCTAAGGTTTTAACCAAGTCCTATTACGACTCGTTCAGCCCGCTAAACGACTTGAATGTCTAAACGCAGCAACTCGCTAAACGATTTAACTGTCTAAACGCGAGATCAATAAAATTTGGGCGTCATTATGGCCATAATGGCGACCTGATTAAAACTTCATCATCATTATGAAGTATACTTATACATCCTCAACGGATAAAGCGCGCTATATAGATTTAGAGTTCATTACTGGGATAGACATATTCAGTGCGAGTATGTCCGTTAGCCGGGGTGTCCATCTCGCGAGTCCATCTTGGGATAGACACATTCAGTAGAATGTGTCCGTTAGCCAGGATGTTTGACTCGCAAACCCAGTTTTTACTTAACAAACTGGTCTAACTTGGCAAATATAAATCAGGTACACTGTATACTGAATTTGCTTTAAGTAACAAACTAAAACAGGCCTAGCTGACGAGCTATAACAGGCCTCGCGTCTTAAAACCGCATCGCGTCTTAAAACCGCATCGCCCCTAAGCGTCTTAAAACCGCATCATTTCTATGCGCCTTAGACAAGCTCTAACAGGCCTCGTCGACAAACAACTAATCGAAAAAACAGTTAAGAAATTGCTTAAGGGCATTCATATAAATCTGCTCGACAAACTCGGCATAAACGTATTGTCACAAGTTGGATAAAGCCATCCAGGCACAAAACAAAAATCGAGTCTTAAAATCCTTAAGCAAAAACAAAAACAAATCCTACTGTTACAAAGTTCGGATTAGGCGACAGTCTCGCCATCTTCGGCCTCTTTGTCCTCAGCAACCAGCTCGCCCTCTTCGACCACTTGTTCTTCGGCTAGAGTAACGATAGCAGCCGAACTCGCAGCCTCGCCGTCCTTGGGTTCTTGTTCCAAAGGAGCCTGTTCGCGAAGAGGTTCAGTTGGTGCAACTAGGATCGGATCAACGGTCTCATCGGCTTCGTCCGACTCGCTCTCGTTTAACTATTCACTCGCGCTTCGCAAGCGCATACCAAGAGAGCCATCGTTCGACCCAGAAGCTGCATTTATACCAACAGACTTAGCAATAACCTCGACTTGCGGAGACGCAACTATATCCGCTACGGTAATGGGAACAACATAGTTCTTACCTAAGGTCTTCCTCAATTCGAGTGCGATCGCGTCGAATATCTCGTCGGCTTTTCCAAGCGACGCCTTGTTTTCAGCTAAAAGGGCACGCTCGGCCTTGGGATCGAAGGCCTCCTCTGCTTCAGTATTCTCCATGTCGTCAAGGAGCTGGAGATTAGCCTCCGCTTGTGCAAGATAGACCATTTTCTTAAGCGGCTTCTTCATCATCTGATGAAACAGCTCGTAATCCCGGTTAAGCTGGCCTTGCACTTCGGCGGCCGCAGATCGCCTCGCAGAAGAGACAGCCTCTTCAAGATCCTGCTCGCGACTCGCCTTCAGAGCAGATAGCTCTTTCACCAGCTCGGCGTTTTTCTCCTCGACCTTCTCCTTCTCCTTACCGACTCTGTGAAGGTGCACGCCCAGGTCGTCAGAACTCTTCTTATACATATCTCGCTCGACAGCGAG
Source organism: Draba incana (assembly GCA_963576765.1). NCBI lineage: Eukaryota > Viridiplantae > Streptophyta > Magnoliopsida > Brassicales > Brassicaceae > Draba > Draba incana. The sequence continues at coordinate 4,605,514 of OY755214.1, read as the reverse complement.
ATTTCTCATTTGGGCCGCGACTTGTTCCATCTCGACCTCTTCTCTCTGCCTGGCCTCACCTATAAAGAGCTCCTTAGACCTCGAGTCTTGATCATACGACATGATCAGCCTGTTGAAATGGGCGATGGCCTGCGAAGGAGTTGACAGTATGAGAAATAAAGCGAAATGAAAAAGAAAGAATAAAGTGTGATATTACCTTAGCCTGACGAGACGCGAACTCCTTATAGAGCTTGCTCTTTACCAGCCTTTCCGAGATCGGCAAACGATCACCCGGATATGTAACCTTAGCCATCATGGCAGCTGCGGCTAAGGGATCAGTGTAGAGCCCATCGGAACTTCGAGGAATAGACTGTCCTGGGGACAGAGTCGGCAACTCGCGACGAGATTTCTTCTTCTCGCCAACTTTGCCTTTGCCTTTCTCAGAGGCAGAACGTTTTCTTTTCCGGTGCAATTGGTCCTCAGGCTCGGCGGGCTCGTCAGAAATGGTAGTTGGTTGTGAAGTAATAACAGCCAACGCACCACTCGCGGCTACAGCAGCCGCTTCGTCGCCCTCAGCAATAGGAGTATTCTCTTTGTCGACGCTCCGCTCGGACGTCTAGACAATGGAAGCAGTGGCCTTCGAGTCGGCCTTTCTCTTAGCCTTCTCGGCTTTTTTCTTGGCGAGATCGCGGAAAGTGAGCTTGGGAGGCATTATTTCTAGATCGTCGGACTCGTTCTGTTCGATCTCTTCTTCTTCATCGTATGAAATGAACTCGCGAGCTAGAATAACCCTTCGAAGATTGAAGTGACGATTCCAAAGGCACTTCCGAGCCTTCAACTTATTGACCAAATCGTCGATGTTGGCAACAGGAGTGAATAGCAGTCTGCTAGCTGTAAAAACAAATTGGCAGAAAAGTTAGTATAAAACATAAGGAGACAGTTCGCGCGATAAACATTTGAGAAAATCTACCAAGTGTCCCCCACTTCGCCACCACTAAGTGTTCATCCTCGGCCGACGCGGCCGATATCGGCACGAAGAAAAAATATTTTCTCCAGCTATGATCTTTGTTCGGGAAGTCGTCCAGTATTTTATAAAGAGAACGACTCGCCAGATTGTAGTACTTCATGCCACCCGGGTTGGATTGCTTGCGCCATTCAAGAAGGTTGTGTAGATGGCGAACTCCGATGGGCTCGCGACATTCGGCCGCTCGCGTCGTAATTCCCACTAATTGGCGAATTCCTCACGAGTTGATCTGCGCGAGGGCGATTTTGTGAACCCGCGCGAACCGGAGAATCAGCGCAGGGATGGGGAACGTGAGGTAACAGTCCTTAAACCAACACGCATTGGCGGTAAATGTGCCGGCAGGGGGATCGTCTTCTCGCTGCTTGATAAAAGGCGCGATCATTTCAACCGAGTCGGGAATTCGGCACTCTGAGCGATAGTCTTCCAGAAATTCCTCTTCACTTGGAGAGGCAGCTCGGCAGGACTAAGGGATTCGTCGCGGAGTTGTGGGATTTCCACAACTAGTCTTCGCTCGTCAGTAGTGGAGGCCTCGCAAATTTGCGATGGTTGCGAAGTCCCAACTCCCTCTTCAAAGCCAGTCCGATCGGCTCGCATAAACGAAGCAGACTCCCCCGTCTCGCGACTTTGTCTTAAGACGGGAGTGGGATAAGAAAACAGCTCTGCAAGAGGGGAATGGCCTCCAGCTCGATCTTCTCGACTAATAGGGCTCGCCTCCTCGCGGCCCGAAGGACTCGCTTCCTCTTGTCCACGGAGTCGACCACAGCTCCAGCTCGCGTCTACAATCGACTCGCTATCGGGAGAGTACTCCCAGATTGGCCTTCCCTTCTCGGGGAGCTCGGCAGATTTCGCGGATACGAAAGAGCTCGTTGAAGACATCGTATGTTCGGATCAAAACTTAGAAGTTTTTCAGATTCTCTGAAGAACACTGCGGCGGCAATGATGAACACGGCGGCGGCGAAGTGATGGGACGGCAAAATTCCTATCTATTACTCGAAAGAAAAACGATAGAAAAGGGAGAGAGAGCGAACCTGTTTTTTCGGAGGAATGAGAATAATGAGAAGTATCAAGGGAGCGTTGCCTCTTATAAAGATATTTTTGGCGGTTCGACTTTCGAGGTGGGCCTCATTTCTAAATGAGCCCAAAAATCTGGGCTCAGGAGATCAATTTTAAGGAATTTTAACCCAAGTTCATAATTCCTCGGTTTTCATCTGGCTCGAGACGCGACTTCGTGAGCTCCTCCTTGATTTATTTCGCGACTTCACTTACGAATAAATCTGCGACTTCAGAATTTTGCTTTCTCGAAACTTCGAATCCCGGCTTTTACCGTGACCCCATAGTATTTGTGAACTCGCGACATTCTCTCCGTGGAAATCAACTCGCGAGTCCATCTCAATGGATCAGCTCGCGACTTTCTCTCCATGGAGATCAACTCGCGACTCCATCTCAATGGATCAGCTCGCGACTTTCTCCCCATGAAAATTAACTCGCGACTCCATCTCAATGGATCAGCTCGCGACTTTCTCCCCATGAAAATCAACTCGCGACTCCATCTCAATGGATCAACTCACGACTTTCCCTCCATAGAAATCAACTCGCGACTCCATCTCAATGGATCAGCTCGCGACTTTCTCCCCATGAAAATCAACTCGCGACTCCATCTCAATGGATCAACTCGCGACTTTCCCTCCATAGAAATCAACTCGCGACTCCATCTTAATGGATCAGCTCGCGACTTTCTCTCCGTGGAAATCAACTCGCGAGTCCATCTCAATGGATCAGCTCGCGACTTTCTCTCCATGGAAATCAACTCGCGACTCCATCTCAATGGATCAACTCGCGACTTTCCCTCCATAGAAATCAACTCGTGACTCCATCTCAATGGATCAGCTCGCGACTTTCTCTCCGTGGAAATCAACTCGCGAGTCCATCTCAATGGATCAGCTCGCGACTTTCTCTCCATGGAAATCAACTCGCGACTCCATCTCAATGGATCAGCTCGCGACTTTCTCCCCATGAAAATTAACTCGCGAATCCATCTCAATGTATCAACTCGCGACTTTCCCTCCATAGAAATCAACTCGCGACTCCATCTCAATGGATCAGCTCGCGACTTTCTCTCCGTGGAAATCAACTCGCGAGTCCATCTCAATGGATCAGCTCGCGACTTTCTCCCCATGAAAATCAACTCGCGAGTCCATCTCAATGGACCAGCTCGCGACTTTCTCCCTCGTGTCGCCTCGCGCATAGCGAGCGACTCGCAGATTTTTTATATATCCCTCTTGTCGCCTCGCGCATAGCGAGCGACTCGCAGATTTTTTATATATCCCTCTCGTCGCCTCGCGCATAGCGAGCGACTTGCGGATTTGTGACATTCTTAAACGTCGCACTCGATCATCTCGCGAAGATCAGTATGTGACTTTGCTTCGCCATCTTCGCCACCAACCGTTCGAAGTCATCTCGCATATTCGTGTATCTACTCGCCTCGCAGCAGCAATGGTTTTCGTTACAGAAGATTCAATGGATACACCAGGGAAACCAAGTTTAGAATTCGGCGACAAAGACGACCTAAGCAAGTGTGTGACTCGCGCTCTTTTTCCCTTAGTCTGGTTTTTTCCCATCGGGTTTTTCAGACGAGGTTTTTACTGAGGCTTGTTCACATACTTGTATCGTCATCTCGTCGCCCCGCGTTTCAAGCTCGATCAGCTCGCGACTTCAAGAATCGACTCGCTGGATTCGATGCAATCAGGTCATCTGGGCTCGACATCATCATCAACACGTAAACCGTCTAAGCGGAAATCGGTTCTTCACTCGAACACCCTTACTTCAACGCTTTTATTTATAAAACTGTTGAAATGGGGGGCAAACTGTAGGGGTCGGATCCCCCCTCGAAAAATCGATAAGCCTAAACGACGTCTTATTCGCCGAAACGGCCCAATAGTCAAGCCCAGAAGAAAGCAGCCCATTGACGGCCATTTATTCTTCAAACTGCCCCGACCGGCACTATTCAAGTCGCCTCGACCGGCACTGTTCATACCGCCTCATTTAGCTATAAATAAACATGTACCCCTCTCATTATGGGGGATCCGAAATTTCTTATAAAACACTGTTTACAGCTCTGATCTTGAGAAAGAAGAACAAACTAAGAAACCTAATTCGTAATCTAATTCTAAATCTGTCTAAGTGTTTGAAACCCTAAAGAAGCTCGATTTCGAAGAATCTTCACAATTTCTATTGTGTGTAAAATCCAGCACGCACATATATTAGTAATGAAATATCAATATGTACATTTTGTTATAAATTTGTAATGAAATGGATTTAAGAAATATGTAGGAAATAGATTTTAGGAAATTTGATATGAAAAAATTCATGTGATTGTTATCGTTTTATGTTACGATTTTAAAATATTTAAATTGTTAAGATTGTTATCGTATATGTTATTGTTTATACCTTAAACCCTAAACATAAAATTTCTTTCAATTAGCGTCAAATCACATGAATTCGACGCTAATTCGACGCTAATATTGTTTAATAGCGTTGATTTAGTGTCGAATTCATGTAATTTGACGCTAATTCGACGCTAAATGATATTTTTTATTATGTTAATTTTGTTTTATATATTAGTAATGAAATATCAATATGTACGTTTTGTTATAAATTTTTAAGGAAATGTATTTAGGAAAGTTGTAGGAATTATATTCTAGAAAATTTGATATGCAAAAATTCATGTGATTGTTATCGTTATATGTAGCGGGTTTATAAAATCTTTAAATGGTATCGAATGTTTTCGTATATGGTGCGATTTATTTAACCTAAATCCTAAACAATAAAAAAAATGATTTAGCATCGAATCACATGAATTCGACGCTAATTCGACGCAAATGTTGAAATATAACGTCGAATTCATGTGATTCGATGCTAATTCGACCCTAAATCAAACAAAATTTTCATTTATGGTTTAGGATATAAACAATAAAAGATTTAACGTCGACGATTCAGAGTGAATCTCTAATGTTATCTATATTCGAACATTTTATTTCGAACAAATTAGTATGTTTGTCTCATTCGAGGTTACAAATGTCTGTAAGGAATTCTATTTGAAAAACTATTTAGGTTTACATATATCATCATAACCATTTATGAACCAAATATGTAATTGCAAAATTCAAAATTTAAAATTATTCTTGTATATCAATTATTGAAATGGCTAAGATAGTTTTCGTACAGTGGCGGATACCCTAAACCCTAAACCCCAAACGTAAAATTTGTTTTAGGTAGCGTCGATTTAGCATCGATTCGATGCTAATTTGACGCTAAATGAACAAATTTTACGTTTGGGGTTTAGGATTTAGGGCATTAAACAGATCAAATTATATTGATCCGACGCAAATTCGACGCTATATTAAATTAATTTGATTTAACCACTGGCGGTAAACCGAAAATTTTCAAAATTTTGTATGTTAAACCAACGGCGGTAAACCGAATTAATTTTGATGTAGCGTCGAATTAGCGTCGAATTTGTTGGCAATTCGACCCTAATTCGATGCTAAATCAAATTAATTCGGATCGGTAAACATTAACTCTGGGTGGGGAATAGAAATGATATTTAAATGTAATCTGACGCTAATCCGACGCTATTAGCGTCGAAATAGCGTCGGTTCACAAAGTAAAAACAGAGACCGACGTCTTCTTCTCCGGTTTCTGCAACTCCTCTCCCTCACCTCTCCTCTCTCCGGTCTCCTCTCTTTCTCTCTCCCCTCGCCGCCGTACTTTCCCTCACGCCGGTCTCTCTCTCACGCCGCCTCTCTCTCTCTCCCTCTCCTCTCTCTCTCCCTCATGTCTCCTCTCCTCCTCCTCAACAACTTTCGCCGCCGCCGGATCTCCTTCCGCCCCCGCCGCCGCCAGATCTTCTCCTTCCGCCGCCGCCGGAACTTCTCCTTCTCCGGTTCTCCTTCCGACGCTATGGTACATATTTTTTTATTTTTTTTTTTGTTTTAAAATTGTTTATATATATTTGTAATTTGTAATAAATTAGTTATGAAATTGATTTTAGAAATATGTAGTATATAGATTAGGATATAGACTAGTAATTTTAGAAATATTTGTAATTTGTAATAAATTAGTTATGAAATTATATATAGTTGTAGTAATGATATGAAATTGATTTTAGAAAATGGTTTTATGAATTATGTAGTAAATAGATTTTAGAAAATTTGATATGAAATAGATTTTAGGGTAAATGTAGGAAATAAATTTTAGGAAATGGAATTGAATTTAAATTTGATGAGTTATGGAATGGAATTTAGATTTGCTAAGTTATAGATTTGAATCTAGATTTTATGAAATTTATTTATGTAAAGTCAAATAAAACAAATTTAGGAGTTTTTTGGATGTTAAAATAATTTTTTTAAATGAAAAACGAATTTACAAGTTATTTTTCGATAATATAAAATAATTTCATAAATGTTAAATTTATTTCGAAAATATAAAATTATTTCCTAAATATAAAATATCTAAATTTTTCCAAAAATTATTTCAGCACTATAAATTTATTTCTTAAATTTTTAAATTTAATAAATTTGTTTTATTTTATAGGCTGATCGACGTCATCCTCCTTCATACGGCCAGTTATTTGGCGAGGATGCTTCGATTCCCGGATCCGATGGTCGTCGCGGATCCGGATCAGGATCGGGGTCGTGTTCGCAGGCTGCGAACTATCGTCCACGAGCTCCGCCACCGCCTCAGCCAGAGCCTCATCCAGAGCCAGAAGAAGGCGAAGATGATCATCCCGATGACCACAATGAGCCCTCTCCACCGCCAAACGTACCTCTTATGATGCGGATTTCTGAGCTTCTCCGCCAACCTGGACGTGAGACACGGCTTACGATTATCCATCCATTGAGGCCTCGTGGTACATTATGGTATGTTTTAATTTTTTTCAATATTACTAATTAATTTTTTTTTTTGTGTAATTAATTTTTAATTACAAGTTATAATTAAATTATTAACATTCTAATATTTGGTTTAATAGGTTTACGGATAACAAGGTTGCGAGTTTGGTCACCAAGGTAATCAAGGTCCACTTCACTATGCCGCATCCTAATTGGAGCATGACGCCGCAGAATGTTCGGGATATTTGGTTCGAGTCATGGGTTGTAAGTCATTTTATATTATTTAATTTTATTTATTAAATTATTTGATTATAAATATATTCATAATATTATTCGTATTTTTGTAGCAAGGGTGGCATTGGGAGGAAGCTCATATTTTCGAAGTGCGAGCGGCGTTCGAGCAGAAGGCCCTAAAGCATCTCAACGGTTACGTCACCAACTTGAAGAATGCGTAGGGCAAGAAAGGCGATGAGGCGAAGCCACTCGGTTGTTAGATCGGGGAAATGTTCTGCATCCCGTCTCACGCCGGTGGCCGAAGGAGATGGACCTTCAAAGAATTGTGCGGGTCAATCATCATACGCCACAGTACGACTGGAAATGGTAATATTTGTATAAATTTAATTTATTTGATTATTTATATTTTAAATATTTATTTATTATATATTTCATTTTTATCTCTGTTTATTTTTGTTTAACAAGCTGATGGCGGTGAGCTTCCTCCGATGGTTAGAGTGATGGAAAAAACTCATCGGAGGAAGGATGGGACGTTTGTTACCGCTCAAGCGGAACAAACGTTCAACGCGTACAATGCACGACTGGAAGAGCTAGATGAGTATGTCCAGTCTACGATGGGTCTCGAAGATTTCGATAGACTTTACGAGGAGGTAATTTATTAGGTTTTTATTTTATATTATAACTTATTTTTAATTATAACTTATTTTTAATTAATATTTTATTGTATAACAGTTTTATTTTTTAGGTTGCACCGAAGAAGAAAGGACGAACGATGGGTGTTGGATCCATCAAAGATGTCTCGGCAGCTTTTTCGTCTTCTCAATATTCTTACTCGCCGGGTTCGTCGTCTCAGCCGCGTGTGACCGCTGAGTTGCAAGCTGCTAGAGCTGAGATTGCGGAGCTAAAGACCCATGTCTCGTCATTGAGCAGTCTCTTTGACATCATTGCAGTGGATAACCTGACATTAGCCACTGCCTTGCAAGGGATGAATCGTCCTCCATCGCCTCCTATACCTCCCGGTGCAACGCAATTCCACCAAGAGTTCGAAGATATTGCGAACCTAAGGACCCAACAACCGCCGTCGGATTAGCGTTTTAATTTTATTTGTAATGGATAATTTTATTTTGTATCGGATAATTTTTAATTTTTATTATAATAATTATAATAATTTTTAATTTATAATAATTTTGTATAATAATTTTTTTTTTTTTAAATGTTATCATTCGACGCTAAATCGATGCTAAATTGATGCTTATGTAGCGTCGAATTAGCGTCGACACCTGATTCATTCAACGCTAATTCGACGCCAATTTAGCGTCGAACTAGCGTCGATTGAATCAGGTGTCGACGCTAATTCGACGCTACATAAGCATTGATTTAGCGTCGAATGAATCAGGTGTCGACGGTAATCCGACGCTAATTTAGCATCGAATTACCATCGATTTAGCATTGAAATGTTTCGATGCTAATTCGACGCTACAGTAGCGTCGAATTAGCGTCGAAATATTGTGTCGGAGTAGCGTCGGAGGGTCGAATTAGCGTCGAACTTCATTTCGACGCTAAAATAACGTCGAAAATGAATTAGCGTCGACGGTTTAGCGTCAAAATGTTATTCGACGCTAAATCGATGCTAAGAGGTTTTAGCGTCGAAATATGCCGACGCTAAATCAGTGTTTTATTGTAGTGGAACAAGTTAGAGTTCAAGAGGATATTACAGAGCTTGTAGTTGCAGAATAATAATAGGATGATACCAGAGCCATTTTGTTCTAGCCATTGTTCTGAGATTGTGGAAAAGAGTCAAACCAGAGGCAATGAAATGAGCGATCATGTTGACAGTTGAGTGGATGTGCAAAGACCGGGTTCTGATCAAGTGTAGCAAGTTTACATCGCATAACTTGTCGAAGGATGAGGATCCCTATTGGCACTGGCGTAAATCTTAAATCTCGTGACTAGCGAAGTAAACCTCTCCAATTACGTAATGAACAGTATAGTTATTCTTATCACGTTATTGTCATTACGTTACGTAATTACAGAGGTTTACTTCCTAAGAGGTTGACGCCCTTGCTTCTTACTATTATTTTGATACATATGGTGCCAAAATAAAATTAGATACTACCATTTAGTTTATAAAAAAAATTACAGCTACTATGAGATGTCATTCATAGAGAGTCATGTTTAGACAAAAAGACAGAGAATAATTATTATAGCCTAAATTTAAAATATATCTTTTCAACAATATGTATTTTGCATAATGAAAATTACTTGGTGATGTAGAGAGAACACTAACATAAACAATTAAAATATATATTATGATTGGAATTTAGATTAATTTATAAAACTTGATCTTATATTATAAAATGTAGAATATTGATTGTTGCAATTATATGGACAATATAAACTTTTTAATTAAGAGTTTTAAAATTTGAAAAACATAAGTAAACAAGCTAAAATTAAAAACAAAAAAATTCATTGCCCCAAAATTTTATTAGATATCATATATCTTGCTCATGGAAGGTGTTGCATTCCTCAAAATTGATTTATTGACTCACATATTCTTCTACCGTAATGTGATAAGAAAGAACTGTAAGCGATATGTAAACAATGAAAAGGAATAATAAAAGATAGTGTACAAAAGTAATAATAGTACCATTTTTTATACCGCTACTACAATAAGCTGTACATGCGTACATTCTTGCCGGATTACGAAACAAATATATATATATATATATATATATATGTATGTACACTGGTGCGCATTATAAATAGACGAAGGTGACACACTTTTTTTTATTTAACCCTTTGGAAACATATCAAAAAAACAAGAAAGCTCTCCTCCCATGGCGAATTCAAGCTCTTTTCTCCCTCCTCTTTGCGAAAGGATCTCATACAAAAGCTATGTTTTAAGAGCGATTAATCTCACGACTCTTGGGCTTCTCTTTTCTCTTCTCGTGTACCGAATCTTACATATTAGCCAAAACGACACCGCTTGGGTTGTGGCTTTCTTCTGTGAGGCTTATTGCTCTTTCGTATGGTTGCTTAATACTAGCACAAAATGGAGTCATGTTGATCATAAAACCTATCCAGATAGACTTGATGAAAGGTACCGTTTTCATTTACATGCATGCGAATTATATACAATTTTGTACAATCATATACATTAAAAGCATATATTATTTATAAAATGTATAGATCGTCACTACAATTAATATAAATTACTTAAATTTCATTAAAGATGTATAAAGGTATTTACCTTCTTTCTTTTAAATGACAAAAGTACAGTTTCTAATTTCTATAAAATTAAGTATAGTTTTTAAAAAATTCAATATCAAAATCCCCATAGTTTATATCCTCTTTTAGGACTCATTCTCTAGGGATATTTTGTTTCCTGCCGATTTAATTTCTAGGGTCTATGACTTTATTCACAAATGTTGTATCTCTTCAAAGCGTTTCTAATAATATTTCAGATCAGAAAAAAAAAACGATATAGCTCTTAGTTTATTTCTCACGAAATACCATTCATTTGTGTATTATCTTCTTTTCTTTTTATGTCTAAAATGTTACAAACAACCTTTTATGAGCTGGCCTAATAGTTATTTATTTCAGGGTTCATGACCTTCCTTCGGTAGATATGTTTGTGACCACGGCGGATCCGGTTCGTGAGCCTCCGATTATTGTTGTGAACACCGTGCTATCGCTATTAGCAGTGAATTATCCAGCAAATAAACTAGCATGTTATGTGTCGGACGATGGATGCTCACCTCTCACTTACTTCTCTCTCAAAGAAACTTCAAAATTCGCCAAGATTTGGGTTCCTTTCTGCAAGAAATACAATGTGAAAGTTAGAGCTCCATTTAGATATTTCTTGAACCCTTTGACCGCAACCGAGGATCCTGAGTTTGGTTGTCTTTTTGGCATTTGAGTTTGTGATATTTATTCCGTTTAAAAGACGTTTGTTTTATCAAGATTTGTTCTTATAGCTTTTCATGTTCACCAGATATTTTTTTTCAATTGATTATTGATTGTATTAAATATTAATATATAGAGGGAGTACGAGAAATTACGCCAGAAAGTCGAAGATACCACCGGAGATCCCCAATGGTTGAATGCTGAGAACGATTTTGAAGCTTTTTCAAACACTAAACAAAATGATCATTCAACTATAGTTAAGGTATATCTACATAACAGAAAGAGATTAAGTGTAGTTTTAAAATTTTCAATAAATTTATTTCAGGGTTCATGACCTTCCTTCGGTAGATATGTTTGTGACCACGGCGGATCCGGTTTGTGAGCCTCCGATTATTGTTGTGAACACCGTGCTATCGCTATTAGCAGTGAATTATCCAGCAAACAAACTAGCATGTTATGTGTCGGACGATGGATGCTCACCTCTCACTTACTTCTCTCTCAAGGAAACTTCAAAATTTGCCAAGATTTGGGTTCCTTTCTGCAAGAAATATAATGTTAAAGTTAGAGCTCCTTTTAGATATTTCTTGAACCCTCTGGCCGTGATAGAGGATTCTGAGTTTGCTAAAGACTGGGTGCTAAAGACTGGGAAACGACAAAGGTAAAGAGTTTTGGTTGTCTTTTTGGGATTTGATCTTGTGATATTTATTCAGTTAAAAAACGTTTGTTTTATCAAGAATTGTTCTTATAGCTTTTCATGTTCGCCAGATAATTTTTTCAATTGATTATTGATTGTATTAATATATAGAGGGAGTACGAGAAATTACGCCAGAAAGTCGAAGATACCACCGGAGATCCCCAATGGTTGAATGCTGAGAACGATTTTGAAGCATTTTCAAACACAAAACCAAATGATCATTCAACTATAGTTAAGGTATATCTACACTATTCTAAAGTATATAATTAACAAATAATCTCTAACTATAGTCATGCACATAACAAAAAGAGTTAATTATAAAGTTACACGAAATCTTGCTATACATAATATTATGTGTTTGTGAAGGTTATATGGGAGAACAAGGGTGGTGTAGCAAACGAGAAAGAGATCCCACATTTTGTATACATTTCAAGAGAGAAAAGACCAAATTATGATCATCATTACAAAGCTGGAGCCATGAACTTTCTGGTTAATGATTTTTCTCACATATCTCTCTTTTATTAATGTATCCGTAGTTCAAAGCAAGTGCATACGTTGTGTTAATCCGGTTAATGAAATTAGTCCGTATTTCGTTAAAATATGACATACAAAATAAATTTTGGGAGGTAAAATGTGAAAGGGTAACCATGCATTATGTGTTGCTATCTCTATGTGTTAGTACATGTAACACTAAACAATCATGGTGACGTTTCCTTTGATATTGATACTTTGTAATGTGGTACTTATGGTCATTAACCTATGATTGATCCATTACATTGAGAACTGAGACATCATATATTGAAAAACTATCAACGATTCCAGATCTTAATTTTTGTTGATGTTGTTGTTATTATACAAATGAAAATGTAATGATCATATATGATAATTTGACTAGGTAAGAGTATCGGGGTTGATGACAAATGCACCATACATGATGAATGTAGACTGTGACACGTATGCGAACGAAGCAAATGTGGTGCGACAGGCAATGTGTATATTTTTCCAAGAATCAATGAATCTAAACAAATGTGCTTTTGTTCAATTCCTTCAGAATTTCCACGTAATAACGGCATTAAACTCATCAACCTTTTACATTTATTTTGATTTCCTCCTTACTTCGAATGTTATTTATCAATCAGTACTTAAATCTTTGGGTTCTTCTTTTAAACTGTGGAAATTAGAATCTTGAACAATTGGAGGAATCCAAGGACCGATGTATGTAGGGTGGGGATGCTTCCACACAAGAAGGGTTATGTACGGTTTATCTCCGGACGACTTAGAAGAAGATGGAAGTCTCTCTTCAGTTGCTACAAGTAAGTACTATTGGCAAAATCATAAGAGATTGTTTGTATATCACACTTTCATATCTCTTGCATTTATTTAAACCAACTTTTTGTTGGGAATTACAATACCGTAAGTCTAAGGGCATCCGCATTGGTGACACTCGCATGAGTGAAAAAAAAAAACCAGGAAAATGGTCCTATATAAGATTTTTTCTGGTTTTAGAAACTCAAAAGTCCTAAAAATTAATATATTTAATTCTAAAAAGTTTTTAGACACTCATACGAGTGTCACCAATGCGGATGCTCTAAGAGATCACAAATTAATTTTATTATCAAGGTCATTTCTCTGTATAATATTTTCATCCTTATAAAACTAACCGTTTAAGGGCAAAGTAGCTAGGGTCAAGTCTTTTCTAATAAATGTGTGTGCATTGTGTCAATATGATGAAAATGTACAAGTTATTAATTATGTTAAAAAAATTGATTATTCCAACATTCTGATACATGTTTTATTATTCAACTAACACATAGTTCATTGTACTTTTGTTATTCTACATGTAATTCATTACATCCGGTTATTTTACTATATATATCTCTCTCTCTCTATATATATATATATATACATCATATTAATAATCACGGCTTCTGTTATTTCATCAAGGGAAAATTTTGACTGAAGAGAGTTTAGCAAGAGAATTTGGAAATTCTAAAGAGATGGTGAAATCGGTTGTGGAGTCATTATAAATTCCATTGAAGCGGCCAAAGACGTTGGGAATTTGTACTATGAGGACCAAACCAACTGGGGCAAAGCCGTAATTCCCTTTTAAATTAATCACTATAGTGTAAAACCAAACAACAATATTTTACACAATAATGATATGCATGTTTTTTTTGTTAATTAAAAAAGATTTCGGGCATTTGGTCAATAGCTACTCACTTTTTAACATATTTAAATCGTGCAGATCGGTTGGTTATACGATTCAGTCGCGGAAGACATAAACACAAGTATTGGAATCCATTCTAGAGGATGGACTAGCTCATGCATTTATTTGGACCAACCGGCGTTCCTAGGTTCTCTGCCACCAATTGGACTGGAGGCGTTGATCCAGCGGCGGCGATGGGCGACCGGGGCGCTTGAAATTCTCTTCAACAAACAAAGTCCATTGAGAGGAATATTTCACCATAAATTACGACTCCGACAGTGATTGGCTTATCTTTCCATTTCCATGAGCGGTCTAAACTCAGTCCCTTCCCTCTTTTATAGTCTCTTGCCTGCTTATTGCCTACTCCACAACTCTCCCTTGTTACCAAAGGTGGCCCTCTCTCTCTCTCTCTCTCTCTCTCTCTCTCTCTCTCTCTCTCTCTCTCTCTCTCTCTCTCTCTCTCTCTCTCTCTCTCTCTCTCTCTCTCTCTCTCTCTCTCTCTCTCTCTCTCTCTCTCTCTCTCTCTCTCTCTCTCTCTCTCTCTCTCTCTCTCTCTCTCTCAATTCATGCCATAGCTTCATTATTATCAGAGTTCTATTTATTTTCGTATATGACTAAATAAATGTCCTCATATTTATGTGTTTGTTGCTTTAGGGACTTTGTTTAGGTATAATTCTCACACTTGTGGGAATACATTGTCTTCACACTCTATGGGAAATTATGAAGCATAGTTTTTCCGTGCACGAATGGTATCTCTACTTCTGTGGTTCGTTATTTAGCTTATTTGATATCACACTCAAGCTTCTTGGAATCTCGAAAACCGTCTTCATAGTCACCAAAAAGACTATGCCGTATACTGAACCAGGATGCGGGGACGGACCATCTCACCCAGATGGTCTAAATCCAGATTCGAGTAAATTTGAAATGGAATGCTCGCTTATTTTCTTGCCCAGCACTTTTATTTTGTTGGTGAATCTAGCTGCTTTAGTCGATTATTTGGTGGGCGTACAACTGCGGAGTCGAAGTGATGGACGTGGTGGTTCAGGTTTGGAAGAGGCTTGTGGATGTATGTTTGTAGCTATGTTGTTCCTTCCATTTCTAAAGGATTTGTTTGAGAAGGGAATATATGATATCCCATGGTCTACTCTTTCTAAAGTTGTCTTCTTAGTAGTTTTATTTGTTGCTTTCTCTGTGAGAATGTAGTATCCTAATCTGGATTTGTTGTGCACGTAAAATAACTTTATCATGGCAATATCTCAATCAATAATGTTTTTAGGCAATATAATATTTCATTGGTAAAAATCTTCTTTACCAATTTTAATAATCATCTTTACCAATTTTTATAATCTGCTTTAAAAACCTTTATAACGAACCCAATTTTTTTTATCAAACTTAAGAACAAAATCAACCCAGATTTTTAGATGAAATCAACTCATATCTAATCAAAAACTGAGATTTGTAACACAAATCGAATCAAAACTCAACTATATAACACAAATAAAAAAAACTAGATTTGAGATAATAAAAAAAAATCTATAACAAAAAGAATAATGAAATTCGATCTAGATCTAGATCTGGATGAGAGAGATATTCTTATTATTATTCTTCTTCAACTTTATCACCACTATTTTATAGAGAAATAAAGAAAGAGAAAAGAAAAAAAAAACAGATTTTTTTGTGAAAGAGAGAGAGATAATTTTTTTTATAATGATTTTGGCATGGTTGCAATAAATTTTCGAGGATGACATGTTTGAAAAAAATATTTTCAAAAGTGGCATGTTTGTAATTCTCCTATTAAATATCCTTTATGTAATAGTTTTTTTTTTGTTCTTTCTTTTACAACTAAATAAGAGGTCTTTTACATATCTATATTAATTTGCTTGACGATTCCCAAATTATTTTAATTAATTTTATATATTGACATTGATGCTCTGTTTTCCATACAATGCGAACAAAGATGCATTTGATGTAAAATATGTTTTTGTTACTTCAAAAAAATAATCACTCTCTCAAAAGAAAAGAAATAATAATTTTGATAGCTTTGCTATTTTTACATTAATGTTCGTTAAAAGAAATATACTTATTGCATAAACAGTATTGTCGACTGAGACAATGTAATGATAAACCTGGCTAAGTTGCATAACAAAATCATATTTATCACTTCACTACTTTCTCACAGAGAAAGCAACAAATAAAACAACTAAACATATAGCTTTAGAAAGAGTAGACCATGGGATACCAAATTTGCCCTTCTTAAATAACCCTTTTAGAAATGGAGAGAACAACAAAACCACCAGAACACATCCACAAACCTCTGCGAGCCCCGCACCACCTCCTCCGCCATTGCGGCTCCACAGTTGTAGACCCACCGAAAAACAAGCCAAAGCGACTAGATTCACCAACAAAATAAATATGCCAGGCAAGAAATAAATCGAACCATCGATTTCAAATTTACTTGAGTCTGAGTTTAGACCATCATCTTCTCGTTGAGATGGTTTGTTTTTTGACCCTGACCAAGTCTCAGGCATAGTCTTTTTGGTGAGTGTGAACACGATTTCCGAGATTCCAAGAAGCTTAAGTGTGATATCAAAGATGCTAAATAACCAACAACATGTGGCTTTTATTCTCCAAATTGATTGGGAAACATACCATGATTGTACAGAAAAACCAAGGCTCATGAATTCCCATAGAGTATAAAGACATTGCATCCCCACAAGTGTGACAGTGATGCCAAAACAAAGCCCCTAACGCAACACAAACATATTAATTCAATTTTCAAATGTGAACATAAGTAAGACTATATGTTAATAAATTAGAAAATATGATCATATGATATGAGAGTCACCTTGGGAAATAAAAGAGAGTTGTTGAGTAGGCAGTAGGCAGGTAAGAGACAATAAAGTAGCTCAGGAATTGACCTTAGACTCCACATGGAAATGGAAAGATAAGCCAATCTTTGTCGGAATCTCATTTTTTGGTGAAACATTCCGATCAATGGATTTTGTTTGTTGAAAAACACTTCGAGCATTCCAGTCCCCCATCGCCGCCATTGGAGCATCGCCTCTGGTCCTAACGACGGCATACAACCTAGAAACGCTGGTGGATCCGGCGAAATGTATGAGCTAGTCCATCCTCTTGAATGGATTCTGATACTCGTGTTCACGTCATCCGCCATGGAATCGTATAACCAACCGATCTACACAATTTATATAGAACAAAAATGCATATTATTATAGACCAAATGACAAAGTTTTTAATTTTAATAAAAGAAACACGCATTTCTTTATTGTGTAAATATATTGTTGTTTGATTTTAGACTATAGTGGTTAAATTTAGATGTGAATTGATGGAAAAATATATATATATATATATATATATATATATATTTAAATGTGAATTACTGTTTTGCCCCAGCTAGTTTGGTACTCATAGGGAAAATTTCCAACTTCTTTGGCAGCTTCTATGGAGTTGGTAAATGTATTTTGAGGATTTGATTTTCTTTGTAATGCCTCGACCACTGATTTCACCATCTCTTTAGAATTTCCAAATTCTCTAGCTAAACTCTCTTCAGCAAAAATCTTTCCTTTATGAAACATCAACAAGAGCAGTCAATGGTTTTATTTATGAATAGTAAAATAACTGGATGTGTGTAGTAGAACGGTAGACTAGCGAAATATAATGAATTTTATGTTTGATGAATGATAGGACATGTAACGGAATGTCGGTAATGTTCACAAGATTGGTTTTGGTATAGGCATGAGTTCTGTTGTTGTAGATATATAATGCTTTGAAGAATTATATGAAAAGGCGATACACCAGCAAACTCTTATAATTTTTCCATGGTACTTACTTGTAGCAATTGAAGAAAGACTTCCATCGTCTTCTAAATCATCCAGAGAAAGACCATACATAACTCTTCTAGTATGGAAGCATCCCGACCCTGCATATACAGGTCCTTGGATTCCCGCAATTCCTCGGCCCAAATACTAAGTTTTTAAAATGAAAAGATTAAGTACTGATATTGATAATAATAAACCCCATCAAATGGAGCGAAACTATAAACAAAAAGATAGAGAAGAAACCGCACTGATTGTAAGATGGCGAGTTCATTGGCATTAGAGTCGTAGAAAGCTTGAGGGAATTGAACAAAAGCACAATGGTTTGGAATCTTTGATTCTTGCAAAAATATACACATTGCTTGTCGCACCACGTCTGCTTCATTTGCATACATGTCACAATCTACATTCAGCATGTACGGTGCATTTGTCATCAACCCCGACACTCTTGCCTGTTCAAACTCATCTTAATTAGACTCATCTCATTTTCATTAGTATAACAACGACAAGAAAAAGAAATCATTAAGTGGACTAACACAACTTATGCACTTACACTATGAAACTATTAGAATATAAAAAAAGAGAGTTGTGTGAGATAAATCATTAACCAGAAAATTCATGGCTCCAGCTTTGCAATGGTGAAGGTAATTTGGTCTTTTCTCTCTTGAAATGTATACAAAATGTGGGATCTGTTTATCGTCTCCCACATCTTCCTTGTTCTCCCATACCACCTTCACATACAAGAATTCATATAATTGTATACACTTATAGTTAACCCTTTTGACAGATTTTTTGTGATGTGAATAACTATATTACTTTACATTTGTTTACATAATATCACATTTTTTCGCTAAAACACTAGAGATAGGATACGCAATTTATTCATGTTAACCAAAATAAACCCTACAAAAAAATGGTAATTAATCGTAGAAATACCTTAACTATAGTTGAATGATCATTTGGTGTGGTGTTTGAGAAAGCTTCAAAATCATCGTCTACATTCAACCAACGGGAATCTCCGGTGGAATCTTCCACTTTCTGACTTAATTTCTCGTACTCTCTCTTTATACAGAAGAAAAAACCAATTACTTCAAGAAAATTCTCAATAACATAAACAATCTTGATATTTTGTCTTCTAGAACGCAAAAACGTATGTGTTTATTTTGTTGTTTATATTTTATTAAAATTACTTTAGTATATTTTTTTCAAACATTTCTTAAATAATTTAAAAACGCAAAAACCAAACACAAGAGGTTTCTATTATTTTTATACTCCCTCCGTTCCAAAATATAAGTTGTTTTGGATATTTTCTTTTGTTTCAAAATATAAGTTGTTTTGAGAATCTTATGTACTTTTCATCTTTATTGAATATTGTGTGATCAATAATATTCTGTAGTTTTTTTAGGTTTGATTAAATTATATTTATTATGTATATTAAATGGTATTTTTTATAAGAAAAAAATAGTTTCTTAATCTTTGTGTTTTTAGGTAAAACAACCTATATTTTGGAACGGAGGTAGTATATTGCAGTTTCCAAATGGTTTTTTATTTTCTGATAAATCCAAATACTATATTGATTAAAGATTAAGTTCTTTTGTTCTGTTGACAAAAAAAAAGTTCTTTTGTTCTTTTAGAAAAAATAAGTAATATAATGTTTTAATTTGTAAATATATATGAATAAATAAAAAACTCAAATGACAAAAAGACAATCAAACCCCTTTACCTTGGTTACTTCCCATTCTATAGCAAACTCAGGATCCTCTGTTGCGGTCACATGGTTCAAGAAAAATCTGAAAGGAGCTCTAACTTTAACATTGTATTTCTTGCAAAAAGGAACCCAAATCTTGGCGAATTTAAAAGCTTCCTTGAGTGAGAAGTAAGTGAGAGGTGAACATCCATCGTCCGACACATAACACGCTAGTTTGTTCGCCGGATAATTCACAGCTAATAGAGAAAGCACTGTGTTCACAACGATAATCGGAGGCTCTCGAACCGGATCCGCCGTGGTCACAAACATATCTACCGAAGGAAGGTCACGAACCCTGAAATCAATAAATAATGACTCTGCCACTTCACTAAAACCTTGATTTCGAAATACTACACAATTCATTATCGAAAGATAAAAGAAGAAAAAAAATAAAGATAAGATAAAAATGATATTTGGTGAGAAATATATAAATCTAGTCTTAAGCATATTACAAAATGTCTTAAGCATAATGCTTTCAATGTAAATATATAATTGTGTAATTTCATGTAAATGAAACCGGTACCTTTCATCAAGTCTATCTTGATAAGGTTTATGTTCAGCAGGACTCCATTTTATGCAAGTAACAAGCATCCACATGAAAGAGAAACAAGATTCGCATAGGAAAGCCATGACCCAAACGGTACCGTTTTGGTTCATGTGTTGAATCCGGTACAAGAGAAGAGAAAAGAGAAGACCAAGAATCGTGAGATCCACAGTTCTTAGAACATAGCTTTTGTATGAGATCCTTTCACAAAGAGGAGGAATAAAACAGTTTGAATCCGCCATGGAAGGAGCTTGATCTTGCGGTTTTTTGGATATATGTTTCTAAAGGCTTTAAAAAAAATCTTCAAGTTAATATATAATGTCCTAATGTTTAGTTTAGAGTAATATATACTTCTTTTAGGGCCTCTTCAACTCATGCGTTTTGGTCTTCCCGTGGTGTGCATTAAAGGTTATGAGTATGGTTCACACCTCTACCATTTGTTTTAGTTGTATGTTTGCTGAGTTGCTATGGTTTGATTAGATATTTCGTAGCTCGGATTTTTGTTTTCGTCAAAAGGTTTAACTTGGTTTTCGATTGTAGTTTTTTTGACTCCGATGTCGTTTTTGTTGATATTGACTTCGTATTTCAAACCCGTATTCCACCTTTGTATCTCACCAATATATTCGACTAGGATCAGTATAACTACTAGATGACCAAAAAAAGAGTAATACTTCTTTACAATAAGATGACAATAATGTAACTAATTACGTAACCACTTTTCATTACGTTAGGTTAATTAAAGAAGTTTAGTTCCCGAGTCCGTACATCTGAGATTAAAGAGCTATATTTTACATCGACGAGACAAAGTCTAATCAGGCATGTGCATGTCATGTGGAAAAAAATGGAAAGTATTGTTTATTGGCAGGTCAGCAAGAATTAATGAATTTCGACTCTTTTGAACGATTCTTTTTTTTTTTTAACTGTCACCGGACGAGAAAGCAAGAGTTGGAAAACATGTGGTCTTATTCATCAAATTTGTTCAATCTATTTTAGATATATTTTCTCATAAAGTTGGTTTGGACCCTAATTTCACAAATTATTTTTTATTTAATTTGCGAGTTTTATATTGATGCTTTTGAGAATAACTTTCTTTTATAACTCACAACTTAAAATTGTTTTACATTGGGAAAACATTTCTAACACACAAAAAAAAAAAAAAACTGGATACTGTAAAAATATCATTATTCATAAAGGCAATGTCATGATAAGCTTAGCTTAGTTGCATAGTAAACACATATCACTATACTACTTTTTCAGAGAGAAAACAACAAATATAACCGTTAAAAATATAGCTTTAGAAAGAGTAGACGATGGGATACCGTATTTTCCCTTCTCAAACAAGCCCTGTAGAAATTGAGGGAACAACATAACCACCAAAATAGATCCACAAGCCTCTGGCCAACTTGATCCACCTCTTTCTTGATTGTGATTCGATGGTCGTATATCAATTAAAAACCAGGCTAGAGCGGCTAGATTCACCAGCAAGATAAATGTGCCCGGAACAAAATAAAGCGATCCATCAAATTCAAATTTACCTGATTCTGAGTTTGGACCATCATCTTTTTGTTGAGATGGTCCGTTCCCAGGCCTTGATTTGGTAGTGTCGGGCATAGTTTTTTTAGTGACTATGAACACGGTTTTCGAGAGTCCAAGAAGCTTGGTTATGACATCAAAGATGCTAAATAACCAACCACAAGTGGTTTTTATCCTCCCAAATGATTGGGAGGCATACCATGAATCTACCGAAAAACCAAGGCTCATGAATTCCCAATAAGTGTAGAGGCTGTGCATCCCCACAAGTGTCACGATTATCCATGGACAAGGTCCCTAATAAGGCCACACACAAAAATATACAAAAAAACATTAAACTGTCTCCTTAAATTAAAATTTTTTTTAAGAATGAGGCTATAGAGAGTGAGAGAGCCACCTTGGAAAATAAGGGAGAGTTGTGTAGTAGGCAATAAGCAGGCAAAAGACAATAAACCAGCTCAGGAATTGACCTTAAACCCCAACTTGTAAGGTAAAGATATGCCAATCGTTGTCGGAATCTTATTTTCCGGTGAAATATTCCGATCAAAGGACTTTGTTTGTTGAAAAGGATTTCAAGCATTCCTGTAGCCCATCGCCGCTGTTGGAGCATCGCCTCGGGTCCTCCCGGCGGCATACAGCCTAGAAATGATGGTGGATTTGGTGATATATATGAGCTAGTCCATCCTCTTGAATGGATTCCGCTACTCGTGTTCACGTCTTCCGCCGTTGAATCGTATAACCAACCAATCTGAGCGAAGTTACATAACAATAACGCATTAGTAATATCATTCCACATGTTGTAATATCATTTTGATATTTTTTCACACGAATTAAAAATATATATGTATACCGCGTTTATGTATGTATGTATAAACATAACGTAATTTTTAAGAGAAGATAATTTTTGTTTCTTTTTAAACTAAAATAACCAAATTGAGAAGGGAATTACGGTTTTGCCCCAGCTCGTTTGATACTCATACTGGCAACGCCCCACTTCTTTGGCTGCTTCTATGGAGTTTGTAAAAGTATTTTGGAGATTTAGTTTTCTTTGTAATGCATCGACCACCGATTTAGCCATACCCTTAGAAATCCCAAATTCTCTCATTAAAATATCATCAGCCAAAAATGTCCCTAAAAAAAGAAAATAACAACATGAGCTATATGAATGATTTGATATAAAATAGTAGAAAAATTGAATGTATGTTGGAAAAACGGTGGAATAATGAAAATATCACCAACTATATATGTTTGGTGAATCATTTGCATGCTAATAATGCATAATTTTTTTAAATAATATTATATTTTTTAAAATCATATATGAAAACACATGATATACCAACAATCTCTTATGGTTTTTCCAGTAGTACTTACTTGTAGCAACTGAAGATAGAGTTCCATCGTCTTCTATATCATCTAGAGATAGACCATACATAACTCTTCTAGTGTGGAAGCACCCCGACCCTGCATATATTGGTCCTTGGATTCCAGCAATACCTCGTCCCACACACTAAATTTCGATAAATATGATAAGTTTTAAGTACTAATTGATACAATTTAATGAAAACATCAAACTGAATGAATTTTCAAGTAAGGATGGGAAATCATACTGATTGCAAGACAGTGAGTTCATCGGCGTTAGAATCATAGAAACCTTGAGGGAATTGGACAAAAGCACAATGGTTTTGATTCAATTTTGATCCTTGCAGAAATATACACATTGCTTGTCGCACCACATCTGCTTCACTGGCATACATGTCGCAGTCTACGTTTAACATGTATGGTGCATTTGTCATTAATCCTGACACTCTTACCTGTTCAAATTATACATCGTACACCCATCACATTTCACTACAAGAAAACGGGTTGATTTTTGACCATAAAGAAAATGATCAAAATATTTTTGACATATTGTTGACCAATATATGATGAAAATTTGAATTGGTCGAAATATCATCAAAGCTTTTTGACAAATTTAAATGGTTGGTAAATAGTCAAAACATTTTGACCAATTATCAACTAAAACAAATATTGGTCAAAACCTAGTCAATAATTTTTGACGAACAATACTTGACATAAATTTGTCAAAACATTATCGACCAAATATCGACTATATAAGAAATTTGTTTAGAATGGTCAAAACAGAGTCAAAATGTTTTAACCAATTAAATCTATTGTTAATAAAACTGAAGCAATTATCAAAATTTATTAATTCTTCCAAATTTTTATTTATTTAATACTAATGTTTAGTATCTATTTTACCAAAAAACTTAATGTTATACATAATCATTAATAAAAAATATACAAAAAATCATCAATTAGATTTGTTACATGTTAAAATGATTTAGTTACATATTTTATATCCTTAAGAAAATACTTTCTATCCAAAAAAGGAAGCAATTAAACGCAAAAACGAAAATGTCAAAAAAAAAAAAAAGGAAAAATGCAAAGTCCCACATCGATTATCACAAAAGGGACGGCACAAAATTTTCTATATATAATAATTGTCTTTAGCTTAGATTTCCAAGTATTTAACAGGCTAATTAACAATATTGGCCTATTTAAATCAAATATGGCTAATATTTTAGTGTTGGCCGCATAATTAAGTCGATTATTTGAAAATCAAGTCGGTTGACCATTTTCCACCAGACGAGTAGCCTAATTTTTATAGCCTTAATCAAAAATCTTCTAACCATTCTTTTTGATCAGAAATTATTGACCATTATTTTTGTCGAAAATTTTACAATTGTTTGGTCAAAAATATTTTGACCATTATTTTTGATCAGAAGTTATTAATTGTTTATTTGGCCAGAAAATTATGACCATGTTTAAACCAATCTCATGTGGTCAAAATATTTTGATCATTTTTTGACGAAAATATTATTTCCAACCAGCGTTTATTGACGACCGAATTTGGTCAAAAAATGATTGAAAAATGCTATTTTTAACCAATTAGTATTAATTTCGTCGTCAAAAATCACTTTGTTTTCTTGTAGTGTTTTCATTGTTATAACAAAAACACGAAGCTATATGCATGCATAACATAATTAGATAACCTTGGTTAACCTTTATGAGTTTCATTTCAACAATTAGAGAGGAATGTCCAGGGCCGGCTCAATTAGAGAAACATTGGGTGCAACTGTCTCGGACCCCACCTCATGTCTCAAAGAATAAGGGCCCAAAATTTTTTAAAATTAAAAAAAAGTTTTAGATTAAATTTAATTAGAAATAAAATAAAAAGAGTCCATAAATATTTTTATAATGTATTTATTTTTTTATTTAACCGATTCTATAAAAAAAATTTCGCTAGAAAAAAATCTACAAAAAGGTTAAATTTAAAGGATTAAAAAAAAAAATTGCCCTAGGATCCATAAAATTTTGAGCCGGCAATGTCACATGCAAGAAATTAAATGTGGAAAATGATTTTAGCCATATCACATGGAAAATTGTACAATACATTTAGTTTGGCTAATTAAAGTAAATGATAGTGAGTCAGAAGAAGTAATGTAGATGGCATTTTCTCCTTCACTACGCTACCTTCCTTTGAAAAGGACATATAAATCTGTATAAGGACACTCATAAATTCTCTTGTAAACATACGGAATTATATAAATAATAAGCTGGTTTAGAATGGTTCTAACCGCCGACGCTAACAATGAGAGACGAAAGCTAAACTATATTTTATCAAAATGCATACTAATTTCATTAACCGGGACTAACACAACTTATTTACCAGTAAATTAAAAAAAAATAGAGATATTTGAGAAAGATCATTAACCAGAAAGTTCATGGCTCCAGCTTTGTAATGATGAAGGTAATTTGGTCTTTTCTCTCTTGAAATGTATACAAAATGTGGGACCTCTTTCTCGTCTCCTACACCACCTTTGTTCTCCCATATCAGCTTCACAGACACATAATATGTGTATATCAAGATTTCATATAATTTTATAACTAAACGTTTTTATTATGTGCATAGCTATAGTTAGAGATGATTTGTTATTTACTTTAGAATATTGTAGAAAAATAGAAATATATACCTTAACTATAGTTGAATGATCATTTGGTTTTGTTTTTGAGAAAGCTTCAAAATCGTCGTCAGCATTCAACCAATGGGAATCTTTAGCATCTTCCACTTTCTGATTTAACTTATCGTACTCCCTCTATATATTAATACACAAGAAAGCAAAAATTTCAAGAAAAGAAATATCCATAATGTAAAAAGCAAATTAAAGAACAAATCTTGATATTGGTCTCAGTTAAGTAAAACTCAAAAATGTATTTACCTTAGGCATTTGCGTTTCCAAATGATGTTTAGTTAAACATTAAGTTATTGTGTTCTTTTTTAAATGTAAACATATATAGTAATTTAATTTAGTTTATTTTTTTATATAGAGTTCTATAGTATAGAGACAAACTCAAACGAAAAAAAAGACATAATCAAACCCTTTTACCTTGGTTATTTCCCACTCTATAGCAAACTCAGGATCCTCTGTTGCGGTCACAGGGTTCAAGAAATATCTAAAAGGAGCTCTAACTTTAACGTTGTATTTCTTGCAAAAAGGAACCCAAATCTTGGCGAACTTAAAAGCTTCCTTGAGAGAGAAGTAAGTAAGAGGTGAGCATCCATCGTCCGACACATAACATGCTAGTTTGTTCGCCGGATAATTGACAGCTAGCAAAGAAAGCACGGTGTTCACAACGATAATCGGCGGCTCCCTGATGGGATCCGCCGTAGTCACAAACATATCTACTGAAGGAAAGTCATGAACCCTGAAATCAATAATTACTAGGTCACTTCATTAAAACCTTGATTTTGAAATGTTTTAGTACACAATTAAAAATAGAAAGATAACATAAAAAAAAGAATGATAATTCGGTAGATACCTTTCTTCAAGTCTATTTGGATAGGATTTATAATCAGCAGGACTCCATTTTATGCAAGTAATAAGAAACCATACGAAAGAGAAACAAAACTCACAGAAGAAAGCCACAACCCAAGCGGTGTCGTTTTGGCTCATATGTAGGATTCGGTACATGAGAAGAGAAAAGAGAAGGCCAAGAATCGTGAGATCAACAGCTCTTAGAACATAGCTTTTGTAAGAGATCTTTTCACAAAGAGGGAGAGAAGAGCTTGAAACCGCCATGGGAGAAGTTTACTTGTGGTTTATGGATATGTTTTTGAAAGGGTAAAATATAAAATGTGCTCTAAGGCTATGAATGCGTGTGTAATATAATGTGTACTAGTGTAATGAAAGTGTATGTATATACTACTAATAAACGCAATTCCTTGTAATATATTGGAATGGTGAGAAGAGAAAAACGAAGTGAAGCATATGCCACAAATTTTATAGAGTTAATATTCACGATATTTGACTTTCTAATCGTTAAAAACAAAAATTTTGAAATAATTATTGAATTGTCATTAAGTACTCCATATATATGGTCGAGCCTAGAATACGGATTGCCACAAGTACTAGAGTATGGCTTAAACGAGGAGAAAGTGACGACTCGGACCAGGATTTATTATAACGGAGACAAGAGCCTTACAAATATATTAAAAAAAAGATTCTCCAAATTTCATTAATTTAAGTATGTAACATTATCTTATTACATAAATAAATTTGAGCATTATTTGTGTATCAGTATATGTATATGTACTTATCTGTTTGTTGTAATATTTTTGTGGTCTAATTCAGTTTAGGATGATGATAAAGTTGTCTTTCTACCCCGTTTGGTAGGTCTTGTGGTGATTGATGAGAGTAGTCGTCACACAAAGAATGAAAGTTACGTATGTATCATTGTCAAATAGACAAATACTAATTGAATGTTATAAAATATATAAAAAACGATAAAATTGTCTTCATAAGAAAGTTAATGACTTTCTTACATCGGCAAACAAAAACAGAGTATTTTATTTTCATATTACATCGCTTTTTCTACAAAACATACGTGATGGACTCTAATTTATCCGCATTATTATATAGCTTTGTCCTTCAGATACATGCATTATTTCACGTCCTTTATAATTCGGAAAGAATCTATATATTTACTTATAATTGTTTTACATTTAAATTTCATAGTATACCAATGACATGATCAACTTAATATATGACTAACTGAACCACCATCTTTTCACAAATCATCCACTTTTTTTCTTTTTAATTACCAAAAAGTTTTGAGGCCGAAACTCGTAAACTTTTTAAAAACGAAAGTAGAATGTATTATTTATCTTGTTCCAAGCGTCATTCGATGATGTGACCGATATAGACTTTGCTTATTACTACTTTTCAGTTGAGCTAAAGAGACATTGGCTTAAATATTCTTTTCTATCACTATTTTAACTTCCTTAACTATCATTAAGAAATTACTACCGTTTTGTGTTATTAATCAGATTATACATTAACAATTTGTTAATCACGAATTGAAGTAGTATTTTTATGGTTCGTTTTCGCTCCTTTATCTTTAAAATTGTAACTAAATGAACGTCCATAAAAAAAATTTGCAATAGATCCAGGGCCGGCCCTGAGGGCAAGCGAGCAAAGCCTATGCTTGCGGCCTTCATATCGATCATCATATTTTTTATAACAAATTGACCCTCAAATCCTAAAAATTTATTAGTTTAATGGTTAAATCGGCCTATTTTTTATTTTTGCTTGTGGCTCATTGAAACTCAGGGCCGGCTCACAAATACCATTGAAGAAACGACCAAATGATCGAGTCATTTTCATCAAATCACGAGTCTCCAAAAATGAAATCAAAATTGGTTGTCATGGCTACAAAACACAAAGCTACAAAACACACAAAGGTAATAAACTTCTTTTTTTATGTATGTAGAACAGTGGAAGCTAATAATTGGGAAAAAAAGACAAAGCCGTATATACCAAAAACGAAAGAGACAGAAGCGTTGAAAGAGGTCGATACAGCCTTTCTGAAATACGACTCTATTCACGAGTCCCACAATCTACGGCTATGTAACGTCTTATCGTTAAAGATTTTGTTTCGTGTCTAGATATATACAAAAAAAAACGTTGAACAAAAAAAATAAAAAAAATAAAATAAATAAATAGAAGCCCCATCTAGTCAAATGATTGATCAAAATGTGTATATTTTTTTTTCACCATGTTCATTTTCAGAATATAGAATATGTATATTAGATTAATAGAGATAATTTTATAGAAATTTTTACGTATTGCAAGTAAAATTGTTTATCGTAGTTACATGAAAACACCCTTTCGATATAAAAAAAAAGTTACATGTATTGAAAATAAATTTATCCATCATGAATATGTTGGCTTCGATTGGTTGCAAATCTTTATATTATACACCCACTTTTAGATTTGTACCGCTTTTAATTGTACAAATCACGAAAGCGGTACCGAAAGCGTTACATTCAACTTACCGCTTCAGCTTACAGTTTTACACTATGCTTACAGCTTACCGCTGGTTACCAATCAGACCCATTATATAACGCATTGAACTATGAAAGAGAATCGTTCATAAAATTATTCTTTATATAAATAAAAGGTATGGTGGAAGGGTTTGTGGTTTTCGTATAGTCTGTTTAGGATTGATTATCTACGAGAGAATGAATGCTTAAGTGAAACGTTACTGCTAATGGTGCTTGCGTTTTCAGCCTAAATACTATCAAGACACGAAATCATCTTTATAGTGTCAATTTTTGGAGAAAATTTGGAGTTTCGGAATCTCCTTTCTCATCAATACACAATTGTAACCACTTTGTGGAATTATTGATGAATGATTTACAAGATAAACATTTAATTTTTGATGTGACACGTGTTTCAAATCACTCTTCACACCATTTGAAAGAATGCAATATATAATAGACGACATGAAAAAAAACTCCTCTCACACACATCTCTCTGCACTTAATCAACAAACAAGTTCAAAATAGACTATCAACAAGAGACTTAAAGACGGAAAGAAAGTATAATTTGCTTCAAAATAACTAATTTCCCCGGATGTAAAAAGTTGATTTTTTATTATATACTTTAGCTCAGTAATGCATTTTGTTTTAATAAAATTTCACATTCAACTTGATTTTTGAAATGATAAATTGGGCCTAAAGGCCCATATTCTTGAAACTATAATCGGCCTAAGTACATGCTTATACGACATCGTTTTGAGGTTGACCCTGGAAAGTTCGTTTCCTCGAAGAATCGAGAAATGTTAGCTGCAGTATTGTCATCTTCATCTTCCAGATTCTTCTCTTCTTCAATCGGAAAGTCTTCTTCGTTCTCTAGATCCTCGATTCCTTCCTTTTCTCGATTATCCGTCCGATCAATGGCCGATTCCGCTTTCAAAAAAATCCAGATCCAAAGAGATGACACTGTAAGCTTCTCTTCCTTTTTTCAATCTCTGCCTGAAAGTTTTCTCATACTTCTTCGATTTTTTTTTGGTGTATCAGAAGCTTCGATCGTATCTGTAGTGTCTGATTGTGAATAGTATTGTGAATTCAATAGATCAGGATTGTATAGTGTTATGTACATTGGGAATTTGTTTATGGAAATTTGATTCTGCTTAGCCACTTATGAAGATTTCTGTATATTCGTAGTTCATTCAGGTTTGATTGTAGAACTGATTGGTTTAAGAGGGAAGAATGAGAATTTTGGTTTCTCAAATTTAGTATTTATGTGATTGTGTTATCTGGTTCGAGGTTTGCTTGAAACTCTTTAGGCCATCAAGAACCAGATTATTGCTTACATTCCTCAAGGAGAAGTATGCATTGTTAATCCCTATTTCATTTTATCTGTTGGTTAGACGTTTGATGCGTATGTGGTCGGTAAAGACGATGCGCCCGGGATTGTGGTGATTCAAGAATGGTGGGGTGTTGATTTTGAGATCAAGAACCATGCTATTAAAATCTCACAGCTTGAGCCTGGTTTCAAAGCTCTTATACCCGAGTGAGTGCATCTTGCAGCGTGTAAAATATGACGCATTGAGTATCTATTATTGACAACGATTTTTTTTGTAGCTTGTACCGAGGAAAGGTTGGTTTGGATACTGCAGAGGCACAGCATCTAATGGATGGACTTGACTGGCCAGGTGCGATCAAAGATATACGCGCTTCTGTTGAGTGGCTTAAAGCAAATGGGTCAAAGAAGGTGCAAAATTTGAATAAGAAATATGCTTTTGGAATTCGGAAAATCTATGGAATATATGTAAAGTATGAATTGTGGTGACAGGTTGGTGTGACGGGAATGTGTATGGGAGGTGCACTAGCTATAGCTAGCTCTGTTTTGGTTCCAGAGGTTGATGCTGTTGTTGGATTCTACGGAACCCCTTCTTCTGAGCTTGCAGATCCAGCGCAAGCCAAAGCACCTATTTAGGCTCATTTTGGGGAGCTTGACAATTTTGTCGGTTTCTCTGATGTCACGGTATATACACCATTACATTAACGTCTCAAATTTTCTGAAAACTATGTGATTGTCCCGTAGTGAGATCCGAGAATTATTACAACTTTTTGCAGGCAGCAAAGAATCTCGAGGAGAAGCTAAAAGCGTCGGGAGTAGCACACGAGGTTCACATTTACTCGGGGAATGGGCACGCGTTCTTGAACAGGAGCCCGGAAGGAGTGAGCAGAAGGAAAAGCATGGGACTATCTGATGAAGACGAAGCCGCGGTAGAGCTTGCTTGGTCTCGCTTCAATTCCTGGATGAAACGTTACTTGGCTTAAAACTTCTTTTCTCAGAGAATACAAGTCCCAAAACTTTGTGTGATACTCAAGAAGGACATGTCTCTTAGGACTTTGATCCGAATCAAATAAAGGGGTTTGTTTTTATAAATTCGAACTGAAGTCTAGGGCTCTCCGTTTATGGATGATATCATGCCCTGGTCCGTACGTCGTCACATTTACTACTGATAATATATGTTCTAAAAATCTTCTAATGTTAGCTCCTCTTACCATACTAAACAAGAATGCCAAAATGCATAACCAATGTAGTACCGTTAAATACGAAATATTATAAATTATTGAAAAATTAAGTTTACCGAAAATTTTCAACGTCGTAGTCTCGTAGATATAGAGATAGAAACATTTGTCGTCATTTTCATGTGTTAACAAATTAAATTGGCCATAGAAAATATAATTTTTTTTATTAAGAATGTAAGTATTATTAATGAAAATGAATTGTATAGAAATTATTTATTTTATTTTTTTTGCTAAAAGGTAAATATTTCATTAAAATGAATCGGTTTATGATTACAATCGAGATTATAGTCCTATGAAATGGTTCCACGACAAAAAGATATAAAAAAAAACATGGAAGCATATACTTGTAAAATTTTCATTCCGTAGCTTGACATAACCACACATTTTATGGAGCTAAGGAAGTGATGACGATGTTCTTGTTCTCTCCAAAATCAGTTGCATAGCTGAGGTTGCTAAAACAGAGCACACAAACTTTACTTACCAAGGATCAAAGCTAAGAATTCTTTCAATGGAAGCCCGTAACTGAGTCGTCAACCGTACCGATCAAAGCTGAGGTTGCTAAATACAATTGAATGAAACTAGGTGACTTCTGGCACCATTTATTATTGTACATTTGCAATGATATATAGGTATGTGATGTTATGAATTACTGGGTGACCTTAATATGTTTTGTAAGAATGAAAACTATAATTTACTATCATAATTTTGTAATGGTGATGTTTTGGTATGTGATATATCATGAGTGCTCGCTTGACGTATACGAATTTATGTTAACACTTGTTTCTATCTTATATTTATGTATCTCATTTTTAGTTGTTTATACGATATGTAATTTTCATTGTGATTTAAGGCAATGTAATCATTGTTGTGTTAACTTGATGATAATGCCATATGATATACATGCATGCATTTTCTTAGAGAATAAATTAATTTTAAATTTATTAATAATTTATATAAAAATGAAATTGGTTGGTTTAAACTTATAAATTATATATAGGATATATAGGAAATACAGTCTTTTGATTAATTCTTTGTGTTTCTAAGCTTTTTTTCTTATCTTGCTTTCTCTTTATGTGTCATATACTTCTTTGAATCTTCTTCACAAAGTAAAATTTAGAATATTAAAAAAATTATGGAAAATTGAAAACTAAACAAATTAGTCGGAAAACACAGTTGCTTATGTTTAAAAAAAACATGGAAGCATATACTTGTAAAATTTTCAGTCTGTAGCTCGACATAACCACACATATTTTTTTTTTTTTTTTTTTTTGAAAGAATGTTAAATTTATTCCTCAAAAAAAATCCTTTGTTACAATGAATGCTTCTTATGTTTGAAAGTTTAAATTTGTTTTGGGAGTATCTCCTTCATTTGCTTCCTCTACGTAGTTGTTCTAGTCCCGAACCATTCCACCAGTCCTTCACTATAGCTTGGATCCCCCATCTTTCTCAGAATGCTTAGACGGTTCCGAATTGTTTTGTCCACCATTTTTTGCGAGCTGATTCGATGTTAACGGTTGTTCCCCGTGTCTTCGTCGATTTCGCTCACACCATAGATTGTATAGAGCTGCTTGGAACGTGTATCGAATTATGAACATTCGGATATGACTAAAAGCTCCATCCTGAATCAAAGAAAGAAGCTCACTCCAATCGGTGGTGTAACAATTACCGAGAAGCCTCCATGTAAGTGTTTTCCAAACCACACATTTTATGGAGCTAAACGAAGTGATGACGATGTTCTTGTTCTCTCTAAAATCAGTTGCATAGCTGAGGTTGCTAAAACAGAGCACACAAACTTTACTTACCAAGGATCAAAGCTAAGAATTCTTTCAATGGAAGCCCGTAACTGAGTCGTCAACAGTACCGATCAAAGCTGAGGCTGCTAAATACAATTGTTTATTTAAATGAAATGGGTAACTTTAGTTTTTTTTTATTATTAATAATAAAGTTTTGATTGGTAATATGCAAAATCACGTGGTCACGTTTTTACTAGTAATTCTGCGAAACAAAACTTTTTTTAAAATGATAAAACAAAAATGCTAAAAAACTACAAATTAGATCTTGTTCTGATCTTGTCATTGAAATGTAGTGTCGGCTAACACTCCCAAGTTTTGTTCATATTTTCTCACCGCTTGAGAAAATAATACCTTGGCAAACAATTTTCATATGCCGACAAAAATGATACAATCCTAATATCAAATCAACCGACAAATTGTGATATGTAAAACTAATATTTTAGTCGAAACCCAAAAAACATGCATGTGCTAAAGGAACCGTCGTGATCCACGACCACGCCCAACAACAAGTGAGAAAATAAAAACATAAACAATAAAGCAAAAATAGGTAGTAACTTATTGTATTAGGTTAAAAAGCTCAAAAGAAATGTTTTTAGCCAACTTATTGTATTAGGTCAAAATTTAATTCATCAAAAAACATACTAATATTTTTAACGAGACTAGAAAGCATTGCCGTAAATCTATAAATAGGAGACTCATGAGTCATGACTTCAAAATGTTAACAATTACTCCTATATATAGCTGACAACTTGGACTTAGTACGTACGAAGTATTGTAGTTACCCAGTGATATTTCATACGTTAACTCCTCTTCTCCGCTTTAGCAGATTTCTAAAATAAATTTGCTGTTTAAACAAAAATATGACTATTCTCATGCTTCAAAATAACGTAGTTTGGAAAAATCCACAAAATCCGAATTTTTTCTATATTAACCAATTTGGGATACTACAACCGTAAAAGTGTATCCTCATAAAACAAATTCTCCGAAATCTAAAATACTTAAAGAAACGAATAAAACAATACATAAAATACATTATACATATTTCATGATGGTAAATGGTAAGATACCCTCTTCATGTTGAGACATTTACTTGAAACAAATCGATATTAAAAAAAAAAAACTCGTGAAAACGTGTTGTTATTAATTAATCTGTCCAACGAAAGTCATGAGTAATCGTAAGGTTCTTTGTTCGATTCAAAGGCAATTCGTATTCGTGATCCAAATCTCAGCACTTTTCATGTTCAACTTCAAACTATAAACATTTATTTGTTTTTTGGTACAAATAATGTATATTTATTTATCGATTAAATACCCTTAAATAAATGTATTATAGTATCTACTATATATTATTAGAGAAGTAACTATATATGCACCAGAATGAAAATTGAATTTTTATTACATTTTATTTTTACGTTGTCTTAAAACTTTATTTTAAACAGATATATTCAATAGATTTTCTTTTTTTGTCTTTAACTAAATTATACTTTAGTAAAATATAATCGGTATTTTTATGATTTAATTTTTAGGGATATACTAGAATCGAATATGATCTTCGTTTTATATATTTTTTAATTTTAGATATATATATAAATATAGAATATTCTTGTAACACCCCAACTGCCCTATCCATGGGCTCCACGTCCACTCTCGGCCCGTGGGCCCACACTCTCCGACGGTCGGTACGTTATTCCGGGAGGCTCGAAGTCATGTTTACTGACCCTGCAAATCACCACGCGATCTTTTCTCGTGTTTTGACCTCACTCATACGGTAGTGGAAATGACTTCCCGGTAGGTCACCCATCCTGAAACTACTCTAGTTCAAACACACTTAACTCTGGAGATCTCTCAAGACCTGTGACCAAAAAGATAAGTGCACTTTGGTGATATAGGTAGTCAAATCAATTCTTTTAAGCATCTCGGCATATACCGCATATACCATATATGCCCTGAAATTGGGGTGCCACAATCACCCCACTAACAGATCGCAACATCCTCGTTGTGCATACCAAGATCGTTACCCCGACAAACTGACTCACACAGTTATTAGGGTTCGGTCTGATACCACTTGTAACGCCCCAACCGCCCTATCCATGGGCTCCACGTCCACTTTCGGCCCGTGGCCCACACTCTCTGACGGTCGGTACGTTATTCTGGGAGGCTCGGAAATCATGTTTACATAAATATGCACAATTCTCATATGTAAACCCTAGGAATTGAAACCTTATATATACCTTCCTCTTAGTTTCATCACCAAACAAGTCGTTTGCCTTTTTCTTTCTGATTTTATTTGTTTCATTGTATGTTACACTTTTTCTATTATATTCATGTCGACTTTTTTGTTGTTGTTGTTGAATCGCTTTGTATTGCTTTGGTCACCTTTATTTTTTTGTTTTTATTTTATGTTTGATCGTATCCTAATTTATGTGCATTCTGTTTTTGTTATTTTTGTCGGTTTTATATATCACTACGGTTAAGAAGGTAATTTTCTCCTCTGCACCTCTAACTGCATCAAGATCATATAGACATGTATTATAATTTTGATTTGATTTATGTTTGGTTATTCATGTTTCTTTTAAATTTTTACTTGCAATGATCGTAATTAATTTTGTTTTATATATATATATATATATATATTTAATTGTAGTTTTGTAGACTAACATGGTTCTATATATATCTTTTAATTTATATGTTAGATGATGATAAGGAGTGCATCTCAGCAATCATACATGCAAGCTATTGGTTTGGTGCGAGTTTATATGCAACATGTTTCGTATTATGTTGTTAGATCAACATTAGTACTTCTTGCTTAGTACTTGGGATGTGTGAAATAAGTTTCGGTGAAATTGCTTAATACTGATGATCAAATAATTTTTGGTGTGTTTTAATGAGAGGCAATGATGGGTGAAGGTATTCGAATTAAAGTATATGCTTTTTTAAATATATTTTTGGTTCTTTCATTAAACTATGTTACCTTGGTGCATACTAAGAAGTTGAAGTTGAAGTTGAAGTTTTAAGTATAGATGCTGCAAAAAAATCTCTTTTTCTTCTTCTTTTGAAACGGTTGCAAAAAATATTTGTCGACTTTTTTTTTTCAAAATATACTATGATAATCGTTTACGTATGAAAAACACTTGATAAACCAGCTGGAAATTTTTTTTCAACAAGAGTATTTTTTTTATCAAACATTCAATCTTTACTTTACTAAAACAGAAGTCATTCATCAATTGTGGTAATGACACGTGTCCACACAATTATTAGTAAACACTTTCACGTTTATCAATTAAAACTCCAAATAAGGTATTAATCAATTGTCTTTAACTGCAAAATCTAGATCCCTAATTTTTCTCCCACGTTCAAAGATAAGGCATGTCACGATTTTAACATATATAACCGTTTCATCTCCTTCTCATAAATAACTCCCGAATCCCCATCACATTTTCATCTTCTCTATCTGATCTCTTTCTCCTTTCTTCTCCATCGTTTTATATTATTAGTTTTCTCAAACTAACATAACGATTCATGTTTATTTTTTCTTTTTATTCACATTATTTTTTTCTTCTTAAACTAATATTGTTTGATTCTTATATACTGCATTATTCAAGTTCAGATTATTCAGGTTCAGATGCCAATGCATTTAATATCTAGTATAAGGGATTGTTCTGAAGAAAATGTACACACATGTATGTAAGGGATTTACCACAATTAATTTGCATTTATATAGTTTTTTGTCGTCCATATTTTTTTTTGGTGATTGTTTTTTTTGTTCTCTATTTAAGATTTCAATTTTACCTCATATAGAGATACCATTGGTCCATTGCATATTCAACTTACGAATCTAATGTTCCATTGATTTGGATTTTACTATCTATCTTTCAAAATAGTCAAACTTTTATAGTTTCAGCAACGGATTGTGATCAAACTTTTATTTTGTTTTTAAGTGTGCATGTTTTCATGCTTTTTTAACTGCCGATGGTCTAAGTCATTTTGCTTCCAACGTGTAGTAATGAGAGGTGTACGAGTCTGAAATCACAGTTTGATTCATACCATTAATTAGTACTATTAATTTTGATCATGTATAATTCTACCATTAATTACATTTGTCTCCAAATGTGATTTTCGAATACTTAAATAATCTTCGTACCAATTATTTGTAACAGGGAAATATAATTCAAGCATCAGTGAAACAATTTCTAATGCCAATGACAGTTTCATTGGTATGCTACTTTCGATCATTTTAGTATATATTGTAACTACTTTACCATGTTTATTAATCAAAACTAACTAAATCACATGCTTCTATTTGTTTTGTTCATACTAAGTGAAATTATAGGTAACCATCAGTCTGAATGACGACATGCATGTATATCTTTTTTTTTTAATACAATTGTTTTTAAACTTATTTCCTTACTCTTTTTTTTTTCGTCCGATGATTTTTGTTTGTGACCTAGAATCCTTGAAAAAATACCCACGTTCCTCAACATAACTTCCCACTCAACATCATCAATCATCGACTTCAGAGACGACTTCCAGTTTCTCCTTTAAAAATCTCGATAAAAAATATTTTGTAAAACATGAAAGAGGTTATTAAGAGATTGCACTAACATAGGCCAAAATGAAGAAACTATATATCTTATTGTGCAATCGAAAGATAAAATGAACCTATACAGAATTGGCTCTACGATCTTCATGGACTTGGACAAGAGTTCAAATGAGAGAAATTTGTGGGAACAATGTCTATAAAGGAAGAAGAGCTTTGAGAGACATTTCAAAGAACCGCAACACCAACACCGTATGAATTTCCTAGGAATGCCAAACAGAAAGAGCTTCAACAAAATCACTTTGATCGAAGAAGCGAAAGAACTGTGGAAGAGGATAGAAGAGAAGTGAACAAATGGAGACTAGAACTCGAAGAAGAATACAAACATCGTGGAGGTAACATTTACAACAAGAAGACTTACTCAGTTACTCTTATCTTCAACGTCAATGTATCATCTGATTTTAGAGGGTTTACTTAATGATGATCTTCTCTCTGTACTATTATCACTTTAAATCAAAATCTACCTTTCTACTTAGTTTATTCAAACCGTTTTTCATCTTTCTGGTAAGTATAATCTCTTTTTTATATATTTTTATTTGGGCATTAAGCTTGAGTACGTAGCTGATAAAAAAATTGTATAACAATGTTAATGCCACTATATATTTTGTTTTTGTTTGTCAGTTGTTATGCCACTATATAAAATTTTAACTATTTATATATATATATGCCTTGGTTTTGTGTTCTACAATCCTTTAAAAAACAACTAATGTAACTTTGTAGAACCTCTGTTGGTTGAGTTACGAGTACAACGAAGAAACATTGTGACATGCACTTTCTTAGAAAACAAATAAAATTATTTAAAGTAATACATATAAGGATTTAAGAGGTTAGCAAAATTTAGTTCATAATCATCGGTATAATGCAATACATATATTGGTGACTGTAACTGTGTAGCAAATCTATCAATCATACACTAATTAAGTTTATGTACACTTAAGTTCATTTTGCCCTCCGTTCCATGAAGAAGAATTTTTTTCAAAAATAATTTTATTCCACAAAGATAAATTTTGTATGTTTGCTATACAATTTTATCATTTATTGATAAGAGATTGTAATTTTAGAAAAAAATATCTAAATACTATTGGTTTTGAAAATTGTTTATTATAGAAATCAATACATTTACTAGAGAATATCAATTGGTATCTTAATATGTGTGAAAAATTCAAAAACTTCATTTTACAAAAATGAAGAGAAGGGAATAGCTGATTTTTATATTCTAATAGAATGCAATTGTTTAAAACACTCAATTAAACTTGGTGCATAGCCCCGGGCATAATACTAGTAAGAGTTTATGTTTAAAGTAAAAACGTTTAAATGACGATGTGTGATATTATATGGTTTTTAATATGGTTTTTATTATTATATCTACTGGTTTTGATTGGGTTTTATGCCTTAAGTGGTAGTTTTAGTGTTTTTGTAGTGTTTAGAGTCTTTTGCAGGTCAACTGGAGAAAAAGACAAGAAATCGAGATATTGGACAGTTATGCAGCGTCAAATATCAAGCAACCGTTGGAGACCTTAAAGAAATTGGATTGATCTGAAATTTAAACACGAGAAAGAAAATTGAGTCAGCTTTCGTCCAAAACAAGTTTCAAG
This sequence comes from Draba incana, assembly GCA_963576765.1. Classification (NCBI taxonomy): domain Eukaryota; kingdom Viridiplantae; phylum Streptophyta; class Magnoliopsida; order Brassicales; family Brassicaceae; genus Draba; species Draba incana. The sequence continues at coordinate 4,565,995 of OY755214.1, read as the reverse complement.
TCATTTGGATCAACGGGAAAAGAGTTATTCTAATTCTCGTGAAGACATGTCAATCTGGCTAAACCGACAAAAATAAAGTAAAACTTCAGTATTTCCTAATTTGACTTGGTTTAGCTAGGGATTTTGACCAGCACGAATTTAGACCTATAAATACACGTTTTTAGCCACTTTAGACATATAGCTTGATTTTCTATTGATACTTTGTTTCCGTAATCTTCTAGTGAGGTTTTAGGGTTTTCAAAGAATGATGAAAAGTTGTTAGAATTTATTTACTATTGGGATTGCATTATATCTAATTCTTCAACTTGATTGCATTAACTCTGATTTAAGCTTGATCACCTTAGATTAGAAATATTAGGTTGTTTAGTAGATGCGACAGGATTATTGAATTACCGAAACTGAGTCATAGGTGAGCAAAGATTTGATTCGCAACTACAGTTGGCTTTGGATCTTTGTGAACAATCGAACCTGAATTTAATGCTTGTTTAAATCAATCTGAATTCGCAACGACAGTTGGCTTTCTAGGGTTTAGACATAGATAATATTTGCAACGACAATTGATTTATTTTATTTTAGTGTTTCGAGTTCTAGAATTGCACTTCATTAATACCCCGATAGTAAATTTATTCTTCAATTTGTAATCATTCATGCGAATTCCCTAAGATCTAGTGCTTGTTTCTTATAACCATCATTGTTTACTTTTTTTGCTATTTACTTAATATCGTTATTGCTTAGCTTAATTTGAATTCAAAGTCTGTTGTGTAATTATGATTTTTTGTGAATATGATCCCTAAGTACTACTACGATATCTTAATTTGAGAGAGTAGCTCAGGGTAAATTTGAAAATATCAATATGTTTTTGAAGTTACTAAATAGTCAAAATACTAATATTTTAATTTTAAACAGTCAAAAGAATGTCAAGATCGTTAATGGAGGTTGAAACAGGGAGCAAAGAGGACAAGAAGCATTTTTACAGTCATAATTTGTTTACTAAAAAAACGAAAAAATGGTAACATCGTCTTATAAATTGGAAAGTCATTCACCACTCAGTACTCACTAATGGCTTTACTTTCTCTAAACACAATTAAAGTAAAACAAATCACGAAACATCGTTTAGTAACGATGATACATCCCTAAAATTCTTAATTTTTCGAACTTTTATAAATTTTAGAGCAATATTCTCAAATTTAAAACTATATATTGAGCAAACAAAAAAAAAAAGACAGGAGGCGAAGGAAGTGATAGAGAAGAATACGAAGACGAAGACAAATAATTACTAGAAAAATAATTAAACAAAATATAGATGATCAAGAAAACAAAGAAAAGAGGAGAAAGAGAAAAACAAATAAAAATCGAGATTTAAAATTTAAAAAAAAATGATGATAAAAGCTAGAAGAGGAGTAATAAAATAGAGTATACGAAATGGACAAGAAAAACTCCGAGTAAATAAAGACGGTAAAGAAGAAAAAGAAAAAGAAAAAGAAAGAGAATAATGAATTCTAATTTTCAAGATAACACTCAAAATATTTCAAATTGTATCCTAAACATATTAATCTTCTACATGCATCAAAAACTTTAAAAAAATAATAATGTCTATTTGTTTTACAAAAAATAAAATTAGACTATTAAATAAATTAATTTGCTACCATTAAAATAAAATACTCGCACACGGTGCGGGTCAATCACCTAATGTACCATTAAATCAATTGAAAAATGCGAATTCAAGAAAATACGAGTACTACTATTTTGAAAATACTTTTGGATTTTCTAATCATTGGAGATGTTTTGGACTTTTATTGGCTGGTGTCTTATTCTGCGGATAAATAAATGACAAACTTTGTCTAAATATTGCTACGTTGAGTTTTGAGTATAATTAATGACTAGTGTGTAATGTAAGCAAATCTTTCGCAGCTAATCGGAAAAGATAGTTTTCAATATTTAGTTCCATATAAGGGTTTAAATTCATAACCGATTTGAAATCAATTTAATCAGAATTAAATATATGGACCATATGGAGTTGATATGATATCATAAATTTAAAATCCGGAAAGCATATAAATTTGTTTTTTTCCTTAGAAAAGAGAGAATATTAAGTTCCTTATGTCTTACTCTTGATATCTAGAGTTTATATTTTGAAGCAACAAAGAGATCTATTTTGCTTTTCTCACGCATAATAGATTTGTCACTGGTTTTTATGAATAAAATATAATGTTGTGGATGAGAAAAGTTTTTCAAATGATATCTTGCTTTATGAATCATAGTTATATGTCGAAGCCCTTTGATTTCTTAGTTAAACATATGTTTATTAGTGTTCTTACAAGTTACAACCATAATACATGTAGTTTAAATCTTAGAAAATGTGAATTTTTAAATAAATGAAATAAATTTATCTCATTATATTATTTATAATCAAATAATTAAAATCTTCTAAATATTGTAATAGCCATCTATATTTTATTTCACACGGTTATTTAATAAACAATAATGGATATAAATTTCAACTAATTTATGTACGATTTGGTCATATGAGTTTAGAATTAAGCCATCTAGTACATATTCTCAAATTTCTGTCCATGTTTTTAAATAACAGTCACTAAATTCAAAACTCAAAAAATTATATGTTAGTTAACCCCTAGAAGTTGTAACTATATATAAGTGCTTCCTTTTATTTTCTGAAACATTTTTTTCGTTTGAACAAAACATTTTTTACATGATAAAACATTTGTTCATTACTACAATTTGTTTAGTTTTCTTATGAGATCTCTACAAATAATATTTAAGTTGAGCAGGTTGTTGCTTGAAGTAGGCGTTCTTGCCCATTTACACACTCCTCCTTGTTTTCATGCCATGTGTTACATATACACGCATTACACATTTCATTAGTATGTTTTCTATAAATCCATTTAGTATATCAAATCTTAGGAACGTCTTTGGAAAGCTTACCAAACAACTCGGAAATTATATTTGTTATACGACAAGTAAAAAATTATTAATTTGAAGAGTCACGATTCAACATTTGTATGAAAAAATCAAGCATATGCTTAACAATATATTTAAGTTGCTTAGGACTAGTTCATCCATGTAGTAAGTATTACACTATTACGTACGTATCGATCCTTTTAGCCTTAGGACCAAAAACATAAACTCGTAAAGTTCGGATTCAAATTATTTACCGTGTGCAAACATTATGTATGGACCATTTGATCATTTGGACTTCGATTCAAACGTTTTAGGATGGTTTGCGGAGTTCTTTTAAGATTAGCAAGACAGACTTCGATTCAAACGTTTTAGGATGGTTTGCGGAGTTCTTTTAAGATTAGCAAGACAACTTTTCAAAACTCCTTATCAATCAGATGATAAATCTAAAGATACCTATAGTTGGAATTAGCTCTGCATCTCTCCACGCTTGGATTTGTTAGGGACTGTGGACGAGTCGGAATCACCTACTCTTCTCGAATACAGATTTTTCTAGTGTTGAGGTTGTAACAAAAGAGTCATAGATGCTCGTCATTGGCAGGATGCGCAAGATGATAAACCAGTACACACAAGGGTAACCGAAGCTCCACAAAGACTGAACCAGCCTGAGGCCACCTCCCATGTCATGTACGTTGATGGAGCATGGAATCATAACACTCGTAATTGTGGTATGGGATGGAGGATTGTCTCACCTTTTGATAACTCTGTCTTGGAATCCTCTGAGTCCGTTGTTGGTATCACTTCTGCCTTAGCAGCCGAGGCGTTTGCGATGCGGGCAGGATTGCTCTATGCAATTGATAACGGAGTCCAGGCAGTTACAGTTCGATCAGATTCAACCAATCTTGTGAAGATCATTAATGCTTGTGATTCATACAACCAAATCCAAGCTATTCTAGTAGACATCATGGAACTTTTGTGTTCTTTTCACTCAATTATGTTTGAGTTTATCCCTCGCACGGACAATGTTATTGCCGATGCTTTAGCTAATAATGCTTTAGCGGATCTTGAATCCGTTGTAAACTCTTGCGCTATATGAATGAAACTTTAAGTTTATGACCAAAAAAAAATAAATCTAAAGATACCTATCGAATTCTTAAAAATAGAGAAATAACTAGTCTTATAAAAAAAAAATTCACTTGATAACCGCGAACGATATATTATTTTAAAATTCACAATTTCTTAGCCACGAAAAATAAGAGTGGCTAAGAAGCATTTGCAGAGACCAATTTGATATTCTATAACTCACATAAAATTTATATGATTCGATTTATTGCAATACATTAGTTCATAAAAGAAAAATCAATAATGCTTAAACTGATGGGTCATTCAACAGCGATTTGGAGTGTAAATAACGAAAGAAAATTAAGCAAAGAAAAAACATCATTAGCCTAATTAGTCGTGGTTCTATATGTGAAATTGACTTTGATTTGAATGTAAGTTGTAAGTTGTAAGTTAGAACCACAAAACAGACCTAATCATATTTGGAAATGATTATTTATTTCTTAAACCTCAACCAATAATCGTGGTTAAAACCACCACTCACTTTCCTTTACTTTCTTCCCTAGGAGTGAACGATTCATAAAACGAAGCTTCTTAAACTATTTTATTAATCCGACAAATAATTTGGTACTCTTGTCAAAATATCTGTTTAACGAACGTCTATTATCTTATATGAAACAAGTTGACTAAATTATAGAAAAATATAGTTGAATATTATAGCCCTGGTCTCCGGTAGAAAAAATGATATCCCAAATCTTGGCAGTGATTTTGTTTCAGACAAATGAATTCATATATTATACAACTAGTTTCTTACCCAAAACAAAATATTGTACATAACACTAGCAAAGACTAGTTTTCAAAGGACATAAAAGTATTTCGAATTTTCGTCTTAACTGATAATGTTCGTAGGCATGAAGACAAATTTATAAAACATTGTAATCTTATTTATATTTTGCTAATAATATTAAAACAGATTAATAATCTGAAAAGAGAAGATATTGTCTATATACAAAAAGAAAATATAGACGACCACGAAATGTAACGACAAAGCTCCAAGTATGCAGATGATCGATCAAAATCTACCAAAGTGCCCAATCTTTTCTCTCCACTAGTTTGTTTTTCTCATACCAAACTCATAAAGAAACCACAAATCAAAAACACATAATCACGTAGCATCTAAACTCTTTTGACACGTAGCTATACGGAATTACGGTCGAAGCAAAAACGAAAAGTTTCTTAACCACAAAAAATTTGACACGTAATCTTCTAGATATTGTAGTGCCACGTCACCAACGCAACGGACTCACGTTAGATACGTTCCATTGCCATGTCACACGCCAGATGATATATAGTATTTTTTTTTGCTAAAATATCGCCAGATGATATTTCCACTCAAAACCCTATATATATCTTGTAAAACTATTGAAAAATTGAAAGTTCACTGTTCTATACCCTACACATTTTTATTTCTCTTCTTCTTTTAATATCTTTGGAATTAACTAATAGACAAATCAGCGGAAAAAAATAATAGACAAATCAAATCGAAACGGGTTACATTTGGTTATCAAACTTTTAAAAAAGAAATCCACGTGTAAACACAAGAACACATATATGTTTTATATTCGTAATAATTAAATTTTAGCGTTGGTGGATAAAACTCGATGTTACCAAAAGTATACACTATCTCTTTTACCAAAAAAAAAAAAAACCGTTCGGCCCTATATAAACCTCGTTGAATTTGCAAAGTGGAAAAGACAAACAAACTTAAAAAAAAAAACTCATAAGATTGTTTTCTCTAGTCTTTCTCCAAATGGAATGGACTAGAGGAAGAATCCTAGGCCGAGGCTCAACAGCCACCGTATGCATCGCCACGTGTCACAATTCCGACGAAACCCTCGCCGTAAAATCCACCGAGTTTCACCGGTCAGAGTTCTTGCAAAGAGAAGCCAAGATCCTCTCTTCTTTAAACTCTCCTTATGTGATCGGATACAGAGGATCAGAAACCAAGATAGAGTCAAACGGCGTCGTAACGTATAACCTTGTAATGGAATACGCACCTTACGGTACGTTGACTGATGCAGCGACAAAACACGGAGGCCGGTTGGATGAGGAGAGTATGATCGTGAAATACACGCGCGAGATGTTGCTAGGGTTGGAGTATATTCATTCCAAGGGAATTGCGCATTGTGATATAAAGAGTAGTAACGTGGTTATTTCGGAGACAGGCGAGGCCAAGATTGCAGATTTCGGGTGTTCGAAACGGGTTGACCTGGGATTCGAGTCGCCGGTTATGGGAACACCGGCTTTTATGGCACCGGAAATGGCGCGTGGGGAAAAACAGGGGAAAGAGAGTGATATATGGGCGGTTGGATGTACGGTTATCGAGATGGTTACCGGTTGTCCGCCGTGGAAGGAGGAGAATCCGGTTTCAGTTCTTTATCGGGTCGGGTATTCGGGTCAGCTCCCGGAGCTTCCTTGTTTGCTTACGGAACAAGCAAAGGATTTTTTGGAAAAATGTTTTAAGAGAGAAGCTAAGGAGCGATGGACGGCGAAACAACTACTAAACCATCCGTTCTTGATAGCTAAACCGGACATTGAACCGGTTTTTATTTCCGGCTTGGTTTCGAGCTCACCGACAAGTGTGACAGATCAAATGTTTTGGAGATCAGTAGAGGAAGAGGAGGAAGAAGCAGAGGAATTACAGGAGGATTCAAGAGATCTTGACCGTTTAAATTTGTGGAGTTGTTATTTGGAGAGAATCGAACGGCTGAGATTTGTTGATGGGTTGGATGGGCCCCAATGGGATATGGAAGGTGGGGATTGGCTTATGGTGAGGGTGACTTGTGAAGGAACAATGATTAGTGGGTCACAATGAGGAATTTATTGTACATTGATTTGGGGTTATTTGGGTGAATTGTAGAAAGTTTAGGGGTTGAAATTAGTGAAGATCTACAATTTAGGGAGATCAATGTAGCTTTGTTTAGTTTACAAATCTTGGATTGATCACATGTATATAATTAAAATTACAATTTTTTTTCAACCAAACCCCAATTTAGTTTTGAAGTATGGACAAGTCTTGATTTCTACAGAATTTCAAGGTTTGTTGGCCTGTAAAGGAGAAAAATGTTTATTTTCCCACATTTAATCACTGTTTGTATTTGACTACTCAATTTTTATCTTGAAGATAATTTAGTTTTCTTGATTACATAACAAATGCATTAACTTGTCTTAATAAATTGGCAAATTATTCGAGAGTGAGAGGTGTGGGTGATATATCAAAATAAGAAGAAAAAGTCATGGTTTTATAATTGTTTAAACTTGTGGGGGAAAGTGAGAAGTGAAGGCAAGAAAGTTGCCAAATCGGCCGAGTTGGTTTGGTTGGTCACTTTTGGAGTGTTTTGACAAAACCTAAAGATTCCTTTCGAATATTAAAATTTGATCCGCATGTTTTTTTTTTTTTTTGTGCAACATGATCCGCATGTATTCATTTGTGCAATTTGGTAAGCTTCGTTAGGCCAATGTGATGATTTATCATGCCAATATTGCTTCCACACTAGCTAGTTTTAATATTTATATAGTTGACATTCTCTTAAAGAAATGGATCATTATGCATGCCAAATTAGAATTGATTTTTATATGTTCACTATATTGTTATTTTTGCTAAAATTTGGTGCTAGTGTTCACTATATTTGATCAGAGTCATATGCTAATTTTTACTAGACTCATTTTTGACAGAGATATATTTCACATAATTGTTATAATTAAGCTATAGTAAAATTATAGTGTAAGCTTGTTTCTAGAACCTTTATCATTAACAACATTATTACAACAAATATCTTAGTGAAGATAAGGTTTAAGTAATGGGAAATAATAGATGAAGATAAGAATACTTTGCTTGCAAGGTAAGTTCATGTTTGTAGAGTTATCTTCTTTTTTCTTAGAAGGTGAATAACGAATCTTATGTTTTATGCTTGGACTCTTTTTGTAGATAAAGTCATAACCATAAATAGTATGGGCACTTACCACACGAATGCTTAACTTCAAAGACGGTGTGTATTTTTCTTTCTAAAATAGTTTTGGATAAAATTTATTTGGTTCAGTTATGTAAACATTAATTAACTTATAGTTATATAGGTAACAATAACTCACTTATTCGTGCCTAATTTGACTTTCATATCGATTTTGTAGTTACAAAAAAAAATTATTTTATGTTAATGTATTGTTATGTTATTTTTAGGTGGTATACCAAATTGGCATCTCTTTTTTTTTTTTTTAATCATAATTTTCATTTATTCATTCAATAAACCAATAAAACCGAGTTTGCCTCTATCAAAGAAGTTATATAGCGTATTGTCTCTGCCCAACCAACGCTGTGGGTTAATTGGATCCACAATACATTTCTCTATAAAGACTCATTCTGGGTTGTGAAAGAAAACTCTAATACAGGATCTTGGATGTGGCGAAAATTGTTGAAATATAGGGTTTTAGTAAAGTCTTTCATCCGGGTAGTAATTGGCAATGGTAGACATATCTCTTTCTGGTTTGATGCTTGGTCTCCAATGGGATGCTTATCTGAGTTGATGGGGCCACGTGGTTTCATTGATTTAGGCATCACAAGTAACGCAACGGTTGAATCGGTCCTCGCTAGTCACCGCGTTCGGCACCACAGAACAAAAATCTTAAACGACATTGAGGACCAAATAATCAATCTACGACGCAGAACGTCCCAAGGTATGGATCAGATTTTATGGAAAGCCTCAAACAATAATTATTCAAAGAATTTTCGAACAAGTGCGACACTGCGATTACTTCGAACAAATCAGCCAATTAAAGATTGGCATCGGGGAATTTGGTTCAAATATGCAACTCCAAAATATGCATTCATGTCATGGTTAGCTTGTCACAATCGGCTTCCAACCGGTGATAGGATGCTCCATTGGAATGCAAGGCTAAGAACGGATTGTGTTCTCTGTGAAACACAAGTTGAAACACGTAACCATATTTTCTTCACTTGTTCTTACTCTTCGATTATTTGGCGATCTTTGACGTTGGGTTTACTTGGTAACAACTACGTAGAAGATTATGATGAGGTTTTGCGGCTTCTTTGTATCTCGGATTTTGCTCGAATGAAAGTGTTCTTGCTACGTTATGTATTTCAATCGGTTATCTATCATATATGAAGCGAGAGAAACAAGCGTCACCATGGCGAGAAACCGCAACAACCTTCGGTGATTGTCAAAACGGTGGACAGAAGTGTGAGGAATCGCTTGAGTTCCATTCGCATATTAGGCGATCTCGACTATTGTGGGGGAATGAGTGAATGGTTTCTTTCTCTTCAATCCTGAACCATCTGTATTAGTTTTCTCTATTTGATTGTTTTTTCACATCACGCTCTTCTCAAATAATAGCTGCAATCTTTGTAACAACGGTTTTTTTGGTTGAATAATAATTTTACATTCATACAAAAAAAAAAAAAAAAGAAGTTATATAGCCAAAGAGTGATACAACCAAAACATCTGTAAATAAATTGTTGGAATAACAAAAATAGATGAAAGCAGTCCGCAAACAAAACATCTTGCAATCAACTTCTGATCCGCAAAGTAAAAGCTTCCGCAGTCAAAGCCATTCAACACAAGAAAGCAAATTGAAAAGGAAAGAAAGCTCCATGAAAGAGTAATTGGAGCTGTTAATACTAACACAAGTGCTAAACCCCGTGACAACAACGTAGACTAGACTAGACTAGACTAGAGTTAGTTATAACCTCAACAGTTAATACAAGATAAGAGTAAACCACATTTTCTATGACCAGGGAGCACGAGAACCAACCAAAAGAGTGAATACAAAGGCCAAAAATCAGATTCTACCAGGCTAAAACAACCAAATATCTTCCTTATAAAATCATCAGCTGGATTTTAATGAATCTTACAAAACTGTGAACTTGGGACCTGTTCTAAAATTTAACAAGCTTGGTCCAGCCCAGTCCATTTAGAAAGAAAAAAAATATATATATATATATATATGTCAAATAAGTAGATAGAATGGCGCAATAAGGATTACAAAACTATAACTACCACAAACCCCAAAAACCAAAAATGTTATTCGTTTCTTAAATCTTTTAATATTTGGAAGTGATAAAACAAAAGCATCAACAATGCGAGACTAAACTTCGTCTGCTACACTCGAAGACGATGATGATTCATCAAGCTCTAGCTCTTCCTCGTTTTACTCTTCCATTTTTCTCCAAAGGTAGAAGCTTGAGCCTTTTTAATTTTTATACTCTCTTTCTCAAGAAGAAGCGTCTTTTAAATTTCCGGCTCAATTTCCTGATTTGGGTAACGGAATCTAAATGAAAAATCAATTTTGGTATTGTAATTTGTGAGATAGAGATTATGCTTTATTGTAATTTGACAGGATTTGGGTCTAAAGGAGGAGTCTTTGTGGATCAATGTCGAACAAAGAACCCAAAAGGAGGAGTCTTTGTGGATCAATGTCGAACAAAGAACCCAAAAGTAGCATTTTGCTCTGGAGATGATCAAATCTCAATTCCCAATTCAAAAAAGACAAGGTTCAATTTTTCAAATTTACCTCTTTTTAGTGAATGCCTATGTTAATGTGTGTGTGTGTGTGTGTGTGTGTTCTTGAGAAAGTTTCAAACTTTGGCATTTGAAAGTTTAAAATTTGTTCACAGGAAAGTAGTGGAGCATTTGTGTTTACTCAAAGCAAAACAAAATTTATCCGAGGAACAAGAAAAAGATATGCTTGATTATCTTTACACATCTCAATACCAAATGAGTGGCATTGTTGCTATATCTGTAGGTAAGGCTTGAGGACTTTAGGATTTCGTTAATCTCAATTTAGATTTGATAATTTGTTGATTCGATTTTACGCTCACAGGTTGTATCGGTGATAGAAACGAAGGAGATTACACGCACGGTCTTTACATGAGATTCCAGAGGAAACAAGACCTTGACAAGTTTTATGAGAATCCATTCTTCTTGAAAGTTCTTAGTGAACATGTAACACCATTCTGCCATGTATGCCTTTACATGTAAACGCCATTTTCCTCTCAGTCTTCTCTTCTTCGTCTTCTTGATTTAGATGATTCCGTTCTTGTTAACTTCGGGGTTTTATTGTATCAGGGGATGATTAATTTAGACTATGAATCAGAAGTCGAAGATGACATCCTTCCAATATTTCGAAAAGGCGAGGTATGATCAACTCGTTTCTATAGCTTTAGAGCTAAAGGTTTATTATTTTGTAGTATCAAACCAAGTTACTTCTATGTGTTAGGAGTACAACTATGGCGAAGAGTTTGTTCTTCTGGTTACTTTTGCGAAGAACGCTTCGGAAAAGAACATTAAAGATGCAATGGATTCTTTCGGGAAGCTAACTTTATCGCTTCCATCATTAATCGTTCAGTCTACACAAGGTACTTATGAAGGAACAGAGTTTTTGTTTTTTTGATTCATATATAGCCAACTTCAAATTGTTCTAATTGCGGCTTTAATGTTTCGATTTCCAGGTTCGAACTTTAACAATAGCAATAAGGAATTCACACATGCAGCAATAATTCGATTCCGTTCCTGTAATCACTTATCCTTATGCTCTAACAATGTGAATTCCTCTGTTTAATCTTCCGTATTCTCTTCTCACTATTGGTTAATGCGAATAATGCAGTTGATGCGATGGAGATTTTTATCAAGGGCAGAGAGTATAAAGATGTAAGAATCTATCTATCATCTTGAAACTTACTAACTTAACATTAATACTACTCTTCCTTTTTTTTTCTTTTTCTGCAATGGATTTTGGGGTGTGATTTGAATAGAGAACCTCTTTTTTATCTTTCAGATGTGGAGGTCTCAATTTGAGCCGTTTATCGAAAAATCTGTAGCTCTTCATTTCTCTGTGGATCCTGTGGGTACCGATATCATGTGAGACATATCGGAAAACATTTTCGAAGTTGAAATGTAAAGATTTGGTTGCAAGTGTATTTATCAACCGAGTTCTCTCTAGTCCTATTGATACAACAAAGTTTGTAGCAGTAAGATTCTTGGTTACACCAGAAAGGCAAAAACAATACTTTGCAGTTTGAACAAACTAATAGGTTTTGAGTTCTTGAATCTATGGATGAGGCTAAGAGAGAGTTAGTGTTTAGAGGGCGAAAAGAGACGATATTTCTTGTCAGTCGACCTTCTAGTAAGCCTCGTAGCGCCTACCCACTGCCCTGGAGTTTCACAACCATGAAGAATTGAAGAAAGTTCAAATTAAAAGCCCTCATCAGAACTTCAAATGACAAATAAGAGAAATTGTACCCTTCAAACCAAAATTCCGTGTCCTTCGAATTTCGGTTTAGTCTCATTCTCATGTTTTACCAATGTTAATGTGATCAACAATATAGCTTTGCCCTAGGGGGTACTGAATCAGGTCCAAAAAGATGTGAAATGGCTGAAAACAATTGCTTTTGAAAACACATTTCTTTCAATCATCAGTCTCATTTCTTGCTTCGACAAACATGTTTGAGGAAATGTGATTCGAATAATTAGCAAAATTGCGAAATTGATAAAAAAAAAATAAAAAAAAAAAGTCATACAAGAAAGCTTTGTACTTATGCATTTCATGATATAAGAAACATTCAAAAAAATTTGTTCATTTTTGTTATCATCAAGCAAATTCGTAATATTACTTGTAGCATAATCAGAATATTCTACAAGGTACGGACGATCACATCACATCATCTAATAAGCGCATCGACTTGTTCAAATTTAACCAAAAATGTATAAGTACTTGAATACACTTGCTTATTGCTATACAACATTACATATTTAATTAATAACGTGTAATATAGTGTACAGACGTCGACAAAGGCCATATCAAGAATAAGATTACAACCAACTCTTTCATTATCCATGCAACATAGAAAATTAAAATAGGATTACAAGACAACAATTTAACATATAAGTTGTTGTTTTTTTGTTTTTCTCCCTTACAAAGAGATTGAAGTTTCTGAAAGGGGAACTCTTTTTTTCATGTTTCAAGCCATGAACACGACTCTAGCTATCAAACTCGAACCTCTTAATGCAATACTAGTTCTAATTAGTTCCATTTCGGTTCAAACCATATTTTGATTGAGATGATGTTTGGATCGGTCTTACGCCGTTCTTTGAACTTGATCCTGCATGGAGTTAAAATACTATATTACCAAATACCAATCATATTTTCTTATATATAGACCATGCATAATTTCTCCAAGCTTTAAGAAATTAATTAAGGCAAATTGATATATATACATATGCCTAATATGTAAATACATATTTTACGTGTGAACATATAAATCATTTTCATGTGTAATTTTAACGTAAACTATATGTATATGATGTTGCGAATATTGATTATGCTATTTCACTACAAGAAAACAGCCACTTTTCCGACGGAATTTCCGACGGACAGAATATCCGTCGGAAATTTCTGACCGACTTCCGACGGATGTCCGATTTACATCAATCCGTCGGAATTCCGTCACAATTTACCGACGGATTTCCGACGGCCACGGAAACTGTCGGAACTCCGTCACCTTCTACCGACGGAACTAAGTCGTCGTAATTTTGTAACGGATTTCCGACGGATTCCGATGTCGGCAAAGTTTGATTGGTAACTTTGTACCGACGGAGTACCGACGGAATTCTGACGGACTCCGGTATTATATATATGGGTGGAAACTTCTGCATTTCATCAGAACACAAAAATACATTCCATAAAATAAGCAACAGGTTTTTTTCAGCATGTCAGAAGATCCCGCATTTAGCGACCATCCTTGGATTTCTGCAGTTGAACACCTACCTGACACAGGTACAATATTAGGTTTGTTGAATACCATGAAACGAATGCAGTCTGATTTTGTTAGGGCATTTTTACAAAAATGTTTATACTTTTCCAGCGTGGTTAATGCAGACTCCCAGGGATTGGGTATTGTCCGTAGAATTGGACGTTATTCTTAACTGTTTAAATCATTTGGACATTCTTCGGAAGGTGAGATTGAGTTTTATTGTAAAAGAGGTTTTAGATGAAAGTTATATGTATAATCGGTTCTGTTAAATTAAGTAGGTAATTACAATTATTGATGAGTACGATTGTACTGATGAGGGAGACGATATGGTTGTCTTAAAGGTAATTGGTAATTATAATTGAGAATATGATTCAATTGATATATTTTGTTACTTGAAACGTTAAATTAATATGTATTGATGTAGGATCCATGTGGGAGAATTGGCGGATATATTCAAAAAGAAGCGTGTGTAGACGCTTCTTTTGGCCCTGATATACGAGTTGGCTCAGCCGTTGTATTGAGTAATGTAAGTTTGAAATATGTTTATTTAAGTAAATGAAATATAGATTACATTATATTTGCCTATTTTGTAGGTTAAAGTTCTAGTCGGAACTGGGTACACTTACCTCAACATCAAGCTTGAAAACATATATTCTATCTGGACGAAAGAAAATTGTTTTCCTTCAAACAACAGCGATAAAGATACTTCTAATATTAACAGAGACTTGTATGTCGAGGATACTTACCCTGACGACAGTTATACTGCGTACGGTAGTCTAAAGGATACACCATCGGGAAGTAGGACGAGAAGTAGTAGTTTTGGAATCTTTATGAAGAAAAAATAAATCCATGTGTGTTGGTGTTTTATAAATTATTAATATAAACAGTCTTTTGATTCTATAATATGAACGGTAAATATTTTATTTGTGGACTACGTTGTGCGATATGGTTGGTTTATATAAAATATTTATACTAGAATAAAGTAAAATATATAAAAAACACAATCCGTCGGAAATCCGATAGCAATTTCCCACGGATTTCGGACGGAATTTGTTATTTATATATTTTATAATATTTCCGCGCAAATAATATATAAAAATAAAAAATCCGTCGGAAATCCGTCACAATTTACCGACGGATTTCCGACGGCCACGAAAATTCCGTCGGCAATCCGTCATAATTTACCTTGTACCGATGGATTACCGACGGAACGAAGTTGTCGTAATTTTGTAACGTAATTCTGACAGATTTCTGACAGACCCCGATGTTGGCAAAGTTTGATTGGTCATTTTGTTCCGACGAAGTATCGACGGAACTAAGTCGTCGTACTTTGTAACGAATTTCCGACGGAAACAGATGTCGGCAAAGTTTGAGTGGTTACCCTATCGTCTGTGGTGGCTGACGGGATTGGTGGGGTTTTATGTCGGAGATTTGTGACGGATTTCCGACGGATCCGTTCTATATAAGCTTCGACATTTCTTCAATTCATCATAACACAATTCACATTATCAAAAAAACACAATTCACATTATCAAAAAAATTATATGAGACGAGTTCATATTTTTGGTCTTGGATAGACGAGCCAATGATGGATATGGGGTCGAACTTATTAAGGACCGAATACGCTCAAGGTATATGCGAGTTCATGAATTTACCCAGAAATCAAGATGCAGCCAAAAAAAGTCAGGAAATCAAATGTCCATGTTCTAATTGCTGTAATAGAATTAGTGTTGCGGTTCATACAGTTTGGAATCACTTATATAGATTTGGATTTAGGTCGGGATATAAGGTTTGGTTTTTACATGGAGAAACGAATTATGAATATGGTAGTACTAGTAATAATGAACCTTTTTCGGGGATAGCGTAGGAGAACGTACAACGGAAGTAGATGTTGGTGTAGGTACGGTTCAGATGGTTAACGATGCGTACAGAGAGAATTTGCTGTCGGGTATTTATGAGGGAAATAGGGTAGAAGAACCTAATTTAGAATCTCGACGGTTTTCTGAAATGTTAGACGCATCAAACCAACCACTATACAGCGGTTGTAGGGAAGGTCATTCACCGTTATCGGCTGCTAGTAGGATGATGAACATGAAGACTGATTACAATTTGTTCAAAGAATGTGTTGATGTCATAGCTGATTTTGTGAAAGATGTTTTGCCCGCCGATAATCTATCACCAGCATCATACTACGAGGTTCAGAAACTTGTGGTTGGTCTTGGTTTGCATATCAGATAATTAATGTGTGCATCGACAACTGTATGCTATACTGGAGAGGAGATGAGAACCAAAAAAAATGTAACTTTTGTCGTAAACCATGGCTCCAGGACACAAGTGGAAGAGTAAAGATTCCATTCAAACAGATGTGGTATTTACCATTAACAGAGAGGTTCAAGAGGCTGTATCAATCTGAACGCACAGCTAAGGCAATGAGATGGCATGCGGAGCATAGCCAAGATGGAGAGATTACGCATCCTTCTAATGCAGAAGCGTGGAAACACTTTCAATCAGTATATCCAGATTTTGCATATGAACAATGGAATGTATACCTCGGGTTATGTACTGATGGTTTCAACCCATTTGAAAAGCATGAAAGAAAATATTCAGTGTGACCGATAATTGTAACACCTTACAATTTGCCTTCATCTATGTGCATGCGTCGAGATTTTTTGTTTCTCTCAATTCTAGTTCTCGGCCCAAATCATCCAAGAAGGTCACTCGATATATTCCTCCAACCATTGATCTATGAGTTACAGATGTTGTGGGAGCATCGTGTTGAGGCATTTGATGTTTCAGTGCAGCAGAATTTTAACATGCGTGCGTTTCTTATGTGGACCATAAACGATTTTTCGGCATACGGTATGTTATCTGGATGGACAACGCATGGAAGATTTGCATGTCCGCATTGCCAAGACAATACTTCAGCTTTCCAATTGCAACACGGAAGGAAGACTTCATGGTTTTATTGCCATAGGTGTTTTTTACCGGCGGATCATCCATATCGTCGGTCTAGAAGACATTTTAAAAAGAATCTACCACTGTTACACGGTCCACCTCCTGAGATAGATGGTCACAGCATATTGGGACAGTTAAGAGGTTTTGGTGCTGAGCGAACTCCTGATTGTGGGGGTAATGGGCATCACCCCATAGACGGTTGCGGTGAACATCACAATTGGCACAAGAAAAGTATTTTCTTGGATTTGCCTTACTGGAAAGACCATCTACTGCGGCATAATCTAGATGTCATGCATGTTAAAAAGAATTTCTTTGACAACATCATGAACACAATTTTAAACATTCCAGGGAAGACAAAAGATAACTGGAAGTCTAGATTAGACTTGCCATTGATTTGTTCAAGGGAATCTCTTCATGTTTTGCCTAACAGTAGATTGCTGATGTCTGCGTACCGGTTAGACGCTGGTCAGAAGGAAGTATTTTTTTAATGGATTAAAAAAATGTTAAATTTCCTGACGGCTATGCATCTAACCTACGTAATTGCGTGGATTCGACAGAAGGGAAGTTTATTGGAATGAAAAGTAATGATTGTCATGTTGTGATGCAGCGTCTTCTTCCATTTGCATTTGCTTATCTTCTTCCAAAAGACATCCATCAAGCAATTGGAGGTATATTTCGTACTCCCGTGAGTTTCTTACTAATATAATGTTACTATATATGTACTAACTTGTTTACTTTTCGTTTGTAGGAGTTGGGGCTTTCGTTCGATATTTATGTTCACGGATACTAACAGTGGACGGGATCCATAATTTAGAGGCCAACATCCCGGTACTCCTTTGTAATCTTGAGAAGATATTTCCACCGTCTTTTTTGATGTTATGGAACATCTTCCTATTCACCTCACACGAGAAGCAGCATTAGGAGGCCCTGTTCAATACCGATGGATGTATCCGTTCGAGCGTTACATGTTCCACTTGAAGAAAAAGGTTAAAAATTTGAGCCTTAATGAAGAAGTTTCACACTTTGCCGAATATTACTTTCTATCGGAAGTTCGGACTAAGGCTAGACGTCCGGCGCGACATGATGATAGAGGTGAGAAAACAACGTATGTCGTGGTTGTACCTGAGTTGTTTGCCCAAGTTGGTCGAGTAAGTGGAAAAGGAAAGAAACGCAGACTATCAGCACAAGAGGTCACACATTTGCATACGTATATCCTCAGAAATTGTGACGATATTAGGGAGTACGAAAGGTATATCAGTTTTTCTACAAAATTTTTGGAATTATTTGTCTTAATCTAATAAAGACTTTTATGTTACAGCATTTACATGTCCCTAGTCCAAACTTACCATCCTGATAAGACAGAATCCGAACTTGCTGTCTTAAAAGATGAAGAATTCTCGGCGTTGTTGAAATTTTATGTAAGTTTAATATAATTCCTTACTCTTACATTTCCAGATTTTCACATTTTATATGTTAATGATTTCTTACTTTTATCATTCATTAGGTGTCCGAAGGTTTAGCAAGTGGTCAACTCTCCCGACATTGTTAGTGGAGTTTGCTAATGGTTTGCGCACCAGCGCGACTTCATATCCCAGGTTTTGGACTAGGGGTTATTCGTTTAGGATTCATGAGGAAGGACGACCGAGGTCAACGTCAGACTATGGTATTTTGTCGCAATCAGGTGATACCGTCTACTATGGCATTTTAAACGAAATCTTAGAAATCCGGTATCCAGGAATGTTGGACTTAAGGTGCATTGTGTTTATGTGCGATTGGTATGATCCATCCAATAGACGTGGGGTTCGAATTAACCCCCTTGGTGTGATTTCAATAAATTCAAGACGGAAACTACAGATATACGATCCATTTATCCTTGTGTCACAAGCAGACCAGGTATGAAGTCAATAATAGGTTTTCCAACATGCTCATACGATATGTTTTGTTATTCATGTATATTAACAAACCAACTATTTTATACTAGGTTTGCTACATTCTATATCCTCAAGTTTCCTATCGTACAGATCCTTGGATCACAGTAACTCTAATTAACCCGAGAGGAAGATTATATGGAGTTCCAGAACATGATGCTTTCCAACCATCGAGAAGTATTCAAATGTCACCTGCCGAGGAGATGGATAACATTGACCTTGTTGTTCCAGTCACACATATCGGCGATGAATTAGTTCATTCGGACGAAGAGGAATCACGAGACGAATTTGATGACGATTCAGACTCCATCCCTAGTGAAGGTTCCTCAGGAGATTCGTAGTAATATTTTATGAATAAATGTTTGCGTTTGTGAAATATTGGTGTTTTATATGTGTAATACGTTTCGAAATATTTGTTTACATAAATTTATACGAAAATTATTACAAATATAAGAAAATAAAATATATAAATAACACATGACGTCAGAAATCCGTGGGAAATTCCCACGGATTTCATGACAAATGTACGAAAATAAAATATAAAAATAACACAATTCGTCGGGTTTCTGTCGGAATATATTGACGGATTTCCGACGGATTGTGTTATTTTTATATTTTATTTTGATCCTTGGAAATATTATATAAAAATAACATAATCCGTCGGATTTCTGTCAGAATATATGGACGGATTTCTGACGGATTTTATTATTTTTATATTTTATTTTCCAAAAATTCTCATCATCACTAAGTTTCGAATTCCTAAATCATGAATCCCTAAATCCCTGAATCCCTAAAAATCTTATAATCCCTAAATCCCTAAATTCCTAAAAATTTTATAATCCCTAAATTCCTAAATCGCTAAATTCCTAAATCTCTAACTTCATAAGATTCTCATAATCCCTAAATCCCTAAATTCCCAAAAATTCTCATAATCCCTAAATCCCTAAATTCCTAAAATTCTCATCATCACTAAGTCTCGAAATCATAAATCTCATAATTCTTAAACCCCTGAATTCCTAAATCTCTAAATTCATAAGATTCTCATAATCCCATAATCCCTAAATCCCTAAATTCCCAAAAATTCTCATAATCCCTAAATCCCTAAAATTCTCATCATCACTAAGTCTCGAAATCCTAAATCCCTTAATCCCTAAATCCCTAAAATTCTCATAATCCCTAAATTCACAAATCCCTAAATAAAATAAAATATATAAATAACAAAGTCCGTCGGAAATCCGTCATAAATTTCCCACGGATTTCCGACGGAATACCCTAAATTTTATACCGCCAAAACGCATAGTTATTATCGAAAAGGCGGCAGAATCCGTCAGAATTGGGTATCGGGTTCCGTCGGATTCTTAAATAAAACCAGACACTTCTTCTTCTCCGACGAGAAAACGGAACACGAAATTTTTTTTATCAAAATCGCCGGAAATCGCCTCCGTCTAGCCGGAAAACGCCGACCCACCGACGCATCAACACCAATTCTCACACTCCATCCGAATTTCAACAAACGGATGTAAGTTTGTGTTTGAAAATTTGTTGATGGAAATTTTTTTTTAGAGATTTCGGATTTATTAGTTGTTGTTCTAAATTCGGATTTCGGATACTCATAGTTGAATTAGTTGTTTGAAGATGGGATTTGGTGATTGATTATGATAATTTTATGAATTTAGAAATTTAGGAATTTTGGGAATATATGAGAATTTTAGGGATTTAGGGTTTTTTAGGAATTTTGTAATTTAGTTATTTTTCATGTTTAGGAAAGTAATTTCGATTATAAGAAATATTTGTTGTTTTAAGGATTAAAAGATTTTACGAAATAAAGATGTTTAAAAAATTTCGTAATTTTTAGAATTTTATAGACTTAGGGATTCTAATAAATACAAAACATAATTTTACAAATTGTAGGAATTAAAAACATGATTTTAAAAATTTTAATTAAATTGTTATACGTGTTATGAAATTTTAATAAATATTACTAATTTGTAAATATCTATATAATTGTCAAAAAGTAAAAAATACTAAATTACAATCATGTAATAAATATTATATGAATTGGTTTATATGAACTAGATTTGGAAAAGTATTCAAATATATATATTCATTAAATTATATATTAATTTTAAATTAAAATTTTAACTACTAATTTTATATACAAATTACGAATCTTGGAAATTGTAGGGATTATTAACGATTTCATCAGAGTTTTGGAGGCGGTGGTTCCAGTAGGGGGGTCGGAGTTCTAGTCAGTCCCAGATCCCCGACACTGCCTTTTTGGATACACAACAACCGTTTCCTAATCGTACATCGACCTCAGCTCCCACAGTAATTAGCATCGAGGATTTCGTATCACAAGCCGGAAGGGATCGTTTGCCTGTCCTAGATCCGGACTTGCCTCCCAACACGACATGGTAAGTTTTATTTAAAAAAAATTTCGATTTAGTTAACTTAATAAATATTTTTCCTTAATTTTGGTTAGGTTTCAATTTTCGGGTAACGGGATATCGACGTCTATCAACACAATGCTTAATTGTTTGATAACTCGACCGTATCCCACATACTCTTCGATGCCGGTAGGCGACCGTGACAGCTGGTTTTGGCAATTTGAGGTAATCCCTAAATTTTGTGATTTAGACAATTCGCGGTTTTATTACATTAAAATTTTATTTACTAAATCGTTAAAGGTAGTTCGACGCCAAGGCTGGTAGAATGTACTCGCAGAAGATGAACGAGTACAAGGACGTGTGGAGACATCGTAAGATCCCTTGGGATATGAAAAACAATCCCGAGTTATGGGCTCAACTAATTGCGTATTGGGAACGGGAGGAAACTCAGTCGAGCTCTGCAACCCACTCTACGAACCGAAAGAGCGACCGGAAGGGGAAGGGACCAGCGACCCATAACTTCGGAGCGACGAGCAAGGCGACTCGTGCAGAACAACTGGTAAGTTTCTTTATTTTGAAACATTTTTATAATTGTTAACTTATTTGCTTACTTTTCAATGCTAACAGTATCAAAAGCAAGGTACGCGTCCGTCACATCTTGATTTGATCAAAGATGTTCACACCAACAAAAAGACTGGTGAAATTCAAGATGCAGTTGCTCATGAAATCGTGGAAAGCGTGGAGAGGCTCGGTGAGGAGTACCTCCAATCCCAACCGATCGTCGAAGGAACTCCGCCGGCCACCGAAGTTTCACTCGAGAAGATCAACGAGTTCACCTATGAGGTTAGTAACAGTGTCAAATTTAAACAAATTTAAAATAACTTTTAATACTAATAAGTTATAACATTGATTGATTTATTTGTTATCGTAGGTTACGCCTAAGAACAAAGGTCGTGTCTTTGGCCTCCTGGAAGACAGTTCCTCCATATCCGTTAATTCATACCGCTTTCACGCAGATAGTAGTTTGAGGGCACAGAACGCCGAGCTTCTCGAGCGGATGAGCGTGATGGGGGCACAACGTGCAGAAGATGCAGAACGCATTCGGGCAATGGAAGAAAAGATGAACGAGTTCTTCCGTAACCAGTCCCAGTAGACTTTACTTTATGTAATATTTTTATGTTTAAATCACTTTTAAAAATATTGAAATTTAATTTTACATTTTGTGTTATTTTAATTTAATTTTAATTTTAATTTTAATTTAATTTTAATTTAATTTATTTATTTAATTAGAACTCTTTTTCTTTTTTTTAAATAACTAATCCGTCGGAATTCCGTCGGTTTACGTGTCCGTCGGAAAGCCGTCGGTAAAAGTTGCCGTCGGAAATCTGTCGGCGATTGGAATCCGACGGTATTACGATGGAGTTTCGACGGATTTCGGTTATCCCTATTACGTCGGAAATCCGTCAGTGTTTTCCGATGGATTTCGGACGGATATTTATTTCCGACGAGATAGAACCGACGGAATTCCGACGTAATAGGGATATGACCCTGTTTTCTTGTAGTGTTTACATCAAAACAACATTGACTATGCTAATTTTTTAAATTTTTTTTTGAAAATTTAACTATGCTAGTTTGGGCAGCTTTTCAACATATGTTCTTGAACCGGGTGGCTATCATTACCAATAAGACGTCTAGACCGCTTCCGGTTAACTAATTATAGAATTTTAATTATCTGTACCATGTCAAACCATACAACTTTCGAAAAAACATTATTCCTTAACCAGCCAATAGAGTTTAGAGTATGGCCAATAATGAATCAAAAACATATGCATCAATATTCCGAAACTGAATATATAAACATCCAAAATTTTGGTAAATATTTGATCAAGGCATTTATATATGAGTAGTTGAACAAAGAAACACACAAACCTTGATAATGAGGATGATGAAGTGATGAATCGCCGGAGAAGCCATAGAATATTTCTCTCTTTCTCTGCCCAATTTGTCTGCAATTTCAAAAGCTTCGTTTTCCATATAAGTCGCTAATAATATCAATTTTACTTTTAAATAAGAAAATTCAAGAAAGCAAAAAGATTGTTTAATTAGTTAGGTGTGTAAATAAACAAATGATGAAGTATGCTTACGGAGATGAAGAATGATGATGTTGATAATAAAACAAGAACATAAGAAGCTCCAGGTTCATTGAACCTGGTTGCCTTTTCTTGCCACCACCCACAAAGGCGAGAAAGGAGGGAAAAAACAAGAGAGTGGGTTAAGTTTTATATATAGACCCCAACATTATTTAACTTGTACTTCATTTTAAAATTAAATAAATTCACTTCTATACTATTTTCTTTCTTCCATGTTGTGGATTTTAGTTCTCAATTTAATTTGACCAAAAAAGAAATAGTATATGGTCTAATTCAGATAATTTCTTAGAAGAGAAACAAAAAACACATTAAAACTTACAAGTAATAATGTTATAAAAAAAAATTAAAAGTAATAATAAAAGAAAATAACTCACTATGCGTAGTGTTTTTTTTTATTATTATTAAATTCACTTTGCATAGTATTTGTTTTGGGAAAAATGACCTACCTACAGTACAATCAAGTTCAATCAAATATCAAGATTCAAAATGGACACGTTGTTTAATTCATTACACCCAACTTGGGTTAGGTTTTCGAGTTAGTGCTTCTTCTCTTTTTTTTCCTTTTTATAGATTGATGTTACTAGTTAATTGTATAAATTGTACCAACGAAAGACCTTAAATATTTAAAACATATAAACAGAGTTTACAAACAGATTTTTAAAAAAATCAATTACTTATGTATAAATAAGAACTGATATATTCTGCATTAGTGTAAGTTTTCATGTAATAATTTTGCAGGTTAAAAAATAGTGAAATGAAATAGTAAATGTAACAGTTGAGCCGACGACAAAGGATCGTGTAAAAGTAGATTGTGTGTCGACCGTACAAACCCATTAATCACGTGCCCACCAAACCTTACAATTTGCAACCCAATTGGTTTCTTTGGATTCTTTCCTTTTGACAATCAGATTCCCCTCATATATATTTATTTATTTCTTACCTTTTATGGTCCATATCCCGCTCGATTCTAGATTGGAGAGTGCAAGATTGAAACGGTATAAGAAAAACTAGTAAAACACAACCAATCCATATTATGGATTCCATAACACCAAGGTCGACCCAGAGTTCAGGTACAAGAAACAAAAGCGTTAGAAATCATTTTATAACTTTATAACTGTTAACGATATCAATTTCAGAAATGTTATTTAGATATAATGGTATAACTTATATTTTTTTTTTCTATGGGTGGTTCAAAAACAGTTAAATGTATTTTTTTAGAATAGCTATAGTAAATGGCATGCCGAGTTGGTTGGAGGAGATATTCGTTTCTGAGAATGTTTATTCCTCTGTTTGGGATCCTCCTTATTTTTTGTTGTAAGTATGTCAAAATTAGGGAATGCCTGTTCATCCCCTGGGGTTGGCCTTGGTCTAAAGTCTAGTCCATTCTTTTGATGGTTTTTGTTAAGTTTTCTAGGCATCCAACTCAAAACCAATTGACAATGAGTGGAGAGGCCCAAGTCCCTTATATATTGTTCAGATTTATTCTCACTTCCGATGTGGGACAATATTCCTCACATAGGGTGTGAGGAATATTGTCCCACATCGGAAGTGGGTAGGAACTTTGAGCGATATATAAGGGACTTGGGCCTCTCCACTCATTGCCAATTGGTTTTAAGTTGGATGCCTAGGAAACTTAACATGGTATCAGAGCCTGAACACACGCTCCCCACCCGAACCGAAATCGATCCGGTCCAAAAGAGGTCCGATTGATCTTATCCGAAACTAATCCTAGACATGGATATTGACGAGATTAATGGCTAGACGGGACATTATCTCGAGGGGGGGGTGTGAGGAATATTGTCCCACATCGGAAGTGGGAATAAATCTGAACTAATATATAAGAGACTTGGGCCTCTCCACTCATTGTCAATTGGTTTTGAGTTGGAAGCTCATATTCTAACAGTTTTGTGCCGAAGTGCCTAACCAAATTTTGATAAACCGTGTGTGGTTTATGTCCCCTTAGTTTAAGTCATGTGGGGGTGGTCTTGGTGGATTGTCCTCCTGTCCCTAGACCCAAAAGTTTGTGTCCAATGTGTGTAATCCATTCTTGGATACTCTTGAGTAATACAAAGGAACTTTAAGATTTAAAAAAAAAATGGCATCATATTTTGGATTTACGGTAGACATTATACAACGTTGTTGAACCAACCCTAATTAACACACACAAATTCGATTAATTCCAAAAATAATTTAACTCGACCAAAACAGCCGAATATTCAACTGGATCAAGGTTCAACTCCAACTTACCTATCCATGACCAAATTGTTCCTTTTTAAATGGAATTGTATGCACAATGAAATTGTTCTACTTCCAAATGAAAACTGAATCTATATAAATTTCCAAAAAAAAAAAAAAAAAACTGAATCTATATAAAAAAAAAAAGAATTTTGCTCCGAAACAATTACCACCAAATTCAAAATATATAGATATGCATTAGCTTCAATTTAATGTTACCATCCTACTCTTTATATGTAAACACTCAGCACAATGATAAAAAGAAAATAGTGATAAAGTTTCAAAGAAAAAAAAAAAAAATAGTGATACATTATTTTCAA
This sequence comes from Draba incana, assembly GCA_963576765.1. NCBI lineage: Eukaryota > Viridiplantae > Streptophyta > Magnoliopsida > Brassicales > Brassicaceae > Draba > Draba incana. The sequence goes on along the minus strand of OY755214.1, from coordinate 4,540,222 downwards.
AATTAGTTTTACTTTGTTTTCGTTCCTAATTTGTCTACACAAATATAATTGGGCCTTAAAGCCCAATAGTATTATTGAGATTTGTAGCGTTGAATTGAATATCATCCACATACACACAAAATCCAAAACCACGACTCTGTTTCTTCTCCTCTCTTATCTTCCTCTCTGTTTTTAATGGCTCCAATCGTACCACTTCACCGTACACTTGAAAAATCGAAACCATGCTATTAAACATCTCTTCTTCTCCAATTTCTCATCGAAATCCTCACTTCCTCTCCAATTTCACCAACCCAACCTCCTTCCTCCCTCGAAAATCCAAAACCCATCTCTCAAAATCTCACCTTTTCCCAAATCTCCATACTTTCTCAAAACAGAGCTTCAAAAATGGAGAAAAAAGGATCGATTTTAGACCAAAAGCACTTCCTGGGTTCGATTTAGGAAGCTTCGAATCCGTTTTGGAAGCTACTGCAGTTCTTACAGCGATCATCGTCGTACACGAATCCGGCCATTTCCTCGCTGCTTCTCTTCAAGGGATTCATGTGAGTAAATTCGCAATTGGGTTTGGTCCGATTCTAGCGAAATTCGATTTCAACAATGTCGAATACTCTCTTAGGGCTTTTCCTTTAGGTGGTTTTGTGGGTTTCCCTGATAATGATCCGGATAGTGAAATTCCGGTTAACGATGTAAATCTCCTCAAGAACAGACCGGTTTTAGATAGATCGATTGTTGTTTCAGCTGGAATTATTGCTAATGTGGTCTTTGCTTATGCAATAATCTTTGTTCAAGTGTTATCCGTTGGTTTACCTGTTCAAGAAGCGTTCCCTGGTGTTCTTGTTCCTGAAGTTAAGACCTTCTCCGCCGCTTCTCGTGACGGATTGCTTTCGGGCGATGTAATCCTCGCGGTGAACGGTGCTGAGATCTCGAAAACCGGCCCTGACGCTGTTTCTAAGATTGTCGACGTTGTTAAAAGAAACCCGAAGAGTAATGTGTTGTTTAGAGTCGCAAGAGGGGATAAAGATTTCGATATTCGGGTTACGCCGGATAAGAATTTTGACGGGACGGGGAAAATCGGAGTTCAGTTATCGCCGAATGTGAGAATCACTAAAGTGAGACCGAGGAACGTACCCGAAACGTTTTGGTTCGCGGGGAAGGAGTTTATGGGTTTATCGTCTAATGTTTTGGACGGTTTAAAGCAAACGTTCTTTAACTTTTCGCAGACAGCGAGTAAAGTATCGGGTCCTGTGGCGATTATTGCGGTTGGAGCAGAAGTGGCGAGATCAAACATTGATGGGCTTTACCAATTCGCGGCGTTGTTGAATATTAACCTTGCGGTGATCAATCTTTTGCCGTTACCGGCACTTGACGGTGGAACATTGGCGTTGATATTGTTGGAAGCGGTTAGAGGAGGGAGGAAGTTACCGGTAGAGGTGGAACAAGGGATTATGTCTTCAGGGATTATGCTTGTGATATTTCTTGGATTGTTTCTCATTGTTAAGGATACACTTAGCCTTGATTTCATCAAAGAAATGTTATAGTTATTTATGTGTTTCTGAGGAGGAAGATAGAAACTTTAGGGTGAAGAAGAAGCAATTGAAAGTTTAATGAAATTTGATGGTACATACTCTTGTTATATGTTGTAAAAGAACTTTTTTTTGTAAAGAAAATCGTCGAAAATTGTTTTCAGTGAGATCACGCGTCGGTTCAATGTGATACCGGAACTGATTGGGGAAAGGTGATCCGGTGAATTACAATGGTCGGTCCTGAAGTCAGGACTCTTGATAGTTAGATCCGACCAAATTGTAAGTGCAAGTGAGGTAACTTAAGTGCAGCAAAATAAATGAGACAAGAGAATTTTTAACGAGGTTCGTTTCCTACTCCCCGGGACCACGTCCAGATTCAAATCCACTAGAACAAAAAAGCAAATACAACTTATTCGCAAACGCGTAAATCAAGTACACTTCTTAATTTACCGAGGGAAAAACTGTCTATTTCCCCACCGTAACTATGACATACACATATAACTCCACGAAAAGTTTGCTTCTGTACAGATATCCACCAAGTGGAAGTTCCATGTCTATTTCCCCACCAATTCAAAGTTCAATGTCTATATCTCCATCAAATTCAAGTTTCATGTATATTTCTCCCCACGACGGTTTAATGTTTGGTTTACTATTTCGAAATCCTGTTTTAACCAATGGAACAATGCTTAACCAAATTAAAACGGGATTATGACCCGATTGAACACGATTTAAGACCCGACCGTACAGTAAACCAAATCAAAACCCAATCGCGTGTTTATCTCAAATCAGTTCTAAAATCGAAAACCCTAGAATTTTCCCCCAATTAAAAAAGTCCACAATCAGAGATTGAATTCGACAATGTCGGAGATTCCGACTGAGATTCCGAAGACGTTGTTGGCTCGGAGCAGGGTCCAATTAATGTCGGGTCGGAGCAGGATCCAATTACGAAAAACGAGAGGAGGAGGATGATGATCCGATGGTGGCGATAACGAATTCGATTAAGTTACTTGGAGATTCAATGTTGAGAACAGAGCAAACGAAGATGGAGATGAGTAGAGACATTGAAGCAATGAGAATGGATATGGAGATGAAGAGGACGAAGATGATATTGGAACAACAAAGGATTGCTGAAGCATTTGCTAAAAGCTTATCAGAGAATACAGAGGAGAAGAAGAAGAAAGCAAGAAGAGTATCTTCGTTAGCTAATGACTCTTGATGATCAAAGGTCAAATAATTTATGTGTGTTTTTAGATCTGTAGAAATTAAAAAGAGCTTTTATAGCTCATCAAGCATCTTTTCTAACACACTAGTAATGAATTATGCTTGATTATGTCTAAAATGTATAAATTTGAGAGTTTTAATATATGTCTGGTTTTACTATTTCTCCAAGGGATACATTTTTTTCGAAACAGAGCAAGTGAATCTTTAAGCTGAGAAGAAACTTAAACTTGGCTCAAAACATTCTTGTATAAGAAACCTTTATAAACCGATACAAACAGAGAAATAGTAAACCAAATACAAGAAAACATTCTGGTTCCATTTCATTACCACATACACTTCATTACCAAACCAAATACAAGAAACAAAACAACTAACAACAAAAGAAATCATCACCTTAAACAAACCATCACCATGATGGTTCTTCCCAAAGTGATAAATCAGAGTTCTTATTTTCCCAACGACTTCGTTATTGTAAGAAACATCTCTGTCTTTCCCTGTGGTTTTCCAGTAACCACATAAAGTCAAACGTTTCGACTTACCGCCTTGCGGACATTTCTTTTCGCTCGAACGTTTCCAGCAAAGAAGATGATGAAATCACGCAAGAATCCTATAAACTATTAAAGTCCTTTTGAAATCAAAAACTGTTGTAGCTTACTAAGATCAAAACCCAGAAATCAAAAATCGATAACCCATCAAGAAAAATGAAACAGAACAACATCAGAAACCGAACCATACTAATGTTAAGAGGTAAAGCTTGAAATGAAGAAAATAAAGAGAGAAGAAATCGTACAATTATTTGATGGAATTTGTGTGTTTCGGAAATTAGGGTTCTTATGATTTTGGGGGTTTTCAGTTTGGGGGTTTAAGACCGTTAAAATAGAAGCAGTCGGGTCAGGTTGTTAATGGGTCGTATTTTTTTCAAAAGGATCGGGTTTAAAATCCACTCGGTTTGTCGATTCGGTTAAATTACGGTTTTCTAGGTTTTGTATTGGTTCAACAATGAACCGATACAAATTTTATCGGGTGGAGATATAGACATTTCACTTCGATTTGGTGGGGAAATAGACATGAAATTTCTACTTGATGGATATCTGTACATAACCAAACTTTTCGTGGAGTTATATGTGTATGTCATAGTTACGGTGGGTAAATATACAGTTTTTCTTTTACCGAGAGAACCAAACCTATGTTGATTATTATATTGTAAATTGACTAAATGTTTTAACTATGAGGTAGTTTAGGTTTCCTTAAAAGTAAAGCCCAATTGTCTTTACAAAAATGTGACTTTTCAATTGACTAATTGGGGTTATTGGTTATTGGAATTTAATGGATTTGAAAATTCTTGTGGATTTAGAAATCTTACATTAATCCACTGATTTTAAAATCCAACTAAAAGGATTTAAGTAGATTCTAAAATTCAATTAAAAGATTTTAAGTGAATTTCAAAATGTAATAAATAGATTGTTATGAATCAAACAAATGGAGTTACGTGGATTTAAATGACTTTTCATATCCATTTACGTTTGTATAAACTTTTGTTTAGGCCAACATATTTTTTCATCATCAACAAAATAATTGAACAAAACCATCAAAATAAATCAATAAGATTTTTGTGTTACACATTCAAAGTTTAAATAGAGATAACATTTTATAAAAAAAATAATAATAAATTTTCACTATGGCAAATGGAAAATTGTACAAAACGAAAAATGAAAAGAATGGAAAATTATCATTATAAAATATATGTTAGGTTGTGTGAGGTATTATTGTGAATTTAACATCTTTGATATATATGTGGCGTGAAGATGATATAATTAAGAACCTAAAAACAAATCCATCCAAATAACAAGGTAAACTTCAATATTTGGGCCTTTGTATTTTTAACATCAAAATCCTTCCAAATCCACTAAAATCCAATATCAAATCAAATTCACAAGTAAATCCGTAGGATTGAATAACACTTGATTTTAAGATGGATTTCGAAATCATAGAACCAATAACACTGGATTTGAATATCGATTTTAAATTCATGAAACCAATAATACTGGATTTCGTTTGGATTTCAAAATCCATTGACTAAATGTTTTAACTATGAGGTAGTTTAGGTTTCGTTAAAAGTAAAGCCCAATTGTCTTTACAAAAATGTGACTTTTCAATTGAAGGCCCAAAAATTTGTTTTTCTCTCTTAGTTTATTGACTTTTGTTTTTTCCTCAGTATATTATGACCGACTCTGCATGACAATATGACAATGCACTAGACCGAGACAAATGCATTTTCACCAAGAGATCTAACCACGTATATTTAGCTCATAATTATACAACAACTTAACTTAGAAATCAGCTAGCATTAGCAACGTCTTCTAAATTTGTAATAAAAAAGCTGTAGGTTTTTTGAAGTGATGAAAATATAAAGAAGAAATGAAGTAATGCTACAATAAGGTCCTTTTAGTAGTAGTAGTAGTAGTAGTTTTCGCGTCAAAGTAAGTAATTAATATAGTAATGTAGTCAAATGAAGTTAGATACATATAAAAAAGTTATTTAAGATAAGGTCCTTCTTAAACTTATGTGAATGAATCCAACGAATGGGCAAAACCAAGGGAGTTGCATCCCAAGTTACAACAATCTAATCAACATTTTCCAAATATATAACATTTATGCGTTCAACGTTTATTAAGACCATTTTTTAGAAAGAAAAACAGACTGTCAATCATATGCGTTTAGCTCGTGAATCACCTATATACGACAAAATAAAATTTTAGAAATATGTTACCTTTTATTATTATTTTTAATATTCTGGTAAATAACTTCTTTCTGTTACTTATATACGACAAAAAATATAAAGTTGAAATAATTTACCTTTTATCTTTTTATTTTCTGGTAAAGAATTCCCTTTTATTACCTATATATAACAAAATATATATACATTTGAATTTAAATTATTTTTTCTGGTAAATAAATTCCTTATATTCCTTATATACGATAAAATAAATATAATTTTAAATTACATTACTTTTTATTTATATTTTTTGAGAAAGAAGTTACACATTATTACCTCTTTATATTTTTTAATATATCTTTAAAGAAAAAACAAGAGTTAGGGAATCTTTGAAGGAGGAGTGTTGTAATACAATTTGACACTTTGGGGCAAATTTCGCTCTTAAAAAGAAGTATTTGCTTATAAGACTCAAACTCTTATGATAAAAATGTGCCCCGTATGAAAAGTGATCATGCCAACGTAATTTTGCATGAAATATCGCATAAATTATACATATACATTTTCCTCTATCCTTAAAAAATGAAACTATCTTTAAAGAAATAATTAAAATAAAATAATTACATTATTTATTTTCTGGATTTATAAAATTTATAAAAAAGTGACAAAGAAAGACAAAAATTGCGTGTGAGAAAAAAGAAAAGTAAAATAAGAGAAAAACGCGTCTTTGTAGAGAAGAGAACGTCCCATTCCATTAGGCATGCAATGCGCGGCCGTGAAAGAAGCTCACTCCTCTCCTTTTTTTTTTAATTTTAATTTAATCAAAATTTACAAATATTACATTACACAAATCAAAATAATGTTTTCATTGTCAAGAAAATTCTAATGTTGTTTCTATGTTTCATAAAAGTTTATTAGTGGGTGGAACAAGTCATTTTCATTTAGATTCTATGTTAACATCAAATAGACGGTTTGACTAATTACTATGGATTTTTTTTGTTTGTTGATAATGACTTACTTCTGAACATAAGATTTATCTTATAAAAATAAAATGAAAAACATCAGAAAATATAAGATTGATACACTAAGAGAGGTGATAGACTTTAAAAATAAACAATTTTATAATTATCACATCACAATAGATTTTCATCTCTAAAGACAGCCAATTATCTTCTTATCTCTCTTATCAAACTGTATTTTCTTCAAATCTCTCTGTCTTCTTCTCTCAAAAGGAAAGAGACCAAAGAAAACTATGAGTAAAAAAAGATAAAAATAAGTTTAAATAAAGAACGTAATAACAACAAATTATTACGTAATAATTAATATAATTCCCAAATATACACCAAACATTCGTATATATCAAGTAACAGAGAGAAACCAAAAAAATAAAAAATCTTTTTCTTTTTTCCTCCTTGATCGGAGGGTCGCCGGTAAAATGGACGGTGATGGTGAGATGACGGCGACGGAGGTGAAAGGGATGAAGAAAGGACCGTGGACGGCGACGGAAGATGCGATCTTGTCGGAGTACGTTAATAAACACGGCGAAGGTAATTGGAACGCCGTTCAAAAGAACACCGGTTTGCCCCGGTGTGGTAAAAGCTGTCGTTTACGGTGGGCGAATCATCTCCGACCAGATCTCAAGAAAGGAGCTTTTAGTCCTTATGAAGAAAGAATCATCATCGAGCTTCACGCTAAGCTCGGAAACAAATGGGCTCGCATGGCTTCTCATGTTAAGTTTTTCCCATAAAATCCTTTTTTCATTATTAAAAAAGAAAAGATAAATTCTGTTTTTCTAAATCTCCTTATTAGATATTAGATTCTGTCTGATAGAAAAACAGAATTTGCATGTTTCAATGTTCTCTTTCTCTCTTGGAATGATTATTGTTTTTATTTGATATTTAATTATATTGAAACCACTTTTTTTTTTCTCTTTTGATGTATAGTTACCTGGAAGAACAGATAACGAAATCAAGAACTATTGGAACACGAGGACGAAGAGAAGGCAAAGAGCGGGTTTACCATTATACCCTCAAGATGTTAACCGTAATGATGATGAGTTTGAGTTTGAGTTTGAGATTCCTACTGCCTTTCAAATCTCAAACCAAGATGGTAATAATCACCAAAACATGATTCAATACACTAATTCATCTAATGCTTCATCATCTTCGTCTTCGTACTCTTCTTCGTCTACTCATGAACTTCCAAGGAAAAGGTTGTGTCCTAATCCCTTAATCTCTACTAATCCGAGTAGCTTAAACCCGATCCCCGATTCTTCGATGAATTATCAAATGTTCTCTCTTTACAACAATAGCCTTGAGAATGATCACAATAGCCAGTTTGGTTTTTCTCTTCCTTTGTCCTCATCATCCTCATCTAATGAGATGTGTAATCCAAACCAACTTCTTGAGCTAATCTCCGAGAATTCGGACACAAACACTTACAATGAGAACAATATTGATGCTATGAGTTTTAGTTCATTGCTTATGGGAGATCTTCATGAGATCACACCAACTTCTTACCCTTTAGGCCTAGAGCTTCCTTCAAACCAAACACCGACCCATTTCTTCACTTCTAATACCATTCTTGACAATAGTGTCAATTTTGAGCCACATGTGGGTAATAGTGGACTGCTTGACGCTCTCTTGGAAGAGTCTCAAACCTTGTCTCGTGGTGGAATCTTCAATGACACTAGGGTTTCTTCCAGTGATCTATCTGATGTTCAAGACAGGAATGTGACCATGGAGTTTGAGAATCGGTTAATGGACAATCTAGACTCTTCTAATCAATCATCATTCGGTAAGTTACATTAGATTTTATACCATTTCTTGATATTTGTATAATAGGAGTGTTTAATCCGGATTTCAGGTTTTTAAATAAACAGTAACCAAAGTGAAACTGAATCTAGTATGGATCTTTGGTAACATCGAAGATATATATTGTCTACTTATTTAATCCGTCTTAATTTGTGTTTAATATTATATTTACTTGGGTTCAATGGACAGGAACAAACCCTACTATGCACAATGAGTCAACAATGGTGCAAGCAACTGTGGATGATGATGATGACTTCTTGATGAGCCTTCTCAACAACTTCCCTTCGAACACACCGTTACCTGATTTGTACCAGACGGCGGAAATCCAACCCGAAGCCTCGTATCTCACCCCACCAAGTGGAATTCTTGTCGGAAACCATCAAGGTAACGGTTTCGTGGAACCTTCCACCGCACCATCTTCGACCGTTGTAGATCCTATAGCTTTGTTGGGGTCATGCTGTTGGAGCAACATGCCTAGTATCTGCTGATTTGGAACCTCCCCTTGAGGAATATCATTTCTTTGATTTGGAAAAAAGAGCTAAATTTGTCTTTGTTGTGTACTATCTTCATCAAAATGTTTAGTTTGAGATGTGCTATGAACTTTGTGTTAACTTGTTTACAAGGGGACAAAAAAAACAGAAGAGGAATTTAAATAGAGATGAGATTGAGCTTAATAGTGTTTTCATTTTTTGGTTAATTCATGTTATATGTGTTAGTTCAAGATTTTACCATATTGTCTTGCGCAAATACGACACCTAAAAATCGAATCTACAATATTTATATTTCACTATCTAAATCCATTGCATAATGATATATATATCGACCTTTCATAAACGAAATTCAAATTAATTCAAATAAAACCATATACATGCATAATATGAAAATTAACCAAATTAGACTGGCAAATGGGAAGATAGTTAAACTTATTTGTATTGTTTTTGTTGATCTACATGTGAAAGTTTATGACATGGTTTCCACAAAATGATAGCTTTTTTTCATTCATCTATAGAAGGAAGCTTAATTAGATACTAGTATACACTAGATAAATTTTTATTTTAATCAATGTTAAAACTTAACAGTATAACTACTTATTTGTTTTCCTTACGCCAAATACCACATAAAAACTACATTTCTAGGATTTCAAACTATAATAAACTAGGATTATAAACTCCATTATAGATTAGCTTATAATGTAATTTGATTATTTTATCAATGAGATTTGTTATAATTACACACACGTTAGAAACAAGGAAGAGGTAATAGAATAGAAAATGTGTCATGAGAATGTGATTTGGTAAGGGGAGACGACTTGTTTGCATCCACTGTCATTGGCTTATGTCATTTGCAAAATTATTTCACACGAATCCAAGAAAATGATCTCCTTAAATTTCGGCACCCCAAGAAAGAAATATTCATATGTAGATAATAATTATCCAAGTAGTATATAATATTTGAGGTTCTGACATCATCACTCATACAGTTCTTAGATCACAACTCTCTTTATTGCTGCTTCTGCATTTTTACTTTGCTTTATACAATCCATATATCTTTTATATATTGATGTCACTCCTGATCACCCAAAAGCAAAAGGAAATAAAACATGATCCTCAAAATATAGTAGCTATTCAATTCTCTAAAATGTTCTGACATAATACTGAATCAAATAATTGTATGCTAGGAAAATAGTACCACTAAATTTAAAAGCTAAAAACGCTCTCATTCCAAATTTAGCATTAATATGCAATTAGATATCGTATGAATTATACATTTTGAAATGGTCTTGTTCTCACATAATTGGTCTTACAAAATTCCGGTATTATGTGTTAGTACTTAGTATCGTCAAATTTTTTTTTTAACGGCAGTATCGTCAAAATTTAAACTCGCATAATTGTATTTGACAACAAATAAAAAAACTCTGTCCAAACCCATTCAAGACCATTGACAAAATCATATTAATCTAAAAAATAGGTGAAAACAAAAAATCAATTTTAGAGTACACAAAACAAACAAAAAAACAGTTGCTCACAAACAAACACTTCATCAAAACTATACACACAACTTAAAAATTAAGGAACAAGAGCTTTGGAAAAATTAGACCACAAAAAGCTTTTGGAAATTTATGTTTTTTTCAAGTAGCAATCTGTTTTTTATGAGACTGCATTGTAAAACAAACACACTTAGCTTTCATGGCTTCCATTTCATTCCCATATTCTCTGAATTTATATTCCTCTTGCTGTTTAAACGTTGGAGGAACCTTCCCTTCACTGTAACATTGATTACATAGGCTAAACCCGGTTTTCACTTCCTTAAACCGAGACCCGATGATCGGATACCGACAAACCGAACAAACCTGGTTCTCGTGTCGATTCCTATCTCTTCTTTCGAGTTTAACTAGAGTCGACATTATACCAAATCCCCATTCTAAATCATCGAACATCGCTAGAAACTGGTTAAACGTTACCGTCGAAGTATCGGTTTCTCCACGAACTTCTAACATTTCGTTCGTTCCTTGTGACGGTATATAGATAGCTCTCAAGAGTTTAATGTATTTGACGGCTTCGACTTGTGTAATCTGAGAGCTTCCTTCGTTTCCCGGCCTCCAAAGAAGCGCTTCGAACGCAACTCTTTTCCTTTTGTCTGGATGGCCACCACATAAAGGAGCAATCACCGCGTAGAACAGTCCTACATCGACTCTACCCGACCCTGAATCATCGAGAACCGAGAGGATTTTCTCGTTTATAGCCTTAACCGCTCCTTGGAAAGTTTCGGGTTTCAGAACATTAAGAAGACGCCGGAGAATCTCTTCTAAATTCGGTCTCCTGATAGATTTCGTAGGCCAGCCACTACCGGAATAAGACACCGGAACATCATTGTCTCTCATTTCTCTTCTCACCGCTTCAACATCGCATTTCCCGAGCCTCGCAACTCTCTGGAAAGTCCGTATTTCAAGAGCTATCGCTAAATCCGGTCTTAAAGTAGTCTTCTCGCTTACCGTCTTAAACTTGGAAGGTTCCACGACGATAAACGGACCTTCTTCTTCGTTTTTCTTAACCTTTCTCTTCTGCAACTGTTTCAAATGCGATATCGCGTCGTGCAACTCAACACGGTTAGTCATTTTCAACGCCTCCTTTAGCGCCTTCTTAGCTTCTTCCGTCTCTCCCGCGCCCAACAAAGAAACCGCCTTGTTAAGCTGAGCTCGCCAATGGTTAGGCCAAACCGCTAAAACTCGAGTATACATCTCAGAAGCTCTTTGAAACCTACCTAAATCCATGTAAAGCCCACCAAGGTTATAAACCGCATCGACGTGACCAGGCTTCAAATCTATCGCTCGCTGAAAAACCTCGATAGCTCTCTCATCTTCGCCCAAAGCGTGAAGCGACGAAGCCAAATCACAATGCGCGTCCGCGTAATCCGGTTTCATATATATAGCTTCCTCTAACGCCTTAACCGCCGCTCTATACTCACCCACACCGAACAACGCACTACCTAAAAGCTTCAAAGCTCGATAATGCGTAGGACAAAGAATCGCGGCTTCTCTATAATACTCACAAGCACTTAAAACCATACCTTCGCCTTCGAGTGAGATACCCAGATTGACGTAAATCTGAGGAAGCAAGTAACTCCATTGACTCCCACCGGATTCCGCAGCTTCCAAGGCTAACAAAAACTCGTCTTTCGATTCTTTAAACTTGGATAAAACGTAAAAACAGTTTCCGGATCGAAAATGAGGTCTAACATCAATTGGTTGCAATTCACAAGCTCTCTTGAAACTAACAAGAGCTTCTTTAAACAATTGGTGATCATACAAAACTTTACCAATCGCCATATGTCCATCAAAAGCTTCTTCTTTTGATCTAGCACCGTCTGATTTACTCCGTAACACGCCTAATTCTTTAACGAAAACCGCGTATTCGTGACTCGATTCTTCCCAATAGATTCTCTTATCGGATACATCCGAAGACGGAGGAGGACCTAACTCTCTAGACCATCCAGCATCAGAAACCATATCAGCGTTATTATTACTATTATTACTACTATCTGAATTCGAATTCGATTTCGATTTCGATTTCAATCTTTTCACAACGATCTCCAAATCTTCTACGAGTTTCCACGTTTCATCGAAAACAATACCGTCGTTAGGCGAAACCGCCCGTTTCTTACCTCTTTCGTCGGTAATCGAAGAAGACGAAGCTTCTTCTTCTACTTCTTTCGTTGTTTCATCAATCTCTAAAGCTCCGAAATCACGATCGACATCTCCGGCACCGTCGTCGTAAGTACGAAGAAGACCGTCGTAAGTCAACCCTTTATCTCCGTCGATGAATTCGGCGTAAGTTCGGAAAACTTCGTCGAGAATCGCATTAATCTGTTCTTCGCTGAATTTCACTCTAGGGTTTACAGCTACGACGAGAGACGACATTTCTTCTCGGTTTAAACCACCGTCGCGATTTTTATCGAATCGCTCGAAAATTCTCTTCACTTTCTCCGATCTACCTCCTCTGTTCGCCATTTTCGTGTCGCCGGAGCAAAAAAAAATCCAAACTTTTTCTCTACCCAACAAATATAATCCAATATAGCAAAAACCCAAAACAAGAAAAAACACTTTCAGAGCTTGGTAATGAAATGAATCTTCTGTTTTTGATGGAGGAAGAAAAAAGTTGCTAAATTTAAGAGAAAATGAACAAGAAGAAGAAATCAAAGGGTAGAAAAACTCCGAGCTGTCTCTGTGTAGAAACTCAGATAGTGGACAGGAGATAAACGGTGTTGTACTCTGCTGTGTGGGCTTAACTGGTTTTATTTCATTTTTAAAACATTAATTTAATATTTGGCTCCTAATTTTTGAGAAAAGCAAGTACAACTATAAAATAATAATAATTCAATCAATAGTCAATAGTACCAACAAAATTAAATATTTGAAGGTTTTTCGTTATATGAAAGTCAATTCTCCACTTGAATTATTAGATGTTTGATAGGAACAGTTAGAGAATTAGATAGAAGTAGTAAAATGATGCATTTATTGATATTAAATGTCAAATTATGATGATGTTTAAGTCAGTTTAATCAAACGAAACTAACACAAACCCATACCAATAAATTTGGTGTGGTCATCAAACTAAATTTTCTCTTTGTTTTTCCATGCAATAAATTGTAACCAAACTTAAAACTAAACCAAAAGAAGTTTTAAAACATTACATTACAAATTATGGATACACACATATATATATGTTTGCTACTAAACCAAATTAAAACCGAACCGGTTTAGAGAAAGTTCTAAGAGAAGAGATGAGGAGAGACAATGGAAACCTGAGAAGAACCAAGTTTGAAGATGATTATGAAGTCGTTTTGGTGATTCTTGCCAAGCAGTTATCTTTGGGTCTAGTGTGAGGCAAGAACATCACCGGACAACCAGGATTAGTCCGTTCCACTCTGCGATTTCACCATTCGAAACAAAAAACATTATAAATCTGCTGCAACTATATGCATACAGAGACATAGAGAAAGAGAGGTGGAATTACCGGTATTTGAGAAGGAAATGGTGAAGAAAGATGGAAATCTCGAGCTTTGCAAGATCGTTTCCTGGACATAGACGGCTTCCTAAACCAAAAGGAAGGAATGTGCCTGCTTTTGGTGTGTATCCCTGTAAAATGAACCAGACAATGTTTAGTTACAATTACAACGATAGTTTAAAGGTATAACGCAATAACTCTATAATCCCTACACACCTCCCATCTAGAAGGATCAAATTTCTTTGGATCAGGGTAGATCTCCGGGTCCAAATGAACATCCCTAAACCAAGTCAGAACCTTCCAGCCTTTTGGTATGATATAGCCTGAATACAAAACGTAAAAAGTTAAATACAAAAGTTTCAAGATGATCCACGGTGTTTGTGTACACTGACCGTTCATATGGACATCATTTTTCGCCTCTCGGAAGGAAGTAAGAGAGAATGTTATGACTCGAAGCGTCTCATCAATAACATGAGAAAGATACTCCATTTCTCGTGTCTCTTTGAGCGTCAAACCTTTCTGGCCCGGCACTTGCTTTTTCTTAATCCACTCTTGTTCTTCCTATGACACAAGGAAATATCACACAACTCAAGACGGGAAGTTGAAATGGAAAAGAAACAGAATAACAGTCTCTTCCTTGTCTTTTACCTTTGCTTTTTGTAGAATCTCAGGGTGTTCCTGAAGGAAAATGGTAGCCCACATAAAGGTGTGTCCAGAGGATTCATGACCCGCATTAAGATACATCAACATAACGTCGATAATTTCTTCGTCATCTAAAGTTCTTCCGTTTTCATCTTTAGCATCTATTAGATTATCCAGCATGTCTTCTTTATTAGATGACATATTCTCCTTCTTCTGATTTCTTCGGTTAGTCACAATGGACTGAAAGGCCGCTACAAGCTTTTTCCTCGCCTGCATAAATTAAAATTTATAATCCTCAAATCTCACAAGAGAGGAAACAAAGTGAAAACAAAAAAAAAGACGTTTACGGTTTACCTTGAGTGCTCTATGAAAAGCAAACCCGGGAAGATTAACAGCCATTGCTCGAATTCCATAGTTAAGGTTGGTATATTCTTTTTCCAATGCATCCATGACATGTTCACTCTCAGTACTGAGAAAGATGTACATAATGATCCTAAACGTAAGCTTACGCACATGAGTCAAGAACTCGATTTCTCCCATTTTGGACCATTTTTCTAGAGCACTAGTAACAGCGTCTTCAATGTACGGTATGTAAGCAGAGAGAGCTTCAGGACCATTAACAGGAGCAGAAGTCAAACGCCTGAGCCGTTTATGTTCTTCAAAGGAGATACCGATAAACGACTTTCTACCAATGAGTTCCATCGTAGATTTTGGCCATCCTGTCTGAAACGAATCATCATCCGTTAAAACTCTCCGACAAGTCTCTGGTGTAGTCACTATTACACTTGGGTTCCCAAACATGTGTGCCCTATAAACACCGTTACGCCCATACCTACATCATTCAAGAAACAAAAGAGTTATGAACCTAACTATCAAATCTATTCTCCATACAAGCAAAAAAGATCTATATATACCGTGTGATGTAAGTGCGGACAAAGGAATCAGGATCGGATGTTTTGAAAGCTCTAAGAAAGGACCACATGTTGCCTATGAAAGGCCATCCCAAATCTCCTGGAGGCAGATAATGTCTTACCTCCCCAAGTTTTGATTCATAAATCCAAACATTCACTCTCTTCAACACCCATTTCAAACCAAACAATCCAAACACTACCAAAGGGAACAACATCAGATCCAAACCCATTTCCATCTTCCCTAATCAAAATTCACTCTTGTATCCCCTGCAGACACATAAATAGAAAAAACACATGGGCGAAGAGTAAATGGACAAAGACTTCAATTTAGGAAAGTGTAACAGTGGTCTTTTGAGACTATCAAGGAATGATACTTATCTAGAACTTTTTTATAAAACTAATGAATCCGACCGCTTGTTTCTATCTATTTGTAGTCTAGTTTATTCACATGTAATAAGAAATGACCATGCATTCTTTTCTATTTTAGCTTCTCTAACCATATTCCTCTTCAAGAACCCAAAACCATAACATTTACAAAAGAAAATTCTAAATTTTAAGCAACTTACAAATGCAAATCGATTGAATCCAATCCAAAACCAAGAACTAGATTTTGAAGAAGAGAAGAGTATTATAAAATGGAGAAGGAAAGGTGGTTAAAAGGAAAAACGACTGTAGAAATAGAAAAAAAACAGTCCAACATAAAAAAAAGGAAACCAATTTAACAGAAAAATCCAAAATGGAGCAAGAACACTTATTGAATTATCTCGTGAAATCCACTAAAAGACACAAACAAGTTACTTTATTTTGGTCAAATCTTACGTTGCTTAAATTTTTTAATCAAAAATTCTTCAATTCGTTTTCCTATGAAAATTTTACGTTACCTAAATTTTTAATTAAAATTACTTCAATTCGATTTCCTAACAAAACCCAGAATTCATTTGTGTTTGATCAAAAAAAGAGAGAAAATTCTGACCCTTTTAAGCGATTAAGGTATGAGAGACTCTGTTTCATCTCCATTGTGGAAAGAGCTCCGAAGCAGAGCAAAAATGGAAAAGGTTGGTCCTTTCGGACAAACCCGTGTCAGAAATTGTCGTAATTTCCTTCTCCACCCTAATCGTATCAACATCGAATCAGAGAATGTGTGGTACATAGAGTAAAGTAAAGATAAGAACTTTATTGGAAAAGTGTTTTCTTTTCCACTTTTTTGTAATTCCTCTGTAACAATCAAACATTACATTTCTGAAGGTAATCAAGAAGAAATCTTATTTATTACCAAATTCCAATCCTTAATCAAATCAATAATACAATGTAATTTATCTTAAAACCCACTTCTAAACTCAAAAAAAAAAAAAAACACAAACAACCAAAAAAGCAGACCAGGGCGTTTGCGTTTGATGCAGCGGCTGGTTTCCTTATACTAAAACGGAAACGCTTATCACAAACCGTTTTCAAACGCAAACGCTATTCTTGTAACAGGTTTATACTTAATACTCTCTCTATAGTCTTTTCCTATGTAAATTAACTATGATACAATCATACAAAAGTAGATATCTTCTTTGGTGAAGAAGAATTGTTTCCTTATGACCATCATTTTGATGACCATTGAGGTTTATAATGAACCAATTCTCTATATGATCTATTTATATATGTTTTGTTGAATGTCTCAAAATCTAGCTTTCCAAATAGCGTTTTCCGGTTCACCACATCGCTTATGAACTTCTTTAATCCGATCAGCGGATCTGCAGATACCGCTACACGTCCAGTCGAATGAAGCTACACATATGTTTCCTGCCTGTGCCTTCCATTCACAATCTGCAATTTCCTCCAAAAAAAATCAGCATTCGATATATGCAAAGATTTTGATAGCGTTTTTTCGATAGTGGTTTTGTACCTGGAGGAGTGCCGCAACATAGTCTTCTATCATCGATATGTGTAACATCAAGGCCGATAAACCAAGCACCTAATGTAACATCTTCATTTGCATATTTATGCAGAACATGCCTAAAACATTTTTGTAACCCGAAAAATTAGACGGTGAATAATGAGGACATGAATACAATATACAAAGGAGTTTCCAATCTTACTGATTAATGGAAATGTAAGAAGCCAAGTCTCTTGAAATGGCGTATAACTGTCCAGTAGCGTGACGGAAGTACTTGTTCCCGTTCTCACCAAATTTCCAATACTCTGGCTCGTGGTATCTAACTCCTCTACTCTCCATAGAGATAACGCGAGTTAGAACAAAACAGAGAATTTTATTCAGAAAGAAAGATATTGGATTTTTACTTTTGAGATAGGACTGGACCGGATTTCATACAACCGATATAGACACGAGGCTTTTTCCTGTGTCTAACAAGAGTTTCCCCAAGAGTTGCTACAAAACAAACCAAACCCCATTAGTCATATTAGCAAACACACAAATTGGGAAATTTTTGGACTAAAGATTTTACAACTTACCGATATTTACATGAACATCATCATCAACTTTGACATAGAAATCCGCATCCCACATCGAAACCGCTGTAGAAAAATATGTTTTCGTTTTACCCGATAATTCGAGGTATCCTTCAACATGATTCTGTTTAAAACCATATGAAGATAAGTAACTAATAATAAGGCTTTGGACATCAAACGCGCGAGTTAACTTACCAGTCTCAAGAAATCTCCATGTTTCCTATCCTCTGCTTCAATTGCTCGGTCTAGAATTCCCCCGGTCGTGGCACTAACCAACCATTGACAAAACATTATCAGATATCTCAGAAAATGTTTGATGTTCTATATAAGACTAAAACATTGAAGAAGAAACTCTCACCCATGTCCAATCACAAACCGAATAATAATTCCCTTCTCGTCTTCCAATTTTCTTCTTTTTTCAACTACAAGTAGTATTTTCGACATAAACAAGAATCAAGAAATATATTGAAATTAGTTATCTTGAAGAAAATGAAACAAGAAAGTGGCGGTATTAAGAACCTTGAGGCATCCAAGTTGTTCGAATAGAATCTCTTCGTTTTCTGCTACTAAAAGCAGTATTAATCCCTACAACCATCAAATACCGCCTTTTCACCGGTAATTGCTTCTTCTCCATATCACTCGATAAAGGAGCACCGTTCATTAAAGATTCTTGCGCTGATCTTGCTGCGGCTAACTCCATCTCTAAGCTTGATATTGACTTATCCAATGTCCTGAAGTTTAAAAAATAACATTTTGAAACCCCGAAAAAACAAAGTTTTACCGGATTATAGTATTCGGATCACTTAAGCTTAAAGATTTATCTTACTGTATAGCATTATGATTCTTGGAAACTTCTCCAAACAAAGCTTGAGGATCTCTTTTCACTTCTTTCTGGTAAAGCTAAAAGGAAAAACCAATCATATCATTAAGAAAACTCAAATTAAAATTGATCGAACAACGGATTAAACTCACCGTTTTCGTATCACAGCCTTCGGAGATTAGCTTTAACCTTTCAGCTTCTAATACACAAGAAGGTCGAGCCATGTCATTAGACTCTGGAATATTCCACATCCTGCAACACAGAGTTTTCAAAGCAAAAATGTTTTTGATTTCAATTTACAAAGAGCCAATTGTTTCAAAATCCTGCCTTTGTAGCTTAAATTCAAAATCTTCAAATAATCATTAATTAGAAACTCAGACTCAAGGGAGAAAAAGGTACAAAAACCTCCAAAAGAACAAATTTTTTTGAAATAAGAAAACTTATTCATGAATCTCTAAAGAAACAAAATCAAAACTTTCTGGGGAAAATCAAAACTTTGTACATCATACCTATCGGTGAAGAAGACACCGAAGCAGAAACTCCCCAAGCATAATAAAAATGTCCATTTTTTCGATACGAAGTTTCTAGAAAAAAGATGCTCTCCTTTGATCTTCGTCGACATTTTGAACAGAGATTCCCAGAAAATCAATAAAAGTAGCTATTTTATCCCAATCAAATCCATAAAAGGAATCAAAACCCTAAATTAGTAGCAAAAAGATCAGCTCAATCTTCAGAGTTTCTTAAATCAGAATCTGAGATTTCAGAAACTCGAAGAGTAATGGGTACTTGAAAAATTTTCTTTTTTTTTAATCTATGAGAGATTTTGTTGAAGAGATTCTGGTTCTCTCTCTCTTTTTTTCTCTGGCTCTGTAAATTTGCAGCGGTAGAGTGGAAGAGAAAGGGACGTTGAAGAGAAGGAAGAAGAAGACATAAGAAGAACGACTACTTAACCGTCCGGTTTACTTATATTACCGGAATTTTACCGAACTATCCCTATCGAACCGTTTTTATTTTGTTCTCGGCCCAACAAATAATTTTACTCGTAATAAATAAACAATAAATGAATTAGTTTTAGCTATTTATTTGCAAACTTTACAAATATGGTGCAAATGGTTGACACATTAGAGGAATATATTTTGGTGGAATATATTATTTTTTTCAATTCCTCTAAAATTGCACAATTTGGTGTGAATTTGTTTTCTTCTATAATTTTGTGGGTCCTATCAAATGAATGAAAAATAAATCAATTTTTTTTTAGATTCTTCCAGATTTGTTACTCTTAAAAAAAGTGAGAGGAATACGGTGAAACAAAATTGGAGAAAGAGCTTAGTGTCATCATCATTCTTGTGAAACAAGTCCCTTGTTACCGGAGAGAGCTTAGTGTAAATCTCTCTTGTTCTGCATGAATCTCTCCTACCCTAAAAACAAATATGTTAAACCATTAACATATTTAGAGGTTATCTGGTGATTTAGGAGAGGAAGAGAACTGTATATACACTCAAGGATTTATTGTAAATTTGAGTAGATGATATAATTTTGTGTTCATTTTTTCATTTCGAATATGTAAATTTGTGGTTTTTTTACTTATGATCTTGTGTGGAATTTAAAGTTTTTTTAGTTTGAATATAAATGAATGTGTTAGTAATGGTTCTTTAATGAACATAAACCTCTAAATTAGACAATTAATATGTTAAATGATTTAACAATATTTGTTGTTAGAGCTTCATTAGCGTTAAATTAAAATATTGGAAATTGAATTTGCGTTAAATTAAAAAGTTGGTTTTTAGTTATCACCATTTTTTTCGTTAAGGTTTAATCATCGAATAAAAGTTTTTTGTGTTGTGAATCAAGAGAACGAATGGGGAAGATTGTGTTTATTCATTAATCATAAGATCCTTTATATAGGATTATTACAAGAGAGAAAAGGAAAATTCCTTTTCCTAATGGGAAAAGGAAAGTACATAAAGGAAAATCCTAATTCAACTAGGATTCATTAAACCGGCCTAAAGACTAAGTGTTAATGGGCCGTAAACGGACCAGAACTAGTTATGACAATCCACTATGATTTATAACACTCCCCCTTGGATGTCATAACTCTAATGGGCTTGTAATACGCTTTGGATGTTGCCTCATTAAAACCTTACCAAGTAAAACCCATTTTGGGACAAAACCGTGGTGAAGGAAAAAGAGTACAACACGTATTACTCCCCCTGTTCTGAACCTCACTGCAAGTCTTTCAAACGACGCATTCCAATCTGATAAGTAAGTTTCTTGAACGTTGAGGTTGGAAGTGACTTGGTGAATAGGTCTGCTGAATTCTCACTTGATCGTACTTGCTGCACTTGAATTTCTCCATCTTTCTGTAGATCGGATGTGAAGAAGAATTTTGGCAGAATGTGCTTCGTCCTATCACCTTTGATGTATCCATCCTTAAGTTGAGCTATACACGCTGCATTGTCCTCGAACAAGACCGTCGATTCCTGCTTACCTTCGGCCATTCCACAATCCACTCTTATGTGCTGGGTCATCAGCCTTAACCAAACACACTCACGACTAGCCTCATGAATTGCCAATATCTCTGAATGATTAGAAGATGTAGCTGCAATGGCCTGCTTCATTGACCGCCAAGATATTGCAGTTCCTCCATGAGTAAACACATAACCTGTCTGGGACCGTGCATTATGAGGATCTGAAAGATAACCTGCATCAGCAAAACCAACTAAACCGTCCTTAGATTGGTTAGTATAAAATAGACCCAAGTCTTTCGTTCCTTGTAGGTAACGAAGAATATGTTTTATCCCGTCCCTGTGCCTTTGGGTCGGACATGAGCTAAATCTTGATAATAAATTCACGGCAAAACATATATCTGGCCTAGTGTGGCTTGTCAGATACATTAAAGCTCCTATGGCACTGAGATATGGCACTTCGGGACCAAGGACTTCTTCAGAGTCTCTCTTAGGACCAAACGGATCCTTTTCTAGATCAAGAGATCTCACCACCATTGGGCTGGACAATGGGTGACATTGATCCATATTGAAACGCTTGAGTACCTTTTCAGTATATGCCATTTGATGCACAAGGATTCCATCATTTATGTACTCAAGTTGCAATCCCAAACAGAACTTAGTTTTGCCTAGGTCTTTCATCTCAAATTCTTTCTTGAGGCATTCAACTGTTTGGACGATTTCACCAGGGGTTCCAAGGATGTTCAAATCATCCACGTAAACTGCTATGATAACAAACCCTTTGTTTGCAAACTTTTTTATAAAAATACATGGACTGATGGGATCATTCTTATAGCCTTCTTTGACTAAGTACTCACTTAATCTATTGTACCACATACGCCCACTTTGCTTCAGTCCATAAAGGGATTTGTTCAGCCTTATGCAGTGTTGTTCTCGAGAACCTTTCTTATCTTTGAGCTCAATACCCTCTGGTAATCTCATATAAATCTCATTATCCAGTGGACCATATAAGTATGCAGTTACAACGTCCATTAACCGCATATCCAACTTTTCTCTTATAGCCAGACTTATCAAAAATCTAAAAGTTGTAGCATCCACCACAGGGGAGTATGTCTCCTCATAATCTATTCCTGGTCTCTGTGAGAATCCTTGTGCAACAAGCCGTGCTTTATATCTCACGATTTCACCATGTTCATTTTTTTTCCTCACAAAGACCCATTTATGTCCAACTGGTTTAATCTCATAGGGTGTCCGAATTATTGGACCAAAGACATCCCTTTTCCTTAAAGAATTCAACTCCACGTTTATAGCTTCTTTCCATTTAGTCCAATTTTCACTCTGAGTGCACTCATATATCGACGTGGGTTCTAGATCTTCCATAAGTTCAAGTGCTACCTTAAAAGCAAATATATCATCGATTTCCACACACTTTCTATTCCATTGTATTCCAGACATAACATAATTCATTGAGATCTCATTATTTTCAGGAACGTCAGAACCATGAAACTCGGCGTCCCGAGTCTCATTGCTTGGAACTATCGGTTCAGTTATGTCTGGGGTTCCATCAGATTCCTCAACCACGATTTCAGCACCTTTCTTTCTTTTCCGAGGATTCTTATCTTTGGAACCTATTGGCCGGCCACGTTTTGAGTGTGGTTTAGATTCTGTAGCAACTTGATTGTGTCCCTCTTGAACATCAATTCTAATCGGTGCATTAACAGCTGGTATGTAAGACTTAGTTACTCTTTTCGGGTCAGCAAAGGAATCTGGCAATTGATTAGCTAGCTTTTGTAAATGTATAATCTTTTGGACTTCTAATTCACATTCTTGAGTCCGAGGATCTTGCCATTTTAAGGACGTTTGATTCCATATAATTTCCTTTACCAGTCTGTTATCTCCTCCTAATGTTGGATAGACAGATTCGTCAAAATGACAATCTGCGTACCTGGCCTTAAACAAATCACCCGTGGTTGGCTCAAGATACATAATGATAGTAGGAGAATCATATCCAACATATATCCCCATCCTCCTTTGAGGTCCCATCTTGTTCTCTGTGGTGGTGCAATAGGCACATAAACGGAACATCCGAATGTTTTAAGATGGGATATGTCTGGCTCTTGACCCGTTATTAACTGTGATGGGGAATATTTATGTTCACTAGATGGCCTGATACGAATTAGCTCTGCTGCATGTAAAACTGCATGTCCCCAAGCTGAGACCGGGAGTTTTGATCTCATTAGCAACGGTCTAGCAATCAACTGTATGCGTTTAATAAACGATTCAGCCAAACCGTTTTGTGTATGTACATGTGCCACAGAATATTCAACACTTACCCCCATGGACATACAATAATCGTTAAACGCTTGGGACGTAAATTCACCAGCATTGTCAAGACGTATAGTCTTTAAAGGAAAATCTGGAAAGTGTGCTCTTAAACGTATGAGCTGGGCAAGCAATCTTGCAAATGCCACATTTCTAGTTGATAATAGGCAGACATGTGACCATCTCGTGGATGCATCAATAAGGACCATAAAATATCTAAACGTCCCACAAGGTGGGTGTATTGGTCCGCATATGTCTCCTTGAATTCTTTCCAGAACATTTATCGTTTCCTTAGTTACTTTGATTGGTGATGGCCTAGTAATGAGTTTCCCTAGTGAACATGCTTCACACGTGAGATTCTTTGGGATAACTCTCCTTTCTTTCAAGGTGTGCCCATTAGTACTTGCTAATATCTTTCGCATCATGTTAGCACCGGGATGGCCAAGCCGGTTATGCCAAAAAGTGAAATTCTCAGTAAACTCTTTGTTTACCATAGCATTTGCTTCTATCATTCCGATCTTAGCACAATAAAGGCCCACAAAAATGGCAGGTATAGTCTCTAGGACTTTCTTATAGCCATGGACGGTTTCAAAGATTTGAAGGAATTCTTTGTTATTCTCGTCCTTAGTTTCAACATGAAGACCATTCATTCGAATGTCTTTAAAGCTCAATAGACTTCTCTTTGAACTAGGTGAATATAACGCATTAGAAATTTCTAGATGCGTGCCCTTAGGTAATAAAATATGGGCTTGACCGTGGCCTTCAATTAAATTTGCTATACCCGCAATTGTGGTTACATTTGCCTTTTTAAGTGTAAGATCAATGAAGTATCTCTTATCTCTTAATATCGAGTGGCTTGATCCACTATCCACAATGAACACATCCATATCGTTCATACTTCAAAAGAGATAACAATAGATACTTTTAAATAACACTCTTTCATTCCATAAAGTTTAATAGAAAGCAATAACACAAAACCAAAGTATAAAGTGTAAAACGTAAAACAAGCAAAACACAAAACACCAAAACAGAAAATCAAAATCAATCACTTAAGTATATCTGAGGTTTCAAAATTCATCAAGTCATCTTGCTCATGATCGAAATCTCCTTCATTATCATGCTGGATCATATGAGTTTCTGGATTCTTCCCTTTAAGGCTCTCTTGATAGAGTTCAACCAGATGCTTGGGAGTCCTACATGTCTTAGCCCAATGATTACTCATTCCACATCGATGGCAAACTGATTTTGGGTTTGATTCTCGTGGTTGAGAAGTAATACCACGGTTATTACGATCATAGTCAGTTCGGTATCCGCGTCCTCGTCCTCGCCCGCGGTTAGAATGATCGTTATGGAATCCGTGGCCTCGGCCCTGACCTCGGCCATATGGATTAAAATGGCCACGGCCACGTCCTTGCCATCTACCCCCACGTCCACGACCACGATGTCTATAATCACTTTGGACGTGGTTAATTTCTTTCTTTTCATCTGTGGCCACATTCGCTTCAGGAAGTGGGGCTGATCCAGGAGGTCTCATCTCACTGTTTCTCATTAGCAGTGTATTATTCTCCTCGGCTAGTAATAGACATGCTATAAGCTTTGAGTATGTCTCAAAACCTCTTTCACGGTATTGCTGTTGAAGCAACACGTTATTAGTGTGAAAGGTGGAGAAGGTCTTTTCCAACATGTCTTTCTCAGTTACCTTCTCACCACATAGTCTCAATTGAGAAACTATTCTGAACATAGCCGAGTTATATTCTTCCACGGACTTGAAGTCCTGGAACCTGAGATTCCTCCAATCATAATTGGCCTTTGGTAACAACACCGTTCTATGGTGGTCATATCTTATCTTTAATTCTTTCCAAAGGTCCAAAGGGTTCTCAATGGTTAGGTATTGATCCTTGAGACCCTCAACAAGATGATGACGAATGATCGATATCGTTCTGTATCGATTCCTTTCATTCTCATTATTATCCTCAATGATACATCCGCCAAGTCCTTTAGACTTTAGATTTATCTTAGTATCCAACGCCCACTGTAAGTAATTGTCTCCAGAGAGATTGAGGGCAGCATAATCCAAATTGTTGATTTTCGACATCTTAACCTCCGTGAGTCTTCTAGTTCGCCGTAACCGTTGATAGGCTGTGTGAACTTTCTTCTAGTTCGCCGTAACCTTAAAGGCTGTATGAACTATGATTTGAACAGTAACGCCAGATGAACGTAATCGTCGATGAACAGTAATCGTCGATGAACAGTGCGCGATGAACAGTACGCGATGAACAGTACGATGAACAGTAACGATGAACAGTAATCGCGTTTTTTGTGTTTTTAGGGTTTAGGGAGCAACTCGTGCTGATAACGTGTTGTGAATCAAGAGAACGAATGGGGAAGATTGTGTTTATTCATTAATCATAAGATCCTTTATATAGGATTATTACAAGAGAGAAAAGGAAAATTCCTTTTCCTAATGGGAAAAGGAAAGTACATAAAAGGAAAATCCTAATTCAACTAGGATTCATTAAACCGGCCTAAAGACTAAGTGTTAATGGGCCGTAAACGGACCAGAACTAGTTATGACAATCCACTATGATTTATAACATTTTGGGATTTGTTTTGCATTTTTTCCGTATTCGTCATATCAAATAGTATAGATTAAGATAATTCCAATTATTATGAGTTTCCTAAGAGATTTTTTTCCTTATGGTGTAACGTAGAGGTTGAAAGAATAAATTAAAGATAAGGTGGTTGATTAAAAAGGCATAGTGGTCCTCAGCTTTTTTCAGCAGGTAACACATGATTTTATGAGGCACACAAACTGATAGGGTTCGTTACTTATAATTTTTTTTTTTTTTGTAATAGTATTATTTTACACCATGAATAATATTTCTATTTACAGCCTCAAAAGTCTATGGGTTAGGGATATACACGATTCGCGTATTAAATAAAAAGTATGGGACCATTTTAATATGACTCTTGCACACTACAAAAAAAAGGGCCATATTACATCACTTAAATAGTATAAAAAAACTGAGTAATGTTATATTGAATCACTTATTAATAAATAATACTTAAAATGGACTATAGTATCATTTATAATAATTGATGTTGTTCTTGAGTAAATTTGATATCAATTAATCAAAACTGATACAAAATTTCGTTAGTTTGCATCACTTGAACATAATTGATACAAAATATAAATTTATATCATTTAGAAAATGATACAAAATTTACATCAATTAACAACCGATGTTAATAACATTTTTGATAACTAGGTCAAAATTATAATTGAAACTAATTCAAACCGATTGCAACAAGTGGTACTAATTATAAAAAAATAGCTTCAATTTTAAAATTGAAGTGAATACAGTTACGATATCTAAAATTTAGCTTCTTATCAACTGATTTTAGTATTATATAGTGCAAGTACGAGTGCTAAAATTATAAAATTTTAAATTTATAAATAGTTAAATAAATTGATGAAAATTCTCCAATTCTTTAATTATTTCGATCAAATTAACATATTATTAAATATAGTAAATCAGGTACTTAACCAGTACTAAGCAAATACAAACAATAAATCGTGGTTAATTTTTAACCTTACAAATTGATGTTTTTGAAGCCAAAAAACCTAATATATTTACACAGCCGGTGAAACAAATATATATATTTTTTTTTGTTCACAACAAAATTTTTAAGTATATCTCGCTAATAATATTTTTAAAGAAACTATTTAAATAATATAATTTTTCTGAGATGTAAATCTAAATCTCTAAAACGTATCTTTCTTTAACCGTAATAATTTGTTTTTACTACTATTTGATTATTTCTATATTTTGAACAAAATCAAATAAATGTGGGACCTCTGAATATATATTCGGTAGTTTAAGAAAAATACATGATATACAATAGGTAATTAAATATATATTTCTGAATCAAATAAAGGTTTGGATTCGTGGGTACCCGTTTTTGACGAAAAATATGGCTTAAAATCTTTTAAATTACCTTGATTTTTTTTTTTAAAGCAGTTAAGTCCCTAAATTCGTATAAAGATTCACCCAACCTTCCACTACCTCTCAAACCATTTCTCTTATTTTGTTTCTCTTTCTTTTGTTCAAGGTTGCTCCATTCCTTACATTGATCACAATATAGATTATGGAAAGTGATAATCTTATTAGAATAGCGTTACAAGTATTTATACAAAGACAGCAATACGTAGGGTATACTAATTACAAAAGAGATCCCTTAAACACTCGTATTTACATATATCTTTAATACGCCCCCTCAAGATGGAGGGGCGGTCGTCACTCCAATCTTGGAACACGCTAGTTGGAACTGAGCTCTTGTAAGCGGTTTTGTCAAAGCATCCGCCAGCTGATCATGTGTCGAAACATGGACAACACGGAGAAGACCAGCTTGAATCATGTCGCGGGTGAAATGATAATCGAGGGCTATGTGTTTCATACGAGAGTGAAACACTGGATTAGCACATAAATACGTAGCTCCCACATTATCACAATATATGACAGGAGGAACATCAAGCGTAATGCCAAGCTCGGAGAGTAAAGAACACAACCAAGTGACCTCGGATGCCGCATTCGTAACTGAGCGGTACTCAACCTCGGTAGATGATCTAGCAACACCCTTTTGTTTCTTGGACGACCAAGATATGGGATTGCGACCCAAGTAGATAATATAGGCATTAGTAGATACATAGTCATCCGTATCGCCTGTCCAATCTGCATCGGAGAAAGCATGGAGTGCAAATGAATTGTTGTGATTAAGAAAAATACCATGATTACGAGTTCCCGCAAGATAACGTAAAACACGTTTGGCGGCTTGCCAATGTTCCGTCGTCGGTTGATGCATAAACTGTGAGAGCCGTGTAACTGCATATGAGATATTTGGCCGAGTAAATGCTAGATACTGGAGATTGCCAACTACAGATCGATATTGAGAACCATCAGGAAGAGGAGAGCCACTGTGTAAAGTAAGTTTCGGTGAAGTAGGTAACGGTTTCGAGACAGGCTTTGAATCCGACATGTTGTTCTTGTACATGAGATCATCTATATATTTGCGCTGCATCAAATGAAGTCCTTCCTTGGTGTGTGTGGCTTCAATGCCAAGAAAGTAGTGAAGATCGACTGAGTCTTTAATTGAGAACCTCTCAGCAAACGACGTAAGGACGTGGGAAATAAAGGTTTGATCACTTCCGATAACAATTATATCATCCACGTAGACCAGTACGTAGGCAGTGATTTTGCCGTGAATGTGAATAAACAGAGATGCATCAGCCAATGAGTTGACGAAGCCAACATTGAGTAAATGTTGTTTCAAAGACAAATACCATGACCTGGGAGCCTGTTTGAGACCGTAAATGGGTTTACGAAGCCGAAAAACATGATTGGGACGATCTTTGTCAATAAAACCGGGAGGTTGCTGCATATAGACGACTTCAGTGAGTTCTCCTTTTAAAAATGCGTTGTTGACATCAAGTTGTTTGATGGGCCATGATTTGGTAACTGCAACTTCAAGAACAAGCCGACGAGTGGTGGACTTGATAACCGGGCTAAAGGTCTCAGAGTAATCAATCCCAAATTGTTGTGTAAAACCCTTAACGACAAGTCTCGCTTTGTAGCGATCAAGAAATCCAGTTGATAAAAACTTTGTTGTGAACACCCATTTGCATCCAATGATATTGTGAGCTTTGTTCGGTGGCTCAAGATCCCATGTATGGTTGGTTATGTGAGCATCAAATTCAGCGTGGTAGGCACGTCTCCAATGATCTGATTTGAGGGCTTGATTGATCGTAGTCGGTTCTGGTAATGTTTTTGTTCGACCTGCAACAGTAAGATTAAACTTTTTCTTTGGTTTAGAAATATTATTTTTGGCTCGGGTTTGCATTTTATGGGTATTTTCCGGTGGTTCAACAATTTGTGGTGGTGGTTCAATAGGTGTAGACACGGCAGGTTGGGAATGGGAAGAAGGATGAGAAGACAGAGATGGTGATGTTGGCTGAGTCGGGGTTGATGACTCATTTTCAGAGTGAGCAGTGGGCTCTAGAAGCAATGGGTTTGGCTGGGCCATGGGTGAAGGCCCATTATTAGAATGAGCAGTGGGCTCGGGGGTTGAAGAAGAGAGAGATTCAGAGGCAGAGCATGATACCTGTGGTGATTGCGATACGGAGGGCGACAATGGCGTTGTCGGGTGAAGGCTCACATTTGGGGATCCCGGCATTGGCAGTTCCGTTATCGAAATAGGTGTTACCATTGGACCAGAATGAACATGAGAGGGTTCCGGAGTAGTCGGTAATTGAGTGGGAGAGGGTAGAGCAAAAGGAAACTTTGTTTCCACAAAGCGTACATGTCTTGACGTGTATATCTGACCATGTAAGCGGTCAAGACAATAGTACGTGCTTTGTGTCGGTGAATAACCCATAAAAACGCAGCGACTAGAGCGATCATCAAGCTTATGCTTATTGTACAGCCTTAACCAAGGAAAGCACAAGCATCCAAAAACTCTAAGTTTCTCATAGTTGGGAGTAGAACCAAACAAAACCTGAAACGGGGACTTCAAGGATAATATTGGCGTCGGGAGACGGTTAATTAGGTACACCACAGTTGCAAAAGCATATGTCCAATATTCTTTGGGTATTGACGTCGTAGTGAGGAGTGTGAGTCCCGTTTCGACAATATGTCGATGTTTGCGTTCTGATAGGCCATTATGTTGAGGAGTGTGGGGCGGTGATGTAAGGTGGGTAATCCCATGAGTGGCTAGAAAATGTCGGAGAGCAATATACTCTCCACCATTGTCGGAAAAGAGAGTACCAATCTTGGTGTTGAATTTGTTTTCCACAAGTGCCTTGTAAGCAATGAATACTTCTTTGACTTGAGACTTTTGTTTAAGAGGATAAAACCATGTATAGCGGGAGTCATGATCCACGAAGACAAGGTAGTATTTGAAGTTGTCAATAGAAGTGATTAGAGAAGACCAAACACCGGTAAAAACAAATTCAAGAGGTCGGTGAGAGACAATAATAGAGTCAGAAAAAGGTAATTTGTGGCTCTTATTAATCAAACATTCGGAACAAGATAACTGTTTATGAGAGAAAAAAAGAAACTGGAATTGAAAATTTAGAGATGATAGTGTTTAAAATGGATAAAGAGGGATGGCCAAGTCTTGAGTGCCACGAAACAAGGGATGTTTTGGGATGAGAAGATGTAACCATGGCGGCTGCTTGGTGATTCGGAACCGGCCGCTCATAAAGTTCATTCTTAGTCTTGCCTTGGAGCAATGGGATCCCCGTGTTGAGGTCCTTCACCTGAAACAAAGCAGGGAAAAATTCAACCAAAACTCCATTAGTATTGCATAAGCGATAAACCGAAATCAGATTTTTATCAACATTCGGTACACATAACACATTTTGCAATTTCAAGTTACGAGTAGAGGTAGATAGAATGGAGGAACCCGTATGGGAAATTGGAAGAGCCGAACCATCTGCTATGAGCACATCATCATTGCCGTGATAAGGTTGGTAGAGGGAAAGATTGTGTAAGTCCGACGTGATGTGATGAGTAGCGCCGGAATCAAGAAGCCAATTGGTAGCATTGTAAGGAGAGCTCATGGCGAGGTTTGCTCTTGGTTGCCATGGACGAAAGGGACTGGCTTGAGTGTGATTGGTCGGCTGTTGCAGAGTGTGAAATTGAGGGCAGTGCTTGACAGTGTGGCCATGCGTGTTGCACAATTGGCACTTGCCTAGGTATGGCTTGTATGGACGCGGGTCAGCCTTGTGAACAGACTAAGACGGAGAGTAATCAGCATTGTTGTTGTAGGAATTGTTGTTACGATATCGTTGATTATTGTAGGAATTGTGAGCTCGTTGTTGGACAACATTGGCAGTAGATGGAACAATGGAGGAGGACGCTTCTTTAATAGCCAACAACTTGGCTTCATGGTTAAGCAAGCGTTCGTGAATTTCGGTGATACTCAGAGGAGTATCTCGTCCTTCAATTTGATCAACAACCATCTTGTAATCTTCAGGAAGTCCTCCAAGAACACGGTCAACTTGATCTTCATGATCTATAGAACATCCAAGGATTGCTAATTGATCTAGCTTGGTAGTGACTCCTTGAATATACTCATCAATGGTCTTATTGCCCTTGTTGTAAATCTTCAATTGATCTTTGAGTTGTCAAATATGTCCACGACTCGGTTTCGCATACATGGCAGCGAGTTTATCCCAGATTTGAGCCGTATTGGTTGTGCGAGATACCAATGGTTGAATTGTGGGTGAAAGTGTACCTAGAAGTGCACTATAAATCAACCGATCCTGTCGTTGCCACAAGACAAAAGCTGGATATTCAGAGACAGTATTGCCAACCGTGACTGTTGTCGCAGGAACGATGGCAAAGGCATCAATATGTTTAGCAAGGGCATAACCATCGAGTAAAGCACGAACTTGGAGGCTCCAAGTGAGGTAGTTGAGGCTGGTAAGTTTAGAGATGTTGGTCATATTGAGATTGAGAATGGTGGTATTGTTGAGAGTTACGGTTTCATTATTGGTGATAATCGGTTGAGTGTTTGTTGTATTGGCCATGGCGGCTGAGATTTGAGAGGTGAGAAAATTTTAGGTTTTGAGAGAGACAAGCTCTGATACCATATAGATTATGGAAAGTGATAATCTTATTAGAATAGCGTTACAAGTATTTATACAAAGACAGTAATACGTAGGGTATACTAATTACAAAAGAGATCCCTTAAACACTCGTATTTACATATATCCTTAATACACAACTTCTTTTTTATCTGGCTATCTTCTCATATGGTGCAAGAAGAAGTGAATGAGGTGTTGGGAATGTCCTGAAATCACACTTGTATCCACTCTAGTGATAGTTGTACTGTCGAGATTAGACATTCATATAATACTAGGTGGTCATGACGTTTTGCTAGAAACCTCTGATGATCTATGAGTTATGAACTCATTGCTAGTATTATATGATCCTACAGGGTCACACACCTAAGCAAGCTGGATGAGCTTTATGTGGGAATGATCATTAAGAGTAATGATCTAGGTAATGTGTATAAGATACACATTATATACGAGTTTAGAGGGTGTGTCGATCGACACAAAGAGTTGTGTCGATCGACACGAAGGCAGAACCGAAATAGTGATTTCGGTTTAATGACACAATTGATTCAGGTTCGGTTCAGAATTAATAGGGTTTTCTCAAGAGCCTATATATAGGATAATAGGCACGACCTTGAGACCTAATCTTGTTAGTCGCAGCCACCTCTTTAGAACTCGGTGATTCCCCAGGAGATCCGATTAACGGTACTAACATCCCGGCGGATTCCAGTTTGTGTGCATGTGGACTAACGGTAGAGGTGCAACACTTGGGGCGCTATAGATCTCGAATCCCTGATTCAATTCCGCTGCATAAACTCCAGGTATATTCGAGATCCGTTCTTGTAAGATTCATAGTTTACAAACCCTAGATCCTAGGTCAATCGGAATTCTGTTAGGTTGATTAATAGAGATTAATCCGGTAAATCCTGTGTGAATTCCTACAATGGTATCAGAGCCTTAGGGTTTAACTAATCTGAATCTAAAGCATATAATCGAATTAGTTGAATTGATTAGAGGATGCTTGATAGATCAAAATCTGCTTCAAAAACGTTTTGCAAAATTGAAATATTAGGGTTTTCGGCCAGCGTCGATCGACACTATGGTAGTGTCGATCGACACGGGCTAAACTCGTGATTTAAAATTTTTTCCAGAGAGGTTGGTGTCGATCGACACCGTTGTGCTGTGTCGATCGACACGCTCTTTCAATTGCCGTCAGTTTGATATATTAATCGATATCAAGTTGGTGTCGATCGACACAAAAGTTGCGTCGATCGACACGACCAGGCGATTGGTTAACCAGTTCAATTGGATTGAATCGGTTATCGTGCTCGGTTAACAGATCGATTAAACCGAATGTCGGTTTAATGCGGTTTGGTTGGCATCGATCGACACTAATGTAGTATCGATCGACACCGACCGGTAATCGACCCGGTTCAATTAGATTGACCGGTTATCGATCCGGTTCAACTGGATTGACCGGTTATTGAGAATTGGATCTGGTTTGATCAATGTCGATCGATGCTAATGTAGTGTCGATCGACAGTGATCGGTTATTGTATTGGTTCTGTTGGTTATCGAAATCGGTTCAATTGGATTGATCGGTTTTCGAAGAACTGTGACAGACAGGTAAGTGTCGATCGACACTAAGGTAGTGTCGATCGATTCCCTATCTTGTCAACTGTCAAGGATCATTTCATTGCGTGACAGGCTTGCAGTGCAAGGTGTCTGCAGTTACATGAGTGAGGCAGTAGGTATTTTAGATAGTGAACCTAAAATCTAATAACCGAACCAGATTTAATGAAATTGGATTCCTAAATGCATATATGATGTGTGTTATGGATTAAAAGTTCATTTCCTCAACTAAATATCAAGTGTTCTGGATGTCTTCCCGATCTTGTCAGCTGTCAAGACTTGTTTCATTGCGTGATGGGCTTGCAGTGCAAGGTGTCCGCAGTGACATGAGTAAGGCAGTAGGTAATTGTGTTGATGGGCTTGCAGTGCATGACATCAACTATTACATGACTGAAGAGATTGGTTTGCTTGAATGGGCTATCAGAAGTTCTGGGCCCATAGACATCAGGTGGATAAAACATAAGATGTCTTATCCACAACCAAGAGTCATATTGGATATGATTAGCAAAGTGTTGCTTACCTATATAGCTAAGATTTGAGTGACAGCCAGTGGCTCGCTCGGGTTTTGGTGAAACATGGATCTTGGATCATTATATTCATTTGAGGAATCATTGTTTTGAATATAATGCGAGTTTTCTTAATTGTTAAGATTTCTCATTTTCTGAATATCATAACTGATTTTTCCTTTTCTTATTACAGTTATGTCTAATCAGAACTCTTTCTCGTTGAGATCCGTCCTTGAGAAGGACAAGTTAAATGGATCCAACTTCCTAGATTGGTATCGGAACTTGAGAATTATTCTCAAGCAAGAGAGAAAGGACAATGTCCTTGTGAAAGCTCTCCCCGAGAAACTAAGGTCCAATGCCTCACATGCAGTATATGATGCTTGGAATAAGCATTATTATGATGTGGTCGATGTGAGCCGTCTGATGAGGGATACCATGAACTCTGAATTGCAGGGGCAATATGAGAACGTGGAATCGCCTATCGAGATAGTCACTAGCCTGAAAGCTATGTTTCAGGAGCAGACTCGAACTGAGAGATACCAGTCGGTTAAATCTCTGTTTGAGTGCAAGCTACCAAAGGAAGCTCCAGTAAGTCCTCATGTCATGAAGATGATGGGTTATATTGATAACCTGAGGAGACTGGATTGTCCTATTAGCCAAGAGTTGGCTACTGACATCATTTTGCAGTCCCTGCCGACGAGCTATGATGAGTTCATCAAGTACTACATCAAGAATGTCTTGACAAAGACGTTGACTGAACTGCATGATATGCTCAAGACAGCTGAGCTCAATATCAAGAAGGGCAAAAGGTTTGTGAAACCTGGTAAAGACAAGGGTGAGAGAAAGGCCGCCCAGATTGTGAATCAGGATAAGCCTGAGTTTCTCACTAAACCCAAGTCTGGCCCATCTGATGATGATGCTTGCAGCTACTGTGGGGAACCAAGGCATTGGAGGAGAAAATGCAAGAAATACATGGAAGATTCCAAGGAAATAAAGGAGATGTATGACACTCCTCATTCAGGTATTTGTGTTATTTCAAGTTCTACCTTGTGGGTATTAGATACCGGTTATGGTGCTCATATTTATTTAAATGTGCAGGGCCTGAGCAACAGTAGAACGTTGAAGAAGGGACGAATGGAGAAACTCAACAGGAATGAAGCAAGGGTTGCTGCATTAGGTGTATGAAGTTTCCATTTGTTGTCGCCTTCAGACTTGGTTTTAGAAACTAAATAATTGCTATTATGTAATTGCTATGAGCAAAAATGTCATTTCATTTTCTTGTAAGATTTTGAATGATTTTATTTTGATAAAAGACAAATGTTGCTCTTTTGATCTAAATGATATTTTATATGGTAGCATCCCATTAGAGAATGAGTTTTATGTCTTAAACCAATATATATCTGTCTATGACATAAACACAAATCGGTTCTCCAGCATTATCGTTTGGGCCACAGAGGATTCAGAAGTTCCATAGTGATGGGCTTTTGGGCTCACATGGTTGTGAATCATGTGAGATATTTGAATCCTGCTTATTGGGCAAAATGACTAAGGCCCATTTTATCAAACTAAGAGAATGGGCCAATGACTTATTGGGCTTTATACATACAGATGTGTGCGGCCCGATAGGCAACAATGCTAGAAAAAAAAAAATTAAGATTCAAGACTTCATTACCTATACTGGTGACTAGAGTGGGCATGGCGATGTCTATCTAATGAGTCACAAGTAGGAATCCCCTTTTGAAAATTTTTCAAGGAATTCCAGAATGAAGTACAGAATCAAATTGACAAAAGTATTAGAGCTCTTCGATCAGATCGTGGAGAAGAATACTTAAGTCAAGAGTTAAGTGATCATCTGAGAGAGTGTGGAATTGTTCCACAGCTCACTCCTCATGGAACGCCCCAATGAAATGGAGTTTCTGAGAGGAAGAATCGGACTTTATTGGATATAGTTCAATGAATGATGAGTCACAAAGATCTTCCATTATCCTTTTAGGAATACACTCTAGAAATGTCTGAGTTTACACTAAATAGGGTTCCAACAAAATCAATTGCAAAGACTCCATATGAGATGTGGATTGGAAATGTTCCAAGTTTGTCTCTACTAAAATTTGGGGTGATGAGGCTTGTGTAAAACGTTTAACAAGCTCGCATCCAAATTCGATAAGTGCTACTTCGATTGGTTATCCTAAGGAAACCAAGGCTTACTACTTCTATAAATGTTCTGAAAAACAAAGTGTTTGTTGCTAAGAACTAAGTTTTCTTGAGAAAGATTGTCTTTCCAAGAAAAACAGTGGGAGTAAAGTGTATCTCGAAAATGTTCGAGAATCACAGGAGACTGCTCGACCTGTTAAGGAAGAGTAGTAGCTGGGTCTGCAAAGGGTTGTAGAACTTGCACCTGTGGTGCCTGAAGTTCGTAGATCCGAAAGGATTCGTAACGATCACGAGAGATATGGATTTCTTGTGACCGATTGTCATGACTTGTTGATCATTGACAATGAAGACCCTACGAATTTTGAAGAAGCAGTGTTGGGCCCGGACTCCGAAAAGTGGCTAGGAGCCGCTAGATCCGAGATGGGAATATCCAGATATTTAAAGCTTAGCTGGTGGCAAAAGGTTTCAAGCAAATCATTATATTGACTATGATGAAAACTGTTCCCATTCACTATGCTTAAAGCCATTTGGATTATACTAGCAACTGCCATTGATCATGGTGATGAGATTTGGCAGATGGATGTGAAAAACAGTTTTTCCTTAATGGAATTCTGGAAAAAGGATGTGTACATGACACAACCTAAGGTTTCACAGATCCAAATAATGCTGGGAAAGAATGCAAGCTTCATCGATCCATGTATGGAATGAAGCAAGCATGACGGAGTTGGAATCTTCGTTTTGATAAAGATGTCAAAAGGTTTGACTTCATCAGGAACGAAGAGGAACCGAGTGTTTACAAGAAGACTAGTGGGAGTGTAGTTGCATTTCTCATTATGTATGTAGATGACATACTTATTCTCGGAAATAACGTTCCGTTGCTTTAGTCTTTAGAGACTTGGCTCGGAAATTATTTTTCAATGAAAGGCATGGGAGTAGC
Source organism: Draba incana (assembly GCA_963576765.1). NCBI lineage: Eukaryota > Viridiplantae > Streptophyta > Magnoliopsida > Brassicales > Brassicaceae > Draba > Draba incana. The sequence goes on along the minus strand of OY755214.1, from coordinate 4,502,991 downwards.
CGCGTGAATTCTTGGAATAGGAATCTATAGAGATAGATTGGTTAGGCTAATTGGATCATGTCAAGATTCTTATGGTGATAAAGTCTTGGACAGATTCAATATGCATGATTCCAAGAAGGGCTTCATACCAATGTCTGATGGCATTAATCTTGGTAAGACGCAGTGTCCCTGGACACTGGCTGAGCAAGAAAGTGTTTGAGTAGGATTTCCAGGCGTATGCAGTGGAACCTATCATAAATGCCATGACCTGCACTCGTCCAGATGTTGCTTGTATTTTGAGCAGGACGAGTAGGTACCAATATGACTCAAGTGAAAGTCACTGGACAGTTACCAAGAATATTCTCTAGTATTTGAGGAATACTGAGGATAGGAGCTTGGTGAACTGAGGAAGTAATGGTTTCTGATGAGAGTGGTTAGACAGACAAAGACAATTTCTGGTAGGAACCTGATTATGTCTTGTGTCCATACTGCGGTGCGGTTTGTTGGAAAGTGTTTCAAGCAAAGCACCACAGCCTGCGGTTTGTTGGAAAGGGTTCCAAGCAGATCACCGCAGCCTCTCCCACGACCTAAGCATGAGTTTCACTCTCCTGCTGTAGGTATTGGATATATTAAGATGTGATCTTAATTCTAGTGGGAGTTATAAAGGATTTAGTTATGTTATGATATTCATGTTGACATACTTTGGTTATGTCATAATGAAATTGTTTCATGTATTATTTGATTATTGGATAATTGGATAATAGTCCCAAAGTAATTTATGGCATTTTATAGGTCATCAAGTTGAGGACTTGATCATGAAACCCTATAAGTGATAAATGACATAGATTATATTTGTCCCTGGTCGAGGTTGTTAAAGTGGGACACTGACAACCGCGTGAGACTGGCATGTGAGGTGACTGATGACTAAGTTTCATGGAGTCATTAATAAGAGTATTAAAGTCAATCACATAGATATATGTTGGAGAACATATGATCGGGCATGACCCGCTAATGGGAACTCTACAGGATAGTTATATAAGTATCATAAGAGTTTCCCATTACGACTATAGAGTATAGTCCTTAGACCTGAGTTCATCATGATTTCTTACATATGAATTGGTCCGCTTTGACTTTGTCAAACGTTATCCGTAACAGGTGACTATAAAGGCATTGATTGGGCGTATCATGAAGTGTGTGAAGGAACATGGATGGAACAAGATGGGATTTGTCCCTCCTGTATAACAGGAGATAAATATCTCAGGGCCCATCGAAGATTTGATACTGAGAAATGCGTGGCCGCGCTCAAACGAGGTGATTGTCAGTCGTTTGTTTTTGTTCAGTATAAATCGGAGTTCGATGAACGTGATAATGGCTGTAATAAGGATGACACGGATCTTGCCTTATGCCATATCGAGATATAGAGACGAAGGGATTATGGGAATAGATGATTCCAGTACAAGTGGGAGATTGTTGGGAATGTCCTGAAATCACACTTGTATCCACTCTAGTGATAGTTGTACTGTCGAGATTAGACATTCATATAATACTAGGTGGTCATGACGTTTTGCTAGAAACCTCTGATGATCTATGAGTTATGAACTCATTGCTAGTATTATATGATCCTACAGGGTCACACACCTAAGCAAGCTGGATGAGCTTTATGTGGGAATGATCATTAAGAGTAATGATCTAGGTAATGTGTATAAGATACACATTATATACGAGTTTAGAGGGTGTGTCGATCGACACAAAGAGTTGTGTCGATCGACACGAAGGCAGAACCGAAATAGTGATTTCGGTTTAATGACACAATTGATTCTGGTTCGGTTCAGAATTAATAAGGTTTTCTCAAGGGCCTATATATAGGATAATAGGCACGACCTTGAGACCTAATCTTGTTAGTCGCAGCCACCTCTTTAGAACTCGGTGATTCCCCAGGAGATCCGATTAACGGTACTAGCATCCCGGCGGATTCCAGTTTGTGTGCGTGTGGACTAACGGTAGAGGCGCAACACTTGGGGCGCTATAGATCTCGAATCCCTGATTCAATTCCGCTGCATAAACTCCAGGTATATTCGAGATCCGTTCTTGTAAGATTCATAGTTTACAAACCCTAGATCCTAGGTCAATCGGAATTCTGTTAGGTTGATTAATAGAGATTAATCCGGTAAATCCTGTGTGAATTCCTACATGAGGTAAACTAATAATACTAATGAAAAAATGATTTTTTATATGAGATGAAATTATATACAGTTTTGATTATATATGATAGGTGAAGAAGATAAATTTTTTCGTTGTTTATGTTCTGTTCAAAGACGATGATGAGAAGGAGGAATCGATATCTTCAGATGATTAAATTTTCAATGGAGAAAATGGGAATGAAGATGAAGAAGAAGATTAAGTGAACAAGAAAATTCTACCCCAACAAATAAAGACGATTGTGAAAAATGAAAAATATAAAGAGATTTTATTAGGGGTATTTATTGTAATTTGATTTATTTTACTTTTAATATTAATTTTTATAATTGTTTTTGCCATTTTACAAACAACGTGGGGAAGAAATAACCAATAATTAAACAAAATTAATGCCATTAGTAACATGGACACAAATATTCTTATCAATTTTGTATAAGTGACGTGAATAATATATAGAAAATTTTACGTAACCAATTTCTCTAATTTCTATAGTTGATGTAACTATAATATCAACTAAACAAATGATATAAATATCTAGCATCAATTTTTATAATTGAGACAAATATTTAACATTATTTATATAAATTGATGTAAGATTACCATCAATTTTATAAGTGATACATATTAACATTAGTTATAATAAATGATGAAAATATTTACGTTGGTCTTTTTTATTGATACAAAATATTAGAATCATCACTATTAAAGTCACTCTTAAAAGTGATGTAATTTTTATTGTGTCAATCAAAAAAACTGATGTAAACAGATAAAATAAATGATACCATACACACTTTTTTTTTTGTAGTGGCAATGCTTAATTATAGTGGAATAAACCAACTATTGATTTATAATGTTGTTGACAAATTAAATGATGTGAAACCATTGGCTGTCTTTTTCTAGTACGTCGGCAGAATAAGTCAAACTGACTGTAAGTAATTTGTTTTCAGCTTCAAAACTTTGTAATTATCTTAAAAAGTAGTTTATGAATATGATGAATTATAAAAAGAAGGTTAAAAAGTGACTCGTTCGCTTCTATTCTATTCATGTTTTTCTAATTTCTTTTTCTTGGCAAGCTAATTTCTCTCATTTTGTTATTATATTCAGCGTATCATTCATACATATATGATTAATCGTTTTCTAACAACTTTTCAAGTACATGCTAACAAAATTTAAAGAAACATTTACTTTTTAACTCGTAGTTTTTCAATTGCCATGTTTAACATTTTAACTGTAGCTAGATCATGTGTATGTGATTTTTCTTTACAAATTTTGATATAAACTTTCCTTTTTGTTTTTTGTTCTCTTGATGCGTGAGTTTATGCAAACAAATCGGCATATATATGCCAAATTAAAACCGTCATGGTGTTTACATAACAGGTAAAAAAGTGAGTCATAGATTAAAACCATTTATGTCTTGTATAATAAGATCAATACACCCCATTCATCGTATCAAAACTTCGAGATGGAATATATCCGTGTGAATCCAAACACACACACACACATGTACTGATGTACAACCGCAAGATTACATTTGAGCCGTACGTAGAAACAATCATGAGGTGTCATGAAATGATATTTCCCATTTATTTGACTAAAACAAATAATTTCGTACTGGAAAAAATAGTACATATAAACATGTGACACATGGCTTAAAGCGTCAAAAGCTAATGAAATTAGTGATTATATATCAACTACTCCCACATGCATCTCCAAGTCGTTTGCATAGCTCTTGGTTGGTCGATTAACGACATTATTCATTTATATATATCATCACTATTCACTACTACAAATGTACTTAAAAATCCTTTTAACAAAAACTAAAAAATACCAGAGAAATTCGCTTACTGACGGATTGACGGGACGGGCACTTGCGAGAGGGGACGGTCGGAATAAAGTACACGTGATAAGATCTGTCATTTTGACATGTGTCATTTTCTGATTGGATACTCACTTCATTAGATCCTGCCCAATCATGTGACGCTTTATCGTTTTTCCATCACGTGGCACTGCATAAAGTAAGATCATGTGGATCCGACGTCAAGTGTTATGCCCCGACGTCAAGAGTTTTTGCTCACTTTGTGTAACTTGTGTCCAAGAACAATACCACATGACTTGAGCTCACAATCAAATATTTCTGTCTGTTTTTTATCCTTACATATGAAATTTGTCTTGGAAATCGCTATATCTCTCAATTCGGAATTCTTATCTTCAAACAAAAATAAATAGTATAGTTGGATATATATATATATATTATTATTGTCATTGAGTCACTATCTATATTTAAATGTGAATAATACGTATTGTTAATAAAAAGTTCACGAACTGCGATAAAATTCATAGACACTTTGAATCTAAATGGCTAAGTCTAGCTTATTGGTCATCAAATTAATGTGCAATTGTTGTTGCTAGAGACTAGTTATTGATTAGTATCTCACACACACACATGTAAGATGAATCTCAAAATTTTACATGTATAAAGTACAAGGATCACTATTATTTAGCATAAATTTGAGATTCATTTTCGAACGAAGAAACTAAAATGATGAACCTATGCAAAAAAAATAAAATAATAATAATAAACATTGAGGTGACACCTCCAAGATTGATGGCAGTTTAATATGGTTATCTTTTGAATCATATATATTTTATGGGATATATTTCCTAGGGAGCACATACATTGTACGAGAGGATGCCATGTCCATGACATGACAGTCATTACAAGTGATGTCAGATTAAATAATTTCTGGATTCTTTTTTTCCTAGTAGAATTTGGAGTAATCTTCTTTTGTTTTTTTTTTTTTGGTTTCTTAAGTAAAATTTTAAGAGATGAAAATAACTGGATTTTTTATAAGGAAAGACCATGTAAATTTTTATATTCCATTGATGCTTGGGCTCATGAGTCATGCCATCTGTTTCATGGAGTCAGTTCAAATTTCATTAAAAAAACAATCTGACTGGAAAATGAATTTGATTGGATCAATATTATCCAAATTTTATATTAGGCCCCCTTTTTACTACTAATATAAAGGCTTCAGATCTCTCCTTGATAAATGTTCTCCGGAGACTATGGAATCCCCAAAAAAAAAAGAGTTTTTTTCCCCTCTTATGTACTAATATTTATTTGTATATATATATAGCCAGTTTTACAATTACCTGAAATTCTTAATTATATTGCAACACTACAAAACAATTTTGAGTCACCACAAGCCAATAATGTGTCAGTGTGTGTGTGTGTGTTACTGTTACCTATATATATTATTTACGAATACGTCAAAACAATCGAATTTAAAATCGCATACCAAAGGGCAAAAAGTGAAGTAGTGAGTTACGTTTACATACATGTGCATGCAAATTATACATGTATTTATAACATTTACTCATACACTACAGTCTTCACATGCACCGTAAAATTAGAGTGTCATTTAAGCATAAAATACAACTTACATACATTCATCATATGCACAGACCGTCAATTTGGTAAAATCATAATGAAATGTACGGTTTCGTCTTTTAAAAAAAACTTTTACAACAAGGTTTCGACTTATTCATATCATGTAACGTCCAGTCACTAACCAAAATTAATGTGTAAACCGGTTGAATAAAACTAAGATTAGCAAACTCAAATATACTTCGTTTACCCTATAATTAGACAAACCAAAACAGAAAAGTTTAACCGGTTCTTGATTCCCAAATCGAGAAGAACCAAATTTTGGCTCAGATTGGGATTAAGTGGGTCAGTAAAGATTTACTTTGGTAGTTTGGTGTTAGTAAGAGTCTGAAAAGAGTTAGGTTTAGGTGCTTTGCTTCTAAGAGAGGAGACTTTGTCACTTTTTACTAACACCTAATTTAAATGTTTGGTTTGGTCTCTCTAAATAAATAGTATATGAGAGCATCTAACCGAAATTTCGTTTGTGTGTTTACAAATCTTAGAACTTGAATCTGTGGTTGGAATATGTTAAATAATTACAAATCTACTTGCATTGTAGAAAGTAATTAAGGGTAGTCTTTGATGATTTACCTGTTTTAATTATAGTTGTAAGTACGAGAATAATGATAACTATGAACTTGAAATAGAAAATTAGAAAAATGATTACCTTACTTAATTTGCCGATCTATGATTGAGAACCATTTTTTACGCGCTTTAAAAATGGTTCCAACTGTCTATATTGACTCATCTATGAGATTAAATGAAACGTACAGATGAAACAAAGTTGTTAAAGATGGATTCTTATTAGATGTGCCACGCTTTTAGAGAACCAAAAACGATCATGAAAAATTCGTTTGTTTATATCGAGCTCTCTTTTATAGTATATAAAGATTACATGACATGTTACTTTAATTTTTGAAATTAGCTAAAATCTGGTGAACTCAATTACAACTTTTGATGTTAGTTTTTGTAATATCACTTTGCAGTTTGCAATATATATATATATCATCATCATCAATCACTAAAGAGATCATTACATTATACAAAAATGATAGTTATCGGTTTGCAACCAACAAGATTTTTACATCTATATACAAGATAGTAGTGGATGTTGATAAATGTGGAATGAGACTAGAATCACTAGATCTTTATTATATTATTATTTTGACACCAAGAATTATTTACATTATCGTGTGCTACGATTTAATATAAACTTTTATATTTTGTTTGTCTCGATTAAATAGTAAGCCAAAACAGGTATATGGAGTCCATAGTAATAAGTAAATAACTAACAAATAATAAGAAGTGAGCCCCATAAGTTGCCATAACTCTCACACTCACCTCTCACTGTCAATAACCCCAAATCCCTCAAGAGAAATTTATGCATTCTTTGTCGATTATATTTTGTCGTATATACATCTTTCCTTGTTTAATATATAACACGTTGATATATAAATAGTGCATATGTGATTGGTACATAAAATAGAAAAAACATATGTTACTAAATTCAAATACAAACATTAAAACACACTAAACGTTTTCACAAAGATCACACACTAAAGGATAAGAAGATTAAACCTCTCTCAAAGCGATTTTTGTTTTGTTTTGTTTTTTTCTCTCGCATTGGTGAAGAAGAGAGTCCACTTCAATCAAAAGATTGCAGTTTCTTCCACTTTCACCTTTGATCTAGAATCCTCTATCTCGAATAGAGTTTTTTTTTTTTAAATAGAAAATTGATGGTTGTATATTTATTAAACAAACGGTTTGGTCATATAGTTTTTGAAAGTAGATTACATCAAGTGAAGATAAAATTAAAATAAAATAAAACTAGATAAAAATCAAATCTTCCGTCTCGATTTAATAGAGATTTCAGTTTGTGAAAACGTTTTAGCCTCAACCATCTTTACTCTGACAAAATGCAATTGCATCTCTTTAGCCTTTGTAGATGGTTTAACCGAGTCTTTTTCTAAGGATTCTTGAAACCTGCTATCTCACATAGAAATTCTCTCACTCAGCTTTGGTTTCAACTTCAAGCCGATCACTTCTTCTTCATTTGATTCCACTTCAAAGCAATTCTACATTCAAACACTCCCAAATTCAAAAGACTTGTAAGATTTTTGGGCCAACCAAAACCGAATTAATAGATACAGTTTAATGGGCCTTATTTAGTCTATAACAGAAAACATGTACTTTTTTCTAAGACACGTGTCATGATCTTAATGGGCCGCTTCCGTATTGACAACGATAGTTGCAAAAATCTTTGAAGACGGAGAGGTCGCCGCAGATTTGCTCAGAGAACCAACAGTGACGACGAACAGAGTAAATCATGGAGGTCAAAGAGAAGGTCAAAATCGTAATTTCCATAGCCTCTCTTGTAGCTGCGACGGTTCTGATCGTGTCGGAATATCGTCGGCGGAGAAAACAGAGGAACCAGACATCTTCTTCTCTAAGCTCGTGTTATCTACATTCAGAACTGAAACCACAGTTCGGTTTCAAACGTGTTCTTGCGGATAATTCTTATTCTAAATTCAAACACTTGAAAAAGAAACTCGAAGATTTGTCTTCTTCTTCTTCTTCCTCCATAGGTGAGGATTTGATAATCTCTATAAAAGATTCAAACTTACTTAATGGGTTTTGACTTTTGTTAATGTTCTGTAATTTGAAAAACCATTGCAGAGGAATCTACGAATTCTCATCCTTATGAAACTGAGATCAATGTTTTGTTAGAGAATCCTGAGATTGAATTTAGTTTCTTGAGAGGAGAGTATTTATTGGAGATGAGTGATTCGTATGTTTGGGTTGAGACCGAGTCGAAGTTGAAAGAACTCGCGGAAACATTGTCGAAAGAAAAGGTTTTCGCGGTTGATACTGAGCAACATAGTTTACGGTCGTTTCTTGGTTTCACTGCTTTGATTCAGGTGGAATAATCATGTTTTGTATTTTAGTTTTACTTTTTTAGCTTCGTTGTTAGGAATATTTTGATATATCTTATGAATTTTGCAGATTTCTACACAAGAGGAGGATTTTTTGGTGGATACGATTGCGTTACATGATGTAATGAGTATTCTTCGTCCTGTTTTCGCCGATCCTCGTATATGCAAGGTAAACGTTCTTGTGAGTCGGGTTAAAAAGCACACCAAACTTCTATATGCATATATCGAACATTAATCCGTAATTTTTCGTCTAGGTGTTTCACGGGGCAGACAACGATGTTCTCTGGCTTCAAAGAGACTTTCATATATATGTTGTTAATATGTTTGATACTGCTAAGGTATAAATTTTTATATCATGCTCTAAATTATAAGCTTTGGCATGAGTGAAATCGGTTTGGAGTGAGTTAGCATCAAATAAAAAGCCTTATGTGAACTCGGTCAGTCTAGATAAATGTGTTCATTACTATTGTTTAGATAGAATGTGAACATGAAGTTATTATTGTTGATTTCTAAAGTTTATTAATGCAATTAATCAGGCATGTGAGGTGTTGTCAAAACCTCAAAGGTCGTTAGCATACTTACTTGAGACCGTATGTGGAGTGGCTACTAACAAATTCTTCCAGGTGAGTCCTTTATAGATACAAAATTGGTTATCTATCTATTGTCCTTTTTTATGCTAAAGCATGATTCATATTTGCTATGAAGCGTGAAGATTGGAGACAACGTCCATTGTCGGAAGAAATGGTACTATATGCCAGAACAGATGCACACTATTTGCTCTATATTGCCGATAGTTTGACTACGGAGCTTAAACAACTAGCCATTGGTAGGCATTTTTACCATGCTGAAACAGTTTTTGTGTGATGCAAAATTAAGGCTAACTCGGTAACATGATTTTATAAGGAATATTTTGTTTTATTCTTGCAACGAAGTTCTAAAATATTAATGTATCAGAAGATTCATCTAGCCCCGATGATAAATTCCATTTTCTTCTCGAGGCTAGTAGGCGGTCCAACATGACTTGTTTGCAATTGTACACGAAAGAAATCGAAGACTTTCCTGGAAATGCGGCTGCGTCCTCATTAATTAATCGGCATTTAAATGGCCACGGAGATAATTCTACCAACTCTGTGGATGCAGAGGTATCTATTCCACTCATCCCATTATGTGTACCCAATTATATACCGAAGCATCTTGTTGATATTTGCCTTTCAGTTTCAGGAGCTTGTAAGGGAACTTTGTGCATGGAGAGATTTAATGGTTAGTTATACATTTTCAAAATGTTGTAACGTAACTGCAAAACACATTTTTTTGTTCTAATGCTAATCAACATGTATTTTTTTTTCCAGGCACGGATTCATGATGAAAGCACGCGTTATGTGTTATCTGACCAGGCTATTATTGCTATAGCTAGTAAGCAACCAACTACACCCGAAGATATATACGATGCAATAGCTCAAGCTGATTTGGCTAATGAGACTTTGTCCCCATCTGCGGTTGTTTGTAGTCATTTGGATGATGTATATCAAATGACTCAGGAGAAGTTGGTGAAGCTTGATGATATTTTACCAGTAGTTCTTCAGAAATGCTTGGGAGAAAATGGAACGTGTCCGATTTATATCTTCAATTATTCTCTTTTGGTAAACTTCAAGACGAAACCAACTAGCCGCTCTACTCCGAAGCAAAATGGACATAAGAACTTAAAACATTTCACTCGGAAGGCATCGAGAGAGCTTTTCGTAAAGAAATTTTCTTGCAAAGCTCCCGTTTATCACAACTGTCGAATATACGCAAATGATGGACGGTTGTTATGTTATTGCGATAGAAGAAAACTTGAATGGTATATGCATTTCATTAATTTTTGTTGATTTTAAGAGTCTAACCTCTAATTTAATCTATTATCTAATATGTTGCAGGTACATGAATCGTGGTCTTGCAAAACTAGTTGAAGAAGATCCACCAGCAATAAAGCTTTTGTTCGAACCCAAAGGACGTCCAGAAGATGAAGGAAATGATTTTTATATACAGACTAAGAGGAATATATGTGTTGGATGTGGAGAAGGGAATCATTATTTGCGTTACCGGATTATACCTTCGTGCTATAGAGTTCATTTTCCTGAGCACTTGAAAAGTCATAGATCTCATGATATTGTTCTACTCTGTGTGGATTGTCATGAAGTTGCGCACGCTGCTGCAGAGAGGTACAAGAAACAAATCGCTACAGAATTTGGAATTCCTCTATTTGTTCATAGAGTACTCGATTCAAAAGAAGCACAAGGGACAATGGAGCATGATTCAACGGGAAACTCTGAAGATGCAGGTGTCTCTCCGTTACATCTTAGAACAGCTGCAATGGCGCTTTTGAGACATGGGAACCGAATGCCATCAAGTCGCCGTGAAGAATTGCTTCAGGTGATCACTCATCTAATTATTTCAATCAAATTGTACTAAAGATTATGTTATTGATGCTTGCTTTGGATTTTGAGTATAGACCGTCAAAATGTACTATGGGGGACGTGACATATCCGAAGAAGATTTGGAAAAAGCATTACTCATCGGGTTAAGCCCTCACGAGAGAAGAAAACTCGAAAGAAAGAAAGGTGTTTCCCTCAAACATTCCATAGAAGAACAAGGTAATGTGAATGAAGAAAGTAGCGTCGTTGCTGATGATAGTGGTAATGGTACAAGTGGAGGAGAAGGAGTAACGGAGTTAAATGATACTCAATGTAACGGAAATACATTGCATCAACAGAACTCGAAACTCTCTTTGCTAGGACATGGACCGCACGGGAAACAGATTGTAGAGTATCTGTTAAAGGAATATGGAGAGGATGGCGTTCGGGATTTCTGCCAACGATGGAGAAAAGTTTTTGTTGATTCTGTACATCCTCGCCATTTGCCCGGTGGCTGGAATGTTAGTCACAGGTAAACTTAACATACTTAAACTACCTTTGCTTTTACTCGTTCGGTTTAAGACAAAGTATCTTGGTGTTACCAGTGGCCGGAGAGACTTTGGCGAATTCAGCGTTTATAATCCTACAAAGAGACTATCCGCCGAGTAATTCACTCTTCTAGCTTCACCTGTTTCTGTTTCATCTCTGTTCTTTTCCCAGTTTTGGATTGTCATTAGTAGTTTGTTGTATTCTTCTGTAGACATTTGTACTTTGTTTTTAGTCAAAACGATACCAGGATTTTGCCATCATTAGCTCTTCAGTTTTGAACTGCGGCTCAAGAATCAAAATATACATTACATATATATTTAACTGTTCTATGGAGCAATCATGTCTAATTAGTCTGTGAAACAGCAAATATGTAGCTTTCAGGAAATGAACCATGACCAAAATGTTCCTATAGAAGATTTTTTTAATGTTAAGGGAGCAAAATGAAACACATTTGGAACTTTGGTTAAAACACTTCGATTTTCTTATTTTAGAAACAGATGTACTATGTTGTTCAAAAAAAAAAAAAGAAACAGATGTACTATATTTGCTGAAATAAGAACAAATTTAAATACAACTATTAATTTTAGTTTGACATCTCTTAACTTAACATCCGTTGATGAAACTTTAATTATGTCTAGTTTATGTCTTTTCTCTCGAGCGTTTGAAGTAAATGGCGGAAACTAGCGGCTGCGAATATACATATCACAATTTTATCCATGACACTAAAGAAACTTTTGACAAAAATGATTTTTTTTTCTCTTTCAAAGGCATTCGGTTTGGCTCGGTTCGAGTTTTTCGAGTTTATGAAACTCAAGTGGAAATTGGAATGTGAATTGCTCTAGAGAGAAAACACAGGGTAATCATGTATATCATGATAACATAGGTGTGGTTTTACACTGCTATGGCTGAAGTTTAATAAATCTTTCATTTGGATTTAGAGAAAACATAGGATAATCATGTAAATATGAAACAACTAGTTGATATGGGCATTCAAAGTCAGTGTCATGGCTTCTTATATCTTAAACCATACCTATACAATGCTTGTCATCCACAAACCACTTTTTCTTTAATTTAATAAGGTTTAGGGTTTAAGGGTTAGAAGGATTTAGGGTTCGAGAGGGTTTAGGTTTAAGGTTTTGGAGGTTTAGGGTTTGGTAGATTTTAGGGCTTGATGGAGTTTGGGTTAGGGTTCAATGAGGTTAGGGTGTGGAAGGGTTTAGGGTTTGGTAAGGGTTTAAGGTTTTGAAGGGTTTAAGGGTGTGGAAGGGTTAAGGGTTTGGTTAGGGTTTAAGGTTTTGAAGGGTTTAAGGATTTGGAAGGGTTTAGGATTTGAAAGGGTTTACGGTTTGGTAGGGTTTTTAAGGGTTTGGAAGGGTTTTAGGGTTTAGTAGGGTTTAGGGTTTAGGGTTTAGTAGATTTTAAAGCTTGGAAGAGTTTAGGGTTTAGAAGAGTTTGGGTTTTGAATGGTTTAAGGTTGCGTAGGGTTTAGGGTTTGGTAGGGTTTAGGAACTTTTAGGGTTTAGGGTTTGTTAGGGTTTAGGGTTTGTTAGGGTTTAGGACATGTTAGGGTTTAGGGTTTAGGGTTTAGAAGGGTGTATGTGGTTTGAAGGGTTTAGGTGTTGGAAGGGTTTCGGGGTTGTTAGGGTTAGGGGTTATAAGAGTTAAGGGTTTATAAGAGTTTAGGGTTTAGAAGGGTTTAGGGTAGAAGGGTTTATGGTTTATTTGGGTTTAGGGTTTATTAGGGTTTAGGGTTTATGGTTGGTAGGGTTTATGGTTTAGGGGTTTGTTTGGGCTTAGGGCTTGGAAGGGTTTAGAGTTTGTTAGGGTTTAAGGTGTGTTAGGGTTTAGGGTTTGTTAGAGTTTAGGGTTTAGAAGGGTTTATGGCTTATAAGGGTTTAGGGTTGGATGGATTTAGGGTTTAGGGTTTGGATGGGTTTTGGGTTTGTAAGGGTTTCTTGTTTGGAAAGGTTTAGGGTTTGTTAGGTTTAAGGGTTTATCCTTCATATGATTTCCCTAAACCCTAACAAACCCTAAACCCTAAATCCTTTACCCTAACAAACCCTATCAACCCTTAACCCTTTAAAACCCTTAACCCTATCAACCCTTAAACCCTAACAAACCTTAAACTCTTTAAACTCCTAAACCCTACCAAACCCTAACCCTTCTAAACCCTAAAAACCCATAAAACCCTTTGAAACCCTAAACCCTATTAACCCCTAAACCCTAACAAAACCTAAAAGCCCTTCAAAAACTTAAACCCTACCTAATGTTAACCTCTTCCAAACCCTAAACCTTTCCAAACCCTTAATATATTATATTGTTCTCCAACACCACTAAGAATTCTGAGCGAAAGCATATTCGTTGTGGCATGGCAGAGTATAGAGAGGTTGAACTACACACATCTGTCAAGAACGCGAAGCAAAATGCGGCTGACACACGTTTTAAGAGGCTTGAAACATGTTATATTTGGTGATGGGGAAACAAGGATACACACACAAATGGAGATATTAGATATCATAACCAGTTTTACGGTTCACCTTAAGTTTGGAAAGTGTCGTGATCATGAATTGTGATGGTTTGGTTTGCGTATCCAGGGGGTGGTTGTCTCTAGTGTATCATGCTGCTTTAGCCTCACATAGGCAAAAACACAGGAAACCTAAGAAGCAGCTACACGATGTGTCTAAGGAAGTAGAAGATGATGAAGAGATACAAAAGAAGATTATGCGAGTAATGGATGGTAGTATGGGGAAACAAGGATACACAGTCATTCAGGGGAAGCTATTTTACAAACACACATTGGTTATTCCGAGAAAGTCACAATATAGTGAATTGATATTACAGAAATGTCTTGATGACTACAAGGCGGTCGTTCTGGAGTTTTAGAAACAGTAAAAAGAAAACAAGCTTAGTTTGTAGAGGCAGTAAAATTCATGGGGCAAGACGATGAAGATTTACTTGAGGTCATGCTATGCTTCTTAGGTGTTTGTAGTTGCACAATAGTACATACATGGAGTTGTTGGAACTGGATCTATGCATTGCTATCGGAGTGGCATAAATACATGTATGTGCTTGCAGATTGGTACAGACTTACACGTATGGAGTTAGTCCATAGATTTTTGAGCCAATTATCTATACTTATGTACTGTGAGATTGAAAGGTACTGTTTTTGGCACCATTGGAAGAGTAGATATATGCAAATAAGCTCCGCACTACTAGCATCGACAATACCGAAAACTTGGACAGAATCAGAGTTTCTATTTGTTACAGACACATGGAGACTGCAGAAGCAAAATGAGACAAGGTGCTACAAGCATCTTGGTTTGGTTGCATTGCGGATCAAATTTGGAATCCTTGTGAAAGGAAGATAACAAAAACAGAGGAGCAGCAAAGAGACAAAAGAACAACATAAGAACTTATTTTTCTTTCATTTTGTGTTGTTAAGATTGATACTTGTCAGTAAGTTTAGTAATCATCAGTGATATATACTTTTGTAATGAAGTTTTATGCACATTGTTCTATGGATCAGGGAGAAGGTAACAATCAGTAAGAAGAAAACTAACATCATCATACAAGGGAGGGTATGAGAAGACAATTATTGAGTGGAACGACACTAAAAACGCCAATGGCACTTTCAATAGCTTCTCTTTTGAGATCTTCGCGGACAATTTCAGAGCGCTCAACACCAGTTTCAAGGTAACATCAAAAATCAGCAATCAAATTGTCTTCTGAATTTAATTAATGCATAAGTTTCCTCATACATAAACTTTTTTTTGGAGAACATAGATGTTTCGGGGAAGGAGCAAAATCCAAAGGGAGAGTTGGATATGCGAAACAACTGAGAGATTCTGAAGCCTCTACATTCACAACCATATCTTACATCTATCTTGCTTTTGAGATTTCACTTGTTCAGATTCTACTATGAATAAAGTCTATTTTGTTATTTCTGGATACTCTTGAACTGATGGAATCTTGATAGAACGCAAGTTTACATGATGGTTTTACAAGGAAATTGCCAAGAATGTTGTGCCGGTTTTAGGCTGTATGGTTTTGTTCTTGAGATGAAACACTTCGCCTGTATCTGTTCTTTTCCCAATTCTGGATTGTCATCAGTCTGGATCATTAGTTGTATTCTTCTGTAGACATTTGTACTTCGTTTTTAGTCAAAACAATAACAGAATTTTGCCATCACTAGCTCTTCGGTTTTGAACCGCGGCTCAAGAATCAAAATATACATTACATAGAGATTCAAAAACTGTTCTATGGAGCAATCATGTCTAATTAGTCTGGAGCCTTGTTGGAGTTCTCTGTAGCCACCAAGAATCTTCTATAATGTTAAAGACTGAGACCTGTGATCAATGCCGTTGAAGATGAAAGTTCCCAACATTGGAACAAACTGCTTAGTGATGAGCTGCAAAACATAGCGAAACCATAAACGGTAAACATCTATCCAACACATTTGATAGTGCAGAGGCCAATTAAAGAGACAGAGATATGAACCAAACCTTGATCACTTCTTGAGATGTGATTCCTCCTACGAAAGCAGCGACCACATGAAGCTCTGCGGCACCAAATCTACACATCTCATTGCAAAGCTCTTCCGAAAGTACGTGGTCGTTAATACCCATTTCGTTAAGAACGCTCAGGGCTATAGTTTTTAACCGGGATGCGTCCTCATCTATATCTCTACAACAAAAAAAACAAGAGACATGTTAATAGCCTAGCAAAGCCAAAATTGTTCCGGATAGAATCAACTTTTGCCGGAATGCGTTCTCTTACCCATCAAATTGTCCGGGAAACTTCTTATAGGTCGCAGCAAATCTATCAACAGCTCTAAGAAGAATGTAAAATCCGATTGCGCTACTGCGAGAGGAGTAAATAGAAAAAGTGGTAAGAACCTTAAGAGCTAACACCAAGTCTACATATGAAAAAGATTAATTTCGATGAAAGACATTCGAACCTGTCCTCACTAGCTAAACACTTGTGCAGTTCTGTTACAGAAGGATTGCTGAGCTCGTCCTCTATCATACGATATCTACATACCTACAAAGCACATATCCGAATGCTTTACTTTTACACAAAAACATGCAATCAGTTTTGATCACACACTACACATTCAGTCTTACCTTTAGTTTTCTTGCATTCTTGCAGAAGCTCTTGATAGTTGGCGTTGAGATGCTACTTGGGTCTCGACCGATTTTCACTAAAATGTTTTTCACTCTTTGCTCCATGGAAAGACAGTCAGCTTCAGCTTTGGTTTGGTAGATTTTCTGCAAATTGATGTAGTGCCTGCAAAATAAAAAATTCAGCTATATAGTAATGTGATAAAGGTTTGATGATGAATTAAATCCTCCTCCCAAACGAAAGAAGAGGAGAACTAACTCTGTCGAAGATGTCATATCGGGCATGGAACCTTCAAGTGGTGCCTCCCCACCA
Source organism: Draba incana (assembly GCA_963576765.1). Classification (NCBI taxonomy): domain Eukaryota; kingdom Viridiplantae; phylum Streptophyta; class Magnoliopsida; order Brassicales; family Brassicaceae; genus Draba; species Draba incana. Next base: position 4,486,081 of record OY755214.1, on the reverse strand, counting down.
CCTTCATTAGAAATAAACTCCTGCAGGTGATGTATATAATCAGTAAGGTAAGCATTCATGTCCATGAGAAGCAGACAAAAGCCGACATGGTTCAAAGAAAACTCAACACACACATCTCAACTAATTCCAGTTTTGATATATTCACAGAAATGAGTTTTAATGTAATGTAAGGACTTTCAAGTTACAAACCTTGAGGGCTGCTACCATTATCCAAAAATCTGAGGAATTAGAGCCAACTTCAGCACAACTGTCGTTGATAATTTCTTGAACCTCTCGGCCTGGAGGAACAAAACAGATTTAGTTCAATGTGAGAAATATAGCGAGTGGACTTCTGACATTTTTCTCGTTAATTACTAAGAACCTGACGAGATGTATACTTACTGATTCCTCTAGGAGCAAAAACTTTGAAAGCGGCTTCAATGGCTTCTTTGTAATTATCTTCATCCATCGATACCATCTTAGACTTAACTAAATCCTAAGATTTCAAGGAAAAGGAATTAGACTAGAACAAAGAATCACAAGACAAGTAACAATTTGCTGAGTAGCAAAAAGTAAGGATACCTTAAACTCCTTTTTCTCTTCCCTGGTTGATGGAAGTTTGTTGCCATGGTTTTGAGCCCATTCTTCAGCAATCTTGATAAGAATGACGACGTAAGGAATGTGCTTATGAACAACAGGATCTGTTGTATTTAGATCAATGGTCTCCACAAATCTGCCGTCCATTTTTAGATCAATGATTTCCACAAGGTTAAAGAAACGCCAACAAAACATAATGAGTCAAGAGATGGAAGTAAGAGTACCTCTTGAGTTCAGGCCATGGATTATTCAAACGGAGGTCATCAAGAAAATGATCAGGCTTTGAATCGACTATAGCATGTTCCTGATAAGAAAACAAAGATATGAGACATACCATGACTATAGCCAATAACACTCAACTACAATGATATTTACCTTTACACTGATACGAACAAATCCAGTAAGGCCATAGGAGCGAGCAGAAACCAACATAACATTTGCTTCTCGGCAGATTCTATCTAGCTTCACCATCGAATCTTCCACTAGCTACAATAATCAAAACTAATAAGGCAATGCTCTCTCAAGAACTAAGAGATTGTTAAAAATCAAAACTTTGCAGTCTATATGCACACACACACACACACACACACACTTTCTAGAGAAAAAGGTTAATGCTTTAGTGTACCTGAGTGGCCACAACGAGAGTGAACTGAGAGAAGAAAGATGGGTTTGTTAATATCAAAGAATCTGGATTCTTTTCAATAAACTTGGATTTAACAGCATCATTAAGCTCTTGAAGAAAAGTACAAACACACTTGGCTTTTGACTGACCAACACTCTTCTCGTCCACTTTAAAAACACAAAATTGACAAAGTAAGTACACAATACACACAAAAACACAAAGAAATAAACAAATATACATAAGCAGAGAAGAATAATACCCATGAAATTGTTTCCAAGGTCGCCACTTTCTACTTTGGACCCATCAACAATGGTGATACTTCCTATTCCACCAAGGACGAGATTTTTTAGGGTTTCTGAGCCAGTGGATCCACAATTTAGCAAACATATGCTCGCGGTTTCAAGATGTGGGCCTACATAAATGGGCCCCACGGCGGCATTGACTATAATACACTACGGATATGATCTTCAAAGCTCAAACCAGAAGTAGCTCTTCAGTCACACGTTTTTTCCATTTCTATTCGATTTCTTGTTTCAACGAGAAAGACGAAGATGATTTTCTGGGTATGATTTGGTCACTAGTTTTTCTTTTTCTTTTTTTTTCCCTTTTGGAATCTAGCTCCTATCGATCATATGATTTTTTTATTTGGCTTTTGTTCTTGACTTTTCCTGTTAATCATTCGTTGCTTAGTGTTAAAATTTTCCTTTTTTAGCTTATGCCTTCAATGTGTTTGCGTATATTCCTCAGAGAACTTAAAGGTTGCTGAAAGAGAGAAGAGAATTGCTCACTGTAGAACAGAGTCTTCTCTGATAAGCTTGCCTTTTTGATTCGGTTCTTGTTCTTACTCTAACAAGGCTCTGTTACGTTTGCTTAATTATCTTCTAGGAATTTGTTCTTTGAGAGTTTTTGTATATATAAATCAGTCTTCATATCCACATTGTTGCCTTTTTTAGCTAATTTCTCAATTTGATTCGAATGTTTGATTGCTCCTCGCTTAGATCTTGACTTTTATACGATTATTTTAGTTTATCATATTGATCATACAAGTCAAATTAAAAACCTCACCTTGATTTGTTCTCTCTGATTCTTGTCTAGAAAGGTGGATTGGTCTCTATTCTTATCATCCTTGGATGCTGAAGAGCCACTTGATCAGAAAAGATGGTTCTTGTTCCTTAATTTGATTGCATTTTATCCATGGGACTGGGAAGTGACCCATGTGTGGTTGTAGTGGCATTGATTGTGGCTGTTCTGGTTGCTCCATTGAGTTGCCAAAGGCCTCAAGTGGTGAACATTGGTGCTGTTTTCACTTTTGATTCGGTTATCGGAAGAGCTGCAAAAGTAGCTCTCGAGGCAGCTGTCTCCGATGTGAATGCTGATACAAGGGTTCTCAAAGGAACGAAGCTACGGCTGTTCATGGAGGACTCTGTCTGCAATGTCTTTCATGGTTCTTTTGGAGGTACCGTGGCTGTTCTTGTAATTCTTTTGTATTTAAACACTTATGACCCTCATCAATGGGCTCACTATAGTGATTCTTGTTTTGTAGCTTTTGAAGTGCTTGAGAAAGATGTGGTGGCTATGATCGGTCCAATTTCATCCTCCATCGCTCATACACTATCCGATATTGCTAAAGGACTCCAGTTTCCTCTCGTCTCATTTGCAGCAACTGATCCAACTCTCTCTGCCTTTCAGTTTCCCTTCTTTCTTCGGACTACACCTGACGATGCCCACCAACTGTCTGCCCTTGTGGATCTGATCAATTTTCATGGATGGAAAGAGGTGATATCAGTGTACTCAGATGATGAGCTCGGAAGAAACGGAGTTTCTGCTCTAGATGATGAACTGTACAAGAAAAGATCCAGAATTTCCTATAAAGTGCCGATCTCAGTGCATTCTGATGAAAAATTCATTACTGATGCTTTGGAAAAGTCCAAGTCCATTGGTCCTCGAGTCTATATTCTTCATTTTGGCCCTGACCCATTGCTCAGAATTTTTAGTATAGCACAAAAGTTGCAGATGATGACCCATGAATACGTGTGGCTCGCCTCGGATTGGCTCTCAGTAACCTTAGATTCTTCTTTGAGTGACCAAAGTACTTTAAAACGTCTCGAAGGAGTGGTGGGGCTTCGTCAACACATCCCAGAATCCGTAAATATGCAACACTTCACACATAAACTGCAGAGCAATACATCAATGAATGCATACGCGTTGCATGCCTATGATACAGTGTGGATGATTGCATATGGTATCGAGAAGTTGCTGAATGAAGGAATCAACATAACTTTTTCTTACTCCGAGAATTTACTCCATGCACAAGGAACTAAACTGCACCTGGAGAGAATCAAAATGTTCAACAGCGGGGAGCTACTACTTGAGAAACTTCTGCAGGTGAACTTTACTGGTATAGCTGGTCAAGTTCAGTTTGGTTCTGGTAGAAATGTCATTGGCTGTGACTACGAAATCATCAATGTAGACAAAACCGGTGTTCATACTGTTGGTTTCTGGTCGAAAAAAGGAGGCTTTTCGGTTGTGGCTCCAGAAACCCGACAAGCACAGAAGAAGACTGGCTTTGTTTCTCATGAAAAACTTGGAAACATAACTTGGCCTGGTGGTGGCCGTGAAAAGCCGCGTGGTTGGGTCATTGCAGATTCCACAAATCCATTGAAGATTGTTATACCGAATAGAGTGAGTTTTGTCGAGTTTGTGACCGAAGAAAAGAACAGTAGCCATCATATCCAAGGGTTTTGCATCGACGTCTTCACTGAAGCACTGAAGCTCGTCCCTTACAGTGTTCCTTACATATTTGAGCCATTTGGGAATGGCAATTCAAGTCCTAATTATAACCAGCTTATTCAAATGGTTGCGGATGGTGTAAGTATAAACTGACTGGGAAAGCCTCAGAGATCACTGAACATTCTCAGAGTAACTTTTACTGATAATATGGTTGGGCATCTCCCTATTTTCCCCTTTTTCCTCTGTTTTTAGGTATATGATGCAGCTGTAGGGGATATTGCAATAGTTCCAAGCCGGTCAAAATTAGTAGATTTCTCGCAGCCATATGCTTCCACAGGCCTTGTGGTGGTGATTCCGGCTCACAATGATAATGCAACTTGAATTTTTGTGAGACCCTTCACCATCAAGTTATGGTCCGTTGTTCTAGCCTCATTCTTGGTTATTGCTGTAGTCATCTGGATCCTTGAACATCGTATTAATGAAGATTTCAGAGGGCCACCCCGAAGACAACTCGTCACAATGATGTTCTAAGTCCAGCTCATAATATTCACTGAACTTGATAGTTAATTCTTGTAGTTTCATCTGACATGTTTAGTTTGATTTGTCCTTGCAGGTTCAGCTTCTCATCTCTTTTCAAGCGAAACCGTGCGTTACATTTACGAATCTGTCTGATACATATTTGATTCTAATTGATCGTCTCTATCAATTCATATCTGTGATTTTGCTGTTTTATCCTGTTCTGTCTACAGAGGAAGATACGATAAGCAATCTAGCAAGACTAGTGATGATTGTATGGCTTTTCTTATTGATGGTCCTAACCGCGAGCTACACAGCGAACCTCACCTCAATCCTCACAGTTCAACAGCTTCCCTCTTCCATTACCGGCATTGACAGCTTGCGGGCAAGCGAGGTGCCTATTGGTTACCAGTCTGGGACGTTCACTTTAGAGTACTTAACATACAGTCTTGGAATGGCTCGGTCTAGGCTGGTTCCACTTGACTCGACCGAGGAGTACGGCTCTAAAGCTGGGACCAAGAAATTGGGGAGGCGTGGCTGCCATTGTCGATGAGCTCCCTTACATCGAACTGTTTCTAGCAGCACGGACGGGTTTCAAGATTGTCGGAGAGCCCTTTATGCACCGCGGCTGGGGTTTTGTAAGTACATTTCCTACGCTTCTCCGAATTCAATCACAAAAAGATTTGTAACGTTTTCTTCGTTCGACAGGCGTTTAAGAGAGATTCTCCACTGGCTATAGACATGTCAACAGCGATCTTAAAACTCTCCGAGTCAAGAAAATTACACGAGCTTCGGAAGAAATGGTTATGCAAGACACACTGCGCAGAGAAAACGAATTGGAACCCTGAGCCAAACCAACTTCACCTCAAGAGCTTCAAAGGGTTGTACCTTGTCTGCGTCGGAATCACGGTCACTGCGTTTTTAGTGTATGTTCTCAGAATGATACGCCAGTTCGTCCGGTACAGACGGATGGAGAGGACAAGCTCCATGCCTCGCGCTTCTTGGTCGTCTTCTCCTACAATGCGGTTAAGAGAATTAGTGTTTGATTTTGTGGAGTTTGTGGATGAGAAAGAAGAAGCTATCAAGAGAATGTTCAGAGGAAGTGATGACTCAAATAATCCATCTCATGTTGTGCAAGTCCAATCTGATCCTGAGGTACAACGAAATTGATTAGTAGATTAATTCCACTCTTATAGATTTACAAATCTTTCTTCATTAGATTTGATAGCTACAATATAGAAACTGGTAATTGCCAGTGATTATTATTACCATGATTATGGATTTTATAGTATTTAGTATATCACTGGCAAACAATTCAAAGGTCATGCAAATTTGGATGTATATGTTTGTATAATATATAAAAGCTTGGATTTTTATTCTTTAATCGTTGCCACGTTCTATGCAAGAACTCATGAACTTTTCTTTAATCCAACTTGAATCATTTTATCTTATTATTTATAATTTCTTTTGGAATACTATTCTGTTATGTCTGACCAACTATTTGCTAATTTATTGATTTTATTTCTTCTTTCTAATAATTTATTATCATCATCATCCATGGAGTTTTTCAGCTGTGAGATGATCTCAGCTCTGTTTCCGACGTGGGTACTGATCGGTACAGAATCATTACAGAATCCATTTTCAAGTATACATTTTGGGAAATTTTCAAGAACCCTTTTTTTATATATTTGTTTGACCCAAATATATATTTTTTCTGTTGATGTTGATGTTAACGGTCGTTAATGCCTCTTCGATCGAATCATAAAAATCAGTCCTTTAGGGTTCGACAAAACTAAAGATGAGATTTTTCGTGATGATTATGCTTTTATGTGTTTCTCTTTTCTGGGTTTTGCCAACGGAAAGTGCAGGTCGAGAAAGTTTCTCTTCTTCTCGACCAAGCTCTGTAAATGTTGGAGCTTTGCTTACTTATGATTCTTTCATTGGAAGAGCTGCGAAACCCGCGTTAATGGCGGCTATTGAAGACGTTAATGCTGATCAGAGTATTTTAAAGAGAACCAAGCTCAATATTGTCTTTCATGACGCAAATTGCAGTGGATTTTTTGGCACCATGGGAGGTAAAATAGCTTCTTGTTAGATATGCCTGAAAGTTGCTTGTGAAAATGCCTCAACGAAACTCTGTTTTCATTAATCTTTTGTTTTTTCATGAATTGCTTTGTGGTATGAGGAAGGAGATTGGTGATATGTTTTCTTATAATGTAGCTTTACAGGTAATGGAGAACAAGGTGGTTGCAGCTATTGGTCCACAATCTTCAGAGATTGGTCATATAATCTCTCATGTAGCTAATGAGCTACATGTACCTCTTTTGTCATTTGCAGCAACAGATCCGACTCTTTCTTCGCTTCAATTCCCTTATTTCCTTCGTACCACACAGAACGACTACTTCCAGATGAATGCTATAGCGGATTTTGTATCTTTTTGCCGATGGAGAGAAGTTGTTGCAATCTTTGTGGATGATGAGTATGGTAGGAACGGTATATCTGTATTAGGCGATGCTTTAGCCAAGAAACGTGCCAAGATCTCTTACAAAGCTGCATTTACTCCTGGTGCGGATAATAGTTCAATCAGTGACTTATTGGTTTCGGTTAATTTGATGGATTCTCGCATCTTTGTTGTTCATGTGAATCCTGATTCGGGTTTAAACATATTCTCTGTGGCTAAGTCTCTTGGAATGATGGGAAGTGGCTATGTTTGGATCACCACTGATTGGCTTCTTACAGCTTTGGATTCTATGGAACCATTGGATACTCAAACTATGGAACTCTTGCAAGGAGTGGTTGCTTTTCGCCATTACACACCTGAGAGTAACAAGAAGACACGGTTTAAGGCAAGATGGAAAAACCATGGCTTCAATTCTTACGCGATGTACGCTTATGATTCTGTTTGGTTAGTCGCTCGAGCTCTTGATGTTTTCTTCAGTGAAGGCAATACAGTGACTTTCTCCGATGATCCGAATATGAAGAAAACTAACGGTAGCAAGATTAAGCTATCAGCACTTAAAGATTTCAATGAAGGAGAGAGGCTCCTGCAGATCATTCTTGAGGCGAATTATACAGGTCTGACCGGGCAAATCGAGTATGATTCAGAGAAGAACCGGGTTAATCCAGCCTACGACGTTCTAAACATAAAAAGTACAGGTCCATACAGGGTCGGGTACTGGTCGAACCATACAGGTTTCTCAGTTGAGCCTCCAGAGACATTATACTCTAAGCCTTCGAATACATCTACAGATAATCAACGTCTTAATGCGATCATATGGCCAGGGGAAGTAACAAAGCTGCCTCGGGGTTGGGTCTTCCCTGACAATGGAAAGCCGCTGAAAATCGGGGTGCCTAACCGTGTAAGCTATAAAAACTATGTCTCTAAGGACAATAATTCGCTTGGCGTTAAAGGCTATTGCATCGACATCTTTGAAGCTGCTGTTCAATTGCTTCCATACCCCGTTCCACGTACTTATATACTATACGGGGACGGGAAGAGAAATCCCTCGTATGACAATCTCATTAGTGAAGTTGCTGCAAATGTGAGTCTCACTCTTCTCTCATTTACTTAGGCTAGTACATGAATAGTATACTAACCTGTCTGATTTATGTTTTGTCTCCAGAATTTCGATGTAGCAGTTGGGGATGTTACAATCACTACGAACAGAACCAAGTTTCTAGATTTCACACAGCCATTTATGGGATCAGGGCTTGTGGTGGTAGCTCCAGTGAAGGGGACTAAGTATAGTCCTTGGTCGTTCTTGAGGCCATTCACTGTAGAGATGTGGGCCGTGACCGGCGCCCTTTTTCTCTCTGTGGGAGCCATCATTTGGATTCTTGAACACCGTTTTAATGAAGAATTCCGTGGACCTCCTAGGCGTCAAATCATCACCGTCTTCTGGTTAGTTGACTTACCTAACATAAGATATGACAAAGATGAACGAACAATACAATTAGTGAACCGAAACAATAATGTGGTCTTTAACAATGCAGGTTTAGCTTCTCAACAATGTTCTTCTCTCACAGTATGTACTCGATTACTGTCAATGAGAAGAAAATAACGAGTTTTAATTTTTTTTATCAAGTTGTTTATTATTCTTCCTTTCTTGATCATCAGGGGAGAATACGGTGAGCACGTTGGGGAGATTTGTGCTACTCATATGGTTATTCGTGGTTCTGATCATCAACTCAAGTTACACAGCAAGTCTCACTTCGATCCTCACCGTACAAAAGTTAACATCTCGGATAGAAGGAATGGATAGTCTTATAGCGAGCAATGAACCCATTGGAGTCCAAGACGGTTCATTTGCAAGGAAATATCTAGTCAATGAACTTAACATAGCTCCATCAAGACTTATTCCGCTGAAAGACGAAAAAGAGTATCTCTCTGCTCTTCAACGTAGTCCTAGAGAGGGTGGAGTGGCAGCCATTGTCGACGAGCTTCCTTACATTAAAGCTCTCTTGTCAAACAGCAACTGCGAGTTCCGTATAGTTGGACAAGAATTCACCCGGACAGGCTGGGGATTTGTATGTAACAAACCTGATTGGTCTCTCTACTCTTTATTTATAGTTTTTGCTTACCGGGTCTCGAATCTTGCAGGCGTTTCAGAGAGACTCACCTCTAGCTGTAGACATGTCGACAGCGATCCTGCAACTGTCTGAAGGAGGAAAACTCGAGAAAATCCGGAAGAAATGGCTTACCTACAACCATGAATGCACGATGCAGAAGTCAGATACAGAAAACTATCAAATCTCGGTACAGAGTTTCTGGGGACTCTTCCTAATCTGTGGCATAGTTTGGTTCCTCGCACTCACAGTCTTTTTCTGGAGAGCTTTTTGGCAATGCCAACGGTTAAAACCAGAAGACAGCGATGAAGGAAGAGCGAGCGAAGAGCCTGGTCCTGGTCCTGCTAGATCATCAAGGAGAAGTTTTAGGGCTGCGAGTTTCAAGGACTTGATCAAAGTTGTTGATAAGCGAGAAACAGAGATCAAAGAGATACTTAAGCAGAAAAGCAGTAAGAAACTCAAAGCTAGCCAAAGCTCACCTGAAATTCCATAGACACTGTTACATAGATCATAAAGAGTTACACAATTTGTTTAAAATGACTACAGATATAACATTACATACACAAAGTAAATAGATTGCATTATCTTCTTTTTTTTTCAATTTGTAAAAAGAACAATTCACAAATTGGGTTTTCTCAAAGAAGAATTTGGTGGAATTAAGAATTTTTCTAAAGTGTTACCATCTAAGTTCATAGATTTAGAAATGAAACTAAACATCACAAAAGCATTAACCTTTTATATAGGTAACAAAAGGAAACAAAAAATTCGAAAGCCACCAGAAATGTAAAACCAAATTTGAAGCTTAAATAGAGAAAAAGAGTACTCAATATCTCTTAACAAGGTTCCTAAAATCAAAGAGAAAACAAACAAAATTCTTAACATTTTCAAGCCATTCGGGTGAAGTCAATTCCGAACCTCATAAGAAACTAATCAAATAGTTTCCTGCGAGGTTCGTCATTGACTCCTCTCCGTTTGAAGCTTTCCAATAACTCTTAAAAAAAAAAAAACTCAAAGACTCTCTCTTTCTTCCTTGATCCAATCTTCTGTTTCTTGCATAATTCCTTTGGATCATTTCCCTGAAAAATCAAAATGAAAAGAATTCATCAGTACGATATACGCGTAGTAAGTAATAATGTTTACGAAGGTTGATTCAATTACTTACCGAATGGAAGGAAGTGGTTCAAGCAGAGTGATAAGGAAACAAAGTCTTGATCCTATGCATAGTCGTACGAATCAGATTCTCAATAGTTGCAACAGAGCTATAAGTCAGCTTAGAAGAAGGAACTGTATCAACCAGCATTTGAAATGATGCGGTTATAAGCGAGCCTCCTCCTCCTCCTAGCTGACCCGTACCATCCGGAAGAATAACAAAACCCGAAGGAAGTACAGCCACATAATCAGATTCACCTCCTTTGAGAACAGACTCAATTGCAGCTATATCAACAGGTGCATAGATCACAAATGAAGCTGTTGCATTTGTAGAGCTCTCTTGAACTATTATCATATCATTCTGGTTAGCATTCAGCCCCTGTAACCAAAAATACAATCGGTCACAAACCAAATATCCAAAAAAACATAACTTAGTAAACAAACCAAATTCATTCTAGTTGATATTAGTTGATATGTTAAAATTCTTACACAAAGATTAAAACATCATTTGATTTTTAAAAAAATAAAACATGTTTTTTCATTAACTCCAAAATGATTCAACCGAAAAAAAAAATATACAGACTTCAAACAGTTAAAAACAGCAAAAACAAAATAATTTTTTTATAGAAAGTTGAAAACGTCACTTCAAGTTAAAAAAAGAAATCTTTGTAAAATGAGTAATATTTGTTTTACCCGGAGTACAGTTACACAGTTCCTAATGTTTCTCCCATTTGCAATCTGTGAAATCTTATGAACTGTTCCTCCAGAAGATAGAACATCCCACTACAAACACTTGTTTGTTTACACATTAACAATCTTGAAAAGAATCAAACAAAAAAAATGAGTTTCATGTTCTAAAAGTTAGTACCTGGGTTCGATTATTCTCATCACGAAGGAAGTCAAAGAGAGTCTTGGGAGGAATAGGGACCCAAAATGAAGTAGCTGCACAAAGAACATTACCTGGAGGCCTTCCTGGATCACCCACACTCCTACTAGTCGTAATGCTAATATCATCTCCTGCACCACCAGAATTCATACGCAACATATGTTCATTCGAAGTTGTCACACCCGCGAAGAAGTCTCTCGTCATTCGCTCAGCTAATTTCAGAACTTCACCCTTTGTTTGGTCCGTTATTGCTGCACCAAAACTCACACAATGGTTAGAAAGAAAGAATGTATATATCTCTTTAAAGCCAATGTTATAATGAGTGGTGAAAAAAAAATACTTATTAGACCATCCGGTTCTAAGGATGGGAAGTTTGGAGAATTGATGCAGGCTAACCGCTCGCACTGACGGTCCAATGCTGCAACCCAACAGTTAGCACCAAAAGCTTGACCGGTAGCAATTAAATGCTTATACAAGTAGTGAACTCCTCCTCTATCATCTACCTCCACATGCTCAATCCATGTAACCTTTCAAAACCAACAAAATAAACCATTTAAATTTTTTAAACTCTATGATCATTATAAGACAATTAATTCTTTTAGTAATTATACCTTGGAGAATCCATTCAGAATTTCTTGAATTAGGCAACCAGAGGGTCGTTTACGACATTTAAGTTCGAGGTTTGGAAAAAGGTGGTCGATAGAAACATCGACCACTGCCCATAAACCATCTCCGTGCTGTTTACAGTAGCGAACGAAGTAGCTTTCGCGTGTAGGTACTAGCGGCGAAAGCACTTTGAATACAGCACTCATCTATGAAGTAATAATAGCAAATATTGGTTACATTGTACATGTTAATTGTTACAAATCATTTTGTGATAACTCCTCACCTACATATATTAATATATGTAGAAAAGTAATTAGAAAAAATTACCAGTTGAACAGATCCATCCAAGTTTCCAGCGACTCCAGTCAATAAAACTTCATGAGTCCTTGCTCTAGCAATCATTCCACCAAACATCATGTACCATTGATTCTGCAAATACCGTTAATTAGTTACATTAAACACTAATGTATGTTACTAAGAAGACTATATAATTAGGATCATATATAATTGATTGATATTGGTTAATTTACCACATCCATGAGCATCTTAACAATGTTGGTATGATTCATAAGCACCATTGCGGTATCCTTCGATGCCTCGGACCTAAACCCGTTGTTCAGTCTAGGCCCGAGTCCTTTTCCAAACGTATTTGTGTACTCATCGAAGTTCAAAACCAAGCTAGTGCCATTAACTCCACCCATCCAAAGCGGTTCACCCACTTGAGCCATCGTCATAAGCTCCTCCATGGCTTCAGCTGCTAACTCTATGATCATCGGCTTATTGGCATCGGTTGGTCCAGTGATTGACCTCCAGAGGTTTTCGCCATTTCCATACACAGTAATTTCTCTTCCAGCAGTTCCCATCCCGAGCTCCAAAGATCGAGGAATAGACGAGATAACAGGATAATTCCTGACCGGATTGCCTGTCCACTTTTCTGCCATCAAGGATAATTGACCGACCTATAAAACACACACACAAACACAAAAAGATGGATCTATCATTTATGCTTCAATCATTATAGTCTCTCTAATGAATTTATGCGCAATTGTTATTAACATTATGTTGTATATAAAAAATATGGATCTAGTTCATAAATTATATTGTACCTCTTCATGTAACTGAGAGTTTTCGACGCGAAGATGATGTTCTTCGTAAGACATTTCTCCAATTGCAGTTAGTTGGCCTCGACATTTAGGACATATGGAATTAGCAATAGCTTCACGGCACCGCATATTCTCAGCTCTAAGCCTCTCGTTGTCCGTCCGAAGTTGTGCATTCTCATGGCGTTCTTGATGATTCTGCGGTTTTTTGTACTTATAATTGTTAATAATATTTCTAAATAAATGAAAAAAACTAAAAGTAACGTTTCCTTGGTTTTCAAGTGAATTAACAATTTACTAAAAGAAGAAATGTGTGTTAATTACAAAACACACAGTTCCTATACATAGATATACACTTGGTGTACACATTATGTAGTTCACCGTACTCACATGTGCTAAAAACGTCTTAATACTGCAGCATTAATACATATGTATGTGTATATAACATAGAGCAACTAGCTAGAAACAATTAAAATAAAATAACCCCAAGGTAAATTCTAGTTAAACATATGTTTAAGCGAAATCATCAATCTACAATTATATATAACCACAAAATGAATTTTTTTATATATATATATAAAGATATAGATTTATAAATGTGATAAATGTATTAGATAGATACCTTATTTTGGGTGCGTTTGTTCTGGAACCAGAATTTGATCTGAAGAGGATCTAATCCCAATTGACGGCTAAGTTCTTTCCTTTGCTTATCATCTGGATGAGGACATTCTTTAAAGAATCTATTCAACAAAAAAAAAAAACATGTGATATGATTATATATAATTTGTTATTAATCTTTATATAATCTGAATTATAGACTTATAACAAAGAAAAATGAATTACGCTTCCATCTCCTGGATTTGATGGTGAGTGTGACGATGATATCGTTTTCTCTTGTTACGACGAGGATTTTCCTCGATCCCCGACCCTCCTCCATCTTGGATTTCAGTTGTATTCGCGCTATCGAATTCTTCTTCCCCGAAATTAGTTACACCATTAATGTTGTAGTTGTTATCACCATATGTATTGTTGTTCATCATATCCACTGGTACTAGTTGTTGATCGAAATTAGTTCCAGCATTGTTGTTCACGGTATCCACTGGTACCAGTTGTTGATCAAAATTAGCTCCACCATTGTTGTTGTAGTTGTGGTTACTATCTCCATCTGCATTGTTGTTCATCGTACCCACTGGTACCAATTGTTGATCGAAATTAGTTCCACCATTGTTGTTGTAGTTGTTATCTCCATCTGTATTGTTGTTCATCGTATTCACTGATACCAGCTCTTGATCGAAATTAGTTCCACCACTGTTGTTTGACTGCAACATTTCCTGTTCTCTTTCGATTTTCTTAGAGATCTTTAGAGTAAAAAGAAACTGAAATGAGTTATACTAGACATTATATTCTAACTTAACTTTAAGAAGGATATAAAATGATTCTCTTGATTTAATAACTAATGAATATTTAGAAACTAGGGCTTGTAAAAGGGTTTTGTTTTCTTTTTGTTAATGAGTATACTAAAAAAATAAAAAAAGGACCTTTTCAAGATTGGGATTTTCTTTTGACTCATACACACTCTCTCACGAGATTCATTACAACAAAAAGTTAGATTTTCCTAGTCAACCACTTTTATCTTTTCTTTTTTTATCTTTTCGTTTTCCTTGAAGATCTTAAAAATAAAAAAGAGAAACAGACAAAACAATAAATAGAAAAAGAAATTGAGGGTCCTTGTTGGAATCAAAAGACCCACCTCACATTTAACACAGATTAACAAATAATCAACCCAAACCAAATGAATTTTCATATAAACTCCAAATCAAATTAACCTCAGTATGTAAAAAAAAAAAAAACCTAACCAGCAGATCTAGATAATAAATTCATTGTTTTTTTTCAAGGATTAAGGATTATCAGAAGGATCAACATTCATTGTTTTTTTTTTTTTCCTATGGAGGTTTCGAAATTACAGAGATCAAAATAGAACAAGGAAATGGAGAGGGAGAAAATATGATAAGAGAAGTGTTAGATAATTTTCCCATAACATTTAAAATTACCATAACTAGATGAAAGACAGTCATATGTGTTTTTAAAAAAAAATGATTTACTTTGATTTTTAATAATAATATATATACATATATATATATATATATCTATATATATATTATGTCCATACAAAAACATGCGACTCCTGAGTTTATATGAATCATAGTCAAAATATATTATTATCATTAACTTTGACTAGGATTAAACTATCTATTTGTGATGAAAACTTACACTGAAATTTGAAAACTACATGTATTTTGAAGTATAGTTTATTTTCTTTCTAAAACATTATTACATTAACACGAATCAGTAGATAGATTTTAAGTATTATTTGAAAGAGCACTTCCACTGCAAGTTAGATCTTGCTAGCTTTTTCAGAAATATTATCAATTTGTTTTATACAATGAGTAAATATTATTAAATTTTGTATAGAGGAAAAAAACATGATATCATGTATATTTACGGACCAAGACCAACAAACAATAGAGAGTATTTGGAAAATGTACATATAAATTTGCGTGATGCTTTTAATTTTCCAAACAATTTTGTCATCATCGTTGTATATATAAGCATTTGCATTTAATAGACACACATATGATATATGTAACGTAAATATGCGTGGTCGTGGATACATATTTACATACAAAACGTAAAATGAGAAAGGATAACGAAGAGAATCTAGCAATACCTTTTAAAGGTTTGTCTGTCTAAACACTGAAGGATCAAAATCGTCTTTGTATCCCTCTCCAACTTTGTCTCACTCTCTTTCTACAAACAAGAAGAAAATGTAATAAATATAAGCATGTAAACAAAATGTAGTCCCACGAGCATCATAAATAAGAAATTATTTCATCATTTGATGTATGACAAACATAGACGGTATTAATTCATTATCATACCATAAAAATGGAATGATGCAATAAATAATCAAATGACAAAGGGATAAAACACAAGATGTGTAAGAGGCTTATGAGAAAAATAGTAAATATACTTTGTGGGATGAAAATTTGGAGAAATCCTTAGATTTTATGGATATCTAATGGGTTTAGTCGAAAAACCACTAAGGAAAAACCACTGACGGTTTTACGAAATCGATTTTGAGGAGAGATCGAAGTATGTGAAAGTGTTGAATAGATGTGAGGAGAGGTACTTGCAGTAATGGATTAATGAGAGACTGCTACTAAAATTAATGGTGATATATATAGTGAGAGAGAGACTTAATTTACCCTACACACTCAAAGAAAAAGAGAAGAAAAGATAGAGAGAGATTTTTTATTATAACTTTCATAATTTGTACTTTTTATGCATGTGTAACAATATAATTGGATTCCCATTTACGGTTATGAATCATTATATAATATTAATTGAATAAGTAGGTGACTAAATTTAGTTTTTTTTTCCTTTTTTGCCACTTAAAGAGAAATATAATTAAATTTGGTTTGATGTGCAGTGTAATATTTTTGTCCATTTCTGTATTTTTAATTTTGGGAAATATATATTTCTATAAAATGTTATGTGTAGACTACAAAATGTTATATATATATATATATATATATATTTGAATTTCCTATATTTAAATTTTATACTGAAAATACATCATCAAAACTTTTCTTAAAGACTAAGATAAATCAAAGATATATAACCTATTATCAATATTTTTTCCAAGTATAATATCAGTGAGACTCTATAATATTTTAAGCTATTAGTTTTGTAAATTATTTTACCAGCGATTTTTGTTTCCAAATGAATTTCATATTTAACATCAGTCGATTTTTATATGTTAAAGACACAATATGGATCGATATAATAAAAAGTAGCATTTTTACTCAATATTTATTATTTTTATTATCATGGACTAATTGATTGATCGTTAATATTCATCAAATACTTATTTACATATATGGCTTTATCTAGTAAAAAATAAATAATATAATTTTTACTTATCTTCATTGACCGATCGATTTATCGTCAATATTCAACGATTACTTACATATTTAATACAATATAGACTAATCTAGTCAAATATAAGTATTACATTCTTATTTATCATTTATTGTTATTATCATTGACCGACCGATTGATCGTTAATATTCATCAATTACATACATATTTGATATCAACGAATTTTCGCTAAAGACATAATATGGATCAATCTAACCAAAAAGTGAAAATAATAATATTACGTATTATTTATTATATTATCACTGACTCATCGTTTGATCGTTAATATTTATCAATGAAATTCCATTAATAGACGACAAATCTATAAAGTTTAGTTATATAACCGCAATAGTCAAAATATTATTCCGATTATTATTAAACGTAGCTCGTTGGTCAACTTTTTATTACTAATTTTACTATCTAAAACTTCTTTGATAAAACAAAAAAAATAATATATTTATATACAAATTTTGGTTTGAATCTATGTGTTGTAAAAGTTTCAAAGAAAATAAATCACTACATTATTAGATTTGTTGTCAGTCTACAACTCGAATGACTAGAGAATCAAATTATTTATGATGATGTATTTATAACACATTCTAATTGGCAAATTACTACAACAACAAAAAAAAAACTAATTAAAAAGAGTATTCTGCCAAATATTTCATGGGAAAATGAAATACTATATCATCAAAATCATAGTTGGATTTATGATCTATACAATTTTCGTTTGCATTGTTTACTGTAGTTTTTTTCTTAATTGTTCATAATTTTCCATGTAATTGCTCACACTTCCGAATACAATATTGAGTTATTAGTCAAGAAAATAAAATTTAAATCTATCAAATTGGGAGATAATTATCTTACACTGTTAATATTTAAATGCATGTACAGTATTTGTTATAGTATTAGCAGCTGCTGGTGAAAAACAAAATACTTTTTGTTTTCAGTTTTTGGTTTAAAAAGTCTCTTTTTAGAGTTCTAGTTTAAAAGCCTCTTTACTTTTGTTTTGTTTTGTTTTGTAACATATTTATTTGTTTATTTATTTGTCCGCATCCCAACGAGGATAGTTAACCTTTTGCATGCCTCACCAAAGGTAACTGAAACTTATTGACTGTTGTTTAATATTCCTAATTATTGTGTGGCCCTTACCATTTAGTATTTTTGTTAAAGCTGTTTTTACACAAATAAAACAGTGACAGTCTGTGATTTCCTTGGTTTTATTCTGCATTCATGGAATAAGCATGCATGTACACGTCGGCTATATTATCTTCATGTGCACATTGCAAATACAGTTACACAATTGTTTATATTACCTTTTAACTTTGAATTTCCTTATATTTTAAGATGATTTAATACTTAAAAGTACCCTTACATCAATAGCTTTAGTATGGTTTAAGTTATTGACTAAAAATGAAACTACTCGAGAACGGCCAACGAGAGCAAACTAAGTATATACAAAAGTACAAGTGTACAACTGTACAAGTTAGACAACTCATGCATTTGTTTATACAACCATAAAATTCCAAATTCTAGTTCAAAACCATCATCAAAATTTACGAAAAGTTACATATATTTTACTATTTGAAACGTCTATAATAACCGTTTAGGCGTTTACAATGACCGGATATGATTAAAAACTCCAAAATTTGTCTACATCGACGCGATAGTCATTACCCATTAAATAAATTATATGTTTGCTTAGTTATGTTGTAGCTTTTCTACAACATCGTTTAACCAATAATTAAGTTTTGAGGATTATGAATAGGTCTCATCCAAAACTAACACCACTAAGCCACTACTATGTAATGTTTAGGGTTCTAGTGCAATTGTGCAAAAGTCTTTTTTTTGTTGGTCGTGTGTGCAATAGTCTTTTTACTCGAAACTAACTCTCTTCAATCTAATTTTGTAAGAAATAAATGGGCTAAACATCTAAACTAATTAACTCTCTTGAATCAAATTTTGTAAGAAATAAATGAGCTAAACAACAATAAATTGAAAGTTTTGATTAAAAAGAGATTATTTCTTAGATAATGGGTCTTATTACATCAAAGTTGAATTTAGGCCTTAAATATATGGGAGGAGCCCATTAATGAGTCCAAATCGTAAAATCATAAGGAGGTTTGTTCATGTCGAGTGTGCAAGTGCAACAATCCATGGTTATTAGAATTTTTTTTTAATGTTTTACGATTTTTTTGATAGATTTGTTACAAGGGTTCGTTCGTAACAAAAAAAATTAGAGTGATTATCCTTATGTTTCCTTTCGGTAAACTTAGAAGTACCCTACAGATGATCATCATATACTTCCCTAAACTTTTTTTTATTTTTGTTAATTAGTTACCTAAACTTGAGGAGATAGTTTTCCAAAGAATCCAACTTAGTCAACACATATAAAAAAGTCTTGTTGCATGATATCCGCAACGAAATCAAAATAAACAAGATACTAATTTCTATAAATCAAACAAAATATCCGGTATTTGATATTAAACTGAAAAACGAAAATCGCATGCGTTGTGTGTGTTGGTTAGTTCATGTTTTCATACAAAAGAAGATCTTGAAATCGAAAAAAAAACACAAAACAACACCATCAAAAAATCAAAATCGTAGAAGTGAAACACATAGAAACAGAAGAAGATATGAATGTTTGTTGTCTTAACAATCAAAATCACAAGATTTGGTGGAGAGAGATCAAGCAATGAAGTTAAGTGTGGAGATTATAACAGGAACATTAGTAGATACAGAGGTGAGTGAAAATGTGACGGTGAAGGAATTAAAGGAGAAGATATCGATCGAGGTGAATATACCGGTGAAAAGATTGATACTTGTGGTTGGAAATGAAGAAGAGAGAAGAATGTTGATGGATAATGAAGATGAAATGATATTGAGAGATTTAGGAATAAGAGAAGATTCTCATTTGTATTTGTTTTTTAAGCATCTTGATTTGGTTTCTAAAGAAGAGAGATCTCAAGAAGGAGATATTGTTTCTATGGAGGAGATTTCTTCGGAAGTACAGAGCAGAAGAAGGGGAAATGAAGAAACTGAAGAAGACGAAAAGGCGAAAATCGACCGTGAAGATGAACTTAAAGAGATGAAGAATGAAGAAGATAAAGATGAGAAATTAGAAGGTGGAAAAAGAAGAAGAGAAGGAGAGAGATGAAGAAGAAACAAATGATGATGAAGAGGAAGCAAGATATTTTGAAGAAGGAGATAAGAAAGACGAAACCTAGAGTTTCTTATTGATTTAATGTTTTTGATTAATCATTTAATCCATATTTATTAAATTTGTTGCTTTTGTGATTATCTTGTAATAATGTTTCTTGTCTTACAAGTAAACAATCTTTGTGAGTTTCTTCTTCTATGTACAAAACATAGCAAAAAGTTCTCTATGAGAACAAATGAGGGTTTTCAGATCTACTTGGTCATTTTCTGCTATAGAATCCGGTTAACCGGAATAACCGACTAGTCACAAGTTGATCAAGATTTGTTGTGGGAAGTAATTGGCAATGCACTTTTTTTTTTTTTTGAAGACCTGAGAAATCAATTATACCATCTTGAAGCTATACGATCCACAATCTCCTCTAGTCGCACCATTAATCAATCCCGAAAACTTAAACCTTGAATGTTTATAGATTTTAGAAATATCTAAATTTATATTCGTAAGAGATTTATTTGATTACGCATTTGCCTTAACTTCTTAAAACATAGTCAAAATAGTTACAACATTGCATTCTATTTTAAACTTTAAATTTTGTGTGGTGACACAATAACAATACTAGCACAAACCACTATGCTACATGTCATAACCATTTCAAAAAAATTATATTCTTTGTATCAATATATATTATTGTCAACAACTATTTTAAAACTAATAATTATAATTAACCCTCCCATGAACTTCTCTACATTTCATTACACACCATTGTCATGAGTTCTTCTTAAGATGGATTTATTATAACTAGGCACGAAACCACCGCGAAATCGCGGGGGAACTCGACTTAAATAAAATTACCTAGATTAAACTATAATTTGGCATTTGGAAATCATTAAGAAGGGAAATCATTTGGATATCTGAACATGAATTTCAAAATCATTAATGATATTTCTAATAAGAAGGGATAATTATTGTGTTGAACAATAAATTTCAAAATCGTTAGTGATGTTTCTTATAAGAAGGGATAATTGTTGTGTTATAAATGTTTGATCGATTGATATGAATATATAAAATAATCTTTTTGTATTTTAGTTGTTGACTAACTTGAAATTATGGGGTTAGACGCTTAGAAAATACAATCTTGTATAGTCAGTTGTGTAATTTTGCACATCATTGGCAACATAATACACATATAAACAATATTTTAATTCAAAATTTCAAACACAAAAAGTGATTATTATATATCAAATCGTAAACTAATATTTAAATGTTATACATATATATATTTAAGTGTTACAATTTGAAGAGTTGCAACTTTTCAATTATTAAAGTTATTTTGGTGAAAAGTTACTTTTCAAAAGACTTGTAACTTTGTAATTAGTAGACCTAAAACTATTTGAAAAATTAATTAAATCATTAAAATAGATTAATTTTTTTTATTAAATTATATAGTTAACTAACATATAAATGTGATATACACGTTAAATGTAATAACATAATTGGAAAATTATAATATATATATACTGATTAAATAATATATAGAATGTAATTGTTAAGTTACAATTTGAAGAGTTGTAACTTTTCAGTTTAGTAAGTAGTTAATTTGTGAAGAGTTACCTCTCAAAAAGACTTGTAACTTTTTAATTAGTTGAATCATATTTGATATATTAATTCAAACACTAAAATGATTATTATATATCAAATCATAGTTAACTACAATTTAATGTTATATATATGTTTAAATGTTACAATTTGAAAAGTTGCAACTTTTGGATTATTAAGTAGTTATTTTGGTGAAGAGTTTCCATTTAAAAGACTTGTACCTTTTAAATTAGTAGACCTAAAGCTATTTGAAAATTTAATTAATTCATTAAAATAGACCTTTTTTATTAAATTATAGTTAACTAACATTTAAATTTTGTATACACATATAAATATAATGACATAATTATCATGTTAAATGGTTAATTCTATTCTCACATCTTGACGAGACCGTCATAATGAAAAGAAAAACTTTTGAAAACAACTACTAATCGAATATTTTTAGGAAAAGACGTCAACCCAAAATGAAAATACACAATAACAACTATATATAAACCGAAAGAACAAAAAAAACTTTAGCCATAAAATGTGCATTGTCTAAAGAATTCAAAATTGTACAATTCAAAAATTTTAAGCCAAATCTTAACATTTGTATGGTCACAAGAATCCCGAAATTCACATAAATCAAGAATTTTATGAACTTATATTTTTTTAGTTTGTTTTAAAAAATCGTATGACATTTTCTATCATTACCATACTTTTTTCAAATTGATAACCATAAAGGAACTAAACATTGAATTAAAGAAATATATAAAATCATTTAAAAAAAGTTACTCAAAAGATACAACCTGAAAAAACATAACTCAACCAAAAATAACCATAAAATAGTTATTTTTGAAAAGACACGATCTTACAAATTTGAAATGACACAATTCTTCATAACAACTATAATGCAGTTTTTTGGAAATAATGCGACTACGAAATATTTTCAAAAATACACCATCCTACAAATTCCTAAGGACACAAATGTTTTAAAAAAAATTATAAAACCCTTTTTTTTTTGGAAAAGAAGTGATTCTAAAAATTTTTTTTGAAAACAATCTTATATATTTCTAAATTACAAAACTTTTCATAATAACCATAAAGCGGTTGTTCCCCGAAAAAACGCCACTCTACAAAATCTTTTTGAAAATACATGATCTTCTTTGATGTTTTGTATAATTATCATGCTTGAAGTAAATTTTAAATTGATCTACAAATAAATTAAAAAATTAATAAAAGAAGAATATTGAAGATTTTTTTTTCCGAAAAGCCACGACTCAAAATATACCACATGAAAGGACACAACTCTACAAAATAACCATAAAACAGTTATTTTCGAAGAGGTGCGTCTTTACAAAATTGAAAGGATACAACCCTTCAAAATAATCATAATGCGATTTTTTGGAAAAAAAATACTACTTTAGAAAATAATTCGAGCATACACGACATTACTAATTTCAAAGGATAAAACTTTTCAAACTAATCATAAAGTAGTTTTTTTTTTGGAAAAAATATGACACTAAAAAATAATTTCAAAAATACACGATCATACATTGTCTACATTGAAATTTTGGATAATTTATCAATAAAATCTACACTGTTTAACGAATTCCAAAATTATTGGAAAAAATTAAGAATTATATGAACTTCTACAATAGTAAAAAGATCAAAAATTTTAAATAATAAAAATGGCGTTTTTGATGATTATTGTTTTTAAAGTGAGTTATAAAATTTGAAGCCAAGATTAAGAATACATAGAACAATTAGTAAGACACATATATATAAGACGGAATGGTTTTGTCATGAAAGATTGCAACCATTCAAAAAATTAATTAAAACGGTTAATTACAAAAGACACATTTTTGAAAAACATTATAAAACCATATCTTATTATATAAAGGAGAATTCGCATAATTGTAACTCACGAGATCGCGACACGTGTAAAATATCGTTTAGATGATGACACATGCCAATTAATTAAATATGTAAGTTTTTCAATATCAAAATTGTTAATTACCAGAAGACCCAAAAAATTATAAATACGTTTATGTGAAAGGACACAACTCTTTGATTATTTTTTTGAGGATTGTTATTATCATTTACAGAATCATATAATTTTTGTATTATTATTATGTTTTAAAGAAATTTTTAAATTGATAGCCATAAATAATCGAAAGAAATATATTGAAGAATTGTTTTTGAAAAGTCATGACTAAAAAAATACCACCCTAAAAGAAACAACTCTACAAAATAAACCATAAAGCGGTTATTTTCGAGGAGTTGCGACCTTACATATTTGAAAGGAACCAACCCTTTTAAATAACCATAATGCGGTTTTTTAGAAAAATACGAATCTATATAATTTTTGGAAATAACTATTAAATGATTTTTTTTAACGAAAAGTCACAATCCTATGAATAATCAAAAAACATATTTGCACCTCTTGACGAGATAATTGTAATCAAAAGATGTATATTTTCAAAAGAATGACTAAACGGTTATATTTACAAAAAGTTGCAACCCAAATGAAAAAACACAACCCTTTAAAACAACCACTAATTATATGCGAAAAGATACAACCCTACGAAATAACCATAAAACGGTTATTTTCGAAAAGATGCGACTTTATGAAAAGACACAACCCTTCAAAATAACCATAAAATTGTTATTTCCGAAAAGGTGCGACCCTACGAAATAGAAAAGGCACATCCCTTCATGAACATTCGCAACCTAAATAAAAAAACACCAACGTACGATAAGTCGCAACCCAAATGAAAAGACACAAACCGTAAAACTAACCACTATAAATAAAACAAAAAAACCAACCAAAAAAATATTCATTTGTTTGGGTTTGCTATTATATATAAGATATAAAGTTTTGAATCATATATATATATATATATATATAAAAAAAAAAAACCGAATACGTTACTTAAATTTTTTGTAAAATCTCAATAACTTCCACGACTAATAGACCCTTTAAACACAAAAAGAGTATCACCATTTTCAACACCATGCCACCGAAGACTACAATTCTCTCGCATTATCCGTTGCTTGTGTACGAATATATACTCGTCTCTCTTCAAACTCTTGTTAACTTGTAACTCTTCTCTCATCTCTGAGATGGTACAAGAGTCCTTAAACTCCACAGGGATCCTCGCACCGCCGAATAAACTCAATGACGTTTGCACCAAGAAACCTAGTCTTCTCACCGGCGCAACGTCTTTGGCACGGTTGATTGACTTGAGAAACACGACAATCTCCGAGAATTCACTGATTCCGTATTCGTTTAGGTTTCGAAAATCGTCTGCTAGCTCGATACCAGAGAAATATAACTGCATTCGCTTTATCGGTGTATTCTCCACAATGTGAATCTTGTCTTTCAAGCTACTTACCTAGCAAAAGAAAATGTAACTTGTTATTCAAGAAACCTCGTAATAACTGTAATACTCCATCCGTTTCAAGATGTTTTGGCTAAAAGCACGAAGATTAACAAGTATAATTTAATAAATTAAATAGATACAATTCAACCAATTATAAATACGATTGCATAGTATTCTATTGAAATGTGAAAATATTTATATATTTTGAAACAAGAAAAAATCTCTAAAACATCTTATACCGTTTCGGTTGTGTCTACTTCGATGGTGAATTGTTTTGAAGGAAACTTGACGGTGATGTGGATTTTTTTAACGGCCGGGTTAAAAAAAGTGGGAGTTATGGTGAGATCGATTCTTGAGCCGTGGGAGATGATCGGGTAATCTTCGATATCGAGACCATCGAGAAGTTCCCAACAAGAGACAAAGAGAGTTAAAGAAGGTGTTGGGATTTAAAGAAACTGTCCTAAACGTTTCTTGATGTCTAACACAGATTCTTGTTCTCCGATTTCCATGGTGTATTCTTGTGTGTATGAAACAATTGTCACTATCATATTTTTCGAAATAGAAAAATTTGTGTTTTAATGTTTGTAGGAAAATAAAAGGACTATGATTTCACAATGCGTATATATACCAAGAAGACTGCAAGTTGTTGAAATGCATGTGAAAAAAAGACTTGTGAGGGAGAAATAAGAAATTCGTGATAAGATTCTGATGTCTAGTTGGGTCTTGTTTGTGTCATTGTGTGTGTGTCTGTTATAACACTATGGTTTCTATACGTGATAATAAGTGAAATTTGGCATGATATTCGATTAGGTACTTAGTGGAATAACTGAAAAATAATATATATTGTAAATTAGCTTAAGGTTTGAGATATGTGACTTCGAAGTCAGAATTGAGAGATGTGAAGGGGGGAAAAATGAATTTGTTTGTATAATTGTTATGAAATCCAAAAACCAAAAATAAATAAAATCATGACAAAATTATAAAAGTTTATTGTTTAACTTCTCCTTGCGAGATATATGCCAGAAACTATGGCTGTCCCGGCGACTACAATCGCCAGAGATTTCAGAATATTCTTTACAGTAAAAACCGATTGATTCGTCGGTATCTCCAACAGATCCTTAATCTGAAGATACCATCAAAGTATTTGTTCATTTTAAACCGAATATGTATAACAAAATCGAGATTTGAAAAGATTGTTACTAACCTTTATAGGTTGGTTCCAGTTCTTCTTGATCCCTTGAAGATGCCCTCTACCGACAACTGCCACCACCGAGCTATGCTCACTTGCAACTCTCAACAACATACATGACATGTATCTGAGACATATAATGAAAAAAAGATCATGACCAAATTTGAATACCAACTTTTCGATTGTACATTACGCAGTCTATATATATTAGAGAGGAGTAGAATACTAACTTATCGCGCTCATGCACAAGTGTATCCATGAGAGATGGAAACTCCTTGCTCATTTCTTGAATCACCAAAGTCAGCATATCCACATCGTTCATGTCTTTCAGCTAAAACCATCCGATTTTAATCGTCACTCAGTATTTACACTAATCCAAGATTTAAAGACAAAACGGAAACAAAGAGTTTTACCATCTTCTCAATCTCCTCAGGTTTCGGCAGAAAGACAGCTTGAAACAACACTGGATATACCGACTAAAAGCAGAAATAGTCTATGAATACATATTCTTAAATCAGCAAAGTCACCTGTACTGGACGATCACCGAGTATCACCTTGCCACCATATTTGTTTGCCTCTTCATATGCCACACGAAACTCAGCACCAGGAAAAACCTCAAGCTTACTGGCAATCTAACGTAAGAAAAAGATCTAAATTATTCGTATGGAAAATTTAAGCTACAAGCAAAGAAAGATCTTAACCGAGGAAACATACATATGCAAGAAACCATCCGTAAAGTATTCCAAATGGGTTATGATTCTTCCTCCACATTTCTAGCATTTCCCTCATGGTCGGAAGTGGAACCTAGAAAACCAAAACATCCCACATTTCCAAGAAAATGGATATAAAACAAGTACACTGACTCTACAAACCTTCACAGTCTGAGGATTGAGAATAGACAATCGACTTTGACACAACTCGACAAAGACGACCTGAAACCATCATTCACATACTTAGAGGTGAATAAACACACAAAGATATAATAACACTTGAGTCCTCAATGAACCGTAAAGCAGAATAACCTGTGGCTTCAAGGAGCTGACTACAGCTTCAACTTCTCGACATGATTCCTATTATACAAAATGCAAAGATTAGAACAACAAGGAATCACTGATCCTATGGATTCTGAAACTTCTTGCTGAAAAATCAAAGCCAATCTCAAGTTTCTAATCCCTATCTTCCTCAATATCACAATGTTCTTCCTGAATTTCTCACTAAATCACAAACATTGCTGCATTTTTCTGCAACTAAATTGACATAACACACAAATGTAATTCCCCTAAAGCAATTCCTACCACAAATTCCACTTTCAATTTGAGATTATGGAACCTTCGAAACGAGGATTACCTGTGATACATGAGCAGTACCAATCAAGTACACATCACAAGAGCCACCTTCATCAGTGGAATCGCACGTTAGAACCATAACGCTTTCCGCAAATTCCTCAGGGAGCTCCAGTTTCGCCGTTTCCTTCGAACGGTCACCAAATTCGTCTCCACCGTAGATTTCATCTTCATCTACATCACCGGAATCGCCGATCGAATCGACGCCGGTTATCACTGAACTGGAATCGCTGCTGCTGTGTTCTTCGTCATCCTCTTCCACGAGGTCCACATACACTATGCTTTCGCTTAACGAAATATCTCCGAGAGGATTGGGATCATCGACGTGAACGGAATCCTCTCCAGATTGAGTTTCCGGCACCACCGGTAATTCCGTCGGTTCCATTTCACGACGGAGATAAACGATTAGTAGTTTCTCTTCTCTACCTCAGTGCCTAAAATTTTTAATTACTTTTTCTCTTGTAAATAGTGAAAAGGAAAAAATTAAAAATTAAATATATTGGATCTTTTTCGAAATTTATATTACCTCTGTTTTTTAAAAGATAAAGTAAACAGTAGAAAATCAATCTTTATTAAAAAAAACAGAGGGAGTATATATTGGGTTTCTTTCCCTATGAACCAAAAAGGTGAAAATCGTGGATTTCCTTTGAAATTAATTTTAATTAACGTTAGGTTATATTTTTCTTTTAAAGTTGTTTAGAATTAGATAAATTGTCTTGGTGGACAAATCATAAATATAGATAAATCATTATCACATGGTTGAAATAGTTTAGCATTCGGTAAAATAATTTTTTTTTCTTTTCGTTAATTATTATTCTTTACATTGAAATTAAGCAATAACATTGGAGTCAAAACAAAAAATTGCAATAAAATCATATCCATAAATATACTTGGTATGCATATTCATGAACCTCAACTGAGCATGTTAGTCAATTTTTTGGAGAAGATTTCTTTAATATACTACTGTAGTTCTAGTCAAGTATATTTTTTCAGAATCTTACCTTACTAACTTAACATTTCTTCTCCTACCAGTCAAAGGAAAACTAATACCAATTTTTGTAAGATATTAAATCATCAATCATATATATATATATTAATTGAGGAGACACTAAAAATTGAAAATTCTAGGTGTCATTCAAAGAGAGTCTTAAAGAACATTAATCCTAGGTGTCATTCAAAGAGGATCTTAAGGAACACATTAATTAAATCAACCAATCAAAACATTTCAATTTGGCATGGTAGAAATATCTACATATTTCAATATTTTTAATATCTATGCGGCATTAATGACAAAAATATATACTTACCAAATCCATTACCATACCTGAAAACTCAAACCGATTCAATTAGTAGTATTTTGGTTAGTGATAAAGTTGGGTTTAAACAAATTTTATAGAGTTATTGAAAAACATTTGTTTTTGTAAATATAATATGGATATCACTCGATTACATTCTTTGTCATACATTATAAGATAACTAGAGTAAGGCCCGCGTTAATACGCTGGTTAACACATTAAAATTATTAATAAATATTTAAGTTTTAATTAAAAACCCATTGAGTTTTATAGAACATAGACTATAAATCAAAAGAGATCATTTATATCTCAATTCTTATGTGATAATTGATATAATGTGAATTCATAATCATATATATAACATAATTCAGATCATACTTTTTTAAGTATATAATAAAACGTAAAACAACTAAAATATTTTAAAATTAAATCAGAAATTAGTAAATTTTATGTTAGTAACCTCATAGAAAACATATAAAAAATATTATCAAACATCACATATGTACTTCTTATTATATCCTCTCTACATCCCATATAATATTACTTATATTAATTTAGACTATTAGAAATTTTCCATTTATATTAGCAAACATTACATATATACATCTTATTATATCCTCTCTACATCTCATATATTATTATTTTTATTAGTTTAGACTATTAGAAATTTTCTATTTAATTATTTGAGTAGTTACTTGGAAACTCTTTTTGTTAATTTTATTTTTACTGAGCTAAATTTAAGTTTTAACACATGTCATCATCTCAATCAATATTAAACACATGTCATGATCTCGCGAATTACAATTTTGCTTATGTGTCACGCTCTCGTCAACCGGCTTCTCTTTTATATAATAAGATGTTTCGCTTTTTAGTTTTGGTATTGTAAATCAATTTCTTTCAATTTTATATTTTGAAAACGTAAAAATGTAACACCCAATTTTTTTTTTTTTTTAACAGTTGCGGAAATTCTCATAAAATAATAACCATTAAAATATTAAATTAAGAACATCAATTCAACTCAAATAATTCCAAATTCCAGAAGCAGTAAAAGAAATCTAGCAACCTAAACACCAGGTTCTACTAGACTACAACAGAAGCAAATAACAAGATCCTATCATCCCCTTCGCCGGCTTTGATTCCGCGATCACGCATTTCTGTTACCTGCAACTCAAAGGGAAAAACAGAGTTGCGTAAGTATTTAATAAATACTTAGTGGAGCGGTCATCCTGTCTACTAGATATATAATAGGAATTAGACTATCAGTTCTACGCGATCAAACAACAGTTCACAACTTTAAAACACATTTAAACATTTTGAAACAAAGGGTGTCGATCGACACCACCACTTGGTGTCGATCGACGCTCATCGCGAGCATCTGATCCTCGTAATCAAAAACAGTGGTGTCGATCGACACTACCACTAGGTGTCGATCGACATCTCTCGCAGAAAACCTGAACCGAGCCAAATCCTCTCACGGCTCGAGTTCCGTTTCATCTCGCGAGATCATCACGATTTCCAATCAATCAGTTCACACAGAATGATCACAATACACAGACGAACGTCACAAACAACAATCAAAACCCTAATAATCTAATTCCATATCACGATCACGCACTCACCTCGAATCCGCGAAGGAAAGTGAATGAACGCGAGAAACAGCGACGAATCCGACACCGAACAGCCTCGAACAACACTGATTCCACGCTGGAACCACCGGAAAAACACCACAAACTCTCACAAACGCTCACACGAGATTCTCCAACGAAGAACAATGATAACGGATCACAAACCCTCTTGGAAACACTCAAATCACCCACTTTGTTCTTGATTTTTCTCTGTGAAACGTCCTTCTGCGGCTGGGACTTTAAATAATCCGACCTAGGGCTGCGTTCCCAAACCGCGCAACAAACCGGATGATTTTAAATCAAACCGATTCTGACCAAAACAATGGTGTCGATCGACACCCACCACTGGTGTCGATCGACACCCCAACCAAATTCATAGAACTCGGTTTCGGGATGTTACAAAGCCTATCACATATTAAGACACTCAAGATTCAAAAATCGATCGAATATTTTTTTAGTGGACATAATTAATTATCTAATATTTTTTTGGTATGCATGATGTAAAACAATATATTTTTATTCTACAATAAACTGAAATTTATATTCTCACGCTTGGCGTGGGTCAAAATCTAGTGTATATGGTTTTTTGAGAGTAAAACTAAGATAAAACTGTATGAAAAAGTATTCAATAATGGAAAAACTATATAACAAAAGTAAAAAAATGTATTCACACAAATGTGACCAGTGATTCGATTTGTTTTGTTTTTTTTAAAACATTAAAAAGATGCATCTTAATAAGAGCCCAAAACCAGTAAGAAGGGAGTCGAATTTCGATTTGGTTTACGAGAAAACATCCAAAGAAAACTAGTTTCTTTTCCGTGTTAATATAAACCTATTCAAATATAAAACTAACTGGTGATAGCTCACGTGGTTTCACAGCCTATTCTTGAGGAGACACTAAAATTAAAAATTCTATGTGTCATTCAAAAAGAGTCTTAAGTAACATTAATCATAAGTATCATTTAAAAAGGAACTTAAGGAACAAATTAATTAAATCAACCAATCAAAACATTTTAATTTGTTATGGTGAAAATCTTTACATATTTTCAATATCTTTAATATATGCGGAGCATTGATGACAAAAATATACACTTACCAAATCAATTACTATATTGAGAAACTCAAACCGATTTAACTCATTTATGTAGTAGTATTTTGGTCAGTGATAAAATTAGGTTTAAAAACATTTTATAGAGTTATTAAAAACAATTTTTTTTTGTAAATATAAGATATATATCACTCAATTACATTTTTTGTCATACATTATAAGACAATGTTCTCTTTTTGGTTTTGTTATTGTAAATCAATTTCTTTTATTTTTATATTTTGTACACACTTAAAACGTAAAATCTATCATATTAAGACATTCAATATTCGAAAATCGACCGATTAATTTTTTTAGTGGACATAATCATTTATCTAATACTCCCTCCGTTTCACGAAGTTAAATTTTTTGAGTTTTTGAGTTTGTTTCATGAAGATAAATTTTCCATCATTTATTGATAAAAGATTGTAGTTTTCAAAAAAAAGTTTCAAACACTATTGGTTGAAACGTCTTGAAAACTGTTTATTGTAGAAATCAATACATTTATTAGGGATGAATAATTACTTTTTTTTAATATGTGTGAAAAACTCAAAAACTTTATCTACGTGAAATGGAGGGAGTATCTTTTTGGTATGTATGATTCAAAACAATATATTTTTATTATATAATAAACTGAAATTTATATTCCCACACTTGGCGTGGGTCAAAATCTAGTATATATTAATTGAGGAGACACTAAAACTTAAAAATCCTAGGTGTCACTCATTGAGACCTTTAGGAGACATTATAACTTAAAAAATCTTATTTGTCATGCTAAGAGATATTCTAACTTAAAAAATTCTATGTGTCATACCAAGAGTGTTTTAAGAACTAATTATCATCATATTTAAAATTAAAATAATAACACATTTCTAAATCCTATATATATTACCAAACATTCTTAAAATTTCCTAAAATTTCCTAAAATTCCTCAACGAAAACGTGATATGACTTCGCGTCAATTACTTCCTAAAATTTCCTATTGACACATTATCAACGAAATCGTCATATTGACACATTATCAACGAAATTTCCTAAAATTTCTCCGCGTCAATTACTTCTCCAAATTTGTCAATATTACTTCTCCAAAACGTGATAGGATAGTGGCATATGCTCTTCACATCTGAATAATATTTTATTATATAATTTTCTTTTTTTTTAAACCTAAAATAAGACTACCATCACCACTTCCCTATATATAAGCTAACAAACACAAAAACACATATCTAACAACCACCATCTACAAAAAACAAAGTCTTTTTCCGGTAGGAGAATATTTGCCACTATGAAAAGTCAAATGATATTAAAGATTGTGATTCTACTATCAACAATGGTATGTGTAAGTAATTGTACAAATTAGATTATCTTATTTATAATCACATAAATGGATAAATCATAGGTCAAAAATGTATTAATTTTTTTTTTTCGATCTCTTATTGTAGATGTGTGCGACCAAACCGATGCTATAAAGTACTTATTTGAGTATATTAAAAAAGAACAGGATCGAGTAACACCCACAACCGAGAAAAGTAAGATTGCTAAAGATGGCAAAAACTAAAACCTCAAAATCCTAAGTGTCACTCAAGGAGACATTCTAAGTTAAAAAAAATCATATGTGTCATGCTAAGAGTGTTTTAAGGGCTAATTAGCATTTTATTAAAAAAATTAATATAATTACACATTTCTATATTAATATTGTAAGCCTTATTCTATTATATACTTTCACTACAAGAAAACAGCATCAATACTGACGGAATTTTTAGCCGTCAGTAATTCCGTCAGTCAATTCTGACAGATTTCTGACGGTAATCTGACAGAAAATCACTCCGTCAGTATTCCGTCAGAATATACTGACGGAATTACTGACGGCGAGGATAGCCGACAGTATTCCGTCATAAATCTGTCAGTATATTCTGACGGAATACTGACGGAAATAATCGGTCATCCAATTCCGACGGTTTTAATGACGGAACACTGACGGAAATCAGATTTTTTATAGGGCTGACGGAATTCTGACGGAATTCTGACGGATCCGATGTCGGCAAACTTTGAGTGGTTAACACATCGTCTGGGTTGGCCGATGGGATTGATGTGTCGTTATGTCGGAGGTTTTGACGGTTGTCTGACGGAATTCTGACGGATTTTCATCCTACATAAGTTTTCCACTTTCTCCGGTTGTTCCTAAGATCATTAGACAAAAAAAAAAAAAAAAAAATTTAGTTATGAGTTCATATTTTCGGTCATGGATGGACGGGCCAATGATGCAAGAGGGGGGTAACTTATTAACGACTGAATACGCTACTGGTATTTGCGAGTTCATGAAGTTACCTAGAAATCAAGAGGCGGCCAACAAAGGTCAGCATATCAAATGTCCTTGTTCTAATTGTTGTAATAGAATTAGTGTTGATGTTCCTAATGTTTGGAACCACTTATATAGATATGGATTTAGGGCGGGATATAAGGTTTGGTATTTACATGGAGAAAGGAATTATGAATATGGTAGCAGTAGTAGTAATGCACCTTATTTTCCGGATAGCGTAGGGGAACCTACAGCGGAATTAGATGTTGGGGTAAGTACGGAAGTAGATGTTGGGGTAAGTACGGAAGTAGATGTTGGGGTAAGTACGGTTGCGATGGTTAGAGATAATTTCCAGTCGGGTGGTTATGACGGTGGTAGGGTTGAAGAGCCTAATTTAGAATCTCGAAGTTTTTTCGATATGTTAGACGCAGCAAATCAACCTCTATACAGCGGTTGTAGGGATGGTCATTCACCGCTATCTTCTGCTACAAGGATGATGAACATAAAGACTAATTACAATTTGTCCGAAGATTGTGTTGATGCATTCGCCGAGTTCGTGAAAGATATTTTGCCAGAGGATAATCTGGCCCCTGCATCATACTACGAGATCCAAAAACTTGTTGCCGGTCTTGGTTTGTCCTACCAGGTTATTGATGTGTGCATCGACAACTGTATGATATACTGGAGAGAAGACGAGAACCAAAATAAATGTAAATTTTGCAACAAACCACGGTTCCAGGACACAAGTGGGAGGGTGAAGATTCCCTTCAAACGGATGTGGTATTTACCCTTAACGGAGAGGTTGAAGAGGCTGTACGAATCTGAACGCACAGCTAACTCTATGAGATGGCATGCAGAGCATAGACAAGATGGAGATATCACGCATCCTTCTGACGCGGAAGCGTGGAAACACTTCCAAGCAGTATATCCAGATTTTTCTTGTGAACGACGGAATGTATACTTAGGCTTATCCACTGATGGTTTCAACCCGTTTGGCAAGCATGGAAGAAAATATTCGTTGTGGCCGGTCATCGTGACACCTTACAATTTGCCTCCATCTATGTGCATGCGACGAGAGTTCTTGTTTCTCTCAATTCTAGTTCCCGGGCCAGATCATCCAAGACGGTCGCTCGATATATTCCTCCAACCATTGATCTATGAGTTGCAGATGTTATGGGAGCATGGTGTTGTGGCTTATGATATTTCAGTGAAGCAGAATTTCACCATGCGTGCGGTTCTTATGTGGACCATAAGCGATTTTCCGGCGTACGGTATGTTATCTGGATGGTCAACGCATGGACGATTGGCATGTCCTTATTGCCAAGACAATACTTCAGCTTTCCAATTGCAGCACGGCAGGAAGACTTCATGGTTTGATTGCCATAGGTGTTTTTTGCCGCCCAATCATCCATATCGTAAGTCTAAACGACAGTTCAAGACGGATGTACGAGTGTTTCATGGTCCACCTCCTGAGATAGATGGTCGCAGCATGTTGGAACAGTTACGAGATTTTGGTGCAGAGCGAACTCCGGAATGTGGGGGTAATGGCCATTACCCCGTTGACGGTTGTGGGGAATATCACAATTGGCACAAGAAGAGTATTTTCTGGGATTTGCCTTACTGGAAAGACCATCTACTTCGGCATAATCTAGATGTCATGCATGTGGAAAAAAATTTCTTTGATAACATCATGAACACCGTATTAAACGTACCAGGAAAGACAAAAGATAACTGGAATTCTAGATTAGACTTGCCATCAATTTGTTCGAGGCCATCTCTTCATGTAAAGAACGGTAGATTGCCGATGCCTGCTTTCCGGTTAGACGCAGGGCAGAAAGAAGTATTTTTTCAATGGTTCAAAAAATTTGTAAAATTTCCAGACGGCTACGCATCTAATCTACGTAATTGTGTGGATTCTACGGAAGACAAGTTTATAGGGATGAAGAGTCATGATTGTCATGTCGTGATGCAACGTCTTCTTCCATTTGTATTTGCATATCTTCTTCCACAACCTATCCACCAATCTATTGGAGGTATATTTCTTACTCCCATTATTTTTTTACAACCATAATAGTATTATATATGTACTAACTTGTTTAATTTTTTTTTTTAGGAGTTGGTGCATTCTTCCGAGATTTATGTTCAAGAACGCTTACCACACACGGGATACGTAACTTGGAGGCCAATATCCCGGTTCTCCTTTGTAATCTTGAGAAGATATTTCCACCGTCTTTTTTTGACGTTATGGAACATCTTGCTATTCACCTCCCCCGCGAAGCAGCCTTAGGAGGCCCTGTTCAATACCGATGGATGTATCCGTTCGAGCGGTACATGTTCCACCTTAAGAAAAAGGTTAAAAATTTGAGCAAGGTTGAGGGATCAATTGTCGCACAAAGCATAAACGAGGAAGTCTCACAATTTTCCGAAAATTACTTTCCACCGGGAGTTAGTACTAAGGCGAGACGGCCTCCCCGACATGATGATAGAGGTGAGAAAGCAGTCTATGACGTGGTAGTTCCCGAGTTGTTTTCCCAAGTTGGTCGACCAAGTGGAAAAGCAAAGAAACGCAGACTATCACCACAAGAGGTCACCCATTTGCATACATATATCCTAAGAAACTGTGATGAAATTTTGGAGTACGAAAGGTATATATATATCAGTTATCATACTAAATTTATAGAATTATTTTACTTCATCTACTAACGACTGTTATGTTACAGGATATACATGTCTCTCGCACGTGAATACCATCGCGATAAGACAGATGCCGAACTTGCTGTCTTGAAAGACGAAGAATTTGAGAGGTGGTTGAAATGTTATGTAAGTTTACTATAATTACTTACTCTTACTTTGCGATGTTGTCACGTTCATATGTTACTTATATCTTACTATTATCATTTTTAGGTTTCCGATTGTATAGCACGTGCTCATCCCATCCCGACATGGTTACTGGAGTTTGTCCATGGTTTACGCAGCACCGCCACTTCATATCCCCAGTTTTGTACTAGGGGATATTCGTTCAGGATCCGCAAGGAAGGACGTGAAACGTCAACTGCGGACTATGGTATTTCGGCAAATTCCGGCGATACCATGTACTATGGGATTTTAAAAGAATTCTTGGAAATCCGCTATCCAGGAATGTTGAACTTGAGGTGCATTGTGTTTATGTGTGATTGGTATGATCCATGCAATGGTCGAGGGGTTCGAGTTGACCCTCTTGGTGTTATTTCGATAAATTCAAGCCGAAAACTACCGTATTATGATCCATTTATCCTTGCTTCTCAAGCAGACCAGGTATTAATACACTAATATGTTTACATATGTACTCATAGTTAAGGTTTCTTGTTCATGTATATTAACAATATCACCTAATTATTAATAGGTTTGCTACATGCCATATCCTCGAGTTACCTACCGTACAGATCCGTGGATCACAGTAACTCCAATTAACCCAAGAGGAAAAATCTATGGAGTTCCAGAACATGATGCTCTACAACCATCGAGAAGTGTACCAATGTCACCTGTTGAGGAGATGGATAACATTGACCTTGTCGTTGATGTCACACATGTCGGGGATGATCTAGTGCATTCGGACGAAGAGGAAACACTAGGGGAATTTGACGACGATTCAGACTCCATCCCTAGTGAAGGTCCCTCCGAAGATTCAGAATAGTAATTTGGGAATAACTGTTAGGTTTTTTATGTTCTTCTCTCACATTTGTGTGTTCCGAATTATTTAATAATATATATATTATTGGTATTGCAACTCCAACAAAACCGTCAGAATTCCGTCAGACATTTATGACGGAATTCTGACGGAATTTTATTTTTTTTTAAAAATAAAAATAAAATAACAATTAAAATACGGTAACGTCTTACGGATTTGTAACGGATCCTAAATTTATAATTTGTTTTCCTCGCATACAAATAAAAGGCATATTTGTTTAGGATGTACGATATTATAACAATTTCACGATTGTTTTACAATGAATAAAATTTTACTTCTTATAAGTTAATTGTAATTTATATTTAATTAAGGAAATTTATAATATGATTAAACTTTCTAAATTCTTAATATGATTTAACTTTTTTGCCAGTAATGAATCAAAATAAAAAACAAGAATGTTTTACATTTTAAAGTGTTAAATCCTTAATTTTTTTTTAAAAAAAAAATACAAAACCGTCAGAATTCCGTCAGACATTTATGACGGAATTCTGACGGAATTTTATTTTTTTTAAAAAATAAAAATAAAATAACAATTAAAATACGGTAACGTCTTACGGATTTGTAACGGATCCTAAATTTATAATTTGTTTTCCTCGCATATAAATAAAAGGCATATTTGTTTAGGATGTACGATATTATAACAATTTCACGATTGTTTTACAATGAATAAAATTTTACTTCTTATAAGTTAATTGTAATTTATATTTAATTAAGGAAATTTATAATATGATTAAACTTTCTAAATTCTTAATATGATTTAACTTTTTTGCCAGTAATGAATCAAAATAAAAAAACAAGAATGTTTTACATTTTAAAGTGTTAAATCCTTAATTTTTTTTTTAAAAAAAAATACAAAACCGTCAGAATTCCGTCAGACATTTATGACGGAATTCTGACGGAATTTTATTTTTTTTAAAAAATAAAAATAAAATAACAATTAAAATACGGTAACGTCTTACGGATTTGTAACGGATCCTAAATTTATAATTTGTTTTCCTCGCATATAAATAAAAGGCATATTTGTTTAGGATGTACGATATTATAACAATTTCACGATTGTTTTACAATGAATAAAATTTTACTTCTTATAAGTTAATTGTAATTTATATTTAATTAAGGAAATTTATAATATGATTAAACTTTCTAAATTCTTAATATGATTTAACTTTTTTGCCAGTAATGAATCAAAATAAAAAACAAGAATGTTTTACATTTTAAAGTGTTAAATCCTTAATTTTTTTTTTAAAAAAAAATACAAAACCGTCAGAATTCCGTCAGACATTTATGACGGAATTCTGACGGAAAACTCTAATTTATTTCCCCCCTAAACACTTCGGTGGGATCAAAATGGCGGGAAGGCTGACGGAATTATGACGAATTTTAATGAACCGTCATAATTCCGTCAGAAAACCGTCATACTGTTCTTTATAATCACACTTCGTCTTCTCCGTCGGGTTTGCAGAGAAAAACCAAAAAAATTTACCCACCTCCTCTTCTCCGTCCGATTCACCGGAGAAAGCGTCCGATTCACCGTCTTCTCCGTTGCTTTACCGCCGTTTGTCACCCAACTCACCAAATCAATGTAAGTTCTTGGTAGTTTTAAGATTATGAACAATTCCAACAATATTTTTTCAATCCGTTGAAATTGATGCTTGAAAATGTTTCGGATTTCAATGGGTATGGGTTAATTTCGGATTAGAAATCTTGGAGAACATGGTTTTGTAATTGATTTACCACTAAAGATTTAGGGATTTAGAAAATCAAATGAATTTAGGGATTTAGAAAATTTCATTAATTTAGTGATTTATAAAATAAGTATGAATTTAGAATTTATGAAAAATTTGGTATAAATGGATGTATAGATTAATTGAATTTCAATTGTAAAAAGTTGTAATTTTTAAGGATTTATTGAGATATATACCTCTAATTTGTTAAAAGTAAGGAAAAAAATTCTTTAATTATAAACATGTAAAGCTTAAATTTTAAAACATATAAAAATATGTAACTTTGAAAAACATGTAACTTATAAAAATATGTTATTTGGTAAAACATTGAAATACCGTATAAAAACTATATAATTTAAATAAATAGAAAAAACTTTTAAAAAAACTTGTTAAAAAATCTCTATAATTTAAAAACCTTTAAAAAAAACCTTTAAAAAAAACTCTATAATTTAAATAAATAGAAAAACCTTTATTAAAAACCCGATGCAGTCGCGGATTCAATTGTAAAAAAAAACTTGTAAATTTTAAATAAATATCAAAAATTTTACAAACATGTAACGGTTAAATTTAAAAACATTTAAACTATGTAACATTTATGAACATGTAACTTTTAAAAACATGTTACTTTTGTAAAATCTCATAAACTCAAAATCATAATTCCCAAACGCCCTAACTCCGTTCAAAATGAATTGTATATTTTAAAGCAATAATTGGCATACTAATTTTACATATGTAAGAAAATTAAAAGGTTATTTATAAATTTTTGAAATCGTAGGGATTATCCCATGTTTCATGGCGGTACCGGAGGCGGTGAATCCAGTAGGGGAGGTGGGACTGCGAGTAATTCGCAGATCCCAACCACTCCTCATATGGGTACATCTGCCTCTGCGGGTCGTTGGGCAATGCCCATCGAGGAGTTTGTGGCGCTACCTGGTCGGGATAGGTTGCAACGCCTTGACCCGGAGTTACCTCCCAACACGACCTGGTACTGTCTACTTTCAAAATTTAAATGATTATATTAGCTTAATAATAATTGTTTAAAAATATGAAACAAAAAACCGTGTAGGTTCCAATTTTCGGGAAACGGTATTGCGGGTTGTATCAACGAAATGGTCAACAGCATGATAAGTAAGCCGTATCCCACATATGACTCGATGCCGGCTGAAGACCAGGACATATGGTTTCGGCAATTTGCGGTATGTGTTTATAATGTTAATTAAATTTACAAATATTTAGAAAAATTTCCAATTGATAATAATTCGAGTTTTGGTTTCCTTTGCAGCAAGAATTTACGTGGGACCCCCAGCTGACTCCTATGGTTCGACGTTGTTTCGACACAAAGGCGAGGAGAAAGTACTCGTCGAAGATAAACGAGTGGAAGAACAAGTGGCTAAAAAAGGGGAGGGCGCCTAAGGCTATTAAAGACAACACAACATTATGGGATGGACTTGTTGCATATTGGCAACTGGACGCCACTAAAGGGACCTCCGCCCAAAACTCGAGTAACCGGAAGAGCCAGCGGAATGGGAAGGGAGAGGCGACCCACAACCTCGGTGCAACGAGCAAGGCGACACGTGTTCAGCAACTGGTAATTTTCCTAATTTTCCAAATAAATTTACTTATCGCTAACATTTTCCGTATTTGAATATGCTAACAGATTGAGAAGACCGGTGTCCGGCCGTCGAATGTGGATATCATCAGAGATGCCCACACCAACAGAAAGACGGGTGAAATCCAAGATGTGATTGCTCGGGAAATCGTGGAGAGCGTGGAGAAGGCCGGGCAGGAATTCCTCGCTTCGCAACCGATCGTGGAAGGAACTCCGCCGCTAACCGAAGTTCCATTCGACAAGGTGAACGAGTTCACTTACGAGGTTAGTATACGTGTCAATTTTAAACACATTTAAAATACTTTTTAATACTAATACGTTTTCAATTTAAAATTTTTTTTTGTTAGGTAACCCCTAAGAGCAGAGGTCGTGTCTACGGCCTCCCCGAAGACAGTTGCTCATCCGTTTCGTCGTATCGCTATCACGGTGGTAGCAGCTTGGTAGCACAAAACGCCGCACTGACCGAACGGGTTATCTCTTTGGAGGAACGGTACGACAGAGAGAAGGCGGAGGCGGAGGCACGTCTGCAGAGCCAGATTGAGGAGGCGGAGGAACGGCGCAAGAAGGATATGGAGGAGGTGGAGGCACGGCGTCTGAGAGAGAAGGCGGAGGCGGACGCACGAATCCGTCAGATGGAGGAGAGGATGGACGCCTTCTTCCGTCGTCAATGATTTTAAATTTAAAATGTAATTTAAATTTAATGTAAAACTTTTAATTTCTTTTTAAACAATTTCTATTTAATTATAAATTTTTTTTTAAAATATAATTTTTTCTTCCTAATTTATTTTATAAATTAAATAATTTTTTTTTAAAAATAATGCGAAATTCGTCAGAATTTCGTCAGTGTGTCCTGACGGAATTCTGACGGCTTTAAAATAAATTTTTTTTTTAAATAATGCAAAATCCGTCAGAATTCCGTCAGTTTGTCCTGACGGAATTCTGACGGCTTTTAAAATAAATTTTTTTTTTTAAGTAATGCAAAATCCGTTAGAATTCCGTCAGTGTCTCCTGACGGAATTCTGACGGCTTTGAAAATAAATTTTTTTTTTTAAGTAATGCAAAATCCGTCAGAATTCCGTCAGTGTCTCCTGACGGAATTCTGACGGTTTTCTGACGGATTCCGTTGATCCGATTTCCGTCAGAAATCCGTCAGTGTGTCCTGACGGAATTCTGACGGAATGGAAATACTGACGAGATAGAACTGACGGAAGAAATCCGTCAGAAATCCGTCAGAATCAGGTGATTTCTGACGGATTTCTGACGGATTTTTCCGTCAGAAACACAGATGTTTTCTTGTAGTGTTTTACCAAATTTGGCCGGAACAAGATAAGCTCATTACTTGGCGGAAACAATACTTTTCATAATTTCAAAAACATTTACTTGCTAACGATCGTATGCTTTCCAAAAATATTGCATTAATCTTTCAATCATATGCTAAAATTACTTGCTTTCTTCCTACTTGCTTTCTTTCAATTTTTCGATCATATGCAAAAAAATTCTAAAATATTGCATCAATTTTAAATATAATTTCGAAATAAATATTTATATATAATTTTCCTTCTTTTTCAAACCTAACGTAAGACTACCATCACCACTTCTCTATATATACAAGCAGACAAACAAAAAAACACATATCTAACAAACACTTTTTCCGGTATGAGAATTTTTTTTCCCTTTGATTTTGATGTGTCAATATTGTTTTTGATAATTTTAATCTACTATCTTACATGTGGTTATAGGAAAAGTTATATCATTGCCACTATGAAAAAGTCAAATGATCTTAAAGATTGTGGTTCTACGATCAATAATGGTGTGTGTAAGTAATTGTACAAATTAGATTATCTTATTTATAACCACAGAAATGGATTAATCATATGTTAAGAATGTATTAATTTTTTTCTCCATCTCTTATTGTAGATGTGTGCGACCAAACCGATGCTATAAAGTACTATTTTAGTATATTCAAAAAGGACAAGATCGAGTAACACCCACAACCGAAAAAAGTAAGATTGCTAAAGATGGCAAACACGTTGAAAAGGATGTTCAAGCTAAAGGCCACAAGTCTTTGCTCTAAGATTGGAGGAAATACAATATGCAATTCTTTTTCCGAGACAAATACTCTACGCAGTTTGTGTGATCCAAAAATACGAAAAATTGGACACCGAGGCAGAAGACTTATGAAGATGGAATCCTATTTATTTATGAGTAAAAAATTATGATTTTCTATTTATATCAACTCATTGATTCAGAAGTTATTTCTCATTTGGAAGATTAAATTATTGTTACAAGAAGTAACGTATTATCTTTTCTTTTATACTATGAATCAATTGCAAAGCAAAGAAGTAACGGATTAAACAAATGTAACAAAACTCTGCATCAAAGAGTTCACATACGTTTTTTGACTTTTAATAGATTTTGCTTTAGTTTGTTGGTTTTTGGTGTTGGTTTTTTAGTTATTATTGAACATATCTTAGTTACACATTTGATTATTTCTTTTCAATAGACGGTTCAAGAACAAAGCTTTGAAACTATTTATTGTCTACATATTTTAGATCAAAAATTGTATTTTATTTATTTATTACATATAATATAATCCCGCGCTTGGCGCGGGTCAAAATCTAGTACTCCTTTGAAAGAGAGATTGAGTTGATTCATCGTAAAATATCTCACGATTCATCTAAAGTTTTACTCGAGATTTTGGGCTCTTAACATTTAGAGTTATAATGCTTCTAATCGACCACTACAAACTACAAAATTACAGTAAATAATAACTAATTACGACTAACTCTTGGATTATGAGCTTTGATTTGGCGAATAGCAGAATTAGGGTTCTTAGATTTTCAAATTTGGGAAATTTGGGGATTTCTGATTTGAATTGGGTATTCTAATAAATGGGTAAACGAAATGGGTCTTGGTCGGATTTTAATACCAATCGGGTTTCGGATTCCGGTTTGTTAACCGATATACATGTTTCACGATCGGTTATTGTAAGTAACCGAGAAAACCCAGAAATATGGTGATATAGTTGTCTTAATTTTGTTTTGTGGTGTTATAGTACGAGCAAACTATTTATGGTCTATCTACGAGGATATAAAACTATTGGGGGATTAGTATGTTTTCCCGTGATTTTAAGACAATGAAATTCAATATAACTCTAAATGTTATGAAGCAATATTTAGTATCAACAAGGGAAACTATGCAATTGTGGCTTTTTCTGGTTTGGTTATTGTTATGACTAGGTTTTTTATTTTGTTCAGAGGTGGGGCAAAAACATTTGGTAATCTCTTTGGTTACTTAATTGGTTTTCGGCTATAGACTACATCTTCTTCACTGGTTCCTTTTGTTTTCTTTTGTTTTGGTTTATGTGTACTATGTTCGCTCGAGCTAGTACATTACCCATGCTAAGCGTGCCAATGAGCTACATGCAACAACCAAAGTCATGATTTTTGGTCTTTTGGTTTTCGAGAGTTTCATTAATGCCTTAGATTGTTACTCACATTGCAAAGCACATTAAACTTTCATGATAATTCTCCAACTTTGAATAAACATAACAAATTACAAAACATAAGTTGGGGTTTTGGTACAACATAGTTAAATACTTCCTAGTTAGTTGTTTCTAAATTCTAATTTCTCTACGGCTTTCTTAATGTGTACCTAAATACCTCTAGAAATCGACCAACCTTCTCACGGTTCTGTTGAATATGGGAATGAGCTGCTTGATCCAAGCTGGTGTAAAGGTGTGGCTCGATCCGATCTAGGTGGAGGAGGAGGAGGAGTAGTAAGATATCGATACGGGCTAGGCGTGATGTACCCAGGAGGGAAAGTAGTATAAGGTGATGGCGTGTGCAATCCTGCCGAGTAATAACTGGACGCTGGAGAGAAGTTCGGCTGAGGAAGAGACCAGCGTGGAGATCGTGAGCTAAGAGGCGTCATCGCCACAGAGTTATCGTCAGAAGCTTCCAACGCAAGCACTGATGTGCAAAGTTTTAACCCAAAATAATATCCGCAAGTGCACAGACAATCGCAATAATATATAGGGTATCAAATCCACAGAGACCAAGGTTACACTATGAAATTATAGATTTTAATTTAAAGCTAAGATAAAATATGGTTTTGTGATTTTTGAAACAATGAAAACGGCAAAATAAATCGATGTAAAATTCAATAAAAACAAACACTAGATCAAGGTAATTCGCCGGTGATTTCGGATTCAGGACTGAGCAACTATTCAAGACCGTGAGTCTCCCCAAAAA
The DNA here is from genome assembly GCA_963576765.1 of Draba incana. NCBI lineage: Eukaryota > Viridiplantae > Streptophyta > Magnoliopsida > Brassicales > Brassicaceae > Draba > Draba incana. The sequence continues at coordinate 4,441,083 of OY755214.1, read as the reverse complement.
ACTTAGAAAAAGGATAATGTAAGTGCAAAGGGAATGTCTCTGCAAACGTGAGAGAGAGAGTGGGGGAAAAAGAACAAAATGACAAAAGTTTCCAACTCTCCCACTTAGAAAATATAATGTTTTTCTTCTCCCCACTAGAGAATGTCGGGGATAAGGGGCTGCCTCTTTTTTTTATACTTTATTGTTTTAAATCTAGGTAAAAGACGGAGCCTCTGGCGAGCAGGTGGGCCGAGCAGGCAGGCGAGCAGGGCGAGCAGGTGCTCGGGTACGAAAATCGCCTTTTTGCTCCAAATTCATCTCGTTTGCTCCAATAAGCCCCAGTAACTCCAATCCATGCTCCAGAGCCTCGTAGAACCTGAGAAGACGCAAAAAGAACTAGAAAGACTCGAAAAACAATAGAAAACAATACGTAAAAGAGGCTAAAATATTGATATATCAAGCACGAACGCCGGCATGCTTTAATCATTGAGTATCTATGTTCTTTGTAAGGAATTCGTTTTTTTTTTTCAACAATGAAATTTATGTACAGATTCTGTACAAAATCCAAAAGGAGCTAAAATGTATGTAACGTGCGTATAAGCATGGGATTAGTGATGAGCTTCGGGGGATCATGAGAGGATCTCGAAAAGGGTCGGTTGTGTTGGCCAAGTACACCACTATGGTGTCGATCGACACTCCAATACAAAAACACATAAATCACAACATGGTGTCGATCGATACCACCATCAGGTGTCGATCGACACACTTTTCACAAAAATCAATTATCGCGAAACAGAAGTGGGTGTCGCCTCTAACAACTCTAGCCATCACTCTCTGCACTTCCCAAAAATACAGATTACCAAAACTAGAATTCAAAAATAGAAGTCACCATCAACAAATAATTACTTACCGCGGAATCTCTTTAAAGACCCGAAGATGATGATCTAAGATTAATAAATTGACTAACTATCCATAATCAATTTAAATCACATAGTCTCAAATCATTCAACTTACTGCCCTAAAACCGTAAGGGCTTTGATACCAAAATGAAATAACCAGGTGTCGATCGATCAATCTCTCTTAATCTCTAAACCTAATCTACAAATTCTTACATGGTATCAGAGAGGTTTCGATTTGGTGACCTTAATTCTCTCTAAATCTCTCAATATTTTTTCTCTCTTCATCCCGACCCATTGATAATATCGCTTAAGATCATGATACATTTTGGTCGCACCCGGATGAATCGAGAACTTGCTCGCATGAGCCTCTCACAGAAACTCATAACAACCCTGAGGGTAAGCAGACAAAGTTCATACTTGTGGCCCTCATATCGACCATCAAATTTATTATAACAAATCGGCCCTAAAATCCTAAAAATCTCTTTAGTTTAGTGGTCAAATCGGCCTATTTCGTATTTTTGCTTGTGGCCTATAAGAACTTAGATCCGACCCTGGTCATGCTAATACGGTAGAAAAAAAAGGCAATTCTCTAGGACCTTACTTCATCAGATTAGTTTTAGGGCCTCCACTTTTGGATATATACTTATTTCAATAACCTCGATAGAGAGTCTTTAGCGATTGTGGTTAATCATTTTCTTTCAATATTATGGTATAACATTTCAGTAACACACACACACACACAAAAGATGATAAAATAGAAGAAGATTGCATTGTCATTCTGATCCGTGGACTAAACTACTCGGTGTTGGCATTGACTTATTTCCCCCTGTCACAAAATCTCAATTTGGATTTGATGAATGCTCCTTTTTTTTTTTTTTGCAAAATGATTTGATGAATACTTCAAAGTCAATACAATAAAAAAATTTCTTAACGTTATTACAAAAATAATCAAAAAAAATTCCACTATGAAACAATAACAAATTGGAACTATTTCTTCTTCTTGGACTTTACCTTTTTTCCCTCATATTAATTGTTTTGTCATTTCGTTTTACTTCATTTACGTTTTTTAAACACATACAAAACACACGAACTAAATTAGTTACAAGTGATAATGTCACAATCTCGTTAAATCGTAGGGGGAAAAAAAACAGACACATATATATTTTGATGTAGATGCAAATACATCACTAATGTATAAAATGTACTATGATGCATTTATATATAAACGAAATTCTAAAAAAAAGTTTTATGGAGATTTCGCCTTGATTACGTAAAAATACGTAAACCCGTTGACCTATAACAAAATATTAATTTTCTTAACCAAAAAACTCGTTCGATTTCTCTATCTATTTCCTTCATTTTCCTTCATTGATCATTGAAAGACCCATTTTTTCTTGCAATTATCAATCATCAAAACGTTTCTTCTTCGTTTCTCCGATCTTTTTCCATTTCAAATCGTTTCTTCTCTTGAGAGGTAGTCTAATAAAAAGCAATGGATTTTATTGAATATTTATTGTTCCTTTTTTCTGGGTTTGCGTTTAAACTCTTCCTTAATCCTCAATAACGTAATAATTTCTCCCAAATTGTCTTTTACAACTTCTCTTCATTTCAACGCAAATGTACATTTTCAAGAGCTTTTTCTTAATACGAGTTTTCTATTAATATTTTGGATTTTTTTTTCCGCTAAATTACAAAGAGGGTTTTAGTTTTTAGATCTCAAATCTCCATTCTTTAGGGGTCTTAAGCCGCCTAAAAGCCATCAACTTTTTTTTGTGATTCAGAATTTTTCCCTGAAAAAATTTGGGATTTTTATGGATTTTGTTTTCTTCTGTAAACCCAATTGTGTCGATTGGGGTTTTAACATCATCTTCTCTCGATGCGTTTGTTCATGTTGAGCAGTGTCACGCGTTCTTCTTCAGAGAGTAGCAATCAAAATTGGTGTAAAGTTTCCATTTTTGGAAACTTGTTCACTCCGTTCTTCAAGAGGTTTTAGCAATAGATTGAAAGTTTCTTGTTTTTGGAAGGTATCATTTTGTCTTCTTCTTTGGAAAGTTGTTCACTTTCATGGTTATTATTCAGTAGTTTAGTGGAATTTCTTCTGGAATTAGGTTTTGGCTATGTCATTTTGTTTGCAATTGATTGGTTTCAGAACAAAATTACATATACTTGTTGTGTCTGTAATAAGCTTTTGTTGTATATTGAAAGGTTTTGCTTTTGAGCATCTATGTTTGGGGGTGTTTTGACTGTGCCTGTGAATAATCATCACTTACGCAAATCTGGAAGCAAACTTGGTATTACTAATCTTGGTAAGCAATTTCTCTTTTTGTTTTGCTTAGTGATTTTGAGAGAGAGGATTGTAAGTTTGTGACTGAGGATAGTTTCTTTTTCTGGATGGTTTTACGGTATTCGACAGGAGAAAATGAATTGAAGAACGCAAGTATGTTTCTGAGTACAATTGCGAAATTGCGTACTCCTGTATTCCTTCAAAGTCTCAAGGTTTTGTTTATTTACTCAAAAGTTTCCGTATTTTCTATAGAGTTTGAGACATAAGGAGCTCTTATCATTGAAAGTATTCTTAATTATGTCATATAACCAACGCTCTTGATCCTCCAGGTTGCTATATATGTTGGGGGTCTTTATGTTTGTGGAAAGGTTGGAGATTGTGAATAATTTGCTTTCGATTTGCATCCTTTATTCTGGTTTTGAATCTTGGCAACCTATAATTGCAGATTGGATGGGAATCTGTAATGAAAATGGGAATAGAATCACGAGAACTGTTCTTCTACGAAACATTTCTGTATTATAACCCTCTCCTTCTCATTGTAAGCTTCTTTGTCTAATCCAGAAGCAAGATCCTTTACGTGTGTTTCCTAATATATGTTATTGTTTTCAGACAATGATGGTTTGGCTCTGGGGTGTTAACTTGTGGGTTTTCTCTCGGTCTGGAGTCGATTACGCAGCAATATTTTATCTAGGACCAGATCATCTTAGTCACAAAGAGATTTGGAAGGTGAAAAACAATTCTTAGATTAGTTCATTCATATGGTTTTTCACGCGTTTCTAAATTTCTTGGTGTTCTCAGTGTGCTAGGTGGATGACGACGATAATATTGACTAGCATGACCGCATATCTGTATCTATACTCGCATGGAGATGTATCGTTGGCGGCATCTCAACCAGTGTAATAGATGCATCTTCTCTTAAAGTTGTTTTAAAGAGCTTTCGATTCATTTGTTCATAGTGTATTTATCTTTTTCGATGTTTCCAGGTGGTTTTGTATTTCTTAGCTGTGATAATTTTGATAATCCCTTTCGATATCTTCTACATGTCATCTCGTTACTATTTGCTTTGGACTTTCTGGCGAATACTCTTCCCGGTGCAGGTAAATGAATACTATTGTTTTCTATTGAAGATTCGGTTATATCATCTAACTTTCGTTTGGTGTTATCTCAAACAGACGGTGACTTTCTCGGACTTCTTTCTAGCGGATATCCTGACTTCTATGTCGAAGGTAGCACAATTGTTTATATTTCCTCTACCTATGTTGAATGCAATTGTCGAACAACAACTTTTTCTTCAGGTCTTGTCAGATTTGGAGCGTTCGGTATGTCGTATGGTGCATCGTCAGGTCAGTGAGTTGGCCATTTCCTTATGAGTATAGTATTCATTAGATTTTCAGTGAATCTTATAGATTCATTGTAGGTAGCTACTGTTGCATGGTTTGACGCCGACTCGGTTTGCGGGAGTCATTCCGCTGCAATTCCTGTGGTTCTTGTTCTACCTTATCTTTTCCGGTTGTTCCAATGCATCCGTCAGTACAAAGATAGCAAGGACATTGCAAACATTTGGAATGGTTATTAATCCCAAATCCGAGACATTTCCGTTTGTTAAAAAGAACGGTTGTTTTCTGTTTGGCTTTCGTCGGATTTCTAATATCTCTGCTCTGTCTTTTTCTTGAATCTTCAGCTGGGAAATATTTAACGGCGGTCCCTGTCATCTTTCTTTCCGCTCTCAAGTATTTTATCGATCCAGATACATGGACTTACTCAATTCAGCCGGCATGGATCCTCTTTGGTCTAGCCAACACTTTTTTCTCCTTCTTTTGGGATGTTTTACGCGATTGGGATCTAAGGTACAATGAATCCAAAGCCAGATTACTCCAATCTTGGATTCACTTCTCCTATTTATATTTCTTACCTCTTTCTTTCTTGTAGTGTCTTCACTCGGATTTTCAAATTTACCAAACCAAATATTTGCTCCCATCTTCTCTACGGACGTCGTTGGGTATATGTGTGGGTAATCGGAAGCAATCTGGTACTAAGGTGGACATGGACGTATAAGTTATCAGCTCATCTCCGTAACAACTACATCACAGTCTTCATAATCACCGCCTTAGAGATATACCGGAGATTCCAATGGGCGTTTTTCCGTATAGAGAATGTGTGGAACAAAATCAACAATCCCAAGCGTACTAGTACTCATCAATCTAATCCGATTTCACTCCAAAACGGTAATAGCAGCGAACATGAGAAATTACTCGGTCAGAGTCACAACCTCGGTGTATAGAAACCACAACATTACTTGTTTTTGTGCTTAGTTTTTGAAACAAGTTTTGAAACACAAATACAAAGTACTTAATAAAGATGTGTAACTTTCATAGACTATTACTCTTGTGTATGTATATAAAAGTTTACTTATTTGCTTTAGGTGCAACTAAACTGGTTTAGTTTAGACAAGTTTAGCACCAAGAACATTGTCTGGTTTAATGGATTAGGTAAAGATAAGATAAATAGCTTTCTTGATTCAATTATTAGTTTCTTTACTTGATCCAACATAAATACTAACTCTCAACAGATACAAACACAAGTTAATTATTTACCAACTCTCTTCACCAAAGATTCTCTTCCTTTTAACCACTATATATACACACATTTTGACACCAAATGTGAAAGCACCAAACATCATCATCATCTCTTTGATCTATCTATCTTCCAATTCTCTTGCTGATTTTTCACTTACAAGAAAATGGCATCCAGAGAAATGCAGGTCATCTTCTCCGTCCTTGCAACTACGCTTATCGGTTTAGCTGTAGCTACAGACCACACCATTGGTGGTCCTAGTGGTTGGACCGTAGGCGAAGATCTTCGAACTTGGGCTGCAGGACAAACATTTTCTGTTGGAGATAATCTTGGTAATTTAATCACACAACTTTATATTAAAAATATGTTTCAACATAAAAATTAAAACTCTGTTTTTGCATCAACAGTTTTCTCCTATCCAACTGCATTCCACGACGTCGTTGAAGTAACAAAACCCGAATTCGATAGCTGCCAAGCGGTTAAACCACTTATAACGTTCTCTAATGGAAACTCAATTGTTCCTCTCACTACCCCTGGAAAAAGGTTCATATTTGTACATACAAATCAAAGACTATATAATGATTATTTTAGCAATATAAATTGAATTTATTGATCAATTTTGTTATAGGTACTTCATTTGTGGAAGTCCAGGACATTGTAGCTCAGGGATGAAACTAGAAGTAAACGTTGTTCCAAACGCAAACGCAGCACCAACAGCACCGCTTCCTCCAAACGCAGTTCCGTCTCTAAACGCTCCTTCACCTTCTTCTTCTGTTTTACCTATACAACCACCTTTGTTGCCTCTTAACCCTGTCCCTGTTCTCTCTCCATCTTCACTTCCTTCCTCCTCTCTTCCTCTTAATCCGGCATTGTCTCCGGCACTTTCTCCGGCGACTTCACTGCCGTTGTTTCCAGGTAGCACAAGCACCACATCCACCAAAACCGTTGGGAGCTTTCCTTCTAGCGCTACCGGCACGACGGCGGACCTTGCTGGCGCTGGAGCTCCTTTGGTTGACTCATCCTCCTCCTCCGCGGCGAAAACTATTGTTTTGGGATTCGGATTCGGATTCGGATTCATGGTGGCTATGATGCTTCATTTGTTCTAAAGTGTTTTTTTTTTTTTTTTTAAGTGGAGAGAAATATGTTTGTAGAGGGGAAATATGCTTGTGTTTTTACTACGTCTTTTGTTGTATATGAGTAAGTGTGTTTTTTTTCTTCTTTTAATTTGGTTTTCTCTTGTGTATTTACCACTTTATCATATATTATATTTATTACAGTTTATATTTAAGCACACATAATCCTATATCAAATTTTCTCAATCAAAGATTACATTTGAGTGAGATCAATATAAGGAGCAAATTCGGTAAGTTGATGGAGCTGTGGTTACGTTAACCTTTTAGCTAGAAATCAATATTTTTCCAAATTGTATGTAACTACAATGCCGAAAGAAACACGATGTTAAGAGTTGAAATCCAAGGAATCGGTTTGTTTAGGGCTACTAAAGCTCACACTGTAATATGCTAATTTCTAACTGTAAAACTAAATTATATGTACTGAATTTTTAAAACAATTGTAAGAAAACATCACTATTACAAATACAATATATGGTAAACTTTCCTCTTTAGGGGCCTTAATTTGGGCTACATAAGCTTCCTCGAAGTCCATCACTTGAAAATCTACATCTACATAAAAGAGACACAGAACCAAAGCTGCCGTGACCAAGACTCTTGTCTCTAGGGTTTTAACTACAGTGTCTCCGCCATGAAAACACTACCGCAAAACGTCTCGGAGGATCATCGTCTTACCATCCCAATTGATCTCATTATCGAAATACTCTCGAGACTACCTGTGAAATCTATAGGGAGATGTCGTTACGTTTCGAAGCTATGAGCCTTCATAATTCGCCGTCCATATTTTAGAAAGACGTTCTTGACCAGATCTTATGCTCAGCCTCAGCTCTTGTTCGCCTGCTATAATAACATCAGCCGTAAGATTTTCTTATTCTCCTCTCCTCAGTCTCACAACCTTGATGAGAACTCGGTTCCTTTAGCTGCAAGTTATAGTATGAAAATTCCTTATAGCGGTGCTTGTGAAATATATAGTCCAATTATTTCTTATGGAAAATCGGATTCCAGAGGAAACTAAAAGGTATCAAGTGTCGTTGATGGTGTGTAACCCTAGCACCAGACAATCCTTACCTTTACCCCAAGTGAAGACTAGAAGGATTGGTGTCATGAGGTGCCATTTTATGTTTGGTTATGATCCGGTTGAGAATCAGTACAAGGTTTTGTTCATGTCGTTAATATACCAAAGACATGAGATGATCTATGAGGAGCATCAAGTTCTGACATTAGGAACTAGAAAACCGTCATGGAAAAAAATCGAATGTTGCATACCATATTCGATTTTATCTATTATTACCAGATATGCATCAACGGTGTTATCTATTATTCAGCGGTCAATATTTCTTCAGCGGATTTCATAATCATTTGCTTTGATGTTAAGTCGGAGGAATTCAGATTTGTTAAAATCACTTCTGCACATTTTTAGATCATGTAGAGGACGTGAAGCTTATGCAAATATTTTAATTCGTTTTAGTTATAAACTTATTTTTGTAACAGAGCTAGTTTGGCCTTACCGATATTCAAATGGGATTTAGTTCAGTCCATATATCTTATGGAATGACTATGTTCTGTTTTTTGTTTTTTTTGTTTACTCTATATACAGACAAAAAAACAATTTATAGGCAAGAAAATTCATGACCACGTTTTGTTGATAACATACGAACGAGTTAGAATATTAGCAAATTTATGATCACGGAATTTTAATTTAAAAATAAATAAAAGAAGAGAACTCTAAAATGGTCTTCATTATCTAGTAAAGCTTAACTTTCTGTACTTTCTTAAAGCACAAGGTACCATGACAAGCGTATTGAGGATGATGAACCCTAATCTGATCACTGAGAAGAATCTCCACAAAATAATTTTGTTTAGAGCCGAAGAAAACAATAAACGACTCCAGTGGAGATTCTCAGTCAAGCAAGGATCTTTAAGAACACCTCAAGCCATTTCTACTACAACAGAAACAGAGGTTAGTATACTGATCTTTGTCCTTTTTCTCTGGTTTTTAGGGTTTGAATCCTTGACAATGAAAATACAGGCGAGAGAGACTAATACGACGACGTATGACGAAAAACTGTTGAACAACTATGTTCCTGTATACGTCATGCTTCAACTTGGAATCATAACAAACAATAACGTTCTTGCAAACAAAGACAAGATCAAGAAACAGATCAAGAAACTGAAAGAGAGTCAAGTAGATGGAGTAATGGTTGATGTTTGGTGGGGAATTGTAGAATCAAAAGGTCCAAAGCAATACCAATGGAAAGCTTACAGAGATTTGTTTGAGATTGTACAAAGCTTTGGACTTAAACTACAAGCTATAATGTCGTTTCATCAATGCGGAGGCAACATAGGAGATGATGTTAACATACCGATACCGAAATGGGTGATCGAAATCGGGAATTCGAATCCGGATATTTTTTATACGAACAAGAGTGGTAATCGAAACAAAGAGTGTTTGCCTCTTTCTGTTGATAACTTGTCACTTTTCAAAGGAAGAACAGCTATTGAGGTATGAAAAAATCTTGAATTCGAAAACCGTTGAAAATTTTGCTTTTTTTTTGTGTAATCTTGTTTTGGTTTCTTAGAGGTATAGAGATTACATGAAGAGCTTTAGAGAGAACATGGAAGATTTCATTAGCTCTGGAGTTATAATAGATATTGAAGTAGGTCTTGGTCCTGCTGGAGAGCTTAGGTATCCTTCTTATAGTGAAACTCAAGGATGGGTTTTCCCGGGAATCGGAGAATTTCAAGTAAGAGAATTGGGAATCTAGTTCTTAATTTCTTGAAACAAAACAGAGTTTTTTTCTAAGGGTTTTTGTTGCTTTTTTAACCATCTTGCAGTGTTATGATAAGTATCTAAGAGCAGATTATGAAGAAGAAGTCAAGAGAATCGGGCATCCGGAATGGAAACTTCCGGAAAACGCAGGAGAATACAATGATATCCCAGAAGCAACCGGGTTTTTCGAGTACTCGAATGGGACATACCTTACGGAAGAAGGAAAGTTCTTTTTGTCATGGTATTCCAAGAAGTTACTTCTCCATGGTGATCAGATTCTTGATGAAGCAAATAAAGTGTTTCTTGGGTGTAAACTCAAATTAGCAGCAAAAGTAAGTAAAATCTTATAGAGTTTATAATGTTAAGAGAAAATGAATAAAAAAACATGATCAAGATTTATTATGGTTTCTTGATTTTTATAGGTCTCTGGAATCTATTGGTGGTACAAATCTAAAAGTCATGCTGCTGAACTTACCGCGGGTTATTACAATCTAGAAAACAGAGATGGGTACCGTGCAATTGCGAAAATGATGCGTAGACATCACGCTATCTTGAATTTCACTTGCTTAGAGATGAAGAACAGAGAGCAACCAGCAAAAGCTAAGAGTGGACCTCAAGAACTTGTTCAACAAGTAAACCAAATTGATCGAGTAACACATTTTTTGTAGATATGTTACGTAGATTGATTTTTGAAGGTTTTGAGTTGTGGATGGAAAGAAGGGATCGAAGTTGCAGGCGAAAACGCGCTTCCAAAATTCGATAGAGACGGATATAACCAGATTATACTAAACGCTAGGCCTAATGGGATTAACCAAGATGGTAAACCAAGAATGTTTGGATTCACATATCTCCGGCTATCTGATAAACTTCTCAGCGAACCGAATTTCGCAACTTTTAAGACATTCTTGAAACGAATGCACGCAAACCAAGTAAGCCTCTATGTGATATTTATCTTTGCTTCAAGATTCATTTTAACATATTTGTGTGTTTGCTTCTTGGTTTAGGATTATTGTCCAGAGCCTGAAAGGTACAATCACGAGTTGCTTCCTTTGGAAAGATCGAGAACCGATGAATCATTGGAGAAGTTTATGGAAGAAACTAAATCAGTTGATCCATTTCCATGGCTTGAAGAGACAGACAGGAGTATTAGACCCTTTGAGAGTGTATTGTCTCTCTTGAAAAGCATAGTCTTGAGGAACAAGTCCTAGACAACTATTTATAAAGATTTATACTATTCCTAAGAAGTAAATATAAATATATACGTAAATAATTATAAAGATACTATTATAGTTCCCGTGACAAATAACATAGGTGTGTCTGAAACAGACTACTGAATTTAATTTCAAGAACCGAAGCAAAGACAAGATTCCATTTAAACGTCATTATCATTAGTTACATTTGAACCCCACATGCGACAACAGAGCGTGACATAAAAGCATGCATTTTTCTCTCAAAATGACACGACTCTCCAAATTACAAAAAGAAAAGAGACTTCGAAATAAGTGAAAACAATTCAAAAGAAGTAAAAAAAAATTCAAGTACTATGCTAACATAATAATTCATTATATAAATATTGTTACACAATTACCATGGAAATAACATAGTCAAGAGCAAAGGACCCACCTTGTTCCAATCACTTAACGTGACTCTCTCTATTTGGTCACTTAGCTTCGTCTTTAGCCGCAGTGGCAGAAACGTAATAAGCGACACAAAAGAGGGCATGTAGAAAACACAAAATACCTCCAATGGAGAGAAAATGGTGATGTGTGAATCCACAAGAAGATCTTGACTTACTATTCGACATCGTCCCAATCACTATACTCCCGAATCCAACGGCGAATACAATCCTGAAGATTATCAAACCAATGAAAATAGACCACGTGTCATTCTCTTGGACAACAATTAATAATGCCAAAATCAAAGAAATTTGTAATGTAACGTTACCAAGTGAGAACGAGACAAGCCATAGAGATTTGTCTAGAGGAAGAAGATCTTTGAAACTCGTCTTGAGAGCAAATACATAGACACCCTCCGATCAAGTTGATGAGAACATGAGCAATTACTAATATCGCGGCTGCACCTAGACCGAGCCTGAATGCGTCCTGGCTCGGTTCTCTACATTCGAAAAGCCATAGCTTCATGTGCTTCACCTAGAACCATATATGCAACCATGACCGTTTTTACATTCGGACAAGAACTCGATTTACAGAAAAAAAAGTATCCAAGATTTTTTTTTTTTTTTTGAATATTTTCACACATTAGTTCGAAAGAAAGAATAACCTTTTAAAACATGTTTACATTCATTAGGGTCCTTAGTTTTCAAAATCTCTTAACACATAGTAATTGTTTTGCATATGGGTCTCTTAACAGTTTGAGATGGTCTTATATATGTAACAATACTTATCATATTATGTATTTGTGAGGGAAAAACATCTATTTTGAAAGAGAATGTATGAATAGTACCTGGTTTTGGGCGACTTCGGCTTGGATTCCGAGGATTGCAGCAGCTACATCTAAGCCCACGATGAGTAAACAAACAAGAATACCTCCAATCTTTGTCATTTTAAACTTTCTTTAATAACAATGATTTAAGTTGTTTTGTGGGAGTATTTTGAGAAGATAAGAGTTTGAAATGTGAATCAAGAAGAGGAGAGAGGCTTTCTGTGAGGGAGAAAATATTTGTTTGAAAGAGAATGAGATTGGGTATAGTCGGCAAAGTCTAATGAGTTGTAATGATTTTTTATGACAAAATGGATTGATATATATATATATATAAAGTTATGAGTGTGTTGAAGAAAAAAGAGAGAGAAAGAGAGAAAACGTTAAAAACTAAACATAAAGTTGAAAAAGAAAGGAAAAGATATTTCTTCGGATATATATGTATCTTTTTGTAAAAAGGAGGAAATAAGACCTATGGTAGTTACTAGGTTGTAAACTTGTAATACATAATTACTCTAATATAATTGACCCAACCATATAGGGTTTTAAGAAACTCAAAATTTTGACATTATTTCTCCGATGGCACATTGTTTAGTAGTTTTAAAATTTCAAATTAAAGACTTAAGGTGATATATTCCATTATATAAATTCCAATATAACTTATGTAAGGTGATATATTGTTCTTATGTAAATATAACTTAATCTCTATTTTTTTAGTTTTGGAGAAATTATTTTGTCAAAGTTCTCTCTTTTTACTTGTGTTTCAGTACTAGATAGATGTCAACATTTAAATTTATTGAACTATAATTTAGCGCGTTAAGAAAGTATATTATACAGTTTAAATTTAGTATTACTTAAATGTGTTTCGACTTGTGCTTTATGTCTTCCAAATAATATTGATTATTGATGCGGGAGGTAAGTCACTAACAAGTATCTTGCGACTTTAAAATCTACATTTGACGATCTTAATCGTGTTGGAACTTGATTAACGAATATGTTTCCAATAAAGGTATATCTCGTTTTACAATTTGATGTTTTTGTAAAAAGAATCTAATAGAAACTCCCGGAAGAAAATACCAGCACCGAAAGGATTATGTAAGATACTATAAAATATAGAATAAACAGTGAATAGGATTAGCTGGGATATGGCATGTGACACTTTAGCACCAAAGCCAATAAAGCTTCTTTTTGTCCATATGGAATGGCGAATTTGCTTTAGATAAAACTTGACGATTTGTTCATTAATCCTTTTTTATTGAATAGTAATACAAAGGTACTAGTTTTTGCAGGTGCTTTGTGTTGGGTAAAAAATGGTTGGATTCTTTGTGTTGTGGAGGAAAAAAAGTAGGGCATAATACAACCCAACCAAGCGTGGCCAATGTCTTTACTTCTCTGTTAAAGAATCAATCTCTCTTTAAAATTCACAGTAGTGATGTCGAGAATATAATGTTTATAACATTATAAAATTGAACGGAAAAAGTTGAGATAACATATGTCTACTGTCTAGTATTTGGGTTGTGAACAATCGTTAGTCGATACTATTTGTTGAGAATTCGGGTAAATAACTCGATGAATATCTAAAGCAAAACAAAAACACAAGAGAAAGTCACAATTGCGGTAAACATTATTTTCTTGAATTTGTGAATGAATGAACAGCCTCTAGTAATTAATTTTGTTAATATCATCCTCTTCTCTATTTTGCATGTGAACACAATGGTGAATTATTCAACACTTTTGATGTAATATCTTAGTTTAACTCTCTTTTTTTAAGTTGAAATTTATGATCCAACTATAAGGATTCTACCACTATTGAGCTAAGTAATCTGCAATACGTGTTTTTGGGCGAAACACTATAAACAAAAAATCCGCAGGTCAATTGAAAACATGTAACCAATATTCGCAAATATACATTGATTAACGATTATTCGTGGTAAATATATAACATATATTTTCGGCAAATGATTTCAATGTATTGAACAACTATTCAAAATCACATAATTAATAAATAATTGAAAAATAGTGTTGACAACTATCCAAGGAAAATATTTTCAATGTATTTAATGACTATTTGCCAACAAATATTTAGTTATTAAATAATTTAAAATATTTTTGTATTAATGATTAAATACCTTTGATGGTAAATAATCCGCAGATAAATTGTCTTATTCGGTTGTTAAATATTTAATTAAGAAATAGTTGAAAATATTTAACAACTATTTACGGCAAATATTTGATTAAGAAACAATTTAAAATATCGTTATATAACGATTAACGACTTTTCGAGGCAAACAAAATATCAGAAGATAAATTGTCTTATTTCTTTGTCAATCACACATCGATTGTTCTTAAATTTTTTCGACAACATTGAAGATAATTTAAAACGAAAGATAAAGAACTATCAAACTAATTTGTTCGACCACATGATGTTGTAGACAATCCCGGTGATGCTCTATCCAAATATTCCTACCTACGAAACAAAACACAAATCTTAAATATTGTTTCATATGAACGAAGTACAACTTACACTTCTATCTAGAATAAGCTTTTAACATAAGAATAGTATAACCATGATTAGAGTCCAGACTTAAATATAGAAAAACCTCAATGTTATGGATTTAAAAGAAACTGAAAAGATAGAATTGCATTTGTTACAATTTTAATTAATTACCAGAATCTTTTCAGTATTTGGTGGAACCACGTCTTCTTTTTATTATGGTTACTCTTGGTCTCGGTTTCATCTTCTTCTATGATCGGAGGTAAAGTTGGCCTCCACCTTAGTGCATCACCTAACTCTGGCGACAACACCGGCTCCGGCTCAGAATCAAGCTCCGGCTCCGGCCCCACCTCCGGCTCCGATGATGGATGATCACTCACGGCGATGGTGGAACAACATCGACGAAATAGAGAAAAAATCATTTGAAAACTCCAAGTTACTAAAATGTTATTATTGGTTCGACAATGAAGAGATTTGGGTATCTTATCTTTTTCACATATAAATAAAAGGTCTTACTATTTTCTTTTTAGAGGTCATTTAGTATTTGTAAGAAAAAATATTTTTATATAGTAGTTAATAATTCACTAGTTTGAAATTTAATGTTACAGTAGACAAATGTCCAAAAATTATTTTTATATACAAATAAGAACTAAAAATAATATAAAAATTAATGAAAATGAATAAGGAAAATAATAGGTAACAGAAATTAATATTCAAGAATGGGAAATTGTAAATTTCAGAATTCAAAATCAAAGTTTCCTGAAACATGAATATTACTCTATTAGAAGAGTAATTTTCCATTCCTGTCACACTACATATAAAGAAAATAAAAATTATAGAAGTCGATGAACAACCGGACAAGTAGACAATTCCGGCGAGGCTCTAGTACCCGTCATTGCAATGTTCCTATTAAACAAACAAATAATATTCAATAGATTATTTTTATAAACAATGACAAATCTTCTATGCTTCATCGTTAATGGAACAGATTTTTAACATCAAAATATAATCAAACATGTTTTCATTTTTCTCTTATTTTTTTTAATCTATTTGTTGTTTATTGAATTTAAAGGTTAGTCGAACAAAAACAATACAATTCATAAACGCATGAAATGAAAACTAATGGTATAGTACAAATTGTGCTATATGCATTAATTTTCTCAGACTTAATTATTTGTTTTCTTCTTACATCTACATCCATATTTTCTTATCGTTTGTTCATATATGTATTTTCTTATTTTTTGTACCTTTTCTTATTGTAGTCAATTTCCTAGAGTTAATTAGTTAGTCAAATACGGATTTGATTCTTTTTTTTACCATTTAATATAGATTTTAAGAAAAATGAAAATTATACAGATATATGAAAAAAACACATTTATATATACTATGTAAGACTTACCAAACTCTTTTAAATTTGTAGCTAAATGAAGTCATATTCTTGGTCTTTGATTTCGCATATGTAAATGAAACATTTGCAGTCAAATGATCGTTTTCGCCGTGGTCTTCAAAAATAGGATATAACGACGGCTGCCACCGTGTAGAATCTCTACATATGTGTTGTTCTGAGTTAATTAGAAGCCAACGGTTTCAGAGTAATCATAAAATATTCTTCTTGATCCACCGTATTGTTACGATAACAATGGCGAAAAAGAGAAAACATTTTAAATTTTGTTTACAAAAGCAAAAACAGTTTCGAAATACACACTACAAGAAAACAGGGCGCATTCCGACGGCCAAAACCGTCCGTAAGCCGTCTGAAAAAGACGTATTCCGACGGGAACAGGCCGTCGTTTCTATCACGTCGGAAAAACAGAAACCGTCGGGAATCCGTCGCTTTTTTGCGACGTAATTCGGACGGATTTATGTCGGAGACCCAAAGGAAACGGAATTCCGACGGGTTTTGGTTTTCCGGCAATGAAAGACGGAATTCCGACGGTCGTTGGTTTTCCGGCGATGAAAGACGGAATTCCGACGGTCGTTGGTTTTCCGGCGATGAAAGACGGAATTCCGACGGTTGATGAATTCCGGCGATGAAAGACGGTATTCCGACGGTTTCCGTTTTCCGGCCAAAACAGACGGAATTCCGACGGTTTCCGTTTTCTGGCCATAACAGACGGAATTCCGACGGTTTAAATAATTTTTTTTAAAAAATTTAAAATTATTTAATTTAATAATATAATATATTATTATTTTTAATAAAAATGAAAAGTAAAAACTAATAAAAATAAAAAATATTAAAATTTAAAATTACAAACTAATAAAATTAAAATGTATTTTAAAGTTTTACAATCAAATTTAAAACTCTCCAAATCCTATTCCGGTCTAGGCGGCCCGGTACCGAAGAATCTATGCATTTGCTGTTCCATTGCTTTCACTCGTGCATCGGCCTCCGCCTTATCTCTCGCTCTCGCCTCCTCGGCCTCCTCCTTATCCTTCTTCCTCTGTTCCGCCATTTCCCTAAGCTGGTCGTGCAGCTCTCGGTTTTCCGCCTCCAACCTCCTATCACGAGCATATCGAACCGACGAAACAGACGAGCTACTCTCCTCAGGGAGGCCGTAAACACGGCCTCTGGTCTTGGGAGTCACCTACAAATTTTTTTTTTTAAAATTTCATAGCTTGTATTAAAAGTAATGTTTAAATTCTATTAAATGTGAGACGGTTACTAACCTCGTAGGTGAACTGGTTGGTCATCTCGAATGGAACTTCGGTTGGCGCCGGAGTTCCTTCCACGATCGGTTGCGATTGGAGGAACTCCTCCTGCCTCCTCTGCACAGCTTCCACGATTTCACGAGCAATCGGGTCTTCAATTTCACCGGTCTTCTTGTTGGTGTGCGAAAACTTGATCATATCGAGGTTGGAAGGATAGACACCGGTCTCCTCCATCTGTTACCATATACAATTACGTTACAGAATTCAAAAATTTTATGAAATATTTAATTACTTACTATTTTCAGAGCAGCTGAAGCCTTGCTAATTGCGCCGAGGTTGTGGGTCGCTTTTCCCTTCCCTTTCCGGTTGCTGTTGCGGTTAGTCGAGTGTTTCTCGGAGTCCGTCTTGGTTGCCTCTAATTCCCAGTGTCGAAGAAGTCCAGTCCACATCTCAGAGGGTTTATATTTAAAAACCTTAGCCACCTTCCCCTCTTTGTACCACTTGTCTTTCCACTCGTTCATCTTCAACGAGAACTTCCTCGCCGCCTTTTTGTCGAATTCCTTTCGGACCCTGGATGTGAGGACTGAGTCCCACGTAAAATCTTGCTGCAAAAAAAAAAAAACATTCCCGCATTAGTAATTAAATTAAGCGTCATATAGAAAATACAATTGAAACAAATAAAATAAACTCTTACCGCAAATTGTCGGAACCAAGTGTCCCGGTCCTCTGGAGGCATATCGTTGTATGTGGGGTAAGGTTTATTGAGCATGGAGTTCATCATTTCGTTGATGGAACCCGTAATATCGTTTTGTGAGAATTGGAACCTATTAAATTGTTTATTAAATATTTATGTAAAATTATTAAATCCAGAACATATTAAAATAAGACTTACCACGTCGTGTTAGGTGGCAAGTCTGGATCCAGACGCGTCAACCTATCACGCCCAGGTTGCGCCACAAGCTGCTCGATGGTCAACGAGGTGGGGGCTGAGTGGGCTGTAGGCATGGGCTGAGACGGGAATGGGGTCTCCTCGGGGAACTCGGTCTCACTCGGAGTCCGACCTCCCCTACTGGAACTCGCACCTCCTCTAGAGTTATGAAAATCCCCATAATTTGCCCTACGATTTCCATATTTTTAAGATTTAGATATTTTGGGATTTATGAAATTTGGAATGTATAAGATTTTGTGAGTTGAAGATTTTGGAATTTAGTTAATTGGAATTTTCAGATTATGGTATTTAAGGATATTGGAGATTAGGGTTTAATGGAATTTATGGGTTTTATGTCATTGAAATAAGTAGGGGTTTTTGTAAATATTGTTTATTCAGAAATCGAAGTTTATGGAATTAGGTTTTGTTGGGAAATTGATATGTATAAATTTAAATTTGTAAAAGTTTAAATTGTTTTATTAATGTTATTTAAAATTGTAAGAATTTTAATAGATTTTCAAAAAAATTTGTATATATATAGGATATATATAAATTTAGAGGATTTAAAGTTTTAAATTATTAGGAAACTTAATAAAGTTATACTTTTTAAAATTTATAGGATTTAAAGTTTTAAATTTACTTATTTTTATATATGTTTAAAATTATAAAGGTTTAAATTATTTTATTAATGTTTTAAAAATTTTAAATTATAAGGATTTAAAATGATTACCATCAAATATTCTATATAGGATATTTAGAAAATTACAATTTATATATTAATCATATATTAAATTATAAAAAATCCCAAACACTTTCATAACACAAGTGAAAATCTAATTCTTAAAATTAGTAAACTCCTAAAATTATCAAACTTCAAAAATTTTGCAAATTTATTCGAAACCTAATCTAATAAATTTATAACATCCTCATAAACCCTAAAATTATTATTTACTTAATTTGTTAATTCATAATTTGTTTTTACAAATTATTAACATTAATTTTATAATATTTTTAAAATAATCTACAATTCCTAATGAACAATTTCGGATCTACTCATTCTCATGAACAATTTCTTAACCATTCTCATGAACAATTTTTTATGAACAATTTCATAACTAATCCACTAATTCCAAAGGAACAATTTCCTAACCATTCTAATCATCATGAACAAATTTCGGATCCTCAACAAGAGTATAAAATCATGAAGAACAATTTTTGAAAACTTCTAATAATGTATGCAAAACTTACATAGATTTGGTTTTGGTGAAAGATGGAGATGATTAACGACGGAGGAGAAGATTCGGCGACCAATCGGAGGAGCAACGGCGGAGACTCGGCGGTTTTGAAGAAATTTTTTCGTTTTCAGATCTGAGATCGGGGAAGACGAAGACTGTGGATATAAAAGGGTGTCCGAGGGCTATCCGACGGCAGTCCGACGGTCATTAAAAAATTCCGACGGTACCTCCGACGGTTTTCCCGCTTTGACGAAGATTACGAAGTGTTTTGGCGGCTGGCAAATTAGGGTTGCCGTCGGTCGACCGTCGGAATATAAGACGGAATTCCGACGGTCATTCTTTTAAAATATTTACTTGTACATTTTTTTATATATTTTCCCTTCGAAAAACAATTTTTATATCAAAAAATATTAGAGTTTCATATTTCAAGAGTTATGGAAAATGGAAATTAAAGGAATTTGGGATTTTAAAATTATGTGATTTTAAAAAATATATATAATTATTTTTATAAACCTTATAATGAACTTTAAAACTTTAAAATCAAAAAATTCCCCAAAACCGTCGGATTTCCGTCTTACAATTAAGACGATATTCCGACGGTTTTTGGGTTTTAATTTAATTACTTTTCTCGCTACAATTAAAAAGAATAAAAAATCCAAAACCGTCGGAATTCCGTCTTACAAGTAAGACGGAATTCCGACGGTTTTGGGGATTTTTTTGATTTTATAGGATATGATTATGTTGTAAAGTTTATTAAAAGGTTTTTATAATTAATTATATAGATTTTTAGAAATAGTTATATATATTTTAAATATATAAAATTAAAAAAAAAATTTATTTTTGAAATCCTTATTATAAACTTTAAAATCATATGATATACTTTTAAATCTAAAAACTTTATATTTGTAAAAACTTTATAATAAACTTCAAATTTTTCGATAAAACTAAAAAGGATTAAAAAAGGAAACCGTCGGAATTCCGTCGTAATGGAAAGTCGGAATTCCGACGGTTTGGGGTTTTTATGAATTTAAATTTGGGGAAAAAATTTACAAATAATATAACCCCAAACCGTCGGAATTCCGTCTTTTAATTAAGACGGGATTCCGACGGTTTCTTTCCTTAATCATTTTAAATTTTATCGAAAAATTTAAAGTTGATTATAAAGTTTTAAAAAATATTAAGTTGTTTGATTTAAAAGTATATCATATGGTTTGAAAGTTGATTATAAGGTTTTTAATAATTAAATTTAAGCGTTTTGAAAATTAAATGCCGTTAATGTTAATTTGACCCTCGCTGTCAAGAAACATAAATATTTTAGTACGGCTTCGAAACGTATTACACATAAATAACACCTCTATTTCTCATTCCATTATAGTTTCATAAAACACATGACAACATTATAAAATCGTACAATAAATAGTAGGACATTATTTATTATTACTGCAACATAAAGCTTTAGAGGTTTAAATTTTTCTTAATCATGGACGAGTTATATATTTATTCTTCATCGGAGTCTGGCACTGTTTCATATTTGTACCCAGTAGTTTCTTCATCTTCCTCCTCCATGGTGCATATTTCCGTTGGGTGGTATTCAGCAATCATCGAATTAGCACCGATTATCTGTTTGGTAACTGAATATAGTTAAAACCATTCCCAAAAATTAATATAAACGTATGTTGTAACTACCTTAACAATGTTCCGCTCTGTGATATTTAGGTACTTTGGGGTCCTATCAAAACGGCAAACGGTAACATTCTTCAAGATGAATACCGCACCTACACCAGTCATGAGTCTGTACTCGTCATTTTTGAAGATATTATGGTGCATGGTTCCCTCGATTTTTCCCGAAGGATCTTTTAAGGTTACAAGCAGATCTCCCTGGCCATTGGGGGAGAAAGAAGAGAGCATAGCAACAATCTGAAAATTAAATAAAATATAAATACTAGCTTCTCAGATAAATTGTGTCTATAAATTAATGTTAATAAAATTGGACGGAAACCTAAACCTTTTTTATTTTCACAAATTGTGAACGCGGGGATTGAATTTGTGCAACCTGGGTCCAGAATTGTGTGGTCCTATTATGATAAGAACCTACATTTATGAATGAAAGATTTTGTATTAGTCACCTACGTACATTCATTTTTGTAAAAGTAAAAATGATAATTAAACATATATATATATATATATATATATATATATATATATATATATACCTTCCCGGATTATGTAATCGATAGTAGAAGTCCACCGCGGACTACTAAAATCATGGTCCGCTT
The DNA here is from genome assembly GCA_963576765.1 of Draba incana. Taxonomy (NCBI): domain Eukaryota; kingdom Viridiplantae; phylum Streptophyta; class Magnoliopsida; order Brassicales; family Brassicaceae; genus Draba; species Draba incana. The sequence continues at coordinate 4,419,426 of OY755214.1, read as the reverse complement.
GTGGTGCCTCGTTAATCACCTCAGAAATAAAATCTTGTGTTGGGCGTGTCTGAGAACTTTCACCTTGCAGCACCTTTGCATCATGAGCCCTCTTGCGAAACAATCCTCGCCGTACGACTTGGCCAGGTCCCGGTATTACGGGCGTTTGGTTCTGCGATTGTTGAGTTGGATGGAGTGAAATTGTCGGTTCACCATCAATAACATTTAAGTTATCGTAAGGAGGGCTTGATGGAACACGAGGTGTGTTGCGAGTGTTTTGACCAGGGGCTCGGTTTTGCATATAGTAATTTCATAGATCATTATTAGCCATTACGCAATAGAATATTTTATGTTATGATTATGGGTTCAAATTTTTTATGAATGAATGCAGAGCCGGGATGCTTATATAAAACTTACTTATTGCCGTCGGTAAGCCGTCGAAATTCCGTGAAAATATCCGACATATCACCCCACCCATCACCCCACCCATCCCATCAGGCACTGCGCGCAACCGGTTAGATAACCACTTAAACTTTGCCGACATCTAATTCCGTTTGAATACCGTCGGAAATTCGTCATTACTTCCGACAGATTTAGTGCGTCGGAAATCCATCCATACCCACTGACCAATCATACTTTGCCGACATCTGATTTCGTCTGAATACCGTAGGAAATTCGTCATTACTTACGACAGATTTAATGCGTCGGAAATCCATCCATACCCACTGACCAATCATACTTTGCCGATATTGTGTTGTTTGAATTTCGTAGGTATTCCCTCGGAGGTCAAAACATCCGACATATCACCCCACCAATCCCATCGGCCACTGCATACGCTTTATAAACCACTAAAACTCTGCCGACATCGGATTCCGTCCCAATACCGTCGGGAATCCGTCCATACCCACTGACCAATCATACTTTGCCGACATCGTGCTGTCTGAATTCCGTCGGTATTCCGGCGGTAACGGCCACTGTATACGGACGGAATATCGACGGTTTAGACATATAACGTCTTCTATAAATACTCCCTATCGAGTTTTTTATGTTGTACAGCTTCAAGTTACAAAAAAATGTCTTCCAACTCTCCTAATGAAGACTCAAACACAAAAGGCGTGGCTAATTTTTTCATTGTTCCAAAATACTCGTGGGAATCCGAATCCCTATGCGACGAATTCACTCAGCAGATTCCCACTTACTCATGGGAATTTGATACGTGCTCACCAATCGATGAAGAAGATTCCACAGCAACAGTAGTGCCTGACAGCCAGTTCGCGCCAAACATCCACAACATTTACGATAGGCAGCCACAATGTCTTCATCAAGAGCGGGATACCGAAGGCGAACCACCATGTGACTTGGTGGAAAAGTCAGATACTTACGGTGCAAGTACTTCAAATGTAAGTAAGGATCAGTCGTATGACTTTGAATTCGCGCAAAGCCCTGAAAAGCCAAACTTAAATTTAGATGTTGATGCAATCAAAAGAGATTTGTGCGACGGTTTTTTAGAATCTCCAACAACGGATCATTACTATGACTTCCAATTCGCCAAAAGCCTAGAAAAGCCAAACTTAAATCTAGACGTTGATGCAATAAAAAGCGAATTGTGCGACGGATTTGTAGATTCTCCAAGAAAGAAAAAAAAGGGAAAGAACATCATGAAATGGTTTTAACAAATGGTAAGTTCGGAGTGGAAACAAACATATGATAGTCCTCTGGGGAGGTTATTGTGGAAACTAATATTTATTCTGAATCTCCTGTGGAACCATCACTAGGGATGGAGTCTGAATCGTCGTCAAATTCTCCCCGTGTTTCCTCTTCGTCCGAATGCTCTAGATCATCCCCGATTTAAGTGACATCAACGAGAAGGTCAATGTTATTCATCTCCTCAACAGGTGACATTTGTACACTTCTCGATGGTTGTAGAGCATCTTGTTCTGAAATGCCATAGATTTTGCCTCTGGGGTTTATTGGAGTTACTGTGACCCACGGATCTGTACGGTAGGCAACTCGAGGATATGGAATGTAGCAAACCTATTAATAATTAGTGGATATTGTTATTATACATGTACAAGAAACCTTAAGTATGAGTACATAGGTAAACATATTTGTGTAAATATTGATACCTGGTCAGCTTGAGACGCAAGGATAAATGGATCATAAAACTGTAATCTTCGGCTTGAATTTATCGAAATAACACCAAGCTAGTCGACTCGAACCCCTCGACCATTGGATGGATCATACCAATCGCACATAAACACTATGCACCTCAAGTTCACCATTCCTTGATAGCAGATTTCCAAGATTTCTTTTAAAATCCCATAGTACATGGTATCACCGGATTGCGCAGAAATACCATAGTCCGAAGTTGATCTTTGACGTCCTTCCTCATGGATCCTGAACGAATATCCCCTAGTGCAAAACTTGGGATATGAAATCGCCGTGCTGCGTAAACCATAAGCAACCTCCACTAACCATGTCGGGACTGATTGACCACTAGCTCTAAGGTCAGAAACCTATTTGGTGATATTCGTAAGATTTAATAAGTAACATATGAACGTGCAAACAAATATGGAAAAGTAAGCGTAATTACTTATATTAACTTACATAACATTTCAACCACTCCGGAAATTCTTCGTCTTTCAATACAGCAAGTTCGGCATCTGTCTTACCATAATGGTAATCACGTGCGAGAGACATGTATATCCTGTAACATAACAGTCATTAGTCCACCTCTCCTAATAATTCCACACATTTACTTTAATAACTTATATACCTTTCGTACTCCAACATTTCGTCACAGTTTCTGAGGATGTACGTATGCAGATGTGTGACCTCCTGTGCTGATAGTGTGCGTTTCTTTCGTTTTCCACTTGCTCGACCAACTTGGGCGAACAACTCAGGAACAACCACGTCATAGACTGCTTTCTCACCTCCATCATCATGTCGGGCAGGGCGTCTCGCCTTAGTACTAACTTCCGATGGAAAGTAAGATTTGGCAAAGTGTGAGACTTCCTCGTTTAGGCTTTGTGCGACAATAGATCCCTCAACCTTGCTCAAATTTTTTACCTTTTTCTTGAGGTGGAACATGTAACGCTCGAACGGATACATCCATCGGTATTGAACAGGGCCTCCTAAGTCTGCTTCTCGTGGGAGGTGAATTGGAAGATGTTCCATAACGTCAAAAAAAGACGGTGGAAATATCTTCTCAAGATTACAAAGGAGTACTGGGATATTGGCCTCCAAGTTACGTATCCCGTGGACGGTAAGCGTTTGTGAACATAAATCTCGGAAGAATGCACCAACTCCTACAAAATAAAATTAAACAAGTTAGTACATATATAGTAATATAATGATAGACATAGACTAATGGGAGTAACAAATATACCTCCTATTGCTTGGTGGATAGGTTCTGGAAGAAGATATGCAAATACAAATGGAAGAAGACGCTGCATCACGACATGACAATCAAGACTCTTCATTCCTATAAACTTCCCTTCCGTCGAATCCACGCAATTACCTAGGTTAGATGCATAGCCATCTGGAAATTTTACAAAATTTTTGAACCATTCAAAAAATATTTCTTTCTTCCTAGCATCTAACCGGTACGCAGGCATCGGCAATCTACCGTTCAAAACATGAAGAGATGGCCTCGTACAAATCAATGGCAAGTCCATTCTAGACTTCCCATTGTCTTTAGTCTTTCCTGGGACGTTTAATACGGTGTTCATGATGTTGTCAAAGAAATTCTTTTCCACATGCATGACATCTACATTATGCCGCAGTAGATGGTCTTTCCAGTACGGCAAATCCCAAAAAATACTCTTCTTGTGCCAATTGTGATATTCCCCACAACCGTCGACTGGGTAATGGCCATTACCCCCACATTCAGGAGTTCGCTTTGCACCAAAATCTCGTAATTGTTCCAATATGCTACGACCATCTATCTCAGGAGGTGGACCATGAAACACTCGTACATCCGTCTTGAAATGTCGTTTAGACTTACGATATGGATGATTGGGCGGCAAAAAACACCTATGGCAATCAAACCATGAAGTCTTCCTGCCGTGCTGCAATTAGAAAGCTGCAGTATTATCTTGGCAATAAGGACATGCCAATCGTCCATGCGTTGACCATCCAGATAACATACCGTATGCAGGAAAATCGCTTATGGTCCACATAAGAACCGCACGCATGGTAAAATTCTGCTTCACTGAAACATCATAAGTCAGAACACCATGCTCCCATAACATCTGCAACTCACAGATCAATGGTTGGAGGAATATATCGAGCGACCGTCTTGGATGCTCTGGCCCGGGAACTAGAATTGAGAGAAACAAGAACTCTCGCCGCATGCACATAGATGGAGGCAAATTGTAAGGTGTCACGATGACCGGCCACAATGAATATTTCCTTCCATGCTTGCCAAACGGGTTGAAACCATCAGTGGATAAGCCTATGTATACATTCTGTCGTTCACCGGCAAAATCTGGATACACTGATTGAAAGTGTTTCCACGCTTCCGCGTCAGAAGGATGCGTGATATCTCCATCTTGACTATGCTCTGCATGCCATCTCATAGCCGTTGTTGTGCGGTTTGATTCGTACAGCCTCTTCAACCTCTCCGTTAAGGGTAAATACCACATCCGTTTGAATGGAATCTTCACCCTGCCACTTGTATCCTGAAACCGTGGTTTGCGGCAAAATTTACATTTATTTCGGTTCTCGCCTTCTCTCCAGTATATCATACAGTTGTCGATGCAGACATCTATAACCTGGTAGGGCAAACCAAGACCAGCAACAAGTTTTTGTATCTCGTAGTATGATCCGGGGGCCAGATTATCTTCTGGCAAAATATCTTTCACGAACTCGGCGACTGCATCCACACATTCTTCGGACAAATTGTAATCAGTCTTTATGTTCATCATCCTAGTAGCAGACGATAACGGTGAATGGCCATCCCTACAACCGCTGTATAGTGGTTGCTTTGATGCGTCTAACAAATCGAAAAACCTTCGAGATTCTAAATTAGGCTCTTCACCCCTATCACCCTCATACCCACCCGACTGCATATTAATATTATTCTCTCTATACGCATCATTAACCATCGCAATTGTACGTACCCCAACATCTACTTCCGCTATAGGTTCCCCTACGCTATCAGGAAAATAAGGTTCATTGCTACTAGTACTACCATATTCATAATTCCTTTCTCCATGTAAATACCAAACCTTATATCCTGGTCTAAAACCATATCTATATAAGTGATTCCAAACATTATGGACAGCAACACTAATTCTATTACAGCAATTAGAACAAGGACATTTGATATCCTGACCTTTTTTTGCTGCTTCTACATTACTGGGTAAATTCATGAACTCCCATAATCCTTGAGCGTACTTGTCCCTTAATAAGTCCGACCCCTCATTCGTCATTGGCCCGTCCATCCATGCCCGAAAAAGATTTGGGGGTTTTCTTTTATTTATATATTGACATTTTTAAAACTTAACAAAGAGTGATAAAGATTATATTAAACAGTTTATCCTCATTAATGTTTATTTTAAAACTGTTTATGTTAATAAATCTGTTAGAAATTTTTTGTGAAAGAATGTTTTTTTTTCTATTTACGGATATAGAAGGCCGCTGTCAAATTATGTCGTACATCTTATAAGTAATTTTTCTTTTTGTCGGCCCTTATAAGTAACTTAAAAGTTTGGAATTTTTTAGAAATTTTAAAACATATACTTAAATTTTCCTGAAAAGACTACAATTTTTTGTATTTTTTTCCTTACTCCAATTATAATATTGACATTTCGAGTTACATATAGGGGATTTAACCTCTTTAGAAGTCTCATAATATTGTTATATAGTGAGTCGTTATTTAAAGACCATATAAAACTGAATTTCTTTGCCATATACAAATACAATTGAATAATATTCTTCTAACTCCTTAGATAAAGAGAAGATAAAAGATCATCTCCATCCGATAGTCTTAATAAAGATTCTTAAAATTAAAAAAAAAAAAACTAAAAATAATGGAAAGGGGAAAGAGAAAGAAGATGAGATCTTAAACAAGATATGGAAGAACCGAATGTTATGTTTAGGAGATACTAACTTGCCAAATGTTCTTTTATAATTAGTTAAATGTATTTTTAATAAATTAAAATTTAAATAAATAATTAAATAATATTAAAACTAATACATAAGACTTTGACAATTGGATTTATGGATGGAGATGCCCTACCACACAAAATAAAAATCATAGATTATTTTACAAATCACACAACCAACACAAATCAAGGCTCATTACTTTTCTGGGGGATCAGTATAATCTAAAATTGCAATAATGTTACACATGAATACATCAAAGTGCCCAGAAAATAGAGATCTCAAAAATAAAATTGATTCCACGCTGGCAATAATTTTGGTTTCTTTATAAACAAAAAAAAATGGAAGTTTTTTGATTTAGGAAATTGATCAAGCCCATTTGGCCAAAAGAGACATAAGGCCAGCACCAAGAAGGAGAGCAATATGGGCCATAATTTGAAGCCCAGTATTGGATTGCATTTTAGGGTGCATGAAATCTGCTGCGAGAAGGTCCACCAAAGACATGTAGATGAGAATACCTGCAGCTGCAGCGTTTAATACTCCTTGAACGATCAGAGCCGTTGGTGAAGATTCATCGTACGAATTTGCTATTCCCATTCCTAGAGCGATTCCTAACGGAGTCGTTAAAGCGAAGAACGTCGACATTATTGTTACCGATAAACATTTGAATTTACCCTACAACCAAAATAAACCGTGTAATTGACAATGATTACAGTTGCGACATTGTTACCAATCAAAACCAATATATTATGATAAAAATATTCATTAGACGAGAGAAGATCTACCTATAGAGATTGACATGTTTGAAATAGACATTTTCACCTCATTCATATATATATATATATATATATATTGTCAACTTTCACCTCATTCATAAATAGACATTTTCATATTCATAAAAATTGACATGTTACCAAAAAAACGATTATGTTATGAAAAAATAATCACGTTTAATATGTAAAAGACGGATGACAAAATGTCTGTGACAAAGAAATAGTAGAATCATCCAAGTGTCATTTACTTAACTTATCCCCCTAATTTTTTTCTCAATATTAAAGTCAGAAAGGTGTGGTAATTAAACTTGAATACTATACAATAACGTAACTCTCTTTAATAGATAATAAGATGAGATCAGTCAGAAAGCTTTTTATTTCATCATATATGTATACATGGCCTGAGTTTATATATGTCGAATAAATTATGAATAAACAGAACAGAAAAAGTAGTAGTAAATTAACCTGAGCAATGCAACCACCAAGACCAAGACCTTCGAAGCATTGGTGAAACATTAAGGCAATAAAGAGAGCTTTTGCAGCTTCTGGACTCTGTGACGCTCCAAGTGATATTCCTATTACCACTGAGTGTACTATTATTCCCAACTCCAAAACCTATTTTCTCAAAATCAAAATTAGTAAGAAGAATGTTAATTCTGAGGTAATTTCAAATGTTACATTAAATGTTTTTCCTGATTTAAGGAATTTAGGAAGAAAAAATTTTTACTCCATGTTATGAATTTTTGATGCATTCCAAATAGTGGACTTAAACTTTTCTTATGTAAAATAAATATGACATGTTAAAAACCCACCAAACAAATTTTTTTTTTTAAATATGACACGTTAAAGCTACCATATGAAAAGCTATTATTTGGAATTTCGGCATTCAATAATAAGTATTAGGTGGGGGTTTCTTTAGAGTTTAGAGAATCAAAGCTCACATGGACCGAATCTGATTCTCTCGCGTCGACAATTTTGTGTATCTATCTCAACATGCATGATAATTTTCTTTAAGTTTGTGTATATGGATTTATGGTTCAATTGTTTTCCTGTTAATTTTCGTTGTTTATTTGAAACAATCACACAATTAGAAAACTTTAAAAAATTTACTATAACATTTTGCATATCTCTTTGCAACTATGTTCGACTAGAAAAAACATGAAATGTTGTATATTTCTAATATTTTAAACTAGAAAACGCTATGACTATTTCAACGTGGAGCTCAACAAACCTGTGCAATAACTCTAGTCCGGAGAACCTGAATCTTGGCGGTTGACTCACCGGAAACCTCCACTCCTCCTCCGTCTTCTCCGTCAGCAATCCTCTTCGACGCCTTACAATGAGACTTATAGAAACTCGAAGTCGCAAATGTATCGACCGATAACGTCAAGATTGCAGCCACCATGGCAATAAATCCGGTGAAGGGAAAATCCCACGCTTCCGACGTCAAGCACGGCGAGTTAAGCATTTCATAAGCCTCCGGCAAAACGTGCATAAATCCGGTAGCAAGGATAACTCCGGCGGCAAAAGCTTTCGTGATAAAGAAGAAAGATGTTTCAGGACGCAAAGAAGGGAAGATTTTCCCTAAGAGAGGGAAAAGAACTCCGATTACGCCAGCGATTAGAACAGAAGGAATGGCTGCGATCTTGTATTTTTGAGCTCCGGCTTTGTTTTCGTGATCGTCTTCGTGTGAGCATTCGCATTTCGGTTTCCCGGAATGCGAATGGCCCTCATGACCTTCTTCATGGGCCTGGGCCTCCGCGAAGGCGATCAAGAGGAGGGAGATGGAGAAGAAGAAGAGTAAGAGCTTCATGTTTTTCATCATTCTCACTTTTCTTATAATTTAGGGTTTTGGATTCTTGATGAAAAGAAGAATTAAAAGGTGGTATAGAAATGGAAGTATGTGGATGTGTATATATATACGTATATTTATATAATATAAACTTGTGCTAATATTTTTTTTGGTTTTTGATCATTCATTGACAAGATATGTTGACACACTACATACAAAAAATGGAGCTTAAGATTTTGTATCTCGTTTATTTTGTATCTCGTTTGCCCTCTATTTTTTTTATCTTTACAAATTTTTTATTGAAAAGATAATTCAAAGTCAATAGTAGTTTTTAAGAAGTTTGCGATGTGTTTAAACTTGAATTAATTTTTTCTGAACAATAGTTTTTCTTGAAAATTTAGTTAATAATGATTTCTCGAAAAAAGGGAGAAGAAGAATAATATTAAATAATTAAAATTTATTAGAGAAATACCTAATCAGAAAATTTACCTCCAAAATAGGCTGTTAAATTTATCATGTAAAGTGAAAATAAAACGAATAATTCTGTTTAGTAAAGAAATGATTTAACATTTCATTTAACAAATTTTTTTTTTATATTGCCACTCTCAGACTCTGTGGAAGTACTACTAACTTATCTGTTTCATGCATATATGTATAGAAAATGACACGTTTTGTTTACTGATATCCGTTAAGTTTTGTGGATAAATAATTAGTATGAAACTTTAGATTCTATCTCAAGATTCTCAACTTCCAATTAATAAGTCCATTTGAAATGATCATTTTTGCGCATGGATTTCAAATCGAACTTCATTTTAGGTACGACAACAAATTTTACGAAGGCCAATGATCCAACAATTCTCTAATATAATGTTTAGTTTCATAAGCTTAAAACTCATAATCAATTGGATATGAATAAATCGGTCCACATTCTTCATAAATTATATATATATATATATATATATATATTTTCGATGTTAGATTCTAAATTTTCGATGTTAACATGAACTAATTGTTTTCACCTATTCTAATATATTTATGAGTCTTTATTCATAATTTTTGTAAAGCTACATGCATGCTCAGATTTATATCAAAAGTGTTTTATTTATTGTTTTTGAAAAGCTAATTTTGTGTGATTGATGGTAAACGAATGAAAATTGTTTGGCAAATTACAATCTAACTAAAAATCGGCGAATAATGCATGTTACACATATCACGTAGTAGTCCAACTGTTTGATTGCTGAAGATCCAACCAAATCCTGACATTCATGAATTTAATTTGCTTACCAAGTTCAAAGTATAGTACTGTTGACATGTTCGATATATTTTCTATAAAAACTCTCTCGTTTCTCTTCTTGATTGGGATTCTTGATTCCGATTTTCCGACTTTGCTGTTCTTAAACCCAACTCTCAGATTCTAATAGTAAAAATGAATGATCCAAATTTCCTCTAATACTATAATGTTAACTTTAATATAATTCGTACATTCAAATTTTAGCCCAAAAAAAAAATCTTCTCTTGGTTGGTATTGGAATTCAAACTACTTTCCTAAAAAAAACCTCATAAACTTACGTTTTTGTTGTTGTTGTGGAACTCGAATTTGTATAGAGGAACTCTATATATTTTGGTATTGATTTTCATAATTAGGAAATGAGTGCATCGTAAACGTAGTCGAGAGCGACTATTATGGACAAAAAAAAAGTATATCGTTTGTACTTTACGAATTGTTCTTTAAAAGTTATATTAGACTCGTTCACACGTTGTCACGAGTAGCTTGGTTTCCGAGACCATTTAAAAAATCGAATATACAAAAGATGAAAAAGATATTATAAGACAAAGAATATTTCTTTTTTCTTTTTTCAAAAAGAATGGCGAAAGAATGTCGACATAAAATGCACGGACCTATATATCACACAAGTTGAATCCTCTCTAAGCCCTAGAAAAATAATGGTAATCAAGCTTAAAGATCTTAAGTCAAACTATAATTATGTCGATATTATGACTCATTTTTTTCATCTCCATATGCAATTTTTTTTCATTTCATTCTTATTGTTTTAATACATTCATTAACGTAACTGCCTTGACGCAGTTATATATACACTGATACACATCATCTTTTTGGATATAGATTATCTTATCATTTTTATCGGTATAATATAGCTAAAAAATCTTTTGTCAATGAACAATATAATTAGTTAATCAACGTATTAGTTTTCACTATATATAACTAATGTATAAACTATCATACTACAAGTTTTAACATATTTAATTATATATTTTGTTTCTTTTACCAAAACATATATTTCTGGATACAAATTAGTTTTGTAATTTTATTTATTGTTCAAATTTTTTTATATTCGAATTTATTTTAATATTATTTTACTGAAAAATGAAATAATTAACTTATATTTACTAACTTTTCGAAGTTACATCACTTAAAATATTGTATTGCTATTTTAAAATTCACTATACCTATCCGAAAATTGGCATATAAATATGGCTTAACAAGTTAATTCAAATAGTGGTGTATATATATTAATCTCACAATCTACATAAAAAAATTTAGATGATAGATCTTTGTAGAAAAGGACTCTGATGACCCTAAGTTTCCCCAAAAGCTAGTCGATACATGTTGCACTTTTACATTTGATTCATCGTTCCTCATTTTTAGACAAAAAAACGTTTATAAATTTTTATAATTTTGATATTTTGTCGTTTTAGCTTATTTATAAATTTTATAACACTTTTACGTATATAAACTCTTCTGTCCTCGTAGTAGTTTGACAAAGTTCAAATTAGAGAATATGTGTACCCTATTCGATCATTAATGATTATACACATTCTTATTTTTGAGTTTCGTTCCGTTCAAAATACTTGAGTTCTAATACAGTAAGTAACCTAATGTCTCGGTTTTTATGTTCTAGCTAATGAAACATGTTTTTTCTTTATCATTCTATTATGCATTCCCTATCTCTTTTTTTTTTTTTTTTTTTGTCACAACATTCCCTCAATCTAATGTATCATCATTATATAAGGTAATTCCATACACGTTTGCGAAGACGAAAAAAAACTTGATATTAGTGTAATTAAAAAAAAAAAAGAATCTTGATATCAAAGCTTTCGTAGGGTTTTGATCGTCTAGTGATTTTGTAGACATTCGATTCATGGTATTTAAATCCAAGCTTCAGCTATATAGACCTTTAACATAATCACTCTCTCTTTTTTTTTTTTTTTACAGAAAATTTATAATCACTCTCTCTTCACTGATTGCTTCCAAATAAAGTGCACGAACACAGATTATATCAGTTGCATGTACACACAGATCAGCAATTCTTTTTAATCGATTAGTAATACCAGAAATCAATATGATTAATCCAACTACTCTCTTTTTTGGATCACAAACACACTTCCCCATTTAGCTAAGTAAATACATCATCCAAATTGATTATTCCATGATCGATCATTCCAACGAGTTATGTATGGGACAAGCCTAATCTCGAATCTCTATTTCGATATTTTCTAATAATCTTCTTTTTGTAAAGCTGGTAACACTAAATTAACTGAAATTAATGGTCAGTAGAGCATCATTCACATGCGTTGATAATTAATTTGTGGCTCTTATCTGAAATACTATGACTAAAGTCTTTTTTTATTTTTCTTACAAGGATCAAGAGAGAGACATACACTTGCTGGTTTGAGTTATTTTTACTTTTCTCTTTTCACAAGTTCATATCAAATTTAACTTTCCAACATTTGTTTTACCGGCTAATTCGCGCTTAACTGTTTGCTAATTGCTAACTAACTTCTCACTATTCCCAACAGTATTTCTAATCTACTAATTATACAATACCAAAAAATCAAACCGTAAAAGCTCTTGAAAAATAGGATAACTCAAAACAAAGGAGAAGAACATGGCCATAATAGTTTAGATTTGGCAACTAAATAATATTGGTAAACAAATAAAAGAACCAACTTCATAATTTTGGGATATGTTATAATTCATGGGCTTACACGAATCATTGACATTTTCTTGTTTTCAGACGATAGCATTATTACTTCACATAACATTTTGCCCATGATAAGTTTAAGAAAAGAAAATACAGAAATACAAAAGTATATCAAAAGAGAAAACATGCGTTAACGATGACCAGAGACAATCACGCACGTTCGTTTCTTGAACACACACATAACACATCACACAATCTCTCTCTTCTCTCTTTCTAAAACATTGATATTTATATGTAAAGAAGATCCATTTTCCTGATAGAGATAGAGAGACTAAGGGAGTTTAAGTAGAACTAACCTTTTAGGTTTCTGCAAAGCCAACTTTGTTGTTTAAGTTCTTGCCTATTGCATCTGTCTTAACGGGTTTCTCTTTCTCTTCTTCTTTGTCTTCTTCGACTACTTCTTCTTCATCATAGTATCTTTCATCGTCACTGCCCATGTCATGGTCGAAGTATTCTTCATAGAACTGATCGTCAGTGTCATCATCCGCCTCACCATTCTCCAGCCTCCTCTCTCTGGATAATTGTTTCATTAACCTCTCTTGGATTGCAGTTCCCTATTAACATTTTACGCATTTTTGTCATTTTTATTTACAAGTTAGCATTACATGAGTAAACGTATGTGTTGTGCTGGTTAATACTTAATAGTGTCTTCAAGATTTAACTTACCATCTTATGGCAACCTTCTTCGAATATTTCGAGGAATCCAGCGACCCATCGATCTGCATTCTCTACCCACTCGTTGCGTAGCAGTTTTACAGTTTGGATCTGGAACACACAGGTTTAGACATTAACATCAGAAGGAGTAATAACAGGATACTGAAACATTATAAGAAAGTTCGTTAATTTAGATGAAATCATAGGATTTTTTTATGCAGGATCTATCACACATGAACATAGTCATCAGAGATCATATTACTAGCTAAAAGCATGAGACTGCATGGAGGTTTCAAGAGCAGCGGATTGACGTGATCAGGCTGCTACTACAGGGATGAATCTAACTAACAACTTGATATCGCCTGGCACTAGTACTATACACAAACAGAAGTGAATCCTTTTGGTATTTCAAAAATTCAAACACGAAAGGATTATCAAACATCACTGCTTAATACAATTCTACAACCCAATAATTACAACAAGAAGACGCAAAATAAAAGCAAGAGATAGGAATGCTTTCTGCCTAGAGGCTACTTCCCAAACAGAGTATTAAATCGTAAAAGAAGTGAACGAGATTCAAGTTATGAGAGAACTCCAAACGTGACACAGTAAGAGTGGTTTCCAAACAGTCACTAAGTAGTCAGAGGGTACAAGTTCGAGGGGAGATGTGACTAGCCAGAGAGAAGACCTAATATTTAGTTTATTCTCCTAACTTATGATGAAAAGCTTATTTAATAGAATGCAATACAGTCAAAACAATGGACTTATGATGATCAATTCAAGCAAATGGAAGTTGAGAGAAGACATACCTTTTCTCCCACTCTCTCTTGTTGTTCTTTGACTCTCTCCTGAAGCTTCTTTAGCTTCATATTAACTCGAAGTCTCTTTTCCTGTTGCAAATCGACAAGCCTAAAGTTTACTTCTACAAGTAAAAACATTGCTGTATAGCAAAAAAAAGAAAATGGTAAAAAAAAAGATGTCATACCCTGACAAAGCTAACTCCAAGATCTTCCCTTGAATATCCTCTATCCAAGTTACGCATAACATACTGGTTGTAATCTTTCACTATTCTCATTATTATATCTGAGGTCGATATTCCTTCAGTTCGCATTGTCTCCTTAAACCTCCCAACTTTCTTAACCTGCAACAGATGCTCAGTTAAAACAGATTACCAAAGTGTCAAACTGAGTATGAACATTCTCCAAACTCACAAATTCATAAACATCCTTTCCAGCTCCACTGGTATCAGCATACCTGTGGATAATATTAATTCAAACAAGGTTAACAAATAAACAAAACAATTTCCACCTTTTTCTAAACAAAATCAAGTTTAATAAGAGACACGTGTTCTTACGGAAGGGAATCGTGGGCTACATAATCAATCCGGTGATTATCGAGAAACTCTTGGTTGATCACCCATGGCGCATCAGGAATGACTTCATCAACCCACCTATATGATAAAACAAACAAACATCTCCTAAATTCCACTTCCATGGATACTACTAACACATACAACACAAAACAGATGAGAAAAAAAAAAATTACTTGCAATGTCGAAGCGATTCGTATCGTTCTTCTGCAGTCATTACAGTCCTTCCCTTATACTTATGCGTAGTTTCATCATTGCAACACCCAACAAGAAGGTAAGTATTTGGAAACCTGGTCAAAATCACAAAACCATGAATCCAATTCTCTCACAAATTTTCAATTTACCTCTCTCAAATCACAAAAATCAAAACTCAAAGCATGAGAATCCAGATAGCATCATCAATTTTGCAAAAATTCCAAAAACCACAAATCCTAGGATTATCACAAATTCTGCAGGACGATTCAATCAATTATCACATAGATCATCTAATAACGAAGATTATAACAACTAATAAGGAACCCAGCTCGATAAATCAACAACAAAATGACACAGAGACATCGAAAATCAAATACGCGTTAAGGAAAATTGTGAAGTTAGGGTTGCGATACTAACGATTTTTTGGCTTGTTCGAGAGATCGAGCGTGACCAAAGTGGAAAAGATCGTAGATCCCATCGGCGTAGACGCGGACGGGACGATCAGTCGGCGGAGAGCTTTCGGCAGGTGTAACGGCGGTGGAACGGCCGTCGTCAGTACAATCTCCGGTGACGTTGCTCATATTTTCCGATGAAGAGGAGACGAAATCCCCCTCCTTATTGGAAAAAAAAAACCGGAAAACTACAAAAAAAAGTGCTAGTCGCTTACCTCTTCTTCTCGCACCATTTTTTTTTGTGTTTGTTTTGGCCTTTTGGGAATAATAATATCCTCAAGGGGGAAACTGATATTTATTTTGTTTATTCAGTGTAATATTGGAATTTTGATTTTATACTCTCAAATGAAAAATGTGAAATCAGATGGAGAGATCTGTTGGCCGACAAAGAAAATGATGGAGGATTATTACCCATGAGTATAATGTAAAAAATGTATTTCAATTTTAAATTATTGTTTTTAATCTGAATTCTTTGTTGTTCTGAAGAAAAAGACTAAAGTCAGGAGTTTTTGTATGGTTTTCTATTAAAATATCTAGAAGCATAGTGGTTTTTTGTTAAAAAGCAATAAATAGAGAATATATGTCTTTGTTTTGATAAAATGTGAGGAAAATATAAGTGTACACTTTCTTAACTTTTTTTTTATATATAACTTCGAAATTCGGGGTCGAAACCTAAAATTTTTGTGGGTCCGAAGTCAGGTTTTAGTCCACTCTCTTTGAGAATGCCCTTCCTTCCAAAGGGGATTAAACTAGGTAGGGCTGGGCAAAAAATATGTTAAATCCGATTCGATCCGCAATTCGTTTCGATCTGAACCGAAAAAATCGAATATTCGTAAAGTTTCGAAGCAAAGCAAATATTAAAATGGACGATCCATAAAAAACAAAGCAAATCACAAATCATATTTTAGAAAATATCTTTATCCGATCTGATCCGTATTATTATATATATATATATATATATATGTATACCTAATTACATATCTAAACTGCATAATGATTATATTTATATGTAAATTTTAGAAATTTATATTCATCAAATTAATCATTTCAATATTAGAGATAAACAAATTAATATGAGCATATCATTTTTAATGAAAAATTGGTATTTTTTGTTAAATTTCAACCTTTTTTTTTGAATTTTTATAATTATTTTTAAACTATAACGAATCGGATATCCGGATTTTAACGGAGCAAATACGAATCGAATACGAAATGTTGCAGAGCGGATACGGATCGGATAAATGTTGATCCGGACGGAGTGGAGAAAATCACAGATATCACTAAAATTTTAGATATCCGCTCTGTGCCTGCTCCTTGAACTAGGGACACTTTCTTACGTTGATAAAAATAGTTTAAAATTGCATGTATTTTCTTAATAAAATAAATGTTTTCGACTAGTCGTTAGTGTATACACTATTCTCATCGGTGTGGCAAGAACATGCGAGTCAGTGACCAAGTCCAAACCAATGTTTGTCTAAATGACCCTCAATGTTTAACAAAGGTTGTCTTTTTTTTTTTTTTTTTTTTTTTGTCGGCTAACCAAGGTTGTCTAGAACTTGCAAGAATGGATTAGAAGAAAATGTGAATAATGTTACTTATATTTTTCTATTTCGCTTTACCAATAATCAACTCTAATCAAAAGGTTTTTACACTTTATTCTTTTTATGTACAAAACTTTCCAACTTTTTACTTATAGACATGAAACAACACAAAAAAAAAAAAAAAAGACATGAAACAACACAACCAAAAGAAAGAAAACAACTTTTGAGCTTGTTTTTGTTAGTGGGACAAACGGTGATCACTTGGATGGCTAGGACCAGAGTCCTGAAACTGTGAGGACTCCATTGTCTGCCCAAACAAACAGCATAAAAATATGTAAGCAACACTTACATAGGTGGCTGATCACAGTTTGTAAACAAACAAGTCTCGGTTCAATCTTGAATCAAACTGACTAAAAAGTAAGAAGCAAGAAGTTTTTGATAAAGTTGGGTTTGTTTTTCTCTTCTTTTGTGGCGTTAGAGTGTTATATCTACTTGTTATCTGATCCGGTTTTTAATAACATACACATTAGACAGGAGTTTTGGTACGTACCGTGTCGTGCAGAGTTTCGGTACGTACCATGTCGTGCAGAGTTTCTTCGATGTCATAGCAGCCACGGATAGCGCTTCCCCTGAAGCCCGTCTGTCCCTGTAACTAGACAATCCCAAGGACCAAAAAAGATGCTTTGTTCTTACAGCAATTTTACTCAAGAGGAGAAGAATGATAAGATATATATATACATCAACTCACAGCTCCTTGGATGCTTGGTTGTGTCTGATATTGACGCATACGTCCATGAATTGAATGCATGCTTCCCTAAATCACCCAGAATATGAATATCAAGTCTCGTTGCGTCATTTTAACTACCAAAAAAACTCATTGAACAATTTCAAGAGAATAGATATTGGTAAGGTATGGATTCTAAAGTAAGATTATATAAGAAGAGCTTGGAAACTAAAAGAGTGATTGATAAAGCATTTCACCATGGCTTGTATGTTTGGTGGATGTCCGTAGTAACCATTCTGGACGGAAGAAACCAATGACAACTGCCAGAATAACAAAAACAATACAAAGTTTTCAATAAAATAAAAATCGTTAAAACAAAAGAAAAATGTTATCCGAAGAGCTGCTAAAACCCACCGCTTGAACATTCTGTTGAGTCGGATAATAGACCCCAGGAGTTGCTGCACGAGAGCCTAGCTTGGTCTCTCCCATATCTCCTTGAGGAATGTAAGAGTTCCCAAAGGTAGGAGCTCTTGAGCTAACTTGTTCCTGCACATGAAAAGTACCTATATTTAGTTCAATATACGCCGGAAACTAAGTGTGCATGGAATAACTAAATGTACCATTTGATTAAAACAGTTCGCCATTAGTAACAGTGGTAATAAAATGGATCAATTAGAAAATCACCTTTCTTTTCTTCTTCTTGGAAAATCTTGATGCACTGTCCAACATATCTTCATCTTCTAAGCTAATAGCTTCACTTGTCATCAACTTCTCTGGCTCTGAAGGTAACTTGGGAGAATTATTCACACTAACACAGTTCTTCAAGGTTCCTTCCAACAACTTTAAAGCAGTCTTGTAGGTTTCATCTGATAAAGATGCTACTTCACCCAGCTTGACAAAACGCCTACAGAGATCATCAAAACGTGCCATTCGGTTATGTACATTGGCACATTTTTGGTTCTTGTCTTCTCTGTTGTTACCGTTCTTTGACCACCGCTTCAATATATACTGAGATGGAATACAGGAAACATCAGAGTTTTGAAGCACGAGTATCGCATGTTTGCATAGGAATCCCTGGAGCTCGAATAAATGACAAGAGCAACACACATCCAACAACTCTTTGTTCAAAGTAACGAAGAAATTTTGCCGTTTTTCAAAATCTTCAACGCGGAATAACGCTATTGCTCCGTCTTCTATTTCTTTTTGAAGTTGACAAGAAACAATTCCCAGTACCTCGGCTTGGAACTTCTTGAAAGCAGCGTCTGTGTAGGTCAATGAAAGTTGTTTCTCGAAAGCCAAAGAAGACCTTAGTGTAGGTTGCTTGCTTTGAGATTCAAGATCTCCCTTTGCTTCCACATCACATCGATATTGCAGAAACTTCACGTAGAGTTCAAAGAAGTCCTTAAACGTAGCCTCTGAGTTCATATACTTATCGAAATGAGAGGCGATACTTCCGGATCTTCCAGGTCCAGACATTCCAGCTAAAGAAACTCCGTGAAAATAATGCGGAACCCATTTTTTACGATCTCTAAACAACGATTGAACCCACTCGTTCTCCGTAAGTTCAAATTTACTAACCATATTTGACCAGCTCCTTTCGAATTGTTCATCTGTACAAGAACTGTGTACGCAATTTCTAAAACATTCCATAAAACCATCATCTTGACTCACAAAAGGACTCAGCGTCTCCCGAATCTTACTCACAACATTCCACAAACAGAAACAATGACCGGAACTTGGAAAGACTTCCAAAACAATGTCACTTAGAACCTTATCCTGATCTGTTATCATCATTCCAGGAGCTTTATCACCGACTGCTTTAACCCACGTTTGAAACAACCACGAATACGTTGACTTGCTTTCTTCTCCAATCAAAGCACATCCAAGCAACACGTACTGACGGTGATGGTTGATCCCAACAAAAGGAACAAACGGGATTCTGTATCCGCTCCTAACGTAAAACGTGTCAAAGAGAACAACATCAGAAAAACATCCATAGTCGTGTTTGGCCTTCGCGTCAATCCAAAAGACATTTCTAACATGTTTCTCACTATCGAAATCCACTGCATAGAAAAAACCGGGCTGCTTCTCCTGCATATCCGTAAAATGGTCAAGCATTAGCTTTACGTCTTCCTCTTCTAGAGCCAATCGAAGACCTTTCTTCTGAGAAGGCTTGTTCTTTCCCCTAACGCTAATGTAAAAATCTTCTGGACATATCTCATGGTTATGTTCTTTTACGAAATCATATATAACCCATTTCTCGTCGTCTTTCCTTTTCATATGCAAACCTGCTTTGCAACCCGTTTTCGGACATGATCTTGGGTTTATTGTCTTGAGCTTGGTTCTGAACCTTGAACATACTATCTTGACATCAATAAACTTTCCCGATCTTTTTGATCGACGGCTAGCTTTTATCGTGATGCCAAATCCAACTAAACGAGCGTATTCCCTGTAGAAATAGTACGTAGCTTCCTTCGATTCAAATTCCATCCCATTTCTTGGCTCACCAACAGTTGCAAACTGCTCTAAACCGCGTGCATCGTTTCCACTCGTGCTTGCCTTGCAAAACTCGTCTACGTTACCAGTTCTTGCTAGTAGATCGATTTCAACATCTTCAACATCCATTTCATCCAAATTTTCAGGACCATCAACAACACCTACATTGACCCTATCCAAGTGAAGGAAGTTCAAGATCATAAGTCATAAAAAAAAGTAGCAAATCCGGAAGACACTATTTTTAATCAAACACTTGTAAAAGCAAATACAGTATTGAACAGAAACGGTAACACAAAGATAACTTACAAGCTCCACAAAAGTTTATAAATTTCGCTAATTTCAGATATTCAGCAATTGAATATGAATACAAACCAAATCCTCCAAAATCGAACCAAAAGTCACTTCAACTACCTAATTCAATCTAAATGTGCAGAGATCCAACAAGTTATAAAGCCAGAAATGGAAAGTTCAAAATCAAACCTCTACAGATCAAAATTTCTCCTTTTTAATTTGGCTTCTATAGCTCCCTAATTTCACTATGTTGGCACAGAAATTAGAAATCTGAGAAAATCAGATTCAGATTTCGAAAACCCAACAGCTGAATCTTCTCGCCTCCCTGCAGCGAGAGACGGAGATTGAAAATGAGGTCGAGTGCATTGAACGGAGAAGCTGCCGGGAAAACTAAAACCGAGCACCGGAGAGAATTTATGAATGTTCGGTTTAATTGTTTTCAGTTAATAGCAAATCGAGCCTTTTGTTTTTTTGTTTATTTGGGAAAAGATCAACTTTTAATAAGTGTAAATGACCCCCTAGTTTGGGAAAATGATTGAGGTTTATTCTCAATCTTGAACCGGACCTGGTTTTTTTTTCTAAATTTCAGTCAACACAATTATAAATTTTAACGTTCAACGTATGTTGTTTAATACTACTAAATTTTAAGTTTTATGACTAAATTTTAAGTTGTTATTGAGACTTGTAATATAAAAATAAATATTGTTTGAATTTCTCTCGTGTGACTTGTTCAGGTTTGGTTCATAAATGGAAAAAGAAAAAGAGTACATTGAAAATGTAAAAGTCGAGAAGAGGAAGAGCATTGGGCCATGAATGGGTACGTTTCTTTGAACTTTGACTCAATGCGTAAATTTCGATAGCCGCCAATTTGGCTAGGACTTGACCCTTTGAATTTCATGCAATTACTTTCTTTTATTAAAGTTCATACTTAAAAATAAATTCAAATCATTCATTCCAAATGCTAAATTATGTCTTTTACGAAAATTGGAATATGTTATCTGTGACTAAAACCAACTTTTGTGCCGACCAAAAAAACTAAAAGCAACTTCTGTGTTAATTAATTGGATATTAATTCATAATCTCTTTTTTTTTTATCATAATCTATTAATTCATAATATATTAATTCATAATCTATTAGGTAATTGATAATATATTAATTCATAATCTATTCATAATTCATAATCTATTAGGGATTCCTAATCTATCGCCTAACATGTTTACAGTTGATGATCATATATCAATTACGTTAAGATAGATTTAAAAATCGATTGCAAAATATTTAGTCCATACCATACAAGATTGTTACATATGATTCAGTTTGCAATATATCAGAGACTTTGATATCTTGTACTATATTTTACGATAACGTAGATAATGTGTGCACAAATGATAGGATCATATAAACTCAAGATAAATTTATCTTGTGCACAAGTGTAAATGTGTAATTAGATCCGAACTCCAAATTCACGGTCGGATTTCAAGAAACATTTTATTAATATGCATCAACCTACAGACCCAGCTCAGTTGAAATAAGAGGCTTCTGCCAAAAAAAAATTTTTGCCAAAATTTAAGACATTTTTGTAAGTTTTATAAAATTTAGAACATTTTTTACATGTAATTAAAAAATTTAGAAACCTTTTTGCAAAAAAAATTAACTGAAAATGTGGTTCCCACGCGTGGGGCTCTGTGCACATGCACAGCCCGCACGAGAACCGGGCCTGTCAACCTATGCAAAGTGCTGAGTGCATATGACTTTTACACGATTGATTCACCGGTTATGGAAATGCATGGATTTACTTCTACTTTTCGTTATCGTAACCATGGTATTTTTCACGTATTTATTAGGGTGATACTATTTGCATTGATTTTTAAATTCATCGTTTCGCTGTCATGTTGGTTTTTCTTTCAAGAAAAAGAAAAAGAAGAAACTTATAGTGACGACTCGTTTTCATTTTCACAACTTGGAAATGAACAAATTTGTGAAAATCAACGTGAGGTGGATTTTGAAACCATATGAACAAATTAAAGAGAAAAATAAAAAGAAGTGAAAGCATCTCTATTGGGGGGAAATAAAAGCGGAGGGGTCAAAGCGAAAATATAAAGTTTTGAAGGTGAGGACGGTTTGGTCGGTCGGTGGCTCATTGGTTTTGTGGGCCTTTCTCGACCAGCCAGCCATTCAAGCCATCTCCTCTCTTTTTGTTTTTCCTTCCCTTTTCTCAAATGACTAATCTACCCTTCATTTCACTCATTATTTTAATTTTCTTCTTTTTCTGTCAACTAATCTTTTTAATTTGTTGTAGTATATAGATTATCGCATTTTAGGCATACAATCACTAGTTAAATCTGTTATTGATCCATGCCATTAAATTTTCTTTTGTTATTGATCTCTTTCCATTTTAACTTTAACTATACATTTATAACATATAATATAAACTGTATCTTGCTAGTAATTTAAACTAATTTGATGATTTACTACAATTATCTATAAATGTAACTTATATATAATAGGTTTTGTAACAAGTGGCAAAGTAATTTTATCTAATAATTCTAAACTTTTCTAAATAAAAATAAAAATATTAATTACTAAATTGTTTTCAAGTCATTAGATTTATTGAATTTAAAAGAATTAATTTATAATAGAATTCTTTTAGACAAACACATTTCTAACATTAATTAATGAAATGAAAGCTAAATAAATCGGTTTTATACTATTTAAAGGGGGGTCAAATTGATTATGACATAAATCAAGGGGCAGATTGGGGAACTCAAAAGAAAAATCGACGGTCTCCTCGTCCGCCAGATTTGGCTTTCAAAAAATAATACGAAACGACCCCACACTCTCCACTTTATATATAACCCTAAAAGATTCTCTCTCACACACCCAATTTGCATTTTCTTCATTTCTAATTTTATCAGCGACGAGAAAATTCAAAACTGTTCAAGGGAAGAGAAAAACAGAGTATCATCACAGATTCGGCTTCACTTGGTATGTTTTTTATCCTCTTAATTGATTTTTTTTTCTCGGTTTCTAGTCCACTAAAAACCCTTCAGATCCTTATTTTATCTGTGAATTGGGATTTGTAGAAAGTTATGTTATGCACTTAGTTACTGATCCTAATATGTGTTTAATTTTGAAATCGATCGATTTAAGTCGAGTGTCTCTCTGTTTAGATCTCTGAAAATCGTTTGCGGTTATATATATATATATATATATTTTTTTTTTTTTGAAATTTAATCGTTTGCGATTATTGCAAGTTTCATCAAATAGATCGAATCATTTTCTAGTACTCTCAGGATCTAGAAGCTTCTCTAGCTTTGCGGTTCAATAGAACACTAAACACTGAAATTTTTAGTTTGATTATGGTCAAATCTTTGATTGTGGTATACTAATCTGAATTTCATAGAAAAATTGCATAAAGTAATATACTGATCATCATGCTTTTTTTGAATTAACAGATCATACTAATAAATAATTTTAATACATGGTAATTAGGTGCATGCCTTCTTTTTCGATGTTAAGCTTTCAACTTTTGAATTTAACAAAAAAAAAGAAAAAAAGCTTACTTGCAACTTTTACAGGGATGTCTTTATCTATGTAGGCAAATGATTAAGACTAGATAAAAGACCAAATAAGTTGACAAATCAAGAAAAACTTATCCAATATTAGAAAAAAATTCCTCTTTAGATGGAACATTCTTGGGTTTTGTACAATAAGATAGAAGTTTTTAAATTTAGTTGGATATTAAAACAAGCGAAAATGATGTTTGTGATCCATCATAAGCAACCATTAATGGGTTTTTCTTATCTCACTATAATATTATCATTCATATAATAAGAATAATTTCTACTATTTAGTTTCTTAAAATTTGCTTTGTAATTATTTCTTAATTTACTATACAAAAAGAAAGAAACTTTGTTGTTGCTGGTTTGGTGGGTACTTTACACCTTACTTTATATCTCTAATTTGTTTGGTAAGGCCTTTGTTTTTCAGCTAATTGACTATTATTAATATAATAAATAAGCATACCTTATTCATTTGTATCATGGTGTTAATTAAAAACAGATGCAAACTCTGATGACTTCACATGGCATGGCCCATATATCCCTATTGATCTCGATTGTTTTGGATTCTTTTAGCTTTCTGATCTAAAAATATGTCATTTCTTGTGACACAATAAAACCAAACTAAATAAGAAATCTACTATTGAATTGCCTTATTTTAAATAGTTGTAATGAGAGCTGATGTTATTCTTGTTGATTGTCACAATAAAATATGTTATTTTGTTTGTTTTCTATCTAAATTATGGGAATTGGTTTTCTTTTCCTTGCTAGCTACTGTTTCTTTTGTCTTTATTTATTTAAGTAGAAATATATCATCTTCAAATTTCTTTTCATAAGAGTCTCTTTTTTATCTCTGCAGAACTAAAAGTAACCAGAACATTTGATCGTATTATGGAGGAAGCAACTCAAGTAGCGAATTCCGAGGTCCCTGTAGTCAAGGGTGATGTTGATGACCTTAAGACAGTTGATGTTTCCGTCAAGGTAATGATCATTTAGTGTTAAGTTTCCTAGAATGTTCTGTTTGCTCATGACTAATAAGGAATTTTCTTTCCGTCAATCGATTTGAGTCGTTTCTTGTTTTAACGTACTGAATCTGCTGTTAGTCTGATGTAAGTATTGTCTTGGTCTATTACAGGCTGTGAATGGAGGAGTGACAAAGGAGGAGAAAGAAGAGGAAGATGGGGAATTCATAAAAGTCGAGAAGGAACCACTTGATACCAAAGATGGTACCGAGAAATCAGAGCATGCTCCTGTTGAAGAGCAAAAGCATGTCACAATTGAAAGAAGTTCTAATGGTTCACAAAGAGAGCTACATGAATCACAAGAAAAGGCGAAGGAACTAGAGCTCGAATTGGAAAAAGTAGCAGGGGAATTGAAACGGTATGAGTCTGAGAATACACACTTGAAGGATGAGCTTTTGTCTGCGAAAGAGAAGTTAGAAGAAACGGAGAAGAAGCATGGAGAGCTCGAAGTTGTCCACAAGACGCAGCAGGAGAAAATCGTTGAAGGGGAAGAGAGACATAGCTCACAGTTGAAGTCTTTGGAAGATGCTTTGCAGTCCCATGATGCCAAAGATAAGGAACTAACTGAAGTTAAGGAGGCTTTTGATGCGTTGGGAATAGAACTCGAGAACTCACGAAAGAAGTTGGTAGAGTTGGAGGAGGGGCTGGACCGTTCAGCTAAAGAGGCTCAGAAATTTGAAGAGCTGCATAAGCAAAGCGCTTCTCATGCTGACTCTGAGACGCAGAAATCTTTGGAATTTGCACAGTTGCTTGAATCGACAAAAGAGAGTGCCAAGGCAATGGAAGAAAATTTGGCGTCACTGCAACAAGAAGTCAAGGAGCTGAATGTTAAGATTTCTGAAAACGAGAAAGTTGAAACGGCTTTAAAGAGTAGTGCGGGAGAATTAGCTGCAGTGCAAGAAGAATTGGCACTTTCAAAATCTCGTTTGTTGGAGACAGAACAAAAGGTGTCTTCCACAGAAGCCCTCATTGGTGAACTAACTAAGGAACTTGAGCAGAAGAAAGCTTCCGAATCTCGGTTCAAGGAAGAGTTGGCCGTTCTCGAGGATTTGACAGTTCAGACCAAAATTCTCCAGGCTAAACTTTCTGAACAGGAAGGTATTAATGCAAAGCTAGAGGAGGAACTCAAAGCAAAGGAACTGCTGGAATCTTTATCGAAAGACCAAGAAGAGAAGCTGAGAACTGCAAATGAGAAGTTGGCCGAAGTGTTGAAAGAAAAAGAAGCTCTTGAAGCAGATGTAGCGGAGGTCACGAGTAATGCAGCAAAAGTAAAAGAGATCTGCAGTGAACTAGAAGAGAAACTGAAGACCTCAGATGATAAATTCACCAAAGCAGATGCTCTTCTGTCTCAGGCTTTGTCAAACAACTCTGAACTTGAGCAGAAACTGAAATCGCTAGAAGAGCTTCACAGTGAATCTGGAACTGTAGCACCAGCTGCTACTCAGAAGAATCTTGAGCTGGAGGAAGTTGTTCGGTCCTCTAGTCAAGCAGCAGAGGAAGCCAAATCACAGTTGAAAGAGCTGGAGACACAGTTCACTGCAGCTGAACAGAAGAATGTGGAGCTTGAGCAGCAACTCAACTTATTGCAACAGAAAAGCACTGATGCAGAACAGGAATTAAAAGAACTCTCTGAGAAAGTATCTGAACTAAAAAGTGCTATTGAAGTTGCTGAGGAAGAGAAGAAACAGGTGACCACTCAGATACAAGAATACCAAGAGAAAACATCTGAGTTGGAAGCGTCTCTGAAGCTATCATCAGCCAAAAATTCAGAGCTTGAACAAGATTTGATAGTCGCTATGCAGAAGGGTGCGGAGCATGAAGAACGTGACAATACAACTCACCAGCGCAGCATTGAACTAGAAGGTCTGTGTCAAACATCACAGTCAAAACATGAAGACGCAGAAGGAAGATTGAAAGACTTAGAGCTTCTACTCCAGACAGAAAAATACAGAATTCAGGAGCTTGAGGAGCAAGTTACCTCGCTGGAGAAGAAGTGTGGAGACACTGATGCAGATTCCAAAGGTCATTTAGGTCAGGTGGCTGAGCTTCAATCCACACTAGAGGCTTTCCAAGTGAAAAGTTCAAGCCTTGAAGCTGCTTTAAACATTGCAACTGATACCGAGAGAGAACTGACAGAAAATCTGAACGCTGTGATGGGTGAGAAAAAGAAACTAGAAGATACAGTGAATGAGTACAGCGTGAAGATCAGTGAGTCTGAGAATCTGTTGGAAAGTCTCAGGAAAGAATTGGATGTCACACAAGGGAAATTGGAGAGTATTGAGAATGATCTGAATGCTGCTGGCTTACGGGAAAGCGAAGTAATGGAGAAATTGAAGTCTGCAGAAGAGAGTCTTGCACAGAAAGGAAAAGAAATAGATGAAGTTACGACAAGACACATTGAGCTTGAAGCATTGCATCAGTCTTCGAGTAAAGATTCAGAGCATAAACTTCAGAAGGCAATGGAGGATTTCACTAGCAGAGATTCAGAGGCTAGTTCTTTGACTGAGAAATTGAAAGACTTGGAGGAAAAAATACGATCATATGAAGAACAGTTGGCTGAAGTATCTGGAAAATCTTCTTCTTTGAAAGAAGAACTTGATCAGACTTTGGGAAAACTCGCTGCTGCAGAAACCGTGAATGAGAAACTCAAACAAGAGTTTGATCAGGCAGAAGAAAAATCTTTGCAGTCATCATCAGAGAATGAACTACTAGCGGAGACAAACAACCAGCTCAAGATCAAAATTCAAGAGCTTGAGGGGTTACTAGGTTCTGGTTCTGTCGAGAAGGAAACTGCCGTGAAACAGCTCGAAGAGGCAATCGAAAGGTTTAACCACAAAGAATCAGAATATAATGACTTGGTTGAAAAGCTAAAAACACATGAAAACCAAATCGAGGTGCACAAAAGGGAGGTTCTTGAAGCATCAGGAGTTGCAGATACTAGAAAAGTTGAGCTTGAAGAGGCTCTATCAAAATTGAAGAATCTTGAATCTACTATTGAAGAGCTTGGAGCTAAATGCAACGGGCTTGAGAAAGTAAACGGTGATCTGGCCGAGGTGAATCTAAAGGTGAACCAAGAACTAGCCAATCATGGATCAGAGGCCAGTGAGTTGCAGACAAAGCTCTCCGCTCTGGAGGCTGAGAAGGAGCAAACATTCAAAGATCTCCAGGAATTAAAGACAGCCATGGATGACTTAACGAAGCAGCTTACCTCTGAAAGGGAGAAATTGCAGTCACAGGTAAATCCCCTGAATCAAAATACGTTCCAATTACCGTATACATATGCACAGTTTTGTTGTTTACTGCAATCTTTTAGAAAATGACACCATTTTGTATTGCAGATATCTTCCCTCACTGAGGAGAAAACTCAAGTCAATGCGATGTTTCAGAGTACCAAGGATGAGCTCCAATCAGTTGTTGCAAAGCTTGAAGAAGAACTAACCGTAGAGAGGTCTAAAACTGGTTCTCTTACGTCCGAGATTGAGAATCTCAAGGCAGTGGCTGCTGAAAAGTTTGCTTTGGAATCACATGTTGAAGAACTAGAAAAAACTTTGACTAAAGTTGAAGCTCAGTTGAAAGAAGAGGTATTGCACTCATTTCAAACAGAGGAAAATAGAATTATTATTATTATAGGATCTACAAAGTACTGATTGATGATCTTTCTACAGGCTGAAAATGCAGCTGCTGCGTCTGTAAAAGTAGACGAACTTACCTCAAAACTGCAGGAACATGAACATAGCGTGAGTGACCGAGATGTACTCAATGAGCAAGTGATTCAGCTTCAGAAAGAGCTTCAGGCGGCTCAGAGTTCCATTGATGAACAGGTTAATGATCTTTCTTTTTTTTCCGACTTCTATCTTAAATAACCGCTTTGGGATTTTCCATCTTCTCCCATTATGCCACTAAGCTCTGAAAACGTTTTATTGGAAACAGAAACAAGCACACTCCCAGAAGCATTCAGAGCTAGAGTCTGCATTAAAGCAATCACAAGAAGAGATTGAAGCTAAGAAAAAAGCAGTCACTGAATTTGAATCAACGATCAAAGAGCTTGAAGAGAAAGTCCAGCTCGGGGCTAAGGTCAGTCATAATATTTCCGCGCAGAACTCTGTTTGACTGATACAATTGATGCTAAACCATACATGCTTATATAGTTAAAACCAAACTTGCAGGAAACCGAGGCAATGGAAGTTAAATCACGAGACATTGACTTGTCCTTTTCTTCTCCAACGAAACAACGTAAGAGCAAGAAGAAGTCAGATGCATCTCCTTCATCAAGCAATGTCGCTACTACTACTGCTACTCAGACCGCCTCAACGTCGCATCTCATGTCGATAAAGATCATCACTGGAGTTGCTCTGGTTTCTGTTCTCATTGGTATACTTCTTGGGAAAAAGTATTAAATCTTCTTGGTTCGGTGTGATGTGTTTGTTCATATGTTTTGGTTTTGGGTTTTTGATTTTTGATTTTTGATCAAACTCTCTCATAAGATCATGAGAGATGTGTAATGCGTATTGTTTTTGGTTTTATGGGGTTTGGGGTTTGTTTTTTGCTTGTAAGTCAAGCAATATTCAGATACTGTACTTAAAAAAAATTAAATTAAAATGAAGGTGAAGTTGAATTGATAACCGGCTCTAGAGAATCCAATTGAACCGGTTGGTTTTAAATCGATCCGGTTTAGTCGTCTATATAAACCACACTGCAGTCCAGTGATCGTCTCTTTCGCTCAACTTCTCTTTTAGCATCGAAAGCTTTTTTGACAGTTAGAGAAAAGAAGAGATGACTCTAACAATGGCGGAAACCCTAGAAACTCCAATCGATAACACTCAAGAAAATGATTACAGCTCGTACGATCCCGAAGAAGAAGACGACATTGATATCTCTCTCCTTCGTCTCAACAGCTTCGGAAACTCCTCCGCCGATAATCGCCGCCGTGCGAATTCCTCTCCTCCGCAGTTTCAATCGTACGGATCTTTCGGTTCTTCTTCAACCGCCGCAGCTTCAAGTCCCACGAAACGCTCTTCGCCGGAACCGAAAGAAGTCACCGACGAGCCTCGACCGAAGAAGAAACTGTTTCTTCCACGATCTGACGAAGAAGATGAAGAGAAGATGTCTAATCTCATGGGATACTCGAAGGTTCCTCTTCCTACTATGGCTCTGAATCCGAATCGGATCCGTTCGACTCCTGTTTACCAACGATCCTTCTCCGATACATTTGCTTCGCCCGTTGGATCTAGATTCGGATCGGGTAACGGAATCGCTCAGGAATCAGGTAGTCAAATCGCCGCTTCTCTCCCGCCGCGTCCGCCGATTTTCCAGAGATCTGTCTCCGATGTTTCTCCGGCACCGTTAAAGACTCGATCTAGTCGGATTCCTGAAGCTGATTTTGTGAATCCAGGAAGCTCTGAACCTAATAAGGTTCGTTGATTGTTGTGTGAATCTTGCCATTTTTAATCGTTTGAGAATCTTGAGATGTGATTTTGTTATTGTTTTGTTCATGGTTAGATGTTGTATGTGATCAAAGATGGAGTTCGTGAATTGGATCAGTGGTGTAACAAGCTCTTGAAGTATGGTGAATCAGTTTCTTCTGTGAAACAAGATGAGGTAAACGAATCTAAATCAAACAATCTTGTCAACATTTTTTCATTTATCTGATTGAAATCCAATTTGGGATGTTCTTGGTGGTGTTGAACATGTTCTTGCACATTTTAGTTTATCCTATAGTCTCTGAATCAAAGTTTCTGTTTTTAGGTTGCAATGCAGGAAGAGGAAGAGGTGCAAGAGGAGGAAGAGCAGCAGAAAGAGTGTAAAGAAGGGGTTAAAGTGGACAGAGTCGGGGAGGCGTTTGTGGTTGAGATCAACTGTCCTTGCGGTAGAAACTACCGAACGCTCTTCTCGGGTCGTGATTGCTACTACAAGCTCTTGTAGAGAAATGGTTTGATATTTCACATTCTTTTGATCCATCACCATTATTAGTTGAAGGAAGAATCTCTCATTGCTCTGTAAATTCATGCATCACATAGCTTCTGTAGATAAAAGATTACATATTACACATTGGTTAGTGTTTGTAGACACTAGGTACTATACACATTGTTTGCATTTTCATATAATAGTTGTTGATTCACTTACTTTGTAAATACTCTTGAACTGGCTCATTCATTGAAAATGGAAGTTTGATTTCTTTTGTGTCAGCTAGTATTCGGTATATATGGAAGTTAGAATTTCCACTATGGTGATAATATGGATAGCTATAGAAGAGGTGTTAGCGAAGTAAACCTTTTTTTGTTTAACTAAGTTATTTGAATCACAATGTCTAAAAAAAAAGGTGGTCCATAGCTGCATGATACAAGTTTCAACTAATCAAAACTCCAAGTTTCCAAAAGTCAAAATTCCTCAAGGGAATTATTCATTACCCATACACGTTAAAAAAGAATAAAAAATACTAAGTATCACATAGAACTTAATTCCTCATTAAACATAATATTTAGCAAATAAAATTGCAATTTGTGATAAGTGTGGCTCTAGAGCTTGAGTTTTTCTCATTCTTCGTTTAGTCAAGAAAGAAGTGAGAGTCGTCATGTGCGTAGTAATTTGGTTTCTTTTGTGCCTGGTAGTATTAGTAAGAATTGTGAACACCGGTATCCGCTTAAACCGAGACCCGGTCTGGGTTTTCACTAGACTAGACCGCCATGTTTGTAACCCAAAAGAAAACGAGGAAAAAAAACCTGGTGTGTATATATTCTAAATCAAAGCCGTTAAGGATATATATAAATATGCGTGAATATATATCAGTCATAAATCAAACGTTATAAGAAACGCCAATGTATGTGGCGGTTTCTTGATGGGTCATTAAAAGTAAACAACCCATATGTTTTAGAGACGCTAGTTATAGAACTCGGTCAACTATGTCCGGTTAATGTTAGTATGTGAGAGTGTATTGCAAATGCAGTTAAGCGTCGGGTGCGCCAGCTAGAATTCAAGCTCATGTGGTTCACGCACTACAAGAAAACAACTGCAAATCCGACGGAATTTCCGACGGAAAGAATTCCGTCGGAAAATTTCCGACGGTAATCCGACCGATTTCCGACGGAACTGAAATTTTTCAATTCCGTCGGAAATCTGTCGGAATTATTTCCGACGGACAAGAAGACTGTCGGAAATCGGTCGGATTATTGGACCGTGTAACTAGCCGGTGCCGACACCGGCGGTGATTCCGGTTAGCTGTCGGAAATCCGTCGGAAATTATGAACCGTTAATATTTTCCGACGGATTTCCGACAAACACATAACTAGCTGTCGGAAATCTGTCGGAAAAATAGCCGTTATTATATCCGTTTGATTTTCGACGCTTTTCCGACAGATTTCCGACGGTCAGCGTATTTATATATATGATTCCACACATCTTCATTCACTCACAACAACAACAACTTCCAACCAAACATTTCTTAGAAAAAATCGTCAAGAGAGTGAGATGTCATCTTCTAGATATTATAGATCGTGGATGGATGAAGAGATGTATGATCCGGAGTCGAAGACATTAAATGCAAGTTATACACGAGGTATATGCGAGTTCATGGCGGTTGTCGGGAATCGAAAGGTGATAAAATGTCCATGTTTAAATTGTTGCAATTCGCGTAATGTTAATGTAGAACAAGTTTGGCATCACTTGTATACCAATGGTTTTATGCCGGGATACAAAATTTGGTTTTTTCATGGAGAAACTAATAATGATGGTGCTAGTAGTAGCAATGCACCATATGTTGCGGATAGCTTAGGCGAACATAGAACGGATAACTTAGGTGAACATAGAACGGATAGCTTAGGCGAACATAGAACGGAAGTAGATTTTGGTGTAGGTACTGCTGAGATGGTTCATGATGCGTTTAGAGAGAATTTACCATCGATCGTAATAGGGGAGGATAGAGTAGAAGAACCAAATGAAGAATCTAGAAGATTTTTTGATATGTTAGACGCAGGGAAGCAGCCCTTATATGATGGGTGTCGAGACGGACATTCACCTTTATCAACTGCTAGTAGACTGATGACCATTAAGACGGACTTCAATTTGGCGGAAGACTGTGTTGATGCGATAGCAGATTTTGTGAAAGATATTTTGCCTGAAGATAATCAGGCACCTGCATCATTCTACGAGATACAGAAACTTGTAGCTGGTCTTGGTATGCCGTATCAGGTGATAGATGTATGCATCGACAACTGTATGCTATATTGGAGAGAAGACGAAGACCGGAGAAGATGTAAATTTTATCGTAAACCACAGTATCAGGAAACTGGTGGGAGAGTTCCAATTCCATATAAACGTATGTGGTACTTACCATTGATAGCGAGGTTAAAGAGGTTGTATCAATCTGCGCGAACGGCAGAACAAATGAGATGGCATGCAGAGCATCGTCAAGATGGAGAGATTACACATCCTTCAGATGCAAAAGCGTGGAAACATTTTCAAATGTTGTATCCGGATTTTGCATACGAGTCAAGAAATGTGTACCTCGGGTTAAGTACAGATGGTTTCAACCCATTTAGGAAGCATGGAAGGCAGTATTCTTTGTGGCCCGTAATCGTAACACCGTACAATTTGCCCCCTGGTATGTGCATTCGTCGAGAGTTTTTATTCCTCTCCGTTCTTATTCCCGGCCCTGAGCATCCGAAGAGATCACTTGATGTATTCCTCCAGCCATTGATTTATGAGTTACAAATGCTATGGAGTCACGGTGTCGAAGCGTTTGATGTTTCACGGAAGCAGAATTTTCTGATACGTGCGGTCCTTATGTGGACTATTAGCGATTTCCCAGCATACGGTATGCTATCTGGATGGACTACTCATGGAAGATTATCGTGCCCGTTTTGCCAAGACAACACTGACGCTTTCCAATTGAGGAATGGAAGAAAGCCATGTTGGTTTGATTGCCATAGAAGGTTTCTACCGAACGGCCATTCCTATCGTCGGTCTAAAAGATTATTTAAGAAAAATACACAAGTGGTTGATGCTCCAATTGATGAGATATACGGTCGTACTATATTGGAGCAGTTGCTAGATTTTGGTGCTGAGAGGACTCCTGATTGTGGGGGTAATGGGCATGAACCGCTTTGTGGTGTAGGGGAAGCTCACAACTGGCACAAGAAGAGTATATTTTGGGATTTGCCGTATTGGAAGGATCATTTATTAAGGCACAACCTCGATGTGATGCATATTGAAAAGAACTTCTTTGACAACATCATGAATACGATGTTAAACATCCCGGGAAAGACAAAAGACAATGTGAAGTCTAGGATGGATGTTTCAAAGATTTGCTACCGTCATTATCTTGATCGTTTTCCCGATGATACATATCCTTTTCCTCCGTACCGATTGCAAATACAAAAGATAAGAGAATTTTTCCGGTGGATTAAAGACGAAGTTAAATTCACTGATGGATATGCAGCTAATCTGGGTAACTGCGTAGACTCGCGATACCTAAAGTTTATGGGACTGAAGAGTCATGATTGTCATGTACTGATGCAAAGGCTTCTTCCATTTGCTTTTACCCATCTCCTTCCTCAAACTGTCCACGAAGCTATTGCAGCAGTTGGTGCTTTCTTTAGGGATTTATGCACGAGGACACTTACAGTTGAGAGGATCCGCAACTTAGATGCCAATATACCAGTGATCCTTTGCAATCTTGAGAAGATCTTTCCGCCGTCTTTTTTTGATGTTATGGAACATCTTCCCCTACACCTCCCCCGCGAAGCCGAACTAGGTGGTCCTGTTCAATTTCGTTGGATGTATCCTTTCGAGCGGTACATGTTCCATCTAAAGAAGAAGGTCAAAAATTTGGCTCGAGTTGAAGGTTCTATTGTCGCACAGAGTATCAATGAAGAATCATCATAGTTTGCGGAATATTACTTTCCGCGGGGAGTTCGTACGAAGAGTAGACGTCCTGCTCGTCATGATGATAGAGGTGAGAGAGTCACGTATGCCGCGCTCGTCCCTGAGTTGTTTTCGCAAGTTGGCTGAGTGATTGGGAGAGGGAAGAGACGTTACCTATCACAAGATGAGTGGAGTCACTTACATATGTATATCCTCACGAATTGTGAGGAGATGGCGGAGTACGAAAGGTAAAAACAGAACTTATTTGAATACTTATTTTTTTTTATACCTAAGTAATATATAGGTTTCATATGTTATATATTGTTGTTTGCTTTCAGGATTTACATTGCATTAATACGTCGCTATTATCCGGATATGACAAAAGACGAACTTGGAGAATCTAAGGAAACCGAGTTTCCAAATTGACTGCAATATTACGTAAGTTTTTTAAAAACGCTTATATATCTTAAAATTAGTGAATTAATTATGGGACTGAATAAAATGTTTGTTTATTAATTTGTCTAAATTATTATCTCAGGTTTCTGAAGGAATGAAGAATGGAGAAAGGTTTCCGACATGGTTACAAGAGATAGTTTCTGGCCCAAGCTTCGAAGCAACTTCATACGTTCAGTATTGCACTAGGGGATTTGCATTTAGGATTCATGAAGAAAGGTCGAGGCCAACTGAAGATTACGGTATTTCAGCTACAAGTGGTGATGTAGTCTACTACGGGATTCTCAAAGAAATATTGAAAGTGAGCTATCCAGGAATGTTGGGCATGAGGTGCATTGTTTTCTTGCATGAGTGGTATGATCCGTCATATCCAGAAGGTGTTCAGGTGAGCCAATTTGGCGTCACTTCAGTAAATTCTTCTAAGAGACTGCAAAAGTATGACCCATTCATCCTAGCATTACTGGCAGACCATGTTTGATTTTAAAATTTTATAATACGTGCGTTATAGATAAATAATGATATTGTAATTGCCTAAACTAAATATGTTTGTTTTAGGTATGCTACATTTCTTACCCTAGGGTAACACATCGAGGAGATCCTTGGATTACAGTGACTCCAATTAATCCAAGAGGGAGACTATATGGAGTTGCTGAGCAAGATGCTATGCAACCAACTAGAATTACTCCGATGGCTCCAGTTGGTCATTCTTCAGCGGTGGACCTTTTTGTTGATTTCACTGAATTTGGTGATAATATAGTACATTCAGAATCAGAAGAAGAAGTTGGAGAATTTGATGAAGACGAAGACACAATTCCTTCGGAAGGATCAGACTCAGACTCAGATTTAGGATTTTGATATGTTTGTATTTGTTAACATAACCAAGAATTTCAGATAATTTACATTTTTCTATTTTTTTTTTTAAAAATAATGTTCCGTCGGAAATCTGTCGGAAATATATATATATATTTCCGACAGCTTTCCGACAGAAACTGATATTTATATAATTCTTATAAAAAGTTCATCTGTGTATATATTCTTTTAAAGCATGCTTCGGAAATCTGTCGGAAATATATATATTTTTCCGACAGATTTCCGACGCAATATTCATATCATGCTAACCTTAAAAGACGATACGTGTTACCCTTAAATCTGTCGGAAATATGTCGGAAATATATCTATTTTTCCGACAGATTTCCGACAGATTTAGGGTTTTGAGGTCAAATTCCTGAATTTCGAGAAGACAAAGTCTCGGCATACAATTCTGACAACTAAAGTGAAAGATAATTGAGTAAATAACCTTCTCGATGTTATACAGAACATGTTTTGCGATTTTGTCATGTTTCAACCAAAAACGTTTCATACAGTTACATATACAAAACAATAGATGTTTACGGAAAATACTAAATGTTTAGAATTTGAAAGTAACAATGACTATTATCAAGTATTTTATCTTCCAACTATTGCTTCAACCATGCTATTAACTTGTAACTACGAAAACGGATCATAAACAAGCTTAAAACCCCAAATCTGTCGGAAATCTGTCGGAAAAATATACATTTTTCCGACAGATTTCCGACAGATTTGGAGATTTCAGGTAAAAATATGTACAAAATGCTAACAATTTTTCCAAAATAAGCATTTTGGAAAAAAATGTTAACAATGCTAAATATTGTTTAAAAATTACCAATTTTTTCCAAAATGCTAATTCATTAATTTCCAAAAAAAACATTTCTTAAATTTAATAAACATTTCTTAAATTTCTTCAATTCCTTAACCCTAAACCAACAAAAAAACATTTTTTAAATTTCCAATACCCTAAAACCACAAATCTATCGGAAATCTGTCGGAAAAATGTATATTTTTTTCCGACAGATTTCCGACGGATTTGCCAATTTTTACCTGCGAAATGAAAAATAAACACCGCGAAATCTGTCGGTCCAAAACACGCGGCCCATTTAATTTATTTCGATTTCTGACGTATTTCCGACAGCTTTAAATCCGTCGGAAAATCTGGGTTATTACCCGACCTTCTTCTCTTCTTCTTCTTCTCTTCGCCGTTTCTTCTTCTTTGGAAAATCCGCCGCCCTCGCCGTTTCTTCTTCTCTTCTTCGCCGTTTTTGCCGATTTCGCCGTTTCTTCTTCTCTTCTTCGCCGGAAATCCACCGGATTTTGTCTCTTCTTCTTCTCCCCGGAAATCCGCCGCCCCCGACCTTCTGATTTCACCGCCGGATTTCACCACCTCAGCCGCCGCGTCCTCCTCTTCGCCGGAATACAAATGGCGGATCTTCCTTCTCATTTGTAAGTTAATTAGTTTGTGAATTTGTTAATTAGGAATTTGTGAATTTGTGAATTTGGAATTTAGAATTTGTGAATTAGGAATTTGGAATTTGGAATTTGTGAATTTGGAATTTAGAATTTGTGAATTAGGAATTTGGAATTTGTGAATTTGGAATTTGGAAATTTATGAACTATGAAATTGTGAATTTGTGAATTAGGAATTTGGACTTTGTTAATTAGGAATTTAGAATTTGTGAATTTGGAATTTGGAAATTTATGAATTATGAAATTGTGAATTTGTGAATTAGGAATTTGGACTTTGTTAATTTGGAATTTGTGAATTAGGAATTTGGAAATTTATGAAATGTTTTTAAAAACATTGGTAATATAGTTTGTGAATTAGTTTGTGAATGTAGGGAAATTTAAAAACAATGGTAAATTATATTTGTGAATTAGTTTGTGAATTAATTTGTTGAATTTTTGAATTAGTTTGTGAATTTAGGGAAATTGTTTTGTGAATTGGTTAGTTTGGAAAAAAATGTTAGCATTTTATACTAATTTTTAAACAATTTTAAGGATTAATTTTAAATTTTAGAAATTTAAAGAAATGTTTTTTTAAACCATTATATTTTTATAATTATATATTTAACCAATTTCGAAATTTTTATAATTTTTATAATTATTAAACTTTACAAAAAACCTTATAAACAGTTTTACACGGTATTTAAATAGTTTTATAAGGTTTTTTTTAACAATTTTACTAAAACTTTTAAAAACTTTATAACTTTAGAATTTCTTAATAATTTTTGCATTATTTGCAAAA
This sequence comes from Draba incana, assembly GCA_963576765.1. Classification (NCBI taxonomy): domain Eukaryota; kingdom Viridiplantae; phylum Streptophyta; class Magnoliopsida; order Brassicales; family Brassicaceae; genus Draba; species Draba incana. Next base: position 4,381,054 of record OY755214.1, on the reverse strand, counting down.
AATAGATTTTTCATATATTTAAAATATATTATCATATAAATCTAGGGATTACGGTGGTTTCGCCACTGCATCTGGCAGCGGCCAACCACGTCGTCGTCGTGTGAGTAGATCTCGTTCGACTTCGACGTCTACACCTACACCGTCGTCTACACCTCTAGAGACGCCGGTGACACAAGCAGCCACCACAACACCGTCGCAGATTAGCGTCGAGGACTTCATGGGTCTTCTTGGACGAGAGAGGTTGACTAGACTCCATCCAGACCAGCTCGGTAGAGACAGATGGTAAGTTTTTTGTTCCATTTCTGTTTTTTTTTTTAACAAATTTAATTTAATTGCGACTAATGTTACATTTTTTCCCGTAGGTTTGGTGATTCTCGCATCGGGATTTCGAAGTCCCTCAACAAGATGGAAAACTCTATGCTCAGCCGTCCTTATGCGACGTACACCGCCATGCCACTGGAGGATCAAGAAATGTGGTTTTGCCAATTTGCAGTAAGTCATCTGTTTTCACAATTTTTACTTTCATTTAAATTATTATTATTTATATTTAATTTTTATTTTTGCAGAAAGAATTTAGGTGGGACCCACACATGACCGCTCTGGTCAGGCAGGAATTCGACTCTTATGCAGCACTGCACTACTCGAAGAAGGTGTTCGAGTGGAAGGATAAGTGGCTACACGGTGAGGTGCCAAAAGAGATGGTTGAGAAGCCGGACTTGTGGAACGGGTTCATCGCCTATTGGCAACTAGAGGCTACCAAGGAGAGCTCTACATATCACTCTAGCAACCGGAACAGCCAGCGCAACGGCAAGGAACTTTCCACCCACAACCTTGGAGCTACCAGCAAGAAGACAAAGACTAGGGATATGGTAAGTTTTTTATGTACGTCTTGATTTTTAATTTTTTTTTTGTTTTATACATTTATATTATCAAATAAATATCTATCAACTGCAGGCTAAGAAGTTGGGTCGGGATCCCAACAACTTGGAACTTCTGCTAGCAACACACACCGACAAGAATGGTGTCGTCCACGATCAGGTAGCTCGGGAGATTCAGGAGAGCGTCCAAAGAATGGAAGAGGAGTACATTCTGTCTCAGCCATCCGTGGAAGGAACCCCTCCCCTCACCCAAGCCCTGGATGACATCATCAACGAATTCGTCTTAAAGGCATGTAAAATTTAAAATAGTTTTCATGTCTTTTTCATTTACAATTTAATTTGTTCCGCAGGTTGCTCCGCAGAGCAAAGGGCGGCTTTGTGGTCTTCCCGACGATGCAAGATCATCGGGGTCTTCTTGTTACTACAACGAGACATCCGACCTGAGAGCCAAGATGCAGGAAAAAGACGTCGAAATTGAAGGTTTGAAGACGACGGTCCAACAGATACGAGATGCACAAGCCGCCCTAGAAGCCGAGCGGGAGAAGGAGAGAGCCGAGCGGGACAAGGAGAGGGAGATGATGCAACGGATGATGGAGTACTTGGGCCGCAACCCGGATTTTCCGCGGGGGCCCACCATTTAGATTTTTATTTTCAACGTTTTTGTAAAACAATATTACTTTTTATTGCTACTTTTAATTTTATTTTAATTTCTACTTTTAATTTTATTTTAATTTAAATAATTCAAATTTTAAATTTTAAATTTATATTAAATTAATTATTATTTAATTTATTATAATTTTTAATAATTTCTACGAATACGTCGGTAATCTGTCGGAAATGGATCCGTCGGAAAGCTGTCGGAAATAAAACCGTCGGAAATCTGTCGGAAATAAATACGTCGGAAGTTTGTCGGAAATTCGTCGGTTTACATGTAATTGGAACTCGTCGGAAATCAGTCGGAAACAAAACCGACAGATTTTCGACAGTGACATTTCCGACGGAATTCCGACGTGTCGCCGGAATCCGGCAGGATGTCGGAATTCCGTCGGAAATAAAGCCGTCGGAAATCTGTCTGAAATTTTTGACGGATTTCCGACAGAATTACTATATTTGACAAGATAGAAACGACAGACAAATCCGTCGGAAATCTGTCGGAATATGCGTTTTCCGACAGACTTCCGACGGATATTTCCGTAGGATTCTCGCTATTTTCTTGTAGTGGCGGAGCCTACCAGCTTGCAGAGTAGCCTTTACACATATGATACGCTATATGTCTTTCTGATAAAATTCTCGTGGATGTTCCTTTTACGGCTTGTCTCCCATCACTCCAATATCTTAGGCTTTATTTTGTGGAGTATAAAGATGAAGATTCTCATGTGAGGATTTTATCGAGTTGTCCTAGCTAGTCTCAAATCTTTGGCCGTGAAAAGACATCCCACGGACAAGGTGACAAAGTTCATCATAAAAGTGCCATCTTTGGAATACTTTTATTATGATTCTCTCAAATTAGAAGTACACAATAGTGTAATCACAGAATTTTCCGAATACTCTTGCACAATTGAGAACAACCCTCGCCTGGATAAGGCGATAATCGTTGTTTATAGTTATCTTGATAACAAGTTTATGAGATCTCTTTCCTCAACCACATATCTCGAATTACAATTATGTGTTCCAACGGTAAGTATTCGTTGGTTCGTACTCTACGGGATTAATTTTATAGTCGGGCCCTAATGACCTAAAGTAGATGGTCTGCAAGTCTTGCTCTCCAAGTTACCACCGATACATTTCGACTAATGTGTTGTTGTTATTGTGTTCATTACAGGTTGTGTGTTGTAACGCCATTAGCTTTTCTCAACTTATAAAGTGCAATATATATCTTTTAAATGATTTAGACTGGTTGGAACCACTCATGCTTTTGCTTCAAAATTCTCCTCGTCTAAAGTTTCTCCTCATCGACAAGATTTGTAGTTTCCTCCATTCCAAATTTTGATGGACTAATAAAGGCAAGTTTTAATGTGTTCATTTTATACATAAACCTTTCAGATAATAGATGAACTTTGGGAGAATTCTCCACTTTCATGTGTTAAGTTCCCAATCAAAACAAGAAAAGATATGTTAAACACAAACGTTTGCAGAAAACTTGTCTGCTATTTTCATTCAACTTAAGTCCTTAAATAGGACAATTACAACAAGGAAGCAAATAAGTGGAATCATGGATTCCTACAAAACAGGAAGTGGGAAAAGTGCTCCTACATCTACGTAAAGACTAAGTCTTTAATTATTATCAAACATAGAAAATCAAATCACGAAATAAACTAAGAAAATAAGTCAAATCTCTTTGACTATATTCCCATCATCATGGAACCAACCGAGTTCTGTTCCTAAATGTTTGTTAGATCATCTTGAGATCTTTGAGTGGAAAGAATACGGACGAAGAAGGGAAGAGAAAGAAGCTGTCAGTTACATCTTTACAAACTCAAAATGTTTAAAAAGAGCTGGAATCGCCGTCAAATCAACATGCAATATGAAAGATAAAAAGAAGACGATGGAAGAGTTAGAATCTATATCAAGGGTTGGAACACCATTCCCAACTACTCTTCTCCACTCAGTTAGATTTTCGAAATGAAATGGTGATATGCTCAGGTTTTACCCAAAATAAAACACTGCAAGTGCACATGCACGCAGTAGTATATTCAGGGATCGAATCCACAGAGACCAATGGCTTACACAACAAACTATAGATAATTGAAATAAGCTAAGCACGAAAGAAGTGGTTTTGATTTATGTTAACTAATTAAAGACAAGATTGCAAGTAAAAATGATTTAAATTCAGATTAATAAAAGCACTAGGCATTAGGGAATTCTCAGGAAATCACAATCATAAACCAGACAACTATTCAGATTCTAATATGCATGCATCTTAAACTCAAATACTGATATAAATTGCTCCACTTCCGTGATAACAATCACTTTCCCTAGAGATCCGAGTGCCTAAACTTCCGTTTGGTCACGGCTATCCTAGACAAGCATTATAGTTCAGGTTTGATCAGTTCATAATACTCTATAACTAACCTTCCGAATTGTTATAACACATTACTCATCAACAGTAGTTCCAGAGATACACAAGCTTTCGGAATGTGTATCAACCTAAGATCTAGAGATCAAGTGGCCAGTTCAATCCTAGCATTATGCCTAACAGTGATGAAGATGGTAATTGATAAGTAATCTATCTATGTCTAGTTTAATCTGTGAGATCCATCGAAAACCCTAAAACCTAACTAAAGAACTACTCAGACATGGAAGAAAGCATAACAAAAGCAATTGATGAAAATAACATGATCGATAGAATAGAAATCAAATAGGGTTCGAAAATATTCTCCAAAGGTAGATGAGATCTTCTCCCAATCCAATTGCTGAATAGTTCTAAAAGTCTGAGTAAAAACGTGATAATAATAATCGTCGTCTAAAAAACGAAACCCTATGGGTTTATATAGGATAAAACAGAATCTAGAAATTTTCCTAAAAATCTGGGAACTGGGACCGGTCGGTCCGAGGTCGGGACCGGTCGGTCTCGATTCCAGGGACAAAGTCTTCAAGCCTTCTATGTCTGGACCGGTCGGTCCTTGGTGTGGACCGGTCGGTCTCATTTCCATGAGCTTCGGGTCTTCGAGGCGTCAAGCCTTCTATGTCTGGATCGGTTGTTCCTTGAGGTGAACCGGTCGGTCCGGTCTCCAGGAGGTCGGCCACGTGCGTGTGTATATGGGACCGGTCGATCCAGGAGGTGGACCGGTCGGTCCGGACTCCAGAAAACTCCGGTTTTTGCTCGAATGCTTGAATCTCCTTCCCGTACGCATGTGGTTCCAAATCTTCGAGTATGGATCTAAATATCAGCTCAAAACAACTCAAAAGACTCTGAAAGCTTGTTAAGTTCGTGGTTAGGAACGTCTAAATTCACGTTATATCAACTCCCCCAGACTTAAATCTTTGCTTGTCCTCAAGTGAAGACAAACTAGAGATAGATTCAAGGGAGCTATAAAAACCAAACTAACCTTTGTGAACTGAATGCAATCCTTTAGGACCCCACAGATGTAATGCTAACAACCCTGAAAACTCATAAACAGATCAAAAACCTAGATGGTACTTCATGTACTTTGCCAAATACGTAGCAATGCTACCATACTCAAGTTCCTATGTCTCAGCGACTCTACACCAGGGTCCAGAAATCCTACCAAAAGGAAAATGTTCGTCGCATAAGGGTTAAGGATTTGGGCTATTTAGTGGTGGTGTGAAAGTGTTTAGGCTAACCTCAGTCGCGGCCGAATGCAAGTCATGGCGCAAAATCCCAAGAGAACTAAATCCAAAGATGATGCACAGCTTTTCAAACTTAATACCTTTTTCTTTATTTAGATGAAAACTTTCTGCTTATCTAAAGAACTAACGCTAAGAATAAGAAATAGAAATGTGCTTATAAATATGTATGTAAAATCTGAGGCTTTATTCTAATCCCTTTCAATTTCTTTTTTTACTTTTAAATAATTTTTTTTTTTTTTTGAATCAAGTTGGGGATTAGTTCTAACCTTTTTCCTAAGCACAAGTGATGAAGAATGAAAAATAAAAATAGATATGGAAATAAAGGGTTAAAAATCCTAAACAGAAAGTATTTAAAGTTGTACCAGAAAGTCTTTAGAATAATAAGCTGGCCTGACTACGTCTCCGGAGTTTTTGCGCTTGAGTGCATGTCAATGTCTTGGACATAATGCATAAGGTTTGAAAGAAAGGTTAAGGTAAGGGTGTGGTACCAGACTAAAAGTGAGCCTGGCCATTAGGAGTCCTGAAGAGGGGATAATGTTTGAAAAAGGATAGGACTCCTAACGTGGTTGATACTTCTTATGCGATTTCGAATTCCCTGAGTTAAGAAAAACAGATTAGTATAAAAGTGTCAGCGTTAGCTTTCAAGGAGACGGGAGCCTTCTGGTAACACTGATCCGCCTAGGGCATTTTTAATCTTCCCATTGCTTTGGTTAATCACTGTTAATCTTAAAAAGGTTAGCAAACATCATGTGGTCCTAGAATTGCATGCATATCACAAAGGTTTAAATCAAACTGAAAATAAGAAAATAAAAACATAATTAGTACTAATAGTACTATCCCCCCCCCCCCCCCCCCCCCCCGACTTACTTCACACCGACCCGGTGTGAAAATAAATCCAATGGAAAGACTATTAAAAGAAAGAAAATAAAATGAAATGAAAAAGAAAAGAAAATCTAACTTCGTCATCAAAACTCTGGATACTCAGCAGGATTTATGTCGTCATCGGAGACAACTACGGGTCGCGTCGGAAGAAAATCCAGAAGGGGTTGGCACGATTGAAACGGGACCGGCCGTTGAGGGATAGGACCTTCGAGACCGACCGGTCGGCACAGGGGACCGATCGGTCTTATATCCAGGGCCTGATCTATTTCGCGGGACGACGGGGACCGACCGCTCGGAACAAGGGACCGGCAAGTCTTGATTCCAGAGGACTTTAGGATTCTTGCACGTGGAGAGACTGACCGTTCTCACAAAGAGACCGACCGGTCCCTATTCCAGGGACGGTCCTTGAGTTGTTGAAAGAAGTGGACCGACCGGTCTCACAAAGAGACCGACCGATCCCGATGCCAGAATCCTAATCCAAAGTGTTGTGACAAAAATTCCTAAGGAAAACGAAAGGGAAAACAAAAACAAAGGTAAAATTGAAAAAATGAAAAATGAAAGAAAGTATATACACTTACCGGTGGGTTGCCTCCCACCCAGCGCTTTGTTTAACGTCATTAGCTCGACGTGTGTGCCATTCAGGCGACTGGTGGATCATCAATAGGGATCACAACACCTATTTTCGGAGCGAAACTCCGAGAGATGATTCGCTTGTCATGTTTTGCTCTGGTACGTTCCTTATTCCTCAATATCCACTGTAAACCAGTAGGAAGAGCTGGGTCCTCCGTGACTTGATCAGTGATGTCATCTTGTTCCTTAAGTGAGAAAGGTGGGTCATCGGTTACATGCTTCTCCAGCAGCTTGTCCATTTCAAATTTAATCTCAGTGTCTCCTAGTTGGAGATCAATGCGTCCATGCTTTAGATCAATCTTTGCACCAGCTGTGCAAAGGAATGGTCTTCCCAGGATGAGAGGAACTCCGGGTTCTTCAGCTATGTCAAGTACCGCAAAATCTGCAGGGACAAAAACATCACCAATTAGCAGTTGTACGTCCTCAAGAACACCTATTGGAGGTTTAACAAAACAATCACCAAATTTTAAAGAAAATTTAGGAGGCCTGGAATCTTTAAAACCCATTCGTTTTGCAACGGAGTAAGGCATGATGTTGACACTAGAGCCTGAGTCGCAGAGTGAGCGAGGAAAAACTGTAGAGTCGATCTGGACTGAAAGTTCAAAGCGACCAGGATCTCCAAGCTTCTGCACTGTCTTGTTCTATAACACAGCGCTACACTCCTCAGTTACTTGCACATAATCCTCCTCTTGAGTCACATTGGTAGAATCGTTCTTTATAGTTTCTCTGTACTTTGCTTCTTCCAAATCCTTCTGAGACTTCCTAGGATGAACAGGGTAAGGTGCCTTGGGGACATAAATACGAATCAGAGGACTGTTCACCGGACCGACCGGTCTGGTGGTGGGACTGGTCGGTCCCACATCTGCTGGAGAATTGTTTTCCCTTACAGAAATGGCATAACACTCCCTTTTTGGATTCTGCTCTCCTTTAGCCGGAAGAGTCCCTTGCTGTCGCTTAACAACTTCTGCTTGCTGTGCCACTTGAGTGTCCAGCATCTTCAGATGAGTGATCACAGCTTCTAATCGCCCATTGATATCCGCAATGGCACTGGAACTCTGCTGCTGATTAGCCAGCATAAGTTGCATCATTGCTTTGAGCTCATCATTGGGATTGGAGGCTGGAGGTGGAGAAGCTTATTGTCTAGGCTGGAATTGATTCTGATTTTGGTACACGGAGCCTAAACTCTGTCGATACTACCTCTGATAGCCAGCATTGTAACCTGTCAATCCTTGAGCAGGAGGAGTTGTTCCTGATGAACTGGCAAATGATGTCTGAGCTGGGACTGCAGCTTGTTGAGGATAGACCTGATCCTGTGAGTTTGCAACGTTGGTGCTTTTGTAGGATATATTGGGGGGGCTGCGGTAGTTGTTGTTGAAACCTCTGTTCTGCCCAATCCCTTGACCACCTACATAGTTGACCTCTTGAGTATCCTCTGAAACCAATGCAGCATCCTCTGAGTAGCAGATTACGTCTGGAGCGTTCCCGATCATACTGATGCCCTGATGGCTTCTTTGTATTAAGTCCCTGATCTTAGCAGCTGTCAGCTCTGCTATTTCTGCTGCAGATGGTGTGTCAACAATGCAGATCCTTTTTGATCTATCATACTCAGCACACTGATTGCTGGAACTCTGCGCCATGTTGTCGATCAATCGGTAAGCACCTTCTATGCTCTGGGTCATGAAGTCACCATTGTTGGAAGAATTAAGATTGTTCTTGTATTCCGAGGTGACTCCATCGTAGAAGGTCTTAAGCATATGCTGCTCGGTAAATCCATGGTGGGGGCACTCCCTACGGTACTCCTTAAACCTATCCCAGGCTTCAGCAAATGACTCTCCACCTTTCTGCGAAAAGTTGCTGATTCTGCCTCTGAGCTGAGCTGTCTTGGCCTTTGTGTAGAGATGATCCAAGAAGGCGGCTCTAGCTTCTTCCCAGATGTTAAGAGAATTTGGAGGAAGTGACTTGAGCCACCTCAGAGCTTTGTCAGCGAGGGAGTGCTTAAACAACTTGCACTTGAGGTAATCAGCTGGTACCCCATTAGCCTTGGTCGTCTCACAGACCTCTTCAAAGTTCTCTATGTGATCCATGGGACTCTAAGAAGCCAACCCATGGAACACGTGTCTCTCTACCAGATTGATCAGCTGTGCCTTTATCTCGAAGTCATTCCTCTGAATCTCAGGGACACGAATGGCTGATCTGTTCTGGTAGTAGGTGTGGACATTGTCCCCTTCTCCAATCCCTCTCTGCGGCGAAGGATTTTGTCTTGCTGGTGGCATCTGTTGTGCCATCATCCTAGCAAACTGCTCTTGCATCTGCTGTTGCGCCAGTTGCGCGTTGGCAGCAGTTGCAGCCCGAATCTGCTCTATCTGGTCAAACAAGGCAGCTTGAAGACCCTCATTATCAGTTTGTTCTACTACCTCCATAACTGGCAAGAGGTTCTTCTTAGCTCTGTTAGCCCTTTTACTCTGGCTAGTTCTTCGTTTGAGAGTGATGTCAGAGGTTCAGTGCAGGTACTTCTCCTCTGCATACACCTGAAAGCACAACCAAAGACAAAAACAAAAACAAAAATTAATTAGTAAAGTACTTAGACAAAATTCGCAAATCAAATCTGATGGTAAACACAATTGGTCCCTGGCAACGGCGCCAAAAACTTGATATGCTCAGGTTTTACGCGAAATAAAACACTGCAAGTGCACATGCACGCAGTAGTATATTCAGGGATCGAATCCACAAAGACCAATGACTTACACAACAAACTATAGATAATTGAAATAAGGTAAGCAGGAAAGAAGTGGTTTTGATTTATGTTAACTAATTAAAGACAAGATTGCAAGTAAAAACGATTTAAATTCAGATTAATAAAAGCGCTAGGCATTAGGGAATTCTCAGGAAATCACAATCATAAACCAGAAAACTATTCAGATTCTAATATGCATGCATCTTAAACTCAAATACTGATATAAATTGCTCCACTTCCGTGATAACAATCACTTTCCCTAGAGATCCGAGTGCCTAAACTTCTGTTTGGTCACGGCTATCCTAAACAAGCATTATAGTTCAAGTTTGATCAGTTCATAATACTCTATAACTAACCTTCCTAATTGTTATAACGCATTACTCATCAACAGTAGTTCCAGAGATACACAAGCTTTCGGAATGTGTATCAACCTAAGATCTAGAGATCAAGTGGCCAGTTCAATCCTAGCATTATGCCTAATAGTGATGAAGATGGTAATTGATAAGTAATCTATCTGTGTCTAGTTTAATCTGTGAGATCCATCAAAAACCCTAAAACCTAACTAAAGAACTACTTAGACATGGAAGAAAGCATAACAAAAGCAATTGATAAAAATAACATGATCGATAGAATAGAAATCAAATAGGGTTCAAAAATCTTCTCCAAAGGTAGATGAGATCTTCTCCCAATACAATTACGGAATAGCTTTAAAAGTCTGAGTAAAAACGTGATAATAATAATTGTTGTCTAAAAAAACGAAACCCTATGGGTTTATATAGGATAAAACAGAATCTAGAAATTTTCTTAAAAATCTGGGAACTGGGACCGGTCGGTCTGAGGTCGGGACCGGTCGGTCTCGATTCCAGGGACAAAGTCTTCAAGCCTTCTATGTCTGGACCGGTCGGTCCTTGGTGTGGACCGGTCGGTCTCATTTCCAGGAGCTTCGGGTCTTCGAGGCGTCAAAGTGGATCGGTCGGTCCTTGAGGTGAACCGGTCGGTCCGGTCTCCAGGAGGTCGGCCACGTGCGTGTGTATATGGGACCGGTCAATCCAGGAGGTGGACCGGTTGGTCCGGACTCCAGAAAACTCTGGTTTTCGCTCGAATTCTTGAATCTCCTTCCCGTACGCATGTGGTTCCAAATCTTCGAGTATGGATCTAAATATCAGCTCAAAACAACTCAAAAGACTCTGAAAGCTTGTTAAGTACGTGGTTAGGAACGTCCAAATTCACGTTATATCAAATGGATGGCTAATCTTTATCATGAGCAATACTGAAGATATGGAGTTGTTTGGAGATGAAATGAAATGACTTTCTGGTTCTAGTTGATTTATTTTCTGGACTTGGTCCCGGGAAGTAGGGAAACCGAACTCTAGTTAACAGTTCTCCTTGTCTTATTTATTTTTGCCTCACTTGCATTTACACGTAATTGTTTATCGAACTATTGTCTTTTTTTTTAAACTAAATTGAATACCAATGTCACAAAACCGATGTTCCATAAATAGCTGCATGATTCAAGTTTTGAGAAATCAAAACTCTAAAATTCCGAAAGTCAAAATCAAAGAAAAACATCACATAATAACGTGAAAATTAAAGTCTTCAAGGGAACTCTATTCGTCACTCCTACACGTGAAAATTAAAAGCTATAAACATCACATAATAACGTGATACTTCATACACAAATTATTTGTGTTGAGAGTTGGAAAGTCTATAGAGCTTGAGTTTTTCTAATCTCTATTAGTCATGAAAGAAGTGAGAGTCGTCATGTGAGTAGTTTGGTTTCTTGAATGGAAATTTGGTTTATTTTGTGCCTGATAGTATTAGTAAGAATTGTAAACACCCGTATCGTATTGGCCGCTTAAACTGACCCGGTGTGGGTTTTTTTTTGCTTGTCGTCGGGTTTTCTCTTGACTAGACCGCCATGTTTGTAACCCAAAGACAATTAGGTTATATATATTTAAGGTCTGGACTAGACCGTTAAGTATAATATACTAGAATAAGACCCTCGCGATGCGAGGATTATTTGATTTATAGTAAATAGTTATATTTAAAGAATGTTTGGAGGAGAGGTATATTATATTCTTAATTGAAACCCTAAATTAGATAATGGAGCGATTAAAGTTATATGTTCATATGTAATTTGAAAAAATATAGTCTCATATCTCATATGATTTGAAGAATTTGGAAATCAATAAAGTATATACGCACGATATATATATATATATATATATATATATATATATATATATATATATAATGGTTTGAATCATTAAACTATTTTGTATAATAGCTAAATCATTTTTAATATTTTTTTTTTGTCACAAACTAAATCATTTTTATGTTTTGACGATCTTTTTTTGATGATATTTTGTAAACTTTACACATGAAAAAAAAATCTACTAACCAATTTGTTTTTCATTTTTGTTTATTCTTCTTGATATAGTTCTCCGTTTATCAATGATCAATTATTTTTTGTTCCCCATATATATATATATATGTTAAACCTCTTCCTACATATAATGATATAAACATGGTCGATTCTATTTTTAATTACAAATATAATTTGAAGAATTTAGAAATCAAAAAGTATATACGCTTGATATATGTAAATACGGTTTGAATCATTAAACTATTTGATATAATAACTAAATCATTTTTACATGTTTAGACGATCCTTCTCTGGTGATATTTCGTAAACTTTACACATTAAAAAAATACCACTAACCATTTTTTTTTTTGCTTGTTCTTCTTAATATAGTTCTCTTTTTATCTATGGTCAATTATTTTGTGTTTCTCATAAATAAACATATTTTAAACCTCTGCCTATATAATTACAATAGAAACATGGTTGTTTCTATTTTTAATTACATTGCTATTTTTCTTTTTCTAATTTTTGTTTTTTGTTAAATTTCTCTTTATTAATTATTTTCAACTAAATATCTTATATAAGGTTTTGTGCAATTTGTAAAATTACTATATGTTTTTTTCCATTTTAACTTCTTCATTTTTTGATAATTAACAATTTTGATATTGAAAGATTTACATATTTAAATAATTGACATGTGTTATAATCTAATCGACTACTTAACACGTGTCGCGATCTCGTGAGTTACAATTATGCTCACTCTCCTTTATATAATAAGATATATATATATATGCATGGATATAATCATATATATATATATATATATATATATATATATATATATATATATATATATATATATAAATCAACTCCCAAGTATAATTAAAGACCCTAAAGCCTAATCGTTGTTTCTGTACTCTCAAAGAGAAAAGTTGTTGCCACGGCTTTGTAGATGTACTAGCTACTGGTACATATACTACTAAACACAATACACAAGGGGTTTTCTTCTCAAAACTTTACTAGATTGATATGATAAGTTAACTTACACGTCACTCACCGTTCTTTTCAATCCTAGTCTTACTGTTCAATGATCAACACATGATCCTCTCCCTACCCTTTAGCCCCTTTGATTAAGATCTTCTTTAATAAACAACCCTAAATCCCCTTTGCTAAAGACTATGATCTCTCTACTGTGTTGACTGCCCAAACCGCAACCAACTCCCTATATATACCTATAGGAATATTCCCAGATTTGTTAAGATCTTGTATCTTTTCAAATCTTCCATATCTTCTTCAAATCTTTCTAGAATATTTACATATCTTTTTCTTCATGTAAATATCTTCTCCAAGTAATCATCTTCTGCCTCCTTTAATTTATTCTTTAGTTGGCAACTCCTAGGTCACGTTTCAGCTCCATAAGCCCATCTTCTCTAGGCCCAATTCTTCTGTACTTGCTTCAGCTCCGGTTGTACTACATTGGTACAACGACCGATACAGAAACTCCTTCTGGTGCGTGACTCTTTTTGGTCTTGCATCTTTAGGCTTTTGTTAATTGCCAGTTCAATGCAAATTTTGTATACGATAATGAGTTTGTAGAAGTGGAGTCAAACATCCCGACGACGACTAGTGGAAGAAAAAAAATCCAAAATGTGTTGTCAAATTATAGGTAAAGACATAATCAGTGTGTTACCAGACGATTTACTCGTGCGGATATTGATGTTTGTCCCAACAAAACGTTTTGTGACTACCATGATATTATCAAAATGATGGCGGTTTGTTTGGACGATGGTGCCACAACTTGTGTGCCAAGAGACCAAGTATGCTGATACTCCAAAAGATCTCTAGGCGGTTTAGTTTACCATTTATTGGATAAACGTTATAAGAAACGCCAATCTATATGGTGGTTTCTTGATGGGTAAACAACCCATATGTTTTAGAGACACTAGTTATAGAACTCGGTCCACTATGTCCGGTTGATGTTAATATGGGAGAGTGTATTGCATATGCCGTTAAGCGTCAAGTCAGCTAGAATTCGGGCTCATGTGGTCCGTGGAGCCTACCAGCTTGCCGAATAGCCTTTAAACATGTTCACATGTACTCTCTGAGCGGCTTTAGATTGGTCTTTGTATCTTTCTTTTCACAAGTCTTCTCATAATCTTTCTTCTTCTTCAGCTCCACAGAGTATGTTTTCTTTTCAATCTCATCACCTTCATGAGACAAAGATCTATCAAGATCTATCTTCTTCTTTCTTTCTCGACTCAATAAAGGCGGTCTTTGTATCTTTCTCTTCAAAAGTCTTCTTAGATTCTTTATTCTTATTCAACTCTAGAAAGTATGTTTTCTTTTTAGTCTCTTCACCTTCACGATATAAAACATTAGTTTTGTCTCTTTCTTAATCTCTTCTCGTACATGAGTCAAAAAGAGATCTCCATTCTTTGTTCTTCATCTCTGATAACATCGTCTTTGAACATGCATATTCAGCTTCATAGATCTTGTTCAACTCAACTTTTTGTGAGTTGTCTTTTCCATGTGCGTAGAGCTTCCTGATCCATATATAAATCAAGTCTTGAGCTTCCTTACATATCTTAGGGCTCTTATGGTTTCTCAGAATCTTATGCTTAATTATCGACTGAGACAATCGAACATCCTTACTTCAACTGATTCAACACATCGACTTCGTATATTGTAAGTGCTTTTAGTTGCAATAGAAACCAAATATCATAAATCAGATATCTCGTTTGCAATCCTCACTGATCTCATATCTTCTTTCTTCATAGTTGATCTTCAAATAACTTGTACGTTAACGATGAATATGGAAAGAACGTAGCAAGGGTTTCAATCACGTGGCTAAGAGCATGCACATTGGTCTCATAAAACATATTTTAGTATTAGTTTTAATATTATGGATATGAAAACTTCTCAATTTCCTTTTAGGATTTCATTTATGGATAAGATGGGTAATAAACTACAAAGATCAAAATTGTCTTATTAGATCCTATATATATTAATTGAGGAGACACTAAAAGTTAAAAATCCTATGTGTCATTCAAAGAGAGTCTTAAGTAACATTAATCTTATGTGTCATTCAAAGAGAAATTTAAGAAACACATTAATTAAATCAACCAATCAAAACATTTTAATTTGTTATGGTGGAAATCTTTACATATTTTCAATATCTTTAATATATACGGAGCATTGATGACAAAAATATATACTTACCAAATCCATTACCATACTGAGAATTTCAAACCGATTTAACTCATTTATGTAGTAGTATTTTGGTCAGTGATAAAGTTGGGTTTGAAAACATTTTATAGAGTTATTAAAAAATAATTTTTTTTGTAAATATAAGATATATATATCACTCACTTATATTTTTTGTCATACATTATAAGACAATGTTTCGCTTTTTGGTTTTGTTATTGTAAATCAATTTCTTTTATTTTATATTTTGTATACACTTAAAAAGTAAGACCTATCATATTCAGACATTCAAGATTCGAAAATCGATCGATTAATTTTTTTTGTGGACACAATTATTTATCTAATATCTTTTTGGTATGTATGATTTAAAACAATATATTTTTACTACACAATAAACTGAAATTGATATTTTCACGCTTGGCGGGGGTCAAAATCTAGTTAGAGTATTAATTTGAAGACTCGTTTATCTCTTAAGCAGGCCCACGAGTAGTTACGGGTCCTTTGCATGTACCATCATCAGAGTCGTGCAACAGTGGTACAAGAATAAGTAAGCAATAGTTTAGAGCATCAATTTTTTATTTCAAAGTTTAGGCCATCAAATTTTTAAAAAAACCTTGGTGGAAGTTTGTTAATAACTAATTCCACAATATTAAGAGCTAGCTTCCGAGGATAAGGAACCAGTAGGTTTACAAGCCATCAACTAAACTGATAAGATTTTAGTTAGTCCATGGACCCATCTTATCTTCGGCATATTGTGGCAATTCAAACTGTATACCTCATGCATAACAAAACAACATAAGGTTTAGATCCCATTTTACGTACCTTCATGGATTGCGCTTGCCTTCTGGGTG
Source organism: Draba incana (assembly GCA_963576765.1). Taxonomy (NCBI): domain Eukaryota; kingdom Viridiplantae; phylum Streptophyta; class Magnoliopsida; order Brassicales; family Brassicaceae; genus Draba; species Draba incana. The sequence goes on along the minus strand of OY755214.1, from coordinate 4,365,202 downwards.
GCTTTTTGCCGGTCCTCGCACTGACCGCGACGGCGGTGACGGCGATGATCCTCGCGGGACGCGCTTAATCTCTTTCTGTTCTTGTGCAAGCTTCTTCTTGAAGCTCCTATATAATTATGGTCACCTTTCTCTTCTCTGTATCAAAATCTGTATCTTTTGTGAGAATTTAGATTTTTTATGCATCTGTTGTTGTTGTGCAGATTAAAGATGGGGTTTTTGGATTGGATAAGTGGTGAATCAGTTTCTTCAATAAAACAAGATGAAATTCTTCAGGTAACGAATCTAAGTCAGTCAATCTTGTGAACATTTTTCACTGGAGTCTTAATGGATTCTGATGCCTTTGGTTGTCCAACGTTCATGAGCAGATGTTATATGTGATCATGTGGTGTAATGACCTCTTGAAGTATTGAATCAGTTTCTTCCTCAGGTAACGAATCTATATCTTGTGAACATTTTTCAATGGAATCTAAGAATGTTCTTGGTGGTTTTGAATATGATATGGACCCTTAAGTTTCTGTTGTAATCTCTGAATCAAAAAGTTCCTTTTTTATGGCTTAGGAAAGGAAGAATTAAATCAAACAATCTTGTGAACATTGTTCTTGGTGGTTTTGAACATTTTCAATGGAATCTACTTTACTTTAGGATGTTCTTGTGGTTTTGAACTTGTTCTTGCACACTTTTTGGTCCTGGTATAGTCTTTGAATCAAAGTTTCTGTTTTAAGGCCCTGGTGTAATGAGCTTGAGAAGCAAGAGGAGGATAAAAAAAAAGTGTGTTAAAGTGGACAGAGTCGGTGAGGCTAACAAATATAAATCAATCAATCTTGTGAACATTTTCATTTAATCGTTTGAGAATCTTGCCATTGTTAATCGTTTGAGAATCTTGAGCTGTGATTTTGTTATTGTTGTGTTCATGGTTAGATGTTGTATGTGATCAAAGATGGAGTTCGTGAATTGGATCAGTGGTGTAACAAGCTATTGAAGTATGGTGAATCAGTTTCTTCTGTGAAACAAGATGATACTTCTCAGGTAACGAATCCAAATCTTAGTGAACATTTTCACTTATCTGATTGAAATCAAATTTAGGGTGTTCTTGGTGGTTTTTGATCATGTTCTTGCACGCTTGAGTTTCTTGTATAGTCTGGTGGTTTTGAATCAAAGTTTCTTTTTTTAGGAAGAAGATGAAGTGCAAGAGGAGGAGGAGTGTAAAGAAGGCGCAAAATTGTTGCATTTTATCTTTGTTGATTCACTTACTTTGTAAATACTCTTGAACTGGTTCATTCATTGAAAATGGAAGTTTAATTTCTTTTGTATCTGATAGCAATTGGTATGGTAATCCTACTAAAGTCATGATATATGGGGTATGTTTCTTCTTTGCCAAAAAAAGTAGAATATGATTCTTCTAGGTTTGGATTGAGAACATCATCGTAATTTTGTGTTTATCTAGTCCTTGTTTCTGGTTATCCTAATAACAAGTTTATGAGATCTCTTTCCTCAGTCATGTATCTCGAATTACTTTTGGGCGTTCCAACGGTATGTACTGTTTTTCTTTTTCCTTTATTTCTTTCAATTTTTATATGCATTTTGACAAATCTAATAGAATAGAATATTGGGTTGATACAATACCATATGATGCATATACTTGTTAACATAACATATTGCTAACATCATATAATGTAATATTTCATAATCCAACTAATATATAGAGATGTAGAATAATTGGTTTGGACTCTACATGCTTCACTTCATAATCGGTCTTTAGTGAACTAAAGTAAATAGTCCGCAAAATACGCATCTTGCTGTCCAAGTTATCTCTAATACATCTCAACTAGTGTGTTGTTGTGTTCATTACAGGTTGTGTGTTGTAACACCATTAGATTTTGTCAACTAATAAAGTGCAAGATAATTATTCTAAATGAGTTGGGCTGGTTGGAACCAATAATGCTTTTGCTTCAAAATTCTCCTAATCTAAAAATTCTCCTCATCGAGCAGGTTTGTAGTTTCCTTCATGCCAAATTTTGATGGACTAATAAAGCCAAGTTTTAATGTGTTCATTTTATACATAAACCTTTCAGATAATAGATGAACTTTGGGAGGATTCTCCACTTTCATGGAAGTCCAGAGCCGTGCTAAGCTCTAATGGGGCCTAAGGCAAAACTAAACATGTATTATTTTATATTTTTTAAAATGTAAAACTACAAAAAATAAAAAATTTGACAAAATTAATATATAAAATTTTTGTCAAAAAAAATTAATATATAAAATTATTCAAAATTCATTAAAAATTAAATTTTATGTTAATAAATCATTCTTGATTGTTTTATAGAATTAAAAATATTTAATAGTGTTATGGAAAAATATAAATTTAACATAAAATATTAAAATATTAATAATTTATTATGTAATTATATTGTGATCTTTTTGTTGATTAAATATATTTAACTAAATTGCAAAGTTAGAAGTTTATGGAATAGTAAATAAACCTATAAAATCAAATAAGTTATACAATTAGTATAGGAAACGGAAATGGAAAAACAATATGTACAAACAAACGAAACTGGAAAATAAATAAAAAGAAAACAATAAAAAGATACCAATTTGAAGCTTTAGAAAGTTATATACCATTAGTAAATGGAAAGTTTCAAATAATTTTTATTAACTAACCATTAAATCTTTTAAAATCTAAAATTTGGGGCCCTATAAATATGCATAAAATGTGGGGCCTTAGGCCATTGCCTTATTTGATATAGGGTGAGCACGGCTCTGCAGGGAACCAACCGAGTTCTATTCCTAAATGTTTGTCACATCATCTTGAGATCTTTGAGTGGAAAGAATATGGAGGAAGAAGCGAAGAGAAAGAAGCTGTCAGATACATCTTTGCAAACTCTAAGTGTTTAAAAAGAGTTGGAATCGCCGTGAAATCAACATGCAACATGAAAGATAAAAAGAAGATGATGGAAGGGTTAAAATCTATATCTAGGGTTGCAACATCATCCCAACTACTCTTCTCCACTCAATTAGATTTTCGAAATGAGATGGCTGACGAATCTATATTTGGGTCTCACTGAAGTTGTAATTGTTTGAAGATGAACTGAAATGGATTTTTGGTTCCTATGGATTTGGTCATAGGAAATAGAGAAACAGAAATTTTTGGTTCCTATGGATTTGGTCATAGGAACTGAAATGGATTTTTGGTTCTTAGTTATTCATTTATTTTTCGCACTATATCTTGTTATTGTTTTGGTCAAATAGTTAACTAAAATTATTTCTCTAATTAGAAAAGTAAATATATTATGATTATCAATTAAATAATTTACATAACATGATTATCCAACACGTACATAACAAAATTTAAAACAAACATATTTATTTCCAAACTATCAATATAAAAAAGATTGAAAATCATTTCATATTTCATTCAATATATATATAAAAATATATATATATGGATACTACATATTACACTGTTTGGTGCTTGTGGATACTAGCCTTACACATTGTTCCATTGTCATATACTCTTTGCTGATTCATTTACTTTGAACAGACTCTTAAACTTGTTCATTCATTAAAATGTAAGTTTGGTTTCTTTTGTGTCTGAATCATTCTTAATCACTATCAAGTTTTATGCTTAGTAATGTTGGAAGAAACCGGTCCGAACCGCTTAAACCGTGACCGGTACCCAATTTTTAAAACCCTTAAAAAAGTGTAAATAATTTTGGCGGTTGAACAAGTTCCCCAGATTCGTGACTCGGCGGTTGAACTTTCCAATGCCGGAGGAGTCGCACCACGCGGTGGCTTCTTGCCGGACTTGCGGTGGCCGTGACGGTGATGGTCCTGAAACGTCCGGTGGTTTTACGTAGCCTAGCGGCGGTGTATACTAACTCTTCGGTTTGTGCAGCTTCCAGTTTAAGACGCAGGAGGAGAAGAAGAAAAAGAAGAACCACAACCTTTTTCGATTAGGAATGTGACATCGAATGAAGTAAGGTTGTTGATGGTAGTATTCTTCGTTCTCCGATTCCTATCCCCTTAACAGTGACGATCCAATCTTTTTGATTGCCCTATGTATATTTGTATTAAAGTGTCATTTTCGTACGTTTCTCAATACTGTAAAATAGTAATCTATATAAAAATAAATATATTAAAACCCCGTTAAACCGTTTATAATTCCAAATAGAGTAAGAAAATAAAAGAAAAACAACAAAATAGAATTTATTTTTGAAATATTGTTTTCCTTGTATTTTTGTCTGCAAAATCATTCATTATACTCACGTTGTCGAGTTTTTCAACCATTTATGTTCAATGGATGACAAAACTAACAAATTTAATCTTTATTGTCACAAGGTAGAACGTAAATAATTTTTATCAGCTTCAACTTCGAAAAACATTTTTATACGATGACAACTGATACCAAAATGGTCAATAATACGCGATAAGCAGTTACGGTGTTTTGATAACAACCTTCAATTCTTTTCAAAAAATCAATAACTTCAATCGTTTTTTGAAACTCTTTTGGTATTACTCCTTGAAGAACTTGTTCATCAGTGAAAGGGTCAAGAAGAAAAGATCGAAGAGGAATCGTCAAAGAAAAATGAATTTTTCGTTTAATATTCTATTTTTTTTCTAAATTAGAATTTTAACTAATAAAATAATATTAATTTTTAAAAATATGTAATTAACATGTTAGATTATAGAAAACACATAAACATTAAAAAACATTTGAAAAACAAGGTGCTTATCATCTGGGCCGAGCCTGTTAATCTCCGCCGATTCCGACGTATTTGCTTCTCCTTAAAGCGGCGACGCATTGGGTAATTTATGTTCACTCTCGCCACGACCATGGTGTTTCTCCGGCACTGTCAAAGATTCTCTTGGATCATCTCGATCCACTGAATTTGATCTTGTGAATCCGGGAGTCTCTGAAACCAATAAGGTTCGTAGATTCCATTGCTCAATTTCCAAATGTTCTTTGAATCTTGACATTGTTAATTTTGTTAGTCGTTTGGGAATCTTGACCTGCGATTTAGAGATTTTTGATAAAGTTTCCATATCCATGTTTTGATTGCAGTACGTTGTTAATTTCGATCTTTACCCGCGATTCAAGGATTTTTATACATTTGTTGTTCAGTGTAGTTAAGAATCCGTGGATTGTTAAGAATATGTGTTGCTGTTGTTGGTGCTTGTGGATACTAGCCTTACACATTGCTCCATTGTCATATACTCTTTGCTGATTCATTTTCTTTGAAAAGACTCTTAAACTGGTTCATTCATTAAAATGGAAGTTTGGTTTCTTTTATGTTTGAATCATTCTAAATCACTATGAAGCTTTATGCTTAGTAACGTTGGAAGAACCCGGTCCGAACCGGTTAAACCGTAACCGGTACCCAATTTTTAAAACCCTTAAAAAGTGTAAATTATTTTGCCGTTAATGTAAAATTGTAAATAAACTAAGGGGACTGTGTACCAAACGACGTCGTTAGGAAGTAGCGTCCAAAAACTCAATCCCATGGCTGACTCCTTTATCTTCAATCTGCTAACCTTGGGGCTAATCCATGGTGAATCCTGAAAGGAGACGCTGGGTCGACCAAAGTCGTCTTCTTTATCTTTTCCCATTAAACCATTTCACAGACAGTTTCTCTCTGCCGACAAGTAAGATATTTCTCTTAAAATTTCTTATGAGTTGCATTCAACATGTTCGACGATATTCCCCAATGAACTTTTCTCCATAGTTCCACTCCCTTCTAGACTGCTAGCTCACATTTTGAACATACCCATTTACTAAAGTTATGTTCTTTGACTAGTTTTTGGATAGATTGTAATGAGCCGTACATAACCATTATCTTTGATTTTGGAACAACTCAGTTTTGGAATTTCGTTTGGTGCTTCTAATTCATGATTATGTTTCCTTGTTTCTTGCATATGGTTTGAATTGAAAGTTTAAATTTTTTCAACAGCTTAAGAGTTATGCTGCGTGCAACTTGTTTCACTCCTTCCCTTTCTCGGGCTTGTTGCCCTTTACTTGTACTAATTCTCCGAATCCCGACTCGTCCTCATCCTCACCTTTCTCCATTTCGTGGCTATCATAGTTCATTACCTGTCAAAAGTACTCGAGATAGGCGATTTATTCTCGTTGAACGTAGCAGGCATCTATGTAACATGCCACTCGCTGCTGCTAAACAATCACCACCTTCGACTTCTGAAAACATATCGAGGAGAGCGAAGAAGAAAGCTTCTCAACAGTCTCCTGAAGCAGTGTTGAAACAGAAGCTAGATATGTGCTCTAGAAACGGTGATGCTGTAGAAGCTCTTCGGTTATACGATGAGGCGAAACGAAATGGTGTTCAGCTAAATCAGTACCATTATAATGTGTTGCTCTATCTATGCTCTTTGGTTGAGTCAGGAACAGAGTCGTCTCCGAATCCAGGACTTAGTAGAGGTTTCGATATATTTAAGCAGATGATTGTTGACAAAGTTGTTCCTAACGAAGCTACATTCACAAACGGCGCTAGGCTTGCGGTTGCAAAGGATGACCCGGAAATGGCTTTTGATATGGTGAAACAGATGAAAGCGTTTGGTATTCAACCGAGGCTGAGATCGTACGGACCAGCTCTTTTTGGTTTTTGTAGGAAAAATGATGCAGATAAAGCTTATGAAGTCGATACGCATATGGTTGAATCAGAAGTAGTCCCTGAAGAGCCTGAGCTTGCTGCTCTCTTGAAAGTTAGTATGGATACAAAGAACGTGGATAAAGTCTATGAGATGTTGCAGCGGTTGAGAGATTTGGTGAGGCAGGTTTCTAAATCGACTTTTGATACGATCGAGGAATGGTTTCAGTCCGAAGCAGCTTCGAAAGCTGGAGTTAAGAAATGGGATGTGAAGAAAATCAGGGACGGGGTTGTGAGTGGTGGTGGTGGTTGGCATGGACAGGGTTGGCTCTGGACGGGGAAATGGAATGTGGCGAGAACAGAGGTGGATGAGAACGGTGTTTGTAAATGTTGCAAAGAGAAGCTTGTTTGTATCGATATCAATCCAATCGAAACGGAAAAGTTTGCTGCATCGTTGACTCGATTGGCTTGTGAAAGAGAAGTCAAAGCTAGTTTTAACCAGTTTCAGGTAATCTTGAGGATTTTATTAAGAACTATCAAAAAGTTGTGGTTTTTTAAACTCGGTTTTGTCGCAGGAATGGCTGGAACGACATGGACCGTTTGATGCAGTCATAGACGGAGCCAACATAGGCTTAGCTAAACAGCGTAATTTCAGCTTCTTTCAGGTGATCTTGAACCCTTTCTTTCATTTTAATGCTAATCTCAAGTTCCTTAAACTTATGTGATTCCTTTCTCTTGCTTTAGCTTAACAATGTAGTCCAAAGATGTCAACAAAATAGTCCGTCGAAAAGGTTACCACTTGTGATTCTACATAAGGGCCGCGTAAACGGAGGTCCAGCTACTTACCCTAAGAACAAAGCCTTGCTAGAGAAATGGAAAAACGCCGGTGCTCTATACGCTACTCCTCCTGGCTCAAACGATGATTGGTATTCGCTTTTTTTGTTCCTTAGTTTACGCATGGGGTCTGTGAAAATGAATTTGTTGATGAGAAAAACTCGGTTTTTTAGGTATTGGCTTTACGCTGCTGTAAGTTGCAAGTGTTTATTAGTGACAAACGACGAAATGAGAGACCATCTCTTTCAATTACTTGGAAACAGTTTCTTCCCAAGGTGGAAAGAGAAGCATCAGGTATATATATATATATATATAGAGGACACTATAATCTGTGAATTTATACGAGTATGCATTGATTGTATTGATTTCAAAATGTTACAGGTTCGGATATCTGTAACGAGAGAAGATGGACTCACACTACATATGCCACCTCCATACTCCATTGTTATACAGGTCAATATTTGCTCTACACAAAACTCAAATGTTTTATCATTTCTTATATACACCAAAGTTTTTGTTTACATTTTGCATACTGATGATGAATGATGGATTGATGCAGGAGTCTGAAGATGGAACATGGCATGTACCAATGAGTGTTGAAGATGATCTCCAAACATCAAGACAATGGTTATGCGCAAAACGGTCCAAAAATTGAAACTTTTTGATTTTGTTGTATCATTCTTACAAATTGTTTCAATTCAAGAAAACAAATTATTTTTTATTTAATAGAATATCAATTCAAAATCAAAACGTCTAACAAAAAAAAAAACAAAGAACACCAATTCAATGAAAATAAAAAACGAAAACTTTAACCATTCAAAATTCAAAACCTAAGCTTAGTGAAGAACCATTTGTTCTTCCCAGATCTAAACCTTTCTTCGAACTTCGTCTTCGCTTCTTTCAAAGCCGTCACTTTCTTATCCTTGGACGAAATCGCATCTCCGGTTACAACATCTTTGAGATCCAAATCCATAGTGTAACGCGTAGGCATCAAGTGTTGGTAATTGATTAGCTTGACGAAACATTTGACTCGAGATTTCTTCGCCGTCTTCTTCGCCGAATCTTTGCGGATCACTTTGCTTGGGGATTTCTTCAATCCAGCGACGAGGCAGTGACCGTACGGTTTCTCGCGGTTACCGTCATCGAATGATTTCACAATTACCGCTTTTTTACCGGCGTATCGTCCTTGTAAAAGGATCACAGCTTTTCCTGGCTTTAAGACTTTCACCATTGTCGCTTCTCTCTCAAGCTTTTTAGGGATTTTGAGTTTCTAGGGTTTCTTTCTCTGTGTTTATGTACCCACAAAATTTTTGATATTTTCAGAAACACCCCAAATGTTTTACATTGTTTATAGATTTGGACCGTATACAAATATTAAGTAAACTATCGAGGCTCTTTGATGTCCCGTTCCGCACTAAACAATAAAAAAAATCTATGCTATACATGTGTATGAATGTTCTCTTACCCTGAATAATAAAGCCCTAGACAATAAGACAGGCTTGCTCTTGTGTAGTATACTATTAAGACACAAAGTTCCTAAACTTTGGTTTATCATTTAGGACTACAAAAGTAAAGTTTTAAAAAAAAAGACTACCAAAGTATATACTATGATACAAATAAGTTGAGAGTCGTAAACTAAAGGTAAACGAAATGGTGCATGACTAAACCCAAGTTCTAATTCTCTTTTTTATTTTATTAAGTTAAAATAACGATACATTTTATGTAAAACAATTTTTTTTGTTTGAATATAATTTAACAATTCATTAAAAAAAAAATGGTGCATGAATATATGTAAAGTAAAATAAATATACATATTTGGACATGTTACTCAACTTGCATCGTGGTTCTATATTCCTTCACCCAGCCACTACAAGCATCTCCCACGAGTTCGACGATTTTTTTCGTTCAATCTACTTATCCTCATATTAACAAAAAAAAATTCTAATTATCCTATCTACTTTTTATAGCCTCATAGCACTCATTTACATATCTTATAAGTCTACCAATTATTTTAAAACTAGTTGAGTTTTTTAATCAGTAAAAAATTATCTTGAATTTTATATGTAATTTTTTTTCTAACAAACTTTTAGCAATTAAAAAGAACGACTTGTTGCATTAGGCGACTTTTTCTTAGTCTTAATTTATATAATTTTTTTTTTGACAAAATCTTAATATATATATTATGGGTCTTTGATGCATGCCGCCTCTTTCTAAGCCATAGGCTATATCATAATATTTTGTCGCCAATCAGCAAAATTGGAACTAGTCCATGATCAATTTGTTTTTCTTAATTTATTAGGTTAATATATCGGATGTGAATCATGTGATTAGTATCCTTGTACAGTTGTACTGTCATCGTGGTAAGAACATGACAGTAAGGAAACTTTGAAGTAATAAAAAGGCGGTAAAAATAAGTGATTATAAAAATAAGTTTTTACTATTATTTTTACTGCTAAAAACCAAGTTATATGAAAGTTTTGCTAAGTTGGTCCAACCCTAAATTTACGTTAAGAGATTTCAATATCACGAAACAGAGGAGTGGGAAACTTCTCGAGTGTGAAAAGGAGACAAGAAAAAAGCCTGAGTCTATACTAGTCATGTGTTTGACTTGTACAGAGGATCCATAAACCATCATGTGTTTGATCCAATGGCAACGACGAGGAAGAGGAATATATTATATACGTTAGAAAAAAAAATAGCTAACGCGGATTTCACTTGATGACTTTCATGGCGCTTATATATCCCAATCTTCTCTCTCTCTTTTCTTACACCAAAAATTCATTCTTCTTCTTATAAGGTTTTCATGACGACCATCATGTCTGAATTCCGTATGCGTTTGCATTTTCTCTTGCTGCTCTTACTCTGTTTTGTCTCCCCTTCTACACCCTACAAATTTGAAAATCCTGTTGTTGGTCTTGTTGCTTGTGGTCCCCACCAAATTCAAGCCTTTACGCAGTTGAAGAACGAGTTTGATACCCGCGGTTGCAACCACAGTGACTCCTTCAATGGAGTATGGTGCGATAACTCTACGGGTGCGGTCACGATGCTACGACTCAGGGCCTGCCTCAGTGGAACTCTGAAGCCCAACAGTAGCTTCTTCAGGTTTCATCATCTTCGTTACCTTGATCTCTCTGAAAACAACTTCATCTCCTCTTCACTTCCTTCTGAGTTTGGCAATCTCAACAAGTTAGAGGTCTTGTCTCTTCCCTCTAATGGCTTCCTCGGCCAAGTTCCTTCCTCATTTAATAACCTAAGCATGCTTTCTAAATTAGACCTTTTTAATAACGGGCTCAGTGGTAGTTTCCCACTTGTGCGGAATCTAACCGAGCTCACATTTTTAGACCTTTCTAGTAATCACTTATCTGGAACTTTGAATACCAACAGTAGCCTCTTTGAGTTGCATCAGCTTCGTTACCTTAATCTCGCTAGCAACAACTTTAGTTCCTCGTTCCCTTCCGAATTTGGCAATCTCAATAGATTAGAGGTCATTTCTCTTCAATCTAATGGTTTCTTCGGCCAAGTTCCTCCCACAATTAGTAACCTAACCTCGTTAACCGTTTTGTGGCTTGACCAAAACATGTTGACTGGTAGTTTCCCACCTATACAAAATCTAACTAAGCTCTCCCGATTAGAACTTTCTTATAATCACTTTTCTGGAACTATTCCTTCTTCTCTTCTCATTGATCTGCCTTTCTTGTCATATATCAATCTATTTGGAAACAATTTCAACGGTTCTATTCAAGTTCCCAACTCCTCTACCTCATCTAGGCTCGAGATGATGAACTTTGGGAATAACCATTTTGATGGAAAAATCATAGAGCCTATCTCAAAACTCACCTCTCTCACGCATCTCGACCTTTCTTTCCTAAACTCAAGCTACCCAATTGACTTAAACCTCTTCTCGTCTCTCAAATCTTTGTCCTTCCTTGATCTTTCCGGTAACAGTATATCTCCATCCAGTTTAAGTTCAGGTTCACACATCCCATTGACCTTAAAAATGTTGTTATTGAGCCAGTGTGGCATCGGCGACTTCCCAACCACCTTAAAGAATCTTCAGGAGTTGGAGTATATAGGTTTGTCCAACAATAGAATCAAAGGGAAAGTCCCCGAGTGGTTATGGAGCCTTCCTCGTCTGAGATCAGTGTCACTTAAAAATAATTCGTTTGACGGTTTTGACGGTTCAACAGAAGTTTTAGTGAATTCAACGGTTCAGATATTGATTTTGGGGTCAAACAATTTTGAAGGAGCACTTCCTAATCTACCACTCTCTATCAACACATTCTCTGCGGCTCGTAATAGTTTCACAGGAGAGATACCTCTTTCAGTCTGCAATAGAAGCTCTCTCACTGTCCTTGAACTACACTACAACAACTTCAAGGGTCAAATTCCTCAATGTCTAAGTAACTTGACGTTTGTGAATCTTCGGAAGAACAACTTGGATGGAAGTATTCCTGACGAGTTCTTTCTCGGTTCCTCTCTGCACTCACTCAACCTTGGCTACAATCGACTAACCGGGAAGCTTCCGAGGTCTCTTCTAAATTGCTCCTCTCTACAGTTTTTATCTGTGGACCACAATAGAATTGAAGACGCATTTCCTTTCTGGCTCAAGGCTTTACCGAATTTGCAAGTCCTTGTCCTCAGTTCAAACAAATTCTTTGGTCCTATATCTCTTCCTCATCAAGGTCCTCTAGGATTTCCTAAGCTGCGGATTCTTGAGATACCTGAAAATAACTTTAATGGAAGCTTGCCATCAACTTACTTTGTTAATTGGAAAGCATCATCACCCAATATGAATGAAGATGGGGGTCTGTATATGGTATACAAGAAAATTGTTCATGGGGTACTTTCCTATACCTATAAGGATTCTATAGATTTAAAATACAAAGGTCTATCCATGGAGCAATCGATGGTCCTAACTTCCTATGCTGCCATTGATTTTTCCGGGAACAAACTTGAAGGACAGATTCCAGAGTCCATTGGTCTTTTGAAGGCACTGATTGCATTCAACTTATCAAACAACGCCTTCATTGGCCATATTCCTATGTCGTTGGCCAATCTGGATAATCTCCAATCACTAGACTTGTCAAGAAACCATTTCTCAGGGACTATTCCTAGTGGACTCAAGACCCTCTCGTTTTTGGCGTATATGAACGTGTCTCACAACCAACTCAAGGGTGAAATACCACAAGGCACACAAATTATTGGGCAGGCGAAATCATCTTTCGAAGGGAATGCAGGGCTTTGCGGTCTTCCTCTCGAGGAAAGCTGTTTTGGGACTAATGTGCCACCTACACAACATCATGAGGAGGAAGAAGAAGATGAAGAACAAGTGTTGAGCTGGAAAGGAGTGGCAATAGGGTATGGGATGGGAGTATTGTTTGGATTGGTCATAGCACAAGTCATTGCTTTGTACAAACCAGAGTGGCTTGCCAAAATAATTTGTTTGAATAAGCGCAGACACCGTTAAGATTGTTTTGGTTTTGAGTTTCATCTTTCAGTGTCTGTCAAGTAGTTGTTGGTCTTGTGTTGAAGCTTTTCTTTGTGTTTGATCTTTCATGTATAATCCACAAATAAAATTAGTGCCATTTCACTGTTAGGCCACAAAGAGAATCAATAAAGTATTAATGAGCGAAACAAAATTAGTGCCATTTTTGGATTTTTCTTGCGTATTCTCAGTTTTGCAAGAAATCGTTGTCATATACTTATTTCTATCCTTTTTGTTTCACAAATGGTGAAGCGTGTTGGTAAATATGACCCGCCTTACTGCAACTTATCGAGGAGAGTAAAGAAGAAAGCTATTCAACAGTCTCCTGAAGCAGTGTTGAAACAAAAGTTAGATATGTACTCGAGAAATGGCGATGTCGTGGAAGACCTTCGCTTGTATGATGAGGCGAAACGAAATGGTGTTCAACTCAGCCAGTACCATTATAATGTGTTCACTACAAGAAAACAGCGAGAAACTGACGGCAAAATCTGTCGGAAAAGGCATATTCCGACAGATTTCCGACAGATATTTCCGTCAGTTCTATCTTGTCGGAAATGATAAGTCTGTCGGAAATCCGTCGGAAATTCCGACGGATTTCCGACAGACTTATTTCCGACGGAATTCCGACAGCCTGCCGAACTTCGTGGACAGTTTGAGGAAGGAGATGGGTAAAAGCAAATGGAAGAAGCCTCTGCATCACTACATGACAATCATGACTCTTCATTCCCATAAACTTTAGGTTTCGCAAGTGAACGCAGTTACCCATATTAGCTGCATATCCATAAGTGAATTTAACTTCGTCTTTAATCCACCGGAAAAATTCTCTTATCTTTTCTATTTGCAATCGGTACGGAGGAAAAGGATATGTACCATCGGAAAGAAGTTCAAGATAATCATGTTTGCAAATCTCTGAAACATCCATCCTAGACTTCAAATTGTCTTTTATCTTTCCCAGGACGTTTAACACCGTATTGATGATGTTGTCAAAAAATTTCTTTTCAACATGCATCACATTGAGGTTGTGCCTTAATAAATGATCCTTCCAATACGGCAAATCCCAAAATATACTCTTCTTGTGCCAGTTATGAGCTTCCCCTACACCACAAAATATACTCTTCTTGTGCCAGTTATGAGCTTAATAAATGATCCTTCCAATACGGCAAATCCCAAAATATAATCTTCTTGTGCCATTTATGAGCTTCGACACCGTGACTCCATAGCATTTGTAACTCATAAATCAATGGCAGGAGGAATACATCAAGTGATCTCTTCGGATGCTCAGGGCTGGGAATAAGAACGGAGAGGAATAAAAACTCTCGACGCATGCACATACCAGGGGGCAAATTGTACAGTGTTACGATTACGGGCCACAAAGAATACTGCCTTCCATGCTTCCCAAATGGGTTGAAACCATCCGTACTTAACCCGAGGTACACATTTCTTGACTCGTATGGAAAATCCGGATACAACATTTGAAAATGTTTCCACGCTTTTGCATGTGAAGGATGTGTAATCTCTCCATCTTGACGATGCTCTGCATGCCATCTCATTTCTTCTGCCGTTCGCGCAGATTGATATAACCTCTTTAACCTCGCTGTTAATGGTAAGTACCACATACGCTTATATGGAATTGAAACTCTGCTACCAGTATCCTGATACCGTGGTTTACGACAAAATTTACATCTTCTCCGGTCTTCGTCTTCTCTCCAATATAGCATACAGTTGTCGATGCATACATCTATCACCTGATACAACATACCAAGACCAGCTACAAGTTTCTGTATCTCGTAGTATGATGCAGGTGCATGATTATCTTCAGGCAAAATATCTTTCACAAAATCTTCTATCGCATCAACACACTCTTCCGCCAAATTGAAGTCCGTCTTAAGGGTCATCAGTCTACTAGCAGTTGATAAAGGTGAATGTCCGTCTCTACACCCATGATATAATGGCTGCTTCCCTGCGTTTAACATATCAAAAAATCTTCTAGCTTCTTCATTTGGTTCTTTTACTCTATCCTCCCCTATTACGATCGATGGCAAATTCTCCCTAAACGCATTATGAACCATCTCAGCGGTACCTACACCAAAATCTACTTCCGTTCTATGTTCGCCTAAGCTATCCGTTCTATGTTCACCTAAGCTATCCGTTCTATGTTCGCCTAAGCTATCCGCAACATATGGTGCACTGCTACTACTACCACCATCATAATTAGTTTCTCCATGAAAAACCCAAATTTTGTATCCCGACATAAAACCATGGGTATACAAGTGATGCCAAACTTGTTCTACCTTAACATTACGCGAATTGCAACAATTTAAACATGGACATTTTATCTTACCACCTTTTTGCAGGTGCGGTCGATTCCCGACAACCTCCATGAACTCGCATATACCTCGTGCATAACTTTCATTTAATGCCTTCGACTCCGGATCATACATCTCTTCATCCATCCACGATTTATAATATCTAGAAGATGACATCTCCCTCTCTTAACGATTTTTTTCTAACAAATGTTTGGTTGGAAGTTGTTGTTGTTGTGAGTGAATGAAGATATGTGGAATCATATATATAAATACGCTGACCGTCGGAAATTTGTCGGAAAGACGTCGGAAAGCCAACGGATATAATAACGGCTGCATAACGGCTATTTTTTCTGACAGATTTCCGACAGCTAGTTGGGTGTCTGTCGGAAATCTGTCGGAAAATATTAACGGTAATATCGACGTTTATATTTTCCGACGGATTTCCGACAAACAACCGGAATCTCCTCCGGCGTCAGCACCGGCTAGTTACACGGTCCAATAATCCGACCGATTTCCAACGGTCTTCTTATCAGTCGGAAATAATTCCGACAAATTTCCGACGGAATTGAAAAATTTCAGTTCCGTCGGAAATCGGTCGGTTTACCGTCGGAAATTCTGTCGGTTTTGCGGCTGTTTTCTTGTAGTGGTTGCTCTATCTATACTCATTGGTTAAAGCAGCAACTAAAGCTAGGGGGTGTTTATGACCGCTTTTCTCTCAAGCTTTTTGGGGATTGTGAGTTTCTAGGGTTTCTTTCTCTGTGTTTATATACCCACAGGATTTTTGATATTTTCAGAAACACCCCCAAGCTTTTATATTGTTTATAGATTTGGGCTGTATAGTTGTTAATGTTGATTCCGAGTCTTGCTGACTAATTCGGGAAAAGTCAACATTGTCAATCTCTCAAATCTTGAGTGTGTGATTCCTAGTTAACTTTAAAATGTTACTAATCATGAATTAGATTGAAATTTTGGAGTTTGAGTTTGAGTTTGATTACATGTCACTATCTTATCATGATTTAGAGATGTAAAAGAAAAAGTGATTTATTACAATGATAACAAGTTCCACAATACAAATCAACGAGTAAAGAAATTAATTAACAAATAATAAGTACAAATATCATAAGCTAATCGAATCTCAAACATATAAATAAAACTTGCACGAGTTTCAAGTAAACAATACCGTTTCAAAACAAAATTAAGCAATCGGGTTCAGTACTTAACCAAAAGAAGATGAGAACAAAAAAAGACTAACCAGAATAATCCATATTTAGTTTTGTTTCTTTTTTTTTCCTCACTAAATTCATCCTTAGACGTTGTCTCGACTGGAACCACCGTGACATGACTCGTGTCGTTTGTTGGGTGACCAATCGGTGGCGGTGTAACATACGGACCGGTAGACACGGAGGGTGTAGGATAAGCTCCTGCTTATTACACATATTTCATATCAATATTAACGTAAATTAAAAATCTAAAATTGTCATTACGAAAACATATACTTAAATTATAAGAAAACAAACAGGCAGATTGGGTTTGGTTGTATTGGTTCATCTTTGAAACGCTAGGGAAAGATTGTATGTGGAGGTGTATGAATGTGTGTATGATATTGATGAAGTTATGTAGATAAGGTTATGTGTATACATAAAGGTAAGGGAAGAAGAAGGCCAGTTTAGTAGAAACGTGTGGGGTAGATAACATTAATTGTTACATCACAAGAATTTATTCCGACGCCACAATGGAAAAGGTAACCAACTTGACTTGGTCGCTAGCGACACATTAGGTCTCCAATACGTCTTATATGCCTCTGTGCATTGATTGTGTTTCTAATCGCCTTGAAGATGACTTGCGATGAAATCAATTTATGATTATGCACTCGATTATTTCTCTCCTTCCAAACATGGTAAATAGTAACTTGCACCACCAATTTTTGGTCAAAGGAGATGAGTTTCCACTAGTCGGAGTCCAATGAAGAAGCGTTGACCATGATTGGAAAATACAAAATGGCAGTCTAAGCCTTTCGTGAACCAATAACCAGTTTTTTTTTTCTTTTTATAACGGTTTTTACTATCCAACTAATCTTCCAAGATGTGTAACGACCGCGAACCGGAATTGTAGAATTTTGGTGGTGTCGATCGACACCAAAGAGAGGTGTCGATCGACACTAGTTATTTGGGTCGTTTCGGTTTGGATTTTGAATTGCGGTTTGGGCTCGGTTTAGGGGCGTTAACCCTAGGGCTTAGTATAAAAATCTTCTTTGTCGTGTTGCAGCCGTTTTTTGAGAGAAAAAAGGGTTTTGAGAATTAAAGAGAGAAAAGGGTGATTTTGTGTGTAGAGGTTGAGAAGAAAAAGGAGGCAGTTTCGGTTGCTCTGGTAGGAAGGAAGAACGGACGATCGATTCAAGTCTGATCACCGTGATTTTTCGTAGGTATGTTCTTCTCTCTCTTAGCTAGCTTTAGGAGAAAGCCGATTTCCTTTTGGACCTGTAGTTTCTGAGTTATGATCGTTCTCCGGTGAGTGGTCTGTGCAGTTTCGGGATTCGATCAGTCAACTTGGGAAGTGTTTTCCCGGCGTTTGGGAGGGAATCATGAGGAGATATTGGTATCGTTGGAAAGCTCTTCCAATCTAGTTTCCATATTGGGTTTCCGATCTTATTTTGGAGGTAAAATACGTTCTATGCGTCATTTTTAGTTCAGCGCGTCGTTTCTGGTTTCGGGAAATCTAATTAGGGTTTGTGAAAAACCCTAGTTGTGTGTCCTAGGTGATAGTGGGAGCGTCTCTCGGAGTTTGCGTGTGAGTACAGTGACTTCGAGACTGTTGATCTCATGTTCATGTCCTTTCCTTCTTCGTCTTTCTCTTTGTTAAACCAAGGTGAGTGCGTGATCGTGGTTACGAGATTAGTTTGTTAGGGATTGAATGATTGAATTGTGGTGATTAGGATTGGATTGTGATATTTATGATTTATGTTCATGTTTTTCGTGTGATATGTTGTGATTTGGTTATGATCAGTCTCGTACGATGAAACGGGACCGAGTCTCGAGAGGAGTTCGACTCGGTCTAGGTTTCTGCGAGGAGTGTCGATCGACACCTAGAGGTAGTGTCGATCGACACCCCCTTTTATGATCGCGAGGATTGGTTTTGGATTAGGAGTGTCGATCGACACCGCTTGATAAATTGTGAGAATTTGCATATTTGTTGATTGTTGCATATCTGTTGAATGTTGTTTGTTTGCGTAGTAATTGACATTCTATTTCCCTATTTTGTAACCGGTAGGCGGGATGACCGCTTCACTGAATATTTATGATAATATTCACGCAACTCTTATTTCCATGTGTTGCAGGTAAAAAGAAAAGTGTGATCGCAGAATCATGGCGTAGGAAAAGGATGATTAGGGTTGAGTGGTTTATCGTTTGGTCTAGCAAATATTGCTGTTTAGGTTGGTAGAATTTTCATTCTTGAATATTGTTATTGGTTGGAGTTATTGGTTTATTTCGTTATTGTTTATTTCCGCAGTAGAATTGTTTAGTATATAAAAAACAAATGCTCGTTGTTTCAAGATGAGTGTAGCTGTAACGCCCCTGACTCGATCTAGGTCAAAGTCAACCGATCGGTCGCACAACAATCAAACAAGAACATGTGCGACCAACCGTAGCCCCGAATACAGGCCGGAGACGCCACATGCGCATACTTGGCCGTCCGTCACGAGGTTCTAAAAACTCATTTTAAAACCTTATAACAAACGTCCGAGCACACGGTTCCTATCGTTTAGGACTTCAAGGCTTTTCAACCCGAGTCTTGAACGGTAGTTAGATCGTCCGGACAGGACTAAGTACCATATGAAACCCGAGTTCATTAAAACCTTTCCTTTATTATTTATACTTATGGTTTCAAACGGTTACAAAACTATATTTAACCCCGAGTCTAGCACTCCAAAACGTTTTTGTACATAATAAACGTTATCATTTACAAAAGCAAGGAAATCTACTACTGATTGGTTCTAATGTTCCATATTGTGCTCCCCAAAGGTCTACCCGCTAATGGTTACCTGCAAAACAAATTTGAGTCTTGAGCACTAGTTGCCCAGTGAGTCTATGGCTCCCCTAACAGTTGATAATAATATTCCCAACCCCAAAACCCAAAATAACAATCAACACGCAACACGCAAATGCAAGCATGAATAACCATGACAATATATGCTATGCATTAACATTTTCTATTCCATAAGGCCTTACGCGTTGTCAATTGCCAACTCGTGTAACCAAGGCATCTTTCAGTCCAAAACCACAAAGGCTAAGGACTTAGGATCCTTTATTAATTTTCCCCCCGTGGCCGTACCTTTACGCTACCACATCGGAAATTATGCATCGTCATGCAGTACACGGCCCCAGGCTCCAATCCCGTCTCTTCGTGTCTTCGTGACCTTAACCCTCCTCGGTTAAGTCACGGATCCCGGGAATGACCAACCGCGCACAATTCAAGTTATATGATTTATGATTCTACCATGCATGCATATAACTTGTAAACCATTTCACTTAGATTATTTCGCTAGTTAAGAACCTCAATCATTCTTAATAATTCGCTTAGGTTCATTATTCACACTTAACAATTCTAACGGTCAGATTATATGAACCTCTATTACTAATAAACAATCACATGTGTTCCACTCATCTAACACACGAACAAGCATAACCAAGACTCACCTTTGCCTTAGGAAGAAAATATGCGGTTTTGCTTAGACTTCCTACTCGCGGTCTCGACTTAACTCGGACTAGATCGGATTCGGAGCTCACCTCGCTCGGAACAATCTTCCTAAAATCTTAGAAAATCGCTAAGGAAAAAGCTTGGGAAAAGAAGTATTTTTGGTAAGGAAACTCTCAGACAAGGGGCGTGCTAAGGGCATTTGGAACAAGAAAGAAAATGTTTGGGTGGAGAGGTTTTTTTGGAATGGTTTGAAAATGGGGAAGGGGCTTATTTATAGCCAAGGGTTGATGGCATGAGTGGCTCCAAGGGTGGCCACGTTTTGCCATTGAAATCGCGCCACACGGCTCAGGCGACGTGGCGCAACGAGAGCCACTCGTCCCACCTACCCACGACGTGGCGCAACGAGAGCCACTCGTTTTACCAACCACAAGAGTGGCAGAAAATTTAGGCGATGTGGCACAACGTGAGCCGCTTATCTTACCAACTCATGGTGTGACACATTTCTAGCCACACGTTTCTCCCGATCACGGCTCGATGTTTCCTTGAGCATTTCTCGATCCACCGTATACGCTAACTGTCCCATAATTATTATTTATTTATTTTTTTGACCCAAAATTATTTTTTTCCTCGGGCGAAACCTTCCTAAGGACGTATTTTAACTTTTCCAAGTTAAAATTCCTCGAAGCCGCATCTTAGTAAAATTGTGGCCGCTCCGGTCGGCCATAGACCTTGAACGGGTCATTACAGTATTTGTCGAGTAGTCCACTAACATGGTTTTCTTATGGGCTAAAACGTGACACTATTTCGACTGCCAAATAGCGGTAAAAGTGTTCCTAGGGAGAATTAAATTCTGGTTGGAAGTGTTTATCTCGTTCCCCTAAGTTCTTTTGCCATTAGGCCACCTGTTTAACCGATAACCAGATTATTTTAACGAACTAACACTTAAATCTGGTGCTTTTTGTTTTCGTCAAAAACAGAGCATAAACAACAAGAGGTTGGTCCACATGATGGTGGTCGGGTGGTCGGCGGGCCCATAAGGTGGTGGGTGAAATTCCCTCTTCTCCTTGGTTCGATCCCTCTTTGCTGCTGTTATCAACATTATGTGGAAAGTCTGTCAGTTGGGCTTTGGCCCAATTAGTTTACATGGTAATCAGAAATGCAAGCGGCCTGATTATCCCATAGCACTTAGTCGGAAGGCATTCCAAACTCGGGATTATCCCCTAGCCCATCAAAGCCTATCCGCTAACGCGGAGGACCAGTCCACTTGGTAGCACCCTGGTGCATTCCTACCGGAGCTGGCCGGATAGCCGATAGGGTTTATCCAAAAAAAAAAAAAAAAACAAGAGGTTGGAATATTGAGTTTCTAGTGTTTCTCTGTATTTACATACCCATCGGATTTTCGATATTTTCAGTCTCACCCCAAATGTTTTTCATTTTTTATATATTTGGGCTGTATAGTTGTTAATTTCAATTCCGATCGTCTAATTGGGGAAGCGTCAACATTATCAATCTCTTAGAAATACGTAAGGGATAAAGGTGATTTATTAAGATGATAATAAGTTCCACAATACAAATCAAAGAGTAAAGAAATCAATTATTAAATAAGAAATACAAATATCATAATCTAACCGATCGAATCTCAAACATTTACAAAGTAAATCATTGAGGCTCCGTGACGTCCCGCTCCGCACTAAACAATATCAAAAATTTATACTTATAAAAATTTATACTTATACATGTGCAAATATATTTACTTTTGTTACGGTTCATCTCACACCAATTACTATTTGTCTCACACCGTACATATCCGTTCTGCAGCGCATCTATTCGTTCCACAAGGCACCTTTTCCATTCGGAGCCTGAGTTCCTCCGAATCTAGATGCAAACAGCGTCGATGACGCAACAGGCCAACATAGCCGAGGCACTGCATTCAACAATCAAAACAAAATAATAAAAATCAATTTTCAATACAAAATAAACTGATCCGGTTCAATACTTAACCAAACGAAGATAAAGAAACAAAGGAAAAAAAAAAAAAAAAAAAAGACTAACCAGCCTTTCAAGAATCCACTAAGACGACCATCGCCTTTAGACTTTGTCTCGACCGGAGCCACCGTGACATGACTCGTGTCGTTCGTTGGATAACCAAGTGGTGGCCGTGCAACGTAAGGACTGGTAGATACTGGCGGTGTAGGATAAGCTCCTGATTATACATATATGATCATATTAATATTGTAACCTAAAATTCTAAAATAATGATTATGAAAACATATACTATGCTTAATTTGTATGAAACAAACCTGCAGATGGGGTTTCGCTGTATTGGTTCATCTTTAAAAAGCCAGGCAAAGATTGTATGTAGAAGTGTATGATATTATAATGCAATAAATATTGATGAATTTATGAAGATATATAGGTAAGGGAAAGAAGAAGAAGGTCAGTTTAGTAGCACCGCGTACGTGGGACAGTTAACATTAACTGTTAAGTCACAAGAAATTATTCTAACGACGAGGCAATGGAAACGGTCAGGAAGTATCTTTTTTCTTGATGTAAATTCAAATAGTAATATTGAATAAGTCGTCGATCTCTTTAAATAATGTTGTTGAAAGTGATGAAGACAGGATAAATGTTTAAATTAATTGATTTTATTTGGGAAGTGCTAATGTGTCAAATAGTAATATTGAATAAGTCGTCGATCTCTTTAAATAATGTAGTTGAAAGTGATGAAGACTGGATAAATGTTTAAATTATGTAATTGTTTTTATTTGGGAAGTGTTAATGTGTCAAATTTTGGATGTTCTTGTGTGGCTTTGCACACGTGTGATCGTGACCTTATGAAATTTGAAGTTTGATCAATTCTTAAGATTTTCGCCGGAATTTCGAGTGAACGCAAATTTATTGCATATATAATAATTTTAAGGAATATGACTTTACATACGTGTATAGTTATGAGTTTTGGCACATGTTCATACAAATATTTTAAAATGGCTAATTTTCGCTCCAAAAATATAATTACAAGTTTGGCTCTTTATTTCTGTTTTATCTGCAATGATACGATACGATAAAGACCCTCAGATCGCGGAGCCAACTTACTTGGCTTAGCAAATCTGTTCTTTCCTTTCTCCGCCTCGGCTTTCAACTAAACCCAATCGTCAACCTCAAAAACCACTTCTCTCCTATGTTGATCGGCATACTTTTTCTGACGATCTTGAGCTTTCTTCATATTAGCCCGAATAAGGTTAATCTTATCTGTGGTCTCCCTCACCAATTCTGATCCAAATTCTTGCCTTTCTCCCACTTCAGTCCAACAAATAGGTGATCTACAAGGGCGTCCGTATAACGCTTCGTACGGTGACATACCAATACTAGCATGGTAGCTATTGTTATATGCGAATTCCACTAAGGGTACGTGGTTTTCCCATGTATTTTTCCAATCTAGCATACACATGCGAAGTAGATCCTCAAGCGTTCTTATCGTTCTCTCAGTCTGCCCATCTGTCTCCGGGTGAAAAGAAGTAGTCATATTCAAATTTGTTCCAAGTGCTTTTTGAAGAGCACGCCATAGTCTAGACGTGAATCGTGGATCACGGTCAGATATGATATTGGCTGGAACTCCATGTAACTTTACAATCTCATCCAAGTATAACTTAGCCAATATCTCGATGTTGTCATCCAACCTCATGGGTAGAAAATGAGCACTTTTGGTTAAACGATCTACGATTACCCAAATCGTGTCGTTTCCCCGTCCGGGTGCTTTTGGTAGTCCAAAAACAAAATCCAAAGAAATCGCATCCCATTTTCATTTTGGGATCGGTATACTCTGTAGTAATCCGGTTGGTACCTGATGCTCGATCTTAACTTGTTGACAAGTCTGGCATTGTGCTACCCACTTTGCAACTGACCGCTTCATACCGGGCCAATGATAGTACTGGTGAATGTCTCGGTACATCTTAGTACTTCCTGGATGAATACTAAGTTTAGAATGATGTGCTGTCCTCAGAATTTCTTCCCGTAAGCCTTGTCCCTTAGACACGGTAATCCTTTTATTCTGAAGTAAAGTACCATTTGCAGCCAAATGATATCCACTTGCATCCAGATCTCCTTGTGTGTTTAGTCCTTCGATAATCCTTTTCACCTTCTCATCTTCTCTTTGCTCCTGCCGGATGCGTTGTAGTAAACCCGCTTGATTTACCGCCTGTAAACCCAACGGTTCGCTACTTTCTCCTTCTAAAGCTGACAATCGAATCTTCTTGAACTCAGCGTCTAAGCTCATCAAATCTTTTTCCACGTCTACGGTTGTTTTACGGCGGCTTAAGGCATCAGCCACTACGTTCACCTTTCCCGGGTGATACGTAATATCCAGGTCATAATCCGCTATAAACTCCATCCACCTTCTCTGTCTTAGGTTAAGATCAGGTTGGGTGAATACATATTTTAACCTCTTATGATCGGTCATCACTTTTACTGATTCACCATAGAGATATGATCGCCATATCTTAAGGGCAAATACCACTGCAGCCATTTCTAGATCATGTGTGCTATAGTTGTCCTCATGTTTCCTCAATTGCCTTGATGCATAAGCGATTACCCTCTCGCCTTGCATTAGCACACAACCTAACCCTGTTCCACACGCATCGGTAAATACCGTAAATGGTTGATTAGGCTCCGGTAAGGCTAAAATCGGTGTTGTGGTTAAAGCCTTCTTTAACTGGTTGAATGCCTTCTCTACTTTCTCATCCCACTCAAAGACTACACCCTTACCAGTCAGGCGAGTCAATGGTTTGGATATACTCGAAAATCCTTTGACAAATTTTCGGTAATATCCTGTTAGTCCTAGAAAACTCTGTATCTCCGCAGCGTTGGTCGGCTGTGGCCAGTCTCGAATTGCAGCAATCTTTTCCGGGTCGACCGAAACTCCCTGTTCTGATACTCGGTGCCCTAAAAATCCAATCTCCCGCTTCCAAAAACTACATTTGCTAAACTTAGCAAAAAGCTTTTGGCTCCTCAAACGTTCTAACACTTTCCCTAAGTGTATTTCATGTTCCTCTGCGGTCTTTGAATAAATAAGAATGTCATCAATGAAGATGATGACAAACTCATCTAAATAATCTCGGAAGACCTCATTCATTAACCGCATAACTGCAGCTGGTGCATTGGTTAGGCCCAACGGCATGACCACAAACTCGTATTGGCCATAACGCGTTCTAAATGCGGTTTTAGAAACGTCTGAGTCTGCAACAAGGATCTGATGATAGCCTGATGCTAAATCAATCTTTGAAAACCAACTCGCTCCTTGCAGTTGATCTAGCAATTCATCGATCCTCGGTAAAGGATACTTGTCCTTTATGGTAAGGTTGTTGATTCCTCGGTAATCTATACACAACCGCATGCTACCGTCCTTCTTCTTAACGAATAGGACTGGAGCTCCCCATGGTGACGAACTTGGTCTAATGAATCCCTTCTCCATTAAATCTTCTAATTGTTTCTTTAATTCCGCTAGCTCTGCAGGGGCCATCCGGTACGGCGCCTTAGCTATAGGAGCTGCTCCTGGTTCTAACGGAATTGTAAAGGGATTGTTACCAGGTGGCGGTAACCCTTCCAAAGGTTTAAACACATCCTCGTAACCACTAACTACAGGGATCTCCTCGAGGTTATGTTCTTCGTTGGTGTCACCCACTATACTCAAGGTCACGAGATAAACTTCACCTTCCATAAGGACACTTTCTGCTCTCAAGGCCGTTATGAAGGATACTCCAGTATTGGGTTTGATCGCGTTATAGGTTATGGATGGTTTCTCGGAACGCTCAAAGGTTATCCTACCTCTACCACAATCTATGTGCGCCAAATACGCCGTCAGCCAGTCCATTCCTAAAATGACTTGGTAACCTTCTAATGGAACGACTAATAAATTGGCTATGAAGATATGGTCTCCAATAACAATTGGCACTCCCATATAACACTTTTCGGCATGAAGGATTTGGTTACCTGGTGTTCTAACAGGGACAGAAACTTTCACTATCGTAAAAGTCCCTCTAAATTTCAAGGTGACATCAGGTGCTACGAAACTATGGGTTGTACCTGAGTCAAACAGAACGTGTGTGGGTACACTACCAACACGTAATGTTCCTAGATACGCAATAAACTTTCATTTAAACTTCTTATATATATATTAAACATGCATCACACAATTCACACACCATATTCACACAACAAAAAGATGATAAGGTTAGAACCCTTATTTACCTGAAAGGGGACCTTTAGGAGGTCGTGTGGGTTCGGGTTTATCTAGGGAATATACGCGTCCCATAATGGCTTGACGCTTAGGCGAAGGATCAACCTCTTGTGGCATCTCTATCTCAGGCTCCCACTGCATTGCTCGTATTCCCGCTGGATTACTCGTCTGTCCTATAGGATGCGTAACCGGACATGAAGTCGCATAATGTCCGGGCTGGTTGCAGGTATAACAAACCACGTGGGCCGGTACAGGCCGTGCTGTCTGTCCTCCATTGGGACAAGTCCTAGCAAAATGGCCTCGCCCACCACACTTAAAACACTCAGGTGGTTGCTGCATCGTCGGTGTTCCTCTACCCCGTCCTTGACCTTGGCCTCGTCCTCGACCAAAGGTCAGTCCCTGACCTTGGCCTCGTCCTTTTCCTTGTGTCCAATTACCCGATCGAGCTACTTGGTTCCTTGCCCTCGATGGTTGTTGAGGTTGATGTGGTACTCGGAGTTGTTGTTCTTAGAAATTTGATTCTGGTCGTGCCCTGGATTCTTGTTCAACCCTAATGCCTTCCTCTACATCAACAGCTCGTTCCACCAGCTCAAAGAGACTGTAATACTGGTTCACAACCACTCTACTCATAATCTCCGGCCTCAAACCTCTCAAAAACTTTCTGATAACGACTGGTTCATCACCTGGCCCGTAATGTGCGTATCGTCTAAGTCGAGTAAACTCGGCTTCATACTCTCTTACACTACGCTGCCCTTGAATCAAGTTCTGGAACTGTGTTTCCATTCTATCCCTGGCTTCTGGCAGGAAGTACTTCCTCTTAAATTCCCTACGAAAGATTTCCCACGTAATTTCCATACTCCTGTATTGATTCTTGACACCATCCCACCAATTGTTTGCATCCTTCATCAAATAGTGAGCAGCTATATCGGCCTTGTAGCCCTCTGGACAACGAGTAGCCTCAAAGTTCCTCTCAAGATGTTTCATCCATGCATCTACTTCAAGCGGACCTGTATCCCCGAAGAATCTCCGGGTTCCCAGGTTCTGCATCATCATCACCATTTTAAGGAAATCTGGTGGTGAAGGTGGTGGATCTTGCTGTCTTCGAGAAGTCCTTCGATTTCCCATACGTTCTGTTAACTGTCTGATCACACTCATCACATTTTCGTCGGTGTTTCTCGCTTCTGATCTCGTCCTTCTCAATCTTGTTCTTCTAGGATTAGGATCTCTAGATCGGCTCCGATCACCATGTTCCGGATCTTCTAGAGGTATCTCTACCTCTGAATACCTTCTTCGAGAAGAAACAGATGGGGATCGTGATGATGACCGCATGGGTGGTGGTAGTGGTGGTGATAGTCTACAATTGTATCCTGATCTAGTCGATCCATCGTAAATTGTATCATCTCGGTGATACTGTGGTAACCACTCCGACGAATCGGTGGATATCCATCCACCGTGATGTGATCCCTCAGGTCCAGGGTCACTAATATCTCGGAGTCCCAACTCCGGCGTCCAATGTGGAGAGTTCTCATCAGTATGCTCTTGATACTCAATCAACGGTACTTGCACATACTCTGACATATCTGAATACTCTTGCTCTGCGGGAGGAAGACCAGGATATCGCCCTTGATATCCATGAGAAGTTTGTCCATGCCCTCTTGATGGTCTCTGCAATATATTATCACGGTACAGCGGTACAGACATCTGCATCAGAGAGTTTGGTAAGTCCTAACCCAACTTAGACTAAGATAGCACAGGAACATAATCAGTTTATCCTACTTGCTTTTGCGACATTTTTGACTCGATAAAACATTGAAAACCAGGTTCCATTTGAGCATTGTAAAAACCATGTTCTGATACCACTAATTGTAACGCCCCCGACTCGATCCAAAGTCAACCGATCGGTCGCACAACAATCAAACAAGAATATGTGCGACCAACCGTAGCCCCGAATACAGGCCGGAGACGCCACATGCGCATACTTGGCCGTCCGTCCCGAGGTTCTAAAAACTCATTTTAAAACCTTAGAACAAACGTCCGAGCACACGGTTCCTATCGTTTAGGACTTCAAGGCTTTTCAACCCGAGTCTTGAATGGTAGTTAGATCGTCTGGACAGGACTAAGTACCATATGAAACCCGAGTTAATTAAAACCTTTCCTTTATTATTTATACTTATGGTTTCAAACGGTTACAAAACTATATTTAACCCCGAGTCTTGCACTCCAAAACGTTTTTGTAAATAATAAACGTTATCATTTACAAAAGCAAGGAAATCTACTACTGATTGGTTCTAATGTTCCATATTGTGCTCCCCAAAGGTCTACCCGCTAAAGGTTACCTGCAAAACAAATTTGAGTCTTGAGCACTAGTTGCCCAGTGAGTCTATGGCTCCCCTAACAGTTGATAATAATATTCCCAACCCCAAAACCCAAAATAACAATCAACACGCAACACGCAAATGCAAGCATGAATAACCATGACAATATATGCTATGCATTAACATTTTCTATTCCATAAGGCCTTACGCGTTGTCAATTGCCAACTCGTGTAACCAAGGCATCTTTCAGTCCAAAACCACAAAGGCTAAGGACTTAGGATCCTTTATTAATTTTCCCCCCGTGGCCGTACCTTTACGCTACCACATCGGAAATTATGCATCGTCATGCAGTACACGGCCCCAGGCTCCAATCCCGTCTCTTCGTGTCTTCGTGACCTTAACCCTCCTCGGTTAAGTCACGGATCCCGGGAATGACCAACCGCGCACAATTCAAGTTATATGATTTATGATTCTACCATGCATGCATATAACTTGTAAACCATTTCACTTAGATTATTTCGCTAGTTAAGAACCTCAATCATTCTTAATAATTCGCTTAGGTTCATTATTCACACTTAACAATTCTAACGGTCAGATTATATGAACCTCTATTACTAATAAACAATCACATGTGTTCCACTCATCTAACACACGAACAAGCATAACCAAGACTCACCTTTGCCTTAGGAAGAAAATATGCGGTTTTGCTTAGACTTCCTACTCGCGGTCTCGACTTAACTCGGACTAGATCGGATTCGGAGCTCACCTCGCTCGGAACAATCTTCCTAAAATCTTAGAAAATCGCTAAGGAAAAAGCTTGGGAAAAGAAGTATTTTTGGTAAGGAAACTCTCAGACAAGGGGCGTGCTAAGGGCATTTGGAACAAGAAAGAAAATGTTTGGGTGGAGAGGTTTTTTTGGAATGGTTTGAAAATGGGGAAGGGGCTTATTTATAGCCAAGGGTTGATGGCATGAGTGGCTCCAAGGGTGGCCACGTTTTGCCATTGAAATCGCGCCACACGGCTCAGGCGACGTGGCGCAACGAGAGCCACTCGTCCCACCTACCCACGACGTGGCGCAACGAGAGCCACTCGTTTTACCAACCACAAGAGTGGCAGAAAATTTAGGCGATGTGGCACAACGTGAGCCGCTTATCTTACCAACTCATGGTGTGACACATTTCTAGCCACACGTTTCTCCCGATCACGGCTCGATGTTTCCTTGAGCATTTCTCGATCCACCGTATACGCTAACTGTCCCATAATTATTATTTATTTATTTTTTTGACCCAAAATTATTTTTTTCCTCGGGCGAAACCTTCCTAAGGACGTATTTTAACTTTTCCAAGTTAAAATTCCTCGAAGCCGCATCTTAGTAAAATTGTGGCCGCTCCGGTCGGCCATAGACCTTGAACGGGTCATTACAGTATTTGTCGAGTAGTCCACTAACATGGTTTTCTTATGGGCTAAAACGTGACACTATTTCGACTGCCAAATAGCGGTAAAAGTGTTCCTAGGGAGAATTAAATTCTGGTTGGAAGTGTTTATCTCGTTCCCCTAAGTTCTTTTGCCATTAGGCCACCTGTTTAACCGATAACCAGATTATTTTAACGAACTAACACTTAAATCTGGTGCTTTTTGTTTTCGTCAAAAACAGAGCATAAACAACAAGAGGTTGGTCCACATGATGGTGGTCGGGTGGTCGGCGGGCCCATAAGGTGGTGGGTGAAATTCCCTCTTCTCCTTGGTTCGATCCCTCTTTGCTGCTGTTATCAACATTATGTGGAAAGTCTGTCAGTTGGGCTTTGGCCCAATTAGTTTACATGGTAATCAGAAATGCAAGCGGCCTGATTATCCCATAGCACTTAGTCGGAAGGCATTCCAAACTCGGGATTATCCCCTAGCCCATCAAAGCCTATCCGCTAACGCGGAGGACCAGTCCACTTGGTAGCACCCTGGTGCATTCCTACCGGAGCTGGCCGGATAGCCGATAAGGTTTATCCAAAAAAAAAAAAAAAAACAAGAGGTTGGAATATTGAGTTTCTAGTGTTTCTCTGTATTTACATACCCATCGGATTTTCGATATTTTCAGTCTCACCCCAAATGTTTTTCATTTTTTATATATTTGGGCTGTATAGTTGTTAATTTCAATTCCGATCGTCTAATTGGGGAAGCGTCAACATTATCAATCTCTTAGAAATACGTAAGGGATAAAGGTGATTTATTAAGATGATAATAAGTTCCACAATACAAATCAAAGAGTAAAGAAATCAATTATTAAATAAGAAATACAAATATCATAATCTAACCGATCGAATCTCAAACATTTACAAAGTAAATCATTGAGGCTCCGTGACGTCCCGCTCCGCACTAAACAATATCAAAAATTTATACTTATAAAAATTTATACTTATACATGTGCAAATATATTTACTTTTGTTACGGTTCATCTCACACCAATTACTATTTGTCTCACACCGTACATATCCGTTCTGCAGCGCATCTATTCGTTCCACAAGGCACCTTTTCCATTCGGAGCCTGAGTTCCTCCGAATCTAGATGCAAACAGCGTCGATGACGCAACAGGCCAACATAGCCGAGGCACTGCATTCAACAATCAAAACAAAATAATAAAAATCAATTTTCAATACAAAATAAACTGATCCGGTTCAATACTTAACCAAACGAAGATAAAGAAACAAAGGAAAAAAAAAAAAAAGACTAACCAGCCTTTCAAGAATCCACTAAGACGACCATCGCCTTTAGACTTTGTCTCGACCGGAGCCACCGTGACATGACTCGTGTCGTTCGTTGGATAACCAAGTGGTGGCCGTGCAACGTAAGGACTGGTAGATACTGGCGGTGTAGGATAAGCTCCTGATTATACATGTATGATCATATTAATATTGTAACCTAAAATTCTAAAATAATGATTATGAAAACATATACTATGCTTAATTTGTATGAAACAAACCTGCAGATGGGGTTTCGCTGTATTGGTTCATCTTTGAAAAGCCAGGCAAAGATTGTATGTAGAAGTGTATGATATTATAATGCAATAAATATTGATGAATTTATGAAGATATATAGGTAAGGGAAAGAAGAAGAAGGTCAGTTTAGTAGCACCGCGTACGTGGGACAGTTAACATTAACTGTTAAGTCACAAGAAATTATTCTAACGACGAGGCAATGGAAACGGTCAGGAAGTATCTTTTTTCTTGATGTAAATTCAAATAGTAATATTGAATAAGTCGTCGATCTCTTTAAATAATGTTGTTGAAAGTGATGAAGACAGGATAAATGTTTAAATTAATTGTTTTTATTTGGGAAGTGCTAATGTGTCAAATAGTAATATTGAATAAGTCGTCGATCTCTTTAAATAATGTAGTTGAAAGTGATGAAGACTGGATAAATGTTTAAATTATGTAATTGTTTTTATTTGGGAAGTGTTAATGTGTCAAATTTTGGATGTTCTTGTGTGGCTTGCATCCACACGTGTGATCGTGACCTTATGAAATTTGAAGTTTGATCAATTCTTAAGATTTTCGCCGGAATTTCGAGTGAACGCAAATTTATTGCATATATAATAATTTTAAGGAATATGACTTTACATACGTGTATAGTTATGAGTTTTGGCACATGTTCATACAAATATTTTAAAATGGCTAATTTTCGCTCCAAAAATATAATTACAAGTTTGGCTCTTTATTTCTGTTTTATCTTGCTCCACTTTTTCTTTGAAATATTTTTTTGGTGATCCGGATGATATATCCATAAATGGATACGTGGTAGAGAATATGCAATGATAAATTCAACATGGCTTTATTCATTTCCTTGGTTAATAAAGAGTTTATTTTTTAGTTTCTTAAAGTAAAAGTTTAGTACTTCCTATTACTATTATAGCTTATCATTATCTAGTATCGATTTGAGTTTCACCATTATTGCTCTCTCTCTCTCTCATCGTGGCTTAAGCATTTTGGTGTTTTGAGTTTCAAGGGTTTCTCTGAATGTTGCTTACTCTGTCCACTGTGATACGACTGTTGTAAGCTCTGTTTTACGGCTTGTAATGGGTCTTCTGCTCTCTTTTCTTCCCTCTTATTTCTCTTTCCGTTCGCTGGGAATAGATGTCATGGCATGTATAGTTATTAATCGTGGTCCGAGTCCCATTGACTAATTGAAAAGAAAGTCGACATTGTAAATCTCTCAAAAAACTAGCATGATTTAGATGTGTAAAAGAAAATGATTTTTTAAGATGATAAATTCCACAATACAAATCAAAGAGTAGAAAAACAAATATATGAGGTTCAAATATCATAAGCTAATAGAATCACACACATATAATCTAGTAAAGCGAAAAAATACAATAAATAAATAAATAAATAAATTTGCACGAACATCAAGTAAACCATTGAGTTCCTCCGAATCTAGAAGCAAGCGTCGAGGACACAACAGCAACACATAGCCGCGAGACTGCATTCAAGAATCAAAAATAAACTCATCAGAATCAATTTTCAATATACTCAATAAACAGATCCGGTTCAATACTTAACCGAACAAAGAAAAAAGAGAAAAAGAAAAAAAAAAGGGACTAACCAGCCTTTCAAGAATCCATCACCCTTAGACTTTGTTTCAACCGGAGCCACCGTGACATGACTCGTGTCGTTCATTGGGTAACCAAGCGGTGGCGGTGTAACGTAAGGACCGGTAGATACTGGCGGTGTAGGATAAGCTCCTGATTATACATATATGATCATATTAATATTGTAACGTAAAAAACTAAAATTATGATTATGAAAACATATATTATGCTTAAAATTGTAAGAAAACAAACCTGCAGATTGGGTTTGGCTGTATTGGTTCATCTTTGAAAGGTAGGGAATGATTGTATATGTGTAAAGGTGTATGTATGTGTGTATGATATTGATATGGATTGATATTTTGATCTTATGGTTATGTGTATATATAGGTAAGGGAGAAGAAGAAGGTCGGTTTAGTAAAACCGCGTGAGGTAGATAACATTAAGGGATGTCATAAGAATTTATTCAACCGACGCACGGGAAAAAGGTCACGAAGCATCCCTTTTTTCTTAATGTAAATCAAATGGTAATATTTTAGTCTTTTAAAATAATGTTTTGGTCTTTTCTCGAAGAATAATGTTTTTGTGGAAAGTGATGAAGACAGGGATTAACTGTTTTTTATAAAAATAATACATTATTAGTATTATTTTATTTGTGAAGTGTTCATGTGTCAAATTTTGGGATATGGTTTCGTGGCAGCTTTCATCCATACGTGTGGTCGTGACCTTGTGAAATTTGAAGTTTGGTCGATCCTTCATATTTTTCGCCGGAATTATGATGAGTGAACTTTCTTGCATATATAATA
Organism: Draba incana; assembly: GCA_963576765.1. NCBI lineage: Eukaryota > Viridiplantae > Streptophyta > Magnoliopsida > Brassicales > Brassicaceae > Draba > Draba incana. The sequence goes on along the minus strand of OY755214.1, from coordinate 4,331,357 downwards.
ACTTTTAGTAAGATGTGACTTAAATGGTTTTAGTCATGAATTGTAACTCAAGTTTCTTTCATAAATTTTGGCGCCAAAAAATCATGTACAGATTAACTCTTTCTTTCGGATCTATTTTGCTCCCTCTTTTTCTTTTTGGATGTGTATACCATTGTTGGGTTAAAGAAATGAAAATGCTCAACAAATGTTTAGAATAAATAATCTCCTTCACGCGTAATATAAATACTTCATTTAAAACTATAATTAATAGTTTAGATATTAGTGAAGAAGTTTCATTATTTGCAAAACTGCAATAGTAAAAAAACAGCATCTATTAATAGCATGATACATTTATTTAATTTTGTTTTGTTGCCTTTATATAAGCTTTTGAATAAAACTAAAATATGCAACATGAATGATCAATTTAACATGGCTTTATTCCTTGGTTGATAAAGAGTTTAATTTCTTTCTCAAAGCAAAAAGTTTAGTACTTTCTCTATGGGAATATTTACATGTTAGGAAAAGGAGAGAAAACCTTATATAAGTATTGACTAATAACAACCTAACAAATACGTAAATTGGAATAATTTTGATGCTGAGAATATTTTCTTTTTGAGATGTACAACTAACTGTTTTCCTTTCCGTTATATATAGAAATAGAATATACATAAAATATATAATTTCCGAAAACTTTATTTTCGAGAGGGCACATGGAATAATTCTGATAAAGGAAATTAGTTGTGGTTTAAAATCAGTTGGAATGTAAACCCAAGTTAGAAAAGTTTGGTTTTTTGGTGAACCGACCAATATAGTTCTCTATATTTACCAAACGCAATTTACTTTCGTCACGTATCTGCGTTCCAATCTCATCAATTACATTTTACCCAACAAGTAATATGGAGTAACAAATAAAAAATATAAATACACCCAAAAAGAAAGGAAAAGAAGATGCTATAACGACTTTATCAAAAAAAAGAAGAAAATATAACGCGTTATACAATCACGGCAAGGGGAGGATCAAAAGATTGCATTAAGAAAAGCCAAATCATCCCAATTGACCAATGGATTACGTCAAATCTGAAAACATCAAGTACGTCTTGTATATATTCATGAAAACAATCTTTCAACGCCAACGGATCTTGCGGGAAAGTAAAACCAACCCAAAAGATGTAAGAGATGGAGTGGAATGTTGTCAAAAGTCGAGGAAAGCGTGGTCGTCGAGGCGGCTACAAGTAATCTTTCGGGATTTCACTACTAGTTATTCCTTTTTTTCTTTACCTTGTGTGTATCTTTATAAGTATCTGTATCTATACAATGTGTTTGCTTATTTACTCTCTATATCTACTCTATGAATTGTATGATCTTTAAAGACCATAGCTTTGTATTAGTTACTTTGCATTTTCAATAGAATGCCTTTTCTCAAAAAGAAAAAAAGAAAAAATATCTTTCAACGCCGTATATGTATAAGTATAAATTATCTATTTTGGTAACAAAATGTATTACAAGGGAGTCCATTCCTTATTCGTATTAAAAATCTAAGACTCGTTTCGGTTCAAAGCTACAAACAGTTTTTTTTTTTTTTGGGTAAATAAAGCTACAAACAGTTGCATCCTCTTTCTGCTAAAATGCTCTGCGATTGTTCTAATTTTTCTTTAACTTTTGTAAGAGAAAAAATCAGATGAAGATAGCAATGAATAATCATTTCAAGAGCTCTCAATCCGTGTTTGCCAGATCCACACTCAATTTTTTTTTTTTAAATAAATGTTAAATTTATTCAAACAAAAAAATACGTTTTTACAATGAAATGTAATTTTTTTATCCAAAGAGATAGAATTTTAATCTAAACAGAGATTTCCACAATGCGTTACACGCTTTCAAGTAATTCTTGTGGCAAACCATTCGGTTAGGCCCTCATCTAATGTGTGATCCCCCAGCTTTCGAATCGAATATAATCGATTGCGGATTGTTTTATCTATTATCTTCATGAGTCTAAAATGTGACAACGGCCACTCTCTGTGTCTCCGATTGTTGCGATCTCGCCATAGATGATATAGAGTAGTTTAAAAAGTATACCGAAAGAGGAACGTCTTTATTTTGCCGAGACTTTGGTCAGAGAGGAGAGAACTAAGTTCATCCGCACTCAAATTTTGTTATAAGGTTTTAAGGGATTTGGGTCAAGATTTTCGTTGTACAAGCCAAACAATTTATCTCTTGCAAGAATCGATGCATTTTGTATGAATGAAGAATGAAACTAATACAAAGATGAAAATTTCAAATGATAAGAATGTAAAGTCTAAGTGTTTCGAATGCAGCTTGGACAGCAGATGCATCTTTCTGGATCAGCATTAACAAGTTGAAAATATTTTTTTGGATCAGCGAGTGATTTCTTGAGTCTCTCATGATCGTTGCAAAGAATCTAATGACTAACGTTAACAAAAAATAGAAGTAGTATATACGATGGTCCACGCGAAGGGATCGTAGCTAGACATGGGCCTGCCTAAGAAAGAGATAAGCAAGTCTTCGAAAATAATACCCTAATCTAATAACATAGTTTTGATCTCTGTAGATTATTTCCCATCTTATCCATACGGAAAATCCTAAAGGGAAATAGAGAAATTTCTTGGATTCCAAGCAATCAAATTTTTCCCATTTTTGGTCAACGCACACATCCACCATATATATATATATATATATATATATCACTCTTACACAGTTTTCTTTTTCCATATTTTGATATTCGAAGATTGGCAACCCTAGCCACCTGAGAGAAACCCTTGTATACGTTCTTTCCATATTCAAGTTATAAGAAGATCAACAATGAAGAAAGAAGATATGAGACCAGTGAGGATTGCAAACGAAAGATCTGATTTATGCTATTTGGTTTCTATTGCAATCAAGAGCACCTACAATACACGAAGTCCAGGAGGAGTTGAACGATGCGTCGATGCGCTGAATCAGTTGAAGTATCTATCTCTTCCGGCCAAAGATATTCGATTGTCTCAGTCGATATTTAAGCTTGAGATTCTGAGAAACCATAGGAACTCTAAGATGCGTAAGGAAGCTCAAGACTTGTTTGATTCATGGATCATGAAGCTCAACGCACATGGAAAAGACAACTCACACAAAGTTGGTCTGAACAAGATCTCTCTGAAGCCGAAGATGCATGTTCTAACACGATGTTCAGAGCTGAAGAAGAAAGAAGAACGGAGATCTCTTTTGACTCATGAACGAGAAGTGGTTAAGAAAGAGACAAAGACTAACGTTTTAGATTTGTAAACGAGAGAATACGTGAGGCCAAAGACTTGTGAAACCAAGAAGATTAAGAAAGAGACAAAGACCGGCTTTATTAAGTCGAGAAAGGAAGAAGAAGATAGATCTTTGTCTCATGAAGGTGATGAGAATGAAAAGAAAATATACTTTATGGAGTTGAAGAAGAAGAAAGAATATGAGAAGACTTCTGAAGAGAAAGATACAAAGATCGGCTTTATTGAGTCGAGAAAGAAAGAAGAAGATAGATCTTTGTCTCATGAAGGTGATGAGATTGAAAAGAAAACATACTTAATGGAATTGAAGAAGAAGAAATATTATGAGAAGACTTGTGAAGAGAAAGATACAAAGGCCGGTCTAAAGCCGCTAAGTCTAAAGAGAAGAGGTGATGCTTGCGAGGCTGTTACGACGAAGAAGCCACGTCGAGAAGAAGTTAAGGTTTCTGGAAACCAAAAGACTTGCTCTGCCTCTATTACTGGGCTCTAACTCAGCATGGAAAAGACAACTCACACAAAGCTGGCCTTACCAAGTTTGGTCTGAAGCCGAAGAAGCCTGTTCTAACAAGATGTTCAGAGTTGAAGAAGAAAGAAGAACATAGATCTCTTCTGAATCATGAACGAGAAGAGATTAAGAAGAAGACAAAGACCAACTTTTTAGATTTGAAAACGAGCGAAGACGTGAGGCCTAAGATTTTTGAAACAAACAAGATTAAAATAGAGACGAAGATCGGCTTTGTTGACTCGAGAAAGAAAGAAGAACATAGATCTTTGTCTCATGAAGGTGATGAGATTAAAAGGAAAACATTATGTTTGGAATTGAAGAAGAAAGAGTATGAGAAAGCTTGTGAAGAGAAAGATACAAAGACCGGTCTAAAGCCGCTCAGTTTAAAGAGAAGGGGTGATGCTTGCGAGGCTGTTATGACGAAGAAGCCATGTCGAGGAGAAATTAAGGTTTCGGGAAACGAGAAGATGTGTTCTGCCTCAATTACTGCCACGGCTCCAACTCATCACTTGAGACGGAACATCAAAGACAAAGATGGTCAAGTGACAACCAAAACCTTGATTCCTCCTCACAGGAGAGTTAATGCTTGGAAAAGCGTTCCATTGATACATGTCTATATATAAGACAAGGAATTCACAGATAAACAATTCAAACATGTATGTGTTAAGCCGCAAAAGGGTTAATGACTGACGATTTGTTGTTTCTTGTTCGTTACGGCAGTGTATAATGACTGCTTTGTACTATCACTTTGCTATATAATTTTATCCTCGAAGTAATGTGATAGCAGAGGTTTTAACCCTATAAAATTTACATCAAGTGCACAGCAAACGAAATAGTAATTTAGTGATCGAATCCATAAGGACCAAGTATTACACTACGAATTTATAGGAACAAAATTAAGCTAAGACGAAAATAAAATGTTGAATGCGATAATGTAAATGAGAAACTAAATAAAAGATGAAACTAATGAATTAACAAGCGTTAGGCTTTAGGGATATTTGCAGAAATTCAGAGATCATAAACCATACAATTATTCAGGGAGTAAATAAGCACAATCTAGAACTCAAACATGAATATATGATTTTTCCACTTTCGTGGTTCCAACAACTTTATCTAGCAACCTAAAATCCTAAATGTCGTTGAACTTAGAATTGTAGACAAACACTACGAGCGGATTCAATATGTTTACAAATTTCCTTAGCATCAGCTTTCGTTGGCTAAGGACAATTTGCTCATCTATGTTCTTTTCTAGCAACCTAACAACACTTTTGATGAGTTAATTCACTTAAGATCATGAGACTAGGTGATCAATCTAGTTCAAGCATTATAAACGTTTATAGATAAAGATAACAAAAGATATAAATCCCTATCTATGTCTGATTCAATGATTCATAAAATCCCTTGAAAACCCTAAAACCTAACTATGAAATTACTCGGACATGGATGCAAAACAACCTAACAACACTTTTGATGAGTTAATTCACTTAATATCATGAGACTAGGTGATCAATCTAGTTCAAGCATTATAAACGACTATAGATAAAGATAACAAAAGATATAAATCCTTATCTATGTCTGATTCAATGATTCATAAAATCCCTTGAAAACTCTAAAACCTAACTATGAAATTACTCGGACATAGATGCAAAGAAACAAAAGAGAGATTAAGAAAAACTCATAATTAAATAAACATAAATCAAAAAGGGTTCATAAATCTTCTCTAAATTGTCAATAAGGTTTAGAGATCTTCTCCCAATGCGAATAAACTAAAAGTATGAATTAGGAAATACTGAAGTTTTCCTTTATTTTCGCCGGTTTAGCCAGATTGACATGTTTTCACGAGAATTGGTATAACTCTCTGACAGTTGATCCAAATGACTTGAAACTTCTTTGAGATAGAAGCTGACTCATTCTTCTTTCTCGTGTCCAAATTTCAGATCAATCCAAGGACTTTAAGGCCTCCAACGGTTGCTTGACATTTGACGCTGCATAACTGTCTAATATCTCGATTTCTTGTCCTTTTCTCCAATTGACCTGCAAAAGATTCTAGACACTACAAACACACTAAAACTACCACTTAAGGCATAAAACCACGTAAAAACCAGTAGATAGGATAATAAAAACCATATTAAAAACCATAAAACCATGTTACATCATAATGTGAATTTGGGGATGATTGAATAATTTTAAAAGATTCAGATATGTGAATTTTAAGGTAATTGAGGTACTTGTAGCTTCTTCTCGTCCATGATATATGTATTAGTTCTTACACTTGATTGAACCGTTAATTCGAATTTGTTTAGCAATTTTTTTTTTTAGTCAAATAAAAGTTTGGATACCGAATTCGTTTTAGACACTAGTTCAATATGGATTAGCAACCATGCATATGACCTAATGGCTAATGTCATGTATTCGTCAACTATAATTTTACACCATTTTGACCTACATGGGTCATAGATTTTGTAAAATTTCTTCTGGAAAAAGGGGCGTAGCAGCAGTAGGCAAAATTAGGAACAAAATCGTACCTCAAATAGATAGTTAAGATTATTAGGAACAATTCGGTCTTTAGTCAAAGTCATGGGATTCAAACTTTAGCATATAATAGATGGTTACAACTTACATATAAACAAATCTTAAAGAGCGAAATTTCTGATGTTTCACAATAACCTTACTTTAAAATCCAGGAACCATTTCTTAGAACATAATTAAATGTTACATCTAGATAGCTTGCAATTAGAACTTGATGGAATTGAAAGAAAAGGCTTCAACGAAGCCTCTGTAATACAACACTTCTCTTCAACCTAAAACTTTGATAAATCAAAATTTAAGATATCTACCCAATTCATACATGCATATATTCAAAAACTTCATTATACCTTTTTTAATTCCACCACATTGAATTATAGATGTCAAACAAAAAAAACTAATCGTTTGGATCGTATGATAAAACAAAAATAACATGAAAAAAGTTATTAACAGAAGAAACATAAACAACGCAAAATATAATTTGCTAAAATAATAGTATCAAACTTTTATAAATTTCTATAGTATTATTTTATCTGTCCTGCACTTATTCCGTCCACATTCAAACCAACCTAGAAAGCAGAAACATTAAATTGAAACTAAGTAACTATACTAGATAATTAAACCATACAATTAATACTAATTAATTTTAACGAAACGGTGATAAATATCTGTCCTCAACGCGTAAATCGCAGCGTTTTTCCAATTAATTTTCTTTACCTCTTTAAGTAAAAAAAATCGCAGCGTCGTCCCCATCTCTCTCTCTCCCTTTCATTTCTTCCTCGTATTTTGCATCTTTCTTACTTCCTTCCGTACATACGAAGAAAAACAAAAAAAAAAACTCTCTCTTCTCTTTCTTCACCGATTTCAAATTTCGAATTTCTGATCCCTTAGGGTTTGTTTTAGATTCCAGTCTTCATCTTCGAGAGAGAGAGAGAGAGAGAGAGAACAATGGGACAACAATCGTTGATCTACAGCTTCGTCGCTCGTGGTACGGTGATTCTCGCTGAGTATACTGAGTTCAAAGGGAATTTCACTTCCGTTGCTGCTCAGTGTCTCCAGAAGCTTCCTTCTTCCAATAACAAGTTTACTTACAATTGCGATGGTCATACCTTCAATTACCTCGTCGAAAATGGCTTCAGTAAGTCTCTCTTCTCGATTCCGAACATAGATTTTCGGAAACGACTCTCGATTATGCCTGGATTTCGTGTAATTTAGATGTTCTTATTGGAATCGATTACACTGGATCTATTTGGTCATATTGTATCGTGTATATTCATGGATTGTTCGGCTACATCTCTCGTTTGGAATTTTGTGGATCTCTTTTTTTTTTTTTTGGTGTTCTGATTTGGTTGAGCTATAATGTATGGCTTTGTTGTTTGCTTCATATTTGGTGAAATTTAAGTGTCAAGGTAGGTTCAGGGGAATCAAATGTAGGATACTTGGCAAAATTTGATCAATTGTATGCGGTTTATGTACTTAGATCTTGCTCTGCCTTCTGTATTTTGCAAATTTTGCTCGGAATTTTGTCTCGTGGATCTGACGAAAGATGTTTGTGGTTGTTGTGTAGCGTATTGTGTTGTTGCTATTGAATCTGTTGGTAGGCAGATTCCGATGGCTTTCTTGGAGCGAGTTAAAGCGGAGTTTAACAAGAGATATGGTGGTGGAAAAGCTACTACTGCTCAAGCCAATAGCTTGAACAAAGAGTTTGGGTACTTAAGCTCTACCATCAGAAATAACAGAGTTTTTTTCGTTTATACGACGATTTTGAACTATTTTGGGTGTCTTGTAGGTCTAAACTGAAGGAGCACATGCAGTACTGTGTGGATCATCCTGAGGAGATTAACAAACTTGCTAAGGTTAAGGCTCAAGTGACCGAGGTGAAAGGTGTTATGATGGAGAACATTGAGAAGGTCAGAATCATATAATCTATGTCAATCTCACTATTCCATACATGGCCTGAATTTTCTCTCTTCCTAAGGTTACAATAACCCGCTTCTGCGAAACTGAGTGAGCTTAATGTAATTAATTTATTTGCAGGTCCTTGACCGTGGTGAGAAAATTGAGCTTCTAGTGGATAAAACTGAGAACCTTCGTTCACAGGTTAGTATTTACCTTGCACTCATATGTGTCTGAACTTTTTGGTAAACTAAGGCTTTCCAGTTCTCAGGCTCTTATATTCTCAATTTCGTCGATATCTACAGGCACAAGATTTCAGAACGCAAGGAACGAAAATCAGAAGGAAGATGTGGTTTGAGAACATGAAGATTAAGCTCATAGTCCTCGGTATCGTCATTGCCTTGATTCTCATCATCATTCTCTCCGTTTGTCATGGCTTCAAGTGTACCTGAAACTTGAAACAAGAAGAAGAATACGTTTAGAGATTATCAGCCTCTTTTTCTTTCTGTTTTTGCCATCTCCCTTTTTTTTCATTGATTTTGTTAGAAGAAAGAAAATATGATGACGCAGTACTTAGGAATGATCCTTTGGGGGTATGAATGTTAGGAGAGGGATTTAAGCTGTTGGGGTTTTGCTTATATATAGATTAGGTCTTTGTACTCATGGTGATATTATGGTCTTTTTGTAATCTAAATTCTAATATTGAGTTTTTGCGGTTTTCTTCAATATCCAAATTTATTTTAACAAATAGTACAAAGCATTAGACAAAGATACAAGTTGTATCATACAACAAACAAAAGGAGATGCATGAACACAAGATTAAAAACTAGTTGGCAGACATGGAACGATCAATCTCAAAACCAAAGGAGATCTTTTAATGGTTTCTGCGTTCAGTCGAACCAATTATCTTGACGAGCCACTCCGGCTTGTATGAAGCAATGACTTGTGCTATTGCCAATCCAAGTAACCCTCCAAGCCCATACCCCATTGCCACTGCTTTCCAGTTCAACACTTGTTCTTCCTCTTCTAATTCGTCTTCTTCCTCATGTTGTTGTGCTGATGGCGCATTAGTCCCTAAACAGCTTTCCTTGAGAGGAAGACCACAAAGTCCTGCATTCCCTTCGAATGACGATTTAGGCTGCCCAGTAATTTGTGTTCCTTGTGGTATTTCACCCTTGAGTTGGTTATGTGACACATTTACGTACGCCAAAAATGTGAGGGTCTTGAGTCCATTAGGAATAGTCCCTGAGAGTTGGTTTCTTGACATGTCCAGTGACTCAAGCTCCGTAAGATTGGCCAAAGACGGAGTAATATGGCCTGTGAAGGCGTTGTTGGATAAGTTGAGTGCAATCAGTGCCTTCAAAAGACTGATGGATTCAGGAATTGGTCCTTCAAGTTTATTCCCAGAAAAATCAATGGCAGCGTAGGAAGTTAGGACTTTCTCTCCATAGATAGACCTTTGTATTTTAAATCTATAGAATCTGTATAGATGAAATGACTACTTGAAATTTTTTTCTCATACGCCATATATAATCCACCATCTTCGTTCATCGTTAGTGATGATGCTTTCCAATTGACAAAGTAACTTGGTGGCAAGCTTCCAGTAAACTTATTATCAGATATCTCAAATATCCGCATCTCAGAAAATTCGAGAGGACCTTGATGAGGAGGAGATATAGGACCATAAAATTCGTTTGACCGGAGGATAAGGACTTGCAAATTCGGTAAAGCCTTGAGCCAGAAAGGAAATGCGTCTTCGATTCTATTGTGCTCCACGGTTAAAAACTTCAGAGATGAACAATTTAGAAGAGACCTTGGAAGCTTTCCAGTGAGTCGATTGTAGCCAACATCGAGTGTTTGTAGAGAGGCACCAGCATAGAACATGTCAGGAATACTTCCATCCAAGTTGTTCTTCCGGAGATTCACATGTGTGAAATTACTCAGACATTGAGGAATCAGACCGTTGAAGTTGTTGTAGCTTAGATCAAGGACACTAAGCGAGCTTCTGCTGCAGAGTGAAAGAGGTATATCCCCTCTGAGTCTATTATAAAACGCAGCGAAGACACTGATAGAGAGTGGTAGATGAGGAAGTGTTCCTTCTAAATTGTTCAACTCCAAAACCAATATCTGAACCGTTGAATTTACTAAAATTTCCGTCGAACCTTAAAAACCGTTGATAGAATTATTTCGAAGATCCACTGTGACCAGACGAGGAAGGCTCCACAACCACTCAGGGATCTTCCCATTGATTATGTTGTCGGACAAGTCTATATACTCCAAGTTCTGAATGGTCTTTAATATGTCTGGGAACTCGCTGATGCCGCAACCCGAAAGTTTAACCATCTCAATGTTCAATGGGATGTCTGAAGTTGACTTTAAACTGGCCAGAGATATATTGTTACCAGAAAGATCGAGGTTCCCCAAAGATTTCAAAGATGAGAAGAGGTGTGAGTTGATCGGGTCGCTTGTGTTTAGGAAAGAAAGGTCGAGATCCATGAGGTTGATGAGCGTTGAGATAGGCTCTAGGATTTTTCCTTCAAAATGGTTACGCCCAAGGAACAATAACTGGAGCTTAGATGAGGCCGAGGAGTTAATGGCTTCAATAGAACCGTTGAAATAATTTTGACGTAGATCAAGATATGACAAGAACGGCATAGTGAAAAGAGTAGAAGGAATGGTTCCTGAGAAGTGGTTATCATTAAGTTCTAGGAAGGAGAGATTAGTTAGATTTTGTACAGGTGGGAAACTACCAATGAGCTTGTTTTGGCTAAGGTAGAATTCCCTTAACCGAGTTAAGTTACTAATCGTGGGAGGAACTTGGCCGAAGAAGCCATTTTTTTTTTTTTTGAATTATACACAGTTTCCCCAAAGACTTTCTAGGCCCAAGAGACTAATCTGTGTAGCCGGCGATGCCCAAATTTTAATCCCCCGGTGGCCAAGAATCGAACCCGGGACCTTATTGGGAATTACCTCCCTCAAGTACCACTGGGATACGACCACTTGGTTTTCCTTCAAGAACTCTAATTTGTTGAGGTTACCAAATTTGAAAGGGAGCGAGGAGATGAAGTTGTTGAAAGCCATATTAAGGTAACGGAGGTTGTGCAACTCAAAGAGGGTATTGTCAGGATTTAGAGTTCCAGAGAAGTAATTATAAGAAAGCTTTAGAAATGAGAGTTTGGTTAGATTACGTACAAATGGGAAGCTACCAGTGAGCTTGTTATGGGAAAGGTCTAATTGAGAAAGCACGCTTAAGTTACTAAATGATGAAGGAACTTGGCCGAGGAAGCCACTAAAGGAAAGAGATAAAACCTCTAATTTGTTGAGATTACCAAACTCGGAATGGAGTGAAGAGGAGGTGAAGTTATTGTAATCGAGACTAAGGTAACGGAGATGATGAAACTGGAAGAGGCTACTGTTAGGCTTCAGAGTTCCACTGAGACAGGTCCTGAGTCGTAGCTTCGTGACCGCACCCGTAGAATTATCGCACCATACTCCATTTAAGGAGTCACTATGGTTGCAACCACGGGTATCAAACTCGTTCTTGAACAGCATAAAAGCTTTAATCTGGTGGGGACGACAAGCAACAACATCAAACACAAGATTTTTAGAAGGAAAGGGCTTAATGCTTGGAGAAGAGGAGACACAGTAGAAAAATGGCAGCAATAGAAAAAGCAAATGCAAAAGCAGTCCCAACATTGTGGTCGCCATGAGATTTAGAAGAAGAAGAATATTCCTTAAGCAAAGAAACAAAGAAGGCTAGTTTATATATGAATAGCGGGTTAGCAATGGATGAGTCAATTGTTTTATAGATGTTCAGAGATAAGTCAGTGGTTGTAGTGCTTACACTAAAAGTCTTCCTAGTGATATCTTGACTTGGAGTATAGTTACTTACGAGGAAAAAAAAGATCCAGATGCCACTCAGATCATGAAGTGAAATTGTTAATTTTCCTAGGCATCCAACTCATAACCAATTGACAATTTGGCAATGAGTGGAAATGCCCAAATCCTTAATATATTAGTTCAGATTGTTTCCCACTTCAGATGTAGGACAATATTCTTCACAGAAATCCACTAACGTGGATTTCTTTCTAGCGTGTATAACTTGGACTGGAATATCACATCAGACTAAAATTATTTTTTTAAACACATGGAGATGACTCTCAATCCCCGAAATCTTATGATTTGTTTTAAACTACTTCTCACCAATAATTATTTATCCCTTTCAACGAAGCCACCCTTATCTCATTAATAAGTTTATTGAGACTTCATTTCTCTTTGAAATTTCTTGTACTTCGTTTAAGATTATTTACATGTAAGAATTTGTGGCCTTAGTTTATTAGAGCTAAGTCAAGTCTGTGTATCGGGACGTAGTGAAAAAGATGCCTAAGTGTCAACGTTGATGTCTAAGAGCCACTCGAATCATGAAGTGAAATACACGTTAGTTGATTTTTTCTAACGTCTATATCATGAAGTATCACACAAGTTTGAAATTTCTCACGTATCTTCCGAAAATTACAAAATATTCTCACTTAGAAATTAGCATAACGACAGATACACCGAATATGTTTGTCCACAAGAGAAATATGTGGGCCTTAGTATATGAAATCTGAACAAGAAGAAAATGTGAATGCAATTATTGGTATAAGTCTTTTGATTTCGCAATTTTTGCTCAGAATTTGTCTCATGAATCTGACAATATGATATTGTCATTGTGGTTGTTGTGCAGCCTATTGTGTTGTTACTGTTGAATTTGTTATGAATGCATGGTTATTGTCATTGTGGTTGTATTTTGTTATGCATATTGGCCAAGGAACAAGGTTATGATGGAAATCATTGAAAAGGTCACAGTTATATATCCATGTCAATTTCACTATTCTATACATGGCCTAAATGTCCTCTGTTCCTAAAGTAACAATTACCCTGCTTCCGCGAAATGAGTGAAAAGTAAGCTTAATGTACTTACTTTTCACTCATATGTGTGAACTTTTTGATAAACTTAGCTTATCAGCAATATAATTCTCTTGCCATTCCAATACATATAAATACATAGGCATAATAAATAGGCTGTCCAGTTCTCACTCTCTTATATTCCGATTCCAATATCTAAAAAGGCTGTGCAAGATTTCAGAACGCGTGGAACAAACATGAGAAGAAAGATGTGGTTTGAGAATATGAAGATTAAGCTCATAGTCCTCGGTATTGTCATTGTCTTGATTCTTATCATCATCCTCTCGGTTTGTCATGGCTTCAAGTGTACCTAAAATTTGAAACAATAAGAAGCATATGTTTAGTGATTACCAGCCCCATTATTGCTCTGTTTTCACTGTCTCTCTCTTATATCTTTTTCATTGATTTTGTTAGGGAAAAGAAAATATGATTACTCAGTACTGGGAATGATCATTTGAGTATGAATGTTTGGAGAGAGGTTTAAGCTGTTGGGGTTTTGCTTATATATAGATTACGTCTTTTTACTAATGGTGATGATATGGATTTTTGTAAAAATGTTGAGTTTCTACGTTTTACTTCAATCTCTAATTTTTTTTTAAAGCAATAGTTGTACTAAGCACCAGATAAAGATACAACAAAACACAAGGAAATACTTCAATACAAGATAAATGACTAGTTGACAGACATGGAATGACGACAACCTCAAAACCAAAAACATCTTAACTGTTTATATACGCTTAGTCGGACCAATGATCTTGACAAGCCACTCTGGCTTGTATGAAGCAATAACTTGTGCTATTGCCAATCCAAGTAACATTCCAGGCCCATACCCTATCACCACTGCTTTCCAGCTCAACACTACACTATCTTCTTCTTCTTTCTCCTCTTCTTGTTGTGTCGGTGGCACATTAGTCCCAAAACAGTTCACTTCAAGTGGAAGACCACAAAGCCCTACATTCCCTTCAAAGGAGGATTTAGGCTGCCCAGTAATTTGTGTGCCTTGTGGTATCTCACCTTTGAGTTGGTTGTGAGACACGTTCATGTAAGACAAAAACGAGAGTGAAGATGCAGCTGTTGAAGCAGCATTCTGTAGCAGCACCAGATGGGAGTACTTCAGAAGAGGACGGGTCAGCTGGTGGGCTTGAAGCTTGATGGGCTTTTTGGAGTGGATCAGTCCAAGCAAGAAAGGACGTGATAAGCACTCAAAGGAAGGGCTAGAGGATATCTTGGAGAAGATTTACTCGAGCTAGGATCTTTCCTTATACTTAGCAGAAGTTTAAGGAAAGTGAATCTACTATGGAGATTTGAAGAATATAGCGAATCTCGCATGAGTGGAGGCCAAGGCTAGGTTGAGCCGCAGGTCATTGGGTATAAACTGGTGTGTTTAAGTCGTGTAAGAGCTTTAACACAACTAGAGCAAATCTTAGCAAAAGGGATAAGGGTTTCAAGTAAAAAGAGATCTTGTATCAAGGGCTAAGGGTAGAGAGAGGTTTACGATATCAAGTGTGATTCGTGAACAGGTGAGGCTAGGATTGGGTTGAGAGTGATACGTGTAAGTATTCTAATCAATCAATACTAGTGGTCTCATTTGAGGAAACCCTGTGTGTTGTGTTCTTATTCAGAACTATTAGTGTGATTGTTCTGAAGCAGTAGCTACTACATTGTCAGAGAGGGTCTTGAATCCATGAGGAACAGTCCCTGAGAGTTGGTTGCTTGATAGGTCCAAAGACTCGAGCTTGCGCAGATTGGAGAGAGACAGAGGAATGTGTCCTGTGAAGGCGTTGTTCGATAAGTTGAGTGCAATCAGTGCCTTGAGAAACCCGATGGATTCAGGAATTTGTCCTTCAAGTCTATTCCCAGGAAAATCAATGGTGGCATAGGAAGTAAGGACTCTTTCTCGCTCCATGTATAAACCTTTGTATTGCAGATATATAGAATCCATATATTCATAGTAAAATAAACCGTAAATATTCTTCTCATCTTGCATATATAGACCCCCCTCTTCATTCATCGTGGGTGATGATGCTTTCCAGTTCTCAAAGTAACTTGGTGACAAGCTTCCAATAAAATTATTATCTGATATCTCAAATATCCGCAGCTCTGGAAATCCGAGAGGGCCTTGTTGAGGAGGAGATATAGGATCGAAGAATTTGTTTGAACGGAGGGTGAGGACTTGCAAATTCGGTAAAGCTTTGAGCCAAAATGGAAATGTGTATTTGATTCTATTGTTGTCCACACTGAGAAACTTGAGTGATGAGCAATTAAGAAGTGACCTTGGAAGCTTTCCGTTTAGTCGATTGTAGCCAATGTTGAGTGTGCGGAGAGAACAACCAACATAGAGCTCGTCAGGGATACTTCCTTCCAAGTTGTTCTTCCGAAGATTCACAAACGTCAAATTACTCAAACACTGAGGAATTGGACCGGTGAAATTGTTGTAGCTTAGATCGAGAACAACAAAGGAGCTTATGTTGCATACTGAAAGAGGTATCTCTCCTGTAAAACTATTAGTAACAGCAACGAAGACGCTGATAGAGAGTGGTAGATTAGGAAGTGCTCCTTCAAAACGGTTGGATGACAAGTCCAATATCTGCATCGACGAATTTGCTATAACTTTGGACGAACCTTCGAAACCATTCAACGAATTATGTGCAATATTCATTGCGCTGAGACGAGGAAGGCTCCATAACCATTCTGGGATTTTCCCATTGATTCTATTGTTGGACAAGTCTATAATATTCAAATTCTCAAGGGTCTTTATGATGTTTGGGAACTCTTTGATGCCACATTGCTTCAAGAGTAACACTTCCAAGGTTAATGGGATATCTGAATCTGAACTTAAACTAGTGGGAGAAATACTATTACCAGAAAAATCAAGTAACGACAAAGATTTGAGAGAGGAGAGGAGACTTAAGTCGATAGGGTCACTAGTGTTTAGGAAAGAAAGGTCGAGTTGCTTGAGGTTAGTGAGCTTTGAGATAGGCTCTATGATTTTTCCTTCAAAATAGTTACGCCCAATGTACAGACGCTCCATAATATATGGCAAAGAGGAGTTGGAAACTTTAATAGAACCATTGAAATGGTTATCACGCAAATCAATATATGATAAGAGAGGCATAGTGAAGAGAGAAGATGGTATGGGTCCAGAAAATTTATTGGTAGCAAGTATAAAACCGGAGAGGTTGGTTAGATTTTGTACAAGTGGGAAACTACCAGTGAATTGGTTTTTGTCAATGAATAACTTAACTAAATAGGTTAGGTTGCTAATTGTGGTAGGAACTTGACCGAAAAAGCCATTAGAGGTAAGAGCCAAGATCTCTAATTTGTTGAGATTACCAAGCTCTGAAGGTAGTTCGGAAGTGAAGTTGTTGAAAGAAAGATCAAGGTAACGAAGATGATGCAACTCAAAGAGACTAGTATTGGGATTTAAACTTCCAGAGAAGTGATTATAGGAAAAGTCTAAAAAAGAGAGATTGGTTAGATTACGTACAAGTGGGAAACTACCGGTGAGCTTATTTTGGGAAAGGTCTACGTAAGTAAGCAAACCTAAGTTACTAAATGAGGAAGGAACTTGGCCGAGGAAACCATTGGAGGAAAGATACAAGGCCTCTAACTTGTTGAGATTGCCAAATTCGGAAGGAAGTGAAGATAAAATGAAGTTGTTTCCAGAAAGATTAAGGTACCGGAGATGATGAAACCTGAAAAGACTACTGTTGGACTTTAGAGTTCCTCTTAGGCAGGCCCGGAGTTGTAGCTTTGTGACCGCACCAGTCGAGTTATCGCACCATACTCCATTGAAGGGGTCACTATGGTTGCAACCAATAGTATCAAACTCGTTCTTGAACTGTGTGAAGGCTTGGATCTGGCGGGGACCACAAGGAACAAGATTATTTATAACAGCGAAGCTTGAAGGAGAGAGACAACAAAGTAAGAGTAGAAAGAAAAAAGGCAAACGCATGAGCGACATCGACATGGTCGTCTTGAGCGCTTTTAAGTAGAATTATTTTGTTTTGAGGGAAAGAGATAGAAAAAATTGGTATAAATAAGGACATGAATTAGTTTTGCATTGACTAAGACAACTTGACTTAGAAAAGTTAGAGGTGGCTTATGAAGTCTTCGTATAGTGGCTAGAAGAAAAGTGTAAATTTTGTTTGAACGAATCATTTGTATTGGACTATCACGTCAGTTTGAAATTTCTCACATACAAAATTACTAGGCCTGGGCGCGGATCGGATATCTGAAAAAATTATAGTATTTGTGATTCGATTTGTTATTCACGGATATTAAATTTTCCGATTTGCTTTGCTTTGAAAATTTTAGATATTTGGAGTTACGGATATCCGGATTTTTTTCCGGATATTTGCGGATATTCGGATATTTGTTTTAACTGAAAAAAACGAAAGAAAAATATTTTATTTTTTCAAAAAGTTATTTTTCAGTATAAATTTTAAACTAATTAGTGAAAAAATAATATAAGTTAGATAATTTTATTTGATATAACTAAAAATAAAATGAAAAGTGAAAGAAAAAATGGTGGACTACGAAACATTTATTATTATTTTTAGATAAAAATATGAGACAACTGATTTACAAAATTAGTAACTACGTAAATTTACTATAACTATATCCGTTCAATGTATTGAAAAGGTTAAAAATGCAAATATATGTTGTAGGTATATCATATTATATGTACATATATGTAATTTACGGATCGGATCGGATATTCGGATTTTTAAAATTAGTATTTATGATTTGCTTTGCTTTAGACGGATCGTAAATTTTACTATTTGCTTTGCTTTGATTTATAACGGATATTCGAATTTTTCGGATCGGATCAAAACGGATCACGGATCGGAGCAAATCTAACGGATAATTTGCCCAGCCCTAAAAATTACCATAACGACAGACATATTTTCTAATATTGGGCAAGTGTGTACTGTACTCAATGCTTTGAACCCGACATACATTATCTTTTTGTATTTTAGAAATTTTTGAATAAAAACACTAAAAACTTTAAAGGGTATAAAACATGTTTTTGAATAAAAACACTAAAATATTTAACCTGATTTTTAAAAAATTTCTTGCTAAAAGTTATTTAATATTTTTTGGTTTCAATTTTAATTAGTCTTACTACGGTCGGAGTATTAAACTACCTTTCACCGATCATAATCAACGTTCAGTCATATCCCTTTTTACCAACCCACCTCTCGTTAACACTTTATTGATTTTCCTTGCACTTTCCGATTTTCGAGTACTATTATTACTTGTATGAATTTTCTCAATCTTTCTTCTGAAAGTAAAGTGAAATGAGTTTCTCTCCTCTTTCTGCGAAACCATGAGAATGTATATTTGAGAAAGGAAATGGAAATTAAACTTAACGTTGCTTAAGTTTCAAAAATAAAAATTGCTCTTTTTTTTTATTCCCATTGTTATCACCATAAAACCCGAAACAACTTGTAGCCTAAGCAACTCCAAAGCACATGGAAATAGAACAGAGCATTAGATAAAGGGAAGATATAAGATAAACATAAGGAAACTGCTTCATTACACAACGCCACCGACTAACTGATAAAAATTGAAAGATCAAACACAAAGAAAAGCTTCAACACAAGACTAACAACTACTTGACAGATATTGAAAGATCAAACTCAAAAGCGAAACAATCCTAACGGTTTTGGCGCATATTCAGACAAATTATCTTGAGAAGCCACTCCGGCTTGTATGAAGCAATGACTTGTGCTATCGCCAATCCAAGCAAAAATCCAGGCCCATACCCTATTGCCACACCTTTCCAGTTCAACACTCCTTCCTCTTCTTCCACAAAATGTTGTGTAGGTGGCGCATTAGTCCCAAAACAGCTTTCCTCGAGAGGAAGACCACAAAGCCCTGCATTCCCTTCGAATGATGATTTAGGTTGTCCGGTAATCTGTGTGCCTTGTGGTATTTCACCTTTGAGTTGGTTGTGAGACACGTTTATGTACGCCAAAAACGAGAGGGCCTTGAGTCCATTAGGAATAGTCCCTGAGAGTTGGTTGCTTGACATGTCTAGTGACTCGAGCTTGCCCAGACTGGCGAGTGACGGAGGAATGTGGCCTGTAAAGGCGTTGTTTGATAAGTTGAGCGCAATAAGTGCCTTCAAAAGACCGATGGATTTAGGAATTTGTCCTTCAAGTTTATTCCCAGAAATATCAATGGTGGCAGAGGAAGTAATGACCCTTGCTTGCTCAGATAGACCTTTGTATTGTAAATCTATCAGATCCATATATGCATAGTAAAGTGTATCTTTAATCGTCTTGGCATGTAGCATATAGAGACCTCCATCTTCATTCATCGTGGGTGATGATGCTTTCCAGTTCTCAAAGTAATTTGATGGCAAGCTTCCATTAAACTTATTATCAGATATCTCAAATATTCGTAGCTCAGTAAACCCGAGAGGACCTTGATGAGGAAGAGATATAGGACCATAAAATTTGTTTGAACGTAGGATAAGGACTTGCAAATTTGGTAAGGCCTTGAGCCAGAATGGAAATGTGTCTTCGATTCTATTGTAGTCCACAGTTAAAAACTGTAGAGATGAGCAATTTAGAAGAGATCTTGGAAGCTTCCCCGTTAGTCGATTGTAGCCAAGGTTAAGTGAGTGCATAGAGGATCCGACATAGAACTCGTCCGGAATACTCCCATCAAAGATGTTATGGCGGAGGTTCACGATCTTGAAGTTAGTCAAACATGGAGGAATTGCACCAGTGAATTTGTTGTAGCTTAGATCAAGAACAACAAACGAGCTTCTGTTGCAGATTGAAACAGGCAACTCTCCCGTGAAATTGTTACTACGCGCCGAGAAGGTGTTGATAGAGAGTGGTAGATCAGGAAATGCTCCTTCAAAATGGTTTATTGACAATTCCAATATCTGCACCGAAGAATTTACTATAGTTTTGGTTGAACCTTCAAAACCATTCAACGAATTATTAGCAAGAAACACCAAGTTCAAACGAGGAAGGCTCCAAAACCACTCGGGGATTTTCCCATTGATTCCATTGTCAGATAAGTCTACAAACTCTAAATTCTGAAGGGTCTTTAAAATGTTTGGAAACTCTTTGATGCCACATTGCTTCAAGTATAACACTTTCAAGGTCAATGGGATGTCTGAATCTGACCTTAAACTGGTTGGAGACATACTATTACCGGAAAGATCGAGGTAGGACAATGATTTGAGAGAAAAGAAGAGATTTAAGTTGATCGGGTCGCTTGTGTTTAGGAAAGAAAGCTCGAGTTCCTTGAGGTGGATGAGCTTTGAGATAGGCTCTAATATTTGTCCTTCGAAATGGTTAAGCCCAAGGAACAGGGTCTCGAGACTAGATGACAAAGAGGAGTTGGGAACTTCAATCGAACCCGAGAAACTATTTCCACGCAGATCAATATATGATAAGAAAGGCATAGTGAGGAGAGAAGAAGGAATGGTTCCCGAGAAGTGATTATCAGAGAGTTGTAAAGAGGAGAGCTTAGTTAGATTTTGTACAAGTGGGAACCTACCAATGAGGTTATTTTGGGTAAGGAAAAATCTGCTTAAATGGGTTAGGTTACTAATTGTGGGAGGAACTTGACCAAAGAAGCCATTAAAGGCAAGAGAGAATGCCTCTAATTTGTTGAGATTGCCAAATTTAGAAGGAATTTCTGAGCTGAAGTTGTTGTAACTGAGATCAAGGTAACGAAGTTGACGCAACTCAAAGAGGCTACTGTTGGGATTCAAAGTTCCAGAGAAATGGTTATAAGAAAGTTTTAAAAAGGAAAGTTTGGTTAGATTTCGAACAAGTGGAAAACCACCAGTGAAACCATTATTGGAAAGATCTAATTGAGAAAGCATGCTTAGGTTATTAAAAGAAGAAGGAACTTGGCCGAGAAAGCCATTGGAGGAGAGAGACAAGACCTCTAACCTGTCAAGATTGCCAAATTCGGAAGGAAGTGAAGAGGAGACGAAGTTGTTTTCAGAGAGATCAAGGTGACGAAGATGATGAAACCCGAAAAGGCTACTGTTGGGCCTTAGAATTCCACTGAGACAGGCCCTTAGTTGTAGCTTTGTGACCGCACCCGTAGAATTATTGCACCATACTCCGTTAGAGTAGTCACTATGGTTGCAACCACGAGTATCAAACTCGTTCTTGAACTGCGTAAAGGCTTTAATCTGACGTGGACGGCAAGGAACAAGACCAACCACAGGAGTATCTAAAATGAGGAAGCTTGAAGGAGAGACACAGCAGAAAAAGAGCAGCAAGAGAAAATGTAAACGCAAAAGCGGTCCCAACATTGTGGTAACCATGAGATAGAACAATTTTGATTTTAAACAAAGAGAGAAAGGATTGGTATTAATAAGGACATGACTTAGTTTTTCATTAACCAAGACAAGTTGACTTTAGATAAGTTAGAGGTGGCTGAAGTCTTTGTATTGTGGCTAGTAGAAGAAATCAACGTTAGTTAATTTTTTTTTAGCGTATAACTTGAGTTGGAATTGTAAAATTTATATGAGACCAGTTTTTCTTTTTAATTAAGTGCGGAAAGGATAAAGCGATAAAAATTAAAGAGATGACACAAGATTTAACGAGGTATCGATTGGTTTGAAACTCAAACCAACCCCTAATCCTCAATTGCAAAAGATATTATTAGATCACTTCAAGAAGACAAAAACAAGATAGACTAAAACTGTAAAACCAAGTTTTAATACATCTATCTTAAAAACATGAACTAAGGTATTTAAGTAAATCTGAAATACTCCCTCTTAATCATGGCTGTCTTCTTCTTGTGGAAGTCTTTGCTTAGTGATCCTCACACGAACAGCAATCTCTTCACAAGGTAATCTCTGACAAACTTGAGCAGCTTACGCAATAAGAACTGTTTTCTTTATCTCTGTTTTAACTGAAAAGCACAAGTGTACTAGAAGAAGACCTTGACCAGCTTCTTATCAAGAGACACGACTAACGTCTCTTTTCATTAAAACCTGCAACGTCTCTTTCCTTTTCTCACATAAGGAAAGAGATCAACATTAACTTGATATGAACGTTAGAGAATATAATATTGAAGAGAAAGGAAAGTCAATATCACACAATATCAAGACTTCCCAAAGTACAAATAATGATAATTTTGCAATTAATAAAATTCATAATTATATCATTAATCAAAAACGATTTCCAGAATTAATGATTCAACATTCTCCCCCTTTTTGACTAACTAAGAGAAATACCAAAAACAACTTAAGATTCCAATTTAAACTAGAGAGAAACTACACTAAGAAGAGACTAATCATGGAAGTGCCAACACTGGTTAACATTTGAAACAGAAGCTTCCGATAATGAGTCTTCTAGTTTTCTCCCCCTGTATGAACTTTGTTAGTCAAAAATAATATGATAGAACAAAACCAAAAATATGACTTAAGCTAAGTTGAGAATGCAAACCGTGCTGATTAAGCTCAGAGAGAAGAGTAGAGAAGCGCGATTTCATTTTCTCACAGTCATCGATAGATTCTTGAATCTTGAGCTTTAGACGATTGATAAGAGACGCTTCTGCTTTAGCTCGTTCTTGAGGATTCTCTGGGAGATCATTGACTCGATTTCCCATTGAGAGACGCTTGTTAGTGCCAACAGAAGCAGGAACATTAGTGCCAATATCAAGACTTCCCAAAGTACAAATAATGATAATTTTGCAATTAATAAAATTCATAATTATATCATTAATCAAAAATGATTTCCAGAATTAATGATTCAACAGGAATATCACATCAGTTTGAAAAAACAAAAACAAAATTAGCATAACGTTAGACATATTAGACACGTCTGTGGATTGAAGAAATGGGTAGCCAGTGCTTTGCAAAGAAGTCATATCTAGTATTTTCTAAAAATTAACATTTGTATTGTATTTTAGATTTTTTGAATAAAACTTTAAAAATCGTTTCTAACTTGATATATTTTTTCGTTTTAATTCTAATTAGTCTTACTATTAAATTACTTTTCGCCAATGATAATTGGGAGAATTACAAATATGCCACTTTTGAAAATATTTTTTTCAAATATGCCACACTTAAAAATTTATTGCAAACATGCCACTTTTTATATAAAAAGACAAAATCATTAATTTTTTTTTACACTCTCAAAACTCATGCTCTAAACTCTACTCCCAAAAAATAATAAAAGTTAAGTTAAAAATGATAGTCATGCAAAAAAATTCAAACAATGACATGAAGTAGCATATCATATCACGAAAATTCTCACATGATATAATTAACGTTCTATCATCCCTTTTTTACAAATGCACCTTTTCTCGTTAAACACTTTATTGATTCTCGTTGTGGCCTGATAGTGAAATTGCACTAAATTTTTTTTTTTTCTTTTTCGTTGTGGCCTAATAGTGAAATTGCACAAATTAGAGAAGACTTAGTCAAATTTCAATGATGATTTACCATTGATTGGTTTTTAATTTCGAGAAGACTGAGACAAAATTTTAAAATCAAAGACTTTAACCACCATGTTTCCCTATCAGTCAAGTACAAAGAAGACAAACTTATTCTTGACAAATTTGTGTAGTCACCGCTTTATGTTTCCATTACTAAAAAAATCGAAAAATATGTGTGAACACATAACGAATATTCTCAATCTTTCTTTTCAAAGTAAAGTGAAGTGAGTTTCTCCTCTCTTTCTGCGAAGAATCGTTGTTGGATCAAACACATGATGGTTTTGATCCTCTGCTTTTATGCTTTCTTCTGTACAAGTCAAGCCTAGTATACGTTATAATTAGCATATCAACAAAGTGATGGTTTTGCTTCGTTTAGTAGGTCTCTGTGCTCTCTTCTATTTGTTGAATTGTTTTTGTTAACTGTTAAAGACGTTTCAGAGTTTAGACAAATTTTCTGTCGTGTGCAGATTTTTAGTCTTGGCAATTACGTTGTAATCCTGTGCCTTTTCTCACTCCTCTGTTTCGTGTTCTGTGTAAAGTAACTGCTTCGTTACACAGATCAGTTAACACAAATTAAATGCAATACGGAAATAATCTTAACGGTTTCTAGGTTTGACGAGTCACTCAAGTGAGTATGAAGCAATCACTAGCTTGTGCTATTGCCTATCCAAATACCCCTCAGAGAGCATACTCTATATAAAATCAACAAGACTTTGTCAAAAATACAAAATCAAAGACCACTTAGAGTTTGGAGGGATTTGAGTTTCAGTGGATTTTTATATGATTTTGTGTGAATTATGTAATTTATTATAAAATCATATGCAACAACCACCACAAGGAAAAACTTCAATACAAAATTAACAAGTAGTTGACAGACATTGAAAGATCAAACTCAAAACCGAAACAATTCTAACGGTTTCTGCGATTCGTCAGACCAGTTATCTTGACGAGCCATTCTGGCTTGTATGAAGCAATGACTTGTGCTAGTGCCAATCCAAGTAACACTCCAGGCCCATACCCTATTACTACTCCTTTCCAATTCAACACTTCATTATCTTTCTCTTCTTCTTCCTCATGTTGTTGTGTAGGTGGCACATTAATCCCAAAGCAGCTTTCTTCGAGAGGAAGACCACAAAGCCCTGCATTTCCTTCAAATGACGATTTAGATTGCCCAGTAATCTGGGCGCCTTGTGGTATTTCACCTTTGAGTTGGTTGTGCGACACGTTTATGTACGCCAAAAACGAGAGGGCCTTGAGTCCACTAGGAATAGTCCCTGAGAGTTGGTTGCTTGATAGGTCCAGTGACTCGAGCTTGCCCAGATTGGTGAAAGACAGAGGAATATGGCCTGTGAAGGCGTTGTTGGATAAGTTGAGCGCAATGAGTGCCTTCAAAAGACCGATGGATTCAGGAATTTGTCCTTTAAGTCTATTCCCAGAAAAATCAATGGCGGCGAAGGAAGTAATGGCCCTTGCTTGCTTCATAGATAGACCTTTGTATCGCAAGTCTATAAAATCCAAATAACCATAGACAAATGGACCATAAAATTTCTGATATAGCATATAGAGACCTCCATCTTTATTCATCGTAGGTGATGATGCTTTCCAGTCCACAAAGTAATTTGGTGGCAAGCTTCCAGTAAACTTATTATCAGATATCTCAAGAATCCGCAACTCAAGAAATCCGAGAGGACCTTGATGAGGAGGAGATATAGGACCATGGAATTTGTTCGAACTGAGGAAAACACCTTGCAAATTCGGTAAAGCTTGAGCCAGAATGGAAATGTGTCTTCAATTTTGTTGTAGTCCACGCTTAGAAGCCTTATGGTTGAACAATTAAGAAGAGACCTTGGAAGCTTTCCGTTTAATCGATTGTAGCCAAGATCGAGTGTGTTAAGAGAGGAACCGACATAGAACTCATCAGGAATACTTCCATCCAGGTTGTTATGCCGAAGATTCACTATCTTGAAGTTACTAAGACGGAATTGCACCAGTGAAGTTGTTGAAACTTAGGACAAGAACATCAAGCGAGCTTCTGTTGCAGATTGAGAAAGGTATCTCTCCTGTGAAATTATTGTCCTTGGTGGAGAAGAGGTTGATAGAGAGTGGTAGATTAGGAAGTGCTCCTTCAAATCTGTTGGATGACAAATCCAATAACTCCACCGATGAATTTACCATAAGTTTGGTCGAACCTTCAAAACCGGTGAATGAATTATTTGCAATGAACACAGAGGTAAGAAGAGGAAGGCTCCATAACCACTCAGGGATTTTCCTGTTGATTCTATTGTTGGACAAGTATATAAACTCCAAATTCTCAAGGCTTTTTAATATGTTTGGGAACTCCCTGATGCCGCAATCCGAAAAGACCAACAACCCAAGGTTCCATGTGACGTCTAAATCTGACCTTAAACTGGCTGAGGATATAATATTACCAGAAAGATCAAGGTATGACAAAGATTTGAGAGGGAGGAAGAGACTTAGGTCAATCGGCTGGGTTGTGTTTAGGAAAGAAAGGACGAGTTGCTTGAGGTTGATGAGCTTTGAGATAGGCTCAATGATTTGTCCTTTAAAATGGTTATCCCCAAGGATTAGACGCTCGAGACTATATGAAAAAGGGGAGTTGGGAACTTGAATAGAACCAGTGAAATGGTTTTGACGCAGATCAAGATAGGATAAGAAAGGCATAGTGAAGAGAGAAGAAGGAATGGTTTCAGAAAATCTATTGGTAGCAAGTACTAATTGGGAGAGATTGGTTAGATTTTGTACAGTTGGAAAACTACCAGTGACTTGGTTTGTGTTAAGGTCCAACTTAGATAAACGGGTTAGGTTACTAATTGTGGGAGGAACCTGACCGAAGAAGCCATTAGAGGCGATATTCAACAACTCTAATCTATAGAGATTGCCAAATTGAGAAGGGATTTCTGAACTGAAGTTGTTGAAAGCGAGATTAAGGTAACGAAGGTGGTGCAACTCAAAGAGGCTACTGTTGGGATCCAAAGTTCCGGGGAAGTGATTATAGGAAAGGTCTAAAACAAAGAGGTTTTTGAGATTTCGAACAGGTGGGAAACTACCAGTGAGCTGGTTATGGGAAAGGTCTAATTGAGAAAGCATGCTTAGGTTATTAAATGCAAACGCAAAAGCATTGTGAGATTTAGAAGAAGAAGAATATTACTTAAGCAAAGAGACAAAGAAGACTAGTTTGTAGTTTAGCCATGGATGAGTCACTAGTCTTATAGATGTTCACCGATAAGTCATTGGTCGTGGTGCTTACTATAAATCTTCCTAGTGATATATTTGACTTGGATTTAATTACTTTAAAGTCAAATCTTAATGCCACTTAGATAATGAAGTCAAATACACGTTCGTTTATTTTTTATCTAACGTACAACTTGGATTGGAATATGCCATCAGTTTGAAATTTCCACCTTCACCCAAAGCTAGAGAAACTAACTGAAATGGCATAACTTATTTGTATTTTAGAAAAGACTTAATCAACAATTCAAAAATAAAGACTCTTTCTCAGTCTTGCAGAAGGAGTCAAGGACCATACAAAAAAGACGAAACAATTAATTTGTGTAATGGTAGGTTTTAAGTTGGGGTGCTAAATAATTATTTTATTATAAATTGTGTTGGAATGAAAATAAAAACCCAAAAATAATTGATGTTGTTTTTAGTAAGAGTCTCATGTAATAAAAAGAAAAGAAAAATAGAGGGAAAAAAAATTAAATTGAGCTTTTGGCTGAGACAGTCTTTCGGAGGAGAGACTTCTCAGCCGGTCTCTACGGGCTACGTGGCGCAAGTCCTGGAATTCGATTGATATGGTTTTGAGTATTGATTTTTTATTTTTTCTGAAATTTTGGAGATTTGGGTATTTTTATCAAACGAATCTCTTCAAATGTGAACAATAGATTTGGCAAAAATATGGCAGAAGTGAAAACTAGAGCCGACTTAATTGTTTTTTTTATCATGCTTTTATATGTTTTTTGCATTCAACGTTTTTACGGATTGTAATATTACTTTTTTTTTATAATCATCTATTTTTATATATGTACTACTTTGAATATTTTCCATTTTGCAAACATTAAAAAAAAAAAATTTATGAAACCGACACCGGTCTTACCGTTGGAGACAGATTTATTAGCAGTCTCTTATTGAGTCTCAAACAATAAACTAATATTAAAACTAATACTAAAATATGTTTTATGAAACTCCAAAAATCTCACCAATGTGCATGCTCTTATTGGTAGTTGCTAAAGAGGGATGCTAAATAAAAAAAAAATTATGAAATTTAGCCTATGCAAATTGACAAACATAATCATCATTTCAAAGTTAACAAATAATCTAACCGAAATATAACAAATAAAAGTGTCTTAAACCTTAAAATTAAGCATATGATTTTTAAGCAATTATTGTTTCAAGGGATATACAGTAAAAGTATGTGTGTGATCCCTAAATTTAGTCTGCAAATGTCTTCTGTTTGAAGTACTTGCTTAGAGTAACACGCCTCGCATGGACATCATCTTGAGAACAAACCAACTAAGTAATCTTCTGCCGCCTGCACAGAATAATATTGCCACTAGTAGCCTTGGGATTTCGGTTTTCGGTTTTTTCGGTTAATTCGGTTTTTGGAAAACTTACCGAAAATAACCGAACTACTATTCGGTTCGGTTCGGTTCGGTTTTCGGTTTTTCGGTTTTTTTTTTTTAAAACCGAATAAACCGAATAATTCGGTTTTTTGTAAAATTTTCGGTTTATTCGGTTAATTTTTGGTAAATTCGGTTAATTCGGTTCGGTTCGGTTAATTTCAAAATTTTGGTATAATCCGGTTAAAATCCGGTTAAAATCCGGTTAAATCCGGTTAAAATTCTAGAAAAAAATTTTAAAAAAAATAAAATAAAATTATTCGGTTAACCGATCGGTTATCGGGTTCGGTTCGGTTCGGTTAACCGAAATTTTAAAAAAATCATACCGATCGGTTAGTGTACAGTGAATCGGTTCGGTTCGGTTCGGTTCGGTTCCGGTTCGGTTCCGGTTCGGCAGTTCGGTTCGGTTATTTATCCCAGCCCTGGCCACTAGGTAGATCAGTCATCAAGTGAAAATGACAACATGTGTAGAGTGTGTGTGTGTGTGGCTCTCTCTGTTTCTGTATTCAAACTTTCATATCAAAGATAACTTTCAAGGATTGGTACCTCTTGGATAGCTACAATTCATATGTCCAGGCAAAACAAAGTCCAAGCTCTCCATAAGCAAATGTCGAAATCATACATTTCTACCAGTAGCTGGTGAAGTTGCAGGAGTTGTTGCAATATCACAAAGAAAGAAGTTTACACACACAGCAAAAGAGTTTATGAGGTCTAGTCTCTCTTAACAAGGCCTCTTGCGTTAATGACACAAATTAAAGCATTTAGCAATTTGAAAAAAGATGTGCAAACTTGTATGATCTACCGTGTCAAAATATGTATTCTCGGCTTCATGTTTCAAACACGCAAAAGAGTAATAGAAGAGTACCTCTCCTTTTATGTTGAACATTTCACCAGTGATAAAACCGCGTGCTCGTGCGCGGTTGGACTTACAGTCTGCAAGAGTCATCAATGCAAGTGTTAGACGGCAAAGAAGATTATACACTAAACATTAAAAATATCTCAATACTGATCTATATTCATAAGAAGAGAGGGGTTTAACTGTACCATGTATTTTTATTCTTTGATGGTAAGCAAGTCAAGAGAAAGATCAGATATGGACACCCATCCATCTGTATGCCACTTGAAGTAATGCAGGCGTGTCTTGAGAAAATTGAAAAAAAAAAAACGCAAAGAAATCTTCCTAAAAATACTACAAGTAATCAACGCAGACGCAATTTTCATTGATTCAACTAAAATGATTTCACAATTAAGCTTTCTAAATAGAAGGATAGCTGCCCAAATCTACGCATATAGAGAGAAGAATTCCAAGATTGAAGAATTACATGTATCACAAACTCAAATAAAATCAACTATTTAAATACAATTACGGCTTGATTTCATCACGGAAGAACCCTAATTTCGATTGCATCACAAATCCCCAAATTCATTCACATGCAAAAACCCTAATTCAATTTCTTATTTTCAGTTTCATGAAAACCCAGACAAATACACTACGAACTACACACGGAATCAAAGAAAACTTACCAAGGACTTCGATCGATGAACTTCAAACATCAATTTGAAAATAAATCCGATTGATTCATTGAAATCGTATCTGTTTTGATACCTGCTGTATGCTATTAAATCCGAATGCTATTAAAAAAATCAAGACACCTGCTGGGGATGTTGTTGATTCGCAGAAGGATATGAAGATGGTGGCCGAGTCACATTTTCATAATTTTTTAACATTAAAGCCTGATAATTATCGAGGTATTACGGAGGAGGAGTTGCAGACTTTACTGAATTTTCAGTGTGATGTTGAGGACGCTGAGCGTTTGATAAAGGAAGTAACAGACAAGGAAGTTAAAGATGTTCTCTTCGCAATGTCATCCGATAAATCTCCGGGTCCAAATGGCTATACCGTGGAGTTCTTCAAGGACTCGTGGCACATTGTAGGTAAAGATTTGGTTGTTGCTGTCCAATCTTTCTTTTTGACGAGTTTCATTCCGAAGGGGGTTAATACCACTATTTTGGAATTGATCCCAAAGACGAGTCAAGCTTTAGAAATGAAAGATTATAGACCGATATCCTGCTGTAATGTAGTTTACAAGATTATTTCAAAAATCCTGGCAAATCGGCTCAAGAAACTCCTCCCGAAGTTCATTTCTCCTAATCAATCAGCGTTCGTTAAGGATAGATTGTTCATGGAAAATGTGCTGTTGGCCAGTGAGTTAGTGAAGAACTATCATAAGGATTCGGTTTCTCCTCGAAGCGCAATGAAGATTGACATCTCCAAAGCGTTTGACTCAGTTCAATGGCCTTTCCTCTTCGCCACGTTATCTGCGCTTAAGCTACCGCAACAATTCATTCGCTGGATAGAGCTTTGTGTCACCACGGCATCTTTCTCAGTCCAAGTCAATGGGGAGTTAGCGGGCCTGTTTATGAGTGAACGAGGGTTGCGTCAAGGATGCTCATTATCTCCGTATTTATTTGTAATCTGCATGAATGTTTTGTCAAAGATGATCGATAAAAGAGTTGCTGTTTGTACTTTTGGTTATCATCCATATTGTAAAACATTGAGACTTACGCATCTTTGCTTTGCGGATGACTTATTGGTTTTCACGAATGGGAGAAAACGTTCGATTGAAGGGATTTTGGAGGTTTTTAAGCGGTTTGCTGAGGTCTCGGGATTGAACATTAGCCTTGAGAAATCTACTCTTTTCATGGCTGGTGTGATTGATAGAGATAAGGAGGAGATTTTGGAAAGCTTTCCATTTGCTGCTGGTTTATTACCGGTTAGATATCTCGGGCTTCCTCTATTGACGAAGAAAATGACGGTGGATGACTATAATCCTCTGCTAGAGAAGATCCGATCACGAATAGGGATGTGGAGTGCTAGGCAACTCTCTTTTGCAGGCCGTTTACAGCTCATAAATTCAGTTATTCGCAGTCTCACGAATTTTTGGATTTCGTCCTTTCGGTTGCCATGTGCTTGCATCAAAGAAATTGATAAGTTGTGTGCAAATTTTCTTTGGTCGGGCCCTGAGTTAAATTCTAAGAAAGCCAAAGTAGCATGGAAGGATGTATGTCTACCTAAAGAGGAAGGAGGTTTGGGAATCAAATCGTTAAAAGAAGCAAACAAGGTATCGTGTTTGAAACTTATTTGGAGAATTGTGTCATCTAACTCTCTTTGGGTGCAATGGATTCGGATTTACCTTATTAGGAAGGGCTCGTTCTGGTCCTTAAAGGAGAGCAGCTCACTCGGTTCTTGGATGTGGAAAAAACTTCTAAAGTATCGGGACCTAGCTGGAACGTTCGTTAAAGTGGACATCCGAGGCGGCCATAACACTATGTTTTGGTATGACTCGTGGTCTCCCATGGGCAGATTGTTGGACATAGTTGGAACGAGAGGTTGTATCGACTTGGGTATTCAACTCTATTCAACAGTCGCTGAAGCAGCCACTCGACGGAGAAGAAGGCATCGAGTGGAGATCTTAAACAACATTGAGGACCAGCTGGACATGTTCCGTAGCATAAGGCAGTCTGGGCAAGATGATGTTGTGCTTTGGAAAGGTAAACGGGACACATTTCGACCATGTTTCAATACGCAGGAGACATGGAAAGCTATTAGAGAGGCACAACCACATAAGGACTGGTATAGAGGTGTATGGTTCCCTAAGGCCACTCCAAAATACTCTGTTCTTGTGTGGATTGCTACTCTGAACTGTTTGAGCACCGGTGATAGAATGTTGTCTTGGAATGTGGGAATTAATCCCATGTGTGGTTTGTGCAATGATGATGTGGAAAGCCGTAATCACCTTTTCTTTGAGTGCTCTTACTCAAAAGAAGTGTGGGAAATGCTTGTGAAACAGCTACTAGGAGATAAATTTGCATTCGCTTGGGGGGATGTGATGAAACTCATTGTGGACAACACTTTACCAAAACCGGCCTTGTTCTTGGTGCGTTATGCATTTCAGGTGGCAATTCATACGATATGGCGGCAGCGTAACGGAAGGAGACATGGCGAGCCTAGTATTCCTTCTCTTCGTCTTGCCTCAATGATTGACAAAAGCATCTGTAATCGCATTTCGACGATTAGAGATGATGGAAAGGGAAGATATGCATCTTTCATGGAAATTTGGTTTGCCTCAAGATGAGCAATCTTTGTAAAAATTTCGTTAGCTTTTTATTTAGAGAATTTTCTTTACAAACAAAAACGTTGCGATTGTAAAACCGATTTTTGTATCAATTTTACATATTTTTACAAAAAAAAAAAAAAATCGTATCTGTTTTTTTTTTAATTTCAGAAGATGGCTATGGGATCGAGAGAGAACGAGAGAGAAAAGAAAAAAATGCTCTGAATGAGCAAATAAATTTTTTTTTTCCTTTTTGTATTTTTCCTTAGTCAACTACAAACTGCCACGTATCCATAAGAAACAGATTCTTCAGATCATATAATAAGCACCGGTAGTTTAATTTTAAGCACCTCATTTTCTTATAAAAATGTTTTTTGCCACTAAGAATCCCACTAAATACTGCCTATAAACATGCTCTTAACATGACTTTTAAATCTCATATTACCATCGTGTCCTCATATGCTCCTCATAATCGTTGTTGGATCAAACACATGATGGTTTTTTGATCCTCTGTTTTTTGGTCAAGCCTAAGCATATATCAATAAAGCGATGATTTTGTTTCAATTAGATTTTCATTTTCATTCTATTTGTGGAATTTTTGTCATTTATTGTGAAAGACGCTTCAGATTTTAGACAAATTCTCAGTCTTTTGCATATTTTCAGTCTTGACAAATAGGTTGTGGTGTGATCCTCTGCCTTTTTCCCACTTCTCTGTTTCGTGTTCGTATGTAGAATTAGGTTTTTTCTTATCTTTGCACCATCGCAATTCGCAAAGTAAGGGAAAAAAATAAACGAGAGCATTGGATAATAAAGGTATAAGATAAAATACATAACGAACTTCTTTATTACACAACGCAACAACTAATAGACAAAGTTTCAAAAAAAAACATATTACAACTAATTGATAAACATTCAAAGATCAAATGCGAAACCGAAATAATCATAACGATTCCACTCCAACGCTTCGCTGTTTTGTCTTGGATTCGCATCGCTCTTTTGAAGGTGTAGTTTCAATTTTATGTCTA
Source organism: Draba incana (assembly GCA_963576765.1). NCBI lineage: Eukaryota > Viridiplantae > Streptophyta > Magnoliopsida > Brassicales > Brassicaceae > Draba > Draba incana. The sequence goes on along the minus strand of OY755214.1, from coordinate 4,298,027 downwards.
TGTCTTGTTGTTTGATTTTGCAATAATGCATCATTTTACCTACTAACATCTTCGTGGATTACAAAAAAAAAAAAAAAAAAAAAAAACATCTTCGTGGATTAATTGTTACTTATTGGATCGCTCTAACCTTTAATTACTAAACCCTAAACCCTTAATTAGAAAAAACAAAAACAGAGATGTATACTTCACTACATAAAATTCACAATTCTTACTTTATTGAAAAAGAAATGAAACAAGCATTATTCATATAAAGATACAACAAACACAAGATCAACATCTACTTGACAGACATGGATCGATCAAACATGAAACCAGAAAAGATCTTTTAACGGTTTTTGCCAATTATCTTGACGAGCCACTCCGGTTTGTATGAAGCAATGACTTGTGTTATTGCCAATCCAAGCAACACTCCAGGCCCATACCCTATTGCCACTCCTTTCCAGCTCAACACTTGTTCTTCGTCTTCTTCTTCGTCTTCTTCCTCATGTTGTTGTGTTGGTGGCGCATCAGTCCCAAAACAGCTTTCCTCGAGAGGAAAACCACAAAGCCCTTCATTCCCTTCGAATGATGATTTAGGCTGCCCAGTAATTTGTGTGCCTTGTGGTATTTCACCCTTGAGTTGGTTGTGAGACACGTTTACAAAAGCCAGAAACGAGAGGGTCTTTAGTCCATTAGGAATAGTCCCTGAGAGTTGGTTTCTTGATAGGTCTAGTGACTCGAGCTTCCCTAAATTGGCGAGAGACAGAGGAATATGCCCGGTGAAGGCATTGTTAGATAAGTTGAGCGCAATCAATGCCTTCAAAAGACCAATGGATTCAGGAATTTGTCCTTCAAGTCTATTCCCAGAGAAATCAATGGCAGCATAGGAAGTAAGGACCTTTGCTTCTCCCATGGATAGACCTTTGTATTGTAAATCTATCATATCCGTATAGGAATATTGAAGTATCCCGTACGTATCTTTATCATGTAGCATATAGAGACCTCCATCTTCATTCATCGTGGGTGATGATGCTTTCCAGTTCACAAAGTAACTTGGTGGCAAGTTTCCAGTAAACTTATTATCAGATATCTCAAGTATCCACAACTCAGGAAATCCCAGAGGACCTTGATGAGGAGCTGATATAGGACCGAAGAATTGATTTGAACGGAGGGTGAGGACTTGCAAATTTGGTAAAGCCTTGAGCCAAAAAGGAAACGTGTCTTCAATTATGTTGTTGTCCACACTTAGAAACATTAGAGATAAGCAATTAAGAAGAGACCTTGGAAGCTTCCCGTTTACTCGATTGTAGCCAACATCGAGTGTATGAAGAGAGGAACCAACAAAGAACTCGTCAGGAATACTTCCATCCAAGTTGTTATGACGGAGGTTCACTACCTCGAAGTTACTCAAACATGTAGGAATTGCGCCGGTGAAGTTGTTGTCGCTTAGTTCAAGAACAACAAGAAAGCTTCTGTTGCAGATTGAAAGAGGTATTTCTCTAGTGAAACTATTACTACCCGCAGAGAAGGTGTTGATAGAGAGTGGTAGATTAGGAAATGCTCCGTCAAAACTGTTGAATGACAAATCCAATATCTGCACCGATGAATTTACCATAATTTTGGTTGAACCTTCAAAACCAGTGAACAAATTATTTGAAAGAAACACAGACTTCAAAAGAGGAAGGCTCCATAACCACTCGGGGATTTTTCCATTGATTATATTGTCGGATAAGTCCATATACTCTAAGTTCTCAAGGAGCTTTAAGATGTTTGGGAATTCGCTTATGCCGCAACCCGGAAGAATCAAGGCCCCAAGGTTCAATGGAACATCTGAAGCTGACCTTAAACTAGCTGGATATATACTATTACCAGAAAGATCGAGGTAGGACAAAGATTCGAGTGAGGAGAATAGGCTCAAGTCGATCGGGTGGCTTGTGTTTAGATAAGAAAGGTCAAGGATTTTTCCTTTAAAATGGTTATGCCCAAGGTACAAGAACTCGAGCATAGAGGAGGCAGAGGAGTTGGGAATTTTGATATGACCAGCAAAACGGTTGCCATGCAGATCGAGATATGATAAGGAAGACATAGTGAGGAGAGAAGAAGGAATAGTTCCATATAAGTGATTATCAGAAAGTAGTAGAAGGAAGAGGTTAGTTAGATTTTGTACAAGTGGAAAACTACCGGTGAGCTCGTTCGCTTGAATGTACAAATGGGTTAACATGGTTAGGTTACTAATTGTGGGAGGAATTTGACCGAAGAAGCCATTAGAGGAAAAAGACAAGACCTCTACTCTATTGAGATTGCCAAATTCAGAAGGGAGTTCGGAACTGAAGTTGTTGAAAGAGAGATCAAGGTAACGAAGCTCATGCAACTCAAAGAGACTACTGTTGGGATTTAAAGTTCCGGAGAAGTGATTAAAGGAAAGTTCTAAAACAGAGAGGTTAGTTAGGTTCCGTACAAGCGGGAAACTACCGGTGAGCTCATTTTTGGAAAGGTCTAAATAGGAAAGCATGCCTAAGTTATTAAATGAGGAAGGAACTTGACCTAGGAAGCCATTAGAGGGAAGAGACAAGACATCTAACCTGTTAAGATTGCCGAACTCAGAAGGAAGTGAAGAGGAGATGAAGTTGTTTCCAGAAAGATTAAGGTAACGGAGATGATGCAACTTGAAGAGACTACTGTCGGACCTTAGAGTTCCACTTAGACAAGCCCTGAGTTTTAGCTTCGTGATTGCACCCGTCGTATTATCGCACCATACTCCATTGAAGGTGTCACTGTGGTTGCAACCGCTGGTATCAAACTCGTTCTTGAAGTGCGTAAGAGCTTGAATCTGGCGTGGACGGCAAGCAACAAGACCAACAACAGGATTCTTCATAGTGATGAAGCTTGAAGGGGAGATACAACAAAGTAAGAGTAGCATGAAAAAATGCAAATGCACAAATGGCCTTAACATTATGGTCGCCATAAGATTAAGAAGAACAATTCTCCTTAAGCAAAGGGACAAAGAAGACTAGTATGTATAATTAAGTGTAGTTTAGCAATGGAGCTGTCACTTGTCTTACAGATGTTCACAGATAAGTCACTAGTAGCGGTGCATACTAAAAGTCTTCCTAGTGATATCTTGACTTGGAGTAAGTCTTCCTATAGTGGGATATTGAGACAAAAGGTCCAAATGTCACTAAAATCGTTGGTTGATTTTTCTGACGTAAATTTTAGATTGGACTAACCTCAGTTTGAAATTTCTCCCATATGTTTAGAATTACAACAAACCAACTTAGCATCACGACGGACTAGTTGCAGCTTCCTCTTCCAAGATCAGAAACATTAATATGTTCTCTGATTCTCAATCTCGCGTGATCAACGAGTTGATAAGCATCTTCTTTGACATTCGTTGTCTTAAGAGCTCTTTTTTTATCTATCCGTTTTATGTGTGTTCCTCGTGTGGCTAATAACCTCGCGGATACTCTAGCTAAATCAGCTATAAGGTCTTCTAGGCCTATGATGTAAGGATTTTTAATCAATGTTTCGAGTCCGTTTTAATCAATGTTTCAAAAAAATAAAATAAAATAAGCATCACGAGTCACGACGGACACAATAAACATGTTTAATTAGTATGTATTACTATTATACTACTTCACTCCGATAATCATGTTCACTCATCCATTTCAACCAAACCACTTGTCTCGTTAAAACTTTGTTCAAATTTTTATTTCTCTTTGAATTTTCTTGAACTATTAGTACATTTAATAATTTGGAGCCTTACAGTGAAATGACATTAATTTTGTAAGTGGATTAGGGAAGACTTAGTCAAGTTTTGAAGAATATATTTAGCTATGGTTTGAGACTCTTTCTTTACAAATCAGTTTGACAGTTTCCCTATCAGTCAAGCACAAGAACCATACAAAAAAAGTCATTTACTCTTGAGAAATGTGTGTAGTCAATAGTCACCACTTAAAATTTCTGTTTTTTTTTTTTTTTTTGTCATCTAACTTTGAATTTAACGGTCAAACGGCAAATTAGGATCAGAGTTACAACTTAAAACAGCTTGAACAAGGATAACAACCATCCCTACTAAACCAGTACCCCAAAAAACAGAACCACTGAGGCTAAACAAGCCAAAGGGTCAGACAAGGTTAACTATTAAATGAAATAATATTTGTTAATAAATAAGGAACTTTCACAAAATAAAAAATATTTTTAAAAGAACTCTCTTTATTACCATCATGGTACCCTAAACAACTTGGAGCCTAATTAGCAACTTTTAAAAAAAATATTTATTCCGAAGCAAATGGAAATTTATACATAGAAACACCCTTGCATTCTCATAATTACCACTGCATTATCATTTTCTCCTCATAGCCGTCGTTGGATCAAACACATGATGGTTTTTTGGATCCTCTGCTTTTTAGCCTACCTATGTACAAGTCAAGCCTAAGAATATAATCGAAGTGATGATTTGGTCTCTTTTCTTCTATTCGTGGAATTGTTGTTGTTCACTGTTAAGGACATTTCAGAGTTTAGAAAAAGAGAAAATTGTCGTATCTACTATTTTTCGGAAATGGACTTTCCGTTTCTACCATTAAAGGAAATGTCTTTCATTTCCTACCATTTTGGACAATTGGGTGAAGCAAAAATGACTATATTACCCTGTACGCAAGTGGAGTGAGATGGCCTTGCGTGGACTTATGGTGGGGCATGTGACAGAGGGTAAATGACTTTATTTGGGGTCATGTGAGAAGATGGTGATAGATATTACTTTACTTCTCACTTTATATGTTTTTATTCTCTTTTTCTTAACTCTTCTTTGTTTTTTCTTTCTCTTATTCTCTTCTTTCCAATTAAACAATAGTATTTGTTAAACTTTCAACTTCAGTTGTCCCCCGCAAAAACGTGATTTTATTGTTCAATATAATGCATATGCATACTTCTATGATAAGTTGTCTATTGCATGGACATCTTCTTCTATTATCTATTATGTGATGTCAACTAAATTGTGTTTCCTATCTACGCATACGTTTGAGATAATTTGTCTGACACATAGATATTTTCTTCTGTTATGTGTTGTCTATTAAGTTGTGTATTCTTCTATTGTCTACCGCAAAAACATGATTTTTGTCCACGTATAACGCATATGCATACTTCTATGATAAGTTGTCCGTCGCATGGACATCTTCTTCTATTATGTGCTGTCAACTAAATTATGTTTCCTATTTACGCATAGGTTTGAGATAATTTGAATGGCACATGGATATCTTCTTCTGTTATGTGTTGTCCATTAAGTTGTGTATTCTATCAAAAAATATGTTTGAGATACTTGTCTACAACATGGACATAGTAGACATACATGAAGCAATGTATCCACGAGAAATGCAAAATATGAACAATATTGATATTGTAGCAAGAGAAGGTGTACATGTAGTGGACTAATGTTACATACATATAAAACATACTCATTACATACGTATTTTCAAAATAATACACATGTCCACCGTAATATATCTTAGAAAAAAACAAAGATTATAGTCCACAATATAGACAAATCTCTTAATAGAAAAGAAATTTAACTAAAATGATGCTAACAAAACATGTTTGACAAAACTTGTCTATCACATGTTCATGTCAGTTTAAAATAATACTTCTTGCAAATTATGTTTGAGATATTTGTCTACCGCATGGACATAGTAGACATACATGAAGCAATGTATCCACGAGAAATGTAAAATATGAACAACATTGATACTGTAGTAGGAGAAGAAGTCCATGTAGTAGACTAATGTTAAATACATATAAAACATACTCGTTACATACATATTTTCAACAAATACACATGTCCTTAGTAATATTGCTGAGAAAAAATAGAGATTATAGTCCACAATATAGACAAATATCTTAATAGAAAAGAAATTTAACTAAAATGATGCTAACAAAACAGTTTAAAATAAGCGAAGAACAAAGAACATCTCTATACCTTGTTGTAGTGGCGACGAATTGATCGAGATTTTCTTTAATAAAAAACTAGATCTAACGTTTTTCATGTATTAATTCTCATAAATAAAAATACCAAAGAAATGAGAGAAGAAATTTTATTGTAGTTGTTAGAAGAAGTTTGGAGAGAATATATGGAATGAGAAAGAAAAAATTGGAATCACCATTTTCAAAACATTCTTTTTCTTGAATCTTAGTTCGTAAGAGAGAGATAAGGAAATAATAATTGTGAAATAGAAAAGGTGAGAAGAAAAAGAAAAGATGAGAGAGGTTTAGAAACTGTGATAGAGATAGTTCTGTTGTGTTCAATAAGCTGACACAACACGTGCACCAAGATATTGCGTGCGAGGGGTATATTGGTAATCTCAGGTCAACGATGGTAGGCAAATGAAAGAAGTTTAAAGAAATGGTATTTTCTTATATACCATTTGCAAAAAATGGTAGAGAATGTAATTTTCCCTTAGAAAAATTATCTGTCGTTTGCAAATTTTTAGTCTTCACAAGAATGTTGTGATCCTCTGCTTTCTCTCACTCCTCTGTTTCACTTTCTATGTATAGAATCAGATTTTTCCTTGTCTACGTATCAACAGATCTATTTTATCATTTCTGTTAGTACAAGTGACATTCCTCTTATGTATGGTCCGTATGGATTCGTTCGGCTTTGGTTAACGTCTATTCTGCATTTGGAAATTAAGGTTTGTTGTCAATTACTCTTTGAAGTTTAATTTTCGTTTGTATTGAAGTATTCATGGATGTATGTCCGATTAGAATTTTCATTGTTTTTTCATTTTATTCTTTTTGTTATTTTTTTTTTTAACTGAATATAACTAGTGCAACTTTAATTCAAGCTAGTGTTTTCCTTACAATTTTTTCTTTTCTTTTAAAAACCATTTATCAACAAGTCTCCAACCAAGTCACCATTGCTCCTTCGTATCTTGTGTCTCCCATCTCTCAAATTGACGATAAGCTATTCCTAATTATGTTATGTATCAATGTTTTTTGGTTCTGATTCTTGGTTGTCAATGACTGCTAGAAGATAATTTTGTCATATTAATTGTTTGATTCGTCATTCAACGTGATTTTGCAGTAATGCATCATTTTACCTCTTAACGTCTTCGTGGATTGTTACTGATTGGAACCCAAAACTCTACTAAACCCTAAACCCTGAAGCAGAAAAAAAAACAGATATGTATACAGACATGCCTACTAAGAATTCACCGTTCTTACTTTATTGAAAAGGGAAGTAAACAAGCATAATTCATATAAAGATACAACAAACAGAAGGAAAAGCTTCAATACAACACCCACAACTACTTGACATACTAACGGCTTTTGCGCTTGTTCAAACCAATTATCTTGGCAAGCCACTCTGGTTTGTATGAAGCAATGACTTGTGCTATGGCCAATCCAAGCAAAACCCCAGGCACATACCCTATTGCCACTCCTTTCCAGTTCAACACTTCTTCCTTTTCTTCTTTGTCTTGTTCCTCATGTTGTTGTGTAGCTGGCACATTAGTCCCAAAGCCAGCTTTCATCAAGAGGAAGACCACAAAGCCCTGCATTCCCTTCAAAAGACGATTTAGGCTGCCCAGTAATTTGTGTGCCTTGTGGTATTTCACCTTTGAGCTGGTTGTGAGAAAAATTTATGTATGCCAAAAATGAGAGGCTCCCAAGTCCATTAGGAATAGTCCCTGAGAGTTGGTTTCTTGACAGATCTAGTGACTCGAGCTCTATAAGATTGGCGAAAGATGGAGGAATAGGGCCAGTGAAGGCGTTGTTGGATAAGTTGAGTGCAATCAATGCCTTCAAAAGACCGATGGATTCAGGAATTTTCCCTTCAAGTCTATTCCCAGAAAAATCAATGGCCGCATAGGAAGTAACACTACAAGAAAACATGGGGATTTCCGACGGCCAAAACCGTTGGAAATCCGTCGGAATAAGGGTGTTTCCGACGGATTTCCACCGTCGGTTCTATCTCGTCGAAATTGAAGATCCGTCGGAAATTTTCGACGGATCTTGGTATATCGGAAATCCGTCATAAATCCGTCGGAATTCGGATTCCAACGGATTTATGACGGATTTCCGACGGATTCCGTAACCGTATACCGGATACGGTATACCGTATCCGTCAGAAATTTCCGACGGAATTACAATTTCTTTTTTTAAAAAAAAATTCTCTGGCGGAGAAAATTCCGGCGCATAATTTTCTACCGGAAAACTTCTTTTTCTTCTTCTTCTTCTTCTTCTCCTCCTCTTCTTCTTCTCTTCCTCCTCTTCCTCCTCCCCCTCCCCCTCCTCCTCCTCCTCTTCCTCTTCTTCTTCTTCTTCTATTTCTTCTCCTCTTCCTCCTCCTCTTCCTCTTCCTCCTCCTCTTCCTCCTCCTCCTCCTCATCTTCTTCTTCTCTTCTTCTATTTCTTCTTCTCTTCCTCCTCCTCCTCCTCCTCTTCTTCTTCTTCTTCTTCTTCTTCTTCTTCTTCTTCTTCTTCTTCTTCTTCTTCTTCTTCTTCTTCTTCTTCTTCTTCTCCTCCTCCTCCTCCTCCTCTTCCTCCTCCTCCTCTTCTTCTTATTCTTCTTCTTCTTCTTCTTCTTCTCCTTATCCTCCTCCTCCTCTTCCTCTTCCTCCTCCTCCTCTTCCTCCTCTTCCTCCTCCTCCTCCTCTTCTTCTTCTTCCTCTTCTTCTTCTTCTTCTTACCAATTAAGAGAATATGAGCGGTCTAAAATTAGAACATATTCCGTCGGAAATCCGTCTTTTCGATGATCACGATGTATTTGGGCGGGATAAAATTAGGGTAAATTCCGACGGATACTGTATCCGTATATGGGATATTTGGTATATGGTATACAGTTACGGATTTCCGACGGATTTATGACGGATTTCTGATGGATTCCATAACCGTATACCGGATACCGTATACCGCATACTGTATAGCGGATTTCTCGTATACGGATACCGTATCCGACGGAATGTAAAATTCAGAAGTTTGTCGGAAGTCCAACGGATATTACGTCCATCGGAAATCCCCCCGTTTTCTTGTAGTGTAATGACCCTCGCTTGCTCCATAGATAGACCTTTGTAGTGCAAATCTATAGAATCTGTATATGCATATGCCATTATCCCGTAAGTATTTTTCAAGTGTGTCATATATAGACCTCCATCTTCATTCATCTTGGGTGAGGATGCTTTCCAATTCACAAAGTACGTAATTTGGTGACAAGCTTCCCGTAAACTTATTATCAGATATCTCAAATATCTGCAGCTCAGAAAATCCAAGAGAAGCCTAATGAGGAAGAGATATAGGACCATAAAATTTGTTTGAACTGAGGGTAAGGACTTGCAAATTCGGTAAAGCCTTGAGCCATAATGGAAATGCGTCTTGGATTCTATTGTGGTCGACAGTTAAAAACTGTAGAGATGAGCAATTTAGGAGAGACCTTGGAAGCTTCCCGGTTAGTCGATTGTAGCCAACGTCAAGTGTCTGGAGTGATGCACCAGAACTGAACATGTCTGGAAGACTTCCTTCCAAGTTGTTCTTCCGAAGATTCAAAACCGTCAAGTTACTTGATATATCATGGTTTTTACCCAGTTTAAGCCATGATATAAGTCCATGTTTTAGAGTCTTTTGGTGTTTTTGGTATTGTTTTAGAGTCTTTACAGGTACAAGGATGATTAGAGCTTAAAAGATGTTTACTAGAGGTTTCAGAGCATTTCGGAATGAAGTGGCGAAGATGCAAGTTCGGATTGAAGTTTCAGAAGCTATGTCGAGCGACGGGCCAAGTGTGTCGCTCGACACGATGAGTTGAGAAGTGAAGAACTCGATTTGAAGATTGGTGTCGATCGACACCATTTATGGTGTCGCTCGACACCCTGTTCGTCCAAGCCCAGATTTTCGTCAGAAAAGCCCGTTCGAAGCCTGGAAGTTCCAGATGTTTACTTTTAAGTTTCCAATCCAAATTGTACTTCTAGAAATATTTTTTCCAAGCCATTGTTTAGGCGAATGCTTTTCTTTTATTGAATTACTTAGAATTTCTCTGAATAAAATCATGTTTTCTTCTATGATCTTGTCTGAGTAGTTCTCTTGTTAGGTTTAGGGTTTTCAAAAGTGTTTGATGAATTGTTGAATCTGATCTGATTATTAGGATAATATCTTTAGAAGTTCTTCATCTTGACATGAGTTTATTGCTGATTTTAGCCTCGGGAACTGAAATCTGATCTAGGGTTTATTAATAGAAACGACAGTTTTATTGATTAACTTGAACTAGTCTTTGATGAGCAAAATTCCTATTCGCAAAGGGATTTGGTCTAGGTTTTGTGAACAATTATGCCTGATCTTTAATGCTTGTTTAGATTTATAGGATTCGCAACGACAGTTGGTTTTCTAGGATTTAGACATAGAAAATATTCGCAGCGACAGCTGGGTTGTTTTACTTTCGTGTGCATGTTCATGAACTGAGCTTAATATTCCTAATAACTGATTTATTTGCAATTCTGATTCACTGGAGATTTCCATGTGCCTAACTCTTTCTTTAATTGATTTCACAACTGAATCTACTACTTTGTTTACTTTGATTTACTTGCATTCTCTTTATTTTGCCTAGTTTAATCCGAATTTATTTAATCTATTGTGTTTCCTTGACTCTCTGTGGAATCGATAACCCTAAATACTGCAATTGACCTCTTAATTTGAGAGAGTTTAGCTCTAGGGATAATTTGAGCTCATCATTACTCTGACATTTAGGAATTGGACCGGTTAAATTGTTGTATGGCAACACCAGATGCGTGAGAGACCGACAATTGCATAGTGAAATAGGTATGCTCCCTGTGAATTTATTGCTCATTGCAGCCAAGATGTTGATAGACAGTGGTAAATTAGGAATTGTTCCATGAAAACAGTTTTGCTGCAAATCTAAATACTTCACCGATGAATTTACCAAGATGCCCGTCGAACCTGCAAAGTCGTCAAACGAATTATTTGAAATCACCACTGAGCTCAAACGAGGAAGGCTCCATAACCACTCGGGGACTTTCCCTTTGATTCTATTGTTGGACAAGTCTATATACTCCAACTCCTGAAGATTCTTTACTATGTTTGGGAACTTGCTGATGCCGCATTGTGATAAGCACAAGATCTCCAAGTTCAACGGAATGTATGAATTTGAACTTAAACTGGCTAGAGATATACTATTACCAGAAAGATTAAGGTAGGACAAAGATTCGAGTGAGGATAATAGGTTCAAGTCGATTGGGTGGCTTGTGTTTAGGAAAGAAATGTCGAGATGCTCGAGGTTGATGAGCTTTGAGATAGGCTCTAAGATTTGTTTTCCAAAATGGTTAAGCCCAAGGTACATAAACTCGAGCTTAGATGTGGCAGAGGAGTTAAGAACTTCAATTGAACCGTGAAAAAAGTTTTCACGTAGGTTAAGATATAAGAAAGGCATAGTGATGAGGGAAGAAGGAATGGTTCCAGAGAAGTGATTGTCATAAATTTCTAGAGCGGAGAGATCAGTTAGATTTTCTACAAGTGGGAAACTACCAGTGAGCTTGTTTTTGTCTAGGGATAACTCGATTAACCGGGTTAGGTTACTAATTGTGGATGGAACTTGACCAACGAAGCCATTAGAGGAAAGAGAAAGGAACTCTAGTTTGTTGAGATTGCCAAATTCGGAAGGGAGTGAGGAAGTGAAGTTGTTGTAACTGATTCTAAGGTAACGGAGGTGGTGCAACTCAAAGACGCTATTGTTGGGATTCAAAGTTCTAGCGAACTGATTATGTGAAAAGTCTAAAATTGTGAGCTTGGTTAGATTTCGTACAAGTGGAAAACTACCGGTGAGCTTGTTTAGGGAAAGGTCTAAAAGGGAAAGCAAGCCTAACCTATTAAATGAGGAAGGAACTTGGCCGAGGAAGCCATTAGCGGTAAGATACAAGACCTCTAACCTGTTTAGGTTTCCAAATTCGGAAGGAAGTGGAGAGGAGATGAAGTTGTTTCCAAAGAGATCAAGGTAACGAAGATGATGCAGCCTGAAGAGGCTACTGTTGGATTTCATAGTTCCACTGAGCGAGGCAGGCCTTGAGTTGTATCTTTGTGATCACACCCGTCGAGTTATCGCACCATACTCCTTTGAAGGGGTCACTGTGGTTGCAACCGCGAGTATCAAACTCGTTCTTGAACTCCGTAAAGGCTTGAATCTGGTGAGGACGACAAGCAACAAGACCAACAACTGGATTTTTAAAAGGAAAGGGTATAGTCCTTGAAGGAGAGACACGACAAAAAAAAAGCAGCAAGAGAAAATGCAAACGCATACGGAATTCCGACATGATGGTCGTCGTGAAAACTTTAATTTATAAGAAGAATAATACTTTGGGTGTAAGAAAAGTTAGAGAGAAGATTGGCATATATAAAGGGGAATACAAATGGCCTAAGAGCCATGCAGATCATGAAGTGAAATCCACGTTCGGTTATTTTTTTTCCAGCGTATAAGTTGGATTGAAATCACATGAGTTTGAAATTTCTCACATATGTTCAAAACTGGAGGTATCAAATTTAGCATAAACGACAGACACGTTGGATACGTTAGTGGAACTATTGGACAACGTGACTAAGGGGTGACGTTATGGTTTACCTAAAAGCATGAGCATTGGAGATCCCTCGGGGTCTGAAGTGTGTGTTCTTATAATATAAAATTATTAAAATGGTTGTAAAAGGAAGAAATAGAGTGTTTTTGTGGGGTATCTATATATATAAAGTTAGTTTTGCTCTCTTCTCCTTAAGCCACCTCATCATCTATATCATAAATTCTATTTCTTTTTTGTAATTTTAAATTTGATTCATAAATTAATTAACAATTATAAATATGGTTTTAACATTAGAGAAAGAATTTGAAAAGTCATCATGTTATGCCAATATATAAAGATATCTATATAGTTACTAGATTAATAACACGTTTTATAAATGTTGTTATATTTAATATATTTTACATTTCATATATGTTCAGTTAGGTTAAATTATAATTGCAAATATTATAAAAAAATCTAAAATATCAAAAGAGTCATAACAATTTACAAACAACTTCATCTATAATTAAATCATATCGCAAAAACATAATTTGCTACATCTAAATCCAAAAAAAATTGAAAGTATCCTTAAAACAATAAGGGTAATTATACATAACATAAATAAAAATAAGAAGAGAAAGTATCGTTTTTTCTATGAAAATATTAAAATTATTTACAAAATATAATATAAGTTTAAATAATTAGGAACGTAATGTTTTGTGATTTTATTTTTATCAACTAAGAAATTTTAAATACAATTATAAATGGAGGAGAAATCTCCATGCTGTTAAGCAACTGAATTTGTTTTTTTGATAAAAGGTGTAATTAGCATCTTAACTGAAATATTTTAGGTACAATACGTGGTAAAATTTTAAAATCTGAATATTTCACATTATTTATTTTAAAATCATGGTCATACTATATATTATAATATAAATATTTAATTCAGTAAAGTTGCATAGCAAATTTTTACAACCAATTTATAAAGCAAAATATAGGTTGATAAAAGTTACATTTTATAAAGAGAAAATAAATTAAATTTAGCTATACTTAAAATAATTATTTCAATTATACATAGTTAAAGGGGAAAAGAGAACAAGAGAAATTAATAGGTACTCAAATTAGAAATATTTGCCCCAAAAATATTATAAGCTTAAAAAGTTAAAGATTTTTTTTGTGATTTTCTTTTTAACCCAAAAATAGAATGTAACTATAAGAGCATGAGGGCATATATGGAAAATCTAAATACTTTTCACGCGAAATAGAAAAATTCATATGTAAATATAACATATATCATGTAAGAATGTCTTGAAAACAATAGAAAATTAAATTACTAAGTCCTTGTATGAAAAACAAACTCATATTTTTAACTTTACAAATACATTGTATTTTTAACTTTACAAATACATTGTATTTTTAATTTTAAATCACTAACTTTTTATTCAACAAGTAGTTTCATATTAGTAATATTACTAATCAAAAGTCAGAGTAAAAAAATCTAAAAACTTAAAGAATAATGAAACTTAAATTTACGTAAAAGTGTATTGATATATGATAAATAGAAAATAAAATGATTTATGTTAAAATAATAGAATATTTGTACATTAAAATACTATAATTTGTAGATAAGATATATGAAAATATCAATTTTATATATGCAACTAACAAAGTTTTAAACAATCATATACCTTTTCAAATAGTAATCAATAATGTTTAATTTTATATTCATGCAATATCATATAGATAAGAGAAAAACACTAATTCATTTCAAACCAATCACTATTTTTTATTTCTAAAACATTGATTGGTTTTGTTATATATAATTGTAGAAAGCTACTCGCGTGTAGCGCGAGCCAATTCTAGTATTGAAATATAAAATTAATAAAATTTGAGTAAAGAGAGTAGAGAGTGTCTAAAAGGAAGAGAAAATGTCTAAAATTAGATATTTTGGAGAGTGTTTTTAAAAGAAAGAGAGAGTGTTTAAATATAAAATTAATAAAAGTTGAGTAAAAGGATGAAAGAGAAAGTATAAAGTTGAGTAAAAAGAAGAGAAAGTATGTGTTTTAATAATTTTATATGGCCTTAAGACACAATGGTGTCTCCAATGCACATGGCCTTAACAGATGGTTAACCCGAACACTACGGTAAATATGATCTAAATTTTACAGCGTCAGAGATTCGAAGGCACAATTTACTAATTAATCGATACTGATACTACACATGTCACGCACCAATCGCATCATCAGCTAAATGTCTACACCGAAGCTTTTGTGTTTTTTGTTGAACTAGGGCATAGTCGCTTTGTGGGCTGAGCAGGCCCGGCCCTGAGTAGAAGCAGATGAAGCATGGACTTCCGGCCCAAAATATTTCATGTAATTTTCGTATATAACTAACGGCTCCAAAAAAATTTTTTACATATCAGTGGCCTCAAACTTTTTTTTTGCTTACGGCCTTTATATTTTCAGGACCGGCACTGGGGCTGAGCAGCTCCATCCGTAAGATTTTATGGATTTATCATAATTAAATAATAATAAGTACTTGTTACATGTAGAAAAAGATAGTTGAGAGGTTATTCATTGAGAAACTTTGGGAACAGTTTAAAAAAACTCAAATACAATTTGTCACTATATTATTGGTTCACATTTCTTTAAAATTTAAAATTTAAATAAATAACTAAATTGAATCTGAAATATTAATATCATATTCTAAGAGAGACTCTTCAAGTAACCGATGGAGAACACAAAAAAAAATTATAAAGAAAAACAAACAAGCAATAAATAAATAAATGTATTTATGATCTTGCTATTCATAATTTTTGCAAATAAAATGATAGAATTCAACTATCTAAGACGTATATACTAAACTTACAATGTTATTTACACAGTGATGTTTGTTTCCAAAGTTTAACCGCTGTAGAGATTGAATTTTGGATAAGACATTTATACTCATCTTAATACTTTTTGAACTTAAATTATAGTATCAAGTAGAAAGTTTTATATGAATCAAGGGGTTTTTTATCCAAAATATTTATGCATATTTCAATGATTAAAATATTCCTAACTCTCCCGTGTAAGTAACTTGCAGGCAATGTTTTTAAAACCAGACCGGACCGGAGGTCGAACCGGATTAAACCGGGAATCAGTTTCAGCTGGTCCGGTTCGATTCAATTTTAAAACCCAAATATAGTTAGACCGGATATCAAACCGGATTGAACCGGAAAAAATCGGAAATTGGTATCGAACCGGAACCGCATCAAACCGGGTTAATAATTTTGTTACTTAAAGTTTTTTTTTCATTTTTTTTTCTTTTAGTTATAAGTTTTTAACCAAATTTCTTTTTTGAGAAATTTTGAGTTATGTCACTATTGGCATGCCACTTTTCAATTATGCCACTGTTTTAAAATTATTACCAGCGTGTCACTGTTCACTTAAATGAAAAAAAAACAGATTTTTTTCTCTCTCATCTCTCTCACGCTCATCTCCCAGATCCAAATTTTTTTCTCTCATCCAAATTTTGTTTTTTCTCTCTCTCTCTACCAGATCGTCATCATGAGATAGGATTTTACTATCACTGAATTCGATTCTCGTCATCTCTAATTTCACTATCTCTGATCTCTGTCGCGATTTACGCTAAGAAGATTTGAGAAAAAGAGAAGATTTGAGAAGATTTCCGCTAAGATTCGAGCAGATTTAGGAGGAGGAGGAGGAGGAGGAGGAGGAGGAGGAGGAGGAGGAGGAGGAGGAGGAGGAGGAGGAGGAGGAGGAGGAGGAGGAGGAGGAGGAGGAGAAGAAGAAGGAGGAGAAGAAGAAGAAGAAGAAGAAGAAGAAGAAGAAGAATTCAAACACAAACGACTGTAAATTTTCGAGTTTGGGTTAACTATTATGCATTTAGGGTATAGATTTTGGGAGAGGGGATGGCGGTAGGGTTTTGCCTTTACATTATAAAACTGTTAAAAAAATCTTATAAAATTGTTAAAAAAAATTATATTGTTTTTAAAATGTTTAGTAAAACTGTTCAAAAAACCTTATCAAACTATTTAAAAACCGTCTAAAACTGTTTATAAGATTTTTGTAAAATTTTATAAGGTTTTTAAACAGTTTTATAAGGTTTTTAAACAATCTTATAAACCTTTAAAAAATTGTACAAACCTTATAAAAATCTTATAAACCTTTTAAAAACCTTATAAATTATTTAACTGTTTAGTTTTTAATGACATGTAAAAAAATCTTATAAAACTGTTTAAAAACTTTATAAAAACGGGAAAACCCTAAAAATAACTAAAACCCAGATTTGACCAAAAAAACAACTAAAACCCAGATCTGACCAAAAAATAACCAAAACCCAGATCTGAAAAAAAAATTGAATCAAAAGCTCAAATTTGTAACCCAAATCGAATAAAAAGCTTAGATTTATGACCAAAATCCAATCAAAAACTCAAATTTGTAACCAAAATCGAATTTAAAAAAAAAAACAAAACTCATGGATTAAATGTGTTCTTCTTCTTCTTCCAATTCAAAAAATCAAAATCGATTAAAGAAATTTACAGAGATTTACATGGACGAAAGATAATCAAAAATCCTAGATCCATAATCCAAATTCGATTTGCAATTTCAAAGAAGAGAATTTTGTGAGAGGAAAAAAATTTGGATCTGGGCGTGATAATTTTGTGAATAGTGGCATATTTGATTAAATTTTTGTGAACAGTGGCATATTTGCAATTGCCCCTTTTTTATATAAAACTATTGAAATATTAAACTTTGATCATATAAAACATTTTTTTTAATTATGAAACGATTAAATGTTTAGACCAAAATGCTTAAATTTGCTACAATTGGGTTAGTATCTATAATTTAGATTTATTTTGCTATTGGAATTTTTTTTTTCCAAATATTTGTAATAGTTGAAATTTTTTGTTTGATATTTGGAAAGATATGGTCATATAAATAGAAGAAAAATATAAGACCAAAGATATATAAATTAATATTTTTAAAAAACTATTAAATCTGGTTGAACCCAGTTGGACCATATTAACCCACGACCTGATAATTTTTCCGGTTCGGTCGCCGCTTTGGTTTTAAAAACATTGCTTGTATGGTGGTACGCAGATTGAACTTCGATGTCGAGTTATGTCAAAAATCAATAAGTATCATTTTAATTTATTTACTAATTTTTTAATGGGGATAAGAACACGTAAAGCTTTGATTTTATAGAATTTTATATCATTTTTATTACCGTGCTAGATTAGGACCCGTGCTATGCACGGATTTAGTTGTAACCGTCAATTTAATTTTAAAATTATTTGATTATAGATTAAGAGAATAACTTGTAAAAAATGTTGATATGATTATGCATTCAAAGATCCAATTGAATAAAGTGTGTATGTATTTTTGGGGATTTTTATAATCGTGTAATAAATTATTGTTTATAGTATTCTATATTGTGATGCAATATTTAGTGATTAAGTTAGATCTACATTTATTTGCCTATGTATAGTTAAAATGTTATTTGTTTTACAACTATGAAATTTTGGACTTATTATTAAAACTTTTCTTTTTAGGTGCCAAATTTTTTGCATTGGGAATTAAGACCTTTTGAGCCAAACAAATTAACAAATACAACGAACAAAAAAAACATTATAATAGAACTCTTCTTCCAACAATTTAAGAAAAAAACATCTGAAGAATCAAGAATAACTCATCTTGGTCTTCTTTCATGACAACAATTGAGAATGTAGAATAGCTCTTCTTGTCACTCTTGCCACTCGAGAGTCCAATCATTGCATATCTTGCAAATCTGGTCTAAAGAAGAATTCCACAAATCACTTGTATTAGTTGTAGTATGTTGGTTGACATGTAAACGTGTTATGAGGTTAACATATACTAAAAATTTAGAAAAAAATTCCATTATTCTTGTGGATAACCTCTCCTTCCTTATCATTGCAAGCTTCTTTTCCTATGATCTAGCAACTGATGACACAATAATAGGAATCGTTATTTACATCATTTCTATTATGAAATGTATTAGAGAAGGTGAAAAAAAACTTAGAATTCAATAAAAATCTATAAATTTCAAAACAATAAAAATCTTAGAATTTTGTACATTACAAAAAGATTTTTTTATGCTCATCATGTAAATGAGTGTAAAATAATAAATCATTCCGCTAAAACAAATTCAAATGTATCATCAGATTTGGCATTGTAATGCTTCAATGGGTCAAATTCTAATGAAGAAACAAAACAAAAAAGTTATGCGATACAATAAAGAAATTATACACTACAACAATATGATTATGTTTATCATGTTAGTTAATAAATTGAATGAGAACTTACAGATAATTCTGCTAATGCCATTCCGACCGTTTCATGAGATTCGGCATGAAAAGTATAGTGAAACATGTATATGCAATTTGCATCCATAAAAAAAAAAAACCAAAACAGATTATCGACGAAAAATAATGTGAGGACTGTTATTATATAAGGATTTTATGTAAATAATAGGTGAACATTAAATATGATGTTTTCAAATTTTGAATTTTTTTTAATTATAACGTTGTTTAGTGAGTTAGGCTATATTTTTGGAAACAATAATTATATTAAAGATTTAGTATAAATAATAGAATATTGTAATTTGTAATAAATCTCGCAAAAAATTATGTTGAATTATTAGGCTTTAATGCTATTGCCATTAATAAATCTAATAATAGAAAGATGATATTTATTGATTTTATCATTAATTATAAAAAGGTGCAATTATGGGACTAAAAAAATGAATAATGCGTAAAATATGATAATGTAATATAGCTCATAATAAGTTTAATTACTAATTAATTTGTGTGATAAATAATCATTTGAGTGTATTTAATTAATGCTTAGTTTAATTTCTAAATTATTTATTCCGGTGTTAAATTGTTACTTTTATTTAGTTATATGTGTACATAAATTATTATATACCATCTTTCTCTTTTTCGTATTTAACTAAATTAAACCTTAAGGTATAAAACAACTAAAGAAAAGTATTTATTGAGATGTAAAGGAAATTATAAACATCATGACTAAATTTTATATTTAATAGTATTTGTAATGTGTTTGGCAATTGGTTTTAAGTTACCCAATTGATTAGATTATAGTTGTTTGGGAATGAGAATAACTACGGTTAATTAATTGATTTAATCAAATAAAAAAAAGCTGAGAAAAATTCCGGTAATGACACGTAAGCAAAGTGATCACAAAATACTTCTCTTTTAATATATAGAGGATGTGATGAAAATGAAAAGGAGGTAGATAGTATTTATAGGTACAAACTATTATTGGTTTGAAGCCTCCAAAATAGGTTAAATAAATCGTAATAATTAGAAAATTAATGTGAAAATATGTTTTGTTAAAAAAGATTAAAGATTGTGATGGTCAAAGATTTGGTAATTATTGTATAAATTTGATTGTAATAATTTGATAATTTGATTATAATTTGATAATATAATTTGATTATATTGATTGTGTTGATAGTGTGATTGAGGATATGATTTAAGTAAATTACTTAGAAGCATTTCCCTTTTAGTGTGAAAAATAAAATAGAAGTTTTAAAAATGTGTTTGGTAATGAGTGTACAAAAGAAATAGAGAAAAAAAATTTAGAATATATGTAACTAAATTACTTACAAGCATTTCTCTTATTAAAGATTTTTAGTTTGTTAGGTAATTGAATTTTTATTAATCAAGTTACGTTCATTTTGATTTTGAGAAAAATGAATTTATAAAGCGTAATTACCAGTTAAAATGGGATGGCTAAAAAATTATAAATGTTTGACCTAAAAAAAGAAAGCAAAAAATTCAGAAATTTATAGTATTTGTAGTTTGTTTGGTAAAGTAGAGTATTAATCAAGTTACCCAGTTTGTTAAATTAGAGTTGTTTGGGGATTGGATTAAGGTCATCATATAGTGTTTGGAAGTTAGCATAGTAAGAGAATAGAGTGTTTGGATAGTAGTATATGAGACATTAAATTATTTAATAAAAAAGTAAGAAAACTTGTGGGAGTGACACATCATCAAAGTTCACCCAAAATGCTCCTCAAATAATATATAGGATTACTATTGTTTACCATGTTTTCTACTCATTAGTTAGCCTATCCCTTCATTTAATCAAGTCTTGTAAGATCATTTTATTGACATTATTGAATTCAATTCTATACATTATCTGATAACAGTACAAGATTATAACGTTAAAAGTAAACATGTTTTTTAGCAAAAAAAAAGAAAAGTAAACATGTATAGAAACTTAAAACAACCACTCAGAGTAATTATTAACAAAAAAAAAACAACCATTTATTAACCAAGCTTGAAAGTTGAAACTTGGAAACAACCAAAGCAAAACATGAAAACATCCTTAACTTACTAAAACAGTAGTCAGTCGGCAATTCTGGAGATGACACGTGTCTTTCCAATTTTGCTAAATACAATTTTTATTTAAAAACAAAATTTAGTTCCGATTAATCCTCTTTCGAACCCACGATCTCCATTTTTAACTCCCCACTTTCATTCATTCACCATCTTCAAATCACGTTGAGCATCTCCAAACCGTGTATCTCATTAAAATCTGTATTTCTTCTCTCTATGTCCCTCTCTCTCCGATCCCGATTTTTATTTCTTCTTTTTGAATAATTCTCTCTTTAATTCTTTTCAGTGATCGTTTTTGAATTCTCCAATGAATGGCGGTGGAGGAGTGAAAGCATGTTGTATTTGGATAAAATGTCAATCGGCACGGAGAATCATGTCTCGGTGGTTCTCTTCACCGGGGAGAATCAAAGTGAAAGAAAGGGTGCGAGACTGTGACGCGGAGGATGGTCATGGAGTCGCCGACGGTTGTCTCTGACGTCTTACTTGGCGAGGATCAGTAATTCATTAGGCTCACTCAAATTCCATGTTTATCTTCGTGTTTCGACTTCTGTATTTTTTTTGTTCATATTCTTCTTCGAATCAATTATTTGTTTTTGGAGGACCCCAAGGTTATGAGATCGAAAGGAGCGGTTGATGAGAGAATTCAAGAAGATGAGATTAGTAGTTAAAACTAAATGAGGAAACGATAGCAGCAAAAAGGTATGATTCTTCACTACAGTTACATATTGCTTTTCTATATCCATTGTTTGCCCCAGTTACAACAACACCTGAGGTGTTACACCTCTATGTAAAACATGTGATTCTGTTTCCTCTGTATTTTACTATGTCATCACAACTCAAAGATTTATATGTTTGTACTACTCATTGCCCCTTTCTCATGTTCTCTAATTTTGAAACTAATTTCTCTTACATTTCCATGGTAGAGTCAACATAACAAGTATGAAGACCGTTCAAACAAATCAAGTATGGCTTTTGAGTTTTACGGAAGCAACATAACAAGTCAAACATAGTTAGCAACGGTCTTCATTATTGTTTTGTTCTTTTTAACTTATTTATGGTCAATCGTTGTTAACTCATGTTGATGGCATCTCCGTTAATCATATTTGTAAAGTGCATCGATCATGTATTATTAGAGTGATTGTGTAATATTTGATTTAATCTCAACTTTTTCTCTCTTTGGAGTTGCACTTTATAGCAGCAACTTAATCGTGTGTCAAAAAATCGGGTTATGGAGGCGGCAATTAACTATTTCTTTGTTCAAACTGCCAAAAGAGCTTTCAAGTTAGCATGTTTACCGACCACCATCGTCTACTTCGATAACAAAAAAATGTAACTTTATTTCTCATTATTAGAGAAAGAGCCAAACATAGAGGCGATTTTTAAATCCTAGAGTTGTCAAATACAAGAAATCATGTGCCAAGTTTAATTCTATCTAGAATGTATTACGACTATACAGTGTCGTGCCAAGACTTGTAGAGACCTAAGGCGAACTAAAAAACCGGGCCTTGTTAATAATGTTTTAACGGTAGTTTTAAACCATAAAATTAATTAATTGAAAAAAAATGATAGATAAAGTCTAAAACCAACAAGAAAAATCTAAAATATTAACAAAAAAAAATATGGCAAAACTAAATTCTTTTTCTATGAACTCTTTGATCAAACTGATCATAAACAAATTGTTGAACCAACTCTTTTTCTATATATATGATAGCCAAGTTATTCAACTTTTCTTATAAAATAGGTTTAATCATTTAGCAAAATCAAAAGAAACATGAAACAATGAGTAATATTCATATAATGGGAACACTAAATGAGCAGTTGGTGTTTATCATAAAGAGACATGAGTATACCAAAATCAAAATCGATAAAAAAAAAATTAGAAACACACCACTAACATAATATAACTGATAGGAGAAATTTATTTGAAATACAAAATACAAAAAGAATTGGAAAACAAAACACGTGAAATCAAAATCTGACAAATGCTAACAAATAAAAGAAGAATATAGATCTTAGAGTTATAACAGATAAACAATAATACTCGAAAAAACACAAATAATAATATTGAAAGAAAATTTTATAAGAAAAATTTGGAGTTTCAAAATCAGGTGGAGATATTATGGTAGACTAATCAAATTTTGTATAACCATTATACTATGACTAATATTTGAAAAATCGGGGCCCTAAAATTTCTAAATTATTTGGGGGCCCTAGGCGAATGCCTTTTTCCTAAACCTACAGGCACGGCTCTGCGACTATATTGTGTAAATGTATTTTAATTTTGTAATTCATTCATATAATAAGATTATATGAAAGAAAGGAGGCTATTTATAGTGAAACAACAATAATCTCTACAAATCATAAATCATATGCAAGTGTATATTATGGACAATCAAACATTGTTTTATAAAAGTGATGATTACTTAATTTTGAAATATATTTTTAAATTTTTAACAAAAATTACGAAGTTAAAACATGTATAAATGCATATTTAATTATTAATAAATATATTTTTAATAGTGTACGGGTCATAAATTACACTACAAGAAAACAAGGCATTTTCCAACGGAAAAATAAATTCCGTCGGAAATCCGTCTGAAATTTCCGTCGGATTTCAGACGGATTGCGAAGAATTCAAAAAAAAAAAAAAGGAATCCGTTGGAAATCCGTCGGAATTTCCGACGGAATTTAATTTTTTTTATTTTTTTATTTTTTTTTATTTTAAAAAAGGCTTTCCGTCGGAATTCCGACGGATTCCTTTTTTTTTTATCCACGTTTTTTGTTTGTTTATCTATCTAACTTCTTTTGATGGATTATGGAACACTAAAATACGCAATTGAGCTATAAATTGATAACTTATAATATCTAACTAAATGCCGTTTAAACAAAATGCGTTTACTTTTAATATACAAAAAGGCAATATTATAAATGTGGCTTTAGCTAAGTTTACTAGATTGAAGTCAAAAGTATTGAGTAGTTCTTACGAATCCAGAATCGTTTTAGGCCAATATCTATATCCTCATTATATAATTACAACTTTTAAGTCTCAAATCCCAAATGAGATTGGAGTATATTGTTTGATTGTTCTTAATGTTATCAATTGCGCGACCTTATGTATATATATAATTTTGGTCAAAAGGAATTTTTTTAACTTGAATAATATTATCTTGTTTGAAGGACCAAAAGAAGTAGCTGAAAATATCAACATAGTCCGGAGAATGTAGATATGTTTACGTGGGACATATTCTTTTGGGTGTATCTAAATTATTTTAGGATCGCAAACCGGTCTCTGTTGAATGGACAACTGTGTAACAAACAAAAAAAAAAGATTATAATAATTCCATCATCGGAAAACTAACGTTACTGTTGCCTTATATGAATACATGATTTTTTAGTGCTTGGTCATGCACATGCGACCATTTGTTATGTCAGAGCAAAAGGAAGATTTCATCTTGTGGATTATATAATCCCACATGCCTTTTTTAAAAAAACTATACAATAAATTATAGTACCAGAAAAGCATTATTATAGAACCAACTGAAATATATTTTTTTATTTTTTTATTTTAAAAAAGGTTTTCCGTCGGAATTTCCGACGGATTCCTTTATTCTCTTATTTGGGAAGAAGAAGAAGAAGAAGAAGAAGAAGAAGGAGACTTTTAACATAATATGTTGATTCGGTTTTTTATATTTTTCAAGGAATTATGCAGTTGTAAGAAACACTCGAGATTCCCGGTGCTATGCACGGGCATAATACTAGTCATACAATATTTCTCAAATTAAACAGAAACGGACATACACAATTACTAAAGTATCATTTTATTATAACAATAATTAAATAATAATAACAACGTACGATATGCATGAACGTGAGCCTCATTACTCATCAATGATGTCCACCACCACCATAACCGCCTCCAAGTCCTCCTCCACCACCAATGCCTTTACCAATTCCACCACCGGCTCCACCACCGTATCCTCCTCCACCACCAAATCCTCCTCCTCCTCCCAAACCACCACCACCTCCAAGTCCGCCTCCAGCACCACCACCACCATAACCTCCACCAGCTCCACCTCCCAATCCGCCGCCTCCGCCCAAACCACCACCGCCGCCACCACCTAGACCGCCTCCTCCGCCTAGACCGCCACCGCCTCCTAGACCGCCACCTCCTCCGAGGCCTCCACCTCCTCCTAAGCCGCTTCCTCCACCTAGACCGCCACCGCCACCTAGACCTCCACCACCGCCGAGACCGCCACCGCCTCCTAAGCCTCCACCACCGCCTAGACCGCCTCCGCCGCCAAAACCCTTTTTAAAACCCTTCTTGTAAATACCATGCTTGTGAAAGATTGGACGAGGTTTGTGGTAGAATATTGGACGAGGTTTGTGGAAAAAGTGTTTGTCGTCGTTGACCTCTACATGTGCGAATGCAAATTCGGTGACGAGAGCCAAAACAAAGATAAACGCACACACTTTACGGGCAACTAAAGTTACTAAACCCATAATTAATATAATTCCACGAGTTTCTTGTATGATGGATATGAAAGAGAGAAGACTGATGTGTGTCAGTGAAGCTTAAGTGATTGGTCTGTTTATATAGACATATAAAGTGACTCGTGAATGTGTACGTACATAACCGGTTTTGATTGTTTTTTTTTATTTCTTATCAAATCCGGTTTAGTTTAGTAACTTTCTCCATATGACCATATGGTCCATATCCATCAATTGTTCTTAACATTGTAGACTTTGTAACGAATGGTTTTGAATCTGGATTAGTGTCAGTAAACGTATATGCATTCAGAGTTAAAAATCTTGGGATATAACCGTGAGAAAAGGGGAAAACCGGCATCCATTAAACCGGACGGTACAACCTGTAAAAATGCTAAACATATTGGTTGAGTATAAATTAAATGAGGTCTACCTGTCATTGGACAATTTATTTATGTCTGCCAACTGCCCAATTGATCTCATCTAACAGAACAAGAAATATGATACAAATTTATTATATACTAGTATATGTAAGTTATGATTCTTGTTATTGATATTGAAAGAGTACAAGCACTTATATACACAACTAAGACTTGAGGACCAAGTAAAGATAAATGTAAACTATACATAAAGAATAT
This sequence comes from Draba incana, assembly GCA_963576765.1. Taxonomy (NCBI): domain Eukaryota; kingdom Viridiplantae; phylum Streptophyta; class Magnoliopsida; order Brassicales; family Brassicaceae; genus Draba; species Draba incana. The sequence continues at coordinate 4,272,000 of OY755214.1, read as the reverse complement.
ATTCACAAGATATTCTCCTATATACTCTCCTACTCTCCTATACGCCCCCTCAAGATGAAGCACCAGCGGTGATTCCAATCTTGACCATGAGATCTTGAAAACGTGGACGAGGTAAAGGCTTGGTCAATGCGTCAGCAAGTTGATCGGAGGAAGAAACGTGTGACACACGCAGCAGCTTTTGTTGAATCAGTTCACGAACAAAATGATAGTCTAAGGCAACATGCTTCATTCTTGAGTGAAAAACGGGATTGGCACAAAGATAAGTAGCTCCAATATTGTCACAGTAGATAGCTGGAATTCCTTTTTGTCGAATACCAAGTTCATGAAGCAAGGAGAGGAGCCACTTAACCTCAGAGGCAGTATTGGAGACAGACCTGTACTCGGCCTCAGTGGACGAACGAGCAACACCTTGCTGTTTCTTTGAGCTCCATGAAATCGGATTTTTGCCAAGATAAACAATGTACGCCCCCGTGGATGTATAATCATCTTTATCTCCAGCCCAATCAGCATCGGAATAGGCGTGTAAATCAAGAGTAGAATTTGCAGCAAATGTGAGACCATGCGTAACTGTACCTGCAAGATACCTAAGGACTCGTTTAACCGCATCCCAATGATCAACAGTCGGTGAGTGCATGAATTGAGATAGTCGATTCACAGCAAAAGCAATGTCAGGCCTCGTGAAAGATAGATACTGAAGAGAGCCAACAACAGCACGATACTCGGAAGGATTATCATGCTTAGTACCGGATAGAACCAGCGTTTGATTTGCAGCGAGTGGAGTGGCTACCGGCTTAGCATTGAGCATATTTTGGCGACGAAGAAGATCAGTAATATATTTTTGTTGCGTAAGACGAAGGCCAGCAGCGGATCGAAATACCTCAATGCCAAGAAAATAGGACAGTTCACCAAGATCTTTAAGTGAGAAGCGATCGGCTAGCGTTTGAATGACACGATCAATAGCTACATCGGAACTCCCAGTAATCACAATATCATCAACATAAACAAGCATATAGATGAAGATGTCACCATGATGAAGGATGAATAAGGAGGCATCAGCAAGCGAGTTCTTGAAACCGATAGAGAGGAGAAAGTTACGGAGCTCATTATACCAAGCACGAGGTGCTTGTTTTAAGCCATAGATGGCTTTGCGCAAACGACATACATGATGTGGGCGATCCTTGTCCACGAACCCTGGAGGCTGCTGCATATAAACCTCTTCATCTAAAGTACCTTGCAAAAAAGCATTATTAACGTCAAGTTGTCGTAAAGACCAATTCTTGGCAACTGCTACGTCTAGAACAAGACGGATGGTAGCATGCTTAACAACAGGACTAAACGTCTCCTCAAAGTCAACACCAGGACGTTGGTGAAATCCCTTGGCAACAAGCCGTGATTTATATCGATCAATAGAACCATCAGCACATCTCTTGATTCTAAACACCCATTTACAGCCAACCACATTTTGTGCTTGCTCCGGTGGAACAAGATCCCACGTAACATTAGCAACAAGGGCATCATATTCTTCACTGGTGGACGCACGCCATTTAGCGTCCTTTAATGCTTGAAGGATTGTAGCGGGCTCAATCTCAGATAAAATGGCAAGAAGACCATATTTTGGGTTAGGTTTAACGATGCCATGCATGGATCGCGTCGTGACACGTTCAATGGGAGCAACGGGCTGATGAGACTGATCTGATGACGAGGAGGAAATCGCCGGAGAAGACAGTGTGTTGGCAGGAGAGGACGATGAACTGCCTGACGGTGAAGGAGACTCAGGCGGGGAGCTAGACACTTGCGATGACGGAGAGAACAGAGGAGCAGCTGGTGACGTAGTCTCGAGTGGCGGCTGATATATAGGTACTAGAGCTGCGGATGATGAAGGAAGAGTGACTGGGGACTCAGGTGGAGAGGTTGGTTTGGTTTGAGGAAGAAGACGAGTAAAGGGAAACTCGTTTTCTACGAACTGAACGTGTCGAGAGATAAAGATGCGAGAGGTAACGGGATTAAAACATAGGTAAGCACTCTGGGTCAGGGAGTAGCCAATGAAGATACAGGGAGTGGAACGAGCTGTGAGCTTATTGGTAGCGTAGGGTCTAAGCCAGGGATAGCACAAGCACCCAAAGATACGAAGTTTGGTGTAGTTTGGGGGTTCACGAAAGAGAAAGGTGTATGGTATGGCATTGGATAAGGCAGATGAAGGGAGGCGGTTAATAAGATAGACCGCAGTAGAAAAGGCATAGGTCCAGTAGGTATTGGGGACACTAGCGTGAGCTAGAAGGGCGAGTCCCGTCTTAACAATGTGTCGATGACGACGCTCAGCAAGCCCATTGTGTTCAGGGGTATGGGGAGGAGATGTGAAGTGAGAGATGCCGTGATTTCGAAGGAAGGATGCGAGGGCAATGAATTCACCCCCATTATCCGAGTAGAGGGTGCGAATCCTACGATTAAAGCGGTTTTCAACTAGGGTTTTAAAGGCAGTGAAGACAGATAGAACATCAGACTTTTGTTTAAGGGGATATAGCCAGACATATCTAGAGAAGTGGTCAACAAAGATGACATAGTATTTGAAACCATCAACGGAATGGACTGGGGATGTCCAGACGTCGGAATAAAGAAGATCTAATGGGCCATCGGATGTCATTGAGTTTGTAGCAAAGGGTAGTTTGTGGCTTTTGTTTGTAGAACATGCATTGCAATAAGAAAACTTATTATTAGAGATTGGTAAAGCTGCTTGATGAATAACATGTTTGAGAGTGGATAAAGAAGGATGTCCTAATCTAGAATGCCAATCAACAAGAGAGGACTTAAAGCACGAAAAAGCTGAAAAAGGTTGAAAAGCTTGGGAAGGCCACTCGTAGACTCCATCTTTAGCCGGTCCTTGAAGTAGTGTTGTGCCCAGCCTGAGATCCTTCACCTGAAAATCATCGGGACACATTTGAACCATGACATTGTTAGTCTTGCACAGTTTGTTAACCGAGATAAGATTCTTTGCAATGGAAGGCACACATAAAATATTGGACAGTTGCAAAGGACGAGATAGTGAGGGAAGAATAGTGGAACCAGTATGTGTTATTGGGAGAGCGGAGCCGTTTCCAACTGTGACATCATCGGAGCCATGATACGGAGAGTGAACCGAGAGATTAGCAAGATCAGATGCTATGTGGTGAGAAGCACCGCTGTCCAAGAGCCATGATTCATCGGGTCCTGGGTATGGAGAAGACGTGGTGTAGTGTGCCTGTGGGTTCCATTGTGGAGGTTGCATAGATGGAAACGGACCAACAGCAGCAGGAGATCGTGGCGGTTGCGAAGGATGGGAGGAGGCATGAGCGAGTTGGTTGCACCGGCGAGCACTGTGGCCAAACACGCCACAGATTTGACATTTTCCTTGATAGCCACTTCCCCTTGATGCACCACGACCGCCACGAGAAGAGTTTGAAGACCGATCGTAGCCATGATTGTAGCCTCCTCGGTAGTTTCCGCTAGAATTGTTGTAGGTGGATTGTGCGGCATGAGCGGATGCTGGAACCGGTGAAGAGAAGGAGGACTCAGTTGAGATGATTGCGTTCTCCCGCTGCAAAAGCTTCTCGTGAAGCTCTTCAATGGTGATGGGTGTGTCACGGCCGTTCACCATCTCAACTACAGCACGGTATTCATCACCAAGTCCATCGGTGATGATGTCAAGTAAGTCTTCATGTTCATATGGAGAGCCAAGAAGAGCAACCTGATCCGATTTTGAGATGATCTCCCTCATGTAGTCAGCGATGGTGGAGGAGCCCTTCTTTATCTTCTTTAGCTGATGTTTGAGTTGCTTGATATGGCCACGTGATGGTTGACCATAGGTTTTGGCTAACTTGAGCCAGATTTCACGGGAGGTTGTAGCAGTGGCAACAACGGGTTGGATCGGGAGAGTCAGCGTGCCCATCAAGGCACTGTAGAGAATCCGGTCTTGACGGCGCCACAGAGTAAATTTCGGATTCGGGACAGCGAGGTCAGCGGCGTTGTTAATTGTAGCCGCAGGTGTTTGGTCGGCGTCGTTGATGAAGTGATGGAGTTCATAAGCCTCGAGGAGAGCGTAGACCTGAATCTTCCAGGTCAAGTAGTTGTTGGTGGTGAGCTTAGTGATGCCGCCCATGTTTAGGGAGATGAGAGCGTTTGATGGTTCAGCGTTGTTGTAGACCGGCACTATTGTGGCGATGGAGTTGTTGGTATTGTTGCTTGTGGAGCTGGTATCAGTCATGATGGCGAAGCAAGGAGATGCTCGTGAGAAAAGAGTAGCAACAATGAAGCAGAAAAAAAAAAAAAGCCGGCGGCCGGAAAAGTTTTTGGTGGCGGCGGCGGCTTAGAAAAAATTAGGTTTAGGTCAGATCGAGAGCTCTGATACCATGTAAGGAATGATTCTTGTTATTGATATTGAAAGAGTACAAGCACTTATATACACAACTAAGACTTGAGGACCAAAGATAAATGTAAACTATACATAAAGAATATATTCACAAGATATTCTCCTATATACTCTCCTATATATATATATATATATGAAGAACCTATGAAATCTATGTATATATATGCACATAAGGGGAACTGGGTGTATCATATTTCCGACTAAAATATGAATAAAATAATCTAATCACAATACCTGAAATCCAAGAATATATATAAGATATGCCATTTGTGGACTAATAGTTGATCATATATATATTATTCCATACCCTCATAATCAAAACAGTTTATTTCTTTCAGTGTATCAGGAAAATACATGTGAATAAATGAATAAACTATGTCGTTGTCAAAACAACAAAAATCGATAAATTGTGGATGCTTTAGTTTCCTTTTATAGTTGAAGGATATGGTCTACTATTGAGATCTTTAATAAATTAAGGGCTCTTGTGCATTATTCAAACCCTAAAATGTGATCTCATTTAGTGAGAAAGGAGTGATCTCTCATTTATTGCGCCATTAATGGTTCAAACCAAACACATATTATCAACCTATCGATTTACAAACCAACAAATAAAGAAAAACAGATAGGCTACATGTATATGCAGTATTTCTGTATTTGCTAACTTTAAGAAAATCAAGTTTAATGTTGGATTCTTCAATTATAATATCAGTTTAGTGATACAAATTCAAGTTATTGCTAAATGACTAGGTTATGAAATGTTTTGTAATATTTTGGATTGGTTTCACTAAAAAAATACTATCATTTTGCTACCATTCACGAGAAACAACGATTTAACTAGTATCTTCCTAGAATCGGAATTAGTTTCATATAACATATGCAATTTGTATGTTTAGTTTAGAAGTTATAATCTCATCACAAAATACAAAGATATAACTAGTATTCTGAGCAACTTTTTCATGTTGATTTTCTGAAGCTTTAATAAGGAGCTAAAATACGGTAAGTCAATTCAAAAATTGAGTTATGCATGTGCTAATGTACGCATTATTGAGCCTATGGAGTATGGACCGCTTATTTTGTTAAAGCTTGCGATCTTTTTAAACGTTATTATAACCAGACATGGAACTTGCTCCAAAGTATCCGTTTTAGTCATCTACAATGTACACATGTATACTTTTTTTTTTTTTTTTACACACGTGTACTTCCAAACTTTATCCTGATTTATGACACGATATACAAACTATTAAATTATAACCTTGGGTTAACTTTTTCTAAAATGTTTCGCAATGACGATTACACAAGCTATATAGTAAAACTATAAGCTTCGGTTCACTTGTTCTAAAATGATTATTTGAATCATATATATATTTTTAACTATAATATCTTTTAATATACATAATTGCTATGTATTCTATATATCACTTTATTCATGTATGTTTTAATTAACGTGCATAAGAGGAATACTTTGTTTTTCTTAGAAAATATTCTATCTGATATCTACCTATATAAGTAACATTTGAAGCAATCTTTTAGAAACAATGTAACTATGAATCACACAAGGATTTCATACTTCAAAAAAAGATTGATTTTAATGTGAATTCACATCCGGAATGCTAGTAAGAAGGTTTCGTAGTGAAAATAAAAAGATGAATATTACACCGTAATTTAATGGTTTATGCTAATATTGTAACTTTATTATCACTCCGATTCAAACTCGTATAATCAGGGCCGACCCTGAGTTCTAATTGGCCACAAACTAAAAATAAATATGGGCCACTTTACTCTTTATGAAAAAAATATTTAAAATAAAAATCATATGAAGTTTTAATCTCATGACCTATTATAAGAGATATATTAGATTTTTGCCACTAGACTAACAAAACTTTTATAGATTTAGGGCCGATTTTTTTTCTTTAAATATAAATGCCACAAGCGAATGCTTCCGCTTGCCCTCAGGAACAGCCCTGCGTATAATATATGAATCACAAAATTATATCTTAACTTCCAACTTCTACCTACATTTGTAGCTGGTTCAACATATACAAACATCAACCCGTCGTCAAGTTGACTTAAATCAAAGCCAATTAAAGGCCCATTTAAAGAGATTGCTATTTGTATATCCAAATATTAAGGCCCATTAATAAGCCTTTTACCTGAAACGAATCTTTTCCCTTAAACGAAACTTCGGAAGCGTTACTTTCTTTCTCATCTCTCTCCCAAACAGTTTTCTGATCTCTCACTTCCACCTGTTTCATGATCGATTTTAGTCTTAGCTTATTATACAGGTGAAAAACCAATTCACTAGATTCTCTCAAACCCTAGATTCTTCTCTCTTTTTTTCTTAGTCAATTCAATTCAATTTTGATCGGGTCAGATACGAATTCTATTACTTTCTACATCAATTCGACGAATTCATGAACTCGTTTTTTTTTTTTTTTTTTTGTATATACAGGTGCAATGCTTGATCTTTAGAAATATTAGAGATTTTGAAGATTTAATTAGGTTTCTGATCTACCCAGAAACTCTCTTTGATTATTGTTTCTGATTTATTTAGGTTTGTTTGGTAAAAAATGGATTTTTATTTTTGTTTAGTCAAAATCGTTTGAATAAAATTGACTTCGTTTTGAACTCGTTATAGCTCGATCTTGAGCTGAAGCTATGGCGCAGAGTAGTTGGGAAGCTGATAAGATGTAAGTGATTGTATATTTTCATTTCCCAGATTTCTGTTTTTTTTTTTTTTTTTGGTTACTACTTTGATTTACATGTTTTTGTTGGGTTTTTGTAGGCTTGATGTTTACATATATGATTATTTGGTGAAGAAGAAACTGCATAATACTGCAAAGTCATTTATGACTGAAGGGAAAGTCTCAACGGATCCAGTTGGTAATTTTATTCTTAATCCATTTCTCAAGTGAACTTCTTGTTTTATCTTGATTCTGTGACACTGTAGTATTTTATTTGTGAGAGTTGTTTTGTTGTGTGAATATCTTGTGTTGTTGTTGTGAATGATGTAGCAATTGATGCACCTGGAGGGTTTCTTTTTGAGTGGTGGTCTGTGTTCTGGGATATCTTTATTGCGAGGACGAACGAGAAACATTCGGAAGCTGCTGCAGCGTATATTGAGGTAGCTTCTTACAATATTTGAGATATGGTCTTTTTTGTTTAGTGTCCGGTGGTTTGATGACTGACGGGTGGGTTTGGAATTTAGGCACAACAAGGGAAAGCGAAGGAGCAGCAAATTCAAATGCAGCAAATTCAGTTGATGCGTCAAGCTCAAATGCAGCGTAGGGATCCTAACCATCCTTCTCTAGGAGGAGGGCCAATGAATGCTATTGGTTCTGAAGGTATGCATGGACAGTCAAATGCTAGTGCTATGGCTGCAAAACTGTACGAAGAACGTATGAAACAACCAAATCCAATGAACACTGAGACATCTCAACCCCATCTTGATGCAAGGATGGCTCATCTTAAATCAGCAACAAACCATCATGGGTATATATTTGTTTAGCTTTCATTTTGTTGCAGGCGTTTTGCTTACCTTCTCATATCGGTCTTTTTTCTGTCCTGAAACAGTCAGATGGGTCAAGGAAATCATCAAGGAGTTTCGGCAGCGTTGCAGCAAATTCAATCACGAAGTCAGCAGACTCCTGTAAGTACTACTTGATCACCTTACTTTATGACTGTTTAAATCTCCGATCAAATACTTTGGTGTGACTCGTAGTCTCTTAAACGTGCAGGAAATCAAAACTGAAGTTAATCTGGGTACATCTCCAAGACAAATGCCAGTGGATCCTTCTACAGTTTATGGACAGGGAATTCTGCAATCAAAGCCTGGGATGGGGAGTGCAGGTAAATACATCCAATCTAATGCATACCGGAGTATACATTCACGTAAAAGAAAATGCTGATAAATACTGGTCCTTTCAAAACAATTAGTTGACCCCAAAAGTAACATATGCTAATAGCCTAACTAGAAACTTTTGTTTACAGTTTGTTAGATCATGTCTTATGGTTTTGTATTTTTTGCCTTGTGAAGGATTAAACCCTGGAGTGGGTACTCTTCCTTTAAAGGGATGGCCATTAACTGTAAGTAACTGAGATTCTTTCCATGATTTATTTTTCCCCCACTAAAAGGCCAGTGTTTGACTAAAGTTCTTGCTAAAGTTACAGGGCATCGATCAAATCCGACCAGGTTTAGGCCCTCAGGGGCAGAAAAATTTCATTCAAAATCAAAGTCAATTTCAGCTCTCGCCGCAGCAGCAGCAACAACAACAGATCTTGGCTCAGGTTCAAGCGCAAGGAAATATGACTAACTCACCCATGTATAGCGACATGGACCCTCGAAGATTTACAGGATTACCTAGAGGAAACATGAATCCGAAAGATGGCCAACAAAATGCAAATGATGGATCTATAGGATCCCCAATGCAGTCAAGTTCCTCAAAAGTAAGTCTTATTTTCTCAAATCAGTTAGAAATGCATAGTCTTGTTGAATGCAGTGGTATTTTTGTGCTACATTCTAGCATCATTTTCGGGTGGCAGAGAAAACTTTCCACATTGACCATTTCATTTTTTGTGTTGGTCATTATGTCTGTCCTTTTATGCATTTTTCCGATAATTCCTAGACTATGATATGCTTTATATAATTCTGTTTTTTCGAGTATCATGCAACAGCTGTTACTTTTCATTTGAAAAATCCGTAATATAACTTGTCTGTGTTCTTCTAATGGAACACAACTTGGTTTCTCCTGTTTACCACATGCTCTCCTCAATCGAGAAATTTAATCTGCAGTGAATAGCTCTTTACTGTCAAATGTGGGGACTTCACTGCTAATATTCATATCAATCAGATATATTTCTGATTTCCCTTTTTTTGGTGTTGTTTATGGCCTGTAGCATATCAACATGCCGCCAGTACAGCAATCTTCTTCTCAGCAACAAGATCCTTTGCTATCACAACTGTCACAACAGGTACATTTATGCGGGTAATATCGCACAAGTCTTAGTGGCCTATCAAGCATGTGGTTCGAACCAACTTAATTTATTCTTTAGCGTGTAAGATGATTGAGCCACAACTTTCTTTTTCGTGTCTATGATAGAACAACCGCAAAAGAAAGGGGCCTTCCTCTTCTGGTCCAGCTAACAGTACAGGGACCGGAAACACGGTCGGTCCATCCAATTCACAGCCGTCAACTCCGTCAACACATACCCCTATCGATGGAGTTGCTATAACTGGTAACATGCAGCATGTCAATAGCATGCCGAAAGGGCCAATGATGTATGGATCTGATGGAATAGCTGGCCTTGCATCATCAGCGAACCAACTGGTATGTTGCTTAATTTCCTCAGAAGAATGATAACAACAATCTAGCTTTGTTCAAGTAATATCTAGATGCAGCATGCAGTTGCGTTGTGTGAAAGGAAGCGCTTTCTTCGCAGCTTTAGTATTTTCTTGCATAGCCTATGGAGCCGTATTATTTTCAGCTTTCTTATGACAAGAATTAATAGCTGCAGGATGACATGGAACAGTTTGGAGATGTGGGAGCCCTTGAAGATAATGTAGAATCATTTTTGTCCCAAGATGATGGAGATGGAGGAAACTTGTTTAGCACCCTAAAGAGAAACCCTTCTGAGCATGCCGAAACCTCAAAAGGTAGCCTTCTCGCCCCTTTCAGACTAAACATGCTACTAGTCGGCGATATGTAGTAACCATGGTCCTTTTTCTTGTTTCAGGTTTTAGCTTCTGTGAGGTTAGTTCTATACGAAAAAGTTCCAGTAAGGTTATTTGCTGTCATTTCTCATCTGATGGGAAGTTGTTAGCTAGCGCTGGACATGATAAGAAGGTGCGACATCTTAGTCTCTGAGAAGAGAGCTTACAGTTGCCTTATAAACTTTCCATGATCGTAACATATATTGATCATTTATTGGTATGTCAGATCTTGTTTATGCATATTTCTTTTTGTCAGTAGGTTTTTATTTGGAACATGGAAACACTTGATACTGAGTGCACTCCGGTAGAACATGGTCATATCATCACAGATGTTCGCTTCAGACCTAATTCGACTCAACTGGCTACATCATCGTTTGACAAAACAATCAAAATCTGGGATGCTTCTGATGTATGTAACTCATCTCTTTTAGTTGCATTCAATTTTTTGTGTTCTGTTGTGACTAATAACTACTAATTTGTGCAGCCTGGTTACTATCAGCGAACAATTTCTGGTCATACTTGGCCTGTAATGTCCCTTGATTTTCACCCTAAGAAAACCGACATTTTCTGCTCTTGTGATAGCAACAATGATATTCGCTTCTGGAACATCAACGCTTCTTGCATTCGTAACACAAAGGCAAGCCCCTGCACTTTCGTATGGCTTCTCCCCATATTGAACTCTGTTTTTCTAATTTTTCAAAATTTCCAAGCACAGGGGGCTAGCACGCAAGTACGGTTCCAGCCAAAAATTGGACAATATCTTGCTGCAGCTTCCGAAAATATCGTGTCAATTTTTGATGTTGAATGTGACAGACGGGTCCACCTCTTAAAGGTAAAACCAGCGATTGAGAAAGCCAAATCCAACGCTTAGATGTCAAATAAGTGCTTATCGTTACTCACACACACCCATGTTACAAAAATGTGTGTCTCATGGCCTGATTGATTTTTGATCTGTCAGGGACATTCCTCGAGTGTACTTTCGGTTTGTTGGAACACAAGTGGAGAGTTGGTAGCTACTGTTAGCGAAGACTCTGTAAAAGTATGGTCTCTGACCACAGGAGCTTGCATCCACGAGCTAAGTTCAAGTGGAAACAAATTCCACTCTTGTGTTTTTCACCCTAGCTACCCCAATCTCTTGGTCATCGGTGGCTACCAGGTAACATCTATATCTCCATGTCTCAAACAAAAACTGATAGTCGAACAATATACTATCTGAGAACCAATCTGTGTCGAACGATATCTGATTAGTTTTCTATGTTCACTTGCTTGATGAGATGATTTCAGTGCGAGTTAATTTTAACTTTGGTAAATGAATATGTTGCAGTCACTTGAGCTGTGGAACACAATAGAGAACAAATGTATGACGATACCGGCTCACGAGTGTGTGATCTCTGCCTTAGCTCAATCGCCTTCGACGGGAATGATTGGGTCTGCGAGTCATGACAAATCCGTAAAGCTTTGGAAGTAGAAATATTTCTCTGGTCTTCAGAAAAGTATACAAGAAAGGCAATGATACTCCGTACTTTTTTGAGTCTAATTCTTTGTTTAATTAATGTTTACATCAATAAGTTTGTTGTTTTGATGTGTTTGTTTGTGTCAAAAGCAAAGGGACTTGTGATAATTCCAATCTTTGTTTTATAATCCTACTTCTTTGGGATTTATCTTTATTTTGTTCCTGGTGTTGTGATTTCTAGTGTTTAGAGTGAGAGGCAGAGAGATATGTAAGTGATTTCTCTAAACCGACCAAATTGTTGAATAAATTTCTTATAATCAACTAAAGTTACTAAAAGCATCTTTTTAAGGTCTCTTCCTGCTAATTACCTTACAGTACAACTTTATTAGTTTCACTCTCTGTTTTCTTTATTTATTATTTTTTCATGTGAAACAAGTTTACATTTTAAAATAACTCAATATTTTATAGGGTCAATTAGGTAGATATACATGAAGAAGTAGTAAATTAGGAATCTATACATGATTGGACATAATACATTATAAATAGAGTGTGTCAGTGTGTGGTTTTACGCTTTACTCCTTCTTTCATCTACCAAATATTAATTGAATTGATTTTTTTTTCTTTTGAAATTGTCTTCTCTCCTTCCTTATTTCGTTCATCAGCGAACAAAGATCAACCAATAATTTGGCTAAAATCGTATCAAATGTTCGGAAGTTTTTCTGATTATGCCGTCGATCAATTTTTTGACCAAAGAGAAAAAGTGATCCATAAAAGTTCAATCAAAATCAGTGAGTTAATTTGGTTTGTCCTCAATCATCAATCTGTCGGAGATTCTCATACGGGATAAAATCAAGGAATAAATTGTCGATATTTATAACACAATTTTTTTGTGGAAAGCTAAATTAGTTATTGTACCATAAAACATGTACATTTATCTCTACGATTTTGTTTACCGGGATAACAAAAATATTAGACGTCTAATTATTTATTTAGCACGTTACCAATAAATGTAACATCGTTTTAAAAACAGTTTTTACCATAAAACATGCACATTTATCTCTAAAATTTTTCTTATCACGATCACAAAAATATTAGACGTGGGTGGTGGTGGTGGAGAGTTGTAATGGTACGGTGGTGGTAGAGATTTGACCGGTGGGGGTGGTGAATGGTAGTAGTAAGGAGGAGGAGGTGATTTCACTGGTAGTGGTGGAGAGTGGTAATAGTACGGTGGTGGTGGAGATTTCACCGGTGGTGGTGGAGATAGTACGGTGGTGGGGGAGACTTCACGGGAGGAAGTGGTGAATGCTAGTAGTACGGTGGAATTCTTCTTCAGATGACAACCCATACCGATTACGGAACCCACCGATGTGATAACAGGTTTTTAGCCTGGGTTAAGAACTCAATTCCTAAATTACTAATCCGATGTAGAAATAGATTTAGGTTCGTTCAGGGACTGGCAATACACTTTAGTTCCTTTTAAACACAATTCAAGCTAAGCGATTCAAGTGGTTTTAAAGTGTCACGAAAATAAATAACAAAGCAAAGTAAAATCGGTTGTAAACAAATATGATAAAGGCGTTAGACAAGGGAATTATCGCAGAGAATAGATCATCAAGAACCAAGCAATTATTCAGGATATCAATTTAAGTACCAATCTAGAACACAATCACGATTTTATGAGGATCCACTGTCGTGGCATCAACAACTTTATTAATAAATCTAGCACCCTAAACTGTCGTTTGAGACTAAACAAATTAACAAGCATTAACGATTAAGATTGATAAGTTCACGATTTGCCTTAACTTCAACTGTCGTTGGCTAAGGGTCAAATCGCCCATCTAAGTTATTTCAAGCAATCTACTACACTTTTGATGAGTAAATTTAACCTAATATCAAAGGCTAGGTGATCAAGCTAGTCTAGGCATTAAATTCAACATTAGATGAAGATATCAAATATGTAAGTATAATCCTATCTATGCCGAGTTCATTGAATCTCTAAATCCCTTTGAAAAAAACCCTAATCTAACAAGGTAGATTACTCGCACATGATAGAACTAAAAACACAAAGAGAGATGAATGAATTCATTGTATAAATAAAAGAGTAAGGTTCAAGAGAAAACTCAATAACAAGCGATGAACAACTCTTGAAATCCAAAGCAAACGAAATCTCTCCAAGGTCTCGAATCCAAACGTGAAAGACAAGTAAAAATATGAAAAGTGGTTTTGCGTGTAAACTGTGTAAAAGAGGTGTGAAGGAGCGTGAAGCGTGTCTCCTTTTTTTCAAAGGAATACTTCCTCTTTTAAAGGAGAAAGAGGCGGCTAGGAAAATAAGGAAGTAAATCTTGGATAAATCTTCTAGGTAGATCTTCGATTTAGTGAATATCCTCTTTTGCAAATCTTCTGAATAAATATTGAGTTTAGTGAATATTCCTTTTCTTCAAATCTTCTAGATATTCACTTAAACGGCGGCAATCTTCTAGGTAATTTTCTGGGAGCAGTCAAATCCATTCTGGAGCGGGTGCTCCAGTTTTCTGCTTCAAAAACCTCCAAAAGATCGTGTTTTCCTTCCTTTTCACCAAACCTCCTAGCAAAGTCCAATTCTTCATTCCAGCCACCTTTGGACCTAAAAAGACTCGATACAAAGGAGAAAGACTCGATAAAACCCTACAAAACAATGGTTAGAATACCCCAAAAATGGAGTATATCACGATGACAACCCATACCGATTACGGATCCTCTTCATATGACAAACATCGTATAGATCTCTAAATCGGAATAGTTCATGATCTCTTTCAAACTCTGATTAACTTTTATCGAACTCGCCGGAATACCACCGGCGTTTGCGTTACTCACCTTACCGTTGCCGCCATGACCCACCATTTTTTCTCGCCGGAATTATTGAAAACCGATTTCAGATCTGAAAATCGGAAGCTCTTAAAGTCACGATTCCACGAACCTAGAAAGGATTCTCTCTCTCTCTCTCTCTTCTCACTACATATCGCTTTTGGCTTCTTTGAATATTGGTGAAAAAAACTTTTTTTTATTCCTTTTGCTTTTCTCTTCGGGGATTTTAATGGTTTTGGGGAAATAAAACCAAAGCTACTCTCGTAGCTGCATAACCCAAATATAGGATTTTTTTGGTAATAAAAATATTTGTAACAGTTTCATGGTTACTCACCTAAATACCCAATTGTCTGTGTATATAAACTGCAATTTCTTTAATTACACAGATATGCCTCTCAAAAACGAAAATATTAGAAGTGATGTTCATACCCAAGTGGATCTTGATAAAGTTCCTTTTACTCCCTCGTCCACAAATCCTCATAAATAAGAGCAGGTGCTCTGTCCTTCAGAACGAGTGATCTAGAGGTTGTGTCGACCCTTCTCTCTCCGACCCTTTTGCACATATGCTGCACATATGACAATGAAGTAACAAGACGGCAAGGGGTTTGAAAAAAGGTAAGGTTAAAGGAGGGTACTAGCTAAAAATGAGCTAGCTATTCAGGATCAGCAGGAGTGGTAAAAAAGAAAAAGAAGTCCTGAATATTAATCGTTTCCCTAATCTAGTGTCAATAGCGAGAGAATTTTGGTCAATCTGGAACCTGGAAGATGGTGCATTGAAGTGTTCCAGCTAATCCTTGTAATCCATGCTCTGAAGAAATGGTCACTAGAAAGAGAGTTAATTAGCACAAGTGGTTCAGAAATCGTCATAGAATAAAGTCCTAATTCCCAACTAAAAAGTCTTGACTCAATAAAACAAAGAAAAACAGACTCAAAAGGACATAAGAAAAGAAAACATCCAAAATAAACAACATTAGCAACAACTCCCCCCAGACTTACTTCACACCGTCTCGGTGTGAAAATAAGAAAAGAGAGAATTAAGAAATAAATAAGTCCAAAAATAAAGAAAAATGCAAGAAAGAAAATGGCTTAGCGGAATGGGAAGAGGGGCTAAGCACTCGTAGTGTGCTCTGTAAGTTGGAGCAGGTGCTCCGTTTCAGTCTGGGCAGAATGTGTGCTCGGGCACAGGACTGACCGGTCCGATCTGGGGATCGACCGGTCTCATTTCCAGAGGCTGCTCCCGATCTTTTTTTTTTTTATAAAAATCCTGAAAAATTCAAAGCGAAAAACCAAAATTAGTAGAAAAAGAAATCCAATTTAAAAGAGTTAGAAAGCATACCGGTGGGTTGCCTCCCACCAAGCGCTTGGTTAAAGTCATTAGCTCGACTTGGTTAGCCATTTTAGGCTTTTGGTGCATCGCCTAAGGGGATGAATCCACCTTCGGCTTGGGTTGTCTCGCCAAGATACGGCTTAAGCCTCTGGTCATTGACCACGAATTCGGCTCCTTTAGCGTCCAGTAACACCACAGCTCCATAAGAACGGACCTCCTTGATGACAAAGGGTCCGGACCATCTGGATCTCAACTTTCCAGGAAAGAGCTTGAGACGAGAGTTAAAGAGAAGTACTTGATCGTTTGGTTGGAAGTTTCGGTTGAGGATTCTTTTGTCATGATAACGTTTGGTCCTCTCCTTGTAGATCTTAGAACTCTCATAGGCCAGGTGCCTTATCTCATCTAGCTCGTGAAGTTGCATGGATCGTCTTTCAAAAGCTGGTTTGATGTCATAAATCAATAACTTAACCGCCCATGCTGCTTTATACTCTAGTTCAACTGGAAGATGACACGACTTCCCGTATACCAAGTGAAAAGGAGTCGTTCCCAACGGAGTCTTGTACGCGGTTCGGTAAGCCCACAACGCATCATCCAACTTGTAAGACCAGTCTTTCCTAGACACTCCCACGGTCTTTTGCAAGATACTCTTGATTTCCCTGTTGGAAACTTCAACCTGTCCGCTAGTTTGTGGATGATATGGCGTTGCGACCTTGTGCGTTACACCATTCTTTTTTAACAGTCCTTCGAAGATCTTGCTGATGAAGTGAGAGCCTCCATCGCTTATGACCACACGCGGCACTCCAAACCTAGGGAATATGATAGACTTAAACATCTTCACCACAACGCAGGAATCATTTGTTGGAGACGCAATAGCCTCCACCCACTTGGAGACGTAATCAACTGCCACTAGGATATACTTGTGTCCGTAGGAGGATGGGAATGGTCCCATAAAGTCTATTCCCCATACGTCAAACACTTCAACTTCCAGAATAAAGTGTTGAGGCATCTCGTTTCTTCTAGAGATGTTTCCTTGCCTTTGGCATGTATCACATCGTGATATGAAATCTTGCGCATCTCTGAACATGGTTGGCCACCAATACCCGGCATGAAGTACCTTAGAGACTGTCTTGAAGGTGGCGAAGTGACCAGCGTAATTAGAACTATGGCAATGAAAGAGAATTCCAGGAATCTCCTCATCCGGTACACACCTTCTAAAAATACCATCCGAGCAATGTTTGTAGAGAAAGGGCTCGTCCCAAAAATATCTTCGTATATCACGGAGAAACCTCCTCTTCTTATCTCCCACAAAATCAACCGGTTCCTGATCAGCAGCTAAGTAGTTCGCTATCTCCCCAAACCAAGGAAAGCTCGGAACAGCTTCTCTAGATATAGCTTCACAAAAGGCTCCTGTCCGGATTGACGGTTCTGGCAAACTGATTCCAATTGCATAAACATGTTCATCCGGAAGGGAATCATCAAGAGGTACCTCATCATCAACCCTCATGCGTGACAAGTGATCAGCAACTCCGTTCTCTGTCCCTTTCCTATCAACAATTTGAAGATCGAATTCTTGGAGTAATAGTATCCACCTCAAAAGTCTCGGCTTAGCATCCTTTTTGGTGAGCAAATATTTCAAAGCCGCATGGTCGGTTTGCACGATCACTTTGGAACCAACAAGATAAGTCCTGAACTTCTCAAAAGCGAATACAACAGCTAGAAGTTCCTTCTCGGTTATCGCGTATTGGCACTGAGCTTCGTCTAAGGTTCGGCTCGCATAGTATATCACGTGAAGCTTTTTATCTTTTCTCTGCCCCAAAACCGCTCCTACGGCGTAGTCGCTTGCGTCTGTCATCACTTCAAATGGGAGATCCCAGTCCGGTGGTTGGACAATGGGTGCACTTACCAGAGCTCCCTTTATTGTGTGAAAGGCTTCAAGGCATGCTGCATCGAACTCGAACTTAGTCTCCTTACACAAAAGTTGCGTGAGTGGCCTTGCTATCTTCGAAAAGTCTTTGATAAAACGGCGATAAAATCCAGCATGACCTAAGAAACTCCTTATTCCCTTGACTGAATCTGGCGGTTGCAAACTCATCATAACCTCAACTTTTGCTCGGTCAACCTCTATACCCTTTTCAGAAATTAGATGACCTAGAACAATACCGTCTCGAACCATGAAATGGCATTTTTCCCAGTTGAGCACTAGATGCTTTTCCTCGCATCGCTGCAACACCCTGCACAAATTTGACAAACACACGGAAAAAGACCTTCCATAGACGGAGAAATCGTCCATGAAAACTTCCATTATCTCCTCAATTAAATCGGTAAAAATTGACATCATGCACCTTTGAAAAGTTGCAGGGGCATTACATAACCCGAACGGCATTCGGCGATAAGCAAACGTGCCGTATGGACATGTGAATGTCGTTTTCTCCTGATCATCTGGGTGGATGGGAATCTGAAAAAAACCTGAATACCCATCTAAAAAGCAGTAGTATGGGTGATTAGCTAATCTCTCAAGCATTTGGTCAATAAATGGCAGGGGAAAATGATCTTTTCGTGTGGCAGCATTTAACTTTCTATAATCAATACACATTCTATGGCCAGTAACTGTCCTAGTAGGTATCAATTCATTTTTCGCATTAGTGATCACAGTTATTCCGCCTTTCTTAGGTACTACGTGAACTGGGCTAACCCACTTACTATCCGAAATTGCATAAATTACACCTGCGTCTAGAAGTTTCATGATTTCCTTTTTAACTACGTCCTTCAGATTCGGGTTTAACCTTCTCTGATGCTCAATAGAATTCTTTGATTCATCTTCTAGGTGTATCCTATGCATGCAAAGTTCAGGTGAAATTCCAGGAATATCATCTAGTGAATACCCTAAAGCTTTTCTATACTTCCTTAGTTCGCACAAAAGCAAAGTGGTTTC
Source organism: Draba incana (assembly GCA_963576765.1). NCBI lineage: Eukaryota > Viridiplantae > Streptophyta > Magnoliopsida > Brassicales > Brassicaceae > Draba > Draba incana. The sequence continues at coordinate 4,253,335 of OY755214.1, read as the reverse complement.
CACATTATTCAACTCAGCATTAATGATTACGGGGTAAGTAGAGTTAGGGCCTAGGAACGCGTACCTTAGCCCGGCAGGAAGGGTTTTGAGCTCGAGTTTTGGAGCTTTCAGCTCGCTCCAAGGGCTGTCAACAATGTTTCCAGGAGGTGAGGTCTCGTCTTCGGGAGCAGCTGCTCCTTTAGCATCGTCCGGTTTAAGATTCAAGAAACTGGTGGACTTTTCGTTCTGACCCGAATCCATTATCCTGGCTAACCCGACTGCATCCTCACTTAAATAACCATGTTCACTTTCGGCCTTGGTTAGCACCACTTCAAGCGGATCATCGGTTAGGAGTTCTTCCATGTCGTCTTCCGAGATCTCAAGGTCTCCTTCGACGGCAAAGGTTTGCCCATCAATGGTTGGCTGTTTGAGCAATCTATCCATCTCAAACTCCATGATAATGTCTCCCAGCTGGAGACCAATTATACCATTCCTCACATCGATAATCGCACCAGCTGTGCGCAGGAAAGGACGTCCCAAAATCAAGGGACCCTTCGGTTCTTCATCGAGTTCCAGCACTACAAAATCAGCTGGGATCAACGTGTTGCCTATCCTGACATGTAAATCCTCTAGGATTCCCACGGGTAACTTCACCGACCTGTCAGCAAAAACCAAAGAAATACGAGTTGGTTTAAAGTTAGTATAACCAAGTTTCCTTGCAACCGAATATGGCATGAGATTCACGCTGGAACCCAAGTCACACAAGGAACACTTGAAACACGTAGAACCAATCTGCACGGCCAACACAAATTTCCCGGGATCATCGAGCTTCTTAACCATCCGGTTTTGCAGAACGGCACTGCAATCCTTAGAGACCAATGTAGTACCTTGCTCTGATGAAACCTTACCAGTGATCAAACCTTTAACGTATTTCTTCATAGCCGGCATCATCTGTATAGCATCGGTTAGTGTGAGTTTAACCGTGAGTTGATCTAACATCTCCTTACACTTAGCCTCCTCTAAATCTTTCTGCGATTTCCGTAGGGGTACTGGGTAAGGGACTGGGGGTTTGTAAACACGAGACCGAACTTGGTCAACTAGCTCATTCGGTCTAAGTACAGGACGAGATGATCCAGCAACTGTTTCATCCTGTTTTTCAGTTGGAGCAGGTGCTCCCTGTTGGAGCGGGTGCTCCGCAGATTTTTCTGGGCAGTTTTTAGCTACTGCCTCCACAACCGGGGGTAAAGTTCTTCCACTGCGCAGCGTGACAGCAGCAACCTCTCTGGGGTTTGTGGTCGGCTTTCCTGGCAGCACCCCCTGTGGGCTTTTAGCGGCCTCCGCGGTTTGGGCTACTTGCGTGTCAAGCTTCTTAACATGGTTAGTCACGGCTTCAAGTCTACTATTTAGGTCCGAGTACATGGAGTCTACCTTAGTGTTCAGTTCAGCAGCTGTTTTATTCTGATTTTCCATCAGCTGTTTTATTCTGATTTTCTATGTGGTCCATCTGAATTTCAGCGGGCAGTCCGTGGAATAGATGTTGCTTGACCAGCGTGATCATCTGAGGTTTTATCTCATAGTCTTGCCTTAAGACACCAGGAGGAACGATTGCAGCTCGGTTCCTATAGAAGGCGTGAGGATTGTCCATATCCCCGATGGCACGTTCTTGCTGTTGGTTACGGTTTTGTTGCTGTTGCAGCTGAGCCATCTGATCTTGTAGCCTCTTCATCTCGGCCACCATGTCAATGTCTGTTTGGTCACCCATGTTGACCTTATCAGATTTTGTCTTTCGGTTGGTTCGTTCTAGTCTTGCAAGTTCCGAGTTACTGAAGTACACGAGAGGTGATTGTCGACTTTTTCGGGTAGACGTAGCTTTCATGCACCCTGAAACACAAGCAAGAGAAACAAAAAAAAAAAACGAATTAGTACTTAGTCTAGAAACGTATTTGTAAAACTAAAGGTATCGAAGTAGTCCCCGGCAACGGCGCCAATTTGATAACAGGTTTTTAGCCTGGGTTAAGAACTCAATTCCTAAATTACTAATCCGATGTAGAAATAGATTTAGGTTCGTTCAGGGACTGGCAATACACTTTAGTTCCTTTTAAACACAATTCAAGCTAAGCGATTCAAGTGGTTTTAAAGTGTCACGAAAATAAATAACAAAGCAAAGTAAAATCGGTTGTAAACAAATATGATAAAGGCGTTAGACAAGGGAATTATCGCAGAGAATAGATCATCAAGAACCAAGCAATTATTCAGGATATCAATTTAAGTACCAATCTAGAACACAATCACGATTTTATGAGGATCCACTGTCGTGGCATCAACAACTTTATTAATAAATCTAGCACCCTAAACTGTCGTTTGAGACTAAACAAATTAACAAGCATTAACGATTAAGATTGATAAGTTCACGATTTGCCTTAACTTCAACTGTCGTTGGCTAAGGGTCAAATCGCCCATCTAAGTTATTTCAAGCAATCTACTACACTTTTGATGAGTAAATTTAACCTAATATCAAAGGCTAGGTGATCAAGCTAGTCTAGGCATTAAATTCAACATTAGATGAAGATATCAAATATGTAAGTATAATCCTATCTATGCCGAGTTCATTGAATCTCTAAATCCCTTTGAAAAAAACCCTAATCTAACAAGGTAGATTACTCGCACATGATAGAACTAAAAACACAAAGAGAGATGAATGAATTCATTGTATAAATAAAAGAGTAAGGTTCAAGAGAAAACTCAATAACAAGCGATGAACAACTCTTGAAATCCAAAGCAAACGAAATCTCTCCAAGGTCTCGAATCCAAACGTGAAAGACAAGTAAAAATATGAAAAGTGGTTTTGCGTGTAAACTGTGTAAAAGAGGTGTGAAGGAGCGTGAAGCGTGTCTCCTTTTTTTCAAAGGAATACTTCCTCTTTTAAAGGAGAAAGAGGCGGCTAGGAAAATAAGGAAGTAAATCTTGGATAAATCTTCTAGGTAGATCTTCGATTTAGTGAATATCCTCTTTTGCAAATCTTCTGAATAAATATTGAGTTTAGTGAATATTCCTTTTCTTCAAATCTTCTAGATATTCACTTAAACGGCGGCAATCTTCTAGGTAATTTTCTGGGAGCAGTCAAATCCATTCTGGAGCGGGTGCTCCAGTTTTCTGCTTCAAAAACCTCCAAAAGATCGTGTTTTCCTTCCTTTTCACCAAACCTCCTAGCAAAGTCCAATTCTTCATTCCAGCCACCTTTGGACCTAAAAAGACTCGATACAAAGGAGAAAGACTCGATAAAACCCTACAAAACAATGGTTAGAATACCCCAAAAATGGAGTATATCACGATGACAACCCATACCGATTACGGATCCTCTTCATATGACAAACATCGTATAGATCTCTAAATCGGAATAGTTCATGATCTCTTTCAAACTCTGATTAACTTTTATCGAACTCGCCGGAATACCACCGGCGTTTGCGTTACTCACCTTACCGTTGCCGCCATGACCCACCATTTTTTCTCGCCGGAATTATTGAAAACCGATTTCAGATCTGAAAATCGGAAGCTCTTAAAGTCACGATTCCACGAACCTAGAAAGGATTCTCTCTCTCTCTCTCTTCTCACTACATATCGCTTTTGGCTTCTTTGAATATTGGTGAAAAAAAACTTTTTTTTTATTCCTTTTGCTTTTCTCTTCGGGGATTTTAATGGTTTTGGGGAAATAAAACCAAAGCTACTCTCGTAGCTGCATAACCCAAATATAGGATTTTTTTGGTAATAAAAATATTTGTAACAGTTTCATGGTTACTCACCTAAATACCCAATTGTCTGTGTATATAAACTGCAATTTCTCTATTTTATACTAATATAGTCTATAAATAGTACACTGAAATATGAAACATAAGCAGAAGTAAAAAGCACGGTTACGCTTGTGTTTACAATTTACAAACAAGAATATAAGAAAATGTGCTTTTTCTTAAACATGATTATAATTTATTTTTTTTGAGTTTCAAAAAGTTAAGTGGTTGAGGTCGATAAAAAAAATAGTTGAGTTGTTGAGACATTAATTTAATTTATGTAAAGTTTCTCAATCAATAAAACTCCTATTCAAACCTTTATATAAACAAAATAATCCTCTCTTTTCATATTTTGAAGACTGCTTGAACTTGATTTGATTATTCATCAAATCTTGCTACGTATAATTTAAGGTGTCAGTACTAGGTTAAACTACTTAACTTACGTCATTAATTTATTTAGTTTTACTCATAAGATTCTCAATATATAATCCGTATCACATAAAGAATTTACTATCCTAGTTTGATTGTTTTATATATTCCTTAATCTTTGATGCTACATTATCCGGGGATTCGCATAAATCAACTAATTACATCATTGTGAAAATTGACAAGTCTAGTACTAGTAGACTAGTAGTACAATAGTAGTAGAAGTTGACATTCCAAATTTGTTCGATCTCTTCCAAAACGAGATTTTTAAAAAACTTTTCCTTATGTAACAATACACACACAAAAAAAAAAAAAAAAATCAAAACAAAGTACAATACTTAATGGTTGCTTTGCTTGTAAAGAAAATTGAATCATCAACTTATATTTGTGATTCTCAAATTAATTCAGGTTGCGTAGCATCACAATCTTTCCCAATATATTTCAAATAAACAATAGTATTATATTATATTTCTAGTGAGATTGTAACTCAAGTTCTTTACTAGAAAAAAAACGTTCCTTATGACATTATAAATAGTAAATATTATACGTCATCATTTCTATTTATATAAGTATCGAACTTATTACAACTCGAGTTTTCACTATAAATAAATTAAATAAAAGTAACCAAAATAAAGTACAGTGTACATTACTACTACTCACAGTAGTGAAGGAGCAGCCACCTGAAAATATAAAATAATACTGTATATTTTTATAAAAACTAAAAAAAATGAGAGAAAAAAAAAGAGAGAAGTGACCCTACACAGTACACAGCACCATCTTCTTTCTTCAACCCTAACTCCGATTTCTCTCACACCTCCCAATCCAAAAAAAACTTTCGCTCTCTCTTTCTCTTCCATGAAAAGCGTCGGAAAATGGGGAAATACATAATAAACACCAAAATCGATGGAGAATCCATAGCTTTAATGGATGTATCATCATCTTCTCCTTCTTCTTCTCTCGGTGTTCTCACTCGAGCTAAATCCTTAGCTCTTCAACAACAACAACGCCGTCTTCAAAAACCCTCTTCTTCTTCCTCTTCGTTACCACCCACTTCTCCAAATCCACCGTCCAAACGGAAACAGAAGCAGAAGATCTCTGATTGTGTCGGTATTGTCGGTGGTGCTGCTGGATCGTATCTTCAGCTTCGGAGTCGTCGGCTTCAGAAGAAACCACCAATTGTTCTGATTCGGAGAAATCGGAGGAAAGAGACATGCGGCGGAGGACGAAAAAACCCTAATCCCCAAATTCTCGATTCTTCGATTCGTGATGGGTCTAGGTCAGATTCTGTTTCCGTGAATCGTGAAATCAATAAGGATCTATGCATTGAAACTTCGTTTGGGGAAAATTTCTTAGAGCTTGAAGCTAGTGAAAGGTATAAACTTGATTTTCCCCAATTTTTTTTTTTTTTTAATTCCTGAGAAAATTGGATAGAAAAATCACCTTTTTTTTTTGTACTGAACCTTTTCAATTATTTTTGTTTTCCGATTTGAAATTAAATGTTATTTTCATATTTTAAGCTTTGTGTATGATATGATGCCATCTTTTCTTTATCTGACACAACCAGACTAATCAATATGTTTCTTTTCTTGAGAAAGTTTTTTCTTTTTCCTTCTCTTGTATAAACTAAGAAGGTAATAGTGACAATTGTTGGATTCGTCTATGAAATGTCTCTATATCTCTTGAAAAAAGCTTAATCTTTTATCTTCTCTTGCTGTTTAGTAGTGTTTGATGTTAAGATCAATCTAAAGTAGAGATCTTGTTGAAGCAATATGCTTTTTGATCTCTGAACAAGAAATCAACAAGAAGTTTACTCATTTATCCATTTTGAGGTTTAGTTATAACTATAGGCAAAAAAGTTTGTTTGCTTTTGATACTAATTTAGGAAACATAGTTAATTGCTTTTATCCTTTGAGATCGTTATGTGAAATGGTATGAAAGTAACATGTTACTTGCTTCTCTCAGCTTCAATAGGACCACAAGGGAATCCACACCATGCAGTTTGATAAGGAAGCCTGAAACCATCACAACACCGGGATCGTCTACAAAGGTTAACCATTGTATAAGCGATGATAGCAACCGAAGAGAAGAGCGTTTGTCCAATCGTCGCTTACCAACAACGCCTGAAATGGACAAGTTTTTCTCGGGTCCTGAAGAAGAGCAACAAAAGCAATTCATTGAGAAGTACGCGATTCCCGTTTGTTCTGCTCTGTATTAACTAAACCCGTTTCTAACGGTTTTCGTCGAATCATTTTCAGGTACAACTTTGATCCGGTGAACGAACAACCATTACCAGGACGGTATGAATGGAAGAAGGTAGATGATTAGAGACTAGTACTAAAAAGGGTGGGGGTTAATAGTTAATACAGACTTATTATATTAACGTTTTCTCTGCTAATTATCGGTTTGATCGTATTTCCATCATCCGTTTTCTTTAACATGTAAAGAACTTAGGATTAAAAACCCGTGTAACGGTGTCTGTAACGTAAACGGCTGAAAAGGGTTTGTGTAACTCACTACTGATACCAATCCTTTTTAAAAAGCCTTAAAACAGATCACCTTAGTATTAGTAGTATTAGTACTAAGTAACCCGAAAGTTTGTTTAGGGTTTAGCGTTTAGGGTTTAGAGTTCTTTTCGTGTTTCGGGTACAGGGGACGACGACTCTGCATTCTCTATCCATTTGTGTTTATACATGTACTGATCTCAAAAAAACTCTTTTTTCAATAAAGACTATTACCTTCTTCTCTTGTCTTCATCTTGAGTTCTTGTTCTTATCATCATCATCATTATTATGGTCCATGTGTTGTGTTCTTTATGCAAATGTTTATATATACTGATAATGGAGAGACAGAGAAGCTTGTTCGTTATGGATATGGATATGGATAGTGTCTCTTAGTGGTCTCTGTCTTCTCACTAAAATCAAAAGTGTTCAACAAAAGATTCTCTTGTCTATTTGTTCTTGTGTCCATTGTACTTTCCACTTTGTTAATTTGTGCCCACTATTTTATCTTAATTTGTAATTCGTGCCCACTCCACATTCTCTCATCATCATCATCTTTTGATATAATCATCCAAACTTAGTCGTGTCTTTGGTTGTCACAAGATTCGTTCTTGAAACGACGTCGTTTGAATGAATCAATATTTGCCAACTTGCAACAGAATCCAATTTAGAAATTTATTGCTCTTGAAGTTACCAAAGTAGGTATTGAAATTTGTGTCTGCGGTTGAAACTTGCGGCCAAAGCGGTAGAGAGATACAAAAGAAGGGACCCACAATTACAGAAGTGGTTTTGTGTTGGGATATGGTTCCAGTGAGCTCAAGGCACTAACTGCCACACACTCTACTATTTAGTAACTGACAAAATAAACGTCTCTTTCTCTTTGAAATTTGTAATCTGTTTTTGTTTCCTTATTGTTTCTCCATTTTACTAAGTTAATCTCAAGTATTTCAAGGTCATGACCTTGTTTAGAGAGTTTTATTTTTGACAATTTAAGAGAAGAAAAAGCTTGTTAAGATCACTCATAAGTCATGACTTTGTTTTCACAATCTGAATTATAGTATATAGATCAATAACAGTTGCATTCTTGCAATACTGCTGCTCAGATGCAACTTCAGCATAATAGTCTCAAATACATTCAAAAACAACAAAAGATGTGAGAAGATAGACAAGAGCAAAGGGAGAGACATTGAGATTTGTCTTTTTCAAAAGACTTAGACCTCTCTCTCTCTCTATATATATGGGAGTAATGCTCACAGTAAAATATAAGAAGCCTACTATGATTTGGTGTAAATACGAATACCGACCGCTAAACCGAGAATGGCGAGTGGTACGAGAAACTGTAGGATCTTGATAATGAACTCAGAGGTCTTGTCTTGATTGTAGTGAGGCTGTTTAGGAGGTGTGTATTTGACTTTAGTTGGGATTGTCGTCCTATCGATTTCTCCTACGATGTAATGTTCCATCATTTCTCTCGCGCTCTCGCTGTGACCCACATCCTCAAAATCATCCGTTGCATCCTTACCTGTAAAACACAAGAATAAGGATCAAAAGACTTATGGGTCAATTTACGCTAAGCGAGTTTCGCATTTAAAGCCGGGATCTTCGAGAGTGTTGTGTTTACACACATACCTGTTGATGACAAGAGAACATCATCACCACCAGGATGGTCTTCAAGAAACTTGGTCACATTGTAAACCTGCATTTTTTTGGCAAATGAAGTCCCAAAGAGACTTAGTTATCGAACTTTGACGATTTCTTGTTAAAATCAAGAACGAAAAGACTCACATCTCTAGTACTTATGATCCAATGCAAGAATCAGTAGAGGAAAATTCATATGTTTAGAGATAGATTTGGAGTTTTCTGGACTTGATCAAGGATTTGTTCATGTACATATTGAAACAAACAAGCACACAACAAGTTTCAAACTTTCTTGTGATAATCTACTGATTTTACAAACCAATCAATGAAGAACACAAAAGGTCAAGTTTTTAAACTGAAGGAAGAATCAATAATGAGAATCTACAGATTCCTATACAAGTTAATCACAAACCAAACCAAAATGATCAATCTTCAGGTGTCAGCTAAAATCATCCCAAAAGAGATCAGTGTAGAGGAAATCAAGCTATTTCAACATTTCTCCATCATCAATTGAAAAAAATAGATCAAAAGTGCTGAATCCTTAGCTTATAACTTCTTTAAAGACTACAACTTTACCCAACTCAAGAAGTAAAAAATAGCTTAATCTCATGCAATCACCAAGACGGCTACAAAAAGGGGTGATTTCAAGGACAAGATCCCTAATTTCAGAGGTGAGAGAACTAAAGAGAGAAAGAAACACCTTTCCATTGATGATAATCCAACAGTCATCAGCTTGATTATGCTTTGAAACTTCAGAAAGAGTAAAGATCTTTGCTTTGTCTCCCATTGTTTTGCTTTCTTCTTCTCTACACACCAAAACCTGACACTGAGATTTAAAGCTACAAAACTTTCTTTATACAAGAGAGCCAAGAGAAAGAGAGTTGTTGGTTTCACTTAACCGGTTTGACCAATCCGTTGGAATTCCGGTTTACTTTGGTTCGTTCACAAGGGAAACCGGTTTAGTGAAATTAGGTTCTGAATTTATCCTCAAAAGATTCTATATATACCTGACCGATGTTGGAAACATATGTACCGATGTTAAACTGTTCGGTTTAATAGTTTGGTATAATTACTGATCCCGGTCGGGGTGGGTGGGGTAGGTGAGCAGTGCAAATGTTGCGGTTGTGCTCTAATTTTGCCTTTTTCATTCAAGATCGGTAGGTGAATGATGTGCAATAAATTTTAAAGAATTTCTTTTTACCAAAATACACATATTTAATTATTTGTATTATTATTTATGTGAGTATATAAAAGAAGTTGCTATGCTACACACCAACTGACCTATTAAGGACTATTTATATTTCATTTTTCTATAACTTATTTTAAAATTCATATATTCAGGTTTAAACTGAGATTTTGGTCTCTATGAATTTTTTAAGAAATTTAACCATGGGATTACTATTAATCAAGGTTAGCTTATATGTTTTTTAGAATCATAAAACTATTTTTTAACTGATTCATAGGATTATATTGATCCCTTTTCTAATGGTAATTTATTTTATTTTTATGCTGAATTGCAATAAATTTATGGCTATTAAGCATAAACTTTTGAATTGCAACCAATATTAGTGGCATATAATAGAGCAACAAATTTATGGATAAAATTTTATTTAGCAATAAAAGCATAAACTCTTGAATTGCAACCAATTATTAAAAGCATATAATTTCTCATAAATTTATGGATATAATTTTGATTATAGACAAATATAAGAGGCATTTTGTGATACATAAAACGTTGAGGGATCAATAACTACTTTACACAAACATTGAGACTAAATGGTAGTTAAGCTATATATTCGGGGTACTTTTTAATTTCTTGACTTGTTGGGTAAGTCTCTCGAATATTCCATAACTTCTTAGTTTGCAACTAAGTCCCTGGCTATTTCCTTCTCCTACTCTCCTTCTTTTTTACTAGAGATTCAGCACCAAGATTCGTCGGAGGTCGGGTTCTAGTTCGTCTTCCGATTTGATTGATTTCTCTTTTAGGGTTTTTCAATTTCGATTAGTGTTCTTCATCAATGGCTCCCCCTATGGTTAGTTCGGCCGGAGGGTTACTGGCAATGCTCAACGAGCCTCATGCTCCATTGAAGCTTCATGCGCTTTCGCATCTCAATAACTTGGTTGATCAATTCTGGCCTGAGATCTCCACTAGTGTTCCGATCATGTAATTCTCTTTTAACCTTTTTGTTTTTCTTTTCCGGGTTTTGAGAATTAGGGTTTTTGTTTCTCACTTGATCTATTTTGATTTCTGGGAAATTGGATTAGTTGAGATCTCTTTGCTGGTTAGGTTTTCTTGATTTGGGTATCTAAAGTTCAATTTTTTTGGTGTTGTTTGATTGTGGGGGGTGCAGATTTAATGGTTAGGATAAGAAAGGAAAGTGTTTTTCTTTGACATGATTGGGTTAAGCAAGTTGCTGCACTGATCTTTGTAGATTATGAATAAGCAATTGATGTTGAGTTTAGCAAATAGCTGTCTTTGTGTGTGTGTGTGTGTGTGTGTGTGTGTGTGTGTTCTTACTTCTTCATGGGCATGGTAATGTGCTTTTTTAGATGTTCTTATAGTGATATAATAATGTAGAGACTTGGATTCTTTTATCTTTATCATCTTACATGCTACTGGTATGAGATCAAGCTGTAGAGTCTGTGCTGGTGGAGGGCTTAGGTTTTATGATACTATTAGTTGTTAGATACAATGATTTGTGCTGCTTGATGGCTTGACTCAAGAGACATTTTTTGTTTGCAGAGAGAGTTTATACGAAGATGAAGAATTCGATTTGCATCAAAGACAGCTTGCTGCTTTGCTTGTCTCTAAGGTATGATTATACCGTTTGCAAAACTTAAGGAATGCGTTATGGTGGATAGTGGTAGATGTTTGAAGTGTGACGTTTTTCTAGCCACGTTATATGATTGTATACTGAGATATGTTTCTCTTGATGAACATGGAATCTTATCTCAGGTTTTCTATTACTTGGGCGAGCTTAATGATTCATTGTCCTATGCCCTTGGAGCTGGAGCCTTATTTGATGTTTCAGAAGATAGTGATTATGTTCATACGCTTCTAGGTGAGAATTGATAAGCTTGCTTCTGTGTTTCTCTATTCTTTTACCGTTCTTTGGCTGTAAACTCTAGCTTTGGTACTGTTGACTGCAATATGCATACAAGACAAGAACATATCAACTTGAATCTATGCAAGAAAAGCATATATAGCTTTCACGCCTTATTTATCTAAAAAGAAGACATGTAGCTTGCACATCCAGCTATCGTTTTCTGCATTTTAAGTAGTATAAAATTATAATAGGACTAAGATGATTGATGATTATTTGAGTATGCTGCTGAATATTTACTCATTAAATGCTTCTGTTATGTTTTCAGCCAAAGCAATCGATGAATATGCCAGTCTCAGATCAAAGGCTGCCGAGTCAAATGAGATGGTGGACATTGATCCCAGACTGGAGGCCGTTGTTGAAAGAATGCTTGAAAAGTATGTTTGCTTATAGTGTATGTTTAATGTACTTGTCTTCTTAGTGCCTCAATTGTTCTTACGTGGTTTTCTGTCTGCAGATGCATCATTGATGGGAAGTATCAACAGGCCATGGGCATTGCGATAGAATGCCACAGATTGGATAAGTTGGAGGAAGCTATCATTAAGAGCGATAATGTTCAGGGAACTTTATCATATTGCATCAACGTTTCTCACTCCTTTGTTAACCGCAGAGAGTATAGACATGAGGTGAGACTGATGGTCTCAGACCTGGATGAATTAGAAAGTAGATGATCTGATACTATGGATTAGAGCTGTATGGTTTTACCTCATCTGGCAAATATGTGATCATTTAGTCTCTATTTTGCATCTTCCCAGTACAATGTCTGTATTCTCATGTATGTTAACATCCTCTGTCCTTAAGCTGTATCTGAAAATCATGTTCCATCCTTTGTGATACCTATCCGAGATGTGTCACTGCTTGAATTGAACAACTCCTCTTTCTATGTTTATTTTAGTCTAGGTTATTTTGGTTTATTCTTCATTAGAAAGGTGATGACATCCTTGTCTATTCTTTCAGGTGCTTACTTTGCTTGTTAAAGTCTACCAGAAGCTGCCTTCTCCTGATTATTTGAGCATTTGTCAATGCCTCATGTTTTTGGATGAACCGCAAGCTGTTGCAAGCATATTGGAGAAGCTTCTTCGCTCGGATAGCAAGGATGATGCTTTATTAGCATTGCAAATTGCTTTTGATCTTGTAGAGAATGAGCACCAGGCATTTCTCTTGGGTGTTAGAGATCTCCTTCCTGCTCCCAAAACACGTCCTGTAGAAACAGTTCAGGCCGTTGACACTACTACTGCTCCGAGCGAGAACCCTTCAGGGGATGTCCAGATGGCGGATGGAGCTCCAGCTCCGACAATTGTGTACGAGACGGATCCAGTTGAGACTACATATGCTGAGAGGCTAACAAAGATTAAGGGTATTTTATCTGGCGAGACCTCTATTCAGCTTACACTTCAGTTTCTTTACAGCCACAACAAGTAAGTCGCTGTGGAACTTTTGATATCTCAAAACGAGATATTTTTACTTCTAAAATCGATGACGAAGTAATCATATGTTTCATTGATAATATTGTCTTTCTGTAGATCCGACCTGCTAATACTGAAGACAATCAAACAGTCTGTCGAGATGCGGAACAGTGTTTGCCACAGTGCTACAATATATGCTAATGCTATTATGCATGCTGGAACTACAGTGGATACTTTCCTTAGAGAGAATTTGGTAAACTATCACCTTCACTGTAATATATCTGTATGTTTGAGGTTGACTGTGTGCCTTAGTGTATTCAACTTTCTTTTCATTTTTTATTCTTTTCTGAATTGACAGGATTGGCTAAGCAGGGCCACCAATTGGGCTAAGTTTAGTGCTACGGCGGGATTAGGTGTTATTCACAGAGGTCATCTGCAACAAGGCAGGTCATTGATGGCTCCATACTTGCCTCAGGGAGCAGCAGGTGGTGGCGGGAGTCCTTATTCTGAAGGAGGTGCTTTATATGCCCTTGGCCTTATTCATGCTAACCATGGCGAGGGCATCAAACAATTTCTCCGTGATAGCTTACGCAGTACTAATGTTGAGGTGATTAGTTGATATCTTACTCGGTATAGTCTCTTTCAATTCCCTGTCAGCCTCTTTGTTCAGAGATAATTTGTGTTGCGAAAATATGGATGCAGGTCATTCAACATGGAGCTTGCTTAGGTCTTGGTTTGTCAGCTCTAGGGACAGCTGATGAAGAGATATATGATGATGTCAAAAGCGTGCTATATACTGATAGTGCGGTTGCTGGAGAAGCTGCTGGAATCAGCATGGGTTTATTATTGGTTGGAACTGCGACTGAAAAGGCAAGTGAGATGCTCGCTTATGCTCATGAGACACAGCACGAGAAGATAATAAGGTAATGTAGTGGAGGAAATTTTTGATGGTCCATGGTATTTTGATTTAGCATTTAATTAATCAGCATCTGGTTTGTGTTTTTAGGGGATTGGCTCTAGGCATAGCCCTTACAGTATACGGAAGAGAAGAAGGAGCAGATACCTTGATTGAGCAGATGACTAGAGATCAGGATCCTATCATCCGTTATGGTGGTATGTACGCACTGGCATTGGCTTACAGTGGAACAGCAAACAACAAGGCTATTCGCCAGTTGCTACACTTTGCTGTATCTGATGTCAGCGATGATGTTAGAAGGACTGCTGTTCTAGCACTTGGATTTGTCTTGTATTCTGATCCAGAGCAGGTCAGTTTCAGATGCTCCCTTCCTCATAACCACTAACCTCCATTTCTTTAATGCCTGTGTTTCTTATCCTTACTGATAGATTCCGTTGATTTTTTTTTCACTGCAGACTCCTCGTATTGTTTCATTGCTCTCTGAGTCGTACAACCCACATGTTCGCTATGGAGCCGCTCTCGCAGTAGGTATTTCTTGTGCAGGCACTGGCCTCAGCGAAGCGATATCCTTGTTAGAGCCACTTACATCAGATGTGGTTGACTTTGTTCGTCAAGGTGCTTTGATTGCAATGGCCATGGTGATGGTTCAAATTAGCGAAGCAAGCGATTCTCGTGTTGGAGCATTTAGGTTAGTATAAATCTGTTCTCTTCAGCATTGGGAAGCATAGAATATTTTGATAGACTTGAGATTTTATGTATTTTTTTGTAGGCGCCAGCTTGAGAAGATCATACTCGACAAACACGAAGACACTATGAGCAAGATGGGAGCGATTCTGGCCTCTGGTATCCTCGATGCCGGTGGTAGGAACGTTACCATAAGACTACTTTCGAAGACCAAACATGACAAAGTCACTGCTGTTATCGGCCTTGCGGTCTTCAGCCAGTTTTGGTATTGGTACCCACTGATCTATTTCATTAGCTTGGCCTTCTCACCAACTGCTTTCATCGGTTTAAACTACGACCTTAAGGTCCCAAAGTTTGAGTTCATGTCACATGCAAAACCGTCTTTGTTTGAGTACCCAAAACCCACCACGGTTGCTCCAGCCAATACCGCTGTCAAACTTCCAACCGCTGTTCTCTCAACCTCAGTTAAAGCCAAATCTAGGGCTAAGAAAGATGCAGAACAGAAAGCTAATGCTGAAAAAACACCCGGTGCCGAAAAGTCTGCCAATGAAAGTGGATCTAGCAAAGGAAAAGCATCAACTGAGAAGGACGGAGACTCTATGCAGGTACTGTTGTCAATTCTTGCCTCTTCTGTATTTGATTGACTGATTAGTCTTTATGGTTTGTGATTTGAAAGTCTTTCTCTCCATGGACTGTCAGGTGGATAGCACAGCAACGGCCGAGAAGAAAGCTGCTGAGCCAGAGCCAGCGTTTGAGATTCTAGTAAACCCAGCTCGAGTAGTCCCAGCTCAAGAGAAATACATAAAGTTACTCGAAGACAGCAGATACGTTCCAGTGAAGCTAGCTCCATCGGGTTTCGTTCTTCTCAAAGACTTACGCGAACACGAGCCAGAGGTTCTCTCTCTGACCGATGCACCAACTTCAACAGCTTCTCCTGCAACTGGTGCAGCGGCGGCTACAGAAGGAACCACGGCCTCGGCTATGGCTGTAGATGACGAGCCACAACCTCCACAAGCCTTTGAATACGCTTCATGATTTTGTTTTCTTTTTAAGTTAGTGGGAATTTGGTGTTGGTTCTATTGGTTTCTGTTGAAAGACGACAAAAGCAGATGAAAAAAAACAGATCTTTGAACTTTTGAGACTGCTTGGTGCATTAAAGTTGGATTCAAGTTTAACTACCAATGTTATGTTACTTTTCTCTAATTGTTTACTTAAATTAGTAGTTTCTGATAATTTTCATTTGTTTTAGTCTTTTACTTTCATTTTTGCGCAAAGTTGATTAAGAAACTCCTATAGTTTTTGATGCATGCAGAAGCTTCTAGGGATAGGGTTTGAAAGTTTTCCTCCTAGGGCTTTCGCATGCACGGGAACCTTCTAGGGATAGGTTTTAGAGTCTTCTTTTCAGTTTTTTCGTAAAAAATTTTTGGATTTCTGAATACTTCTTCACAAACTTCTTTAAATCTTTCGATTAATAATTCATCAACAAAATAAATACAATAATAGACATAAGAAAGCTATTTATTGTAAAAGATAAACATTAAATATAAATATAAATAATTAAATAAATAATAATAATATTTTAAAATATTTCAAATATCTCGCTATATCATGTCTCACCGGTCAAAAAAAGAGTCGTCCTCGAATCTTGTATGTGCGCTGCATCAGTTTTACATCACTAATCGGACTCATCAACTAAAGGAATGTTAGAGCATGATTAACGCAACAAACCTTTTCAGTCTCTTAAAATATCCTATATATTATTTAAGGAGCATTTTGGGAGAACTTTGATGATGTGTCATTCCCACAATTTTTCTTACTATTTTTATTAAATAATGTAATGTCTCATATACTACTATCCAAACACTCCATTCTCCTACTATGCTAACTTCCAAACACTATATGATGACCTTAATCTAATCTCCAAACAACTCTAATTTAACAAACTAGGTAACTTGATTAATTAATACTCTAATTTACCAAACAAACTACAAATACTATAAATTTCTGAATTTTTTGCTTTCTTTTTTTAAGTCAAACATTTATAATTTTTTAGCCATCCCATTTTAATAGGTAATTACGCTTTATAAATTCATTTTTCTCAAAAATCAAAATGAACGTAACTTGATTAATAAAAATCCAATTACCTAACAAACTACAAATCTTTAATAAGAGAAATTCTTCTAAGTAATTTAGTTAAATATCTTTTACCAAAAAAAAAAATTTAGTTAAATATATTCTGAATTTTTTTTCTCTATTTTTTTTGTACACTCATTACCAAACATATTTTTAAAACTTCTATTTTATTTTTCACACTAAAAGGGAAATGCTTTTAAGTAATTTACTTAAATCATATCGTCAATCACATTGTCAACACAATCAATATAATCAAATTATATTATCAGATTACAATCAAATTATCAAATTATTACAATCAAATTTATACAATAATTATCAAATCTTTGACCATCACAATCTTTAATCTTTTTTAACAACACATATCTTCTATATATTAAAGGAGAAGCATTTTGTGATCATTTTGCTTAGGTGTTACTTCCACAATTTTTCTCCTCTTTATTTTTATTTATTTATTTAATTCTCTAATACTCATTACCAATCACATTTATTTCCAAAACTACTTATTTTGATTATTATAACTCTAATTTCCAAACACATTTGAATCTTCCTAAACTTGCCAAAATTAAAAATATTTGGAAATCTTAAACTTTCCAAAATTAAAATATTTTGAAAATTATAGATTTAAATCATAGATTTAAATGTGAACAAAATTTAACATATACACCAAAAACAATTTTGATATAAAATATAAAAGAAAATTTATTATCTTTTGAAAATATATGAGCATGTAAAACAATTTTTCATATATATTTTTACATGTGTTGTTTTGTTTGACAAGTAGATGTTTTTAATTTTTCATAAATACACCTTCCTACAAGTAAAATAATTATTTACTACCAAAAAAAAAGTAAAATAATTATTAATGAAATTTGTTGATTTAATTATTTCACAGGTGAAACACATTAGCATACAAAATAATCGCAAAATTCAAATATATAAAATGGGTCTTATATTATGTATAATAATTCGCTATAATTGTATTTTTAATTAAAATTTTTGATTTTATTCGACAATGATTTTATCCCGCGTATAACGCGGGAAATTTTCTAGTATTATTTTAATTCTTTTGATTTAGTTTAATTAATAAAACAAATTTCAACCATTCATATAATAACAAGTGTCCAATCCTCTGCAAGAGGCGTTTCTTTAGTCTCTGTAACAAGAGATGTACCTCACAACTTTGTTCTGCTTTTCATTATTTTTTAATTTTTTATTGTGTAGAGACTCTTTAACAGACCTGCGTTGCACATGGTCTTAGACGCTAACGTGTTAGTTTATGTGTGTCTAAAGGGCTTTTTATTTAAAAACATTTGAGTTTGTTTGAACGTGTTTCATTACGTAAAAGCACTAACCACTTTTATATTCTAAAAATATTTACAATATTAGGATAGTGAAATGTATTATTGAAGTAAAAAGAAAAGATAAGTAAAGGAAAACAAACTAATTTATTCTTTTTCCTTTCTTTATCCATAAAATTGGCTTATTAAAGTTGTTGCACTTCAATTTTTTAAAAAAGTTTATACAACAGAGACAACAAATTAAAGATTCACATCTCCCACCAAGTGGAAGAACAATTCTTTCGTATATTCTGTAAAATCACTTGACTTTTGATCTTATCTTCACACAATAGTACCACTTTTTGTTTCTCCATTTTCTCCATAGTCAAGGTAATGGAGAAATTCAATCCAAAAGAGAAAAAGATTGTGAAGAAACAAGGTCCAAAGCTTTTGTTAGCAATCTCACCAACACTTGTGTTCTATTTGCTCAATCTGCTTCACATCAATCAATTCATGACCTCTCTCCTTTTCTCCGACAAAGAAGCCCTAAATATCACTCTAAAAGCTAAACAAGGAGGAACAGATACTTGCGCCGGAAGGTACGTTTATATGCACAATCTTCCCACCAGATTCAATGATGATCTGATCAAGAACTGTGAAGCATACACCGAATTACGCAATAAGTGCAATTTCCTGGTCAACTCCGGCTTTGGTCCACGGATTTCAAAGGATGATCATAACCAATCCAATCAGGTCTTAACCACCGAAACCGGTTCTTGGTACTCTACCAACCAATTCATGCTTGAAGTTATCTTCAGAGAGAAAATGAGACACTACGAGTGTTTGACCAACGATTCCTCCATTTCTTCTGCGGTTTTTGTCCCGTTCTTTGCCGGTTTCGATGTGAGACGCTTTTGGGCATACAAGGTGAAGCAAAGAGACGAACTTGGCGAAGATCTGGCTCATTGGCTTAGAAGTAGACCAGAGTGGAGGAGAATGTACGGTCGAGATCATTTCTTTGTCGCAGGACGGGTCAGTCGGGATTTCAGTAGACTTACTGATCAAGATTCAGATTGGGGAAACAAACTAATGAGGTTGCCCGAATTTGAGAACATGACTATGTTATCAATTGAGACTAATTTTTGGAGCAATGAGTTTGCCGTTCCTTATCCGAGTTACTTTCATCCGAAGACCGAAATCGACGTTAAGAAATGGCAGAGGCGAGTGAGGAAGAATCAGAGACGGTTCTTGTTTTCGTTTATCGGAGCTCGAAGGCCAGAAATTAAGGAATCTATAAGAGGAGAGATTATAAATCAGTGCCTTGATTCACAAGGCAAATGCAAGTTTGTTAATTGTGAAACAAGTAAGGATTGTGGTGATCCGGTTAAGGTAATGGATGTGTTTCAAGATTCGGTTTTCTGTTTACAACCACCAGGAGATACGCCTACTCGAAGATCGACATTTGATTCGATTTTAGCCGGTTGTATACCGGTTTTCTTTAACCAGGATTCGGTTTATAACCAATACAAGTGGTTTTTTCCAAAGGATCATACCAAGTATTCGGTTTATATTCCGGAGGAAGATGTGAAAGTTGGTAATGTTGATATTGAGAAGTTATTGGTTATGATTAGTGAAGAGAGGATTTTGAGTATGAGAAATGAGGTTGAGAAGATTATACCGAAGATCATTTATACAAAACCGAAGGCGGTTGGACCGGATAAGATTGAAGATGCATTTGAAATTGCAGTGGCTTGGGTTATTGACAGAGTGTCATTGTTAAAGATGCCACGGATTTAGGAACTGTATATATGATTTTGTTAGGGGGGAAATCTAAACTTAGATGTATTATGTATATTGAAATTTTGTAAATCTATGGATAGTGTTTGGAAACCATTGTAAAATATACTGATTTTTAAAATCAAACACGTGAATTTTGAAGTACGCTTTTGTTTAACACAAAATTTTGTCATTCCTTGTAGCTAGAATTAATGTAAACAATGATTTTGGTTGGAAATCCAAATCAATGAAATCCATCAATCAATAAATTAACCTAGCGTGTGTTGGTAATACTGATTCAAACCGAAAGAACCCATATATTTCATACTCTCTCTATCAAACTGAATGATATTGGAATTAGGGTAATAAATTGCAATTTCAGCTAATTGTGTCGTGATTATAAAATTAGGGAAATTTTTCTAATCTGCCATTTGTGCCAAATGGGTTTTTCCAATCTGTCATAAATTGATTTTCTTTTCAAAATCTGCCACAATCTGTACGGACGTCTACTGTGCAAAGACAAAAATACCATCAGAAATAATAACCAATTAGGTCAGTGGATCATCAACGTCTTGTCCTCCGTCTTATATTTCTTATCCTCCGTTTTGTATTTGTTGTCCTCGGTCTTGTATTTTTTGTTCTCCGATGGCCACCATCTCGTCCACCGTCTCCGGCTATGTCCACCACCGTCTCTGACACCGTCGACCACTGTTTATGTAACTGTTTGTGTGGTGGACATCGAAGGACAAGAAGTACAAAATGTCACCAAACTAGACGTCCGTGTCATAGGACAAAAAATACAAAATCTTCCACATAGTAGAAGTCTGTGTCTTGTATTTCTTGTCCTCTGTCTTGTATTTCTTGTCCTCTGATGGTCACCGTCTCGTCCACCGTCTCTAACATTGTCGACCACCATTTTTGTCTTTCGATACAAACGTCTAGTATGTGAACGTCTTGTATTTCTTGTCTTTGATTTGAAGAAAGAGAGAGAGAGAGAGAAAAAAAAAAGAATGAATACAACCGTAATTTCACTTTCCATTAAAAGACAAATAAATGGCGGATTTTGTAAGGAACGTCGGATTATAGCAGATTGAAAAAGAAATTTTCAATTTATGGCAGATTTGGTAATAAATTTTACTAGAAATCATTCTCAAAAATATAATTTCCTTATAATAAATAGATTTTTTTTTTAACTTAATAATCAGACTACTAAGAGGTCGACATTTTATTGTCCTTACCAATAATTTTCAGTACTTAGCTAATATTGGTACATTGTGACGAAAAAGGGTAAGATTAGATTACAAAATGTCTTTTGCTATAGCTATGAGATCTTCCTTTAAAGAAAAATATCTCCTTACATCGAAATATTACTCTAAGCAGAATTAGAAATTGAACGCACAAATTAGTACTTTTGGTATATGCAATCTCTTAAATAGTTAAATATATATAAAAAGGCGTTTAGAGTCTCGAATATTATTCGAATATATAATTTTTTTAATGGTATTCTTCTTTTTCCCCCAGTTTATATTTGTGGAATACAGGTGGGTAAAAGAAAAAAAAGTTAAAAATCCTTTTTTGTCAAATGTAAATCATATTTGCGTGTCATGATGGAAACTTCTAAGAAAAGGAAATAAAGACATATTTGAATTAGAATCCATTGAATTCGTTGATAGAAAAAGAAAAGTATCCAATGAATATAATTCAACATATATTGTCAAATATCTAATACTTCATTTGGAAAGTGTAATTAAAGTTTAGCAAAAAACAAAGGTGTAATTAAAACCATTTAAATCAAAGAAAATGTTCATTTTCTGAAATCACATCTTCTTAATTTTTATTTCATAAAAATAGTATAATATAAACTTTTTTTTCTTACAAGTAAAAAAGAAGATAGATGATGAAACCACCTGTTCCAAGGTTGTGGTTTGTCATCTTAATCACGTTTGTGTTCTGTCTCTTCGTTCTGTTTCAAATCCATAAATCAAATTTGATCGGAAAAAATCCTCAAATCACACATCAAGTAAACAACTTCTTCATCTCCATTGCTTCTTCTTCGCATCAAACCCTAAATCTCACCGAGATTGCGCAAGAGAGTGATGAAATCGGACAGAACCAGCCAGAGGCAGAAGAGGAAGAAACTGATACTTGCGCTGGAAGGTACATCTATATGCACAATCTTCCAAGCATGTTCAATGATGACATCATCGTAAACTGTCGAACACTCATCAAATGGTTCAATATGTGTCCATTCATGGTCAATTCCGGCCTCGGCCCACAAGTTTCGGAGTCCGATAACACCACAAATCGAGTCTTGACCGCGAAAGCCGGTTCTTGGTACTCAACAAACCAATTCTTGCTCGCGGTTATCTTTCGAGAGAGAATGAAACGATACGAGTGTTTAACCAATGATTCTTCTCTAGCCTCGGCTATCTACGTCCCGTATTACCCGGGATTCGACGTGGGACGTTACCTATGGGGATACAATGTTACGGTTAGAGACGAATTAGGGATAAAGCTGGCTCGATGGTTAAGAGAGAAACCCGAATGGAAGAATATGTACGGTCGAGATCACTTCTTTGTAACGGGACGGATCGCTTGGGATTTCAGGAGGATGTTCTATAAAGATTCCGATTGGGGAAGCAACCTCATGACATTGCCCGAATTCGCGAATACGACGATGTTAGCTATCGAAACAACTGCTTGGACTAACGAAATCGCGATTCCTTATCCGACTTATTTCCATCCGAAGAGCGTAACCGAGATTCGTAGATGGCAGAAGAAAGTTAAGAGTGTGAAGAGAAGACATTTGTTTTCTTTCGTTGGAGGTTCAAGGCCGAATTTGGATGGATCTATAAGAGGTCAGATTATAAACCAGTGCCTTGCGTCTCACGGTAAGTGCAAGTTTCTTGACTGTAAAGTATCAGATTGCGATAATCCGGTTAAGATAATGAAAGTGTTTCAAGAATCGGTTTTCTGTTTACAACCTTCGGGAGATTCGTATACTCGAAGATCGATATTCGACTCGATTTTAGCGGGTTGTATCCCGGTTTTCTTCCATCCAGGTTCGGGTTATAACCAATACATTTGGTATTTCCCTAAGAACTATACCGAGTTTTCGGTTTACATACCGGAGAAAGAAATGAAGAATGGAACGGTTAGTCTCAAGAAGTTGTTGAGTAGGATCGATAAGGAGAGGGTTTCGAGGATGAGGAACGAGGTTGTAAAGATTATACCGAAGATAATATATAGTAAACCGGGATTGGTTGGACCGGAGAAGGTTGAAGATGCGTTTGACATTGCAGTGGGTGGGGTTCTTGAGAGAGTAGCAATGGTTAAGAGGATGATGGATGAAGGAAAAGATCTTGTGAGTGAGTATTCACAAACGAGGGATTTGAAAAAACTTGAGTGAAATTTTTATGAAATAAAATTGTTTTTTGTTGTTGTTATATTTGTTAGAAACACTTATGGAATACATCACATGTTACATGTTGGAAGAGGTGAAAAACAAAAATGCTCATGACTTTTTTTTTTGATAAACCTTATCGGCTGATCCGGTCAGCACCGATAGGAACACACCGAAGTACTACATAGTAGATTTTTTCCCGAAAAACCACCACACCGCCTGGCCTGAGTTTGGAATGCCTTACCACTAATCCTCGTATTCTTTTTATGCTCCTTGAAAGATGAGCTATACATAGATAAATTCGGTTGGGTACAAAAATAATTTTGGTTTAAGAACTCCGAAGATTTGACCAAAATTATTTAGCGATAATCCAACGTAACGGTCCATACTATTTGACCCGGTATTTGGAAAATACCCGCCCGGTTAAGTAATTCGGGCAATTTTCTGACCCGGAAGATTCTTTTTCTCTCTTTCCTAAAGTAAGAAACTTTAAACAGAGGACGAATCAACCTGACAAGCTTCTTCATCTTCTCTAATTCCCATTTCTACGAATCGATCTCGTATCTCTCCGATTCGTTTCTTGCTTCCAATGCCTTCTTCCTTTGAACCCATCATCTCCGATTGATCGTTTTTTTTCTAATTCCGATCAGTTTATTTTTAGGGTTCTTAAGAGACTGGTGATGAAATTCGAAAGCTTGATATATGAAAAGATCTGGGTTTTCTCTAAGTGACTTAATGCCAGAAATTGCGTTGTGTGTATTTCGAGACAATTGTTGATGGAAAGAGAAACGGAGCGAAGTTTGTCATTGAGAAGAAACGATCGAGAAGAAGATGTGAAAGTAATCGAGTGGGAAGAATTCGACCATGAGCTTACTCGGTTATGGAGTCTCTCTTCTGCTCTCAAATTAGCCACAGAGAAGAAACTTACCCTCCAACCCAAACTCGAGTCTCTTATTCAGGTTTTTTTTTCTCTTTGGCCATTTCTGATTTTGATTAGTTTCACAGTGGAAAGTTCAAATTTTTCTTAGTGGGTATTGTTTTAAGAAATTTAGAAACTCACTCAGAGCAATTTAATGTGTTTTGAGGATCAAATTTGTGGTTTATGGCCTTAATGCTACTTTGAAGTTATATGTACGTTTGAGTCTTTCTTTAACTACTCAATGAGCTTTAATTGATTAGCCCGCGGATTAGCGGGCGGCCAAATATTCGGGCAGGTTAGTACTGAATCATTGCAACGCAGTAATGAGCTTGAAGAAATGCGTCAGAGGCTGGAAGCTAGAAAATTGGCGGTGGAAAAGACATCGATTTCTTGCAAAGTTACGGAGCAGGATGTGAAAAAGAAAGAGGAGAGTCTTAGTACAGAAGTGAGATCGTTGCTCGTAGGCGGCACAACACTTTCCATTGCTAAGACTAAATTGCAGGTAATAACTCATTCAATGCAAAATAATCTTCTTCGGAAGCAAATGCATCACTTTTACATTTTGCCATGAGACTATGGTGTTTGGATTTGATGATAGTTGGCTCAAGTAGGCAAATTAGTATTATGCAGTACCAATTGGTGAATGATTGAATCATGTATACTCAGTTTTAAGCTTTTTTTTTTTCTGTCGTAGGAGTCGAATTGTCAACTAGAAGGAGAGAGTGGTTATGCTCATCTAAAGTTTGTAACGAATAAGCTGAGAAAGAGGCAGCAGTACATGGTATCTCAAGTTTCGTTTATCTATCCGATGAAGATTGAGGCTGGACCTTCACAAGACCAAGAACTGGAATCATTTCCAGGTGGCACTAGACTAGGTCAGTTGTGTAATTTGCGTCTAAAAGCTTATAAGAAAGATGTAAAGGTTCTTAATTGTGCAGCATCTTACCTTCTTGAGTTTCTTGTATCTTATCTATGGCTTTTACTAGGAAATAAGCCTATGAGTCAAGGATCTGTGAAAATTCTGGGGTTGCCTTTTAGTATGGCCCCGTTTACAAAGATGAGCTTCTTCACCGACAAGAAAGAAGTTCAGAAGTCGGCAACCGCACTAGGATATGTAGCCCATGTGTGTTCCGTTCTCTTTTCTCGTTACTATTCTATGCATTCTAACCAGGAATCTTATTTGGTTTTAAAGTTTTGATAGAAAGTACTAATGGCTTTCCTGCTTTTGGCTTTTGCAGGCCGTGTCACTACTAGCTCCTTACTTAAGAGTGCCTCTCCGTTATCCTTTACGCTTAGGTGGCTCCAAAACGTATATTCGAGACTATGCACCTTACATCGAGCCTTCATCATCAGACATGTCTCCAATATCCACACTTTCACAAAACTCTAAATTTGTAGAGTTCCCGCTGTTTCTGGATGGTCAAGATACAACTCGAGCTGCATACGCTGTCTTCTTATTAAACAAGGTTAGTTAAACAAAGTTTTCGATCTTATTCCTCTCCCTGATGTCATCTAACCGTAGTAGTATCATATCACAGAACATCGAGCAACTCCTCAACTTTGTAGGGGAAAATAGTCTAGGACCACGTCAGGTTCTAGCAAACCTCAAGGAGCTAATCCGAATCATCCAGTCTCCAGTTTATATAGATTCATGACGATGATGATGACGACAACAATAAAGAAGGTCTCTTCTTGGTTTTGCATCTTCTCAAGTGGACAGTTTATGGAAGTAAAGAAAAGGTCAGACTATTTTTTCGTTAAAGAAGTTTTAGACATGGAAATTATGTTTAGGATGATACTCATCTCTCTAGGTTGTGATGTTTTTTGGTTTTGGACACAAAAAAAAGAAAAAAGCTTAGTCTAGTTCTTCTAAGTTTCTAACAGATGTATTATTTGTTTTTTGTTCTTGTATCATTTTGAAATCTTTTGTTTTGAATTTGTAAGTTAATAAGAAGGAAACTGTTTGCGTTTACAAGTTTCAATGTAGTCTTCTCAGTCTCACTGTTGGAAATGTGTAACGTGTGAAGTGATGACACAAGACTAAAGGGTAAAAAAGGGAATCTTGAATAAGTACAGAAAATAAAGAAAATGGACCAATAGTAGTCTTAGGCGAGGATTGTCCTTTAATGCAACAACAAAGCTTTTAACTTTCTTTACTTTCTCTCTCTCTCTCTAGAAAACCAAAAGAAGAAGCCTTAAAAAACCAAGAAAAGCTTCTCTTAAAATTTTCATTTTTTGTTGCTTAAGTCTCTGTTTTTCTCAAGAATGGTGTGTTCCACAACAACGATCTCTGCTTCTTTTATACGAAAGAGATCAAGATCTCCTGATTCACAACCCCATAAGAAGGTCATTCTCAAGATCAAGAACCAACTGGTCTCTCTCTCTCTCTCTCTCTCTCTCTCTCTCTCTCTCTCTCTCTCTCTCTCTCTCTATACATCAAGTTTTTTCATGGCTAATTTGGTTAGGTCCCATTATTTTGTGTCTTTGTTTAGATTAGAAAATTCAAGCAAGAGCTTATTTAATCTTACAACAATTTTCTTATCTTTGTTTTCTCAGACTTGATCTGACCAAAAAAAAAACTTCCTTAGACAGAAAAATTTCATCTTTGTTTTTCTTATACTAATCTTAAAGTACTCACCTTTTTCCCTTTTTTTTTTTTGTATTTTCTAATGTTGATAAATTTCTCTTTTAATATACATAGTTAATATAAATTCATATATAAAAAGGTAGAATTGCGTGTGTTTAACAGGATGGAGGAGAAAATATTTACAAACTTGGTGAAAATGCTGCTCTTGAGAAACTAATGGTTGCTTACTGTCGGAAGAAGAACTTAGACTTAAGAACCATCAGATTCTTCCATAACCAAAAGCTACTCAAAAAATATCAGACTCCTGCGCAGGTTTTTAGCCCAATTCCTCGGCCCATTATAGGGCCATTTAGCAAATTCATTTACAGTTAAATTTTTGTTTACGCAGCTAATGATGGAAGATGACGATATCATCGATGCGTTCATGGAACAAGGCGGTGGTGGTCCTCTCACCGTCGCTTGATCTCGCCGGAATTTTATCCCGGAGCAAGAAAAATGAGGGATTTGTAGGCTTAAGAAAAAGAAAAAACTTATTTAACTTGTATTTTTAATTTCGACCTATTCGGTTTGTTATTGTTGTTGCATCTTAATTTGAAACCTTGTCCAGTTATTAATTTTAAATTTGCAATATTTAACTATTTTGCATGAAAAAAGATCAAAAGAAACTAATCAAATGTATGTGGTGGTTTAGTGGTAATACAATGAGTTTGGTTTTCTTTGTATCTCGGATTCAAACATCTTTTGCGACAAGTGTTATTCATTTAATCAGAATATCTAAAGAGTAAAGATGGATTCCCGAGATTCGAAGAAACTATGAACCAAAATTTATGAATTCATCCAAAAAAATCAAAAGAATTAACCAATCACCGATAAAGCATTTATAATCTAAACCACACAAATAAAGGAAATTTATTGACTTTACTGATTTTGTTGGTGAAGTGTTATCTTCTTCGCTGCAACAAAACATTTTATGTAAAAAATAAAAAAAAAACACTAAAAATGGTGATAAAATGTACAATGAAAACGATGTACTTTTTCGTCATTTTAGCATCTACTGTTATCAACATCGTTACTGGTTTCTCCACGACGCTCGATGGTCCGTTCAAACCCGAGACTGCTCCACTTGACCCGAATCTTAACCCGATTGTACTCGACTTACCAGAATCCGACCCGAATTTCGTAGTACCCAACTCGGAGCTTCGACCCGAACAGATCTCTGTCTCTCTCTCTTACAACTTTGACTCTGTCTGGATTTCTTGGATCACAGGTCTCTCTCTCAACTCTTCAACTTCTTGCATTTTACTTTAATGTTGATTATGTGATTAAATTAATTTTAAAACATATATTTATACTTTAAACAAACATAAATATATAAGCTTTTTGTGGTTTATTATTGTACATAAAAATTTGATCTTTTTGAGTCAAGATCTTGACTTTAACAAGATCACTATAACAACATTTTGTTGCATTTACAATTTTTTCTTGGAGTTTCTATGCATTTTTCTGAAGCAATATTGTAGTGTTGTGTTACTACAGGGGAATTTCATATTGGTGAAGAAGATTATGTGTCTATGGATACTAATTCAGTGCAAAGTATAGTCCAATACCGTGAATTCGATGTTCGTACTAGGAAAAAAATTGCCAAAGGCAATTCTATTGTGTATAACCAAAAGTATCCACATGAAAATGGTTTCAAGAACTATACTTCAGGAATTATTCATCATGTTCAACTCAAAGGTCTTAAACCAAACACATTGTATCAATACCGATGCGGTGATCCGTCTTTATCAGCAATGAGCAAAGAGTATTACTATTTTAGGACAATGCCGGAGTCAAAATCCGAGAATTACCCGCGTAGAATCGTCGTGGCTGGAGATTTGGGTCTTACTTACAATACTTCAACAGTTTTGACTCATATTCTCTCTAACCATCCTGATCTTGTGGTTTTAATCGGTGGATTTAGCTACGCCGATACTTATTTGGCGAATGGGACGAAACTAGATTGCGGTTCTTGTTCTAATAGTCGAGAAAGTTATCAGCCTCGTTGGGATTATTTGGGAAGGTTTATGGAGCCACTTACGGCTAATGTTCCAACGATGTTGGTAGCGGGAGAACACGAGATTGAGCGTCAGACCGATGATAATCTGACATTCATTGCATACAGTTCAAGATTCGCATTTCCGTCAAACGAAAGTGGTTCTTTTTCGCCCTTGTATTATTCGTTCAACGCGGGAGGAGCTCATTTCATAGTTCTTAATGCATACATACCTTATAAAAACTCATGTAAAGTTTCTCCAAGTTTTGGTTTTAATTTCTTTCTTCGGTTTCGAAATTGCATTTTCTGATTACGAGAATGTTCTGTTTCCTTATGCAGCTGATCAGTATATTTGGCTTGAAAGTGACCTAAGAAACATAGACAGATCAGAAACTCCATGGGTGGTTGCAAGTTGGAGTCTTCCTTGGTATAGTACATACAAAGGGCATTACAAAGAAGCTGAATCCATGAGGATAAATCTTGAAGACTTGCTTTATAGTTACCGAGTCGATATTATCTTCAATGGTCATGTAAGTAGTGTTAATTTGCTTCTTGGTGAAATGTTATTTTTCACTAATTTTCCACTCAAAACTTGAATTAGGTTGACGCCTATGAGAGGTCAAACAGAGTCTACAACTACAAATTAGACCAATTTGGTCCGGTTTATATAACAACCGGTTCAGGAGGTGCCGGGAAGTTGGAGATTGACCATGTAGATGACTCGCCTGGATCTTGCGGCTTTAACTTGACGTTAGGACCTATAAATGATGAGTCTTGCCCGGTTAAGCAGCCAGATTATAGCGCGTATAGAGAGAGTAGCTTCGGTTTTGGTTTGCTAGAGGTAAGTTAACTCTTTGATCTATTTTCGCTTGATATTCAAGTAACCTAGTAAGATTAGTACCTTGGGGAATAAGCATGCTTTGAAGTCACAAACCGAACTCAAACCGGTTCTATTTTTTTGTTTTTCTCTCAGATTGAACCAATATAAACCAGATGATTGTTGTTGTAAATTGCGAAAAACCGATATTTTGATTTTTTTTACTTTTGAATTTTTAAGGTGAAGAACGAGACGCATGCATTGTGGAGCTGGAACCGGAATCAAGATTTATACTATCTAACCGGAGACGTTGTATATATTGTACGTGTAACGTCAGCCTGAAATTTGCCCGGTTTGTAACTAAACCAAGTTGGTAGACCGGTAAATTTGCCCGGGTCGACATTTTATTGTTATTTTCTAACAGATATCTTATTATTTATGTACTGTTTAAGAACTAATAACTAAATCTTTGCTGTAATTACTTACCTAACTAAGGAAACCTCTAAAACGATTGGCTTTATTTAGCAAACCCAAATTACTCATCAACCATTTATATACACCAACTCAAAGTTCGAAAGCTAAAAGAAAGTGATTAATAAGAAAAACCAAGTGAAAAGCTCTCTTTTTTTTGCTTTGTTTTACGAAAAATATGGCGATGTCGAAGACAATATCGGTTTTATATTTCGTTCTATTAATTATTATGGTATTCCAGGTGATTACGATCAAAATGGAGACTGTTATTACATATGAAGCTATGGCTGTGAATCATGCATGGGGTTGTTCTCCAAAATATCCTCGGTTTTGTTACAGAGAACAGGCAAATCCATATACGAGTCCGAAAGTTTGAATTTTTTGAGACATAATGGAAAAAGTGTTTGGAGTATGTCTTATATCAAAAAGACTTGAAGGAAATCAAACGAAGAGTATTATACGGAGAACGATGGAAAAATATGTATTTATTTAGTAATCATGGTTTTTTGCTACATTATTTTATAGTCCTATATGTGACTATGTGTGTGTGTGTTTTTTATCAATGTATATTATTTGTTTCTCATCCTCTCATGGATAAACTGCAATTTATATGACATAAATAATGAATCGAAATTGATACCGTGTTTGCCTTTATTCACTGTACGTGAAGATTTTAATTTTGAATAAATGAATATGGACTTTTGTGTTTTGAACAGATTATCGTTGTGGTTGGAACAAGATTCATATAAAGAATGGAGTAGTTGACAAATTAACAAAAAAAAAAAAAAACGAAAGAAAGAATGGATAATTCACAATTGCCTTGCTACTTACTTTATTGGTATTTTTGTATAACGAACAAAATCGGGGTTCAGATAAATATTTATAGACTACGAATTTCGTTGTAGAATATTCGTTGAAACTTTAGTCAAAAAATATTCACTTTTATGACTCTTTTTGGATATATTTCATTTATAACTTTCAAAGCATTCTTTTCTAATTAATGACAAACGAACAAAAAGGCCAACTAAATAACCTTACGGTAAAACACCACTGCCATGTTTCTTTGGCAGTCACATCTATCGTTGCGAATGTTGCAATTCAAAATTTGAGTCACTAAATTCGAGAGAAGTCTTTGCGGCACTAAAACGAACAACATTAATCCATGCGACTAGAAAATAAATAAACGAAATTAAATTGAATTAAACTAGTTAAACAACAACCTCATCTCTGGTAAAATACAATGAAAGATAATGTAATATGTGTCCAATACAATCTTCAAAAACAAAAACAAAAAGCAAACTATGTGTCCAATATTAGAAAGAAGAGTCCAACTAACTGTAATAGTTTAGAAAACCAGTCAAACCGTAAGTTGGTTGTAATTTACAGCTAACTGGTTTTTGATTTTATCATTCAGAAAAACAAGAGTAATTCAGTTTTTTATTTAGTTTAAGTGATTTAAGATTTCTTAAAACCGTTCATTGGAGTAGTTTGTTGCAATGACACCAAAATCTTCAAAACTTTCAAGATTTTGTAAGACGTGAAACTAATTTCTAATCACTTTAGAATTAGATAGCAAAATAACAATATATCAATGTCTTAGAAGGATACACCAAATCAATATGCCAAAAAAAGAAAGAACCATAACAATATTGTCTCCAATCTACTATGTTATTTAAAGCTTCAACAATCCCTTCCTTGTTTCTCACACAACAACAAAAATCCAATATACATACCTACATATATATATATATATATATATATATATAAATTCGAGTTTTATCCCTTTAAACAATCATAAAAGATATGGGTATACTGTCTAAGAAATTACTTAAGGCTATTACTATATATATGGCGCTTATTATGGTGTTCTTCACTCTTGCAACACTCAAGACCAATGCAGATACTGTGATAAGCTACGAAGCTATGCAAGAAGATCATGCATGGGGATGTAGCCCATTGTATCCTCAATTCTGTGTGAAAGAAATAGCCAATCCCTAGATTCAAGGATGTGAGTTTGATCCCGAAATGTGTTGGCTATTTCTTAATTTATTTTGTATATATAATGTCGTTTGAATCCGGTTTGTTTTATCAAATTTTAGTATATACTTATGTTTCATTGGTTAAGTCAAAGTTATAATCATGTTTATGTTTCATAAATCTATCCCCAAGCTCAAAATTTGTAATGTTTTATTTAATATTAAATCTTCATTATCTTCTTCGTATATTATATTAGTTGAATCATGTTTTGTTTTTTTAATATCAGTCTAAGCATGTTTGTTTATATATATGTACTAATGTGTTCGACGAAAAAATAAAGAGACACATTTGTGATTTTCAAAGTTAGTCATAAAAAATAGTTATCACTTATTTAGTTCATAGTTAGGCAGAGCAAATAAATCAAAGACATGTCTTGTAGTTGTAACAATTAGGCGCTAATTTTAAATAATTCTTACGCAGATCAGTTTTATTATTTTACCAAAACACGGTAAAAAGTAACAAAATTGGATTCGAATCTCATTTCTTTCTTTACAACTAGTCATTCTCACCATTGAGAGAGAGCCTTGTAGCCCAAGAAAGCTTTACAAATAGGTTCAAAACGATACAAACCTAACCCTAGATAGATCCTGTGGTGGAAGTAACCTA
The DNA here is from genome assembly GCA_963576765.1 of Draba incana. Taxonomy (NCBI): domain Eukaryota; kingdom Viridiplantae; phylum Streptophyta; class Magnoliopsida; order Brassicales; family Brassicaceae; genus Draba; species Draba incana. Next base: position 4,220,835 of record OY755214.1, on the reverse strand, counting down.
TCTCAAACTCTACTATGTGTCTAACTCTGTGAAAAAAAACAAGGAAAAGAGTAAAAGCAAAACTGTTTCATCACTTTTCACCGGCGACCAGAGACGTGTCCCTCAAGTGACTGGCTTTCTCCATACGAGTCACTATCATCCTGAAGAGACCATCGTTTCGATTTAGCGTCAGAATAGTAGTCCTCATCATTTTCTGAGTAGCCTTCTTCTTCCTCAGATTCGTACATTGACGCATCAGCTTCAATCTCTTGCTTTGGAGTCCATTGTCGCAGCAGCGGCACATCATCAATGCCGACCTGATTAGTAGTATCAAGAAAACCATACATGATCAATGAAAGTCTTAAATGTACACAAAACTTAAACCGGAGATTAAGAGTGCTATATATTGTATACCTCTTTGTTCTGTATAATGGCATTATTCCACTGATTGCTTTTTGCTTCGAAAAGCTTATGAGGATTGGCTTTATCAGTCAAAGTATTGGGGAAAACATTATAACTCTGTTTCTCTGGATCTTGAGTTACTCTCTTCTTTGTAGACTCATACAAAACTCCTTCCAGCTTCAATGATCCCATAGCGAAAGTAACAAGATAAGCACTCTTAACTTTTCCATAGACTAATCCGATCACTGGAAAAGAGAGAACGAGAGGCTCATTTTCGTAATTCAAAGCTTTGAAGAATAGATGATCTTGTAATTGTGAAGTAGCAAGTAATTGAAATGTGCATATACATGGAGGAAACTGGTCGCGAGCATTGAAGAAGTAGATGATCTCGTAATTGTGAAGTAGCGAGTAGTAATGTGTTCGAACGATCTGAGTAAAGATCGGGTTTCGTTGTGATACGGGGAAGTTAAACGTATCAAATACATCTTTCCATTTCACTTCTCTAACTATCTGCAAACAACAACATTAGGCATAAAAAAAGCTTAGATTTTTACCTGTTCGATTCTCAACTTTCAACTTCCAATATGATGATGATTAGATTTTTACCTGTTCGATTCCACCACGAGAAGTTACCTCGACAAAAAGCTTATGCAAGTCCAAATCCCTAAATCTTACTTTTGGAATCCTACAATCATACATTATACATTTCAGAAATGGACCTTACTGAAGTTACATGAACATAAATAGCTTCTTACCAGAATTTTGTACCCATTTCAGAGTGTAACTTCTTCAATGTAGACATGAAGAGATCCTTATTAGCCACAACTTCCTCATAATTTGCAAGAGGAGCTGGGTAGGTCTGTACATTGTTATCCATCAACACTGAGATCGGATCAAGATCAGAGCTTGACGCTATTCCCAAAACCATCTTTTTACTTCCTGAAAACACACCAAAATAATAAAGAGATTGAATTTAAATGTACTTTCCTTTCACCAGTTATTTTTGCAGCTTATGAAATGAAATTATCATATTCAGAGGCAATACGTCGAACATCTTATGTTCATGAAAAACAACCATTCCAAAGAACACAACTTTAAACATCAGAATCGAGAAAAAACTATAAAAAAACCCATGGATTCTTGATTTCTTCTTCTTTATATCACAGAAACCAATTTAAAACTTCATACCCACCATTGAAATTCTCTGTTAATCTTTGAAAAACGACGAGTGAAGAAAATTCACGATGGATACAAAGCAGAGAAGATGAAAGATCCCGTTTTAAAGGGTTTCCTTTGAAGACAACAAGAAAATTCTCAGCCGCCAAAACATAAAGAAGATAAAGAAACGAAAAAGATTAAGAAAACGTCATCACCTTCGCTTGATGAGTGACACAGTAGCGTTTTATTCTTGGAGTCTGGACTCTAGTATTTGGAAAAATCGAAGCTTTTTTTAATTCTCTCTCACTTTCCATAAACGAAAAATAATGTGTAAATAAATAAAGAGTTAACTTGATCAATATTCACCAAGTTTCGTTAAATTAGATGGTTGTCCATGAGAATGTGAAACTACTCATGACTGTAGACATTTGCCAAGCTTTTGCCTACTTTACCCATAAGGCACGCGCCCTTGAAGAATGTGGTAGGTAATTTTCATATCACATTATATAGAAAATATAATTGGTAGTATCTGGTAGGTAATTTTCATATTTACTGGATAACATACAAAAGTACATCTACAACATAAAAAAAATTCAAAAAGTATTTGGTCTTGACATAAAAAATACTTATACGCTATCGAAATATCAGCTACAAATAGGGTTATCTTCGCTTTTTAAAAAAATGAACAGTCAAATGTACAACTACCTGATTACACCTTTCTCCATGGCACCAGGTGCAAATTCTCATAAATAAATATGACTTATTAAACTGGGCCGTAACTAAATTCTAGAATCCAGTCAAAGCCCAATATGACTCTTGAAATTAAAAAAAAAAGAAACATAAAACATTTCGATAATAATTTTGTTAAAGATAATGCACAAAGGTAACCTTAAACGATTGTCCAATTTCATTTTTTTCACTACAATTTTTTTAAATTCGAAAATGTAAATCTTAAAGTCAATATTTCATAGAGGTTTTTTTTGGCATTTTATATTGAAAAGTGTATGTGTGAATATTGTCGTGGAACAAGAGCTTCAGTCACGGTAAAGCCAATTTTAGTTGGAAGTAGGTGTCTTCTTTATCTTTTTATAGTCATTTAAGGTCCCATATATAATTTATGCTAAAATAATATATACTATGAAAATGTGAGCTTTATAATTAAGCATATAGTATTTGTGTTCCAATATAAAAAACGAAAACAACATAAGGGCATGTACATTGGTAACACCCTAGTGTCTAAAGTCATTTTTTAATTATTAAAACACACACTCTTTCTTCCTTTTACTCAATTTTATACATTCTCTTTCATCCATTTACTCAACTTTTATTAATTTTATATTTAAACACACACTCTCTCCCTTTTAAACACCCACAAAAAGATCCAATTTAACAAACTCTCTCTCCCTTTTAAACACTCTCTACTCTTTTTACTCAAATTTTTATTAATTTTATATTTCAATATACACCACAAAAACACTCTCTTAACACTCTATTTCTTCCTTTTACAACCATTTTAATAATTTTATATTATTAGAACACCCATTTTAGACACTAGGGTGTTACTAATGTACATGCTCTAACAAACACTAGGAGGTCTTCATGTACCATATGTCAAATTTCTTGTACTATCACAAACTGTGCGTGTGTGTGTGTTTCACCTAATTTTCTTATAGATTCTTGGTTTTACGTGAAGGGGGAGAAAAACTTGATCATAAATGTTTCTGAGAAATTATCACATGGATTATTGTACATTATTCGATATTTAATAAAGTGAAACCAAATATATGTGTTAGGCAATTATGATTTTTAGTATGGCCAAGCCACGGAATTATATACTACGTAAGATCAAAATCCTACAGATCATTTCTATAATTTTCCCAAAGGCAAAATAATATTTACATAATTACACTCATTTTAGGTTTTTATAGGGTTTTTTCCTAGATTTGGTTAGATTAATGTAGTTGTTTGTTCAGATTATCATGATTAAAGAATTACGAAAAGGATCGAAACGATATTTGTCAATAGAGGAATCTGGTGGTGGTTGAGTTGACAGTTGCTAATTACATATGCTTGAAATTTAGCATCTTTAATAAATTTAAGCTTCTTATAATATGTAGTTGAAATAACTGGCCAAAAAGGTCACACTTATTAAGATCAAAGCATGAGTGAGTAGTAGTTGCAACAATTACAATTAAGAGATTTTAAAACCATAATCTTCTCACGGGTTGTGAAAATGAAAGTCAATAATTGTGGAAAATAAGGTAGGCCAACGACATCACCTAACTTCTCTAGCTTGTAAAAATTTTAAAAGAAATAAAAAATTTCCATTGATTCAAGTTAACGTTAATCTTCGAATTATTAACAAAATATTGAGCCTTATATCCACCAATATCCTATATTTTACACAAATGATTATATTGTTGATTCATTTTTCTCAAAGATTTAGAATGAGGTATTCGATTTAGATATGATGGATTGTTTTTCAATTTATTTGACGAAGTAATTGATTGACTCCTTTTTTTTTGTTTAGGTTTAACTCAATTATTTATCTTTGAAACACGATTATTTACATCTAAATTCGAATTGGAGGAATGCTAGTTTGCACTGTGGTGGTTCATGGATTGCAAGAGATCACACGGGTAAGGTTCTCTATCATGCTCGTGAGGCTTTCATTAGATCTCCCAATCGTATTGTTGTAGAGTTGTGGTGTGCTATATGGACATTACGCAGCTTACGGGATCTCCGTGTCACGGATGTGTCAATTGCTTTGGATTGTAAGCTGCGTTTAGAAGCCTTGAATGAACCAAATGAATGGCCACGATATCAAGCTCTGCTCATGAGCATTATCATGCTTCGTTCTAGCTTTGAGTCTTGTTCTTTTGAGATTGAATCGATGGGTGCTAATTATGTTGCTCGGGAAATTGCTAAGAGTGTTACTAGGGAAGGTAGATTTCAATCTTACTTTGCCCTTAGAAGACCGGCATGGTTGCACGATAGAGTTCTCCGAGATGCGTCTTTGTGACATCTCTATGGCCCTTATTATTGGGTGTTGATGTTGCTTAGTTTTCTCATTGTTTTTGATTTTTCACAACTATCTGTTTTCATTTTTATTAATCCAATCTCAGACGTTTTAAAAAAAAACTATAGCAATCTTATTTAAAAGTTATTTTCTAAAAAGAAAAATTGTACCACCCCTTATCTTTTTTTTTTTTGGGATAAATTAAATCCCTTATGGTGGCATTGCCTTTTTAAAGTTCTTCCAGTTTTAAGTTCCAACTGTACTAATATTGACTTCTCCAGTTATAACACCAATAATAATTGCAAGAAAAGGACCCATAATAAGTAGAAAAAAGAAAAATATATTCGTATAAAAAATCTTTGGATGGAACTCTTGTATATATGGACATCGATCACGCCATTTGTTACGGCAATCCAAAGTTATCATTTTCTTTTATTTCCAATATTAAAAAAAATTAATATGAATGCTTTCAGTTTTAATTGTTAGAAATTTCAAACACTAATCAACTTTTTAAATGAGTGAATATGTGAAAGCATCAATCAACTTTGGATGCGTCTATATATTAATACTAACGGGCATTCAAAAAGCTAGTGTGCATTACAATTTCAAAAGTTTCTAAATTTTTTAAAAATTTACTAATTTTTGTGATATCGCAGTAATTCCTGTACGATGAAATTATTGTAGAAATTGCCTACTGAATGAGTTTACTACTCTTAACATGCTAGAAACAGTAAATACTAAATTATCTATGCAGAGGTGAAATGTAACTTGAAGACAAAAATAATTGAATGTGGATCCTAATGGTGTCGTCGTTTCCAAAGAAATGAGGGTTTCAAAAAAAAGTAGTGTCATTTCATTTTCATAAATTGTTGATCATCTAAGAGACACGAACTTGACATGAGTGATTGGGAGATAAGTACATGTGTTTTGATGTAATAATCCTCAAAACAGATGAAATGTAAATGGTGGGGGATGATATGATTGATAATCCATAGTATTGCGGTTTAAGTAAAAATGATAATCATGTTTACTCCTACTTCAATTCTCCGATTTATATTTCATTAGCAACACATCTGATCTTATTCGTATTTGTCCCCCACTTTCCTCCACTCAGTTCAACATCATTGTATGTGTGTTACGTGCATAACTTTTGTTTTGGTGTTATGATATTATTTGGTCAGTTTTAATTATTCCTTTTCTACATTTCTAGACTGTCAAGGGAAAAATATTTTTTCTAATATTTGGTCAGTTTTGATTATTCTTTTTCTAATATGGAAAAAATAATCCAAAGTATAAAACTTGCGCGTACTTCCGTAACACATAAAGCGAAAGCTAATTCGAGTTTATATTAGCGAAGGAAAAAATGATAGAAGAAGACAAATTTAGAATCCGTCAATTTCTTCTCGACAACACGCTTTGAAGCCGGTCTTCTTAGGTCTCATTTTTTCCATGTGGTATATTTAAAAACATACATATACATATAGTATTTTTTCTATTCAAAGTTAAATCATTTCAGGGAAATCTAATTTCTCGTTGAAAAAACCAATAAGAGCAAAGAATTCATTTTGTAAAAAGAGATTCTTCCTCAATGAAACATCCCCACAAGTGACCAAACAATGAAGAAAGAAGTTGCTAATTTCAAACCATGCGAACCTAATCTTGTTGAAATTAATGTCTCCAATCTTCAAATATATATTTCAAATAAATTAAATAAAAACACTTTCCACAATAAAAAGAAATAAAATAAATAAAAAATTCTAGAAGAACACACTCTATATATAAACATCCTTGCTGGCAAAAATCCATCCATCATTCAACTTTGGTCGGTCAAATAAAATCTATAGATCATCCACACATGTTATGAACCGTACCTCATCATTAAATTCATTCACATTTTAATATTATTACTAAAATCTATCACACATGGCGCCAATTTCTATAGACCGTCTCTGTTTCGTATTACCGACGGAATCCGGCGAGTTTAAACCATCTCCGACGATGGTCGAGGAGAAGAAGAGCCGCGATTGTGGACGTCAAATCGTAACATTGATCGGAGATTTATTCCGGCGATTACACAGCTCCAAATTCGTGAAAAGCTTGAATCTTTGTATCAACGAGAGTAAAGATTCGATTTTGACGGAGAATTATGATAATACACATTTCTCCGACATGGAAGGTGTTCAACTTTCCGGTAAAATCGGATCGGAGAATCCGAGAATCTTCGGATACTCCGAGCTTTACATCGGAACTAATGGTTTTAGCGACGAGGTGATCCTCGGAAGCGGCGGTTTCGGACGGGTTTACAAGGCGGTGTTACCTAGCGACGGAACAACCGTCGCCGTGAAATGCTTGGCGGACAAGAAAGGAGAACAATTCGAGAAAACTTTCGCGGCGGAGCTCGTCGCCGTGGCTCAGCTCCGGCATCGGAATCTCGTGAAGTTGAGAGGATGGTGTTTCCACGAAGAAGAGTTGCTTCTCGTTTACGATTACATGCCTAATCGGAGTTTAGATCGGGTTCTTTTCCGACGACCGGAGATGAATTCCGATTTTAAACCGTTGGATTGGGATCGGAGGGGTAAAATCGTCAAAGGTCTAGCCGCCGCGTTGTTCTACCTTCACGAGCAATTAGAGACTCAGATTATTCATAGAGATGTGAAAACTAGCAATGTTATGTTAGATTCCGAGTTTAACGCAAAGCTCGGCGATTTCGGGTTGGCTCGGTGGTTAGAACACGAGATCGAGGAAGTCGAGGTCGATCCGAGTTACGACTCTGTTTCTTCCTTTCGTAACCACCAGTTCCGAGTTGCTGATTCGACTCGGATTGGTGGTACGATCGGGTATTTAGCGCCAGAGTGTTTTCGGAAAAAAACTGTTGCCACAGCCAAAACTGACGTCTTCAGTTTTGGCATTGTGGTTCTCGAAATTGTTTCCGGGAGACGAGCCGTTGATCTTTCGTTTTCGGAAGATAAAATCATTTTGCTCGATTGGGTTCGGAGATTATCCGATAACCGGAAATTACTCGACGCGGGCGATTCACGGCTACTAAAAGGAAGTTACGAACTCGCCGACATGAAGAGAATGATTCATCTTGCTTTGCTTTGTTCGTTAAACAACCCACAACTACGTCCCAATATGAAATGGGTGATCGGAGCACTTTCCGGCGAATTCTCCGGTAACTTACCGGCTTTACCTTCATTTAAAAGCCATCCTCTTTACATTCCTTTATCTTCTCTAAAATCAACCTCAACGACGGCGACGACGACACCGACGACCACTGCAACGACTAACCCAACCACCTCTACAACGAGCTTAAACGCGTCCTCGGAGTCAACACCATCGTCAAATTACGTAACTGCCCTCGAGGATTCTATTTATCAGACGGCGGAGATGGGAGAGAATCGGTATTTTAATAATAGTAGCCGGCGAATGATGTCATCGAAGTCTTTCGTGTTGGACACGCCAAGGGAGATTTCGTACAACGATATTGTTTTAGCCACTGATGATTTCTCAGACGCTCGTCGCGTCGCTGAGGTTGATTTCGGTACGGCTTATTACGGTTTACTAAACGGGGACCAGCATATTGTAGTGAAACGTCTCGGTATGACAAAATGTCCGGCGCTAGTAACTCGGTTCTCCACCGAGCTACTTAACCTAGGCCGGCTTCGTCACCGTAACCTTGTCATGCTCCGGGGCTGGTGCACCGAACACGGCGAAATGCTTGTTGTGTATGATTATTCCGCGAATCGTAAGCTAAGCCATCTTCTTTTCCATAACCAGATGCCAAAGAACACGGTTTTGCGATGGAAAACCCGGTACAATGTGATCAAATCGCTTGCTTGCGCGGTACGCTATCTCCACGAAGAATGGGATGAACAAGTCGTTCACCGAAACATTACTTCTTCGACGATATTTCTCGATAGAGACATGAATCCGCGGCTTTGTGGATTTGCGTTGGCCGAGTTTTTGTCTAGAAACGACCACGCACATCAAGCCGCGAGAAAGAAAGGATCCGCCCAAGGGATTTTCGGTTATATGGCACCGGAATACATGGAATCTGGTGAGGCCACAACTGCAGCGGATGTATACAGCTTCGGCGTGTTGGTACTCGAGATGGTCACGGGACAGCCCGCGGTTGATTACAAGAAGAAAAAAGGAGACGCTCTTTTGGTATTGAAAATCCGCGAATTGGTCGGAAATCAGAAAAAATCATTGAGCGAGATTGCGGATATTCATCTAGAGGATGAATATGAGATCCACGAAATGGCGAGAGTATTGCGATTAGGGTTGGTTTGTACGAGAACCGATCCGAAACTAAGGCCTAGCATTAGCCAGGTAGTGAATATATTGGATGGAAGCGAGAGGTTCTTCAAAGAAGGAGGAAAAGAAGGTGACGTGAGTCGCAAGCAAATGTATGATTCGTCTATGTTGATGATTAGACAAATGCAAGCGCTAGGGATTCATTAAGTAATGTTTTAGGAAAGTTTTTTTTTTAATCTGTGTTTATAATGTAAAGTAAAATTTGAGCTCTATGTCTGTTAAATACTAGTAGTACTTTTCGGTAGAAAATGATGTTCAGTTTGGTTTAGACTAAAAATAGAACTTTCATTGATTTCACAAATTTTTTAGATCTTTTTATTGGCTCCAAGAAGAGATTGGATACATACAACGATGAACAAGGTCGCAAATGCAAATTGTTCATTCTCTGAGAGATAAAACATAGCTTGTGGTGAGACATGTTCTTCTTACTAGTTTATTTACTGTGGTCTCTTGATTCTTCCAGATACTACAACCATGACAAAACAGTTGTTCTTCGTAGCTGCCTTACCGTTGCTTAAAACCCGAGGTAACTCTTGTCCTGAGACGGGGAACATCGTGCCATGACCGCTAGCGTCTTTGAAGTTCCGCGACATGGGTCACTACGAAATGCTGTATTAGACACTTCGATGAAGCAGCTGGTGCGTCCTTGACAAGCCTGCAACAGAAAACAGAGAAATAACATGACCAAGATAAGACTTGTTTGGCTAGTAGGCTTGCAATATTTCGCAACTGCTATAACCTAATCTATGGGAAATATGATGGAATGATCTAATAAAGGAGTCTTTCGAGGTTACTTTACGTCAAGAATTGTCACAGTTCTGGATTGCAAAACTTTTAAGATCGTAAACACAATCTGTCCTGTCACCGGTTTTTATGTTCCTTTATACGTTCTAAATGGTTGCGAATGTTTCAGGCAGATGTGCACTCTATAATTTTACCTCAGAGACGATTGATAACGATTTGGATGCATGGCATTTCCCGGTAGAAAACCTCTCGCACCTACCTCTTGGAGTTCCATAGCTGGCAAATTCTATGGAGGATATTACATGTCCATCTTCACAATGCAGATGCATTTCTGGTGCCACACTGTTTATTGACATTGTTCCATTCATGAACTCCTGTTTGGACCATTTCCGCAGAGGTGGATAATGCGATTCAGAGACTTGACCACACAAAATCCCAGCAGTAACTGTCTTGGCTGATATCTTAAATGGGTTTCCCCCGGTTTCTTCAAAGAGCACAAGTAGATTACTCGACGGCTTTAACCATGAACGTGGTACGTGGTACCTGTAAAAATGAAATTAGGTCAGTACCATTGGATTCAATAGTCATTGTGGAGTTTTATCACATGCACGGTACCTGGTTTGTGTAGGCTTTCCACAATTTGTTGTGCACTTATCTGAATGGTAGGCTCCACGATAATCACAGGGTTTGTCACATCCATCCTTTTGGGCAATGATACTCCAGTACCTTCCAATATGATGTCCATTGACCCAAGCTTGTCCCTTTCCCATACTTTCCAGATCAAGAACAACAGGATCTGTTCCTTCCGGAGTGTCGAAGTATGTCTAATTTAATAAAGAGAGAAAAAGGAAATGGTGACCGGTTTCTTTGTTTTAAAGAGATGTGGTGAAGACAAAGACTTATCATTTTTACCTTGTACCACGTAAAGATTGAAGCTGAGGCGTTGGGCTCCAAGGCACTCCACGATGCTTTTTCATTGTGTTCAACAGTATATATCTTCTCAGCCTCGCCCTTCAATCCCACCTATAACAAACCCCAATAATCTAAATGCTTTCCATGAACCTTGGATAATAGAATCCACAAAATGCTCATCTTTTGAAGGACTTTCTTAAAACACCTGATAGGTCCATGACAACTTTGAGAGATCAATATCCCCATTCTTAAATCCAGTAAGCCTTGCTTTGCCTCTAAAACCTGCTCCATCCTTCTCCAAGGACGTACCGTAATTCTGCGCCATATAATTAGAAAAAGATCAAACTTAGCTGTTTAGGTATGAGTGAATGGAGAGGTTAGGGAATATATTTTTACCTGTAAGCCCACTGTCTGAGTCAACAGAAGTAGATCATTGTTTCCTTGCACAAAACTTACAGGCTGCACCGCTTTAACCCAGTGACCAACAACACTGCCTTTACTTCCATTCAACGAGAGGAGAAAGTTTGCAAAACATGAGGAAAAAAAATCTATAACTTTGCTTCATGTAAGAAATGTACACTCTCGTGTAGTTAAATTTAACGAATCACAAAGAGACAACATACAGAAACCACACACAGACGCAATTCAGGATCAGTACATTTTTTACAGTTACGTACTACACAGACAGGCATTAAGAGGCAGGAAACAGCATTTGAAATTACCTGAGAGTTGTTTGTTAACAAACACGCGCAACAAATCCCTCATACTGTCAATTGAAACTGTTGGAATAGCTCCATTTTCCTTAAAGAATGTGACATCGTCCTCAGATACGTTTATCCTACAGTTGGTCGAGAAAGGAGGAAAGGCATTAGAGATATAACCAGGAATACACAGAACTAGTAAATGTCATAGATTTCACAGTTCTTCTAGAATATTGAACTAGAATTTTGATGCATAAGCTTCTTGAACATCTATTTTTTTTAGGGAATTGCTTCCTTGGAACGACTGGAAATAGATAACGCAGGATAGCTTACATTGTCCTATGCCAAAGGTAATCAGAACGGTCTTTTGTAACATTCAAATGCTCCAATAATCCTTGGGAAGTGAAATTATTTTCACCCCATATGCCAATAGGCTCTTGCAAAGCCATCCAAGATTTTGAGACATACGAAACATTATCCTGCCTCACAGATTTTTGCAGTATAGACATACTATCCAAAGGAGACCTTGCGGACTCTACTGTTTTAACAGAAGTTTGTGCTCCTACCTGCTCAAGAACAGACAGAAACAAGAATCTCAAAAACCAACTTGGAAGACAAAAAAAAAAAAAATGGCAACTACAAGTCTACCCACAAAAAATCTTTTCAGAATTGCACTAAACAATTACAGTCAAATGAATATAAAATTAGGGAGAGATAGAAATCAAACCTTGGCAGTGTTGAAGGCCACATGTCTACAATCTGGCAATATACTCACTGACCAAGGTGGTAAAGTATATGATTGGCCATTAAATTTCACAGATGCGGATTTATGCTCATCAATGTTTGAGAGAAATGCAGCGCACACCTTTCCTCCAGCCTCACCATCTCCATGATAAATGTGTGCCTGGACTTTGCGTTATTTACATGTAAGAATCCGTAATCATCAACATATTTAATGTTAAATCTCATATTCATTCTAAAATCTAATAAAAACAATAGCCCAGTAATTTCTTCAGTACATAAGTCAAATTTCTACACAAATTAAACTAGAATTATTCTCAAAGACCCAATAAATGGCAACAAAAACTTTTGATAGGTAAAGTAGAGTAAGAATAGCAAGAAATATATCTAACAGCAGTGCTCTATTATAAGATTATAACCGGGAAATGAAGAATGCACTCTACTAATGTAAATGATATGCATCAAGCATATGATAGTAGGAACAAACCTCCTGATTTGATCCCAGTTTTCTATATTGAGGTGCATCTACCGCAACAAGGGCAGGTTCACAAAGTTTTATGGCAGCATGAAGATCCTTTAGATGCCCCCATTTTGGCTCGCTCTTAAGACCTTAGTAAATCACAAACATATTTTCATTATATAAATAAGCAACTCTTTTTTTCTTAGCAGTCTGTTTTCTTGCTAGACTTAGATCGTACACACCATATTCATCAAGAGGAGCATCATAATCATAGCTTGTAATGTAGAAAGGACCACCAGATGTTCGACCAAAGTTTGTTCCACCAAAATACTGCAACCATAAAACATACACATCAATATACGAAGCACAACCAGATGCAAAGCATTGAATTTAGTCATCGGCGTTCTGTAGTCAAGCTGAGCAAAACATTTATGCAAATTGCGTAAATTTTACCCTTCATAATTCGCCTTCTAATTGTTGAGGTGTCTAAGGGAAGAGTGTAAGAAAATGGAAAAGAGAAATATAAAAAGCTAGTGTGTAATTTATACAACTATTTACCATGTAATAATTTTGAAAACTTCCTCCGCGCTGATAAAATCTTGCGACTGCAAATGCAAGATCTTCAGCAGGTCTGTGAGGCAAACTTCCACCCCACCTCGTGTACCTTCAAAAAGTCATCCTAACATAGTCATCTAATCACAATACCAATCAGCATAACAAGAAAAGCATAATTCTCTTACTAGAATCCACATAAAAAAGGGTGAACATCTTTACTTTTTCTGTTAACTGATACATTGGCCTTAATACAAAAACTTCGAGGAAACATTTATTTGATAAAGCTATTTGAGAAGGGCAAATCTTTGTCAAATGACTGCATAACAGAAAACATACCATCCATCCCAATTCTCCGTCCAAAGTACTGGCTTCGTCTTCGAATTTGGTTTAAAACCATCACAATAGTATCCATTGCATGCATCTATCTGAGACAAAAAGAGATTAATAGATGTCAAAAGGGGTGTTTCTTACAAAGAAACTATAAACATATGCATAACATCTATTTATGTTAAGAAGCTAAGGCCGGTAAAGACTGACCATCTCAGTAATATCTTAGGAACTCAAAGAAAATCTCTATAAAAACCATGTGCCTGGTGACCAGCTACATGATAAAAGCAGAGACATTTTAATGCACAATAACCAAGTTAAGAACATTACAATATTCTCTGGAGCATCTGTTTGCTTGCACATAACCCATGGAACTCCAGCACCAAGCCCTAGAGCCATGCTAGCTGCCCATTTGACGTAATCTTTTCCCTTCTGCCCATATGATTTCTCAACATCCCCATATTCATTCTCAATCTGCAAAATGAAATAATTTAGTCTTTGGCATCGTCGTTCAACAAGCTAGATCAATTTCAGAACACTCTAATTAAGAGGGGTGGACAGTAAAAGGCAAGTTTTCTTGGTGAGCGACGAACTTGAGAGACTGGCAACAACATAAGCATAATCATCACCTTTACAGAAAGGTTATAAATAGGAAACTTGCTGATTTAGAAGCAAAATTCAGAAAGTAGAAAATTCGCATATGACCTGCAGCATGATAATGGGACCGCCTTGCCAACAGAATAGCTTTGCTTCTCTCATCAAATCCACAATCTTCGTTACAAACTTCTGCATCTCTTTCTTGAAAATAGCAAACAGAAAGATATGGCTATATAAGAAGAAGATAACAAAGCTAAAACCGAACTTTTAAAAGTACAACTCTAAAGGAAATGTGAAATGAGCATTCAAATAAGAATGTACCTTAAACGGTTCATTGTCTGTTCGAAACTCTATGCCAGGAACATCGCGCAACCACAACGGGAACCCCCTAACAAGAATCGAAGCAAAAAAAAAAACATAAACAGACCTGAATTATAAAAAAATGAAGAAACACCAATGGTTTGTGAGAAGAAAATACCCAAAGTTCCACTCAGCACAAACATAAGGACCTATTCGTAGATGTAGATAAAGACCACTTGATCCAATAAGCTTGACAAATTTGACAAGATCATATCTTCCTTCAAAGTTATACTACACAAGCCATAGAACAAAAAAGAAAACATCAAAACTTTCCAGCAAAAAGATAGCACAAAATCAATAGAGAAGACTGAGAAATTAGACCAACCTGACCCTTTACAGGCTCATGCCCACTCCAAAACACATAAGTTTGAATCAAATCAGCACCACCTTCTTTGCTCTTAGCAATTAGATCAGGCCACATCTAAAATACAATTTCAACATTACCAATGATTTAATCAATTTCAATAACAATCACTAGAGAATCAGAAATTGTCGAACTACTGTAAATAGAAAGTTTGGTGAAAGCTTAGATTACTTCAGGAGTAGCACGAGGGTAGTGAATTCCGGCGGAGACGAGCATGCGGCGTTTTCCGGCGACGATTAGAGCTCGGTGGTCGTAGCTGACGTTGAGCGGTTTAAAGTAACTTCCCGAGACAATCGGCGAAAATAAAAGGAAAGCGATAATCGGTGGAAGTAGAATCCGCCATTGGATCGAAGAAACTCGTGTTGATTCCGCCATTGAAGTGAGCTAATCAAAGTCCACAGATTTTCCTTTCCAAATGAAGAAGATGAACTCAACAAGAAAAGCAAGGAGCTTGTAATTTATTAATTTCCGGATGAATCCCGTGTATTTCTAGTAAATGATAAAATGTCCCCAAAAGTCTTTAAATTAATAAACTAACCCTGTCGCATAAATGGAAATATTGTCTGAATTTTTGAGTCTGACCTGAATTTTTGTTTTGATGAGCAATAAGTGAAACTTGCGACCCAAGGAAACTTTTTTCCTTGTCCTTTTTGTTTTTGGTAAAATCTTTTCCTTTTTTCACTTGTCTCTACGCTCTATATAATCTCAAATCAACTCTAAGTTCCTCACTTTTTTCTTTCCATATTTGGATTTTCAAAGTTGATTCGAGAGAACATTCGAAGAAGATGAAGAATAAAATTTCGATTGTAAGAGAGAGACTCGATCTTAACCGTTTGGTGTGGGATGCGCTTAAGGACGCGAATTCAAACAGCATCGAAGGATGTTTTGATATTTTGCGATACTTGAAGAATTTGAATCTCTCCGTAAAAGATCTTCGTAACTCGAGTTCTATACTTCCTTTGCACCATCATATAAACCCTAAGATCCGTAAGGGAGTTCAAGAACTGTTCAAATCGTGGATGAAAACTCTATATTCCGCTGGCGGAATATCAAACCATACTTGCAAATCTAATCCGACCAAGCCTCGTGATAACACCATATTTTACTTGTTTTTAGGGCTTTATTCTCATAGGTTTTGATCCCACATAGTATAGTTTTGGGATATTTTCATGCATTTAAGTCTCATTTGCATTGCATTGCATTTTAGATGTCATAGGTTGTCTTTGTACTCTTTTTGGCTTGCTTGAGCCATTTTCAGGTGTTATTGGAGTCAGAGGAGTTGGAGGAGTGAGGATAGCCCTCATAAAAGGTCATTGCGGAATATATCACACCACCGCGACCGAAACCATCCAAAATGCTTCAAAGATCTACTCAGAATAACGGTTTCCATTTGGATTTAGCTTCAGAGGTCTTCATGAAATTTGTAGGTATTTGAGATAGCTTTCCAATGGAAGTGGTTTCAAGTCATTCCTATCTGTGGTTCAGGAGATATGGCTGTTTTACCGGAGGGTACCGGTCTTGACCGAGTGGAACAACACCAGCGTCGATCGACAGAGAATTACGTCGATCGACAGGGTATCTTTAAAAACAGAGGATATTTCCAGAGAGTTTCCCGTCGATCGACAGGAATTTACGTCGATCGACACGAGGTCGGCAGAAGCAAAAATATCCGTTTTTCCTTAGATATTTTTCTTATTTTGGCACTTGTATAAATAGTTTTTCTTGTAAAAATATCTAGTAAGTCTTCTTCTTCTTGGAAGAGCTGGGCACGACCCAAACTCTCTCTTTTGAGAGATTTTGATTGTTCTTCATAAAAAATACCACTCTAGAGAAGATTTCTTCAACTCTATCTTTTATTTATGCAATTTCTTTATCTTTGTGTCTTTTTCTCTTGTTTTCTTCATGTTTAGATTAGGGTTCTAGTTGGGTATTTGATTTGGCTTGATTGATGATGATTTGATGGTTAATTATTGAGGTTTATCCGTTAGTTCTTCATCTAGACTGTTTTTAATGCTAGAATCTAGCTTGATCACCTAGAATCTTGATCTTAGGATTGTTGATTAGTCACGGAAGTGAGATTAATAACCTGAACTAGTCTAGATGGGCAAAATTACCTATTCGCAAAGGAATTTGGCTTAGGGATTTTGTGAACAAATCAAACTCGTACTAATTGCTTGTTTAGATTCGATAAATTCACAAAGGAATTTGGGATTTGAGGATTTAAGGATAGATAGCCTTTGTAACGGAAGTTAGCTGGCTATACTCTCGTGTTTGAGTTCTAGAACGGTGCTTAATTAAACCTCGGACAGTCGTTAATCTCTTCTTGATAGTTAGTTAAATATCCGACATATCCATCTTTAGTTTACTTGTTTTATAGTTTTATAATTTGTTTACTTGTAAAAAGCATTGCTCTAGATTAAGAAGGATCATGCATACCTGGTGCATTGACCAAACCTCCCTGTGGATACGATAACCCTTTGTGCTACAACGTACAAGGGGAATTGATGACCCTAAAAACGTAATATCACCTCGTCTAACTACGCAAAGAAGCGTGATGATAGTGTTCAAGTTTTGAAGAAGAAAGTAGATGAGAGATGTGTGGTGGCTCATGAAACCGTGGAGATGAAGCAAACTTTGAAGAAGCCTGATGATGATTGCAAGTCTTTTGCAGCGAAGAAGAAGCAATCGGTTCTACCGATGAAACTGATTAAAACCTCTAGATCCGGAGCTCATGATACTGCCGAGATTAAACAGAATTTGAAGAAGAAGCAGCAGCCTTTGGAAGTATCTAAACTCCCTAAACCTTGTCCTGTCTTGAAGAAGAACGACACGGAGATGTTGGAGCTGTTTGAAATAGCCAAGAAATCAGCAGATGCGGCTAACGCAAAGGGACTTCTCGCGGCAAAAGCAGAGACATCGATATGCGTAGACAAGGCGGATCATGGAGAAGCTTGAGCGTCTCACAAAGCACAAAGACCGCAAAATCTGCAATTCCGCATCAGAACTACTTTACCATTGGAGCCAGAGCATTCGAGATCAACAAGTAGACAACAACACTGACCTGATGGGGAATCTGAAATTAGTAGACTTGTGACTTGAAAACGTTGTTTGTTTAGTCTTTTGATTATTTAGAGTAACACTTTAAATTTTCATTACTCGAAAGCCAAGAGTAAGTAATGTTTTCACAATCTCTGTTTGTGGTGTTAAAGTCAAGTGTGTTATTTCTTCTCTTTATGTGAAATCGATGAAATTGGAGCTTGATCTGTAAATTTTCAGTTGTAATGGAGATAATTTCTTTAGAGAATTTCTCGAATTGTTATAAATTTACCATCGTCTTATATTAACTCAAAGGATCTTTGAAGAAGGCTAACGCTTTACCAGATTTAAGTAAACCAATTTAGACAATGTCTGCCTCAAGTGTTTGTTTATTATTTACTTTTTCCTATCAGTGACTTTAGGCAACTGGTATATGTAAGAAATAGCTGGTGAAGGAAATGTTATTGATACATATGATGCTTGTTTACAAAAACATGAACTACTTGACCGACGCAAATAGAAACAATCTTAACGGTTTCTGAGCCTTCTCGGACCAAACAATAGTCCTATTGTCAATCCAAACAACAGTCCAGGACCATACCCTATAACCACTGCTTTCCAATTCAACACTTGGTCTTCCTCTTCGTCGTCTTCTTGATTTTGTCTTTGTGTTGGTGTTGCACTAGTCCTGAAGCAACTTTCCTCTAGAGGAAGACCACAAAGTTTTGCATTCCCTTCAAAAGATGATTTAGGTTGCCCTGTAATCTGTGTTCCTTGTGGTATTTCTCCCGTGAGTTGGTTGTGAGACAGACTTATGTACGCTAGAAACGAGAGGTCCCTGAGTTCTTTAGGAATTGTACCTGAGAGTTGGTTTCTGGACAGGTCTAGTGATTCTAGCTCCTTAAGATTTGCCAATGATAGAGGAATATGGCCTGTGAAGGCGTTGTTTGATAAGTTGAGCGCAATCAATTCCTTCAAGAGACCGATGGATTCAGGAATTTTTCCTTCAATTCTGTTTCCAGAGAAATCAATGGTGCTGTAAGAGGTAAGGACCTTCCCTTGCTCCATGAATAGACCTTTGTATTGCAAATCTATGGTATCTTCGTAGATATAGTAAGGATTGTTGTAGTCTCCCATGTAGATTCTCCCGTCTTTATCCATTTGGAATGATGATGCTTTCCAATTCACAAAGTAATCTGGTGGCAAGCTTCCAGCAAAGTTGTTATCTGAGATCTCAAGTATGCGCAGTTCGGGAAACGCAAGAGGACCTTGATCAGGAGGAGATATAGGACCATAAAGTTTGTTTGAACGGAGGGTAAGGGCTTGCAAATCAGGCAAAGCCTTGAGCCAAAAAGGAAATGTGTCTTTGATTCTGTTGTGGTCCAGACTTACAAACTTTAGCGAGGAGCAATTCAGAAGAGACCTTGGAAGCTTCCCGGTTAGTTGATTGTAGCCAACATCAAGTGTCCGAAGTGAGGCACCAGCATAGAACGTGTCTGGAAGACTTCCTTCCAAGTTGTTCTTCCGAAGATTCAGTACAATGAGAGAGTTTTGGAAGTTACTTAGACATGGAGGAATTGGACCAGTAAAGTTGTTGTAGGATAGATCAAGAATAACAAGAGAGCTTCGGTTGCAAATTGAAAGAGGTATGTCTCCTGTGAAACTATTGTTCCATGCAGATAAGAGGTTGATGGAGAGTGGTGGATTAGGAAATGGTCCTTTAAAATGGTTTAAAGCCAAATCTAAAAGCTTCACCGATGAATTCACTAAAACTCCCGAACCTTCTAAATCGGTGAAAGAGTTATTAACAAGATTCACTTCGCTCAGGCGAGGAAGCTTCCACAACCAATCAGGGACTTTCCCTTTGATTTTATTGTTGGAAATGTCTATATGCTCCAAGCTATGAAGGCTCTTTAAGAAGTTTGGGAACTGGGTGATGTCGCAGCCTGACAAGACCAATCTCTCTAGGCTCAGTGGGATGTCTGAATCTGTGATTAAACTGGCGGTTGATAAACGATTTCCAGAAAAGCCAAGCTTCATCAAAGATTTGAGAGAGGAGAAGAGCCTGAAGTCAGTTGCGTAGCTGATGGTTAGGAAAGAAAGTTCGAGCTCTTTGAGGTTGATGAGCTTTGAGATAGGCTCTAGAATCTGCCCTTCAAATAGGTTATGCCCAAGGAACAAGTGTTCAAGCCTCGACGAGGCAGAGGAGTTGGGAACTTCAATAGGACCGGTGAGATGGTTTCTACTTAGATTAAGGCTTGACAAGAAAGGCATCATGAGTAGAGAAGAAGGGATGGTTCCAGAGAATTGATTATATGAAAGGTCTAAAATGGAAAGCTTGGTGAGATTCTTGACAAGTTGGAAACTACCAGTGAGCTCGTTATGGGAGAGATCCAACTGGCTTAACTGGGTTAGGTTACTAAACGAGGAAGGAAGTTGACCAATGAAGCCATTAGAGGAAAGAGACAAGACCTCTAATCGGTTGAGATTACGGAATTCAAAAGGGAGTGAAGAGGAAGTGAAGTTGTTGTGAGAGAGATTAAGGTGACGTAGGTGATGCAAACCGAAGAGACTACTATTAGGCTTCAAAGTTCCAATGAGACAGCCACTAGGGAGTTGTAGCTTTGTGACCACGCCTGTGGCGTTTTCGCATCGAACACCATCAAGGTAGTCGCTGTGGTTGCAACCATGGGAATCAAACTCGTCCTTGAATTGCATAAGGGCTTCAATCTGGTCTGAACGACAAGCACGCGCACTGGTCATTAAGAATTTTGAAGTGGAGACATAGCAGAGTAAGAGTAGTGAGACGAAAGGCAGATACGATCCTGATTTGGTCGTCATGAAAACCTTAATGAAGAAGAATGATATCCTTTACGCAAAGAGACGGACAAGGTTAGTGTTTACATATATGGTTTTTGCATTGATGATGATAATTTTATTTTATTATCTCTTCTTTTTTTTGCTGTTTACTTGTTGATTTTTGGTCCAAGCATAGCAAATATTCAAGTGACACTTAAACTACTTTGTTGAAATGTTATCTTCTCATTAAATTTCCTTACGTTACTACTCTGAAAAGAGTGTGGTTGGCATTAATTTGTTTCTGGATTGGAGAAGACTCGTTCAAATTCCAAAGAGTTGGTAGACTTAGTGCTTTACAAAGAATAATTGGCATTGATTTGTTTATTCACATTGAACTGATTTGTATCAGCCGTGATCTCATGAGTATCTGCTCTGGGATTATATTCCTGAGACCTGTATTATCTTCTATGTTTACTTGATCCAGTTTGTCTTAACAGGAAGTTGAAAAACGACACTGTGCGTTAAGAAATGGACCAGAATTTTCATAATGCCGCTTACAATCATTATAGTGAACCTTGTCATTGTTATCGGAGCTTCAAGGACGATATAAGTTATTTGGAGGGGTGTTCTTGAGCTTATGGTTCTTGACACATATGTATCCGTTTGCTAAAGGATTGATGGGTTGGAGAGGGAAATTTCCGACTATTGTCTCGCTGCTTTGGATTACGATTAGTCCTCTAGATGATGTTACAGGCAGTGGAGGACTCTCGGTGTAAATTGTATCAGAAATGTAATATTATTGAGAGCTTTTGGATATCTATTTATTTTTTATACAAGTAAATTTGGTTTATGTAAATTTTCATGTTGAAAAATACCAATTCTGCTTTAACTTGTGTTAGCTTTTGATTCTTGTTTGTTACAGAGAACTGAAACAAACAAAACAATCCATTGGTTCTGTTTTACATAACAGAGGAACGGTTTAACACAAAGAACTGAATGTGATTTGACGAAAGTACCATTATTTTGGTCCTGATTTTGTTGACGGTTGAAATATATATTCTGACAGATTTGTCCCTAGTAGATCTTGGCAAGAAAAATGGAAATAGAATCTGAAAACACAGTTTTAAGTCCATATAGGATTTGGTTTTGGTTGCGTGAGAGTGAAGGAAGCTTCCTCTTATTTCCTTTTTTTTTGAGTTCTCTAGTTTCTCTACGCTCTATATAATATTTGGGACTCCCTCTTCTTACCATATTTTGATTTTTGAAAGTTCAGAGAGTGAAAACCTAGCTATAGTTGCCTCTTTCTAAATTTCCAGCTCGAAATTCTTCATTCTCTAAGAAGATGAACAACGTACCAGAGAGAAACACCTTGAAGAAGAAGATGAAGAATACTATTTCGATTGCAAGAGAGAGAGTCGATCTTAACCGTTTGGTGTGGGCTGCGCTTAAGGACGCGAATTCAAACAGCATCGAAGGCGTTGAGAGATGTTTTGATAAATTGCGAAACTTGAAGAATTTGAATCTCTCCGTAAAAGATCTTCGTAACTCGAGTTCTATTCTTCCTTTGCATAGTTTGCACCATCATATAAACCCTAAGATCCGTATGGGTGTTCAAGAACTGTTCAAATCGTGGATGAAAACTCTATATTCCGCCGGCAGAATATCAAACCATACTTGCAAATATAGTCCGACCAAGCCTCGTCTAATTACGCAAAAGAAGCGTGATAATAGTGTTCAAGTTTTGAAGAAGAAAGTAGATGAGAGATGTGTGGTGGCTCATGAAACCGTGGAGATGAAGCAAACTTTGAAGAAGCCTGATGATGATTGCAAGTCTTTTACCGAGAAGAAGAAGCAATCGGTTCTACCGATGAAACTTATCAAAACCTCTAGATCCGGAGCTCATGATACTGCCGAGATTAAACAGAATTCGAAGAAGAAGCAGCAGCCTTTGGAAGTATCTAAACTCCCTAAATCTTGTCCTGCCTTGAAGAAGAATGACACGGAGATGTTGGAGCTGTTTGAAATAGCCAAGAAATCAGCAGATGCGGCTAATGCAAAGGGACTTCTCGCGGCTAAAGCAGAGACATCGATATGCGTAGACACTCTCTCTTTACTCATCAGTTTTCCCATCAGCTCAACAGCTACTGAGACAAGGCGGATTATGGAGAAGCTTGAGCGTCTAACAAAGCACAAAGACCGCAAAATATGCAACTCCGCATCAGAACTTCTTTACCATTGGAGCCAGAGCATTCGCGAACAACAATACGAAGATGCCAAAGCTTGACAATGATTGTTGTTTTGATAAGTTTAAATATGTAGTAAACACTTTCCATTACTCAAAAGATAATAGTATGGAATGTTTTCACAATATTTGTTGTTGTTTTAAGTCTCCGTGTTATCTTCTGTTTATGTGAAATCAATTGTTTTTAGTTGTAATTGAGACCCAATAAGTCAATCTAGAAAAATTTCATTGTTATCTGACAAAATTGCAGACGGTCTCATTGTTCATTGAAGACCTTCCATGTGTACCTTTCATTTTTCGCCTAAAAGATTCGATCTCTCGATAAATTGGAAGAGAAGAAATAGAGATGTGTATGAACATAACAACAGAGAATTCAGCATTCTTACATTATGGATCAGATAAAGATACCAATTTTAAACGGCCTAAAAGGAGACAATGAAGAACAACACACAAAGACACACTTTAACACCCACTTCTAAGGTAACCTTTATGTTATTTTTGAATCCGATGCAAGAATATTCACATACAAATTCCTAACTTTGAAACCCTTACTCGTTTTTGCATTGCTCTGCAAATGGTGGCAGAAGAAGAGCCAATCTTGCCTTGTACCTCGCAATCTTCTTCAACCGTTCTTCTCTCAATCTGAAAAAAACGAAACAACCCCCCAAAATTTTGTTAACAAAACGAGAATTCCATCTTCAATCACCAAGAACACTACTTTAGTTTAATAAAAAAAATGTTGTGGGGCTTACCGAGCGCGGACTTTCTTAGCTCGGTCCACATATCTTTTCAAAAGATCAGAATCCGACAACTGTTTAACAGATTCCTCGTCCTGAAAGCTCATCGAAAAAATTAATTAAATCATGGAACTTAGCATTTACATTCACCATTAGTGTTTTCAGAATCAAATCACAGAGAAACCGAACCTCTTTGTCTTCTTCGTGATTTGGTTCTTCAAGTGAATCTTTTGGTAAACTTGTCTCTGTTATCTCCACAGGTAAAGGCTTTGGCAAAGATGTCATTGTATAGTTTCGCTGCCGCTGTCATAAAAAAAAAAGTCATTAATCCTCCATAGCTACATTCCACTAATCTTTATGTCAAGATAAGACATATAAGAAGCCGAGTTCTACATTATACTACAAAGGAGAAATAGAAACTGATGCGAACCTGAACTCCCTCATGAGCACCATTTCTCAGCCACGATCGACAAAGTGAAAACAGAGAAGCTCCTTCTGTTAATCTAACCTGCAAAACAAAGAAACAGTATTTAAAATTACCCAATGGCCAAGCAAGCAGTTTCGAACGAGAACCAAAAGATAAGGAAAAGACTTTAACCTTTCTTTTTCTAACAAGGACCAGCACATCATCTCGCTTTCTAAACATCACAGAAAAAGAAACGGAAACATTATTCAGTTTCTAAACTAGTTTCTGACTAACTATGCATAGTAGAAAGAAGATATGTACCTGGCATTTTTATGCCCATTGTTGTCTAGAATTGAAGTCGGAGGATGCGCAACCTAATCATCAAAAATCCAAAATTTACAATATGTAACACAAGTTTCAACCTTTTCTCATCAATTAGAAGTAAGAACAAGTGTAGAGCTACCACCAAATACAAATCTTTAATCAGATGGAAAAATCCAATCACAACATTTCAAGGCACACAACTTTTTGTCACAAAAAAGTTAATGAAACTTCTCACGAGGGATTTGTTCTTAGATAACATCAATATTTAGCTTAGTAACCTGGTTAAGGAGTTTAAACTTTTGTGTTCATGATAGATTTCCATTCGAAATTTGAAACACACATATCCATTAACTACAATCACTATAATACCTTTCACTAACCACCACAAGCTAAGAGCTTTACCATGTGAAACAAACGAAAAACCTAATTTCAACAAATCAACCATTTGCACGAACCAACCACCAAGTAATTAACATAAAGAATCGAACTTTTTATCAACTAACCCGAGGTTGCAAGAAGTGAGGAACTCCTTTCATGGGACCAGACCCAAGTTGAGCAGCTTGTTGAATATGAGGATGAGCTCTCATGAACTGAATCATCGGATCCAAATTCGACCCGATTGGTCCATGATTATATGCATAAACCGGACGAGGAGGATACCCACCTGGACTACCCACTGAATCAGCGACGGAATTCGAAACCTGTCTACCGGGTCGGGTCGGAAACCCTCGACCCGAAGAAGCGTACGGGTAAACAAGACCCGACGGATCTTGGTGAGGCTGGTGCGGAGAACCGGTAACGGAATTCGTTCTCCTAACCGGGAAAGGTTGGGCGTAGGGATTCGGATGAGGATGACGATGAAACGGAGCTATAGCTCTGTACGACGGAGCTTGTGGTGGTGGTGGTTGAGACGACGGCGTTTTAATCGTGTTGGGTTGTATCACCGGAGTTACCGATGCGGTAGCGATCGGACGCGGTGCTGCTACAGAGACGGAGGGATTGGGATTAGGATTAGGATTAGGATTAGGATTAGGATTAGGATTAGGATTTGGATTTGGATCTGGAGTGGACATTGTTACTCCGGCGAATCGATTGATTTTTGGTTTCACTGAAATTTGGGGAAGATGATTCAAATTTGGTACCTTTATTTCCAAGAGCGGTTTTCCATTTTCGGTTCGATTCCTCGGTTTAGGTCCGGTTTAATCATTAGATAAACAATTATTTTAGTTAGTATTATACTTTTTCGATACAAATTTATCAAAATTACCATAAATTTGACAATTCTTTCAAAATCTACCACAAGTGCAAAAACTTTTTAATTTTATTCACAATCTTTCTAAATGATGAAAAAAAAAAAATTTTGATATCTCTCTCTCAAACAGAGCAGTGAAGAAGATGAAGATAACGACGAAGACGGTCTACGAGACGACGACGGAGATTGACACCAATGAACAAAAACGCAGACAACAATGGTGGATGAAAACAGATCTGATGACGGTGAAATTTTGATAATTTTGCCAAAATTATGGTAATTTTGGAAAGATTTTTCGAAAATTAGGATAATTTTGATTTTAAAAAAAACCTCCTTGTTCTAGCTGTAAATTACAGTTCTTTTCAAAAAAAAAATTTGATTAGATTGCACATAAATTTGGTTTTAGAAAATTGATTCCAATTAGGTTTAGTTCGGTTTAGCTTTAATTTTGGATTATAACATGATGAGCCCAAATTTCACTTCCTAATGAGAGAAGCCATAACTCGGTTCATATAAGCTCTACATTTATAAAGCTCTAAGTGACCGCAAGTGCACGGTTATGTCAATGAAGTACTTAGAGGTCGAACCTAACGGAAGATGCATTTAACACTCAAGCTTAGACTATGCCTACGATGAGCTAAGCCTAAACAAATGTGGGTGTAACGGTATCCGAACTAAACTAATCCTAAACTAAGACAATCCTAAAGATAGTGGAGAAAACAAAGGGGATAAATGTTTTCGGGTTCTAGGAATTAAGTGTAACCACACTTGAAAATAATTGGAATACTATGGGAAATACTCTCTAGTGTTCTAAGGATGAGATTTGTGTAGTGCTCTATGCATAATGAGGAAGACTAGAGAGTGACACATATATGCTTAAATCAAATAATCAAGATAATCTCAAGATAATGGAATTTTCATTTTCTAGGTTAGTCCACGCCAATGGTAAAAACCCCTTTCTCTAATCACATTCAAGATCCGCGGTCAAGCATTCCATCTCAATTATTAGACAAGCATTAGTATTCTCCCATTTTCATCACAAGCGTTCATAGAACTACGGTCAAGTAGCTATATGACCCAAGCTCACAACAAGATTGATTCAAGCGTTTCACAAACACCTTCCGGGTGTAAAATAGCCTAAGATCTAAACTATGGTTAATTACTCCAAGTCTAGCATTAAGAGCACCTTAAGTGATGAGACAATGAAAATCTAAACTCAAACATCAAGAACATCAAACACCAATCATCCTAATCTAAATTGAACCAACCAAAGAGAACACAAATCTTGTTAAGCACAATGAATTAAAGGCATGAGTGGAAATGATTCAAAGAAGGCATAAACCCAAAACCAACACTAGATACATTCATGAGTTCATTAGAATCTTAATCATGCTCTAGGTGATCAATCAAGAACATAAAAAAGAAGCCATAAACTCAATGATTCCCAATCCAAATTTCAAGTCAAATCTAAACAAATCCCAACTTCCATTAGTGATTATCAAGATTAACAAGCATTAAGAACAAATTAGGAATCACCCAACATCAATTTCTCTTTAGAATCATCCCTAACTTACATCTAAGCTCATTTCCATGGCAAATATGTAAGTAAGAGAAGCATTAAGCACAATAAAATTAAATCCATAAAAATCTCCAATTGGGTTCACACTCAATCCTTAAAACAAGGTCTAAGCAACCCAAATCAACATTAAAATCAAAGAAAACATCAATAGTAAAAGAGATAAAGGGATTGAGAAACAAATCCAAATAATGGGGATTGAAGAAATCTTCAAATCATTCTCAACCTTACTCTCTTTTCTTCTTTTGTTTTCTAAGTTCTAGAGAATTCTCTTTTCTTTGCACTAGCTCTTTCTATCTTAGCATTCCCTAACATATTTT
Organism: Draba incana; assembly: GCA_963576765.1. Lineage (NCBI taxonomy): Eukaryota > Viridiplantae > Streptophyta > Magnoliopsida > Brassicales > Brassicaceae > Draba > Draba incana. Next base: position 4,193,507 of record OY755214.1, on the reverse strand, counting down.
TTTTGCTTCTTTTGATTTACTTTAAGAGAATGCTAAGCTATTGAAATATCATGGTTTTTACCCAGTTTAGACCATGATATAAGTCCTTTTATATAGAGTCTTCGTAGTGTTTTAGAGTCTTTTCAGGTACTAAGTCGTTTGGAGCATAAAAGATGTTTACTGGAAGTTTTGGAGCATTCGTGGAATGAAGTGGCGAAATGCAAGTTCAGAATCAATATTTGGAAGCTGTGTCGAGCGACAGGGATAGTGGTATCGCTCGACACGAAGACTTAAGAAACAAAGAATCCGAATTTGAAGTTGGTGTCGATCGACACCATCTAAGGGGGTCGATCGACACCCTATCCAATCAAGCCAAAAAGCCTAATCGAAGAAGCCCATTCGAAGCCCAAAAGTTCAAGATGTTTATTTTTATGTTTAGGACGGTTTAGGACCTCTATATATACGTTTTTACAGCCATTGTTTAGGCTTAAACTTTATTTTACTTTGTTTTAGAACCTACTCTTAAGAGATATATCTAATAAAGATGTTTTGTACTTCATTGAATATGTCTGAGTAGTTTCTCTGTTAGGTTTAGGGTTATTCAAAGGTGTTTGATGAATTGCTAGGGTTGTTCGTAATTAATAGGATAAAATCATTAGAGTTCTTCATCTGGACTTGTGTTTATTGCTGATTCTAGCGTAGCTAACTAGAATCTGATTTTATGTTGTTTAGTAGATGTGACAACATTATTGAATTACTTGAACTAGTGTTAGATGAGAAAAATTCCTATTCGCAAAGAAATTTGGTTTAGGGTTTTGTGAACAATTGAACCTGATCATTAATGCTTGTTTAAATCAATCTGATTTCGCAACGACAGTTGATTGTCTAGGGTTTAAACATAGATAATATTCGCAATGACAGTTAGTTTGTTTTACATTCGTGTTCATGTTTAGGAACTGAGCTTTAATATTCCTAATTATCTGTTTATGCCTGCAATTCTGATTCACCTGAGATTTCCCTGAATCTAGCTTTTATCTTCATTGTTTTAAAGCTTATTATCCTGCTTGCTTGTTTTATTTGCTTTTTCATATATTATATTTTGCCTAACTTAATCTGAAAGTACATAATCTATTGTGTTCCTGATTCCTTGTGGATTCGATCCCTAAGTTCTACAACAGATCTCTTAATTTGAGAGAGTAGCTCAGGGTTAAATTTGAACATATTAGCTATCATTTTCCTTTTAAACACTTAGAGCTATACGGTTTCTTATTAATTTCATTCCCTAGAACTTATTCTTCTTCTTCTTTCCTTTATTCTTTCTTTTCACACTCAACCACAAACCCAAAGATATTCAATAAAACACTTAAACCATTTTGGTTTCATTCCCCACCTAAGACTAGTCTTAGACACAAGAAACTAGTCTATTGGAAACTTTGCCTTGTCGTCTCTAATGCTTGCAAGATTTTGCTAATGCAACACAAATGCAACACAAAAGAAAAGGCCTCACTCAAAGAACATATGCAAGGGTTTGAACAAAATTGTCTCCGGTTTAAAAGGTGTGGTACCATCCTCATCTAAAAGATGAACTTAGATCGGGATGACCATTCAAATCAAGAAGAGAGTGGTAAAAATGAGGCAAACATGATTTGAATGTCAAGTGTTTATCTATAGTTATGATTCAAAATCCAAAAGCGAGAGAGATTAGTCAAAATTAAGTTCAAGTTGATAGAGTCGAATCTAGATCATGCAAGTTTCTAATGAGTAAGGATTTCCAAAAAAATGAGATCCAAGCATGGATGAGCTTCTACTTCATGAATGTTAAAGCATCGAAAAAGTTCTAACGAGGGCATAGTATTGAATCCTAAAATGAGACTTTACAAGGAAATTTCATCATTGCTCCCTATGCAAAATGCAAATGCATCCCTAAAATATTATAGACTCAATCCTAACATGAAAAAGAAAATAAAAAATGTTAATGCTATGAAAAACTACATGAATTTTTTTTGTAATTTTCGAAATTTTTTAATTTTTTTAATTTTTTGTTTTTTTTTTTGGGTTTTATAAATATGCACAATGCAAAGACTCAAAGCAAAAAAAAAACAAAACAACTAAAAACGTGGTTAGCCACTAACCTACTCCCCCGGACTTAAATTTCACCGTCTTGGTGAAAGAAAAGATCCGAAAGAGTAGATCAAGAGAAATAAAAACGAAAATAAAAGAAAATATGGTATTTACAATGGTTAGAAAATTATACCGTAGAGATAGTGGTGAGGATGGTGAAGTGGCTCGTGGAGAGAGTGCATAAAAGGTTCAATGGTCCTCCTTATTCATGCTTGGTTTATGTCACTAGCTTGACAAAGGATAGACTTAGGAGAGTTCCTAAGGGCGCGTTTAACGTCGCTAGCTTGACGATTGCTTCCTCTTATTCATTCTTCCTTGCATGTTTCCATTCCTCCTAGTTGTACACCTAAGAGATCAAGATCACAAGAAAGATAAAAAATATTAGCAATAAAAGAATGCTAAACATAAAGAAACAAAAATGCATGCAAGGACGAACGAAAGAAGAAACAAACGCCATATTAACAAACACAAAGATAGTTTTTTTTTTTTTTTTTTTACCTCAACATAAAAGAAAACACAAGACACAAAACACCCATGTAAAAAGAAAACTAAACAAACGAGGACAAGACTCAACAAGCAAGACTCAAAGAAAATGAAAAGAATGACATAGACTCAAAGACAAAGACAAAGCTCAAGGCTAAATAAAAACAATCTTCCCCGCCAACGGCGCCAAAAACTTGATGGGCCCAAATTTTACTTCCTAATGAGAGAAGCCATAACTCGGTTCATATAAGCTCTACATTTATAAAGCTCTAAGTGACCGCAAGTGCACGGTTATGTCAATGAAGTACTTAGAGGTTGAACCCAACGGAAGATGCATTTAACACTCAAGCTTAGACTATGCCTACGATGAGCTAGGCCTAAACAAATGTGGGTGTAACGGTATCCGAACTAAACTAATCCTAAACTAAGACAATCCTAAAGATAGTGGAGAAAACAAAGGGGATAAATATTTTCGGGTTCTAGGAATTAAGTGTAACCACACTTGAAAATAATTGGGATACCATGGGAAATACTCTCTAGTGTTCTAATGATGAGATTTGTGTAGTGCTCTATGCATAATGAGGAACTTAGACATCTAATGTTCTAACTACCCACTCCCGTGATCTAGCTAAGCTAACCTAACGAATCTTAGAATCCTAAGCTTCCACTTGGTACTAAGAGTTCATAAGGAGCATTAAGAATGAAGCCTAAATCGTGTTCCTAGATGGATTCATTCCATAATCTTCCGATTGTCTTCAAACCCCCTAATCAATGATCTTGGCTCTAAGTGAACATCCATATCCCTATGCGATGCAACACCCAACTTAACATGCTTGAGGTCATGAGTCTCAAACAAGCATTAAGAACATATCACCAAACCAATACCAAAGAGAATACAAATCTCGTTAAGCACAATGAATTAAAGGCATGAGTCCATTTAAATCCTATCACTAGATACATTCATGAGTTCATTAAAATCTTAATCATGCTCTAGGTGATCAATCAAGAACATAAAAAGGAAGCTATAAACTCAATGATTCCCAATTCAAATTTCAAGTCAAATCTAAACAAATCCCAACTTCCTTTAGCGATTATCAAGATTAACAAGCATTAAGAACAAATTAGGAATCACCCAACATCAATTTCTCTTTAGAATCATCCCTAACTTACATCTAAGCTCATTTCCATGGCAAATATGTAAGTAAGAGAAACATTAAGCACAATAAAATTAAATCCATAAAAATCTCCAATTGGGTTCACACTCAATCCTTAAAACAAGGTCTAAGCAACCCAAATCAACATTAAAATCAAAGAAAACATCAATAGCAAAAGAGATAAAGGGATTGAGAAACAAATCCAAATAATGGGGATTGAAGAAATCTTCAAATCTTCTAAATTGATGCACAAATCCTCTTAATCCCCATTGTTTGGGGTCTTCTAGGCCATGAAGGCCTTCCCAAATGGTGTTTGCTCTCAACCTTAGCCTTCTTTTGCTTCCCCAAATGTGTCTCCCCTAAAAATGATGTAAAATGAGGGGTTTTAAAGCCAAAACGCAGACTGGGTCGCAAATTGGGTCGGATTCGGATCCGGGTCGGATCTTCAAAGTTTGGTTTTCAGAATGCCTATCCTGAGGGTCAACCCTCAGTATCAACCCACTGTATACAGTCTGGCAATTTTACTCCAAAAGCTTAATTTTTCACGCTGATGGTCGACCCTCGTTATCAGGTCACAGTATGCAACCTGCCGATTTTCCACATTTCTTCACTTTTTGGAGATTAACTTGACTTCTTCTTGCACCCAAACGAATCATTCTTGCCTTCTTTCAAATTTCCATCATTTTGCATCCATTTGGTCTCCAAATCACCTCATTCTAAAGCCACCATCTCCAAACCTATAAAATACAAAAGAAGATGCAATTGCACCTAAAAATGCCTAAACGATATGCAAATGCCTAAACGATATGCAAATGCGGGATGAACACGTGCCAAAAACATATCAAAACGAGGTAAAATATGAGAATATCATAACACTGCAACAACTTTTGTAGTAAACCACTCTTTTCTTTTCCAATACTGATAATCTAAAAGCCAAGATCTTGGCTTTTCACATCTCAGAAACGTGTTATACATTCCGCAAATTTGTAATATAGGTTGGTACATATAGCAGCACAAAAACAGTGAATTATCATCATCTACAAAAAAGAGATTCAAGATTCTGTAATGGCAATACGAGGAATAGGGAAAAAGCGAGAGTGATGATTAGAAGCCAGCCCATCCAGATGGGTGAACAGCTTTCTGGTTATTATTATCTCTCATCTTCGAGTTCCCAAATCTCTGCGACGTGTTTGCAGAACTTACAGATCGTTGTGTCGCAGAACCAGAAGCTGAAGATGACGGTGTAGCAACTTTAAACGATTCTGTTTCGAAACCCCATGGCTCAAAACTTGTTGGAGCAGGAGCAGGAGAAGCCGGTTTACTTCTGCTTCTCACGGAATTATTAACTTTTGACGCAGAGACGGGTTTCGGTTCATCGCTAAACGGTTGCCATGAGTTAGGATTCGAACTTCCGCTTGACCAATCAGATTTATCTTGTTGAAGATCCCACTTAGTATCTCTCTGTTTCAACAACAACAATCATAAGATGCAATCTTGTGTATGTGTCTATGAACAAGAAACGAAGAAAAATTTACCGATGGAGTTGTTGACATGGACCGCAACGTTTGATTTTGCGAAAAGTCTCTACTTGGTGACGATGACGCGGTTTTAGATGCGAGTGTTTGTTTCAGATCCTGCAACTCTTGCCTCTGTGATCTGCAAATGGCGGAAAGCTTTTCGAATTTTGCCGTAATCTCGGCCTTCTCTGAATTTGTTTGTTTCAACTCTTCTTTTAACCTCTCTATCTCAGCCTCCAACGCTTCTTCTTTTGCAGGTTTACTACCATTATCGAGCTTCGTGGTATCAAAGTCAGCAACAAACGAGTTAAAAGCAGCGTCCTTCGACACTCTTGTCCTGTTATTAGTCGCAGCATGACTCGGCTTTTTGGGATGAGTACTATCCACGACGCGAACTCTTTCGGATTTAGATATGTTTGGTTCATCGAATATAGGCATGTTTGTGTTGTCTTCTGATACAACCGAAGTTTTAGCGTGCTGAGTCGCCCAAAAGGCACCTAACGGTCCTCCTCCTCCTCCACTAGCTGATGATTCTCCAGAAGATGGTGGCGGTGGCGGCGGACTTCTACGTGGTGCGGGAGAAGATTTATGTGCTGATTTCGATGAACCTGCCAAATTCACAAAGATCAAAAGCAATCACAGCTTTCTCTGAGAAGCTATCCACAAACTCATTTTCCATACCATCATGGACTCCGGTAGCTTGCATTTCCGGTGGTCGATCAGGTAATGACTTCTGTAAATTAGCGGGAAGCTGCTCGTTGACACGAAACCAAATCTGTATACGGAAACATGTTGTTAGTGACATTGCCAGTTTCATCGAGCGAGTAAAAATGTATTTGTTTTTTTACCTGAGTAATATCTGGTCGGTCATCGGGTGAAGCTTGAAGCATGTCTTTGATAAGATCCGTAATGGATGAACTGTATTTAGGCGATTCTGGTATACGATAGTTCCCGTTTAATATTTGTAGCTTCGATTCACCGTCAAATGCATTCTTGAAATAGCATATACGAAACAATAGACATCCAAGAGCCTAAAAATTTTACAAACCAGAAACTTCAGTATTCGACCTAACTTATTAACCTAACTAGACTAGAGAGGAATTGAAACTGAAAAAGCATACCCATATATCGACCTTCTCGCTTATAATCTCCCTTCGATACAAATCCCACATCTATGACCAATATAGACATCAATCAAACAAACCACTTTAAAAAACTTGTATAATGTGTATAAGAGCATATATCTAATCAAACCTCAGGGGCTCTATATCCTGGTGTTGTATGTTTCCTAATATTGTCTTCTTCGATACCCATTTCTTCCGCTCTTTCGAATATCTTGTGATTCGTTGAAACGCTTCCGAAATCGCATAACTTCCAATGTCCATCCGAGCTCAATAGAAGATTCTCAGCCTTCAAGTCTCTGAAACAACAATAGTAGTAACACTGATATAATATTGCAACAAAAGAAATGTACTAAACCCGAGGTATATACCTGTGGGCGATACGTGGGGATTGACAATGCATTGCAAATACAGCATTACACACGTCTCTGAAAATCGCGATCGCTTGTTTCTCTTCAAAGTAACCAGCACCTCTATTCTCAAGCACTTCAACAAGAGATTTACCGCAAAACTCCATAGCTAAAAGAGCTTCTTTTTTACCCCTACCCATATCCATGATACCGTGTGCGAATAGCGTGACGACATTAGGATGTCCTTTTAAAGATTTCAGAACCGAGATCTCTTTCATCACGAGCTCAAGAGACTCCTCGTCGTGACACATCATGTGCTTTAAAGCATACTGCTTTGACGGGTGATTTGTATCTTGCGCTAAGTAAACGCTAGAGAAACCTCCTTCCGCAATAACGGTTCTTACGTGAACTTTCAGATTACCTAATTCGATATATCGTCCTTCGAGACCTGCGGGTTCTTTCTGAGCAAAAGGTTTGAACTTCCACATGTTTCAATTCAGTGGAAGTAATAAGAATCCTGCACAAAACATAAAATTTCGTTACGAATCCTATAAAGCAAGCTATCGAGAACAATCCGAAATGCAAGTGAACATTCAAATACATAGATCAAACAAAAGATACTGATCAAGCACCTAATAGATCTCTTCTTCTATGACTCAGAACAACTAAAACTCTGAGAAATTATAACTCTTTGCTCAATGTTACAGAACTGCACAGAGAAAGCTAAAAGTTTAATCCTTTGATCAGAGCAACCACACCATTAAAAGCTCCAAAATACAAAAGGACTAATTGAAGCAAAGCATATATAACCTTAAATCGAACTAGATCCTATTAACAATCTAGCTACTATGGTCAGATACAAAATCAAGTAAATCTAGCTCAAAACCCACTTCACACTGTAAAACTTATTGAATCAGATTCTGACTAAACAGTACATCAGACGAAATCGATGAACATGAATCAACACCTCCAATGATTAAGAGGGTAAATTAAACAAAGAATCTGCAGATTCCTGGAAAATCGAGATCTCAATCCAGATACAGAACAAAATCTACAGATCAATTAATATCAAGAGAATCCAAAAAAATTGTACCTTTGCAAAAACCCAGATGCTGATCAAACAAACCCAATCAGCAAAAAAAAATTAATTAACCCTAAAATCGAAATCACTGTAGCTGCATTAAGATCTGCGTTTCGCTTTTGCGTAGAAAAGTGAAAACTTTTAAACAAAGAGAATTTAGAGAGTGAGAGAGAGAAATGAAGAAGAGAAGAAGAAAGCGGCAAATCCGGTAGGCCTGGGCGCGGATCGGATATCCAGAAAAATTATAGTATTTGTGATTCGATTTGTTATTCACGGATATTAAATTTTCCGATTTGCTTTGCTTTGAAAATTTTAGATATTTAGAGTTATAGATATCCGGATTTTTTTCCGGATATTTGCGGATATTTGTTTTAACTGAAAAAAACGAAAGAAAAATATTTTATTTTTTCAAAAAGTTATTTTTCAGTATAAATTTTAAACTAATTAGTGAAAAAATAATATAAGTTAGATAATTTTATTTGATATAACTAAAAATAAAATGAAAAGTGAAAGAAAAAATGGTGGACTACGAAACATTTATTATTATTTTTAGATAAAAATATGAGACAACTGATTTACAAAATTAGTAACTACGTAAATTTACTATAACTATATCCGTTCAATGTATTGAAAAGGTTAAAAAATGCAAATATATGTTGTAGGTATATCATATTATATGTACATATATGTAATTTACGGATCGGATCGGATATTCGGATTTTTAAAATTAGTATTTATGATTTGCTTTGCTTTAGACGGATCGTAGATTTTACTATTTGTTTTGCTTTGATTTATAACGGATATTCGAATTTTTCGGATCGGATCAAAACGGATCACGGATCGGAGCAAATCTAACGGATAATTTGCCCAGCCCTAAAATCCGGGAATAGAAAAGATAGTGAGATAAGAACATTTTTTGTTGAACAAAAAAAAAAAAAGATAAGAACATTTTGATTTTTGGTTTTGTGTATAAAATAAAAAGATTAAAACCCAAAAAAAGACGTGAACCTGAACGTGGATGTGACACTTCCATGTCGATTTTTATTTAAGATTATTCATCTATTATTAAGCACCTAATTTGTTTTTCTTTATGTTTGAAGTTTAGTAATGTTATCTACGTTCTAAGATATATTTAGATCATTTTTGTTACAATATGAAAGAGATGATATACTACACTAACTGATGTTTTGCTCTAGTTCTAAAATACCCATTCTTATCAATTATGATATGTACACCTTTTTTCATAATAGATGAGATTTTAAGATAAAATTTATATATCTAGGATTTATAATCTCATGTTGATTCGGTAGTTTAACTCCAAAGTTACGTTGCATGGAAACTCTATTTGTTGACGTTTCACGCTCCGGAATCGGAATCTCATGGAATCTCTTGGAAGCGTCGTGGAATCGCGATTCCGAAAATTACCGATTTGGAAGCGGTTTGGAAGCGTTCGATTCCATTTTGTAATCGCGACGGAAGCATATCTTTTGTTTTGGAAACGAGTAAAAGTAAGTATTAGGAAGCTTTAAGGATTATCTTAAAAAAAATTATAATTTAAAAAGAATAAAAACTCTAAAGAAATATGAATCATTGAAAACGAACATGAAGATAATGATCCAAATCCTTGATTTTTAACATTGTGGTTTGTTTTCTTTTCTAATTAAGTTACTTAATACTTTATGATTGGATTTGTGTTCTAAATTTCAAACGATGTTTTTCGGTTTAATCTTAGAATATTTTTAAAATAAGGCTTAATTTTGAATATTTGATAATTGATTCTAAATAATTATACGCTTCCAAAACGTACCTGATTTCTAATTTTTTCAAAAAAATCGCTTCTGCGTCTCCAAGCGTTTCGCTTCCACGCATCCGATTCCGATTCCATGCAACATAGCTCCAAAGTAGTGAATCAGCCATTGTCTTACCGATTTTGACCGATACATTTTGTTTAATAACTAGGAAACAAATCATTTTGTTTAATCAATTTCAAATCTAAAAGAGAAATTATGTTTTGATAAAGTTGTTTTGAATAAATATGTTGAGATTTAGTTTGACATCTTTGATCTGAGCATAGAAAATCCTTTTGCCTCTGGGTGACAGCGCTAAATTTGACTCTGCATCAGACTTCCGAATTAGAACCGAAAGACTTTCATCTGAGATTTTCTGTGGAAAAGATAAAAAAATCATTTACACCATCTGACCGGATAAGAAACAACCTATATAGCCAACAAGAACACACATATATTAGGCTAAAGTCCTTTACAAAGGATGAATAATAATCTTCCTAATATCGTCGAAATATTTCAAGCCAACCAAAACACACATATTAATTAGGTTGCAAAAACCGTGTTGCAGTACCATATTAATTTGAGACCAGTGTAAACATCAACAAGACATTGTAGGGGTCAAAACTCCCCTAGAAGAATCGATAAACCAAACGGCTAAACGCACGTTGAATCGGCTCAGCGATCGAGCCCAGAAGACGAAGGCCCGTTAAGCGATCCATTAAGGGCCCATTAGCGATTTGTCAAAGGCCCAACAACAATTCTTTAGTATTTCACTTACGGTATGAACAGTAGCGTGTTACTGTTCATACCGCCTTCTTTTTACTATAAATAGGCATGTACCCCTTCACTTGAAGGGGATCCCGAAAATCTTGGTAAATGAAAAACACTATTCACGAGCTCTGATCTTGATCAAACCAAGAACCCTAATTCGACATTTGTCTGTGTGTTTGAAAACCCTAAAGAAGCTCTATTTCAAACGAATCTTCACAAATTCGATTGTGTGATTAATCCAGCACGCACAATTTGGCGCTAGAAGGAGGGGGTTTTCTACTCGCAACACTAGCTTCATACGCGAAACAGACACTTAGACGAATTCGCAAGATGTCAATAACGAACCCGCAGTCTCCAGCGGCCGAAGATACAGGTCCAAGCGAGCCCATTGTGGCTGGGCTGATCAACCAGTCCGCATTGGAGGCGGAAGCAAGCAGACCTGTCCCGACAGAGAACCAGGCAACCGCCAATACAAACACGGCCGACCCGTCCACACCAGGAGATTTCGCTCAACTCAAAGCAATGCTCGAACAGTTGCTCAAGCAGTCGCAAAACCAGGAGACGATCAACAGCAACCTGACTGCTGAAATCAGGGCCTTGTCGACAACTCGTCAGTCTCGAGGGCTACCTCAAGATAACGCGCTTCGCGTCGCCCCGCTCGCTCTTAACTTCTCCCAGGCGGCATCGCCATCGGCTCGGGGCACTCGCGAAGATCATACGCCTACACCTCTCAGAGACGGAACCGTTTTCGTCGCAGGCGCACCCGGCGGCATACCTGCAATCGTAGACAATTTAGAAGGGCGTGAATTCGGAGCAGCTCGGCCCAGTCGACCGACTAGTCGTGTCCAGAGTCGGGACGAGGGCGAAATCGCAGAAAATACGCGATGGATGGAACAAGCTGAAGCCCTAACCGCCCGTAGAGCTGTCGAGTCGCAGGGAACGAAAATGGACGAGCTCAGAGCCGTCTTGCAGCAGAACACTCGCGATCTCAAGGATATGAGGTCACAGGTCCATCGCGCAACCAGCAAGGCGCCGGAACTCGACCGCGTTCTCGAAGAAGCTCGCACCACTCCTTTTACCGAGCGAATAACAAAGGCGCGTTTATCTGACCCAGGGAAGCTCAAGATTCCTATCTATGAGGGAAAGGGCGACCCCACGGAGCATATCAGAGCATTCTCAATCGCAATGGGGCGAGCAAATTTCAGGCTCGATGAAATCGATGTTGGTTGCTGCCTCCTCTTCGTGGAGCATCTCCAAGGGGCGGCCCTCTATTGGTTCACGGGGATGAAAAGGAACTCTGTTGACAGCTTCGCCCAACTCTTCGAGGCCTTCCTAAAGCAGTATTCCGTCCTAATCAAACGCAGGTCATCGGAGGTGGACCTTTATACTATAACGCAAGCGGCCGGCGAGCCCTTGGGAGTTTTCATTGAACGCTTCAAAGCGATGCTTATTCAGGTAAAAGGGATTGACGATAGATCCGCCCTGAGTGCCCTGCGAAAAGGTTTGTGGTACAGCTCGGATTTCCGAAAAGAGATGACGATTAACGAGCCCTCGTCAATTCAAGATGCGCTTCATCGCGCTAACGACTTCGCAAGAAGCGAAGATGAAACCAAAATCCTGAGTCAGAAGCATAGAAAGGCCAGGAATCCAAGTCCGCTGGAAGTCCCAGTCGCGACAAAGAGAAAGCCGGGAAATTTCGTACAACATGAAGGAGGTTTCAAGGGGGCCCATAACTACCAGGTGGACTCGCCCGGCTACGGTCGAGGAAGAGGGCGAGGCCGCGGAAGAAGCGCCCCTGGTCGCGCTAGCGGCAACACTTGGTCGAGAATATCGCAGTATGACGAGTCTGCTTATTGCGACTTGCATAAAATGGAGGGACACTCGACGTCTAACTGCAGAGTCCTCGGCATGCGACTCGCAGCAAAGTTGGCCGCCGGCGAGCTCAAAGGAAACATCAATGTTAACGATTTTCAGCTCGAGCAATTCGACGATGCATGAGAAGGGGACGGCCCGTCGGGAGACAACAGGAATAATAAGCGAGACCGACGAAACGACGAGGCCCACCTCGACCGACGAAACGGTAATGATGGCCGTAGCGCCTCGAAACAGAAAATCTGCAACATGATCATGGGCGGCTCGCGCTACTGCTCTAACACCATCTCGTCGATCAAAGCCTATCAGAGAAGAGCGGAGGTAGGGGCAAACAAACCCAACCGTCGAAATTCCCGAACGACGTCATACAGTTCGAAGAGAATGAGGTCGATGACATCGACAAACCTCATGACGACCCGCTTGTCATCCGACTCTCCGTCGCAGGATGGGACACGGGTCGCGTTTTAATCGACACTGGGAGCACAGTCGACATCATTTTCGTAGACGCCCTGAAGCGCATGGAAATTGACCTCGCACAAGTCGAATCCTATCCTAAGCCGTTGACCGGATTCAATGGTGAGACGACGATGACACTCGGTACGATCAAGCTTCCTGTAAGCGCGGAAGGTGTGACTAAAATAGTCGAGTTCGCAGTCTCGAACAACCCGGCAATTTACAATGTGATAATGGGAACCCCTTGGCTAAACCCGATGCGCGCCGTCGCCTCAACGTATCATCTCTGTCTTAAGTTTCCAACAAAGGGCGGAGTCAGAACAATCAGAGGAAGTCAATCGGCGTCAAGATCTTGTTTCATGACCGCGCACAAACTAAGAACTCAGGCGACAGTGCCGATCCCAAGCGAGCCGCGGAAAAAGATTAAGACAGACAGGGAGCCCGTCAAGGAAATCTCAAACCTCTTATAGCAGCTACAGGTCGCGGAATCCGCTGAAGCTAGAGGAACGGGCCCGAACTGCGAGCCTGTCATATCGGTTTGTATAAACGACAAATTCCCAGAGAAATACGTAGAGATAGGCGCGACACTTGACAAAGCCGTCAGGCTCGACCTCATCGAATTCCTCAAGAAAAACGTCGGTACATTCGCATGGTACATTCACGAGTTAAACGTGGACTCGACCTACAAACCGATAAAGCAAAAGCGAAGGCGACTAGGTCCTGAAAGGGCTCAAGCGGTAAATGACGAAGTAGACAAACTCTTGCAGGCCGGCTCGATTTCTGAGGTCAGATATCCAGAATGGCTTGCGAACCCAGTCGTAGTGAAGAAGAAAAGTGGTAAGTGGCGAGTCTGTGTAGACTTCACGGATTTGAATAAGGCATGCCCTAAAGACAGTTTCCCTCTTCCTCACATCGACCGCCTCGTCGAGGCGACATCTGGAAACAAGTTGTTGTCCTTTATGGACGCCTTCTCTGGCTATAATCAGATCTTCATGCACCCCGGCGATCGCGACAAAACATCTTTCATCACAGACCGCGGGATCTATTGCTACAAAGTCATGCCCTTTGGACTTAAGAATGCTGGGGCTACTTATCAGCGATTGGTAAATAAAATGTTTGCGGACTTACTCGGCAAAACGATGGAGGTTTACATTGACGACATGCTCGTCAAATCACTCGAGGAAAAGGACCACGTCGGCCACCTCGCAGAGTGCTTTGCGTTATTAAACAAGTATAACATGAAGCTGAATCCGGCTAAGTGTCGTTTCGGTGTAACGTCCGGCGAGTTCCTCGGCTACATGGTTACTCGTCGCGGGATCGAGGCAAATCCAAAACAAATCGACGCACTCATCCAGATGCCTTCGCCAAAAACGAGAAGAGAAGTCCAGCGACTAAACGGCAGAGTCGCGGCCTTGAACCGGTTCATCTCGCGCTCTACTGATAAGTGTTTACCTTTTTATGAAACGCTCAAGGATAAGAAGGGGGCAGCTCGACAAGATTTCGAGTGGACTGAAAAATGTGAAGAAGCCTTCCAGAAGTTGAAGCAGTATCTCGCGACTCCACCCGTTCTAACAAAGCCGATTGCTGGCGAACCGCTCTATCTTTACATCGCGATCTCGACCTCGACAGTTAGTGGGGTTCTGATTCGCGAAGATGGCACCGAGCAAAAGCCTGTTTTCTATATTAGCAAGTCGCTAATCAATGCAGAAACAAGATATCCTTTAACGGAGAAACTCGCACTCGCAGTTATTACGTCGGCTCGAAAGCTTCGACCGTATTTTCAATCACATTCGATCGTGGTACTAAGTACTTTTCCACTGCGCGCTGTTCTCCACAGTCCGACTCAGTCCGGGCGACTCGCCAAATGGGCGATCGAGCTAAGCGAGTTTGATATCGAGTATCGCAGTAGGACGACGATCAAGGCACAGGTATTGGCCGACATTTTAATCGAACTGCCGGAGGCGGAAGCCTCGCCCGAAATCGAAGACGCACTTGCGGACAGTTCTGCATCCCAAGTCTGGCAGCTGCACGTCGACGGCTCGTCATCTAAACACGGGTCGGGAGTAGGCATTCGACTATCGTCAGACGGAAAATCTCTGGAGCAATCGTTCTGCCTTGGTTTCAAGGCATCGAACAACGAGGCCGAATACGAGGCCCTTCTCGCAGGTCTTCGATTGTCTAAAGCGTTGAAAATAACATGGATAGAAGCTTTTTGCGACTCTCAGCTCGTCGTAAATCAGTTCAACGGCGAATACGCGACAAAGGACGAACGCATGGAAGCATACCTCGCTCTCGTCAAAACTTTAACAGCTGAATTCGATCTGTTCACCTTGATAAGAATTCCAAGGTCGGAAAACTCCCAAGCAGATGCCCTCGCATCACTCGGCTCAACCGCAAAGCTAGATAAAGATCTTCAAAGAATTGTCAAGGTCGAATTCATTGAAGAGCCGAGTATCGCAATCGCAAAAGCGGTCAACGTCCTAACAAGATCTCTGGCAGCGAAGCAAAAAGCAGCTCTCAGCAATGGCTCGCCCGCTCGCTCCGCCGCAGACCTGATGGACCTCGACCACCCCAAAGATAACGTCGAACCGGATTCGATGGATCCCAATCAATCCGGTACAGTCGGCGCAGACGAAACGACGGATGTGATGGCAACAGATAACGAGCTCGACCCGAATAACACAGCTTTTGACCGTGGCTTTCTCTCCGAACAACTTGAGGAATCCCCAGAGGATGCTTACCCATGTAGCGAGGAGCCTCCACCTGGGCATGAAGTCGTCGACATTCCCATTGACGACGAGACCAGTCTATGGATGCGACACCAAGTGGATGGCCAACATTCGTGTTTATCTCGCAGACGGCGAGATCCCAATCGACAAATGGGTGGCTCGCAAATTAAAGTCACAGTCGTCTCGTTACGTTTTACTTGATGGAAATATCTTCAAATGGCGACTGTCCGGGCTACTACTCGCTTGTGTCGAGGGGCAGGAGGCTCGCGAGATAATGCACGAGGTTCATGGCGGATCCTGCGGTAACCACTCGGGAGGTCGCTCACTCGCCATCCGAATCAAGAGGCACGGATATTTTTGGCCATCAATGATAAAAGACTGCGAGCTGTTCGCAGCAAAGTGCGAGAAGTGTCAGCGACATGGTCCGTTCATCCATCAACCGACGGAGTTCTTAAGCTCGATCACCTCGCCCTACCCGTTTATGCGATGGGGAATGGATATCGTCGGACCGCTTCATCCGTCTCGGCAGAAACGATACCTTTTAGTCCTAACGGATTATTTTTCCAAGTGGATCGAGGCGGAAGCATTCGGATTAATCAAGGATAAGCAGGTCGAAAACTTCGTCTGGAAGAATATCATCTGTCGTCACGGCGTACCCTATGAGATAGTGACAGATAACGGTTCGCAATTCATATCTAAGCGGTTCGAACTTTTCTGTGATAAGTGGAAAATCAGAATCAGCAAGTCAACGCCTCGCTGCCCGTAAGGCAACGGCCAGGCAGAATCGTCAAACAAAACACTTATCCATGGCCTAAAGACTCGACTCGACGCTAAGAAGGGTCGTTGGGCAGATGAACTTGAAGGCGTTTTATGGTCTTGTCGAACAACACCGCGACGCGCTACGGGCGAGACGCCTTTCGCCCTTGTCTACGGAACAGAATGTGTGATTCCTCCTGAAGTCTATTTTCCAGGAGTTCGCCGACGATTGCTTCCAGAACAGGAAGGTCTCAATCATCTCCTCATGCTCGACGAACTCGACCTTATCAACGAAAGGCGCGACCAAGCACTTATAAAAATGACCGAATATCAAATTGCAGCATCCAAGTATTACAACTCCAAGGTGCGAATTCGGCGTTTTTACGAAGGAGACCTCGTCCTTCGCGCAGTATTTCAAAACACTGCCGAGCCCAATGCCGGCAAGCTCGGCGCTTACTGGGAAGGACCTTATCAGATCACAAAAGTAGTTCACCCGGGCGTCTACGAAATCGCCAACATGAATGGCGAGATGATCCCGCGTTCCTGGAATGCGCGACATCTGAAGAAATATCACTGCTAAAAATACTAAGTCATTAGACTTGAACTACGACGCGACTTGATCCCTTCATTGGGTACGTAGGCAGCTCGTTTTCGGACGAGTTCAGTGGGTCCGTATATTCATACTCCCACTCGCAATATGTAACGACTTAAGGTTTTAACCAAGTCTTATTCGCTCAACTCGCTAAACGACTTCGGTCTAAACGCGATAATCGATTCGCAATAAGCTAAGGTTTTAACCAAGTCTTATTCGCTTAACTCGCTAAACGACTTCGGTCTAAACGCGATAATCGATTCGCAATAAGCTAAGGTTTTAACCAAGTCTTATTCGCTCGACTCGCTAAAACGACTTCGGTCTAAACGCGACAAGTCGACTCGCTAAACGACTTCGGTCTAAACGCGACAAGTCGACTCGCTAAATGACTTCGGTCTAAACGCGACAAGTCGACTCGCTAAACGACTTCGGTCTAAACGCGGAAACTTGCTAAACGACTTCGGTCTAAAACGCGAGATCAATAACAATTAGGCGTCATTATGGCCATAATGGCGACCTGATTAAAACTTCATCATCATTATGAAGTAAACTTATACATCCTCAATGGATAAAGCGCGCTATATAAATTTAGAGTTCATTACTGGGATAGACGTATTCAGTGCGAGTATTGTCCGTTAGCCGGGGTGTCCATCTCGCTAGTCCATCTCGGGATAGACACATTCAGTAGAATGTGTCCGTTAGCCAGGATGTTTGACTCGCAAACCCAGTCTTTACCTTAACAGACTGGTCGAACTTAGCAAATATATATTTGCCTGGATAAGATATATTCAGTAGAGTATAACCAGGATGTTCGTTTAAGCGTCTTAAAACCGCATCGCGTCTTAAAACCGCATCGCCTCTAAGCGTCTTAAAACCGCATCGCGTCTTAAAACCGCAACATTTCTATGGCCTTAGACAAGCTCTAACAGGCCTCGTCGACAAACTAATAATCGAAAATATAGTTAAGAAATTGCTTAAGGCATTCATATAAATCTGCTCGACCAACTCGGCATAAAAATGTTGCTACAAGTTGGATAAAGCCATCCAGGCACAAAAACAAAAATCGAGTCATTAAAGCCTTAAGCAAAAACAAAAACTAATACTACTGTTGCAGTCCGGACTAGGCGACAGTCTCGCCATCTTCGGCCTCTTTGTCATCAGAAGCCAGCTCGCCCTCTTCGACAACTTGTTCTTCGGCTGGAGTAATGATAGCAGCCGAACTCGCAGCCTCGCCGTCCTTGGGTTCTGGTTCCGAAGGAGCCTGTTCGCGAAGAGGTTCAGTTGGTGCGACTGGGATCGGAGCAACGGTCTCATCAGCTTCGTCCGATTCGCTCTCGTCTAACTCCTCACTCGCGCTTCGCAAGCGCATACCAAGAGAGCCATCGTTCGACCCAGAAGCTGCATTTATACCAACAGACTTAGCAACAACTTCGATTCGCGGAGACGCAACTATATCCGCTACTCTAATGGGGACAACATAGTTCTTACCCAAGGTCTTTCTCAATTCGAGTGCTATCGCATCGAAGATCTCGTCGGCTTTTCCGAGCGACGCCTTGTGTTCAGCTAAAAGGGCACGCTCGGCCTTGGGATCGAAGGCCTCCTCTGCTTCAGCATTCTCCATGTCGTCAAGGAGCTGGAGATTAGCCTCCGCTTGTGCAAGATAGACCATTTTCCTAATCGGCTTCTTCATCATCTGTTGAAACAGCTCGTAAGCCCGGTTAAGCTGGCCTTGCACTTCGGCGGCCGCAGATCGCCTCGCAGAAGAGACAGCCTCTTCAAGATCCTGCTCGCGACTCGCCTTCAGAGCAGATAGCTCTTTCGCCAGCTCGGCGTTGTTCTCCTCAACCTTCTCCTTCTCCTTGCCGACTCTGTGAAGGTGCACGCCTAGGTCATCTGAGCTCTTCTTGTACATATCTCGCTCAGCAGCAAGATTTCTCATTTGGGCCGCAACGTTTTCCTTCTCGACCTCTTCTCTCTGCCTGGCCTCGCCTATAAAGAGCTCCTTAGACCTCGAGTCTTGATCATACGACATGATCAGCCTGTTGAAATGGGCGATGGCCTGCGAAGAAGTTGACAGTATGAAAAATAAAGCCAAGTGAAAAAGAAAGAATAAAATGTGGAATTACCTTGGCCTGGCGAGACGCGAACTCCTTGTAGAGCTCGCTCTTTACCAGCCTTTCCGGGATCGGCATACGATCGCCCGGATATGTAACCTTAGCCATCATGGCGGCTGCGGCTAAGGGATCAGTGTAAAGCCCATCCGAACTGCCAGGAATAGTTTGCCCTGGGGACAGAGCCGGCAGCTCGCGACGAGATTTCTTCTTCTCGCCAACTTTACCTTTGCCTTTCTCAGAAGCAGAAGATCGTTTTCTCTTCCGATGCAGTTGGGCCTCAGGCTCGGCGGGCTCGTTAGTGATGGTAGTTGGCTGTGAAGTAATAACAGCCAACGCACCACTCGCAGCTACAGCAGCCGCTTCGTCGCCCACAGCAGTGGGAGTAGTATCTTTGTCGACGCTCCGCTCGGACGTCTCGACAATAGAATCAGTGGCCTTCGGGTCGGCCTTTCTCTTAGCCTTCTCGGCTTTTCTCTTGGCGAGATCGCGGAAAGTTAACTTGGGAGGCATGATCTCTAGATCGTCGGACTCGCTTTGTTCGACTTCTTCTTCTTCGTCGTAGGAAATGAACTCGCGAGCTCGAACAACTCTTCGAAGATTGAAGTGACGATTCCAAAGGCACTTCCGAGCCTTCAATTTATTGACCAAATCGTCGATGTTGGCAACAGGAGTGAAAAGCAGTCTGCTAGCTGTAAAAACAAATTAACAGAAAAAATACTTTCTCCAGCTATGATCTTTGTTTGGGAAGTCGTCCAGTATTTTATAAAGGGAACGACTCGCCAGATTGTAGTACTTCATGCCACCCGGGTTTGATTGCTTGCGCCATTCAAGAAGGTTGTGTAGATGGCGAACTCCGATGGGCTCGCGACATTCGGCTGCCCGCGTCGTAATTCCCACCAATTGGCGAATCCCACTTGAGTTGATTTGCGCGAGCGCGATTTTGTGAACCCGCGCGAATCGGAGAATCAGCGCAGGAATGGGGAACGTGAGGAAACACTCCTTAAACCAACACGCATAGGCGGTAAACGTGCCGGCAGGAGGATCGTCTTCTCGCTGCTCGATAGAAGGCGCGATCAGTTCGACCGAGTCGGGAATTCGGCACTCTGAGCGATAGTCTTCCAGGAAGTCCTCATCGCACCAAGAAGAACCTGGAGGCGGGCGTTGCTTTCGCCTCGATCTCTTTTTCTTCTGGACAACCTCGGCCAACCCGCACGCAGCCCAAGCTTCCAGTCTCTCCTTTTCTACTAAAGAGTTATACGACCAGTTACCTTCTTCGATCTTTACTTGGGGAGGCAGCTCGGCAGGACTAAGGGACTCGTCGCGGAGTTGTGGGATTTCCACAACCAGTCTTCGCCCATCAGTGGTCGAGGCCTTGCCAATTTGCGAAGGATGCGAAGTCCCAACTCCCTCTTCAAGGCCAGTTCGTCCAGCTCGCATGGATGAAGTAGACTCCCTTGTCTCGCGACTTTGTCTTAAGACGGGAGTAGGATAAGAGAATAGTTCGACAAGAGGAGAATGGCCTCCAGCTCGACCTTCTCGACTAACGGGACTCGCTTCCTCGCGGCCTGAAGGACTCGCTTCCTCTTGACCACGGAGCCTACTACAACTCGAACTCGCATCTACAATCGACTCGCTATCAGGAGAATACTCCCAGGCCAATTTTCCCTTCTCGGGGAGTTCGGCGGACTTCGCGGATGCAAAAGAACTAGTCGACGACATCTTTCTTTGGATCAAAACTTTAAGTTTTTTCAGTTTTTCTGAAGAACACTGCGGCGGCGATGAAGAACACTGCGGCGGCGAAGTGATGGGACGGCAAAATTCCTATCTAATACTCGAAAGAAAAAACAGAGAAGGGAGAGAGAGAGCGAACCTGTTTTTTCGGAGGAATGAGAATAATGAGAAGTATCAAGGGAGCGTTGCCTTTTATAAGGAAATTTTCGACGGTTCGACTTTCGAGGTGGGCCTCATTTCTTAATGGGCCCAAAGATTCTGGACTCAGAAGATCAGTTTCGCGAGATTGATCCAAATCAATGGTCCCACAATTGTTATCTGGCCCTAAATGCGACTCTGCAGGCTCCTCCTCGATTTGTTTCGCGACTCCATAGTTTCAATATTCTCATAATTTTTACCTTCAAAGAATCGCGCGACCTCGCGACTTCACTAACGAATAAACCTGCGACTTCAGCATCTTGCAACTCGCGACTCCATCTCAATGGATCAGTCGCGACTTTCTCTCCGTGAAAATCAACTCGCGACTCCATCTCAATGGATCAGTCGCGACTTTCTCTCCGTGAAAATCAACTCGCGACTCCATCTCAATGGATCAGTCGCGACTTTCTCTCCACAGAAATCGACTCGCGACTCCATCTCAATGGTTCAGTCGCGACTTTCTCTCCGTGAAAATCAACTCGCGACTCCATCTCAATGGTTCAGTCGCGACTTTCTCTCCACAGAAATCGACTCGCGACTCCATCTCAATGGTTCAGTCGCGACTTTCTCTCCGTGAAAATCAACTCGCGACTCCATCTCAATGGTTCAGTCGCGACTTTCTCTCCACAGAAATCAACTCGCGACTTCGACTCAGCGGACAGCTTGCGACTTCGTCCCACCAAATCAAGTCGCAAGTCTCTTCATCTGCTTCGAACTCGCGACTTCGTATCATCAAATCAAGTCGCAAGTTCTTTCCGTCTGAATCAACTCGCAACACCGGATCTTATTCATCAAATCAATTCACTTAGCAGATTCAGAACGTATTCATCTCGCCACTTCACTGAGGTCAAAGCCACCTCCAAGCGAGACAAGCTTGTACCCGAATCATTACGTATGCCAATGGCCAATGCTGCGACTCAAGGCAGAGAGGCTCAAGCGCGCTCTTTTCCTTGTCTTGGTTTTTTACCCATTGGGTTTTACAAGATAAGGTTTTTAACGAGGCCTTGGCTCTCTCTTCTTCCTCTCCAAAAGCCCAAATCGACTCGCAACGTCGCCACTCCTTGAACAAATCAACTCGCGACCTCGCGACATCTCTCCTCGAACGAATCGACTCGCGACCTCGCGACATCTCCCTTCGGCAGACGATCTCACGCTCTACGCGACCAGCTCGCGACTTCGCAAATCTAAAGTCGGCTCGCCAAATCGCCTCCTGAACTCATCAACGCCATATTCAACTCGTTACGGTCTAAACGGGAATCGATTCTGGGACACCCTTACTTCAACATTTTTAGTTTACTAAAAGTGTTGAACTGGGGAGGCTAACTGTAGGGGTCAAAACTCCCCTAGAAGAATCGATAAACCAAACGGCTAAACGCACGTTGAATCGGCTCAGCGATCGAGCCCAGAAGATGAAGGCCCGTTAAGCGATCCATTAAGGGCCCATTAGCGATTTGTCAAAGGCCCAACAACAATTCTTTAGTATTCCACTTACGGTATGAACAGTAGCGTGTTACTGTTCATACCGCCTTCTTTTTACTATAAATAGGCATGTACCCCTTCACTTGAAGGGGATCCCGAAAATCTTGGTAAATGAAAAACACTATTCACGAGCTCTGATCTTGATCAAACCAAGAACCCTAATTCGACATTTGTCTGTGTGTTTGAAAACCCTAAAGAAGCTCTATTTCAAACGAATCTTCACAAATTCGATTGTGTGATTAATCCAGCACGCACAGACATTGGCTGTCAAAGGAAAGACTCTGAGTGAAGACAAAGGTTCCAAACTTCAGGTTCAAATCGACAAAGCTTTTACAACTGAAGAAGAAACTGTAAAGAAGGAGATGGGCCAACGGAATAGGCCCACAATGGACATTAAGAATGAGAAGAGGATAAGAACACAACAACGGTCTTCTCTCTCACAACCAAAAGAAGACAAAATATCAAGAGCAAAACCAGAGAAAGCAAAAGCAAATCCAGTTGGTCAAATTGTCCTTGCAAACCGTTTTGCTCCTCTCTTATCCACAGAAGAAGACGAGTCAGATATCTTGTGTAAACCCTAGTCTCAATCTTGTATAAATAGGGAAAACTCTGCTTTTGTAATCTTTAAGCAAATGAATCAATAATAAAGGTCATTTTCTTCAAATATCTACTTTTCTTACATTTCCTACATGGTATCAGAGCCATGGCACAACCCATGGAGCTCTATTCTTGTCCTTCTCTAAGTATCACTAATTGTGTTACTATTACTCTTACACAGAAAAACTACATCCTGTGGAAGCGTCAATTTGAGTCCTTTCTCTCAGGACAAGGTCTTCTGGGTTTCGTTAACGGGTCTACTCCACCACCAGCTCAAACTCTCTCTGTTCCCGGAATCGATGGTTGGCTGGTCTTCACTAGCCAACCACTGCCTATGAGATCTGGTCTTCACTAGCCAACCACTTTAACAAGGTATCCTCTTCTAGACTTTTTGAGCTACAACGCCGTTTGCAAACAGTATCTAAGGAGAATCAGTCTATGGAAGATTATCTTAGGGAGGTTAAGAACTTGTGTGACCAGCTTACTTCAATAGGAAGCCCTGTTAGTGAGAAAATGAAAATATTTGCTGCCTTAAATGGATTAGGTCAGGAATATGAGCCTATTAAGACTAGTATTGAAGGGGTAATGGATGGTCAGTTTGCTCCTCTCTATGAAGACATTGTTCCAAGGCTCACAGCCTTTGATCACAGGCTTCAGAGCTACACTCAAGGCTCTAGTGTTACGCCCCATCTAGCCTTCTACACTGAGCAAACTGATGCTTCTCGTGCTTCATACAACAACTTTGGCAGAGGCAGAGGTAGAAGTTCAGGCTCAGGACGTGGCAGAGACTCATACACAACAAGAGGAAGGGGTTTCCATCAGCAAATCACACAAGCAGCTTCTAGAAATGGACCAAGACCAGTGTGTCAGATTTGTGGTCGAACAGGACATCCAGCCTTGAAGTGTTGGTATCGATATGACAAAGCTTACCAAGATGATGATGGTTCTGAAATGCACAAGGCTTTGGCTGCACTGAGGATCACAGATGTCACTGAGCAATCTGGTAGTGAGTGGTATCCAGATACTGGAGCCTCAGCCCATGTCACTAACTCTCCAAGTCATCTGAATCATTCTCAGCCTTACATTGGACCGGATACAGTCATGATTGGTGATGGTTACTTCCTTCCCATCACACATACTGGATCCACAAGTCTGGCTTCAACCTCAGGTAAGCTTCCTCTCAATGATGTTTTGGTGGTTTCATCTATTGCAAAATCTTTGCTTTCTGTGTCTAAGCTTACAAGAGATTATCCCTGTTCCTTCGAATTTGTTTGTGACTCTGTGAAAATAAATGATAAGGAAACCAAGCAACTTCTCAAAAAGGGAAGCACACATAAGGGTCTATACATGCTAAAGGATACCAATCTTCAAGCCTTTTACTCTTCAAGACAGCGTAGTGCGAGTGATGAGATTTGGCACCGAAGGCTTGGTCATCCCAACTCTCAAATTCTGAAACTTCTCTCTACAAAGAAATCTATCTTCATCAATAAACTCTCAAGGAAGACTTGTGAGGCCTGCCATCTTGGAAAGAGCTCCAGACTTCCATTTTATTCTTCTACTTTTGTTGCCACTAGGCCTCTTGAAAGGGTTCATTGTGACTTATGGGGACCCTCTCCGATAAATTCTGTTCAGGGATTTCGATACTATGTTGTCTTCATTGATCACTATTCAAGATTTTCATGGTTTTTCCCTTTGAAGTTCAAATTTGATTTCTTCCCAATCTTTGTTAAGTTTCAAGCTTTGGTGGAAAACCAATTACAACATAAAATCACCATCTTTCAAAGTGATGGTGGTGGAGAGTTTGTGAATCACAGATTCAGTACTCATCTTGAACAGTCTGGGATTCAACATCATATATCTTGCCCTCACACACCGCAACAGAATGGAATGGCAGAACGAAAACATCGACATCTGGTTGAATTGGGTTTGTCTATGTTGTTTCAGGCTCACATTCCACAAAAGTACTGGATTGAAGCCTTTTATACTGCCAACTTTTTTGAGTAACCTTCTTCCTACTATAACTATACAAGGTCAGATTAGTCCCTATGAAGCTCTTTGTGGTAAAACCCCTGAATATCACTCCTTAAGAACTTTTGGTTGCAGCTGCTACCCGACTCTAAGGGATTATGGAAAACACAAGTTTGATCCAAGAGCTCTGCATTGTGTATTCCTTGGTTATAATGAGAAGTACAAGGGATATCGTTGTCTTCTCCCCACAACAGGGAGAGTATACATCACTAGACATGTGATGTTTGATGAAAATACTTTTCCCTTCAAGACAGTATACAAGCATCTGCATCCTGTTGCTAATACTCCTCTTATGGCTGCTTGGCTCCAAGGATTTTGCGATATATCACCTGATATCCCTGCCAACTCGGCTTCTCAACAACCAATACAGTCTACTCTTGTCCCAATTATGTGTCATCCTCCTTCAATTTTGTCTGCTGCCTATGGAACCTCTTCACCATCAATAGCTAGTGATCAAGAACATCAACCCTTGTCTCCTAGTGTGTCTCAGACCTCTTCAACTTCAGACATGGGTGGTGCTTTAGAGGGGGAAAGTTCTGGGTGTACGGCAGGCTCCGATCCAGAACCTATAGGCAACAGCTCTCCTCCTCTACCTAGCACTACCAATGTCCCAGTCTCTTCATCAACTCAGAATGAACACTCCATGGTTACAAGATCTAAAGCTGGAGTTTCAAAACCTAATCCAAGATATGTACTCTTGACACACAAAGTTACTCATCCTGAACCTAAGACAGTAACTAGTGCATTGAAACATCCAGGTTGGAATGCAGCGATGAATGAGGAAATGGACACATGTTCTGAAACAAAATCATGGTCCCTGGTTCCTTACCATCCAAATATGCATGTGCTTGGTAACAAATGGGTCTTTAGAACTAAGCTTCAAGCAAATGGCTCTCTGGATAAACTTCGAGCTAGAATTATGGCAAAAGGCTTTGACCAAGAAGAAGGAATAGACTATCTTGAAACCTATAGTCCGGTTGTGCGGTCAGCAACTATAAGAACTGTGCTTCACATTGCAACGGTCATGGAATGGGAAATCAAGCAAATGGACGTCAAAAACGCTTTCTTGCATGGCGAGTGATATGTTAGGTTTTTAGCCTAATTTACCCATGGTTTTGTGTTGCATTTCTTGTCTTTTTGTTTCCTTTTGATGTCTTTTCAGGTTCTAAAATGCTTTGGAGCATGATTTGGAGCTGCTGGAGCTCTTTGAGGGAAAAGAGAGGAATTGGAGCAAAAAGAAGACTTATCACCCAACCGAGCACCTGCTCGGTCCGTGCGAGCACCTGCTCGCCCCTTTGACCCAGACCCGAATCCGAGAAGCATTAATTCCTTGAAGCAACCGGTCTTGATAGGGCCCCACAGCAAGATTCCCCCTTTGATAGCTCTGAAATATCTCCTAAAGTTATTCTCCTTAGATGGTGTTGACTTGCCACTTTTAGAAGATTTGATCCTTCCCATTTATGAGAGATCATGACTTGGCACAAAATAAGGAGAATGTTGACTTGATTGGAGAAGATCACGCTGGGCCATTAAGTGAAGATTTGGCCGAGCAAGGGAGAAGACTATATATTCATTTTTTGGCAATTTTATTAGACACTTTTTTTTACACGTTTACACTTGAAAACTCTCTGTTTTTATTTTATTCTCTTTTTCTTCTTCTGCTACGTTTTGTTTTTCCATCAGTGAGCTTGAGATTGTTGACTTTGGAGTTTTCATTATTCTATTGAACGTTTGTTTGGTTCCATCGTTGCGTAATCATCAAGTCTCTGCCTTGGAGAAAATCATTACATTCCGAATCATTCCACAACAATTCCTTATTGGAGAAGAATTCTAAACTCTTACCTTTTAAATAATTTTATGATGAATTCTCTCTATTTGATTGTTGCGATTTTATTCTTTATGTGTGAGTAGTTTCATAGCTAGGTCGAGGTGGTTTTATTGGTGATTTAGGGTTTTAGATGGTTGAGCCAAATAGGGTATTTATATGTCTTCATCTCTAGGAAATCTCAATGCTTAGGCTAAATTGATCACTTAGTCTATGATCTCTAGGTTTAATCTATTCACCGAAAATGATATAGGTTGCTAGAACCACCTTTGATGAGCATTCGGTGGTAACCAAAACGCCATTGATCGTTGCTATTGAATGTGAACATATCGAACCAATGCTTTAAAGCTTGTTTACTTCATTACTAAATCCACTCGGAAGTGTAGGTATTTAGGTTGTAGACAAAGATATTGATACATCGCCGAAAGCGGGGCAATATTATATTTATGTTTGAGTTCTAGACGGTGCTCAATTAAACCCTGAATAGATGCTCAACCTTAGTATCCGAAATCACCAAGGAATCATCTCGGCCTAGTGCCTTCATCATCTGATTTTATTACCGATTTTAATCCAAGCACCTGCTCATTTACATTAAGCACCTGCTCACTTCAGTTTACAACTCATTTAATTTATCTTAGCTTTATTTGAAATCTATAAATTCATAGTGTAACCTTGGTCTCTGTGGATTCGATACCTTATATACTACTGCTTTTGCCTGTGCACTTGCAGCATTATTTTGGGTTAAAACTCGAGACCATCAAGTTTTTGGCGCCGCTGCCGGGGACCAATAGCGTTACCTTTGAATTTTGGTTTTATTTATAGTCTAAGAATTTTGCTAATTTTGTTTTTTGTTTTTGTTTTTGTTATGTTTCAGGTGTATGACCAGTAGAAGAACGAGGAGAAATCTGAACGAAGATCTAGTTAGTCATACGAACGAAGAGTTAGCTCGTCTCGAACGTCAGAATCGCCGCCGAGCACCTGCTCAAACCGAACGAGCACCTGCTCGCTTAGAAAACATGGCAGATCAGGAAGCTATGAATGCTCAGTTACAGATTTTGAGAGATCAAATCACCCAGTTGCAAAGGCAACAGCCGCGGGGTCAGCCAACCATAGGGGATTCGGATAATCCCCATGCGTTTTATCAAAACCGTTCGGCCATCGTCATCCCTACCATCCAGAGACAAGATTATGAGGTCAAGGCTCAGTTGATCTCATTGGTGAAGCAGCATCTATTTCATGGATTACCCGCTGAAATACCTATGGACCACATTGAGAACTTCGAGGAAATCTGTAGTACTACGGGTTCTAATGGTGTTCCAACCGATTTTCTGAAGTGTAAGTTGTTCCCGTTCTCTCTCGCGGACAAGGCACAAAGATGGTTGAAGTCGCTGCCGGCTGGTTCATTGAGGACTTGGGATGAGGCTAGATCCGCGTTCTTGGATCATTTCTATACGAAGTCCAAAACGGCCGCTTTGAGGAACAAGATTGCATCCTTTCAACAACACTCCGGAGAAGCTTTTGGTGAAGCTTGGGAAAGACTCAAGGAGTATAAGAGGGAGTGTCCTCATCACGGTTTCAAGGATGAGCAAATCTTGAACATATTCTACGATGGAGTCGATTGGGATTACCGTAATGCATTGAATGCCGCGAGTAATGGAGACTTTATGACCAAGACGAAGGAAGGTGCATTTGAGCTAATCAAGAACCTTGCCTCGAGTTCCAACAACAAAGCTCCCGAGTACGATAGGTCCAAGAGGGTCAATAGTGTTGACACCCAAAAGATAGATGAGTTGACGGCTAAAGTGAACCTACTTCTACGTGAGAACCAAAGATCGGTTAAATTTATGGAAGAAGATGGGGCTGCCCCTATGGCTCAAGCGTTTGTCGATGATCAGAATGATGGAGTAGAGGAGGTTAACTATGTAAATGGCCAAGGGTATCAAAACTGTGGGTTCAACCCCAACTACCGAAGCCATCCCAACCTCTCTTACCGGAACACCAATGTGGAGAACCCCCAAGACCAAGTCTATCCGCAACAAATGGGTACAAATCAGAAGTTCTACTCCAACAACACTCAAGTGAAGCAATTCGTTCCCAACCAAAGTCAGAATCGGTTCCAAGCAACGAACCAACAACAAATCGCTTCCGCGCCTCAATCTCAACAAGATGATTTGAAAGGTCTCATCCATCAAGTCCTGGCCAACCAACAGCAGACATCATCCGAGCTGGGCAGTAAGATGGACAACATGTACAAAGATCTGAATGCAAAGTATGAGGCCGTGACCGCACATGTAAAGAAGTTGGATACACAAGTGGCTCAAACGGCCGAAGCCATTCAAAGACCGGTTGGAGTTCTTCCTGGCCGTGGTGAAGTGAACCCTAGGAAGGAATATTCGGTAAATGCTGTTGAGTTAAGAAGCGGAAGAGTGTTGGCACCACCTACAATCACAATCTCTCAAGTTAAGGCTAAGGAGAAAGTTATTGAGCAACCGGCCCAAGAGGATGATTTCGCGGAGGATATGATGCATAAGGAGACTGGTTCTAGCTCAGGAACACCACCAGCTGCTGTTCTGATCAATCTGGAGAAAACACCCCAGCGAGCACCTGCTCACCCGACCGAGCACCTGCTCGCTCAGAATGTTCCCGCGAAAATTCCAGAAGCTCAGACCGAGAGAGTTTATATACCACGGGTGCCTTACCCCGAGCGAGTTTATGTGCCAAGGGTGCCATACCCAGTACCTCCTAAGGAATCTAAGAAAGATTTGGAGGATGTTGAGTGTAAGGAGGTGCTAGAAGATTTGACGGTGAAGCTCCCTTTGGTTGATGCCGTGCAAATGATACCATCACACGAGAGGTACACGAAGGAATTGGTTGCTGGTAAGATTGCTAAATGTGAAAGTGTGATGACGGTTTCTAAGGAGTGTAGCGCCGTACTTCAGAATAAGGTGTTAACAAAGAAAGGTGATCCGGGAAGGTTTGTGATTTCCGTGAAGATAGGGCCTTCCACGTTTGCATGCTCATTGTGTGACTTAGGATCCAACGTCAATTTGATGCCATATTCTGTGGCTAAGCGTTTGGGCTTCACCAAGTTCAAACCTACCAATATTTCGTTGGTTTTTGCGGATGGATCTAAAAAGCTTCCGGTGGGTGTTATTGAAGATTTACACCTCCGAATTGGGAATACCTTAATCCCAGCTGATTTTGTGGTTTTGGAGCTTGATGAGGAACCAAAGGATCCGTTGATTTTGGGCAGAGCTTTCTTGCACACGGCACGTGCTATCATTGATGTCGAAGAATGCATAGTGGACCTCCGTCTAGGAGACATGGTAGTTCGGTTTGAGATGAGCAAACTTCTCGAGAAACCGATGATGGATGGACAGGCTTTTGTTATCCACGATGGAGTAGAGATGTCGGAGAATGAGGTTGAAGAGATCCTAGCAAAGGACTCTCTCGAAGTTGCGTTGACAAAAGCCGAAGGTGAACACGGCTTTCTGAGTGAAGACACCCAAGGGTTTGCTAAGTTTCTGGATTCCAACACCAGAATAGAGAAAGAAGATGAGTTCTTGAGTCTGGCCGAGGGCACAAAATCCGATGTTCTGTCAGATTCCCAGCGAGCACCTGCTCGCCCCGACCGAGCACCTGCTCGGACCAAAAACCAGAACATCACCGGATCACGGAGCGAGCTGAAAGCTCCAAAGGTAGAGTTAAAGACCCTCCCAGCATGGCTCAGATGGTTATTCAGGTTCCGAAAGATTAAAGACAAGAAATGGCCCGGTCCGTTCATAATCAAGAAGGTGAGAACACATGAGGACATAGTGTTGCTGGACACTAAAGGAGATGAGTTTGACCCTCCTTGAGCATAGATGGTCTACAAAGTCGAGCTAATGACTTAAAACAAGCGCTTGGTGGGAGGCAACCCACCGGTGAGGTTTCTTGTGCAAAATCTGATTTTAAACTCCTTTTATTACTAACATTTCACTTGAGTTTCAGTACCTATGTTCTGGAAAAAAAGGGTAAAAACTTTATGAGCACCTGCTCGGAACGACCGAGCACCTGCTCGCTCACATTCGAGCTCGGACCAACCTGCCAAACGGAGGAGAAGGACAGATCACGGTGCTGACGACGCTAATTCCGGGTGATATCTACTTTCACCCTTCTATCTTCATTGTTTATATCATCTTTGTTTTATTTCATTTTCATTTGAACTTGTTTTGATCTACTCTTTTGGCACTTTTCTTTCACCGAGACGGTGAAAGTTAAGTCCGGGGGAGTGGGTTAATGTCTAATTGGTTTGTTTTTGCTTTGAGTCTTTTGCATTTGATGCATAAAAAAAAAAAAAAAAAAAAAAAAAAACACAAAAAAATGCATATAGTCTCTCATGGCATTACCATTTTTATTATCTTTTTCATGCTAGGATCGAGTCTAGAGCATTTTAGGATTGCATTTGCATAGGGAGCAATGATGAAATTTCCTTGTAAAGACTCATTTTAGGATTCCATGATATGCCCTCATTAGAACTTTTTCGATGCATTAACAATCATGAAGTAGAGGCTCATCCATACTTGGATCTTATTTCTTTGAAAGTCCCAACTCATTAGAAACTTGCATGATCTAGATTCAACTCTGTCAACTTGAACTTAAACTTGATTAATTCTTCTCACTTTTGGACTTTGAATCATAACTATGGATAAACACCTTACATTCAAATCATGTTTGCCTAATTTTTACCACTCTTATCTTGATTTGAATGGCTATCCCGATCTAAGTTCATCTTTTAGATGAGGATAGTACCACACCTTTTTAACCCAACCATTTCGTTCAAACCCTTGCATATGTTCTCCGAGTGAGGCCTTTTTCTTTGTGTTGCATTGGTAAAATCTTGCAAGCATTAGAGACGACAAGGCAAAGTTTCCATTAGGCTAGTTTCTTGAGTTTAAGACTAGTCTTAGGTGGGGTATGAAACCGATTTGGTTAAGCGTTTACTTGATTATCTTTGGGTTTGTGGTTAAGTGTGAAAAGAAAGAAAGAAGAAAGGATGAGTTCTAGGGAATAAGTTTGAAAAGAAAAGTATATAGCTCTAAGTGTTTAAAAGAAAAATGATGGCTTAGCATTCTCTTAGAATAAATCAAAAGAAGAAAAATATGTTAGAGAATGCTAGGATAGAAAGAGCTAAAGTTAAGAGAAGAAATTCCCTAGGATTCGGAAAATTTAAAGAAGAAAAGAGGAAGTTTGAGAGGTTTAGCCGAAAATGGCTAGTGTTTAAACGAATGGGTAGTGAGAAAAGAGAGATGAAAGATTGCAACAATGGGATTTGGGTAGAACTTTGGATTCCTAGCCTTGTATGCATCAATTGTCTTTTTTCTTTCTTGCTTTTGCTAAATGTAACACTTGCATTTGAGAGTTAGCCACCAAAAAGAATTCGGACAGCCTCTTTACATCACTAAAAAGCCTTCTCCTACCTAGCCAAATGGCATTGATTCAATTTCCAATTGTGAGACCGCACCAAACACCTTAATGAATGTTAAAGAGTTGAGTTTAGTTGATTGCATGCTTTCTCTTGAGTCTAAGGATTTGGAGTAATTATTTTGATAAGAGATAAGTATGGCGAAAGCTTCTTGAGTAAGATTTGTTGTGCATCGCATTAGTTCTCTTTAGGACATGTTATTGAATCCTTCGATGTTTCTTTTGGATTTGAGCTCCCGCCTTCAAGCACTTCTCCGGATTACTCTCTTCTTGTTTGCTTGCGGACAAGCAAAAGGCAAGTCCGGGGGAGTTGATATGTTAGGTTTTTAGCCTAATTTACCCATGGTTTTGTGTTGCATTTCTTGTCTTTTTGTTTCCTTTTGATGTCTTTTCAGGTTCTAAAATGCTTTGGAGCATGATTTGGAGCTGCTGGAGCTCTTTGAGGGAAAAGAGAGGAATTGGAGCAAAAAGAAGACTTATCACCCAACCGAGCACCTGCTCGGTCCGTGCGAGCACCTGCTCGCCCCTTTGACCCAGACCCGAATCCGAGAAGCATTAATTCCTTGAAGCAACCGGTCTTGATAGGGCCCCACAGCAAGATTCCCCCTTTGATAGCTCTGAAATATCTCCTAAAGTTATTCTCCTTAGATGGTGTTGACTTGCCACTTTTAGAAGATTTGATCCTTCCCATTTATGAGAGATCATGACTTGGCACAAAATAAGGAGAATGTTGACTTGATTGGAGAAGATCACGCTGGGCCATTAAGTGAAGATTTGGCCGAGCAAGGGAGAAGACTATATATTCATTTTTTGGCAATTTTATTAGACACTTTTTTTTACACGTTTACACTTGAAAACTCTCTGTTTTTATTTTATTCTCTTTTTCTTCTTCTGCTACGTTTTGTTTTTCCATCAGTGAGCTTGAGATTGTTGACTTTGGAGTTTTCATTATTCTATTGAACGTTTGTTTGGTTCCATCGTTGCGTAATCATCAAGTCTCTGCCTTGGAGAAAATCATTACATTCCGAATCATTCCACAACAATTCCTTATTGGAGAAGAATTCTAAACTCTTACCTTTTAAATAATTTTATGATGAATTCTCTCTATTTGATTGTTGCGATTTTATTCTTTATGTGTGAGTAGTTTCATAGCTAGGTCGAGGTGGTTTTATTGGTGATTTAGGGTTTTAGATGGTTGAGCCAAATAGGGTATTTATATGTCTTCATCTCTAGGAAATCTCAATGCTTAGGCTAAATTGATCACTTAGTCTATGATCTCTAGGTTTAATCTATTCACCGAAAATGATATAGGTTGCTAGAACCACCTTTGATGAGCATTCGGTGGTAACCAAAACGCCATTGATCGTTGCCATTGAATGTGAACATATCGAACCAATGCTTTAAAGCTTGTTTACTTCATTACTAAATCCACTCGGAAGTGTAGGTATTTAGGTTGTAGACAAAGATATTGATACATCGCCGAAAGCGGGGCAATATTATATTTATGTTTGAGTTCTAGACGGTGCTCAATTAAACCCTGAATAGATGCTCAACCTTAGTATCCGAAATCACCAAGGAATCATCTCGGCCTAGTGCCTTCATCATCTGATTTTATTACCGATTTTAATCCAAGCACCTGCTCATTTACATTAAGCACCTGCTCACTTCAGTTTACAACTCATTTAATTTATCTTAGCTTTATTTGAAATCTATAAATTCATAGTGTAACCTTGGTCTCTGTGGATTCGATACCTTATATACTACTGCTTTTGCCTGTGCACTTGCAGCATTATTTTGGGTTAAAACTCGAGACCATCAATGTACGGCAGGCTCCGATCCAGAACCTATAGGCAACAGCTCTCCTCCTCTACCTAGCACTACCAATGTCCCAGTCTCTTCATCAACTCAGAATGAACACTCCATGGTTACAAGATCTAAAGCTGGAGTTTCAAAACCTAATCCAAGATATGTACTCTTGACACACAAAGTTACTCATCCTGAACCTAAGACAGTAACTAGTGCATTGAAACATCCAGGTTGGAATGCAGCGATGAATGAGGAAATGGACACATGTTCTGAAACAAAATCATGGTCCCTGGTTCCTTACCATCCAAATATGCATGTGCTTGGTAACAAATGGGTCTTTAGAACTAAGCTTCAAGCAAATGGCTCTCTGGATAAACTTCGAGCTAGAATTATGGCAAAAGGCTTTGACCAAGAAGAAGGAATAGACTATCTTGAAACCTATAGTCCGGTTGTGCGGTCAGCAACTATAAGAACTGTGCTTCACATTGCAACGGTCATGGAATGGGAAATCAAGCAAATGGACGTCAAAAACGCTTTCTTGCATGGCGAGCTCACTGAAACTGTCTACATGACTCAACCTGCAGGATTTGTTGACCCCACTAAACCAGATCATGTGTGTTTACTTCATAAAGCCCTCTACGGTCTAAAACAATCACCGAGAGCCTGGTATGACAAATTCAGCACTTATCTTCTTGAATTTGGCTTTATCTGCAGCATTAAGGACCCATCTCTATTTGTGTACACAAAAGGTCCAGATGTTATTATGTTGCTCTTGTATGTGGATGATATTTTGATCACAGGAAGCAACTCTGCAGCCTTGAGTAACCTCTTAAGCGACTTGAACAAGCACTTTCGAATGAAAGACTTGGGTCAGCTACATTACTTCTTGGGAATCCAGGCTCACTTTCACACTGAGGGTCTCTTCTTGACTCAAGAGAAATATGCAGAGGATCTCTTAGCAGTTGCAGGCATGAGTGAGTGCTCACCAATACCTACCCCTCTGCCTACACAGCTGGATAGAGTTCCTGCTCAAGATGAAGTTTTTGAAAATCCTACATACTTCAGAAGCTTAGCGGGAAAGCTTCAATATCTAACTCTCACAAGGCCAGATATCCAATTTGCTGTCAACTTCATATGCCAAAAGATGCATTCACATATGAGGTCAGATTTCCTTCTCCTAAAAAGGATCTTGAGATATGTAAAAGGAACAATTAATATGGGCATTTCCTTTACAAAGGACACTGACTTCACTCTCCGAGCGTATAGCGACAGTGATTACGCGGGTTGCAAGCTCACTAGAAGGTCCACAGGTGGCTTTTGCACATTCCTAGGGTCTAACTTGATCTCCTGGTCCTCTGCAAAGCAAGACACTATGGCCAAAAGCTCAACTGAGGCAGAGTACAGAGCTCTGTCCGAAGCAGCCTCAGAATTGACATGGCTTTGCATCATCCTCAAGGAACTAGGTATTCCTTTGCTCTCTACTCCTGAACTCTATGGTGATAACCTGTCTTCCATCTATCTTACAGCCAATCCGGCCTTCCACAAGAGGACAAAGCACTTCGAAACTCACTATCACTATGTGAGAGAACGGGTTACCTTGAAAGCTCTTGAAGTGAAGCATATTCCCTCTCATCACCAGATTGCAGATATCTTCACCAAAGCCTTACCGTATAATGCTTTCGCGTCTCTACGATACAAACTTGGTGTCCATGAGCCTCTCACACCAAGTTTGAGTGGGAATGTAAACAACAACAAGACATTGGCTGTCAAAGGAAAGACTCTGAGTGAAGACAAAGGTTCCAAACTTCAGGTTCAAATCTACAAAGCTTTTACAACTGAAGAAGAAACTGTAAAGAAGGAGATGGGCCAACGGAATAGGCCCACAATGGACATTAAGAATGAGAAGAGGATAAGAACACAACAACGGTCTTCTCTCTCACAACCAAAAGAAGACAAAATATCAAGAGCAAAACCAGAGAAAGCAAAAGCAAATCCAGCTGGTCAAATTGTCCTTGCAAACCGTTTTGCTCCTCTCTTATCCACAGAAGAAGACGAGTCAGATATCTTGTGTAAACCCTAGTCTCAATCTTGTATAAATAGGGAAAACTCTGCTTTTGTAATCTTTAAGCAAATGAATCAATAATAAAGCTCATTTTCTTCAAATATCTACTTTTCTTACATTTCCTACAACCAGCCACTTGAAATACCGATGAATGAAACAGTTCAACTTTGTGAGTCGTTAGCTTAGAGATTCCATCAACCAACATGAAGTGAGTGTCTTTACTGTCCGTTAGTTGCTCTTTTACGGTGTCTACAGTGGCAGATCTAGAAATTATTTTCACTCAGTGCAAAGCTAAAATACTACTCCCTCCGTTTCATTATATAAGATTTTTAAGAGAAATATTTTTGTTTTATTTTATAAGATGTTTTACTAGTTTCTATGCAGATTTTAATGTGATTTGATACTTTTGTCCTTTTAAATTCCGTAGTCTTATATATGATTGGTTGAGTTATATTTTTAGTTAATTATTAAATGAGATTTTGTTTATATTTATTATTTTCTTAATTCTCGTGAAATAAACAAAAAAATCTTATAAAATGAAACGGATGGAGTATCAAACAACACACGGTAAAATAATTTATCATGAGGTGCAACATAAAAAATCCTTAAAGGATTACACTAATTCTAAAAAATTCATGTTGGGCAAGTGCCCTACCTAAAACCTCACTGTCTCCGCCTCTGGGTGTCTAGATTAGAGTATATGCAAATGAGCAATCATATCATAGAAATAAATAAATTAATAGTAAAAAAAAGACGAATTTTTCTCTCGCCAAAGGCGACTCAAAAGACGAAAAAAAGAAACTGTCTCTTTCCTTTAGCACGCCTGTGACACCCCGGTTTCAGACTATATATGGTATATGCGGTTTATGCGGAGAGGCTTAAAAGAATTGATTTGGCTACCTATATCACCAAAGTGCACTTATCTTTTCGGTCACAGGTCTTGAGAGAACTCCAGAGTTAAGCGTGCTTGAGCTGGAGTAGTTTCAAGATGGGTGACCTACTGGAAAGTCATTTCCAGTACCGTGTGAGTGAGGTCAAAAACACGAGGAAAGATTGCGTGGTGATTTGTAGGGTCAGTAAACATGACTTTAGAGCCTCGTGGACTAACGCACTGACCGTCGGACATGGTGGGCCCACGGGCATGTGAGTGGACGGGGGCCCATGGGAGGAGCAGTTGGGGCGTTATAACACCCACCGGCCGATGTCGGCTCCGACGTCGGCTGTACTCTTGCTTTTCTTTTTTTTTTTGTAATTAGATCTTTTCTCTTTGAATAAAATCTGAGCGAGGAATTTAAAGTTTCAATTTCAAAGTCTTCATTCACCCAGAATCCAGCATCAGCGAAGGAGTAATTGCATTGGCTTCATTCCGATGGTGTTTCCTCCGATTGGTTTCCGCCGTTTCAGATATAAAACGTTTCGATATCTTCTCCAAAGTATTAGTGATGTTGCTTTCTCTAATTTGGAGAAGGGAATTCAAGTTCTCCAAGGCAGTGATATGAATTTCGGTGGGGACGATGAGGGAGTCGACGGAGTGGATGATTACATTTGGAAGTTTGTCGGAAACCAAACCCTCGTATCGATTTATTGATATGTATTATCAACTATACATCCTTCATGATCGGTTTTCTATCTTTACTCGAGTAAATCGGTTTCAAGAGGTCATATTTTGTGTCACTTGTGGAAATGTTGTGATAGGCGACTACGTTTTGTTGATGGAATTTCTCATTTAAAGACGATCGGAAATATTATCGATCAGAAAACTGTTTGTTCTCTCAACAACGATTCACAAAGTGATCAGCACCACATGCTACTTTGATTGGCTTTTCTAGGCCAACGGTAATTGCCAGGGGTTCTTCGTTGTTTAGTTATTTTTCATCTTGGTTTCAATAATCATATGATTGTGCTTGTGGTTTTGTGATGTCTATGAGAGATGCAACGACGGTTAAAAATTAAAACGATCTCAAAAACCGTGGTTCTTCTCTTTCAAATCGATCACCACTATGTTTTTTCATTTGATCTTTTCCGAACCGTTGGCATTTTGGTTGTGGTTCTTTTTGTACTTTCATTTATTTTTTCTTTGTTTAATAATTGCTTGAATGCGTGTGGGGATTTTTTCCGTATGATCAACGGTTTATGACGGTTACACTAATGGTGGTGTATCATAGTGATTGCTCATGATAATGTTATGCGGCGATGGTTCAAGTTCGTCTCATTCAAGCGTGTTTGGTTCTCATAATTTGATCTCATTGTGGGCGGGCCGATGAGTAACCGTTTTTATCTCCCATCTTAGAGTTCTCTTCCGGTGATGTCATTACAATCAAGGCATCTACTGGTCTTCCGAAGCAATCATACTCGACTTTTAAAGGCGAAGGTTTTAGTCTCTTTCATGCAACACATACAGCTTGGTCTCGAGGTTATCATCGGATAATTTTCGAAAGTGATTCAAAGCTACTTATGGAGTTACTATTACATTACCGTAAGGATATAGCAATGAAAATTTACTCCATGATTTTGATCATTGGCGTAATCTTCTTGCAGGTGTCCACTTTATTTATATCAAGAGACAACGAAATGTT
The DNA here is from genome assembly GCA_963576765.1 of Draba incana. Taxonomy (NCBI): domain Eukaryota; kingdom Viridiplantae; phylum Streptophyta; class Magnoliopsida; order Brassicales; family Brassicaceae; genus Draba; species Draba incana. The sequence continues at coordinate 4,154,862 of OY755214.1, read as the reverse complement.
ATAGTTAATACATTAGCACGTTTGTATTTATAATTCTATTCCGAATTGTGTTCAACATGATTTGTCATGTGCCATGTAAATTTCAAAGCTATCAATGAAATTCAGATGTTGAAAAAAATAAAAATAAATTAAACTTAAATATATGCATGTAAAACGAACCTTCAATCACGCATTTTAAATACTTTCTCTAGCATTGTTTTTTACCAATTAGACTCTAACGAGTACTGTAGGTATGTCTCATTAAAAAATCATAATTGTACAATCAGGCATTTTAAAGATGGGATACTAACACTTATATAGAGAAGTTTTGAACTAATGTAACACACTTATTCAATTTTTTTATCTAATGTATAATCTCTGGATGTGCATAGCATAAACATAACTAAACAATTTTTGTTTTGTCTATCATTACTAAACGATTACTAAACTATCTCTGGGGCCATATTACAAGGTAAGTAGATTCGATGATATCTGATACGAACAGAAAAAAAAATTCTTGAAACATACAATGTGGTGAATATGGAAAGTATATGAAAATGATGGGTATGTGCTAGTAAGAGGATTGGAATATTCAAATAATAAAGATTTGAGCAAGGTATTTGAATAATCTTTTAAAAAGTCATTAAAATGCATTCTGTGCTGTGTATACGAATTTCAAAGCTATCATAGAATAATTTTGTGTTAGATAAAATTTCGCTCTAAACCAAAAAATCAAAATTATTCAGTCTACTCGACTCTGGCTCTCCAATTCTTCTTTCGAGTTTATCGAATTCAAAGCTAAAATGGAATTATGCGGAGCTATTCGGTCACTTCTCTGACCGATATGGGTGAATATATACTTATATAGTATGATTAGTGTAGTTTTGTGTATATTTAATTTTGAAAGGGTGTTTAAAACTGAGAAATTGGAAATAACACTTGTGAGTCAGTATTCCATACTTCTTGTGAAATCGTATGTGAATCAAGATGAATTGGTAAATCATTATAGTAAGAGAGCAAGTGACTGAGGCAAATAGTTTTGTCCTTTTAGAATTTTCTTTTCATTAATTTTGTGAATGAATATTTACAAACTCTTAAAAATCATTTTATATAAACCCCAAAACTTTAAACAAATAGAAATAGAAAATATGGATCCAAAACTTTATACAAATAGAATTGGGAAATATTAAATAATTATATTTTCAAGTAAAAAAGACACATGAATGTGATAACAAATGGAAGGGATCGACGATGAAAAGCACGGTTACTGAAATTCATATAATCCGACAGTAAAATGATCGAAAGGGTCAACACATTGCAAACTCTCTCATCATATCACCTAAATACTTGCAACTATATCCACTAACAAAACTGGTATAGGTGTCAGTTTCACAGGTAAATTACGTATGTCTATCTATCGTTTTATTTCAATATGAAAACATTTTTAAGCACATATATCACTTGTTCTGGTTTCTCTATTTTTAAAATAATATTAATAATAATAATAATCTAATTCTAATTTCTCTGTTTCTTTTTCAGCTTATATACTTCATATAAATGGAGTCCTGTTAGGCTCATTGGTACGAAGTTTATGTCTTGCAATAATCAATTATTTAGCTTATAAATTTGGAAAAAAACATCAAAATGACTACGTCGCATTAATGACTACAAAATGTGGTGAATAAAGGAAGTTTATCAAAATGATGGATGTATGCTAATAAGACGATTGGAATATTATAATATTAAAGTTTTGAGCAAGGTATTAGAATAATCTTTTAATCAAAGTCATGAAAATGCATTTCGTGCTGTGTACCGGAAAATGACACTTGACGAATTCATAAATCTGTTTAATTGTACAAATGTTACTAGAATGAAGGGAAAAAATTTGCATTGAGCTAGAAAGGTTAAACAAGTATTATATAATAATATGGTGATCTTATTATTCATAAAAGCCCATACAACTTTTTTTGTACAAACCTAATCTATATTGAAGTTGCAAGCTTTTCTTTGAAAAATGTTTAATCCAGATTTGGATTTGGCTTAAAGAATTCGTAAAATAAATTAGTATGAACTAGTTTAGTATAATTCTAGTTTTGAACTAACTTTAAAACAAACAAAAAATTCAGTTTGACTCCAATTTAGTTTCGGTTTCTCGACATAATGACATCATGGTATTTATTGCTCGAAGCTAGAATTTTACAGACAAAAAAGGAATACTCCCTCTTTAATTATTTAAACTAGTAAAAGCGTATGATGAACACAACAAGAGATAACGAAAATGTAAAAGAGTATGATGAACACTTAAACAAGGAATACCTCTTTAATTTCTATAACTTGTCCTAAAGCCAAACCAAAGATGTCCCACAAGTTATGAGTGCAACAGAAGTAACTCACGAAAATTCCCTTTCACTTAATACAACAATTGAATCTTCCTTTCTATAAATAGAAGAGAGCTTGGGAAGTATCGAAGCATCACAACAAAGTAATAACATTCACAAGAAAACCACTCATATATATGATATATCTATGATGGCTACTACTACTACTACTACTACTCTCACTCTTTTCCTCGGGTTCTTAGCCCTAACGAGTACACTTAGCTTCAACGCTGAAGCTAGGCCTCAACCAAGTGATGAAGATCTCGGTACGATCATTGGACCTCACACTGGCTATGATGACGGTCTAGGCACTGGCTTTGATGAAGATCTAGGCATTGTGATTGGACCGCATTTCAACGAAGATAACCAAGGCAACTTAGATGATGAAGAATTGGGCATCGTGATTGGACCTCATGTGAACGAAGGTCACAAAAGTATACTAGATGATGAAGAATTGGGCTCCATTATTGGACCTGAGTTCGAGGTCCACAGGGACGATTTCCCCAAAGATTTCATCTTTGGAACATCCGTATCCGCGTTTCAGGTCAAAATACATAAATGATATATTCACATACATTATAAAAGAACATTATAGATACAAGAATCTTATCATTTACGAATTGGTTTGAGTTTTAGGTTGAAGGTGCTAGAAAAGGATCTGGGAGAGGCTTCACCACATGGGATGAATTTACTCACATGTATCCTGGTATACGATTTTTTGTTTTGTTACATATAAAGTGAAACTGAAATCGGACTATATCTATAAAACCAGGATCACTAGTGTGGTATGCTAGTGGTTACCACATGTAATTGATTACATTGTGCACTTAAGTCGGTATCCTTTGAAAGAATTGGTATTTCCCAAAGAAAATAAGCTACACGCTGACTTCGGACTCACTTAGATATTGGTTCAACCCCAAATTTTGAGATTATAAAAAACTATAAAATCAGGAAAAGGGATATGTGATAGTAATATTGCTAATGTCGTCTATATTGCATATGTATAACAGTTGAAATCTTTTTCATATTTTCTCATTTGATATCTTCATATAATCTATTTTACTCGCTGACGACCCTATTTTACTTTATTTTTAGCTTTAAATCCTCTATTTATTTCACCAAAACCTTTTTAAAAATGAAACAAAATATGCGTTTATAAACTTATGGAAAGGAAACAACCCATTATTGTGATATTTTACAGACAAGGTTGACAGACGTGGTGATGCTGATGTCGCAGTCGACTTCTATACCAGTTACAAGGTACGTTGCTACTATAATTATGCTTTTGAAAAATAAATCGTTAAAATCAGTAAAACGGTCGTATTTTTAGTTTTCATATATACTGATAGTATTGTGTGGGATGTGTATTATTATAGGATGATATAGGCAGAATGAAGGAGTTGAAAACGAATGGGTTCAGATTTTCAATCTCATGGACTAGAGTCCTGCCTTGTAAGTCCCTCCCATTCTTCCTTGTAATTAAATTAAACAAACCAGAAAATATTTATAATTAAAATTGCAAAGACGTAATGATCATCAATAATATTCTAACTCATGTATATATGTTTATCAATTTTCAGATGGAACTACAGATAGAGTAAACGATGAGGGGGTGAAGTTTTACAACGATCTTATAGATGAACTTAAAAAGAATGGTAAAACATCTTATAATATTATAACTCATATATCTATATGTTTTTAACTAATTATACTTGTCAATATATAGTATAATTTTTTTTTCATTTATAATAATCATCGACAGATATTGAGCCATCGGTTACTCTATTTCACTGGGAATCACCGCTTGCTCTAGAAATTAAGTACGGGGGTTTCTTAAGCGAAAGGATTGTGTAAGTCGTTAATTTTGTATATTGAAAATTTTCAAAAAAAATCATCTTCTATTCAAAAATTCTACAACTATTTGTATTTCTTAACAAATTTTTAAATATATTTTTGTTGCTAACAAATTTAATGTGAATGCTTAATCTAGAAAGGATTTTCGAGAGTTTGCGAAATTCTGCTTTGATAAATTTGGAGATAGGGTGAAGAACTGGGCGACATTTAACGAGCCTACAGTATATAGCGTTGCGGGTTATTCGAAAGGTACAAAAGCACCAGGACGGTGCTCTTCGTGGAGTACTTTCCCCAAATGCCCCTCTGGAGATTCGTCCACGGATCCTTACAAAGTTGCTCACCACCAAATTCTTGCTCATCTTGCTGCTGTTGAAGAATTCCGAAATTGTGAAAAAGTTAGTGTTAAAACTTCCATATATAATCATAAACCATAAACTTCCATATAAAATACTTGTTTGATTAATTCATTGATATATTACAAAAATAGTGTACTGGAGGGAAAATTGGAATAGTGTTGGTATCTCACTGGTTTGAGCCTCAAGATCCAAATTTGAGTAAAGACATTGAGGCAGCGAGACGGTCCCTCGAGTACCAACTCGGCTGGTGAGTTTTTTTTCTTCTTATTTTGTTAATTTGGATGTAATCATGAGTAAATAATTGAAATATTGTTTGATTTAATATAAGATATGTGACATATATTGATTATTCAACTAAAATGGACAGGTTTCTCCGCCCTCTCACATATGGACAGTATCCAAAGGGAATGCTAGAAGATCGTGGTCTCTTAAACCGGTTGCCAAAGTTTTCAGATGAGGAATCTAAGAAACTAAGAAACTCTTCTTTGGATTTCGTTGGATTGAATTACTATGGAGCATTTTTCTCAACCCCATATGCGAGTGTCAATTCATCGCAGATTAGCTATTTCACCGACATGCGTGTAAACTGGACAGGTACCACAATCTTAACCGCTTTCAAGAAATTTACTTCCAGATGAAATGATCTTTTTGCTTGATAATATTGCATTAACATTAATTTCAGTATGAAAATTAGTAATGTCTTTGCTTCTTCTTGGTTCTTGCAGTTGAGCAGAACCATTCACCACATCTCAAGGTACTCCAGAAAATTCCTACTTCTAGGACAAGTATGCGTACATATATATATATATAGACACTAAACATAAATATGTATATATATATATATATATATATATATATAGGTAACATTAGAGAATATTTTTTGGCAACCTGGTAAAAATAGAAATTATAGATTTTACTGGAAATAAATTTATTAAGAACAAGTTTCGAAAAGCAAAAAAAAAATTATCAAGAACGTAACTAAGTTAAATTTTGCCAAGTGCCTATTTTTGGCTAAAAAAATCATTTCAGCTACAAATTAAAAAAAAATGGATGACTTTTAATTTCAAAACAAAAATTGATTTTCTTTTTCAAAAACATAAATTGATTTAACTTTCCAAATCTGCCAAATCGTAGACTAACTTTTTTTTTTTTTGTTGAAAAGAATGTAAAATTAATTCATCTCAAAAATCTTTTGTACTTCAAGATATGTTTGTTTGATCCGTAGACTAAACTTCGAATGCGTATTGGCGGTGTTTTTTTTTCTCATTGTTCGCCCAGTACATTTTATAAGATACAACCTATATATGTTTTGTTTAATTTGCAGACTACTTCAATGGGGATAGTGATACATCCAGAGGGTTTGCTGAAGCTCTTGAAACATATCAAAGACGAATACATGGATCCAGAGATTTACATTATGGAGAATGGTAACAGACTAACAATATACAAATATTTGTTGTGTGTGTGTGATTAGTATGATGATAAGATGGTTTTTGGTAATTTAATTGGTAGGGATGGACGAGCTTGACTATGGGACTAAAACCTTAGAGGAAGCCAAAAACGATTACGGGAGAAAAGAATTCATCAAGAGTCACATCTTAATCATGGCAAAATCCATCAGGTATATATATCACTATAATAAGTAATTACTTTAAATAATTCTATAGCAAAAGCCTATACAAACTTATCTTTGGTCCTTTTACATTTTTAATTAAGTGAGTTTTGACCGAACCAAAATTCTGATGCAATAATGTTGTTGGATGGTTCGCAGGATGGACAATGTGAAGTTGAAGGGTTACTACATATGGTCGTTAATGGACAACTTCGAGTGGGAGAAAGGGTATAAAATGAGGTTCGGGCTCTATTATGTCGATTACAATGATATGACACGACATATAAGGTCATCTGGGGAATGGCTAAGGGATTTTCTTGATAATAAAGAGTCTCTCCATAAATGTTATTTCGAGGGTCATCGTGAGAAAGGTTACGCTCCCAAATTGTTTGACAAAGAGTTTTTAGAACCTGATAATCCGAGTATAAGTTACAGGAACGATTTTATGTGAAAAAGTGGTGAAAGTATGATATGATCATAGTTTATAATAAATAGTTTGTAAAGAATAAGAAGAATAAAATATGAGATGGTCATATCCATGTAATTTTAATATATGTGTGTGTTTGTGTGTGAGTGTTTGTATACACTGATACACATATTGATAATGAATAAAATTACGACCGAATGTTCATAGTATGTTCATTATTATAAACAAGAAAGGTACACTACAGTTTTCTCCATAAGAGAATTCATAGCAACGGATTCAGTTGAAGTTTATCGTGACAAACAATACGATCAACCGATTGATCCGTCACGTTTTTGTTTTATTTTGTATAAACTTGCATGATATTTGAACACACATCACAATATGAAAATATAGAATAATAGATAGCTAGTTCTTCATCCGGTCTTTATCCTAGTGGATTTGATCGAATCCATTAATGTGCATCAGAGATCCTCGGTACTGGACACAAGTAAGAACTCAACACGGAGATATATCTGATCGTTCACCATAAATCCCCACGAAGGTTCCTTGATTTTGTTCAGTGGCACATCATGGTGGTGATCGTACTCCGAACCACCATGGCGAAACCATCTAGTGAACTCTTTATCAAACAGGTATAGAATAAAATTAGCAAACTGCTTATTCATATCTATATATAATAGCAAACCCACTTTTGGGAATTGCTGATGTCACTTTTTTTTTGTAGGAAAAACAAAATCTGATCTAATGGTTCATATCAATTCATATGAAACGAATGGTCCAGATTGGTCAGGGAAATAAATGGTTCTTCTACCGAACAAGTGCTATTTCCTCATCTCATCTCCTTCTCAATCGTTGCCTCCTTTGATGAAAAATTGCGACTCTTCCATCCTATATAATCTTAAATTTATTAGTTGCATCTCCTCTAATTGATTGTGTTTTTGTGAATCACTAAAATCTCGACTTCTTCTCTATTCCTTTCAACTACGATTTTCATAGGTTCCAAATGGAAGTCATGTTAGAGAAAAAAAATGAGTTGAATAGTGGATTCCTCTGCATTCCACCAAAAAATTATCATTTAAGGAAAATATACATTTCTCTACATTTTACTAGGGTCACATAATTGGGAAAAAAAAAATTGATTCTCCTAAAAATTGTTACTTTTGTTTAGAGGAGAAGAATGGATGAATAATTGTTTTAGTTGCAAAATTAATTTATTCAACTCAATAATATTATTCCACTCTTTTTTATTCCACTTATAATTATTCCACTCGTTCAACTTTGTTTGAGACGAATCGTGTGATGAAATCATTTTCACAAACACCTGCTTTATATATATTCTTGAATTGGTTTCAATTTTGTTGTGTGACGAAGAAGATGATGGGTTAATCCCTTCGATTACTCAATGTTTAATTTTTGGGTTTCATAACGTGAACATTGATAAAAAGAGATCGAAATCTTTTTCCAGGTTATAATATTCATCGGGTGAGGATAAGTCACGAAGCCTCCATTGTTCGTAATTCTGCATAGGTACGTCTAATTCCTTTCCTTGGGATGACTCGCTTAGAACATCGATTTCGCCATTTTAATCTGATCATTAGGCTTTGGTTTGTGTGTTGTTTGTTTGTTAATTGGAGAAACTGGTTTACAAATCTACGATTGTTTATTTGTTAACCGGATTTATTTGATTTCTGAACGTATCATTTGAATTCTTTGCACATCTTGTAGCTATTGATGTATCACCATTCTTTTTATTGTTGTGTATCAAATCTAATGAATTAGTGTGGAAGAAAACATGTGATTTCATTGGTTACTGATTTCATTGTTGTGTAATGAACTATTGGTTATACATAAATAGTGATTTTGGAAGGGGGACAAGTACTTCTAGATATGTTTTCTTATGAGTAATACTTGAAATCTACAACAGAGCAGCCTTAGAAATGGAAATCAATTACTTAGCTTGGTTGTTCTGCATATTCCCAATGAAGTACTTCTAATTTGTACAGTCGTAATTTGTCTTTAACTTTTCAAGTTTTGTTTATCATTATCTGGAAGAGTCAATACGTATGAATAAATATATCTTAGTTCTCTTTCAAAATCTTTTTCTCTCGAGGAAAAATGTCAAATATAGCTATATATATAAAAAGTCGCCGGAAATAGTCGCATCGTTAGATTTAACACACAGCCTATGTTATAAAGTGCTTGATCCTTAAATTGATTAATCAGATGAAATTATAGTTTGCTATGTAATCTAGCAAATTCTAATCGTTAATGTAGAACTTGTACTTTAGCGGAACTGTTTCTCTGTTTCTTGAATAATCTTATCTGAGGTAATTGTCCTTGAAAGATTTACGGTCTGTTAAAGAAATATATATCGATGTCAATATTATGCTATTTCATTGGTTTTTACCATCCTAGATCAATTTACCTTACTTATATGATTGGTCGCAAGGCACAGATTGAAATGTTATTAAGAGTTGAAGTATCACAGGGTAATTGGTATGATTGTCATTGGTCTTTGTTCATACGTTTAACACATGTACAACATCTATCCAAAAATTGTTCTTCCTTGGTTTACGTTTCTAATGTGTGGATGTTATTTGCTTGTTATTATTTTTACTCGCTGATGATGGACTCAGTCATTAACCCCGCTTCGTAAAATAATTCTAAAAGACACAATAGTTCGTAACTATATCTTGAAAAGACACGACGTAACACACACACCGATTAAATTATACATAAACCCTCTGCACATATTCATCGTCATTCAGTTGCTCTTTTCTCTCGACAAAGAAGACAAAATGGAAGAATTTGTAATTGATTAAGATGAATTAGGGTTTTAAATGATAACTAGAAACTCCAAATTCCAAAAAAAAAAAAAAAAACTTCTTTCTATTTCAATCTATCTCTTTTCCTTAAACGTCCATCCCAACTTCGCCGCGTATTCACTCATCCCTTCATCGCTTCTCTTTGCTCCTTCGTGAACTTCAAGTTTCACCCCGGATCGACAGGTTTGTCATCCCCACTTGATCTTTTTTGTGAACTTTCAACGATTTTATATTCAATTTTGGAAGATCTTTGGTATCTATAACCAATTGAGATCAATCAGGGTTTAAAAGATAACGAGATACACCAAATTCGCAAAAAAAACTCTCATTTCTCTAATCGATCTCTTATCCTTTTGCTCCACCGTGAACTTCCACATCGTCCGCTCATCCCCACTTGATCTTTGTGTGTGAACTTTCACCCATTTTGGACACGGCTGCAAAGAGGCAAAATAATAGTGCTCCAAAAGTTGATTTAGATTTTAAGCACAATGCCAGGCCTACTCTTGTAATCACAAAAGAGGTGATAGAGACACTTGAAGATGTTAGTTGTTTCTTTTGTTCCATACTTTTTATCCCAAAGTTCAGGAAAGAAGACCCGAGCACTAAAATTTTTTTAAAATAACACTCTTTTCTTACAACATGTGTATCATATACATATTTTACTAAGAAATTGTTGATTTCTCCAATTTATATTAAATTCTAGCTTTTACAGAAATTATTATATTCTATTTCTTGAAGATTTGATCAAGAACAAAATCATTGAGGTAACTACTTCTGGCATTAATATGTAACAAAAATCCGTGTGTTTGTTTTGGGAGTTGGTGATAGGAACCATTGTTAGAGAAGAATGATGTTAGTTGTTTCTTTTGTTCCATACTTTTTACCCCAAAGTTCAGGAAAGAAGACCCCGAGCACTAGAAGTTTTTAGAAATAACACTCTTTTCTTACAACATGTGCATCATATACATATTTTACAAAGAAACTGTTGATTTCTCCAATTTTTATTAAATTCTAGCTTATACAGAAATTATTATATTTTGTGCAATTACATATATACCATATGTACAATGTTTGGCTTACTCAGTTTAATTTAGATGTTGAAATTATAGTTTTGTGGTTTATGTCCTTAGAACTAATCATGAACTATGATATGCTACCCCTGTTGTTACTGGGTATGATTTAAGTTTAGGACTGAGTTATAGTCACTTGAGCTGCAATCTTTTGGGTGAGATCCAGGAAAGAGACTGAGTTATTGTTTTAGAGAAGCATTGCGGTGTGATTGTATATGCTGATAATTCTAATAAACTGAGTGGATGGTCTTAAAGAAGGATAAAGTTCTTGGTTTTGATTAATTTATGTTTGTATCTATTGCACTTGAGACATGTTTTATGATTGATTCTTATGGTTTTGATCTCTTCAAAAGAAGACTCGAGTTCGTATAGCCTTAAGTGTTTCTTTACCTTAATTTCATATCATCGTTTTTTGGAAAGATTTTTCATAGCTGTAATTGACATGGTTTTCCATATTTCATTGATTGTTTCATCAGGTTTAATGTGGGTGGTGGTTGCGGATGAAGCATATGCAAGGACCAATGAAACATCGTGAAGAAATAGTTGACTACTTCGAAATCGGTGCTTGTTAGGAGTGTAACTTTTTAGATTAGGGTGTGTTGTTTCGTTTGAGAAATACAAAGAGGAAAATACACAAATCTTCACATGTATATAAAGTGTGTATAATATTTCTTTGTAAAATTGTGGAGAATAAAGATAAAAATTTCCAGATTTTTTTTTTTCTTCTTCCAACATTGCATCAGAGCTTTTTTTATTTGAAGGCCATCAAACACAAACAAAAACATCAACTCCTGCAAAAAGGATTGTAGCAAAAACGAAGATCGTGGCAACAACGTTGAAAAACGTAATTATCATGTTTGATAGTCTAATAAGATGAAAGTCATCTGAAAAGTCGTGTGCGCTGATGAACAAAAGTATTCCAACCAATCGACACAAACACAAGAGACATCCGAAGGGGTGTAATTGAAAAATATATCGAAGAAAGCATCGACAGTGGAGTAAACTACATTGTTTGTGACGGAGTTGATCGGAACTCTTCCAAGTACAAGATGGTGTCTCTTATTAGAATAAAACACATATAAAGGTGTGTTTGATGTTGGATCAAGAAATTTTTGGTTTTAAATCGAAATTCATCAAAATGTAGTGATGTGTTTGTAAAAAACATAATCACACGGAAGCCACCCGTTGAAAAACCAAAGAAAGGCGAATTAGCAAAAATGCTAAAAGCATTGTTGAGTTTTTGAGTAAAACTATAACACGAAGAAACTTGCTTGTTGGAAGAAACATAGATCAAAGGAAGACACCAAGCAAGGAATGCGACGTGAACCGGTTACACAGATAACCGATGAAGACGTGGAGAAGATGGACGCATAAAGAGTCAATGAGATGTAAGGAAAGCTCACGAGAGACTTGAAGAAGACGTGGAGAAGATTTACGCACAAACAAGGAATGAGGAAAGCTCATAAGAGACTTGAAAGAGACATGGAGAAGGCTAGCGAATAAGAGAATCAGCTGGACATGAAGTCGGTGTTTCATGGTGTTGTACTTGAATCTTCAATTTACGTCACGCAACCAACTGGGTTCATAGTCAAAGGTGAAGAAACTCAACCAACCGAATTCATAGTAAAAGGTGAAAAAGATAAATTTCTAAGGTTAAGGAAAATGGTGTACGATATAAGCAAAGGCAGCATACTTGGTGTGGAAGAAATTACTCATACATTGTGCAATTTGGATTTGCTCAATTTGGATTTGATAGGAGCATGAATGATGCCGCATTGTACGTGTAGAGGAAACACAAAGATATTAGCACAACAACGTTCGAAGAACTAAGCAAACTTGGAGTTACACCGAAACTCAATTGAGGGGATCAATGTTAGTTTTTTTTAAAACGTCTGGATTATTATTAATCTTGAAACCAAAGTTCATCAAACACAAGCAAAATGAGGAGTGCTAGTTTATAATTGAGTTTGGTCTTATTTGATTTAATTATTAATTAATTAGCCATGGTAGATCAAAAGGTGATTTTTAAGGAGTCGCAACTTTTTACATTAGGTTGTTCTGTTTGTTTGAGAGCTACAAAGAGGAAAAGACACAACTCTTCATTTTTGTCTCTTAAACATGTATCTGTATAATATTTTATTGTAAAATTGTCGAGAATAAAAAGAAAATTTTCAAGCTTTTGTTTTCTTCTCTTTTTCTCTTCCAACGAAAACGAAGATGTGGAAAATGCATTTAAGGCTAAAATATTGTTACCTGACAAACCATTGATTAACACAAACCTTTTTGGTAGGTGATATGAAGCAGGTTCAAGAGATGACTTCAAAAGAACTTTATGTCTAGAAGAAACGTAAAAACACACCTTGATCCAATCTGAATAATTTATTGCATACTACTACTACAATTTGATGAAATTATTCTTTTTATTTACAGTATTATGATTTACGACTAAAATATACTGCCTATAAACAGTCACCAAGAGCTCCAATATTATCACAATATGTTTTTTTATTATTATTTGTCTGCATATCTCTTCAATATATGTTTTCGTATTTAACGTTTTTGCAAGAGCTTGTTGAATTAAGCCAACATTGTGGTTGCCATCTTCTTCTTTATTTTTCTTACTTGCGATCCAAAATGTTTTCTAATGTTTGTGAATTTCTTAAAGAAACAACCAAGTGGTGTTAGCTGCAAATAGGTAAATTAGAGTGATAAAAAAATATATATGCTTTGTTTTTACATTCATGTATATGTTTTAACACACTTGTCTTATTATTCTTCATTTTAACTAGAAACACAATTTGATTGTCAAGATTCTACGATCACTTTCAAGCAAAAAGAAAATGAGAATATACATGTTCAACTTGACCACTTATAAGTTTCAATTATCCGCGCGGCAACGCGCGGGTTTGTTTCCTAGTATATATAATGAAAAGATTTTTTAAAAAAAAAAAAAGAGAGGAAAATTTTGGTATATTTACTATGTTCATAGTGATTACGATGGACTTGGTCCAACACTCACAGTTTATAGACGGCCAATGTTTTCCCCTTGAGACCTTTGGTTACGTAATCGAACGCATGCAGAAACAATGACAAATATTCTACCTCATCGTATGCTTCGTTATTAGGGACCATCTTTAATTTCCTGGTTGAAATGGAACACATATGTATACGATAGGTTTTATAATATGACACAAATTATAACATATAATCTCTGTCAGCTTATAAGATAATTTGGCATTGTTTTGTTATTTCAATGAAAAAGTTAAATTTACCCATTTTTATTGTTATATAATTGAAAAATTTATTATAAAATATGGATCACTAATTGAGTAGTTTTACTTAAAATATTAATTACTGGGTATTCAGCCAAAACATATTGTTCATCGAAAAGAAAGAGAGAGTATGTATATGATTTTTGCATACCATTTTCGTGGTCCAACCGTGAACTCGTGGGAAAAATGCTGATCACCATCGAAGGAGGAAAACTGTGTGATCTTCCAGGTGACTCTAGATTTGTTCTGAGGCACCTCGTTCAGTTTAAGGTGTTCAGCTGTGGCCATGGTTTGACGGGGAACATTAACATTGAAATTTGGTCTGAAATTTGTGATCTCGGCACAAAAAACCACTTTGTCGCTCGCAAGAGATCCATTTATTATCCCTTCCAAAACCTTGTGTGACATGAAGTTCTCTTCCCCATTTATTATATTATCGTCGTCGTAAAGCGCCTTAATCGTCCTAGAGACTGATAATATGCCACACATAACTCAATTAATATATCAAAATCTACACCAGTTTCTTTAAATAAATATATACGTAAAACATACATCCACTAGATTTGTTGATATGAGTGACTACGCTGAGTTTGAGACTGCAATCAACTTCCCAATCATTAGGAAGAGAATCTCTATCTTTAATATTCACATAAAAAGATAAATAGTCTTGTATGCCGTCATCCCCACTTGTATGAATAATCAACTTCCTGTATGGCCAAATTTCAAGCAAACAATATATGAGGTTAAATTACTCCTTCCATTTTGTATTAATTGTCGTTTTAGAGTTAAATTCTTATTTCATTTTATATATTCAGTTCAGATATATGGCAAAAAAATTCTAATTTTATCTCTACTTTGTTAGTTTATTTAATTACTTAAATCAAACAATACATTGTATTAACTAGGAGTAAAACAGAAAATTTCTTTATTTTCTTAAATCGTGTAAAAAATCTTCAAACAAAACTTATAATGAAACGGATGGACTATTACCGAACTGTGTTGGGGCCAAATTGAGTGACTCACCATTGGAGATCAAAAACATGGAAAATCGATGACTCACACTTTAGAACTTTGTGAGTTATAAGCTTAGACATTCCATCAACCAACAGGAAGTGAGCGTTGCTGCGATGTTTGAGCTCCTCTTTTATGGTGTCTAGATTGAATTATCATATGCAGATAAATAAACATAAAATAGACATAAATTAATTTACATATATAAGTAAAACAAACCTTCAAGTGATGTTAGACCCATTTTGATGATTGTGGTCGTCTTAATTACCGAATTAGTTAGGTCTTTTAATTTGTCGGTCTATAGTTTGTGGAGTGAAAAGAAAAGGGTACTTATGTCTGTATATATAGGCCAATTAACGAAGGGGCTTCGATTAGAATCTATACTAGTTATGTAAGGACCGCAAAAATTCTTTTTCAAACATTTCTACAGTATTTGTAAACTCATACGAACATATTATCTTTGTTTGTTTGTTTTTGTTTTTTTGGGTCAAAATTCATGTTTTTTTTCTTTCTAAAATGGTTGATATAAAGTCTTTAAGTTATGGATTAAAAATCTATAAAACTAAATTTCTAATCTAAACAAAATTATACTAAAGGATCAAGTAACGTTCTAGTTTGAAGTTTTGGTTAGATTTAAATTCTTCTCTCAAAAATTTTGGTCTAAGGGCAAAATATCACCAAACATGTTGGGAAGTAATACGAATTTGCATGTCCCGATTGAAAACCCTTCCAAAAATTCGTTGTGTATAATTTCCTTTGGCCGTAACACGAATTTGTACGAGAAATCACCAACATAATTTTGTTTATTGTGGTTTATTGACAGGTTCTAGGTCGAAATCCGGTATTTTCCGCATCAAATAAATTGCATCCTTTCCAAATGTGAATCGAAGTAGGGAACGATGTAACACATCCTCAATAAGAACCTAACTAACACCACCAGTTCAATACATATTTGGTTACAGTGAAATTTAAACGTTTGACTCATAATAATTTTGAGTCGAGAACTTCAACATGTTAAGTTAGGTTATTTTTATAATTCAAATTCAAATTCATGACTATGAAGATCATTAACTCGCGGTCAAATTTGTTGCCCCTTTTGAGATGCGGTTTAAAAACAGGATTTGAGAGTATTAAATTGCATTTGAATGGACCCATTTCATGAGGAGCCTTCTAAAAAAATAAATTATGTGTATATATAAATATTTAAAATAAAAATGTAAAAAGATGTAAGGAAGTTTAGTAAGAGATTTTAGCGAAAATATTTTGTGGATTCCAAATCATTATGAGTAAAATATTTTATACAACTAGATAATAAAAATAGAAGAAAAAAATAACTATGTTCATAACTATCTTATTATCCATAAAAAAATGAAAAGAAGATCATTTCTGTTCATAATTTTTTTATCGATTTTTAGGTAAAAGTTTTAGATATTAGGAAGTTAATTTTTGTATATGGCCTAAAAAGTCTCAGATTTGGCTCTGTTTTAATTTAAGTGTCGTTTTAAGATTAATTTTCTGTTTTAAATTAAGTGTTGTTTTATAGTTTTAATGCAATTTTTAGTGTAAAATACTTAATTTACTCCTAAGTCTAACCAATTGTAGAATTGAATACCAATAATCAAACTATTTGTTAAGGACTAAATAGAATTTTTAATGTATTTTCTTAATTTATGTGAAAAATGTTAAAACGACACTTAAATTAAAACGGAAGGAGTATTAAAAAAAAAAACATGATAATCCCTAGGTTCAAAATTCGATTATGAACTACTGGATAAATGAGTTTCATTTGCGTCGCTAGAGTTTCAACTTTCAATGGTCATATAAATTGTTTTCTTCTCTCGGCTTTCCATTTTCTCTTTTTACCAAGTTTTTAGGATTTGTCTCATTACGGTACTAGTTTGTTTCACAGCTTAGTGTGACGAAAAATGTCGATTAATTATGCTCCCATGTTTTTTATCCTTTTTTGTTATGGAACTATTTATAAATTTTGTTTTCATTTTCATTCATAGTGAATTAGTGATGTTTACATTCTTAGAAAATATAAAAGAAAAAAAAACAAATAAATGTTTAAAATGAAGACTCGTGACTTGGGCCTCACATCTATTTGATAGGCCCAATATTAAAATCAAATGAAAATCGTCATATCCAATTAAGGTCCAGTGTCACCGCCATTTCTTTTCACCGCCCTTGATCGGAAAACATCTCCTCCTCCGCCGACGACGACCACCGTCCCTCCGTCATGCCGGAGATCGACGCGTTGTTTGAATCGATCAATGTCCGAGACCTTCTCACCGGACACGATCTCAACGATCCGACGACTCCACTATCGGCGCCGGATCTCCGTCTCCTCATAAACCGTTTAGAGTCTCATTCCCTACGGATCAAGTCCAAAGTTCAGTCCTACCTCGTCGCTCATCACTCTGAATTCTCGGAGCTTTTCTCAACCTGTCAAGACGCCGTTTCGAGGACTCGTCTGATCTCCGACGCCGTCTCCGATGTCCTACAATTGATTTCTGACCGTCCGATCGATGTTGAGATTCGAAAAGTTGTTGACGAGATAACCGAGAAGACTAAGGAGGTGAAATTGAAGAGAGAATCGCTTGATTTAGTGAGTGCGATTGTGGGAATCTGTGAGGCATTGCAGGAAACGAAGGAAGCTTTGAAAGGAGGGCGATTCAGATTCGCATCTGAGAGAATCAGAGAATTGAAAGTTGTGTTGAGGATTGGTGAAGAAGAAGAAGATGGAGAACCTGTTGCTTACGTTTTGCTTAGGAAGGAATGGACTGATTGCTTTGACGAGGTGAGCTAGAATTGGAACTCTGATTTAGCTCAGTGCCAATGGCTAACGTAAATATCGAATTTTTTTCCGGACTTCATGGAGTTTTCTTAGGAGGAAGCTATGTTATTCTTATCTTTCATATTGCATTTGTTGGTATCTAAGAGAACTAGTGAGGGTTTAAGAGAATTGTGTTTGTGTTTGCAGATTCAAGACGTGCTTGCGAAATTCATGGAGACTGCAGTGCGTTTCGAGCTGGACTCGCGTAGACTCAGGATTAGTTATCAGCTTAGCGTTGGTGAGACTGCTGGGATTGCTCTTAGTACTGTTCTTGAGGCAATGGAGGTATGAATCATTGCAATTTCAGTACTTTTTTCGATATGAGTCACTTGTTTTCACGCAATTTGGTTTCGACTGTTTTGGATCTTTCTAGGTGATTGGAATGTTAGACTATGGACTAGCGAAAGCAGCTTACTCAATCTTCAAGCATGTCATTACCCCAGCTGTAACTCATGCATCTACCTTTATCGCTGTAGAAGAATTAAGTAAAGCCTCAGGGGAAATAACCGAAGCGATATTGAAGCTAGAGAAATCCTCAGATCATAAGGTAGCTATTTCTTGGTACAAATAAGATACGGAGGAGCTCGATATCCGACTCATGAGTTCTTTCTTTTTCTAGCCTTAACCCTTTAAATGCTTTCCTTCTTGATTGCAGATTGAAGATGTGAATGGAGATGCTATATATTCAGGAATTCTTAAGGTTGTTAAGTTCATTTGCAGTTCCTTGTGCTTTGGAAACGTTACATGGATCCATTCTTTTGGGAGATTGACATGGCCAAGGATTTCGGAGCTAATTATTTCTAAATTTCTTTCAAAGGTTCGTTTTTATAACTCATGCGATTGCGGTATCACGATGAAATTTCTTTGGTAGAGATAGAGCACGCTTCTCCTTTGAACTTCAACTGTAGGTTGTTAAAAGGTTGTTGTTTCCTTTGGAGTCAGGTTGTCCCAGAAGATGCTTCAAAACTTGCTGACTTTCAGAAAGTTATCGAGCGGACCTCTCAATTTGAAGCAGCTTTAAACGAATTAAATTTTGTCTCACCTGATGCGGAGAAAAGGCTCGGTACATATGCTGAAAATGTTGAGGTTCATTTTGCATCTAGAAAGAAGATAGAAATTCTAGCAAAAGCAAGAAATTTGTTGTTGCAGTGTAACTTTACGATTCCTCGGGTGAGCTTTTGATTGTTGTCATTTTTACCACACCAACCTCATGTTAAAGCTCATGATTGTGAAATTCTATTTCAGAAACTTGCTATGAGGAATGCCAGGTCTGATAATGTGGAATCCTTAGATGTGAATTCTTCGAAGCACATCGTCCGCTTACTATTTTCGTCTGAAATATGTGTGGTGTCTGAAGCTGCTTCTCAACTTATGCATTTGGTGCATAAGACTCTCGAGGTGGCTCTTTTGGGACTTGGCCAATTCAACATTAGAATTTAATCAGACATTGTTAGGATAATAAACTCATTTTTCCTACAGGATGTTTGTGTGTCTTCTGCAAGGGTCGCTTCAGAGTTCTACAACGCTGCTCGAGATTCTATATTTTTATATGAAGCTGTTGTTCCCGTCAAGGTCAGTGAAATTAAAAAAATTAAAGAAGAATGGTGATTATCATGCGCAAACTTATCTTTCTTCTTCTGTACTCTCTCGAAATGTGAAGCTAGAGAAACAACTCGTTGGCATCAACCAAGCTGCTGTTCTTCTGCACAATGATTGTCTATATTTGTTTGAAGAGATACTTGGACTTGCTTTTGAGGTATGGACAGATGTGTTTTATGCAAAATACCCCGCTGGTTTTAGTTTTCTTTCTTTGATTGAGAAACCGACGCTCTCTTCTTAAACAGATTCTTCTCTGACTATAATTTCATTTTTGCTCACAGTATCGTGCTAGCTTCCCTAGCTCCGTCAAGGAATACGCAGTATTTGCCGAGGTAGCCCCAAGATTTAAATTGAGGGCAGAAGAAGTTTTACAAAGACAAGTTCAGCTAGTAATTTCGAGTTTGCGAGAGGTAAAGTTCTATGGAAAAGTAGTATTAAGTGAAGTTTAAAAACCATTGATTCTTCATTGAACATTTTGTATCTATCATCAGGCTATAGACAGTGCAGATGGATTTCAGGATACTCATCAGTCAAAGCAATTTGAATCTGCAAAATTTAGCATTGAGCAGGTAGATGCTCAGTCTTGAATTTCTGTGCTCTTTTTACCTTCTTTCCATTGAAGTGCCAGTTTTATCAGGAAAGTGCAATTGTTTTACAGGTTGTCTTTAGTCTAGAGAAAGTGCATATGATATGGGAGCCGGTCTTACGGCCCAAAACTTACAAACAAAGCATGTGCGTAGTTTTAGAGTCGGTCTTTCGTAGAATAACCAGAGACATTCTTCTTCTCGACGATATGGCTGCTGATGAAACTTTTCAGGTAACTGTTTCTCTTTGCTAGTCCTTTCTGCAATGTTACTTTCTAATTGGCTATTAACAGTGGTTTTGCTTATTCTCAGCTACAAAGATTGATTCATCTCATGTTGGAGAATCTATCTTCTTTACTCGGTTCCCTGAATTCTGCGGACGACACTTCTCGTCCTCTTGATGATCTCATACCATCTTTGCGTAAAACCCGAAAACTAGCAGGCATGTCTTTACTAATCTTTTTCCCCCTCAGTTTAATACTAAGCTTGGGTTTGGGTCAGTGAATTTTTCGTCTTTTGTTTTTTTTTTGGTTTCTCATTTACAGAACTATTGGATATGCCTCTTAAGTCTATAACTTCAGCTTGGGAAAGTGGCGAATTGTTTAGTTGCAATTTTACAAGAACAGAGGTACAATCTTTTAACTTGTTTTACCTCATGAAGACATTTACTATTGTTCATCAAGTTTATGGATTCTGAAAGTTTTGTAATGATACTTGTTGCAGGTACAAGATTTCATCAAAGCTATATTTACAGATTCGCCGTTGAGAAAAGAATGCTTATGGAGGATCGACGACATTAGCTAGTAGCCCTGAGAAGAAGCAAGTGAACCTTATTGCAGAAGAGGCCCTGAGGTATAAATGTGAGCTTGTATCATCAACACTCTTGTGTAAGAACATATGTAACAGAGTTTAGCTGATGATGAGTTTAAGCTTTAGGTTTAAAAGCTTGTTCCACATTTTGTTGTACATGATTTTACATTTGGTCATAGGTTTAAAGGTAAAAATAGCTTTCAATATCACACAACCAAAGATTCTCTGCTTATGTATGTGGCTACATCTAAATCCAAAATCCTGACATGATTAGGATGGTTATTGTCTCTTGAAATGCTCTTTACTTTCTTTTGGCAAAATATAAAAAGCTTAAGAAACATTTAGATTCAAAGTAGCAAAATCAGGGTTTTTAAGACCATCTTCACAACTCATCCTTGGGACTGACATTATAATCATCACCTCCCATGAGTTCTTCAAGTGAGAATTCATCTTCCTCAATCACTTGCCCGTCTTTACCGTCCCACGCTTTTGTGGTCACGATCTCTGGTGTTCCGTTCATCGGCAAATTTCCTTTTCCACCAGCACCAGCATCCTTGACAAACTCTCTGATGTAACACAAACAAAAGGTTTCGCATTATTTAAGAGCGAGAATCAGTCAACAAAAGCTGGACCATTGTGATCTCTGGTTGAACCAAACTTACAAGATTTGTTGAAGCTCAAATGCGCTTTTAAGAGGAGCGTATACTCCTTTCTTCACGTTCATCGCTACCATTGCTGGATAACCGTATCCTCCAACATTCACTCGCTTCTCCAAATCCGGCTGAGTTACAGCCGCCACCCACATAAAACTGGACACAATATCAAATACTACATGAGATTCTCAAAGCAATTCCTAACACTTTCTATAAGAACCGTTAACCTCATATCTGTTGATAATAACGATCTAATGTTATAGCACTTCTATAAGATTGTGTAGATTCTTTAATGAATCTTTCAGAGTAGGTTATATATTTCTACAGAATTCCAGACTTTGTTCATTTTAGGTTCTTGAAACATTGAGACTAACTGAGAAACAGGGCAATGATGCAGCAGAGAGGATAAAATCTTTCTAAATACCTATAAGGATGTCTCTTGAACTTCTCTGCAACTGATAATAACATCTCGATATACTTGTTCCTTCCCTCAGCTTTGGAGTCAAGAATGTCAGGTAAGAAAGAGATGAAGCAAATAGCAGCAGAACCACACTTCTTTTCCATGACATCCTATACAACCACCATGGAACAAGTGTCAGTGTCTTGTATTCGAGCCTAGTAGTATTTAAGAAACTATGTTAGGGATCAAAGCAGAGGATGCAAGCAATACCGGCCCAGTTAGTTCAGTTACTTCAACAGGACCACTACTGGATTCCGCAAGTTCAACACCAAAAGATTCTATCGCCGACGTAGATCTAGCACCTTCGTAAGAATATGGGCTGCTTTTGTCTGGACCAAATACCAATATTGTAGGGAATCCTTGCACTTTGAATCTGCTCATTATCGACTGCAAAATATAACAATATTGCTCAGATTTCACCACGGGGAAAAATGAAAACAAAAGTTTTGATACACGAAAAAAGACATTGTGGAAGCTGATCAGGATTCATGCTTCAAAAGCAAACAGGTAAAGACTACGCGTTAGGCACACATCAATGGTAAAATTCATAGGAAACCAGCATAAAACTGAGACGGGAGAGAGTCCATGGTTACCTGCTCAACATCGCAATTGACATGACCCAACTTCACTTTCCCCTTCAAGTTTTTGGCAGCCTTTTTCCACTCCGGAGCAAGCTTCTTGCAGTGTCCACACCTTTTGGAAGAAAGAAAGAAAGAACGATGTTATACACCTTCAGATGCACCGAGGAAATTTAAAGACATATAAATAAATCATCGGAACCATAATCACAACTTACCATGGTGCAAAAAACTCAACGATCCAAAGTTCATTGCTTTTGATGACCAACTCATCAAAATTGCTAGCGTTCAGTTCGACAGACGCACTAGACTCAGATTTATTTTCACTAGAACCTCCTCCATTTGGTTTACTTTTACCCTCCAAACGATCATTCACAAGAACCTTAATCTAGGAAGCAAAAAAATAACAACAATCAGCTACTCTGAATGCATGAACACAGTTTTGATGTAGAATCAAAATGACATAATGGCAAACCTGCTTGTAAGCAAAATTAGCAATGGATTTAGCATCCCTAGCTCCTTGATAATCAACTGGAGGCTTTCCAGGAACAAAGACCTTAATAGTTGGGAAACCTTTAATACCATAATCCTGAACCAGAGAATAACGTTGTTAGAATCGCCACCAAATATTCAATAGAACAATCATTGGATTAGCGTCTGCATCACAAAACCTGAGCTGCAGATTGGTGAGCGTCTGCATCAATAGCTGCCACAGTAGCAACACCTTTCAAAATACTAGCTACTTTCTCCCATGTTGGTGTTAACGCTTTACAATGACCACACCATGGTGCGAAAAACTCTACCAAAACGATTCCGTTTGAATTCAGAACCTGTAACGAACACATCAATTCTCATTTCGATTTTACCCAAACAACTTCAATTTTTCTGCAAATTGAAATCCGGATCTATCTACAAAACTAGATCAATATTCCAAAAATGGTTCAGAATTCGAAAAACCTTGCAAATACAAACGATGGATTTTCTCAGAGACAATTTTGTGGAACATTTGAAGATGAAATCGATAAGCGTTATACCTTGGACTTGAAGTTAGAAGCAGTGAGCTGAACCACTGGAGACGAAGATCCGTAAAGAGCATTTCCGAAATTGAAGAATCCAAAACATAGAGAAAGAAGCGTGAGCAACGTCAATGGCGATTTGTACATTTTTCTTCTTCTTCTTCTCCTTTTTCACTTTCTCTCTAAGATTGTATCTCTCGCGATACTGCGAAGCAGGAGAATTAAGAACACAGGCTCCATAGAGTTACGTGGAACGACCAATCATAACGTGACACATCAGCACAAAATGGTCGTCTTCCTCGTTTCTATGTTTTTCATTTTAGGTAAAGCCTCTGCCTCAGAGAGAGGGTTCTATTTTTGTTTAGATTTCTTTTAGTTAAGCAATTAAAAAGACAAATCTATAATCTTCAGCATAAACAATCTCTTATTGAGATTGAAATCTATAATCTTCTCCTCTTTTTTTTTTTTTTTTTGGGTCACACTATAATCTTCTGCTTATGATCGTATATATTAGGAAAGAAAAAGAAAATTTTTGAACATTTGAAAATTGGTAAAAAAAAGTCACATTTTTATTAACCAATTCAAAAAAAAAAAAAAACTGTTCTTTTTCCTATTTTGTTTAAGCCATGGCTGTTTCCGAAACCCCCAAAAAGAAAAAGATAGAACGTTTTCAAAGCCCTCCTTCCAAAAAATTAACAAAAAGGGCATAAGAGATCATGATCATGATCAAGAAGAGTTTTCGGTTGAATCCTGCACTTCCGAGTTATCCGGTTTTGCAGGGTTGTCTTCCTGTTTCTTAATCTCTGCGCTTGGATTCTCTGCATCAGTTTCAGTTTTACCATTGGTCAGTGTGGTTGAATCACAGGAGTCCTGCACTTCTGAGTTATCCGGTTGTGCAGGACTATCGTCTGGTTTCTCAGTCTCCGAGCTTTGATCCTCTGCAGCAGGTTTACCATTAGAGATAGTGATCGTCGAATCAGAGCTGCTTGGTGGCGATGAGATTCTCAAATGAGTTGAAACAGGTGGTGCATAAGCCGTTGTAGGCATCGTAAAGCCAGTATTGTAATAAGAGTTAAGCGGCATTGAGTGATCGAATTTGCAGTTTGCTCCAAACTTGCAGAAACCGTAAGCCTTGTAGAGACCACACGCCGGTTGTCCCTGCACAAAAGCAAAAATCAGAGTAAATTTGTTAGCCGAAAAAAACAAATCAGAACGAGTTAACGCAAAGAACAAGAGACTTACCGGTCTAGAGGGAAGAAGAATAGGTTGTGATTGTAACATCCTTTCGTTCGGATGGCTGTATTTGCAATCATCTCCGTATTTACACGTTCCAGTGTTCATAAAAAACCTACATTCACCTCTTTCAGAAAAATTGTAATGATGATGCGATGTCACCGCTGCACTAGAACTCGAGTCAGGTTGAGTTTTCATGTTATAAATCGGGTTAGATACACCCTGCACCACGAGAGAAAACACGAAAACTATCAGATCAAGACATTCTTTTGCTAAATTAGTATCAATAAAAGTGAAATTTATTAAAAAGACTTACCATGTAAGTGGCCCAGGCTTGAGGAGGAAGGGAGGGTGCAACCATGTAAGGCATATAGGCCTGAGGTTGAGGAATTTGAGGACTTGGCATAGCTCCGTATGTCGCAGGAGGCATAGACATGATCGGTAATCCACCACCGTAAGGATAACCAACAGAAGGAAATCCATTACCATATGTAGAGTGGCCATTAAGTGGCTGAGTATTAGGATGAGGATGATGGAATTTGCAAGCGACTCCGAATCTACACGTTCCTGTGTGCATGTAATATGGACATGACTTCTCACCCTGAAGAGAGAAGAAGAAACATGTTAAAGTTTTTGTATAAAGCCATTATAATTGATGGAAGATAAATTCACCTGTCGCATAGGATAACCGAGAACATTAAACAACACGGGTCCAGCACCGTTCCTGTCCTTTGGATGGTGATATTTACACGTAGCGCCATACTTACACGCCCCTGTCTTCAGAAAATACTGCAAAGAGAATTCCATACCGAAGAGGAAAGGTTTTTGTTAAATCAGATATGTCAAAACGCCAATTACAAATTGTAGTAGTATTGATATTGCTACATTCCGTAAAAACTTGACTCGAATGCATCAATACCGAAACAAAACTAGTAAATTCGGTAATGTAAGCATTGTACCTCACAGTCAGGTTGTCCGAGTCGCTCGGGCAATTCATCTCTGTGATAAATAACACCCTAGAACAAAATGTAAGGTCTTTAAGTATCAAGAAAACTGCAAGAAAGAATGAATTCATATACTAGGCTTTAAAGTTAGCTCACATGTGGAAGATGAGCAGGAGGATGATTGTATCGGCAAGTGTTTCCGTAACCACAAAGACCGGTTCTCAGAAAGAATTGGCAATCTCGCTCACCGGGACGATCAGGATATGGACTAGATTGCTCCATATTGTCTTCATTAACTTTCATCCTCCTAAAAGTATCTACACAAAACATAACACAATCCATAAGAATCCAAACAAGACAATGTCAAAAACGTTATAATTACATATAGAGCAATCAAAATCTAAACTTTTTGAACACACATTACATAAAAACGTGATCTTTTTAACTTTTATGAATATTTGAAGAATTATTCAAAAATTAATGATCCGAACACAAACGAATCCAACGAGACAAATCACATTGAGACATGAATGATTCAAAAAGCAACAAATTTATATGATCATCAAACAAAAACGGTTTATAATGGATCTCTGAAGAAAAGAGAAGAAAAAAGTAACTACCTTGAATTTTCTCAGGAGATTGAATCGACCCAGTAGAGTTTTGAAGCTGTTGAGTTTCTGTCATGGCTCGTTGATGAAAACAAACACAGAGACAAATAAACAAAAAAAAGGCTTCAAATTTGTCTCTTATCTTCTACCCAGAAAAAAAAACTCTCAAAATCGTTTTTTTAGTGTGTACCACAATGATCAACACTATAAAGAGGATCAAATAAAGGAAATAGATTTGAAGAAGAAGCAGAAATGTTAAAACTGAAAGAAAAAAAAATTGGGTTAGTTTTTAACTTTTTTTTCTTTCCCAAAGATAGATTTTTTTTAGTTTGAACAAATCACAAAAGAGGAAAAATCTGTGCCCAAATATTCCGATTGGAATAAAAATTTTCCTTATTCTCTTCTTTGGCGATTTCTTTTCTTTTTCCCAGAATCTGAGATTTTCGTGGGAAAATTTTCGGATCTTCCTTTTGGTAATTTTGCCTTTTTGCTTCTTCTTAATGTGAAAACGAGAAAATATAAATAAAAAACTTGTTTAAATAAATAAAATAAAGAGTGCTGAGTAATGAGTCTTTGCCCCTCGTGTACGGATTCATAAATTGTGCCGGTCTTAAATTACGATTTTACCCCTATATGTTCATCAATTCGTTTGCGCGTGATCTAACTTTCAATGTGATGGTTCAATCGGAGCCGTCCAATCAGAACCTTGTGGGACCCGCTAAACTATCTTCTTCGTCTGGAATTTTTATTTAATAAAATTTAAAAACAAATCTCTAAAACATTTAAACAACAAAATAAAAAAAAATAAAAAACTTTTTATTACATATAGTATAGAAAATGTAATAATAGATTTAACACATATAAAAGCATGTAATTAATTATGTGATCTTTGATCTTTCAATGAATATTAATAACAAAATATATTTTCTAAAACATTTTCCTTTCCTTATTAGATATTTTATATTAAGCAAAGTTTGCTTAATATATATGATCTTGTAGTAATTATATGGTTAATTATTTGTTATTAAGTTTCCAACAACTGGATTGATTACTATTTTTCATCACTATGTTTAATATATATGATCTAGTAGTAATTATATGTTTAATTATTTGTTAGTAAGTTTCTAACAACTGGATTGATAACTATATTTCATCACTAATAGAATTTGTCAACATATTTCTATCTTATTGATAAACTGCTTCTTTTTTGGCAATATAATAAATTGTTAAGATATTTAATATACAATCACACACCTAAATTGAAAGCATTTTATTCGCGTATCTATATGACGGTGCGTGGATACGTGTGTCCTTTTCTTGATAATATCTTTTAATACTCTACAAATTTCCAACTATATTACGTTGAAATTGAATGAAAAAATGTACTCATTCTTGAGCTCTCGATGTTAAATAACTTATGAAACGATACTTACTGTCAAATTAAATTGAAGTGCTGTAACAATAAAAGTTTCAAGTCAATTAATACAAAAAATATGGCATTTTATTTGTAAATGTTAGTATAAGATTCATATTTAAGCTCAAGGTGTGTGTTTTTAATTTATGAGCTTAAGATGTTATTCTGAACTTTATCAACAAAAAAAAGATGTTATTCTGAAGAACAAATAAATTTTATAAATGATAAACATGCGTTTGATGTGCTTTCACTAGAGTTATTAGTTTATAATTCATAAATAAATTTGGAAATAACAAACAAAACAAAAAGAGAAAGAGAAACTAATGGGTATTTTCGTCTTTGAGTGGCGTAAGAGGAAAAAAGGAAAGCGTGAACCACACGGTAGTTTATTTAACAAGAAAAAGTATAATGCTATTTTTATGATTAAATTAAGAGAGCTTTATTGACAAAACAGTGACTCATACTAAAATGCTCTGGTACGCTAATATGCGATTAGGACCAGTTTTATTCTGATGTAGGACCCACCCTGAATCCTTGAGTATTTTTCCAGTTACCCAGTTAGTATCGATTGATCAAAAAGTTTATGTTAGGGGTGTCCAAGTTACTAAGTTAGTATTATTATGTAGTGAATTTGGTTTTAAATGATTAAATTTGTTAATTTTATTTTACACACTTTTGTTAGTTTTAGTCAGGTTTCGATTTTAAGATGTATTATAAAACAAATACTAACGGCAAAATAAAAATAAAACAAATACTAATATTTAATGCAGTTTGGCAGAATCTACCAAGAGGCCTTTTTGCTGTATTTGCATCAATTAAAATTGGACACATGATAAGTGAGTGCTGTAGAGTGTAGATATCAGGAAGATTATTGTCTAAAGCAATCAACGATAAAACCGAATCTCACAAGGTAAGAATAAACTTATTTTTTTCTTTTAGTCATCCTGTTGGGCAGAAAATAAATTGTTGATGTAAATTCTCCCCATTTGGTTTAATCTAACTCGAGAATGAATATTTTCGGCTCGACAATTATCCAATTGGTAATATACCAGTACTAATAGATCTAATTATTTTTTATTCGGTGTTGAAAAAAAATTGTATGTATATAACAAATTTCGTTACTATTCTTTCAGTCTAGTAGTTTTTTCAATTTGTATTGCATGACTTATACTAGAAGCCTAAATTACGATTCTATGTAATTACCTTCTAATTCAGTTTGGTCAAATTGGCTTTAGATATCTTCGAGGGACAAAAACGCAGCAACGATGCTAAAGACAAGCTTTGGGACAAAGCTAAAGCTTGACTCGTTAAACTAGAAGAAAACAAGCGGCAAAAGGGTAAAATCAAGTTAAAGCACAAGAAAATCTCCTGCAACGCACTCTATCAGAGCTAGGTAGGACCCACATGTTGAAAAAACGAGAATGGGTTTTGAGGTTATGCTCTGGTGGTCTAGGGAGCAGTGTAACAGCAATGATACTGACCCGTCAATATTACGCCACGTAAACACTTGTGGTTGCGATTGTCTGCGGTAACGTCCACTTCACTACAAAGTTTTTTCCTCTAAGTGCACGTGGATTGGACGCGTTTTGTTTACACCAGTTTGACCGTTTTTTTAAGACTTCACGTCAATATTTTTCTCACCCTTTTCTGGCACTGAAACTAGATCTCCTTTCTTTTTCTTTCTATAGAGTATAGACTATAGATATTTAAAAGGCTTTTAGACTGCAGGGCGGAACAAATGCGGTGCGGGTCAAATATAACAAAAATATATATGTACATATATAGATAAGTATAGATTTTTGTTAGATACACATATATAAGTATAGATTTTTGGAACTGTTCAGTGCGGGGCGGGACGGTGCAGATCGTCACCATTCGAAGCTTTGAAATGATTTTCAACGAGTATAAATATTATTGAAAACAAAATCCAACGTATAACAAAACAAAATTTAGAATCCAACCTACATGAAGACTCTTGAAACACAGAAACAAATTTAGCTCTCTTGTAAGTTTTTAGATTATTATGTAATTCAATTCAATTCAACTTATTTTTCTCTTCTAGTTCGATTATTATTTCACACCATATATAGAAATTTGACTAAATAGCCAAGAACGACTCGTTCTGAACGAGAACATAATCAGTGAACTGGTGTTATAAAAATCCAAAAACATTATTTTAACACCAAAGCTTGTAAACCGCTGGTTTTAGGAAGATCAACAATAACGTTTAGTAGCAAAATGGGCTATGAATAAGCCTACGAGCCTCTAATCTATAAATCTACGCGAAGGCTCTTTCTTCATACTCCTAAGTCCTAATATAACTGTACGCTAGATGATGATGGTTTGCGTATATGCAAAATGAAATTAGAGAGAAAGAGGAAGCAGATTTACTTATACTTACTCAGCAGAAGAGCATGTTGCTTTCCACATTCTTGTGCAAATGTGGAAGCTCTGGAACTATGCCATCCTCCGAAACGTCTTCAAACTTAACGAACTGAGCAAACTGAGCTGCTGCGAGATGAGCGTATCGCACTGGAGCCACTGGAGCACACAAAAAAGCAAAGAGTATACATTGAATATTGTCCTGTGTGTTTTCTGTATGGTAAAAGATGAAAGAAGAAGAAAAGTGTTACCAATTGAAGTAGCGGTAGTGCTCCGTTGGTTGCTGGACCAAATGATTCAAGAAAGTAAGATGTTAGTAATAGTTAAGTGGAGGGAATTGGTTTTGCAAATGAAATGCAAATTGGAAAGTAGAAAGACTTACACATAGGAGAGAGAGTGGATGAGATTCTGCAAGTCATCAGGCGAGAAACCAATCTCATCGAGTAGAACATGATAATGAGCCGGTCGTGAAGTTCCCTGAGAGATCACCAAAGGAAACATAATGTAGAGTTGATGATAATAAAGATGTTAAGAGTGAAACTTTTGAGGATAAGGAATTTTTTTGTCTAAACTTACTATTATTCCTGCATGAGCACACATGTAAAAATCGTAGTTTGTCGGGTGTACAATCTTAGTGTCCACAACAGTTCCTGACAAATGCGGATGTTTTTATGATGAAACCAGTTTTGGAAAGAAATATGAGTCATAGCGTGACAGATGCAGAATACAAAGTACATTTTACCTGCAGGAACATTCTCTGTATTCTTATTAGCTTGAAACAACTTGGTGTGGTGATTCTTTTGAGCCACAATGACAGTAAATTTTGGCACCTCAGTTTCACCAAGACGTTGATAAGCCTGCGCAGAGTTAAATACGCAAACTGTTAAAAATAATAATTTCACTAGAAATTCGAATTCTATATTGAAAACATGAATTTGATAGAAGCTGTAACCGGCCAAGGGAATTTGAAATAAGACCTTTATAATTTGCTCCACCTCAATGTTCAAGACTTGGTTGAACTGTGATTCACTTACTCCATCCCTAACAAAAGCCATGGATTGTGTAAAGGATAGAGTTGTAGATATTGGAGATTTAGCCAACAAAGATAAAACGAATACAGTTTTTGCTACTACCTGAAGATGATAATCTGCTTAGGCTTACGTGACTTGCTTGTCACGAAGAACTCTACAAAAAGTTCGCTGTTGGAAAAAGAAAATCAACCATGGAGCGAAGATACTTGATCATCTTGCGTACAATAAATTCATGACTTCTAGACATTAATTAAAAGATAAAGTTGTAGTGTTCACATACTTCATGATACCGTTATCTCCTTTCCCAGTGTTCTCAATAGGTTGGTAGAGCGAATCAATCATCTCCAGTTTTGGTGACTGAGTTCTTACAGCTGCCCTATAGCTTGAGATTAGGGGCCAGCATGTTGAACCAACAACCTTGTAGCAGAGGTCAAGATACAAAAAAGTAAACAGACGAAGAATCAGATCCTAAGAGAAAGCAATGGGCAAAAAAGGGCAAGAAAAGTAAGAATTCAACAATACCGCTGCTACTGAAGGAACATCTGCACGACCTGGAGACCCATGAGATACATCCATACCCAAGATCAAGGTGGGAACTTTGTTTATCAATGGAATGTTGCAAGAGGACTCTATTCCCAACAGAGAATTGATGCCTCCAAGCTAAGATTAAGAAAGAAGAAAAGAAGTCAATTGATAGAGAACAATACAGCATAAGATCTCTTAAGCGTTACATTGGTTGGTGATATACTTTAGAGTTTATCTTTAGAAGCACATTGGTGAGATATTGGTCATTCATCTTGATAGGGCAGATACATTGTGTGTTGATCCCTTCTTCAGTGAGACATACCTTCTTCCAAGGACCTTTACAGTTTGCACAGAGTTGGATGAGGGAGTTGAAACTTATAAAACTTACACAGAAAAAGTGAAATCATACCATAGATATCAGAATTCTTCCGTTCTGGCAGAACACAGAGGATGAAATGAGGAGGCTCTGGAAATTTTAACTTCATCTTTGCAATCATTCTTTCTACCCTTTCAACAGGACCTGATTTTTTATACTGGGGATCCTCTTCAACTAGTGCAAAAGGTCTATCAATTTCCTGCAACATAACAACGAAACTCAGACTCTGCAAACCAGATATAGTTCAACTCTACGCACCATTTGAAAATGGAGACAATATCTCGGAACCTACAATGCCTTTCTTCATGCCACAGCTTATGAGCTCACGGGAAATGCGACTACTGTCGCAAGAAAAAGAGAAGTTCACTACAGCCCAGTTTTTAACAGCTCTTGGTTCTAGAAGCATCTGCGAAGCAAGAAACAAGGGGTAAAAATAAAGGAAAAAGGAGTAGTTTATGAATAACAAATTCAATCAAAATCCTCAAAAGAGTAAGAACCCACTGCAAGTCCTTCCAGAGAGTTATTGATGAACAAAGAATGAATTTAGTAATGAACAGAAATTTTTGCGGACAATTACCTTGTTGTTGAAGTTCCACCGCCCATTGCGAGGCACAAAATCCTCATTCTTGCCAAATTTCAGCTGTATATTACCAAAGGAACAATATAGGTTTAAATTAGATAAAAGAACTCACTGGGATGGGCATGGCAGTGCATATCTTTCGATGTGCAAACAAATCATAAATAGCTTTACCATTGGGGGATTGAGAACTCGGCCTTCAACTCGAGTAATTTGTTTTTCACTGGAGATGCCACATCCAGCCAAAAACGGGTCCTCATCATAGCAGTAGGTACCCATTGCCTGCAAATTCAAGTCAGTAACAATAACATGCCATCAAAGATAGATAAAAAAACATCATCTGAGGTCAGAAAATGAAGCTCACATCATTGAGTGTTTTAATTCTCTCTAGAGGTTTTTGTCTTGATTTTTCAACAAGTGAAGCTCTTTGCTTCACTGATAATACTTTTGTGTAAGAAAAGGAATAGAAATAAATAATATATAAGAAAACAGAAGTAGGATAGAAAACTAAACAAAATTCACTTCGGAAAAACTGTTGGAGGTGCATACCTCCAATGGAAGGTAGTTGGGGCGATTTGGCTTGCCAACATCAAGACATGGAAAATATGCAGAAGAAGTAGGCTCTGTGTAAGTTTGCTTGAAATAGTCATACACAGTAATCTCTTTGGTCTGTCCTTCAAGCTCACCATCCTTAATTGTCATTGAAAACCTACACAAGGATGAATAGGATCAAGCAAAGGTTGATAAAACAGGAAAAAAATGTTGTAC
Organism: Draba incana; assembly: GCA_963576765.1. NCBI lineage: Eukaryota > Viridiplantae > Streptophyta > Magnoliopsida > Brassicales > Brassicaceae > Draba > Draba incana. Next base: position 4,121,684 of record OY755214.1, on the reverse strand, counting down.
TGATGTCACAGTCATAGGGAACATACAATTGCTGATTGCATGGCTTCTCACTTAGACCGATAATTTTGAATTCCATGTTGCGATGTGTTGCCTTTACCCTCATATGTTTAAGCATTTTCCTAGCCTGCCACGGTTCACGAGAAATATAAAGGAAAACAATAGGATTCTGGCATGTTTTCGGTTATTGAATTTGAAAGCCATAACTACCTTAATCCAGTCAATTTTTCTTGGTAACTCTACATTCTGATTGGCTAACAGGAATTCAATAACCGGGCCTGGTTTCAAGATCATAGTAGTCGACACATCTGCAAGCCATTGCAAAATGAGAACACTTTTAAGACTTGATTAAAAGTCAACGATAAAAGAAAAGATTTATGACATCTGGAGATGACAAAGGCCATAAGAAAAATACCAATGTTAAGCGAGAGTCCTCCATGGGTTGGGCGAAAGCTGGAGTGGAAACCTCGAATACCTATTACGCCTCCCCCAACATCAACGGAGTTCCTATCGTTATGGAAAAATGCCTGTCTGACCAAAAGGCAGCCCCTGCACAATCAACAGTTCTATAGTAAGCATCTATCATGGTCACAAAATGCAAATAAGTGTATTTTTTCCATTAGAATGTAGAAAGTATCTTAATCATTGAAAACATATACTGCACATTGGCAAACAGATAGAACAATGCACCTTTCAGATGCTTGCTGCCTCAGTACAATATCAAGCACTCTAAGGGCATCCTGAGTGCTCTTATCCGGTGTATCAATTCCTCTCTGAGTGAGAAGAACAGTCTTTAACGGTATTTTTGCAGCAAAATGAATTTGAACTTTGTAACTTCTTGGTGGGAAAGAGTGCTTTGATCTCTTGCTAGTACCAGAAGGACTACCACCATCAGATACGCCACAGTCACTACAATATTAACAAGACTGCTTCAGCAAAAAAACCTCGACAAGGTCTAACTTGTACACTTTGAGAAGATTAAATATCAATCCAGATAAGAGGGACATACCGTTTTGAAAAGGAACCTTCCAAAATGACTTGAAAGTCAAAGTCGTTTTGTGGCAGAGGGCCAACAGTATACAAGGTCTTCTCTCCATCATATGCCAACCTCTTACCGGCAAGATCAGAAGAGTAAGTCTTGTACAGTTGGTCAATAAGCTTTCTGCCTATTCCTTTCCCCTCAACATTTTCACCATCTTCAGTGGCAATACTAACCTGCAAAGAAAACCACAGATTGGTTAAGTGTCTCACACACACACAGACACTGAAAAACAGAAACCAGAAAAGAGACAAAACAATCTTACAGTGTACTGGTGAAATACTACATCTGGCTGTTTCACAGAAACATTATAGTGATTGGTGCACAATTCTATCCGGTTGCCTATTTTTCCAACCCCACGTCTAGTTGTGATGGCAGAATCTCGATGGCTGGGCTGCTCTGGTTCCATCCTTCCGGAAAAACTAATCTGCAAGATAGAATGGCAAAAATCAGCCAAAACATAATGTTCAGGGGACTCAGAAAGACTAAACACCAAATAAGCAAGTGAAAATTCACAGATCATTACATACTACAGCGGATAAGACCCATAAAACATCCTACATTCTTATAATCAGGTAAATCCAAGAAAAGACTAAGCAATAAACCAACAAACAGATCAAAGATAAGTCATTATCCTTGAAATACTAGAACCATACTACCAAAAATAGGATAAACTACTCAACAGAAGCAGTCACCAGTGAAAACTATAGCATTTACAGATTTGCATTCCCCCAATCTCCGCTGATTTATATTCCATTTAAGGTCAGAAGCGATACAATATTGAGAACATTCCACAAACAGTCATTCGAGTGTCGCATACAGTAGAATAACACGATTTTCAAGAGGAAAACAGTGAATCCAAAACCATACAACAATCGACAGAGAAATCCAGGATAGAGCTTCCACCTTTTCAGGTAACAAAACAGCGAGCGAGGTTTTCCCGGAGGAATCACACAGGAAAACGAGAGAAATAGGAAAATCTCTCCGATTTAACGGAATCAATCAGCGACACGAACCGTACAATAACAATCGAAGACGAAGAAGAAGAATAACTGAAAAAATCGAGTAAGAATTCGTACCGTCAAAGAAGCGCGAGGGCGATTTCTAGGGTTCCGGTGAAATAAGGAGCAATAGAGAGCGAGGGTTTAGCTCATTTCTATTTTGTTCGCCAGTCTTCTCGGTTTTCCTGGAAAAAGCAAAAGAATGGAGGGAACGTTTGAGAATCAAGACTAAATTTGAGTGATTGCTTTTTCAAAAAATGATGCGAAAATTAAAAATATCCCATTTTCAGTCAATTTTACCTAAATTTGAGAATCAAGACTAAAAATAAAAATAAAATTATGTTTATCATTTTTTTTTGACAAAAAATAAATAAATGTTAATGTAATTTCTTAGTGTCACATGTAAAGCCAAAAAACCTGATTTTTTTTTTTTTTTTTGTTTTTTTTTTTTAGTTTTTTTTTTTTTTTTTTTTTTAGTTTTTGATCCTCTCTACCTTCTCTCTAGAAAACAAAAAACAGAGAGTTCTAGATCTAAATCCAGTTTCGCCGTCCGGTTTCTACCGGCGGTTTGGTTTTCCGATGTAAATATCGGTTAGGCTTGTCCGACTTTGATCGGCTTTTGTTTTTTCCGCTTAGACGGATTTGTTCTTCCGCTTAGTTGGATTTGTACTTCCGCTTTGACGGATTTAGCTTGGGTTTCATATCCTTATGGTGTTGATTTGTATGTCTTCTCCTTCTTTAGATATCATCCGTTTCTCGGCTGGGAGAAGTATCTCCCCAGGACCCCAAATAGGAAGCCTAAAGATGGCGTTTTGGGAGTTTGGTCGTGTAATTAGTGGTGATTGGCAGATATTTCATGGAGGGGACCAACTACAAATCATATCAAGAGGAGAAAAAAGAGTTATTTTGGAGATCTACGATGCTCGGCGGTGGAGATTGGCGGTGATGGAAGTGATCTTCCGATTGTCCGAATCTTCTCTGTTACAACCCTATTTTCAACACGTGTATCGTTATTATTAACGAGTTGCTGTTAAATTGGGCTGTATTGATCTCTGATTGTAACTCTGTACCAGCCTTTGGGCTTTATCAATATAAACTTATTGCCGACAAAAAAAAAAAAAACCTGATTTTTACACTCTAATGGCGTCTATAGAGTTAACCAATATATAAACCGGAAACCGGACCGAAAGATAAACCGGAGAAATGACTCGTACCCGCACATGAAAAAACGTAATCCACACGCGCCAAAGCAGGCGCGTAAGTGAACAACGTGTATCTTTAGTATCCTCAGAAAACAACCACCGTGGATCCCACACACTCCTCCTCATCTCCGTCATACCCACCGCTCTTTCTTCACATTCCGATTTCTCAAAAAAAAACGGTTCCAAGAACAAAATCTCCCTTCAAATTCATGGAAACGGATCCGCTTGTTCCGGCTGTGAAACCCGATCCGAGAACAACCTCTGGTGGTGAAGGTGGTCACCGTCATGAAAATGACGACGGAGGAAGCGGTGGAGACGGTGGTTCAGAGATTGGAGCTTTGGATCTCGATAAGGACTTGCTATGTCCGATTTGTATGCAGATTATAAAAGATGCTTTCCTCACGGCTTGTGGACATAGTTTTTGCTATATGTGTATCATCACACACCTTAGGAATAAGAGTGATTGTCCCTGTTGTAGCCAACATCTCACAAACAATCAGCTTTACCCTAATTTTCTGCTTGATAAGGTTTGTTTCTGGTTTTGCTCAGAATTGTGCTTGCAGAGTCAGTTATATGCTTTTATGGGTTGATGCTAGCTAAAGATTTTGTGGGTTTTGGTGGCTTAGCTTTTCAGTTCAAGTTTGTGTGCTGCTTGTTTAGTTTCATTCTTAGCTTGAAATCAAGTTCAGATTTTGTGCTTAAGCTCCTAATAGTACCAAAGGAGCGGTTTTGTTTCCAAATGTAGTTTATGGTAGGATTTTGCTTATTGCAATTGAGAGAGCTAACTTTGTGATGTTAGATCATGGACTTTAACTTTCTTCTGAGCTTGAATTAGAAACTTGGTTAAAGAAACTGTTGAATATTGAATCTATCTATCTCTGAAACGTAGCTTATTTATATGACCTCTTTTGTACAACATGTGTAGTTGTTGAAGAAAACTTCAGCTCGACATGTATCGAAAACTGCATCGCCCTTAGATCAGTTTCGGGAAGCACTACAAAGGGTTGCTTCTTGACAAGCCTTTCATCTTTTTTCTCTTTCTCTTTAAGTTGGCATTCTCGGATTTATTGTTGATGTAAAAATGAAGTCATTTCTTTTGAACAAATTTTTACTTTATGTGTTCATCCTTAGACAGGGTTGTGATGTGTCGATTAAAGAGGTTGATAATCTTCTGACACTTCTTGCGGAAAGGAAGAGAAAAATGGAACAGGAAGAAGCCGAGAGGAACATGCAGATACTGTTGGACTTTTTGCATTGTCTGAGGAAGCAGAAAGTCGATGAACTAAATGAGGTTGGTTTGCCTGGATTATGGAATAGAATCGGGATACCTATTAATAATCAAACTATTCGTGAGACATAAATCACAAATGTTTAAGATGAGTTCTGAGAAACAGACGAATTTTTTTTTGAATTCTCCATTGACTTTGTTTTTATCATCTAATTGTAGGTGCAAATAGATCTTCAGTATATTAAAGAGGATATAAATGCTGTTGAAAGACATAGAATAGATTTATACCGTGCTCGGGATAGGTATTCTGTGAAGTTGCGGATGCTCGGAGATGATCCAAGCACAAGAAATGCATGGCCACTTGAGAAGAACCACAGTGGTTTCAACTCCAATTCTCTGAGCATGAGAGGGGGAGATTCATTAGGAAATTATCAAAACAAAAAGGTAGAGGGAAAGGCACAAGGAACCTCGCATGGTCTACCAAAAAAGGACGCATTGAGTGGGTCAGATTCCCAAAGTTTGAATCAATCAACTGTTTCAATGGCTAGAAAAAAACGGATCCATGCTCAGGTTTGTTGCTTCTCATCATCTTGAAACATGTAACTTCCCTGAAATGGTACGCGGACAATGGGATTAAAGTTTCAGATTTTTTTCTGTTAAAGAGGAATTAGAATTGATAGCATTAGACTCTAGTAATTGTGCTACAATTAGTACCTTGTCTAGCGACTCGGCTCTTAGCTAGCTGGATCGACAGCTTGAGAATATGAAGTTGTGGTAGTATATGAATCTTCTTACTGAAAGAGGCCTTTAATTAAGGCTCACAATTTCAGTGGTTTGTATAACAGTTCAATTGGCTTCTGAGAGTGTTTAATCTCTCATTGTTTTCTTGTTGGATTAAGATTAGTGTCCTGGAATTTATATCTCTTGGTAGTGATAGTAGCCGCTTCTTGTGTCTCTTGTATTGGAAGTTGGAACAAAAAAAGTCACCAAGTTTTCTAGACGCACTAAGTTTTTGATGAATACTATGAAGTAGTCACAATAGTTTTCTTCCAAAATCTTGCAAGGTCCTTTGTATCTATCTGTAGCTGCTTGTTGATTTATGGACTTGATTGGCTAATAAAATTTACTATATTGTCCTGTAGTTCAATGATCTACAAGAATGTTACCTTCAAAAACGGCGTCAGTTGGTAGACCAACCTCTTGTTAAACAAGAAAGTGATAAGAATGTAGTACGTAGGGAAGGCTATAGCAACGGTCTTGCTGATTTTCAATCTGTGTTGACTACCTTCACTCGCTACAGGTAAAAGTAGTGACTGTCCCTTTTCAATTGGTCAAGTTTTACATAAAAAAGTGTTTTCAAGTTTATTCGGTTCTAAATTGCACTCTTTATTAACAGTCGGCTGAGAGTAATAGCGGAAATCCGGCATGGGGATCTATTTCATTCAGCCAACATTGTTTCTAGGTGAGCTGTTTTTCCTTGCTGTTATATCAGATGCAGATGATACCTAATGAAAGAACGTCCTCAAATCGACTGTCTCAGAAAATATCAAAATATACTCCCTAAGTGATCAAGTTTTGTTTAATGTATGGATAGACGCAATTACTACTATGGGATCTGTTGCTGTATAATTTCTAAGCCAGGAAATGGTAAGAAGAACCTGCTGACATGGCAGGGAGAAGGTTTTGTGTTCGGCAGGGCACTTTCGGAAAAGATGGAATTTTATGTTCTCATCTAGTTCAGAAATTACATTAAAGCTGTTTGCGACTGTTATTTCAAAGTATCTCTTTCTCAATGAAGCTCAAAAGATTTTCTTTCAGTTGGTCATGTGGCTTCATTATCTTTTGCCCTCTATGTACTTTAATTTATGGTCTCTCCGTAGTTTACGAGCTTTATGCTTTCCCTGAACACGTAAGTCAATTACCATCTTGCTAAGACTAGCTGAAAGAAAGTGTGCTGTTTCTTTTCAGCATAGAGTTCGATCGTGATGATGAGCTGTTTGCCACTGCTGGTGTTTCTAGATGTATCAAGGTTTTTGACTTCTCTTCGGTATGTTCCAAATTCTTGGAGAGCATACAGTTAGACACCAATTGAATCATTTTTCACATAGTTATGCTCTTGTGAAACGGATTATGCATCTCAATTCTGGGAAAGCTTCATTGACAGTAGATACTAAGATGTAGCATTTGTTGAAGAAAGTCTAGTTTTGATGCATGATAAACATTTACATTTTAGTTTCTTAGTATTGCATAGAACAATGTATGTCCAGGCTTCTAAATGATCAATTTGTTAGTTTTAGTATTCTGTCTATCCGATGGACTACTCTGGATTAGTTGAAGATGGTGTGCATACTTTTCAGGTTGTAAATGAACCGGATACGCAGTGTCCGATTGTGGAGATGTCAACTCGTTCGAAACTTAGCTGCTTGAGTTGGAATAAGCATGAGAAAAATCATATAGCAAGCAGTGATTATGAAGGAATAGTAACTGTGTGGGATGTAACTACTAGACAGGTGATTCCTTTGCCCTACTAATACGGCATCGCGCCTCTAAGAATTTGTGTGAGATGTATATAAAAAATTATGTAAACAACTGGTGACAGAGTCTTATGGAGTATGAAGAGCATGAAAAACGTGCCTGGAGTGTTGACTTTTCTCGAACAGAACCATCTATGCTCGTATCTGGTAGTGATGATTGCAAGGTACCTTTAATCAAAACCATGTTGGCCTTTGCCTTTTATGGAAAGTATACCGCTTGTATTCTATGGATTTCTACCAATGGGCACCTTTAAAGTCAATTAACCTATCGTCCTCTGTGCTTGAACCAGGTTAAAGTTTGGTGCACAAGGCAAGAAGCAAGTGTGCTTAATATTGATATGAAAGCAAACATATGTTGTGTCAAGTACAATCCTGGCTCAAGCAACTACATTGCGGTATTTACTTTCATGCCTTCGTCAACTTTGCATCTCGTAGTTCTTCCCTATTCGTGTTTGAGCTACCACATATGATTAGCTTGACCCTATCACACATCTCCAGACGGAGAGACTTAGTTATTTAAGCTTGCTCACTTATTGCAGGTTGGATCAGCTGATCATCACATCCATTATTATGATCTAAGAAACATAAGCCAACCACTTCATGTCTTTAGCGGACACAAGAAAGCAGTTTCCTATGTCAAATTTTTGTCCAACAACGAACTTGCTTCTGCGTCAACAGATAGCACACTACGCTTATGGGATGTCAAAGACAACTTGCCGGTAAAATTTACTGCCCGAGCTAACCTTGCGGATTCTGTAAAAAAAACAAGTCATTGACTATATTATTCAATTACTGTGTGTTTTTCCAGGTTCGAACATTCAGAGGACACACTAACGAGAAGAATTTTGTGGGTCTCACAGTGAACAGCGAGTATCTAGCCTGTGGAAGCGAGACAAACGAAGTATATGTATATCATAAGGTTTACAAATCCGAAATCTCTGCTTCGAACATTTACAAATTCATGATTCTCCCATCTTCAATCTGTGGTTGTTCAAAGTATTTGGCAATGTGATTGATGCGATGCAGGAGATCACGAGACCCGTGACATCGCACAGATTTGGAGCACCAGACATGGACGATGCAGAGGAAGAAGCAGGTTCATACTTCATTAGTGCGGTTTGCTGGAAGAGTGATAGTCCCACGATGCTGACTGCAAATAGTCAAGGAACCATCAAAGTTCTAGTACTCGCTGCGTGATTCTAATAAATATTTCAGAAGATTTACAGCTTCTTGAATCTCAATAAAATGTAAGTTCGGTATCTATTTTATTTAGTGGAAGCTATATATATAGAGAAAGTGAGAACAATTTGTCAAGATTAGAGTTTCATCAGATGGAATGTAACTTTGTATTATGATGCTTGACTTGATCCCCTTAAAAGAATTTGTATCAAAATGTAGATATCTTACGGTTACTTCTCTTCGCTGAGTTTCTTTTGCTAACAGGAAAAAACGTTAGTCATTAGGCTGACGGAAATCAAGGTTAACGCCTAAGACACCTAATCAAGTTTATGCGAATTGTATCATATGAACTGATAATATATACACTTAATGAATACTAAACAGCTTAAACTAACTCATGGAAATGTGATTGTACACATGTTCTTAATTCATGTGCAAAATTTAAACCATCATGTCTTTTGGAACAGAGGGAGTATTGTAATTGTAGTCTTTTAATATTCGGATAAGCAACTCTGTAATGGCATGAAGTCTATGAAATATGAACATGCCAAATATTTCAATGGTTTTATTCATAATAACGTTACATACTTCACTAGCTCATCCCCTTCCACATAAATCACAATTAAATTTAGCAATTTTTTCGTATGGCCAACTTCGGCGTAAATTTAGCAATAATATTTGATTTTATTGTTATCGAATGGCCATCATAAATCCATATTAAAGTATATGCCAAGTTGCCCTACACTATTGTATAATCACGTTAACGTCTTGAGATTAACAAAGACTTTTGAGTAGTACTAGATGACACCCCACATAATACGCGGATTAAATATTTTTATTTTTAGTATAAACATAAGAGTTGTTTATTTCAATCAATAATTCTTCAACAAAAAACATTCTAATTAGTTAAAAAATAAAATTTGTTAAGATATTTTTTATGACCATTCAATTCAGTTTAATTTGACTGAATTTTCACAAATTTGGAAAGACTGTACTATGGTTATATATTGCTAAAATGCTCAATATTTTATTTCATTTTGGTATAATTGTTGTGAATTTAAAATTTTTGAATATAATATCTTAAATATTATTAATATATGATTTTTTTATTGTAAATTTTCTTTGTATTGCTCGAAACATGAAAGTTTGGGATCATATAGATTCTATGGAAACATGTAAAAATCGAAAAAGAAAAAGCTAAAATGTTTATTTACTTTTAACACATTTTTCAATAATTTTTTTTGTTTTAAAATAAATTATTTTAGGAAATCCAAACGCAAAGAGAAATAATTTTAAAATAATGGGTACTAATTTGTTTTATTATATTTATGAAATAAAAGATTTTTCTTATTATTGGAAACATATGGAATAATCCATTGATATGTGTCTTTCCATATTCGATGTCACATTTTTTATATAACATCGTCGAAATATTTTGTAATATTTACTAACTAATTATGAAATATAGAGAGATTCGTTTAGTCAATAATCTGTCGATTAAAAGCATTTTTTATTCTAAAATGATGATATAATATATATATTTATGATCATTTTGAATTATATAAAATTAATGTATTATAATTGATAAAATAAAATTATAAAACTATCGTTAGGATATAAGGGTAAGTAACTATTATTATATTTTTCTTACCTAACGTTATACTCAAAATATTTAAAATTTAAAAATGCGAATGTAAGTATGAATGACATATATAATTACGTATAAAGATTCAAATCATTTTATATTAGTGATAATATGAAGATTTGGTGGCAATATAAGTGAGTTTTTTTTTATATTAGACTATGGATAGTTAGTGATAATATTCAAAAGACTATGTAAAATTTGATTCCTATAATTTTAACCCTAAGAATAATTTATTTCTACAAAAAAGTTTGGGCTAATTATGATACAGATGAGATTTTTTTTTAGGAAATATATAATTACGTTAACGTCTTGAGATTAACAAAGACTTTTTAGTAGTCCATACTAAAGTATGTCTAATTGCATACTCCCTCCGTTTCACGAAGATAGATTTTTTTAGTTTTTTAGTTTGTTTCATGAAGATAGATTTCCATAAAAGATCGTAGTTTTTAAGAAAAAGTTTCAAATACTATTGGTTGAGATGTCTTGAAAACTGTTTATTGTAGAAATCAATGCACTTTTTAAGGATAATAATTGCTTTTCTTAATGTGTGAAAAACTCAAAAAATCTATCTTCGTGAAACGGAGGGAGTATATTTTAATACATAAGCGCTGCACGTCGTTGAGATTAACAAAGACTTTTGACTAAGAGACGTGCAAGGAGCATAGCTTTTGATATGCTCAAATTAAACCTAAGAGCTACTCTCTCAAATTAAGAGATCAATGCAGTACTTAAGATATCGAAATCCACAGGGAATCAATGAAACACAATAGATTTAATGAGTTCAGATTACGCTAAGCAGAATTATGAGAATGCAAGTAAACAAAAGCAATTAAAACGGTTGTGAGAATCAATAGAGAAAAGCGCTAGGCACAGGGAAATCTCAGGTGAATCAGATATGCAAATGATCAATTAGCAATAGGATTTATAAAGCTCAGTTCCTAAACATGAACACGAAAGTAAAACAAACCAGCTTCCGCTGCGAATATTATCTATGAATAAATCCAAGAAAACCAAATTCCTTTGCGAATCCTATGAATCTAAACAAGCATTAGTTTCAGGTTCAATTGCTCACAAAACCCTAAGCCAAATTCCTTTGCGAATAGGAATTTTGCTCATCAAAAACTAGTTCAGGTTATCAATCAAACTGTCGTTTCTATTAATAAACCCTAGATCAGATTCAAGGTAGCTAATCAAGAATCAGCAATAAGAACAAGTTAAGATGAAGAACTTCTAATGATATTAATCCTAAGCAATTATGATCAGATCTAGCAAATCATCAACAACCTTTGAAAATCCCTAAACCTAACAGGGAAACTACTCAGACATATCCAATGATGAAAACATGTTTTTATTAAAAGATATATCAAAGAGTTAAGTAAAATAAAGCATGATTGCTAAACAATGGCCTAAAAATGTATTTATAAAGGTCCCAAACCGACTAGAAAAGAAACGTAAACATCTGGAATTCCTTCGCAAAAACGGAAATCTTCAATTTGGGCTTTTTGGCTCGTCAGACCTGTATGTCGATCGACACAGAATGCCTGTCGATCGACACGATACTCTCTGGAAAATCTTCTTGTCTCGTCAGACCTCCTGTCGATCGACGCAAATCTCTGTCGATCGACGCTGGCTCTGCTGGCAGATTTTGACTTTTTTTGACTCTCCATTCCGCAATGCTCCAAAACTTCCAGTAAACATCTTTTCTGCTCCAATCGGTCTAGTTCCTGTAAAGACTCTAAAAACACATAGAAAACACCAAAAGACTCTAAAACATGGACTTATATCATGGCTGAAAACGGGTAAAAACCATGATATATCAGCTTTGACATTGTAGACCCTATTTTTCTTCTTCTTCTTCTTCTTCTTCTTCTAATCTCAAAAGACTTTGAGTAAAGAGAGACAAATACTTGAAAAGAGCATAGCTTTGAGATTTCAGACCCTACTTTTCTTCTTCTTCTTCTTCTAATCTCAAAAGACTTTTGAGTGAAGAGAGACAAATACTTGAAAAGAGCATATCTTTTAGATTTCAGATTCAACTTTTCTTCTTTTATTTCTTCTTTCAAGTTTGTACTATATGACCATGGATTCTGATGAGGGAGTGTCACTACCATTGTTCCACAAGCATTTGATGGTGCCTTGGAATTATTTGGGGAAAGGTAATTGTTGTGGACGCGTTGAAGCCATCACTGATGGTTACAACTGCGAAAGATGTAATTTTTTCGTCCACAAGAAATGTAGCGAGTTCACCGAATATCTCAAACACCCATCTCACTCCCTTCATACTCTTCAACTAATTCAATATAATTACTTCATTCATAAACTTTGCGATTTATGTGGAAAAAAATCGAGAAGAGTTTCTACCATTGTGGGGTATGTGACTTCGACATACATCTACACTGTGCCAAGTATCCACTTCCAGAGGTTATCGACGTCTCAGAGAAGCATCATCACAAGCTCACCCTTGTCAAGGAGCGATTCAAGTTCAGTTGTGGTGCTAAATGTGGGAAGATTGGTGAGAATGAGTTTGCTTACAAATGTGATGAATTATGTGATTTAGCCTTCTATGTGGACTGCGTATGGCTTCCACCAGAGGTCAAACATTGGTTAGAGGTAAAACACTCCTTACATTATACACCTTCTAAGATTGATGATAAATTATTTTCGTTGTTGTAAGCTTGAAATAGCTTGGAGAATAAGTTAAGTATATTTAGGAGGATCTAAATATATGTGAGTTTTCCTTTTATTAGAAATAGGGTTTTGGAGTATGTTTCCCTATATAAGAAGGTGCTAAGATGTGGCACAACTTATGAGATTATGTGTTAAGGGTTTTGAGTGATTTTCCCTTTGAATAAGAGAGTTATTCTTATTTGAGTTCTACAATTTTACCTCTTGTAACTTTGTAATTACATCTTCTTACACTCTTCTTCTTCTTCTTCTTCCCAGTATACGATGATGGACATTTCAAAATAGATGTACGTTGTGTCAAGTACCCACCACCGGATGTTATTGACAATTCCGAGAGGCATCGCCACAAGCTCACCCTTGTCAAGAAAAGAACCACATTTGAATGCGATGCTAAATGTGGAAAGATTGGTGACCATGAGTTTGCTTACAAATGTCATGAATGTGATTTTTCCTTTCATCTGGACTGTGTATGGAATCAGTTGGAGATCGTCGAACGCCCGTTAGAGGTAAACCACTCTTACCACTACTTGCATCCTCTTACGCACCTCACAAGTCAACCACCTGAGTATTCTGATGGAAAATGTTGTCTTTGTGGAAGAAAAGTTGATAAACAATTTTATCATTGTTCTTCATGTAACTTCAACTTGGACATGCGTTGCGTTTTACACCCACCTCCACAATCTCTTTTGGATTTGAAAGTTCATGATCACCAACTCACCCTTCTCCCAAGACATCGTTCTTTTACGTGTGATGCTTGCGGGTTAAGTGGAGATCGCAGCCCTTACATATGTTTTCAATGTGGTTTCATGATCCATCAAGACTGCCTTACCCTTCCACGCGTCATAAACATCAATCGGCATGATCACCGTGTTTCTCGCACTTCCGTTCTTGGTGTTGTGAATTCTGTATGTGGAGTTTGTCGGGAGAAGGTGGATTGGACTTGTGGGGGTTATTCGTGTCAGAGGTGTCCTGACTATGTCGTTCATTCGAAATGTGCTACTAGATGGGATGTTTGGAACGGGAAAGAACTCGAAGGGGTGCATGAAGAAATTGAAGATATCGAACCATATGTGGTCATAGATGACAACACATTTCAACATTTTAGCGACAAAGAGCATTACCTTAGGCTCAACGTTGATGGTCTTCTTTGTGACGAAAATCAACGTTGCAACGCATGCACTCATCCCATATGTCTCCAGTCCTTTTATAGCTGTTTGGATTGTGATTTCATTCTTCACCAAAACTGCGCTGAGTCTCCTAAAAAGATATGGCATGTGACACACAATGACCGGCTTACTTTAGTTACAAGCAAAGGTGATTGTTTTCAGTGTAATGCTTGTGGTGAAAGTTCCAATGGTTTTGTGTACAAACATCGGAATAAGGAATTAGATGTCCTCTGCGGTTCAATTTCTGAGCCATTTGTCCATCCAAGTCATCCCCATCATCCCTTATATTTCATTCCACGAGACAAAGGTGAAATCTGCAGTGGTTGCAACGATGAGAACTTATATTATGTGCTCAGGTGCAAAGATGGTTGTGAATTTGCCTTATGCTTCAAGTGCATCACTTTACCACAAGTGGTAAAGCATAGAGTTGATGATCATCCTCTCTCACTACGCTATGGCGACAAAGAGACAAGTGGTAAGTGTTGGTGTGAAATTTGTGAGAAAGAAGCCAGTTTAGAGAAATGGTTCTACACGAGTAAAGATCATCAGGCAAGTTTGCATATAGAGTGTGTGCTCGGAATATTTACAGGGTTCATGCCAAGAAGCATAATAGAGTATTGGACTGCTTCATTTGAGGTAGTGCTCAACAATAGTGTGACTCGTCCATCTTGCAGGATGTGTAGGTTGCGTTGCATATACCCGATCATCTTGAAAATGCTTGGAACCTCAGATACATACTTTTGCTGTTTCAGATGTGTACGAAGAGATAATCCGTAACGTCAATTTCAAAGACACCCTTATGTTTCCTGGAGTTTTTTTTTCTTTTTCTTTTTTCTTACGTATTACAAAGTATAATAAGCAGAAGAGTTTACAAGGTTAATTTTTTTGTGTTTTGAATAATTTCAATAGCGAGGTGTGTAAGAGTAAAATCTCAGAGAGTATGGAACTTGATAATGTTGTTGTTGTTGATGGTTTTGTCCGAAATTCATGTAACTTTGTATTCCATTTCTATTGTATTGATCCCACATCATTTGTTCTTCCTTTAGTAATCTTTGTTTTATCTCCATATCATTCATTTGCACCTCTAGAGATGCCGCAAACGGGTCCAAACTCACCCGATTTTTGCTTCCGATTCCGTTTCCATTAGCCTTTGGTGGCGGTGCCGACAGTGCCAACATTAAGGCTGCTGGTGTTGCTTCTGCGTCAACAGATAGCACACTACGCTTATGGGATGTCAAAGACAACTTGCCGGTAAAATTTACTACCCGAGCTAACCTTGCGGATTTTGTAAAAAAAAAAACAAGTCATTGACTATATTATTCAATTACTGTGTGTTTTTCCAGGTTCGAACATTCAGAGGACACACTAACGAGAAGAATTTTGTGGGTCTCACAGTGAACAGCGAGTATCTAGCCTGTGGAAGCGAGACAAACGAAGTATATGTATATCATAAGGTTTACAAATCCGAAATCTCTGCTTTAAACATTTACAAATTCATGATTCTCCCATCTTCAATCTGTGGTTGCTCAAAGTATTTGGCAATGTGATTGATGCGATGCAGGAGATCACGAGACCCGTGACATCGCACAGATTTGGAGCACCAGACATGGACGATGCAGAGGAAGAAGCGGGTTCATACTTCATTAGTGCGGTTTACTGGAAGAGTGATAGTCCCACGATGCTGACTGCGAATAGCCAAGGAACCATCAAAGTTCTAGTACTCGCTGCGTGATTCTAATAAATATTTCAGAAGATTTATAGCTTCTTGAATCTCAATAAAAACAGTAAGTTCGGTATCTATTTTATTTAGTGGGAGCTTATAAATAGAGAGTGAGAACAATTTGTCAAGATTAGAGTTTCATCACTTGGAATGTAACTTTGTATTATGATGCTTGACTTGATCCCCTTGAGAAGAATTTGTATCGAAATGTAGATATCTTACGAATACTTCTTTTCACTGAGTTTCTTTTGCTAATAGGAAAAAACGTTAGTCATTAAGCTGACGGAAATATAGGGAACGCCTAATCAAGTTTATGCGAATTGTATCATATATCATTGGATAAACTAAACCATATAAAATAAATAGTCATGAATGTGATTGTGTGTACAGGTTCTCATAAAATGGTCGTATTAATTAATATTGTAATAGTAACCTTTTATATTTGGAACAGCATAATTGCCTCTTAACTTAATTAATACTCTCATAAAATGGTCGTATTAATTAATATTGTAATAGTAACCTTTTATAACCTTTTATATTTGGAACAGCATTTCTTTTTTCGGAAAAAGGCATGAAGTCTATGAATATATGCCAAACATTTTAATGTATTTATTGATACTAATCTCTAACCTCATTCCATATCCCACTCCAAACTCTAATTTAGAGTAAAATCTTCTCCACTCCAATTCCAAAATAAAATAAATCCTTTTTTTAAATGAATGTTAAAATTTAGTTAAACAAAAAAGAAAATTTTTACAATGACGGTAACATGATTTTTGAAACAGCATAATTGCCTCTTAACTTAATAGAGAAAGAAACGATCATAATCCGATGCAAAGTGATTATGGAGATCTCGTCGCGATCCATTTTTTCCTTCAAATATGGAGTAAATACATTTTTCACTCCATTTTGGAGTTGAACTTTAAAATTTATGAAATGGTCCTTCTATGAGTTAATAAAAAAATGGTCTTTCAAATTTTAAATGATTCATATTAAGAGATAAATAATTATTTTGGTGATGATTTTTATTTTATTTAATATTTTCTTTAACTAAAAATTTAGGACTTTATTAAATCACAAAAATTTGCAACAATATAGTTATGTCATATATAGAGTCGGTCTTGAGGGCAAGCCACACAAGCACGTGGTTGTGGCCCTAAATATATTATTAAAATTTTGGCCCCATATTTTGAATGATTCATTAGGACAGTTAGTTCTAAGCCATGATTAGTGATTGAGAGGTGAGAAGATCGATTAACCCATATTAACTCCATTTTCTGATTTTTTTTTTTTTTTATCAATAGGCAGATAAATATCTTTTGCTTGTGGCCCTGCCATATAATATAATAATATGTGAGATTATAGTGTATGGGTAAGTTTTTTTTTTTTTTAGAAATGTATGTTTGTGTAAGTTAATATTTGTCATCAAGACTTTGATTCATAAAAGATACATACTCTAAAACTAATATGTACATTTTGGAGTGATTCTAATTTAAAATGAAATATTGAGTAATACATCGAAAATGCTCAAACGTTACATATTTCACTAGATCATCCTAGGTAGTCATGAAAATTAGGTGGCTTAAGAAAACAATTGCTATTTACGACTTTTTATAATTCCCTAAGTTACAAGTCTGACTTTGTAGAAAATTATATATAAACAAAAAAAAGAAGTCAAAACCTCCTTCGAAAAAAGGAAACAACGACTTTTTCTTAAGGGGACATATAACAAATTAATGTGTTTCTTCCCGTTAGGCAACCATATCTATCAACTATACGACTTAAAAAAATCTCGCTTAAGGTTTCATCATACACAATTTTTGTTACTTGATTGTATTTCTAATTTAGTTTGTAAAAATATTTCTTCTGCATTCTTTGCTTATGTATAACTTATAAATGCGTATAATATGCATCTAATCAAATCAAAACTGCAACTTAACTTTTGTTTTTCAACAAATAAACTACAACCTTTTATTATGGTAATTATTCAAGAGAAATCTATAACGGAATTGGCATGGTCATATGAAAATGAAATGTGGATAAGAGGGTATATGTAAACTTTGAATATATGTTGGTAACTACTTGAATTTATATAATTAACTTGTTTTGTGACCAAAAAATATATATATATATATATATATATAATTAACTTGTTTTAACTTTTAAGACGGCATATTTCCAAAAGTAATAGTTGCATTCTTATTTATTTAGATTATTTTTAGATAGTCAGAGATTTAGATTCTTCGTTGTTATGGTAAAAGTATATCGTTTCACGTTAGCCTCATTTTTTTCAAGTTCACATCGTATTTTAATACATACATAGGTGGAGTCACGCAAGCGTATTCCTATGAAATCTAAATAAGATGTATTCTTTATTTTTTTCGTCACTAATCTGAACGTCATATATATAGTTACATATACGTACAACATTTAACTATTAATATACTATTAGAGGAGTTTTTTTTTTTTTCATCTGAAAGATTTATATTGATGCTATCGATAACTGGATTACAAAGAGAAATTTCAAAGCGGAGAGATTACAAAGCAGAGTCCAAACAAGGGGAGCAGAGTCCAAACATGAGAGCATATTACATTATCGAAAACGCAATCATCGATCAATCAACGAAAATAGATAAATTAAAGCTAAATCTCAAGACAGAACTAAAACATAGATTGAACAAAAGAAACCAATGGACATTACACAACATTGCATCTTCTCAAAACTCATGTACAACTACTAGAGGAGTTAAAACAAAAGCTAATAATACCACTATTTATTTTAGGGAAGTTTACTCAAATAACCTTGGAAAGTTGGTTTTGCACTAAACAGACCTTCTCCTCAAAAAGTTGTGTTTTCGAGAATTTTTGCTCGTTTTACCCTTATTTGCCTTGATAACAAAAAACGTATTTACGAAACTGCCATTAATGAATCGGCGGGAAAAGTTTCCGCCAAGGAAAATAAGTCTACCATTCTGTGATGGTAGACTTATTTACGACCGGTAGACTTATTTTTTGAGCGATAGACTTATTTTTTGAGCGGTAGATTTATATATGAACGGTAGATTTATTTGTCCCCTTGATGGTAGAGTTGTTTCCGAATGGTAGACTTATTAGAGTGATTGGTAGATTTAATATTTTCAGTGATAAATTTATTTTGGAGCGGTAGACTTATTTTGTGATTGGTAGATTTATTTCCGAAGATTGATAGATTTATTTCTTTTAACGATAGAGTTAAATTTCCGTTATAGATTTGTTTTGCGACTGGTAGACTTATTTATAGTGGTGATAGATTTATTACTAGTTGACTGTAGTGATAGACTTATTTTAGTGGTGATAGATTTATACTAATTGGTAGATTTAATATTTTTGACGATAGACTTATTGAATCTTTTTCTGTTTTACTGTAACGATTTCTCGAAAAATATTGGTAGACTTAATTTTTCTGTTTACCTTATGGTAGATTTGTTTTTCGGATGGTAGACTTATTATCCGGAGGTGGTTGTCATATAGTTGTGGTAGACTTATTATCCGACGATGGTTGTTCATATAGTTGTGGTAGACTTGTTATCCGACGATGGTTGTTCATATAGTTGTGATAGACTTGTTTGGTGACCTAGTTTCATATAGTTGTGGTACACTTGTTTGCTGACCTAGTTTCATATAGTTGTGATAGACTTGTTTGGTCACATAGTTTCATATAGTTGTGGTAGACTTGTTTGCTGACCTAGTTTCATATAGTTGTGATAGACTTGTTTGCTGACCTAGGTTCATATAGTTGTGATAGACTTGTTTTCTGACATAGGTTCATATAGTTGTGGTAGACTTATTATCCGGAGATGTTTTCTGACATAGGTTCATATAGTTGTGATAGACTTGTTTTCTGACATAGGTTCATATAGTTGTTGTAGATTTGTTATTTGACTTAGCTTCTTTAAACATTATTGTGGTTGACTTGTTATCTGATTTAGGTTCTTTAAACAATGTGGCGGTAGACTTATTATTTGACTTAGGTTCTTTGAATAATGTTGTGGTAGACTTATTATCTGACTTAGGTTCTTTAAATAATGTTGTAGTAGACTTATTATCTGACTCATGGATAAAAAGTGCATTGGAGACTGAGATGGAATGATACCAGCCAAGGAAAGAACACAAGTGTTCTAATTGTTGTCAATACGATCATAATCATACCACTAGTGAAGCTTAAATATATGTCTATTATTATGTGTGCCTTTTCAATTTTAACTTGTTTTCCTGTTTTAATGTTATAATAATTGATGTTAAAGGCATTTGGAAACAGATTATATAGCGAGCAAATTTCTAGAGTACATAAATTCTGTCAATTCATTACATTGAACAGAGAATAAATCTACCATCAAAGAAAAAAAAATCTACCATCAAAGAAAAATAAATCTACCATACCATTGAACAGAGAATAAATCTACCATCAAACATAATAAATTTGTAAGTTATCCACAACCTCTGCCTCTTTCGCCACCACTTCTGAAGCCTCCATGTCCACCAAATGAACCACCATCAGCGGCGGTTCCTTGAATCGGAGTATCGTCTGATCTAGTGTGGTAAATCTACCATCAAATAAAAATAAATCTATCATGCCATCAAACTAAAATAAATCTACCATGACAGAACAAATTTTCTACCAAATTAAACTACCACAACCGCCAAATTAAACTACCTCCGCTTCTTTCGCCACCACCTCCGAAACCTCCACGTCCACCAGAATAAATCTACCAGCAAAGAAAAACAAATCTCCATCAAACTAAAATAAATCTACCATCAAATAAAAATAAACCTATCAACACTTAAGACTTTTGCTCACAGGCGATTCAATTCTACGATGTTCAAGACCGGTTTGGTTTCGACCCAGAAGAACCGCCGTTAAACCTCAAGTTTCTCCGCCACCAGCTCTGAAACCTCCATGTTCACCAATAACATAACAATAAGTATACCATAACATAAGAATAAGTCTACCGTAACATAATAACAAGTCTACCATAACATAAGAATAAGTCTACCGTAACATAATAACAAGTCTACCATAACATAAGAATAAGTCTACCGTAACATAATAACAAGTCTACCATAACATAAGAATAAGTCTACCGTAACATAATAACAAGTCTATCGTAACATAATAATAAGTCTATCATCAAATGCCAACAAGTCTATCATCAAATACCAACAAGTCTATCATCAAATGCAAACAAGTCTATCATCAAATGCAAATAATACTACCAAATTAAACTACCACCACCGCTGAATCCAACATATCCATGACCTCTGCTTCTTTCACCACCACCTCTGAAATCTCCATGTCGTTAAACCTCAAGTCTCTCCGCCGCCGCCTCCGCCGCAACAATCGCAAAATCTTCAATTCAACAAAAAAGCTTCAATGTCGAATAAAAGAGAAACGAAGGGAAGAAAAGAAGAAACAAAGAGAAGAGAAGTTGAGAGAAGCCCGAAACTTACCTTTGGAGTCGCCGGAGACGAGGAAATCGCCGGAGAAGATGAAGCCCGAAGCTTCGAAGTGACAAATTGTTCGGATCCAACCCGAGAGAAACCGCTTCCGACAAAGCTTCACCGAGCGGCTCCTCCGTCTTGTACCTCGGAGACGTATCAAAAAGGCGATAACCAAGCTTAATCGCCTCAATCACCGTCGCTTTTCTTTGCCTCCTCCTCCTTTTCTTTCCCGTCGAAATAAAAAAAAAAAAGGAAAACAGTTTTAGTTGGGAGAAAGGAAAACCTAATTTTTTTTTTCAATGGTATTTCTGTAATAAAAAGTTTCACATAAGGTTTAAAAAACTTTTCACATAGTCTCATCTCTACAAGGTTATTTGAGTTATTAGTGAACTTTCCAAGGTTATTTGAGTTATTCTTTCTTTATTTTATCCTTACGAGCACGAGTCATATGAATTTTTAAACTTTAAATGCACATAATCCGAGACTAAACGGTAATGTATGACTCGGAGCCAACACTTTCACTAAGACTTTTTTTGTTATGGTATATCAATCATATAGTCGTATTATACACTCGAGTTTTTAATTTAAATTTGTGCGTTAGGGTTTTCAATTTTCGATCCCACAAAACAGTCTGTTTTGTTAAAATTTATAAAAAATATATATATAGCGAAGAGTTTTTAGGACACACCTGATTTTTTTAATGGTCCTTCATTGTATATAAACTCAAATTATTAGCTAATTAAAACATAAAACAACAACTAAATTTATATGCGAATATCCATTGGCAAAAGTTTTATGAAGATTTGAATATATTAAGCACATCAATGTTCATTAGTTAAGACTTAAGAACCATCAAAATAAATAATTGGCACTAGACCCTAATAATCAACCATGATGGTGGGCTTCATAATTACAAACTCATCTCTCATTTAACGGCTCTAGTTAATTTAAGTAAGGTGCGATTAGTTTATTCTATGACTGAAACTATTTTTTCTTATGAACAACATTTATTATAGATTTATTGGTTTGAATCTAGGTGATAATAAAAATATGATACTAATACAGACTAGAGGCGGAATTATGATCCAAGGTCCGAAATCAGATCTGGAATTCGTTCTCATCCACTCGGATAAGACTTAATGCGTATGATAACACAAATATGATACTAATACACACTAGGGATTCATAACTTGGTTCATGGGTATCGATTTATTTTATATAACAATTAACGTAAAAACCTATGTATCTAACACAAAATTGGTTCCTCGAGCCTTCAGAAAATATAAAACAATTTCATATTTTTGTAAATTTAGCAAACTAGTGCGACATTATTAGAGACTTAATTAGAGTTAAGCTCAACCTTCGCAAAGAAAAAAAACGATGGGTTAGATTGGTAGCAATTTTTGTAATCTTACGACCACTTTTTAATTTGTAACGTTTTAGATTGTATCAATTACGAAAGCGGTACCAAAAACGTTACACTCAGCTTACCGTTCTAGCTTACAACTTTGCACTATGCTTACAGCTTACCGCTCCAGCTTACATCGTATCGCTCCAGCTTACAGCAAGTTACCAATCGGACTTGATACCTTCTCGAGTAATTATGAAATACATTTTGGTGGCTCTACGTGGAATATTTGACCACTTGCGTGTTTTAAATAATTGCTTCACTTTCTTTATATATTAAGTTTTTTCCTTATTAGTAAGATTAGATCGATTCCCATCCGCACGAGTAGTTTTCACTTTGTGCTGAGGACAGTCAGCAGTTAATAAATAGGAAAGTATTTCATAAATAACTTTGGGCAGGAGAATATAATTTGGTTTATATAATCGAAAGATTTCATATAGAAAACTAAATAAATCCTTAGAAATCTAAAAGAGTTTGAATATTTTTATGGGTCGATTACAAATATGCCACACATGACAAAATTTTGATCAAACATGTCATTGTTCACAAAATCATTACGAGCGTGCCATTTTTTAGTTGGAAAAAGATAAAATGTCTATTTCTCCCCTTTCTCTCTCATTGATCAAGATCTGAATTTTTTTTTTTTTTTCTTTTTGTTTCTCTCCGAAATCTCTTTTTTTTTTGTCAAACGATTTATATTTGCTTAAGCTCCAACACAGGAGGATTGTTTACATAGCAAGATAACAGAGAAAGCAAAGCAAGTACATTCACTTCTACATACAGCAAACAAAACATACAAACCAGAGATAAGAGCAGTCATTATACTAAGGCGGCTAACATTGAGGAGAGGTCCTCGAATCTCGACAACACGTGTCCATAGTAGAGGAATGACGTCGTTGGATATTGAGAACACAACCGGTTCTCTAACACCCGAGGTTAGAACTGCAGCTAGTGCGACATTAACCCTATTGAAATCAGCTACACTAGACAGTGTTGAGCCTTTAAAATCTACAGGGAGAGGATCCACTCTATCACATTCTTTCAATCCAAAGTCTAACCGCGCAACACAAAGCCAACGGTGTGAATTTGGTCTGAAATAAGTGGCGATAAGCATGACTAGAAGCATCTTGCAAGAGACACTTCTACAATTCAACAGGTAAATGTAACCTACTCTCAACAAATTAGAATTTGGTTTGAGCCAAAAAGAGTAAGAGAACAAGCTACGGTTTGTCGGGCTGCGATGGGGATAATAGCTACGGGACACAGACTTAAGAAATATATATGGTGCTAGACCCAAAGAAAAGGCATACTCAACCAAAACTAAGTTTGAAAGAGAGTATGGACTTAAACCCGATACTAAAGCCAACATAGAAACATACACATCCACAAGTAAGATTAGTGGAGAGTATGAACTTTGCTTCGGTAACACATCTATAACGGTTTGAAACACATCCAAAAGTAAGGTTATTGGAGAGTAGAAACATTTATGAGAACGCACCCGAGGAAGACTGAGATTCACCGAATGTTGATATGAAGTGCTAAGAATGAGAATTTTGAGAATTTTCCTCTCCAAGCTCGATGTGGAGGGAAGAGCTTTTAACGAGCTTTGTAAAGTCAAGTCGAGCTCGACAATGACGTCACTACAATCAATCACATATTGCTTATCATAGGTGACTTGCAGAACGAGGAGAGGCAGGAGCAGCACACTTCGAGTGCTAATCGGTGAGATTCGAGATATGGTGCCGTTCAGATCTATAGAAGTAACCGGAGAGGACAAACGAAGTAGGGTCTTGAGGACGAGAAACGAACCAGAATCTGTCGAGGGTAGATCCGGAGGGTCTGGCAGCTCTGGTGGGAGCGGAGGCCTTGGCTGCGTCGCAGTGATCATCGCATGTCGAGAGAGAACCAGTAATGACATATCGTACGAAGAACCCAGGAGCATATGTAAGGGCTCGATCATACACGCCATAGAGAGAGGAAGTGGGATCGGATGAGATCTCACCAACGCAGATCTACCACCGGAGAACATCGGGAGAGTTTATAATGTCCCAAGAACAACGATTTGACCTAATCAGAAGGTTTCCATGCCGGTGAAGGTGACCAGAGATGGAGAAACGAGCAGAATTGAAGTCGACGGCCGTCTCAAAGTTAGTGCGTGGGAGACAACGCGGCTAGGTCTTTTCTCTCTTACTTTCTAGTACATTTCCGAAATCTCTCTTTCTCTCTCTTTTCCTACAAATCAACACTGTTCACAAAATCATTACAAGCGTGCCATTTTTTAGTTGAAAAAAAGATAAAACTGTTTATTTCTCCTCCTTTCTCTCTCATTGATTAAGATCTGAATTTTTTTTTGGGCTTTTGTTTTTCTCTCTAAAATCTCTCTCTCTCTCTCTCTCTCTCTCTCTCTCTCTCTCTCTCTCTCTCTCTCTCTCTCTCTCTCTCTCTCTCTTCCACTCTCTTTTTCTACAAACCAACACTGTTCACAAAATCATTACGAGCGTGCCACTTTTTAGTTGAAAAAATACAAAATTGTCTATTTCTCCCTCTTTCTCTCTCATTGATCAAGACTTGAATTATTTTTTATTTTATTTTTGTTTCTCTCTCGTATACTCTCTAAAATCTCTCTTTCTCTCTCTTTCTCTACAAATCAAAACTAGATTTGATTTTTAAATTATCTTTCTCTCTCAAACTAGACCTGTGTTGAATCCATGAAAAGAAATTAGAAGAAGAAGGAAAAAGGAAGAAGGAAGAAGAACAAATTTGAAGAAGAAGAAGAAGAAGAAGAATCTTTATTTCTCTTTCTCTCTCTTTCTCTCGAATCTAGTTTTTGACTCTTTACAATCTGAGTTTTTTACTTGATTTTAGTTACACATCTGAGTTTTTTTCTTGATTTGAGTAACAAATATAAGGTTTTTATTCGATTTTGATTGTCGATCTGAATTTTTTGGTAGATTTTGGTTACACATCTGAGTTTTGCTTATTTTTGGGTTAGATTTTTTTTTATGTTCTTCTTACTAATTTAGGGTTTTTACTTTTTGCGTTTTTATAATATTTTTTAACAGTTTTTTAAGAATTTTGTATATATCATCAAAAAACTGAACAGTTAATAATTTATAAAGTTTTTAAAAGGTTTTTTTAATTGTTTATAAGGTTTTATAAATTTTTTTAAGAGTAAACAAATCCTTTTAAAAATCTTATAAAACTGTTTAAAAAAATTATAATTTTTTTGAAAAATTTTTATGACGACGAAATCAATATAGAGAAGGAGGAAAAAAGGTGAGATTTTGTTCACAGGGAAGAAGAAAAGTTTAGAGAAAGAGAGATGAGAGAAATCATGTTTAGGTTCAAAGAGAAAAAAAAGATTTCACTTTGTAATATGAGTAATCTGGGGATATTTTTTAAAAAATAGCACGTTTGTAAAGATTTTCAAACAACGGCATATTTAAAAAGTGACATGTTTAAAATGCAATATAATATAACTAACCATGACTAAAATCACGAGAGTCGAATTAGAGCATAGATCCATACAGTGATGAATCACCATCCATTATATCAAAATGAGTTGAATAAGTATACAATTTTTTTAATGTCGAACCACACTTTTTGCCGAAAAATATATATTCTAATATATTCGTTAAAAATATATATATATTCTAATATATAATCATTGAAGTATTCCAAAATCAAATAAAACTTGCAAATATTTTTGTACCAAAATTATATGTTCGTAATGATATATGTAAACAACCTTTCACTAGTAAATATATTCGAATACTTAGTAATTTACCATCGTTTCACATGGTGTGCGACAAAGAATATATATATTTCGACATAGAATATATTTTATGCGATTTTATTTTTAAATTTGCCCTTTTAGTTTGAAGAGAGGTTGGAATGATTGGATCGGCTTCTCTTCTCCTCTTCTCCTCTTCTTCCACGGTGACCAACTTGAGAACCAAAAATAATTGGACAGGTATAGGGAATCTTTTGTCTTAAAATTCCCACTTACTAATGTTAAATCACTAAGTGTTCAAAAAAAAAAAAAACAATCACTAAGTGGAACAATAATTTTAAAAAATCAATAATAATATTCCCTTACTGAAAACTTTTTTCATTTGACCAATTTAATCCTGAAAATAGTAATTTCTAATTATGTGTACATTCTGTCACTACAAAAAAATTTGCGTTGTGTGTCATTTATTTTATTACTTTATATCAGTTTTCGATTGATACAACTAAAATTACATCAGTAATATGAGTGACTCTAAAAATGGTGACTCTAATATTTTGTATCAATAAAAAATAAGAAAGACCGACTCAAATATTATCATCATTTCTTATAATCGATGTTAATATGTGTCACTTACGAAAAATAAAATTAAATCTTACATCAATTAATATAAATGATGTTAAATATTTGTTATGGATATAATGAATTTAAGATAAATTTAATTTAACAATAATTAAATTTAACACAAATTTTAAATATTTCGTTTTAGACAAATTTAATTTTAATACTCCCTCCGTTCCAAAATATAAGTTATTTTGGGTGTTTATTTTTGTTTCAAAATATAAGTTGTTTTGAAATCCCTAGGTACTTTTCATCTTTATTGAATACTGTGTGACCAATAATATTTTGTAGTCTTTTTAGGTTTGATTAAATTATATTTATTATGTATATTAAATAATATTTTTTATAAGAAAAAGTAGTTTCTTAAACACTATGTTTTTAGCCAAAAATACTTACATATTGAAACGGAGGGAGTACTAATTTGCTAATCAATATTATTTTAATAGCAAAACAATCATATTGACAATAGATACTTAAGTGCTAATATATATATATAAAAATATTTTCTCTTTCACTTTTCCACTAGTTACGATGTGGGACAATGTAAAACAAGATTAGTTGCGTCAGTTTTTATTGATACAAGTTTTGTATCATTTTCTAAAAGATGTTAACCACAATTAGTAATTATATCAATTATTTAACTCATGTAAATCTATATTTTAATATCAATTGTATTAAAGTGATGTAAACTAATATAGATTTGTATCAATTTTACTAAACTGAAACAAATTTAGTTAACAACAACACCAATTATCATAATTGATGCCAAACTATATATTTTAAATTATTTAGTAATTAGTAATTCGAAATAATATCACTTAGTTTTGTGATACTATTTAATTGATGTAACTTAACCTTTTTTTGTAGTATGTTTATCACTATCCTAGTTGTTTCCCAATAAGTATAGCTCGACACTAGCTTTCTATGTATGAATTCCTTTTCTTTTTTTATGTTAGGGAGATTCATAAAATCCTATTTAAACTGATTTCGCAAGTAGTAATTCGGCTTTTAGCACCTCATGGCTCATGGTGATCAAGATAAATAATTACAAGGTTTTATCAATTGATGGTGATCAAAATAAATTATTACAAGGTTTTAACAAATTGATAGCAAACCAATTGTTAAAACGTAGTAAATATATGTCGTTAAAGCATCTAAACACTCCAATAATTGTAGTATTAGAAGAACTTAAATTGTTTGAATTGTTGATATATATTGTGATATATAGCTACTATTACGTACTCAAGTAACGACATGGTGTTAACAACATTACAACAAGTTATTTAAGCATATCTACATAAGAATATATAGAAACTCACTTTACCCTTGATTAAACTGTTCATGTAATCTCTAGAGTGTAAGACCATCTTCATCCATGTGTCTTACCAAGGATCTTGTGTCTTAAAAAGATGAAAAATAAATAAAAGAGAAGAGAGAGAATGAAGAAAAGTTCTTAAACAAAAACTTTAAGATCTTGTGTCTTGTTAAATGGTGTGTTGTGATTAGGTGAATGTATTTTTAATGAATTAAAATTTAAATAAAAAATTAAATAATATTAAAATTACTAAGTTAGATTTTTTAAGATCTTTATGGATGGAGATGCTCTATCCATAAAGATCTAAGAAGTCCATAATTTACATTTTTTAAAAGGAAAAGAAAAAAGTACAAACCGAACAGAAGGAATTCAGATATTAGTTAAGAACAAAGAAAACAAATGTGAGGTTCACATAGAGAAGAGAAAAATGTGGAATATAACAAATTATATTGCAAATATCTAATTGCATGACTATAAGTTTATCGAAGCAATAGCTAAATTAAATGTTAAATACGTAAACTTTATATTGACACAAAATTAATTATAACAAAAATAGTGAATTAAAAAGAATTAGGGATGTTTAGCGAAAAAAAAAGAAAATAATTAGGGTTTAACTGTACACTCTTATGGTACGTGGAGCCTAGCTAAGCTCGGGCCCCAATAACTTTCCCAAACTTGAAGCATATTCCACAGAATGTGCCTTTTCAAATTTCCCATTAGTTATTTTATTCATTTTCTGTTTTCTTTTTTCAAGAAAGAAACAAAGAAAAAGAAACCAAAGGAACTAGTCGTAGAATATATAATCATCTATAAATTATAGTACAATTTTTGTTTTTGATCAACTAAATTGTACAATTTTTGTCGAAAAAAAAAATTGGACAATTTTTAAGTTTGTAAATCTAAAGAAAAATAAATTGAAATAATTGGGTCTTTTAACACTTTTTACAAAAACCCTATGCTTTTCTAACACTTATGAATTTTCTTGCTGGACTTTACACTTTTCGTAAGCAAATTGACCATTTTGCCCCGCACGTGCCTCTGTAACGAGCAGCATCATTCGTTTCTGCATGTACGCGACGGTTCCAGAACTGGGTACATGTTTATGTATGTATATATGTACGTGCATGTGTATGTGTACGTGTATATATATGTTAATGTGTCTACATATGTTTTACGTGTATGTGTATGTGTATGTGTATGTGTACACATTTTTAGACCTATGATGTGTGTACATATGTTTTATATGTGTACGTATATATGTGTATGTGTATGTGTATGTGTGTACATATGTTTTGAGTGTGTACGTGTATGTATATGTGTACATGTATGCGAATGTGTGTACATATATTCTATATGTATATGTATATGTGTATATGTATGTGCATATGTATGTGTATATATATATTATATGTGTACGTGTATATGTATGTGTATGTGTCTTCATATGTTTTACATGCACGTGTATATATGTATGTGTACATATTTTTAGACCTATGATATGTGTACATATTTTTATATGTGTACGTATACGTGTTGTATGTGTATGTGTGTACATATGTTTTCAGTGTGTACATGTATGTATATGTGTACATGTATACGAATGTGTGTACGTATATTCTATGTGTATGTGTATATGTGTGTACATATGTTATATATCTAAGTATGTGTGTATATATGTTTCATATGTGTACGTGTATATGTATGTATACATATGCTTTACGTATACGTATATGTGTATATGAGTAGATATGTTTTATATCTATGTATGTGTGTACATATGTTATATGTGTACGTATATGTGTATGTTTATGTGTGTGTACTTATGTTTTCAATGTATGTGTATGTGTATGGAAATATGTTATATGTGTACGTATATGTGTATCTGTGTACACAATGTTGACCCATCCACGCGCGTGGAAACGAGGGGCAAAATCATCAACAATTGTTCAAGAAGTATTATAATTAATGACACCAGTTTCATGGAAGTGTTATATTCCCATGTACATATTTACAAAATGTCATTATAGCAATTTCGCCCAAACAACTTTATATCTTCATCAACACGAGAACACTGACTATAATTGTTTAGTTTTATTTTTAAATTGGAGAAATCGCATAAAAAATCTTCAAAATGGCAACCACTAACACTTTAAACCTTTAAAGATTTTCACTTACACTTTAAACTTTTAAAGTGACAATGTTCACACAAAAAACCTCCAACATGGCTTTTAACTTTGCGCCGTCATAAATTTAACGGAACAGTTAACTCAGGTTAATAACAAATTTATATCTTCATTAACACGAGAAGACTGACTATAATTGTTTTGTTTTATTTTTAAATTAGCTTACTAGGGTCGAATTCAAATGGTAAACAACATAAAATTCTCTAGTTAGTAGTATATCTCTATATATATATTCACAGCTTTTGGCGTGATTATTGTGATTTGTATAGATTGTAGAAGACAATAACGTGCCGTGGATGACACAATGACTAAAGATTAGTTATAAGTTCTCGGCTATCAAAACATTATTGTTTTCGTCCGTTATATATGAGTCATTGACCATACGATTATTGATTTAATGTTAAACATGGAACTCTAAATCATGGAAATGTGGAACAGTGGAAGAGCATGAACCCTAAAATAATTTTAGAATGTGTACATTAGTTTGGAACGAGTCTGATTTTGAAAAATTTAAAGTCTAAAATATAGACATGATCCGGTCCTAATAGATTAGAACTGACCTAGATACGTCCGCGAACTATTCATCTACCACATCTTTATTTATTCTTTGTTATTTCTATCCACAACATGACCAAGAGTCTAAATTAGTATATGGGATGTAAAATATTGTACTTCAAAATATAAGATGTTTTTGAGAATTTTTTTTGTTTGTTTATAAGATGTTATCACTTTTCAATGTAACATTAATTAAATTTTTATTGGTTTTTACTTTTTAAATTATAGGGAAATTACATATATGTCTCCCTTAAAAATTTGTTGCAAACATGCCACCTGGATTTATTTTCATCTCAAAATTTGGGGTTTGTTTCGTTTTGGTTGATTTGGTTCTTAAGTTTGATAAAAAAAAAATTTGGGTTGGTTTGTAAAGCAGATTATAAAAGCTTTTAAAATAAATTACAACCCTTATAATCTATTTTAAAAACTCTTATAATCTGCTTTAAAAACCTTATCATCTGTTTTAAAAAGGGAAAATTACAAAAATGCCACTTTTGATATGTCACTTTACAAATATGCCACTGTTTGATTATTTTCTTACCAACATGTCATTTATAAATCCTTTTAAAAATCTTATATCTCACAATTCTCAATTTAAATTCCTAACAAACCTTAAACCTAATAAACTAAACCATAATATAACATAGTTTACCCAGCCATAAATGATTTTAAAATTTGGAAAAAGTGATAGTGCCATTTTTGAAAAGTGACATGTCAAAAGTGGTATTTCTTGAAATTTCTCTTTTAGAAACCTATTATAAAGTTTTTAAAACATATTATAAGGTTTTTCAAAGTATTATAAGATTTTTTAAACCTTTTAAAAACCTTAAAATTTGATTTAAAATTTTTTATCATTTGATTTAAAAAACCTTATTATTTGTTTTAAAAACTTTATAATCTGTTTAAAAAAGTTTTCACGTCGTTATAAAGTTTTTTAAATAGATTATAAGGTTTTTCTAAAGATTTCTAAGGTTTTAATAAACCTTATAATTTGCTTAAAAACCTTATAATCTGTTTTAAAAATCTTATAATCTGTTTAAAAATTCTATAATATGTTTTTAAAACCTGGTAATCCTTATAAAATAATTAATCCACCCCCCTCCAAACCCTACCTCCAAAAACTATATCTTAAATATAAAAATAGTTAACCCAAACCTAAAAAATATAAAAACGTTAGTGTTTTTGTTTGCATTTTTTGTTTTTTATGAGAACATTTTCTTCTTCTTCTTTTCAAATCCACGAGATCCACTTTTTTTATATAATTTTTTTCTTAAATTCATGTTTTTCAATCTGGTTATGAGAAAGATATGCGATTTGGTTGAAAGAGAGAAAGAGAGAGACGAGACTGAGATCGGAGGAAGAAAAATTTGAAATTTGAAGAAGAACAAAAACTGGAATTTGTTTTTGAAAATGTTAAGTTCAAAAAGAGTGGCATTCCTGCAAAAAAATTTAAACAGTGACATGTAAAAAATGGTATATCATGAAAATTTTCTAAAGAAATTACAACACAATTATAACATTATATGTTTGATTTTTTTTTCTAATTAAGTGTTCAAATTTATCTCATAAAAAAATTGAATCATTTTAATACTTTCATGGTATTATTGAAAATCTAAAACTAACAGTACAGTATGTATTTGAAACAAAAACTTAAAATATATTGTTTTTGATAAACTCCATAATATTTTCATTTCCCACATAACCGCATTTAAAATTGTGCATTATTTATATTATTAATTGAAAATCCAAAAAGGCCAGATCGCAAGTCTCATTCATCTCCACCAATTTTCTTTTCAACTTTCTCTCTCTAAAAGTCCAAGAAGAGAATTTATCTCTCTACAATGGCGTCTCTATATAAAGCAACAAGGTCGTCTTCCTTTCATAACGACCTTCTCCATTACTTCTCCATACTTATCCCTAGATTCCCTAATCAAAAGTCTTCATTTTTCCGATTCAACACACCAAGAAATTCTTCGATTCGGACATGAAACTGATTGAGAAGACGATGAACAAGTTTATAACTACAGAACAAGAACAAGAAGATGATAAAGTTGAGATCTTTCAGACAATCGAAGTAGCTGTGGTTGACCGGAGCAACGTATCTCTGTCGCCGGCGGCGTGTGATTCCGGCGGCTTGATTCCACCGTTGAACTTCTCGATGGTCGACAATGGTATATTCCGGTCTGGATTCCCTGACTCGGTGAATTTCTCTTTCCTCAAGACTCTTGGTCTTCGCTCAATTATGTAAGCTTCCTTTACATTTCCATCAAATTGAGTGTATCTTCTTAATTAGGAGGAAATTGCTGATTTTAGGTTTTTTTTTTGTTGTTTTTGTGTTTCTTTATGCGAAATGTGTGAAGATCTTTGTGTCCAGAATCGTATCCTGACAAC
This sequence comes from Draba incana, assembly GCA_963576765.1. NCBI lineage: Eukaryota > Viridiplantae > Streptophyta > Magnoliopsida > Brassicales > Brassicaceae > Draba > Draba incana. Next base: position 4,088,607 of record OY755214.1, on the reverse strand, counting down.
AACACGCAGTTCCTCAAATCCAATGGGATTAAGCTTTTTCAGTTTGGTATTGATGGCTCCAAGGTGTGTTTATAAAGTATCCATTTCTAATTGTTTGATCACTTTATGAATAAATTATATAAAAAAAAACAATTGTTTGATCACTATAGCTTTGCTCTGTTATTATAGTTTTGAGACTCAGAATTAAAAAACCATATCTTCAAATTTTGCAGTGTCTACCAGGATTAGACAACGAGGTTTGGTTGCATATTTGGAATTCTAGGCACGAGAAAGAGGGTTCCTATACAAATGGAAATTCAAAATCTTCGGTACTAATCTCAACACTATTTCGAAGATTTTTTCTAATCACATTATTTGAAATGCTTAATGTTACCTAATTGTTCTTTAAGCTGGTCCCTAGCTTCATGTTTGCTTAGGCTTGTTATGATTTAGATTAGAAAGAGTGGCATTTCATGTATGGTTTTTTTTTTTGGCATTGGACTTGACCCTTGAAGAGATAATATTCTAATCCATATTTTTATATATGGCCTCCCAAGAAAAGTGTACACCATTCTTTAATACTTTTTTTTTTGAAGGATGCTTTCTTTGGATTTTTACTTGATTGGTCCCACTGTTTGTTTTCTAGCCCTTGATCAACTAATATTCCACTTGGTGTGCTTTTAGATAAAAATTAGATAATGGGGCTGTGGCAAAGAAATACTAAGCTTCTAAAATACAAGTATTGTCAGAAATCCACTATACTCGAAAGTCTTACTTTCCTTTGTGTTTCTGTTGATTCTATTTTCTTGGTTCATGTTAGTTGCGCGCGCACTTTGATGCATGAGTGGTATCTTATGTAATCTTGAAACTTGAAAGAAAGAAAAAAAAAAGTGTATCTTTGAGGCAGCACAAGTTGTAGTAGAAGTAGACAATATATCTCAACTTTTTGGTTTTTGATGGTGGAAACTTAGTAGCACATGCACTTTGATGCATGAGTGGTATCTTATGTAATCTTGAAAATAATGTTTTCTTGAGGCAGCACAAGTTGTAGTAGAAGTAGAAAATATACATTAATTTTTTTGGTTTTTAATGGTGAAAAATTTGTAGAGAGTGACTTGTCGAAAATGTGTTAATGGTATAAGTATCTCACATATGATTTGGAAGTAGTTATTATATTTAAATCAAGCTAGGTATTGTGAAGATGTAAGTTACTATTCTTTTAATATCTACCTATTTGATGTTGCTTTACTATGTTTTAGTGGCTCATATTCGGGTAAATGACTTTTCGTTAGGAATTGAGCGTAGAGTCATGATGAACCTTTATGGTTAATTAGTGTCTAATCCGTAACTTTTTGAAATTTCAAGCGCAGCCACAAGAAAACCAAAACATGTTCCTTTGTTGAACAAGTTTATAAAACTAAGTGATGAGGCTGCTAGTTTGATTTAGTCTAAGATAAACTTAATAATCGAAAAGACTAAAGAGATGCTTGAAAGTAAATATGCTTGTGTCAATTTGGCTTTTTAAGACTAAAAAGAGGTAAAAGTAGCTTTTCTCTTCAAAGTGATTCGACTAGAAGGGTACTGGATATTCCACACACTCTCTAGTCTTCATAGGAAATCATTTTCGTTTTCATAATTGGCTGCTTTGTAGATATATGGACCCTCTTTGACATAAGAAGATAGAATATACAGCTCTTTTACTGTACTATAGGGTATAAGTTAGAGTCAGACCAACCAATTTTGTTGATTGATTTCGGTTTCGAAGAATGAATATAGCCAACACTTTAAATGTTTCATATAATTTGCTCTTAGTAGACTAAAGATTTACCAAGGAACTCATAGTGTGATCCTTTTTTCTCATTTGCAGGAGCCAATTGTAAATATCCAGGACCATAATATCCGCCAAGCTCTCAAAGTCCTTCTCGGTACGAATCATAGAAACCCTAAAAGAGAGTTGAGGATAGAAACCATATTTGTTGTTTATTTTTATTTTATTTAACATTTTGTTGCTTATATATATGTCTTCTAATTTAATGGTCTGTTATCTTTTTTGAATCCTTAGATGAGAAGAACCATCCACTTCTGATTCATTGCAAACGAGGCAAGGTATGTAAAACTGTAAAATATCAAAACCTAGACCTCGTATTCGAGTTTCACTTTTTTTTGTTTTTGACGCGAAACAATGGTACTGATCATTGCAGCATAGGACCGGGTGCCTTGTTGGTTGCATGAGAAAACTCCAGAAATGGTGCTTGACATCGATATTCGATGAATACAAGCGATTTGCTGCAGCTAAAGCTAGAGTTTCGGATCAAAGGTTCATGGAGTTATTCGACACTTCTGACTTCAACCACATTCCATCGTCTTTCTCTTGCTCCAATAGGTAGAAAGAAACAACAAAAACAACAACAATATCCTTTGGGTTTGATCAATCGGTTAAGTCCATTAAGCCTTTATTTTTCTTAATTAGTTGATATAACAAACGGGGAAAGAGAAATCATGGGTTACCAGGAACCATCATTCTTATGGTTTTTGTTTTTGTTTCTCTTTTTCTCCTAAAATAACAACAATAATAATTGGAAGAACAAGAAGAAGAAGGAATAGTTTACTTTTCTTTTGATTCTTTTGTATGCTATATAATGTAATGTATCGATATTCCCAGACTCAATATAAGAATTCAGGTAGATATATAATAATTAATTTATTTATATTTTACATAAATATAGAAATGTTCACTAGTCTAGATTAGTAGAATTTGAAGAAAGTTCAAACTGGGATTATGTGTCCATCGATTGGAATAATGCAACAATGCCATGCCATTATAATCATGTGATGAACTGATCATCTTTCTTCATTTCTTCGTTTCTTTGTTATATAATCTGCAAAATTGGAATTTGCCTGAAGGTTGGTTTCACGAATATTTGTCCAACGCGTTATGGTTTGTCGGTAGTTGGGTTGGGGGAAAAGGCGTAAACTCGATCTTTCCTAAGTTCGACTCCGAGTAAAAAAACAAAAACTCGCGGTATGGGGTCGATGGCGTGTCATTCTATTCTTGCAAAGCATTTTGAACATTAGACCTTTCAACTAAAAAACCCGGTAGAGGGAAAAGCTTATACGATGCATCTTTCTACCTATTGGATCATTCAGAAAATATATAGTCTAGTAGCGCAAAGTTCTTGCTTGCATAATGTATATTGCACCTAAAATGACGATTCAAAACTAACATTACTAAAAACTAGTTCTACGATCTACGAAAAATTAGCTTAAATCTGATTTTACGAGCTTTTATTCAGCTGGATTAGCATCGAGTAAATGATAGTGTCGAACTATGACTTGAGTAAATTGAGAATGAACGCATAGCGGGACTTGGCACTTAAATGACCAAACCTCTACTTGATGAGTTACATCAGAGTTAATCTGAGTCCACTCATTCTTCTCAAAATTTCCATTAGGCCATTGAAGGTTAGTGTGAGTGGTAATAGCACATTGTTCAGCTTCTTCTTCAAGCCCGTATTACTCACAATGCTGAAACGTTACACACATTGAAGCTGGAAACTGACGGCGAGTATGAATATTGCTTATAACCAGTAATTAAAAGGGTTTTTTAAAAATTTTATTTCTAGTTGTATGATGAACCAGTAATTATGAATTGTGATGTTGTAAAATGTGCTCTCTCTTTTTCTTTTTATATATCGAAAACATACCAATTCTGATGAGGAAGACAGACACAAGGAGAATTGCAAGAAGAGTGAGTGACTCCTTTCTCTCTTATATACAATGTTTTCTTACAGCAAAACACGAGATAGAACCAAGTACAGAACCTATATATATGTACCCTAATAACCTATATCATATCCGGTAAAAGAAAAAAATCAAAAGAATTAAGATTCTTGTGTTAAGCTTTTCTATGCAAGGTGTAATTTCCTTCTTGTATCATCTCCCTGCGAAAAAATGATCAAAAATCGGTGCGAGAAACAGAGATAATTCCGAAAAGAGAAGAACATCGATGATATTGATAGAAAACTCACTGTACGTTGATGGTTCTTAGCAGAACTGCCATGTTTTGAGTCTATAGCTTCTGATCTTGTCGTCCGTCCGTGTAGTCTCTGGTTAAATTCTTGTATGTGATTATATATACTGCAATGTCAATACCATGAAAAGAAACACAATTAAAATGTCGGAAACCGAGTCACATAGCAAAGTGTAAAACGTATATGTGAGAAACTACTTTACCTAAGCCGATGTCTGTTACAGGCAGCAAAGAAGGCGACAAGTCCGTTCAATATACTCCTCACAGCACGAAAAACCTGAAAATACAAAGCAAAAAAAGACGGTTAGTAATGACTGAAAAGTTGTAAAGGATTCAGATTTCTTTTGATTGTACTTGACATTGTTTACCGACATGAGAAAAGAGGTCGTTCCAAAGTGTACGCCACATGGAGACTTCATACGTCTTCACAGCTGCTTGAGAATCCGATGCAAGCTGAAGTATGCTGCTCATATACCGCCATAAATCCCCGAGAGCATCGAATATGTATGAGAACGAAAAAGCTAAACAGTTGGCTAATGCAACAACCACTCTGATCGGTGCATATATCACTTCCCATATGATCCAGAATAGAGGCAGTAAAACAGTATTTGCTGCAACATCGAAACGAAAAAAGGATCAGAATTTGGATTATATGCTTCGAAATATAAATAGTGCTCAATTTGTTTGTACTTAACTGATGTTCCAAACTAGCGAGACGATAAACCAAATAGGCAAAAGAACCAATTCTATCACATCACCAACAAGATTGTAACCAGACTCGATCACTATCCAAACAACCGAAACCAAGCTCTCCACTGTTTCCGCCAACGAAGTCCATAACGGTAAAAGCAACCCAAGAGCGTCTAAAAGAGGATTTACCAGAGGCATTACGAGTAAAGAAACAAACGACTGCATAGCACGTGCCATAGTCAGAGCCCACTTGACAGCTTTCTGAAAGTTGTGAAGAAACAACATCGTTCCCAAGTACTTTATCCGCGATACCATGTCCCATGTTTCAACCCAATCAAAGAGGGGCCCGCATAACCGAGACGCAGTGGCTTTAAGAACGGGGACGTTTTTGTACAGGTCGTAAAAACCTATCACGACGGTGGTGACTGATACCAACACGTATAATGCTCTGGCTAAAAGACACATCCAGGGTCGATAAAGATGGCAAAAGCCGGGATAAGACTGCAGAAACAAAACCCATGAAGGGAGACCAGCTTCGAGTAACGTAAGCAAGCGTATGTCAGCCATTACAACCTCTCGCAGTTTGAACGGGAGATCACCGTCACTAAACCTTACGAGAACTAGAACATCTTTATACTCGGTTGCTTCAATGATATTCTCACAATCAGGTACATGGCTTTCCCAGTGGTCTACCGAGTTATCTTCTCTTTTTGGTGTTTCCTCCATATAGTCAACTTCAACTCCGGTGCTGATTGCTTTAGTTACTCTTCTTCTCTTGTACGGACCAGTAAGAGGCGGCGTGTAAGGTTCATTTTCATCATAATCTGAACTAGAATGATTAATGTTGAAGACACTTCTGGAGCAACAAGGAGAGTCATTTTCAAGGTTTTCATCATCATCAACGGGATTAGTTTTTGAGAAATCCGCCTCAGCGTCATGAAAAACCTCTCCTGAAAGAGTGTAAGCTTATTTCAGCTAAGTAAAGGAATGTCAAAGTTAAATCTGAGCAAAGGAAAAAAAAAAATACCTATAGCTGAATCGAGATATTCCTTTAAGCAAGACCTTTCGATTTTCGATCCAGAGAACCACTGATACATACTTGTTACCGCCTGATGAATACTCTCAAACTCCCACCTTCGCATCAACTTAGCTTCAATAGCGAGAGATGTGTCTGTCTATATGAAGATATAAAACAAGTAAATTACAAGCACAAAAAAAGAAGAATCAGAACAAAACAGTGGATAGTTGCAAAGGAGTACCAGTAGCTCATTCACGTAATTGATACCCCTAACATTGGCCCATTCAACTTCAAACACGATGAAACCGTACAAGGTCTCGTGTAGTTGCTTGTTTAGATACAAAGCGCTTTGCAGTTTCTTTGCAGGTATTTTCTTCTTCGAAAACGATGTGGCATCAATCAATGCGAACCATTTCTTAAGCTTCTTCACTTTTCTATCGTCGGGCTGGGAACACGCCTCTTTCTCCTTCTTCTTCTTTTCCTTCTCCTCTTGCTTCTGCTTTTTCTTCTCTTCTCGACCTTTTGAGTTTGCGAAAGGAGAGAGTCTGGACTGCAAACAAAGATAGATTGTTCACTTCATCGTAACTTTCAGCGTGACGACAACAAGAAAAATGCAAATGGATCACCTATTACAACCTTTGTAACCATTAGTTGCCAGAAATGAGCAGATCGGGTACCGGGATTTAACCATGGCCGATTGTCCACCAAGATGTAAATTTTTTTACTTTTATTCCCCAGGAAGATACTCAGATCAGAAAGATATGATTGCAAATCTCTGAAACCAGATAAGCAGAGAGAAGAACGTCAGGCAAATAAAATGTGACCATAATATAGTTTAGTATTTGTAACGAACACGCAACAGATTAAGAAGCCAACGTAATTGAGCTTTTAAAACAATCACATACGTAACCCTATTGCTTTTACAGAATTTCAAGAAACTAGACAAGAGAATAGCTTTAACAAAATCTTCAACTGTATTCAACTTCACAGGGAGGTGTTTGAGATATCAAAACCAAGAATTGATTCTACTTCAGATTCAGGAAACGAATTTTAGCCTAGCATAAGAATTCTACATGCATTATATTTCAATTTAAAGCTATGAAGGAGAAAGAAAAAAAAGGATTGCTTGAAATGCAGAAACATAAGCAAAACAGATCTTGGTTTTGTCTGGAAGGACAAGGTATTTTTCCTTTTAAGGTTGAACAATGGCTGAAATTTTTTTTTAAAGCAAATACAAAACAGATCAAATAGTTCCATATTCTTCATAAACAGAAATTGCAAGCAGCATAAATCTCTGAAATTACAAAATTTAGGAATCCTAAACAATTAAGAATTACTGCATCATTAAAATCAAATAAATTGCGATCAAGGAGCGAATTAATTACCCGATCTGGAGACTCGTCAAGGGGAAAACACATTTAGTTTCATCACAATTATTCCCCATTGCACTTTAATTTTCCAATTAAACGTCAAATTAACCTCAAAATCACTGAAAACAAAAACGAAAAAACAAAATTAGTTCCAGAAAAATTCGTCATTATCATACAACAGAACAAGCACAATCCAAATTCTCCACAGAAATTCGAAAAACCCGTCGAAGTTTCTAGAGAATCAATCAATAGTGGATGGTTCAAAAAGACCGACATAAATTTTCGGAGATTTATAAAAAAAAATGAACAAAAAAAAAAGAGCTCAAATCCAATAGAATCGAATTCAATACCGCCTCGCCGGAGAAATTGATCAGAGAAATTCAAAATCACCATTAATGTCGCAACGACGACGAAGAATCGAACGTATGAATCAAAAACCGGAGGCTTAGAATCACCAGAGAACCGGAATTTCAAATTTCAGAGAGAGAATTTGGGTTTACTTGGGATTGAAGAAGGAGAGAAGAATAATGTCTTGAAAGAAGTCTCACAGCGGGAGAGAGAAGGGCAAAACGGTAAATTCTCAAGGCGAGGAAGACGGAGATGTGTGTTTGGCGCCAGAGGTCGTCGGTTTATTATCTCACCGGAGCACGTTAAAAAGAGAGAAGAGACGAGAAGCTTATGGAAGATATATATAAACGCGTGTGGTAAGGTCCAAGCGCGTGTGGGTTTCTAATTTCTAAAAATTACATAATGGTCCGTTGAGTTTTGGTTTCTCCTAAAAAGACCACATCAACTTAATTAAATGGAAATTATCTAACCAATTAGTCAATTTAAGAGGTAAGTGGTGAAATGAAACTAAACAAGAGATAAAAGGCAAAAAAATCTACTACTAACAACATTTATAACGTTAGGAAGTCTAGATAAATATACAAAATCATTGATGTTGTGTATTTTTATAAAAATTGCTAAAAGTGTGCAATGTATCTCTATTAAGATACGTGGATTTGAATTTGAATGAATTATAACACTAGCATAAATCAATAGATTATATATTTTTGGTAATTTCTAACTTAAAAGTTATGTAATGTTTTGTAAACTCGTTTTTTTCTTTCTTTTTCATCTAAAATTTTGTCAAAAACACATTGACGAATACATTAATGGATACAAAGTCGTATACAATAAATGTATAAAGTCGAGGATAAACAAAATGATACTACTGAAAAAATAGATATTTTATACAAAATTAATCTTATAAAATAAATACTACCACGCGCACTCAAATCTCATTTAGCAATCAAAGAAAAATAGAACAATAAATGAGATTTAAAGACATCAAAGTATAGTGTCGACATAAGAAATTGACGCATGGGAAAAGAAGACAATGAAATGACATTTATTGTATACATTAGTGCTTTTGTTTCTTGAAGAGCGTATCATCCTCATTTAATTTGTGGATAGAAACATTAATTTGTTGCAGATATATGATTCGTTTAATTGAATTGCACGCATTCGGATATTTAATAGATGTTCTGAAATTCAGAAACAGATTAGCAATGTCACCATTAGTCTATCAAAATGTATACTAACATATTTTAGTTTAAGTGCACACTTTTCAAGCTAGGTACTTTGCATATTTTGTGTGTTACGCAATTATTCTAAAAGAAGAAAGAAAAAGAATGATATGTTCGTGTTTGTTAGATTAGTTGCACGCGCCCCTGCGCGTGGAGGTATAGAGTGGGCCATGATCAAATCAGAATTTGGACGTATGTGATCGATTCTGTTTCGGATACAAAATTATAGATAGCTCGTGGTAGGTCCATAACGCCGCTTTATTATTTTTAATGTTCATAAATAATTGAGAAACCAAACCAAGTGTGTGATGTTTCTCAATTATCTACAAAACCACGTCAAAAAAAAAATCTACAAAACCTATCGTATGATGCATTATTGCAAATTCACATTGCATGCATTATAGTATAAACCAACAAAAATGTGTGTTTACCTCATTAAGTAACTTGAGATCGAGAATCAAGACTCAACTACTTATCTGGTTTCATTTCATGTAATAATTTTCACCAACGATGAGTTGACAATGGGTCACAGATTCGATACACGTAGAGGGAGGTCTGCATTCCTCCAAAAAAAAAGTTAAATTACATGGTTTGGACCTTGCCCTGGGGGATGTACGGGTCTACGGGCATTGAACCTCATGGTTATAAAAGAAATAAATAAAAAATCGTTATATTTTAAATATAGGTAGCTTCGTTATAATTTGTTGTTTTAAAGATCGACACTTCGATATGAATTAAGGTTTTGAAACTATCATAATTGTTAAAAACAAACAAAATTTGTAAGGTCATAGTTAAATTATACCGAAGCCATGGTCGAATTGATCAAATTCTTGTAAAGGAGACCAATTCTCTTATTCCGTGTGGTATAGAATAAGTTGTTGGCATAAAAAAAGACCAATTCTCGTGTGTACGTAAAATGACATATTAAAGCGTAGTAATTAATATGAGTGGACTGTTTAATAAGGTAACAATTGTTGTTGTTGTATTTATTTGTAATACTATAGTGTGAATTTGATAAGAAAGTGTCTATCTATATTAATTCAACTGGCATTTCACAAGAAAATAAAATGTTGAGTGCTAGAATTGGAAACTAAGTTATTCTACATAATACTAGTCAAGATCAGATCAGATTAAACTGTGTATTTATATTTAGTCAATGCATAATTCATTTGGTGATTGTAAAATTTGCTTTAGTATTTATTCTAGTTGCTGTTGTTATAATGTATCAGTGACTAATATTTGCCTCTTAAGATTTTGCTAACAGCAACAATAATTGTCTTTAACGTTTTCCTCAATATATGATGTACTTTTTTTAGACCAGACCGGGCTATGTTAACTAGGTTGCTAAACATGATTAGGTGTGGATCTCAATTAAAGTTGTCTTAAATTCATGGTCTATAATACTCTTACAATATTTAGACCACACGAGTTCACATGTGGAACGAATAATGCTTCTAAAATTGATTTAGTTTATCTATAGACCCATCTTTCATTAGTAGATTTCTCGAAAAATCCCACCTACTATATACGTTTAAATTTGTCTGTTTCTTTATAATTTGACACTAGTTGATTCTTTAATCATATGCATATGGAATTAGCACTAACAACTCGTAAACAGATTAATTTAACAACACTCCTTGACATTTCCACATAAGAAATGGTAAAACTTGAAACATTTACTTACTTAATATACACTTGGAAAAACAAGGTTAACAAACAAATATACACCATTTCATCTAATTTCAAGTTTCACTCTAAGAATTTTTCAAATCCATAAAGAACACAAACGTTGAAAAAACAAAACACAATTAAAAAAACCTCAAGCAAAAAGCAAAACCATTCTCTTTAAACGCTACTCTTCTTAACTGAAGGAGGCCAAGATAGTCTCCGGTCAACTTGACCATCATCTTCTTCTTCTCCTTCATTTTGGTCATTGTTTAGTCTTCTTGTGGCCTGAACAGCTAAGTCGTCGAAGCCGGAATCAGTTCTGGCTTGAGTTGGAGTCACACAATCTGAGTCTCTATGTGTCACGTCGCTCCCTCCTGGTGTTGTTGGCAAAGAAAGTGCAGAGTTACCAACTCTAAGTTCTTGAAGAGTCGCAAATGATTCTCTCATTGCAGACATGGCCTCAAAGAATCTCGTGCACGACGCTAGTGCCACCGGTATGGGACGCAGCATTTCCTATAATTTCGGGGAAAAAAGTTCAAGAGAATGAGATCATAGCCTGTAAAACGAAATCAACGACTCTGCAACACATTCCAAAAAATTGACAATCTCTGTCTCTCTTAATGCAAAGAGACTACTAACAGATAAATCCAGAGAGTAATTCAGTGTTCTGATGATACAATTAGTCTAACTTTCTAGATTGCAGAGAAAATCCTTCTGCAATTTTTGTTTCTATGAATTATATCCAGTTTACTCGATAGTACGGCGTAGTGTAACCTATTACAGACCTTTCCTCACAGTCTATTAGATCCCAACTTAGACGAGTATGCCAAATATATGCAGCTAAAACATGTGGAGTTATGTGTGAGAGACGTAAATGAAACAACAAAGATGCTTGTAAAAGAGAGTAAAATCATACCCCCCAGACTGTAGGAGGTTCTTTAAAGTTCTGGCTCCATTGAAAATCAGACACCGATGCTGTTAAGGGGCCATAATCACTCGCAGCTTTCATTAGCAACTCTGAAAATTGTTTCTGAATAATAGAGCAGAACAAAACCATCAGGCAAAGCATTTTCTTTTTGAAGTTGTGCAAATTCATATATATATATATATATATATATCAAGTTTTGGATAACTAGGCCAATAAAGTTTAGTTGGTCGTCAAAAGTAGCAAATACTTGTAAATGACATGACTCACCTGATATTCTGCTTCAACTGGAATGCAATCTAGTGAATAAGGTTGTTGGAGACGAGCAATGATGCGATCCTGTCGCATAGACAGACAAATGATGCAAGAGAATTTAGCTAGAGGTTCATCGATTGAAGAAAATATAGAAATGTCTCAGAACTCCCTCAGAATTCCAACTTCTCAATTTTGAAAACAATAAGTAGGTACTGAATAAAACGAGCTAAGAAGTAAGTTAAAAAGGATAAAATTTCTACCTTGTTTTGTATAACATCTTTCAATATTTGAGTAATCCTTGACAGAGTCTCGATTTTCTTTTGCATTTCACTCACATGAGTCAAATGCGCCACATTTTTATCATCCTGAAATCCGCCAACATAGAAGTTAGATACAAAGCATTTAGCAAACGCTGTTCAAGATATGACGATAAGTTATCATGCAGCTTTCAGGCAATGCAGATTCATAATCCATATCTTATTGCACTTTGAAAGAGAAACAAACAATCCCTGAAACAAGTACCTTCCTCCCTTGAAGCTCGACCTGCAAGTCTGCAATTTTCCTTTGTACAGCAGATAATTCTCTTAAAACCCTTATTAAATCATCACCTCTTTCGCCATTTGAAGACACCAAGCTTTGTAATTCTTCCTACATGGCAAATGACTAAGCTCATAAGCTCAATTTCAATGTGCATTACCACTTACCACATTGTTGATTGATATGAAACATGAAGGACTACAAAATGTAGCAAAAAAAATTACCATCAATCCTCTCAAATTCAGAACAAATTCAGATTCAATGAAAATGATGTTCATTGATCTAAGATCCATTTGGTCATTCAAGTCTAGAGATCGCATAAATCACAAACAGCTAAAATCCTAAAATTCCTCAAATCACAGATCTCATTCGCATTGTTCTGGAATTCAAATCTAATCAGTAGCAACATCGAGAGTATACACTAAATACTCAACTAATCGAACCAATAAGAGACGAAATTCCGATTCTGGTGAGATTTAGGTTAAGAGCGAACGGAATAAGAGAAGCCAATGGTAAGTTACCTGCGACGGAGGAGGAGCGACGGCGAAACCGAGATCGGAGGCGATGGAGAGAGCATCAGATAATCCGCCGATGCGTCTAATCGGCTTCTTCCCGACCCACGTCGTGTCGTTTCCCATCGACATTTCTCCACGAGCTTTTCCGATGAAAACTTCCGACGATGACGGATCCACAATATTTTTCTGGTTGTGTGAAAAAAATACAAATTTCAAAAATATTCAAAAACATTTGTTGAAAATAAATTCATTTTTAAGCATAGTAGAGTAGAAGAAGACTTAGAAATAACTCAAGGTACAATAGTATTAGTAACCTTTTTATTATACAGTTAAAGGTAAAATTTCTTGATTATTTCACCCAAACTATATACAGTAATTTTTCTTAATAGTCGACTCTAATGATGAAATGAGATAATAATTGTTGAATATTATGACTTCACTTTATTTTTGTTTTTTTATTGACTGACCAAAATAATAATGGGCTGAAATTTGGTTTAATACAGCCCAGTGTATTATTTATACGGACAACAGATATGGCCCATGAAACAACTGATACGTGCGGGAAAGCAAGAACCATCCATGAATAACTAAAGGAATCTTCGTTTCCTTCAATCTGAATTTGTAAAAAAACAAAAATTGAAAAATTTTTATACCAAGAAAATCATGTAAGGAGAGATCGTTATGTATAATCAGAGCCGTGCCTATAGGCTTTAGAAAAAGACATTCGCCTATACCCTCAAATAATTTAGAAATTTTAAGGCCCCAATTTTTCAAATATTAGTCATAGTGTAGTGGTTATACAAAATTTGATTAGTCTACCATAATATCCCCACCTGAGTTTGAAACTCCAAATTTTTCCTATAAAATTTTATTTCAGTGTTATTATTTGTGTTTTTATTATTGTTTATTTATGAAAACTCTTAGATATATATTCTTCTTTTATATATTAGTCTTCGTCAGATTCTGATTTCACGTGTTTTTTTCTTCCAATTCTTTTTGTATTTTGTATTTCAAATAAATTACTCCTATTAATTATATTATGTTAGTGGTGCGATTTTGTTTTCAATCTTTCTATTGATTTTGATTTTGTTATACTTATGTCTCTTTAGGACAAATACCATATGCTCATTTAGTGTTCTCATTATAGTAATATTACTCATTGTTTCATGTTTCTTTTGATTTTGCTAAATGATTAAACTTATTTTATAAGAATGGTTGAATAACTTGGCTATCATATATATTGAAGAAGAGTTGGTTCGGCAATTTGTTTATGACCAGTTTTATGAAAAAGTTCATAGAAAAATAATTTCTTTTTGCCTTATTTCTTTTTTTGTTAACATTAAAAAAAAAAATTGTTTTTCAATTAGTTAATTTTATGGTTTATAACCACCGTTAAAAATATTATTGAAAAGGTTCCCTTTTTTAGTTCGCCTCGGGCCTCTACAAGTCTTGGCAAGGTAGTGTGTATAATCAAATCATGTAATCAAAACTAGTTTCTTCTTTCTTTACTTTACTATTTTTTAAGTTTCTTCATTTGCAATTCAAGCACAAGATGAAAAAAAAAATGTAAAGTTTAAACAAGCATGTGAGCAAGAAGCATTGTGTTAGAGAAAGCTAAAAAGGAATCGGTTAAGAGCTAAGAAAAGCATATATCTAAGGCTCATTGACAATTATACATGACCATAACAAATCAAAGAAAGAGAAGCTCAAGCGTCGGTAGGATAATTTGAGTTTGAGTATTATAGGGTCTATAAACCCTCAATTGTATCTTTTGGTTAATTAATCAGATGAGATTTATTTAGTAAAAAGTGTACTCGAAGTCACGAGTTTGGTTCTTGTGGACGAAAAGGAGACTAGTTAAACTTGTTTTGGACCGAAAAAATTATGGACCAAAATGAGGGGGAAAAAACTTGGAGTGTCACACGCACAAATCCTTACATTGGGAGTTAACAATGTCTAGTATCGTGAACTAAGCCATTTCCCACTCTAATACTAAGTATAACAATTTAGTGAATTGGTAGCCGCACGTTTATTAAATGTGATAATCAAAAAGCGTGGGACCGTCGGTGGGTGATTATCAAAATTTGGAACGTCTTGAAGATTCGATCGGGTAAACGGCCTTTTCAGTCCTGGACTTTTTCAAAAGTGCCAATTTAGACCTAACCTTTTGATATTGGCCAATTTAGACCCAGACAGAACAAAATTTTGAATTCAAAACTCGATCTAACACATTGGTGCCAAATTGAGACTGGAAATGTTGACCGTGAGTCAACCGCAACGGAAACGTGACATGGCTAACGGGAACGGTGACATGGCCAACGTCAACGGACGACTCTGACACGTGGCTGCGATTTCTGTTTCGTGTATCAAAACGACGTCGTTCTCGGTTAATCATAACGACGTCGTTTTGATTTGGGGGAATTAAAAAACCCTAATTTCACCAGTTCATGCTTCTTCTTTCCCGACAAAACTTGAGCTAAGATTTCAAAAAAACTGGAAAATTTGGGGAGCTTAAATTGATGAATTGAGGGTTTAAATCACACAATCGGTGACGAAGGAAGTGTGGAGAGAAGATAATTTGCAGATTAGGGTTCTCTAGAGCTCGAAAAATGAGGTAATTTCCGAATTCAAATCAAACTAAATGTGTGTTTAAGATCGGTTTCTCTTTGTGTTTTTCTTATAGTAATGTTAGAGTGTCTATATACGCACTTAGCAGCTTGGTATGTGTACAAATTTAGACGAATTTATGGAACAAAGAAGAATTTGGAACTTAGTTGATGTGTTATTTTGCTTTCTTCGCAGTTATATAGGTAATGCAACGTTTACAGTATACCATGGTGGGAACTGGGTGAAAAATCATTCCATAGAGCTTGCTTATATTAATGGTGATGTGATGATATTGGAATGTAATCCGGAAGACTTGTTGACACTATTGGCTACTAAGTTAAGCAATGGTATGTATGACAAGAAGGTTTGGTATAAGTTGCCTTTTCAAGAGGCTAAGGAGAGGAAGAGTTTATGTGGTGTTGGTTCTAACTTTACTAGGATGGTAGAAGCTGCTAAGTGGACAGGAGTTGTTGATGTGTTTGTGGTAGACACAAAAGAGCATCCAGCTGATGATGTGCAACATACTGAACCTTGTGAAGAAGAAAATAGAGTGGAGGAGAATGCTATTGCTTTTGGTGAGGCAGATGAGGAGAGTTTTGACCACCATAACACACCTCCTAATTCTGATGGTGAAGAAGAAGAAGAGGTTATTTCTTATTTTAGATACAAGAAAGGTACTGGTGAGTTGAAGCTTGGTCAAGTCTTTGATTCATTACCTGAATTTAAAGAGGGAGTGGTGGATTATGTTCTAAAAGAAGGCTTTAACATCAAGATGTCTAAAACTTGAAAAGAAAAGAACTCGGCTGTATGTGTAGGAGAAGGCTGCAAATGGAGGATATATTGCTCCTATGAGAAATCTGTTAGGAAGTGGATGGTCAAGACATTTGAAGATGAACACAGTTGCACACCTGATGGGTATAGTAAGATCATAAAAGAAGGTGTGATTACAAAGATGTTTATGGATGATATTAGGACTGATCCAGATTTCAGACCAAAAGTTATGCAACATCAAATCCAGCAGAGGTACAATATCATTGTTACTTATGATCAGTGTAAGAAGGCAAAGACCAAGGCCTTAAAAGTCATCAAAGAAGATCATGATGTCCAGTTTTCACGGTTCAGGAACTATCAAGCAGAGCTGCTTAAGTAAGTGGCCTTTATCTTTTAATTTGTTATAGTTCTTTCATAATGTTTTCACTGATATCAATTTGTTAATGTCTTTGAAGGTCTAACCCAGGTTCAACTGTTGAGCTAGACACATTCACAGAGATAGATGGGACAGAAGTATTCCAAAGGTTCTATGTGTGTTTTGAGGTGTTAAAGAGAACATGGAAGCATCTTTGTCGTCCCATCTTTGGAATTGATGGTTGTTTCATGAAAAGCAACATCAAAGGACAATTATTGGCTGCTGTGGGTAGAGATGCCAACAATGGCATGTATCCCATTGCTTGGGCAGTTGTAGATGTGGAGAATGAAGACAACTGGTGTTGGTTCTTGAGGAAGCTGAAGAATGATTTGGATCTACAAGATGGTCATCGTATAACCATCATATCTGACAGACAAAAGGTAAGTAACATATATTTCTTTATTGCATTTTAGCTATGTTTTCATTCTTTAATTCTTTTTCATTCTTTGATTCTTTTTAAATGTCATTGATTCTTGTCAGGGATTGTTAAATGCTGTAGAAATATAACTACCTAGAGTAGAACATAGGATGTGTGCTAGACACATATATGGAAACCTGAAGAAACAATTTCCAAACCAAAGTGAGTTGAAGAAAATGTTTTGGAGAGTGGCTGAAAGTTACACTGTTCCAGAGTATGAGAGTAACTTGGATGAGGTTAAGAAGTATGACATGAATGTTTATGAGGCCATGATGCAAAGGAATCCAAAGAATTGTAGTCTTGCCTTCTTCAAAGAGGATTCTTCATGTATTGATGTGCACAACAATATTTCAGAATCCTACAATAATGCAATTGATCCTTCAAGATATATGCCGATAGCTAAGGCTACAAAACACAATGGTAGGTTTACCATTAGGGTAATGAAAATGGTAGCTGATGAACAAAAGAAGCTTAAGTTTTGTAAAATGGTTCCAGGGTCAGACGGTAGATATGAAGTACTTGAATGTAATAAAGGTCACTCTGTGAACATGGTGCTTAGGACCTGTGTCTGTAGAAGATGGGACATGAGTGGTATCCCTTGTCGTCATGCATTGAGGGTAATTGCAGAGAAGAAGCTTAACTTGGATGACTACATTAGCAATTGGTACTCAACT
The DNA here is from genome assembly GCA_963576765.1 of Draba incana. Classification (NCBI taxonomy): domain Eukaryota; kingdom Viridiplantae; phylum Streptophyta; class Magnoliopsida; order Brassicales; family Brassicaceae; genus Draba; species Draba incana. The sequence continues at coordinate 4,071,164 of OY755214.1, read as the reverse complement.
TCAAGGTGGGAACAAATTTATAGGGATTCAATTCGGCCAGTCAACAGTCATGCCTTTTGGGATAAAGATGACTCTGTTGTGAAGCCACCACCAAGCTTAGTGGAAGAAATTGAAAACAGAAAAGGGAGAAAGCCGAAGCCAAAGAGGAAGAAACCAAGACATGAGTCTCCAACAAAAAAGAAGAAACTTCCAAGGACAGGAAGAGTTATGCATTGTGGAAACTGTAAAGAGGCAGGGCACAATATATTGAAGTGTCCAAAGGATGCAATGGAAGGTATTACTAGGCCAAAGAAGAAGAGTAAGAAAAGTAAAGAATCTGGAACACAAGGTGAAGGAACACAAGGTGAAGGAACACAAGGAGAAGGAACACCAAGCCAATCAACAAGCCAACCTTAATCAGGTTTGACTTTGGTTCTCTAAGTTTCTGTATTGGTTCTCTAAGTCAAGCTCAATCACTGCTCTAAGTTTATGTTTCTTTATTGCAGAGGTCTGATTTAGCTTCTTCAATGGATCAGTTTGTGAAGACTTTTTACCTTATTTGGTTTTATTTGGTTTTAGTTCAAGCTTGTTCCCTTTATGGATTAGAACAAGTTTTAGAACATGTTTTATTCGGCTTCATGATAAAGAACAATGTTATGTTATTTTTTGTAATGAAATCATGGAACAAGTTTTAGAACACAAGCTTAATGTAGTTTATGGACATCTTTTGTTTGTTCTGATGTTAAGTTTGTTCTAATGGTTTACAACATCACAAACATAACATGAAACTGAAGCAAACAAGATAATACAAGCAATCCGACTCAAACCACAAACAAGTAAAACAAGAACATAACAATGATACACACAATCATGTTCTTCAAACTACGAAGCTCCATTTTGCAATCTTGAATCTCCTTCTCAACAACTGCTTCACAAGTTCTTGTCTCCATTTCCAGAGTTTCGATATTTGATTCACAACCTCCTAATGCCTTTTGTATCTTAACTGAATCTCCTTCCATTTCATCGACTTTTTCAAGCAAGTACTCAAGCTCTTCGACCATACACTCATCAGTCCACCTAAAGACATGAAACCATTTACTCTGCACAAACATTTTAAGAAGATCAATGTCCAATTTCAACAAAACACAAATGAACAAACCGAAGACAATACTTACATCCTCCGATCCATTCGGACAAGCATGGAAGAGTCTTCCCGGATTTCTAGCAGTCCTAGAGGTCTTCATAACCACAGCTTCACCACATCTGCATCTCTTAGGAAAACCTCTCTGAAATTCAGACATTGTCGATTTACAGTGGAGAAAATGAAGAGAGAAAGAAGAGAGAAAAAAGAGAATGAATTGGGGATTTTTGAAAAATTAGGGATTTCAATTGATTTTTATTGTTCACCACATCAAAACGACGCCGTTTTCATACACGCAACACTCTCCGTTTGTCGACGTGGCTGCCATGTCACGTTTCCGTTGCGGTTGACTCACGGTCAACATTTCCAGTCTCAATTTGGCACCAATGTGTTAGATCGGGTTTTGAATTTAAAATTTTGTTCTGTCTGGGTCTAAATTGGCCAATATCAAAAGGTCAGGTCTAAATTGGCACTTTTGAAAAAGTCCAGGATTGAAAGCAAGAACCATCCATGAATAACTAAAGGAATCTTCGTTTCCTTCAATCTGAATTTGTAAAAAAACAAAAATTGAAAAATTTTTATACCAAGAAAATCATGTAAGGAGAGATCGTTATGTATAATCAGAGCCGTGCCTATAGGCTTTAGAAAAAGACATTCGCCTAGACCCTCAAATAATTTAGAAATTTTAAGGCCCCAATTTTTCAAATATTAGTCATAGTGTAGTGGTTATACAAAATTTGATTAGTCTACCATAATATCCCCACCTGAGTTTGAAACTCCAAATTTTTCCTATAAAATTTTATTTCAGTGTTATTATTTGTGTTTTTATTATTGTTTATTTATGAAAACTCTTAGATATATATTCTTCTTTTATATATTAGTCTTCGTCAGATTCTGATTTCACGTGTTTTTTTCTTCCAATTCTTTTTGTATTTTGTATTTCAAATAAATTACTCCTATTAATTATATTATGTTAGTGGTGCGATTTTGTTTTCAATCTTTCTATTGATTTTGATTTTGTTATGCTTATGTCTCTTTAGGACAAATACCATATGCTCATTTAGTGTTCTCATTATAGTAATATTACTCATTGTTTCATGTTTCTTTTGATTTTGCTAAATGATTAAACTTATTTTATAAGAATGGTTGAATAACTTGGCTATCATATATATTGAAGAAGAGTTGGTTCGGCAATTTGTTTATGACCAGTTTTATGAAAAAGTTCATAGAAAAATAATTTCTTTTTGCCTTATTTCTTTTTTTGTTAACATTAAAAAAAAAAATTGTTTTTCAATTAGTTAATTTTATGGTTTATAACCACCGTTAAAAATATTATTGAAAAGGTTCCCTTTTTTAGTTCGCCTCGGGCCTCTACAAGTCTTGGCAAGGTAGTGTGTATAATCAAATCATGTAATCAAAACTAGTTTCTTCTTTCTTTACTTTACTATTTTTTAAGTTTCTTCATTTGCAATTCAAGCACAAGATGAAAAAAAAAATGTAAAGTTTAAACAAGCATGTGAGCAAGAAGCATTGTGTTAGAGAAAGCTAAAAAGGAATCGGTTAAGAGCTAAGAAAAGCATATATCTAAGGCTCATTGACAATTATACATGACCATAACAAATCAAAGAAAGAGAAGCTCAAGCGTCGGTAGGATAATTTGAGTTTGAGTATTATAGGGTCTATAAACCCTCAATTGTATCTTTTGGTTAATTAATCAGATGAGATTTATTTAGTAAAAAGTGTACTCGAAGTCACGAGTTTGGTTCTTGTGGACGAAAAGGAGACTAGTTAAACTTGTTTTGGACCGAAAAAATTATGGACCAAAATGAGGGGGAAAAAACTTGGAGTGTCACACGCACAAATCCTTACATTGGGAGTTAACAATGTCTAGTATCGTGAACTAAGCCATTTCCCACTCTAATACTAAGTATAACAATTTAGTGAATTGGTAGCCGCACGTTTATTAAATGTGATAATCAAAAAGCGTGGGACCGTCGGTGGGTGATTATCAAAATTTGGAACGTCTTGAAGATTCGATCTATAAGAAAGTTCATCTCTTTACCTTTGTACAGAGACACTTTTGTATAAAGATTTATCAGCTCTTGTCATTAACTAATTTCTTAACGAAAAGATTGGGATTTGATTGTTAAACTAATTGGAAGATTCTGCATTAGTTATGCTTAAATCTTAGTACTAGTAGATATAATTATTCGGCTCACCAACTATTTGAGAAAAGAAAACCATAAATTGTTACCGATCGATTGACTCTTAATCTTGGTCATGTTATCATTCACCAAACTTGACATAAACGAGAATAAGTGACATAACTTAATCTTAAGTTTTTTTGAAAAGACATAGGGTCCGAATGGTAACCTATCTTTTTTAAAAATCTGGAGCGGTAAGTTTTATAGCATAGTGCAAAACTCTAAAGATAAAGATTTGAGATAAAGCTGTATAAATAAAGATTAGTGTAATAGTGTTGGTAAAGTTTTTGATAAAGTTTTTGTGATTTGTACAATCTAAAGCGGTACAAATTAAAAATATTATAAAGATTATAAAGATTTTCACCAATCTAACCTATAACTTAATTTTTGTCATGTTAGGGCAACTCCAACAAGGACCTTAAATCCTCAAATTTGAGGTTTTTTGGTCTCCAACAATAACCTTAAATCCTCAAATTTTGAGGTTTCCTATTCAAAATCTCAAAATTTGAGGTTCATCTTTTTTTTTGCATTTGAGTCCCTCTAATTATATTTACCTTTAAAATAGTCATATTAATTTATTTTTAGTATCATTTTAAACCTCATAAGTTTATATCTCATAAGTTTAAACCTCATAAGTTTATATCTTAAATAATCAGTGATGTTAACGCACCGATTAGAGATGCAAGACCACCGCCAGAGGTTGCAGTTGAAATGGAAATAAATTAAAATGCCCGATTTCAACAATTTTTTCTCGTAATCTTCAAATCGAAAATAAAGAGGCTCATTTTTCGCTTCGGAATGCATTAATTAATCATTTTTGGGAGCATTATAGAAATAATTTAAATGAGTAAATTATTGTTATATTTGTGATTTTTATTTATATTGCGTCCTTTTATTATAAATTCTATGTAAGTTTATATTTTTGTGTAATGATTTGACAATTAATGTTGTTTGTATTAATTTTAATGTATGTTTTATAACTATTTATAAAAGTTATATGATTTATGTTGATTTTTATCAATAAAAAAGACTAAAATACAATGCATTTTAATGTATGTTTCTTTTGAGGTTTTGTTGTTGGAGAACAACACCAACAAACCTCAAATTTGAAGTTTGCAAAACCTCAAATTTGAGGTCCTTGTTGGAGATGCTCTTAGAAGGGTGAGCTTCTCCAATCACCATTGTAAGGAGCTAATTTTGTGAACATGACGATGTGATTTAAATTAAGTGACTTGCATGTAAATAAGTGCCATAGCTCAAGGACTTAGAGGTATGGGCCGTTTTAGACTATTTGAAAGCTTTGTCCAAATGATTAAACTATATTTGATGTGTTAAATGGAAGGCTATTGCTATTGCTATTACTTTTTTCATAAAAGCTATTTATATTCGAATTTTTCTTTAGAAAACTTTGAGGCATTTATTCATGATAAAACTATTTCTTTAAGCTCCACAGTATCGATTGATAAGTTAATTAAGTCTATTAAAAGTCTCTAGAAACGATCGTAGGTGGAATAGTGCAGCTTCGTTGGAGAGTGAAGGCGTCGGTGATGTGCTGGAGAAATTTCTGCCATGAAGTAACACGTGGCGCTCAATCATTTGATAATATATGAGTTTTTTGGGGAAATGGAATGAAAATGGGGCCGATCAACGACAACATTTTTTTTTTTTTTTTTGTCGTTCAACGACAACATTATTAAATCCGTAGATTTGGAGTAAATTGAGGCCGGATTGCTTCCCGCGCATTGCACGAACCACACACACCAAATGGCAATAAAATAGCATATGTTATGCGAGAGAGAGATAGAGAAAGAAGTCTTTTTTTTTTTTTTGGGTCACTGAGAAAGAAGTCTCTTTATTTTGTCACATAAAGAAAGAAGCCTTTCGCTTCAAATGGAGACAGTGCAATGTGAGGCGCGACATGTACGGTGCGGGACAAATAGTAGCAAAAATATATATATATACACATGTATAAGTATAAAATTTTGTTAGATACACATATATAAGTATAGATTTTTGGAACTGTTCAATGCAGGGCGTGGCAGAGCGTAGGGGTAGGCAAAATATCCGGAACCGAAAAACCGAACCGAACCCGACCGAAATTACCCGAACCGAATCCGAACCGATTTTTTAAAATATCCGAACGGATCCTCTATACTTAAAACCAAAAACCCGAAACCGAACCCGAACCAAACCGATAACCGAACGGGTACCCGAAATATACAAAACATAAACAAACGTATATTTAGAGTTAAGGTCGGGTGTATTCATATAATTTATGTAATTTTTATAATTTTTTCTTTGTTTTTTTAATCAATTCGGATATTGTATATACATTTCGGGAAAATAACCAATTTATGTTATTATTTGTAATATTATAATTTTTTTTGTTATTTTGTTAGAGTATTTTTGGATAATTCGAATACCAAATAATTAAATTGAACCAAATGAAAAAGAAAGCGAGGTAATTATAAACTTTTGGAGTAGTTTTTAAATACTTTTGACAATTTTTTAGTATTATGGATAATCCGAACCCGACCCGAACCTAACCGAACCGAACCCGACCCAAAGTTTTTTGATACCCGAATGGGTATTATATCTCTAAACCGAAATATTTGATTCGAACCCGAACGGGTATCCGAATGTCCACCCCTATCGGAGCGGATCGTCACCATTTGCAGCCAAAGAAGTCTTCTTGTATTTGTTAATTTTTTTATTTTTTTTAATACTTGTAGTTATATTTTAATAAAATCATTTTTTCATGTACATTCTATTGTTTTCACTAGCTTAGTCTGTAATTTTCAAAAATAATAAAAACTAAATTAGACTAGAACATATTATCATGTTTTCGATATTTTTAAATATATAGATCATACTGGACTAAATTGGTTGAATTAGACTTAGATCGGATCACTGTTTTATAAAACTATTAAAGTCTATATCAAAGGAGTTAACAATAATTCAATATTCGATGGATGAACCCTAAATGCATCGTATCAACCCGGTTTATTCGAGAACTCATCTACTTGTATTTCAAGTAACTAAATCTTATAAGATTGTGAGTTTTAAGTATCACAAAAGAATCTCAATCACAAAACTTAACCAGTGTTTACATCTTAAATAGCATGTTAGCAAGAATTGTTTCTGTTTCTGAACCAGTGTTGTAGATAAATGATATAAACAAATGAACACATGGACACATGTTCCCCGTTAACAACATAACAAATTTTAAGTCTCCATGCTTAGTGGCATAAGTCAAACTATTTTGACTAAGTTGTCGGTCACGGTAACAAATGGATGGACCCACACCAAAATGTCGGTGCTCGGAAAAACAAAATAAACCGTCTAAACCGATCACCAAGTACCTGTGGAAACTTGGATTACTGCGAAATATAAGGGTGTAGGAACTTGCACACGTGTAGGTGTCTCTTAGTGACATACCCCTCGGTTTAAATTGGTGGGGGAAACTATACTTAGATATCCAGCTTGATCTTAAACCCTGATATTAATTCTGTCGAATGGAGTATATCACAACCAGGCTTGGTCACGACATATATGGTGAATCTTTATTTGAGGAATGAATTTGTTTGATTGGTTACTATAAAAATAGTTTACCAAGTACAAATTCTGTTTATGACTTGCCCTCCTAACACATCACATAGACGAAGTAACGGTTCTCTTCCTATCAATTAAGTTGAACGGTTGAAAACTTTCCACTTATCCCAATTAATCTGTACTCTCTCCGTTCCCAAAAGATTGATTTTCTAGGAAAAAAAAAAATTTTAAAAGATTGATTTTTTACTTTTTCAATGGATTTTTAATGAAAGTTTAATGGCAAATTGTAGATTTCAAGACATATTTATTGACTTTATTAGATTACTATTTGTTTAAAGTTATGAAAAATTGTTTTTTGAAAAAAAATAAAACATTTATAATTAACCATTAATGTGTTTTTTTAATATTTGTGAAAACTCTAAAATATCAAACAAATAAAAACATAGGGGAGTAATAATTAGCTTATTAATTAACTGGACCGTTTTCTTACAAATTTATACTAATTAATTACAAGACCAAAGGACCAATCCTCTTCTTAAGCTGTTACACTTTCCACAACTGACTCCTCTACTTCCATTTTTTAAATATTTTCCACAAGATCTCAAAAATACGTTGAAAAATTATTACAGCCTTTTGAAAACATTGAAATCATTAGAGAAGTATGACAAAACATTCACAAATCTATAATTTTCAGTTTAATAAAGTCTTAAAAATACATAATTAGTCCATATTAGCACAACAAAAGCAATAACTAGCTGCATAAATTACGGGTATTACCACTGTTACCATCATGTGTTTAAAGCAAAAGTAGCCACACACATTTAGTCACACCAAAAACCTTCAGATTTATTATAAACAAAAGAAGTAACCAAACGAAAAAAAGAAAGTCACGTCATCTCTCTCTCTTCAAATATACCCTGAGAAGAGCAGAGTAAAGAGAGAGAGACTATTGAGAGAGACCATCGCTTTCTCTCTCTTCTTCTCCAACAGTGACTTGTAGAGAGAGAGAGAGAGAGTTCCAAAAACATGACTTTGAAGGATCACCGACACAAGCAATGTCATTTACTTCTCCTTCTTCTTGTTCTTGTGATGAACACTGTCTCCTCCACCGTTGGTTTGCCGGAGATACTCGTCGAAGGATTTGATTACGGTGAAGCATTGTCTAAAAGCTTACTTTACTTCGAAGCTCAGAGATCAGGTCGTCTTCCGTACAACCAGAGAGTGACGTGGCGTGATCACTCTGGTCTCACCGATGGTCTTGAACAAGGGGTTAGTAGTTTAGTTTCTGTTACAAACTTAAAACATTAGTTTTATTTAAATGTTTTTCTTTTTGTTACAAAATTCAAACTAATTTGCACATTACCATCATTAGTTTGAAAAAGAAACTGGGACAAATTTAAAGCTAATTTTAATTGACATTTATTGTTCATTTTAGTAAGTGACGTGACTTTTATATTTGTAATTTGTCGTTTTCCATTTGTTTTTAATTAATTTTGAGGTTTATTGTTGATTTTAATTTGTAGAGAACTAATATTGAAATTTATTGCTTTAATTTATAATTTTAGTTTAATTTGGTAATTAAAAAAAGGTGGATTTAGTGGGAGGATATCATGACGCCGGTGACCATGTGAAATTCGGACTTCCGATGGCTTTCACGGTGACAATGTTGTCATGGAGTGTAATAGAGTACGGTGATTCACTCGCTTCCACCGGCGAGTTATCTCACGCCCTTGAAGCTATCAAATGGGGAACCGATTACTTCATTAAGGCACATACAAGCCCAAATGTTTTATGGGCCGAAGTTGGTGACGGTGATACTGATCACTACTGTTGGCAACGGCCGGAGGATATGACTACGTCACGGCGTGCTTTTAAGATCGATGAGAACAATCCGGGATCAGATCTTGCGGGAGAAACCGCCGCGGCTATGGCGGCGGCTTCGATAGTTTTCCGTTCAACAAATCCACATTACTCTCACCTTCTTTTGCACCATGCCCAACAAGTAAGTACATACACACACTTTAATTGGTTTTAATGTTACAGTTGAAAGTTGAAACCACTCTTTGGATCGTCTAGGTGACCAAAACCAACTATTCGATTTTCGATATGTCCATAAAAAATATTATGACTACAAAATCAATAATTTTTTTACTTGGAGGCCTAATAAATTTGGCTGATTAGTATGTGTATAGAAAATATATTTAGCATTATATTTTTAAGTCAGATTGCTAGATTCTCTCAAATGATTATTCATTGTAGTGCCTAACAAATATTTGAATTTTGTAAAACTAACATTTATTTAATTTTTTTTGTTTTTGGGGTTGGAGATTTAAATAGCTATTATTGTGGTTTGGTGTAGTTGTTTGAGTTTGGAGACAAGTACAGAGGAAAATACGACGAGAGTTTAAGAGTTGTGAAAAGTTATTATGCCTCGGTGAGTGGTTACATGGACGAGCTTTTATGGGGAGCCACATGGCTTTATCGAGCCACTGACAATGATCACTACCTGAGTTATTTGGTCGACATGGCTGACCAACTAGGTGGCCTTTCATGGGCCATGTCCGAGTTTAGCTGGGACGTTAAGTTCGCTGGTGTTCAACTCCTAGTTTCAATGGTTAGTACTTGTATGTTATATTTTTTTAATACTATTTGGTAAAGTAGAGTATTTTTTATAGGACTACTAACCTCTCCATTAGCCCAATTTAAAATAGAATCCTAATTATTACATTGAGAACATCCTCACGTTTAATCAAGGCTATAACCCAAAGTAAGGTATCTCTAACTTCACATTCTCACATTGAGAATATTCGATATAGTTGTTGTTGTGTGTAAGGCTATAACAAATATATTTTTAGCAAAAAAAAAAAAAAAACTATATCGAATATATTCTCTTTATATGCAAATGCAAGAAAATAAAAAAAAACTTTTCAAAAATATTTATAAAAAGTTAGTTATTCAGCAGAAACAGAACTAAAACTCACGTGCTTATGTTCCACTAAGCGGGGTACGTCTCTTTAAATGGCTCTGGTATACGGCACGTGATTTTAAAACCTACTCGCTAAGTAAAATTTTAGGCATAAGTAAACCAGCAAATTTACTCGAGTTTAAGCCATTAACACCATAAAGAGTGATTTAGCTGTTGAAAGCAACCACGGTTGTGGCATGGTGGTAATGGACTCACAGCTGTGAGTTCCGCCAGCTGGATTCGACTACTGGTCAGAAAATGGGCGGTGAAATATGGGCCCCGTGGGATTAATCTTTCGGCCTAGAAAGTCGTTGGGATCCCCACGATAATTATTAAAAAAAAAGTTGTTGAAAGGTTTATATTTAAAATTTATAGTGTACTTAAGATAGTACAAAAATTATGATATTTAAAATTTTGTAACCTAACCACAAAAATTAGGGAGTAGTACTATTCTCTTTTCTCATATTTACATTTATAATTAGAATATTTGTATTATACTGTCTCAATTGAAAATTAATTTCTTCTTTATGGTTTGTTGCCTCATTTCCTAGTTGCTACAAGAAGAAAAGCACAGCCAACATTCTAAAGTCCTACAACAATACAAATCAAAGGCGGATCATTACTTTTGCTCAATCCTCAACAAGAACATCAACGGAACAAACGTCCGGAGAACTCCGGCCGGTTTACTATACGTCCGGCAATGGAACAATATGCAATATGTATCTACCGCATCTTTCCTCCTAACCGTATATTCCGATCATCTACGAAAATCAAACTCTGATCTCGAGTGTCACGAAGGAACCGTAACACCCGATGAGATGCTCATATTCGCGAAATCCCAAATCGATTACATTTTAGGATCAAATCCGATGAAAACAAGTTATCTAGTCGGATACGGTCCGAAATACCCCAATAGGGTTCACCATAGGGGCGCATCGATCACCTCTTTTAAGGAATACAAAGGATTCATTGGATGCACTCAAGGGTATGATAATTGGTACGGACGGTTCGAGCCAAACCCAAGCGTTTTAGTCGGAGCTTTGGTTGGAGGACCGGATCACCAAGATGAGTTTGTTGACCGGAGGGATAATTACTTTCAAACCGAGGCTTGTACGTACAATACTGCCCCTTTGGTTGGTGTGTTTGCGAGACTTATAGAGCTTGAAGAACAAAAACTTGAGGAAGAAGATATGAGTTTGGTTGCAACTTATAAGAAGAGATAGGTAAACATGTGGTTTTATTTGCACCCATTTAGCCATTTCTATATATATATCGTTGGAGTTTTTCTTCTCAGCAGTTTTCATCGAGTGCAAAGTGTGTATAAATATTAATCATCAATATAGACTACAATCTTTTTAGTCGATTTTGTTCTTCACAACTTTATAATATTTTCTGCTTGCCATTTCAGTTTATTTTACTTTTCCATTTCCATCTGGGTCTTGTAGTATTGTGAATATATACTAACCTAAACGACACCGTCTTAGCTGCACCATAAAAACGACGCTGTTTAAGCAAGAAAATTATTCATTCTATTTCTTTAAAAGTTTCTTGAATAAGTTACAAGTCCCGCTCAAAATTGGAAACGAAGCTTTTTCGCCGACGACGATGGCTGATCCGGCGGAACGAATCTGCCATGAAAATGGAGTTTCTTTTGAAGAAGCACTCTCTTACCTCGAAGGATTCAAATGGGATTTGGATTCGGCGATGGATGCTTGTCGCAACGAAACCTTGCCGCCCCTTACGGTTAAACCTTCGTCGGACGTTTTGGTGAACAAGAAATCTGTGGCTTGTAAAACGGCGGAGGAAGAAACGTGTCTATCTAATAATAAACTTATGGAAGCTTTGATGAGATTTTCTTCACAATCGAGAGCTACCCGAAGCAAGATTACTCCAAAGCAAGTCAAAATCGAGAGCTCTTCGTCCAGGTTAATTTACTTTCTTATTCTTGCGATTTATTTGTCACCAAGAAGTAAAATTTGTTCGGTTTAACTTTCTGATAACAATTCCCTCGTGGTGAATTTCTTGATTCCCAAGAAATCTAGGGCTTGTTATGTGTTTTGGGGAATTTCTTGATTCCCAAGAACCCTGGAATTTGATGTGTTTGACTATTTGTGCCTTGTAGTGAATCCGTGGTTGCTACTGATGCATCGTTTCTGAGAAAAGTCGAGCCTCGATTGCCGAGAGGGAGAGACCCATCATCGCAAGGGACTTCGAGGAAGTCGGAAGAGCAAATGATGGTTGATCCGCGGCTCAGAGAACTAGAGATCAAAGTTGAGGAGCCACAAAACAATTCTCTGCCGCTAGCACAAGGCATTATGACGCAAGATGCCGCAAACCAGTAAGGCATTTTGCTTTTGTTGTTTTGACAACATAAGATTAATTTATTCCAAGATTAGGGAAATATATTTTTTGATTTATGTTTTAGGGTTAGAAATTCAGTATACAGGAGTTAGAGTTTATGATATTGAGCTATTAGATTTAGGATTTAGAGTTGAGATTTAGAATTCATGGTGTAGGGCTTGGAATTTAGAACTTAGCATTTAAGGTTAATTTAAGATATTAACCAATTTATTAAGAGCTTTGTTCTTTCTTTCTTTCTATATTTTTGATTACAGGAGCCGATGGCCTGCTTACGTTAAAAGATGCAATGACATGATCGCATTTCTCGTTGCTGCGACTTTGGCATTTTTAACAATTCGGTATCTCATCGATGCGCAAATAGGAAGTGGAGTTTGGTTTCACTTAGCTGATTTTCTTGAAGTACTTGTCAAATTCTTCGAAGAGTTCGATATTTCTTCGGTTGATCCATTTATAGGTTGTGCATTGATGTATGCTGCATTCTACATCTTGGCTTCCTCTTCTCTCCCTCCTTGCGCGGTACGGGTTGCTGAGGCACTAGCAATTGGGTTCGGATTTGGTATAGTGTTTTTGGTGATATTTTATATATCACCATCAACTTGTTATTTTGGCCTTGCTTCATTCGGCTTAGCCATTGGAGCCTTCACAATCCGAGAATTCCTACTTGCAGGAAGACGTATCTAAAGCTCGTGAAATGACTGTCCAAAGAAAAGTTGGTGAATAACTTGTAGAGTTTTAGTTGCTAGTTAATGTCAACATATAAAATTACTTGTGATGTGTTTCTTTTACTGATTGTACATATTTTATTGTCAGCTAAGATGATTCCTCATGACCTACATAGTCACTGTGAAAGAAATGCATAGATGTCTCCTTTAAGTTTCATATAAATTCAACTACATCTCGCTTTACATGACCTATGAGGTAGATGTATATTTCACAAATTTTTTTACAGAAATTCAGAAACGAATGTACGTTCAGGCATATTCATAAAATTTTCTAAAAATTACAAATATCATAGAATTATATTAATAAAAAAGATAAAAACATATAGTGTAATGTACTCTCTTGCAATGATTCATTGCGAAAATTGTTCCCTCGTGACTTGCATTATTAAAAGAAAATACATAGATGTCTTTTTCAGTTTTAGTTGACCAAGAAGATGCATAGATGTTCATGTTCGTGTTCGGTGTAAAAGTGTTCCCTTGCATTATCATTAACACAAAAAGATACATAGATGTCTTGTTCAAGTTTCATGTTTAGTCGACCCATTGCTATTTACAAGATATAAAGGATTGTTGTAGAGTAAGGAAGCTTTAATAAAAATCAGATAAATTAGTTACATAACAAAAAGTGCCTCAAGAATACAACATTTATAAATTGTAAATACTAAACCAATGGTTGGATTAAAGAGTCATCTTCCAGAAACTCTGGAATAAAAAAGGAAATTAAAATGTAAAAACACCACAAAAAGAATGGTCCTCTAAGGAAAAAAAGGCAAAAGCCTCAATAGGGTGTAATGGAACCATGTACTCGGCAAGCAAAATACATCCCACCATATGGGTGAGATGCACGAACGTTGTGACACACCTCTGGTCATTAATAGACCGGTCATTAATAGACGCTCTCAATGTAATTTCCACTAAGCCAAGCAAAAGGTACATGACGAAAAGGCCAATTTTATCGATAAACCGGCGGAGATCAAAGCCGCTTGTATAGAAAATCTGAAAAATTAGCAAACTGTATACGGTGATGAGAAAAATATGCATCACTATTGAGTAGACTGCTCCCGAACTCATCCTGCCATTTACCAAATATTAAAGACATGTATTAAAATCAAACCAAACTTTTGCTTGCTTGCTTCTATACGTATATTATAAACAGAAAACACTCACTTGAGAATAAATCTTAGCCCACGTTTCCACATGCGTTCTTGTCTTTGTAGGAGTGATATAACGTGAATTTGGACATCCTTAACCACGAACTTAACGCGTTTTCGGAGCCTTTTGAGTTGTTTTGAGTTGATATTTAGATCCATACTCGAGGATTTGGAACCGCATGCGTACGGGAAGGAGATTCAAGCATTTCGAGCGAAAACCGAAGCTCCTGGGAACCAGACCGACCAGTCTACACCATGGACTGGCCGGTCCAGAAGATTTGAAGACGGTGGCCGATCCGGGAAACCGGACCGACCGGTCCACACTAAGGACCGGTCGGTCTAGCCACCTTGAAGACGAAGACCAAAGGCTCGGGAAACCGGACCGGTCGGTCCACACCTAGGACCGACCGGTCCACTTGAAGATGATTGAAGATTTTCGGCTCTAGAAACCGGACCGACCGGTCCAGTTCCTAGACCGACCAATCCCTGTCCCAGATTTTTTAGGGTTTTCCTTTTTCCGTTTTATTTCCTATATAAACCCATAGGGTTTCATTGTTTTAGAGAACTTTTTATTCTGCACGTTTTTATTCAGACTTTCTTAAGATTTTGAGCAATTGTAAGCAAGGAGAAGAATTCCTCTACTTTCCTGAGAAGATTTCTAAAACTTATCCTATTTTCTATTCTATTGATTATGTCTTTTTCAATTGCTTTTGTCGTTTCTTCTATTATGTCTGAGTAGATCTCTAGTTAGGTTTTAGGGTTTTTTTGATGGATTTCACATATTAAACTAGACACAAATAGGTTGCTTATCAATTACCATATTCATCACTATTAGGCATAATGCTAGGATTGAATTGGCCATTTAATCACTAGACCTTAGGTAGATATGCTTTCCGAAAGCTTGTATATCACTAGAACTACTGTTGATGAGTAATGCGTTATAACAACTGGAAGGTTAGTTATAGAGTATTATGAACTAATCAAACCTGAACATTAATGCTTGGCTAGGATAGCCGTGACCAAACGGAAGTTTAGGCACTCGGATCTCTAGGGAAAGTAATTGTTATCACGAAAGTGGAGCAATTTATAATAGTGTTTGAGTTTAAGATGCATGCATACTTAGAATCTGAATAGTTGTCTGGTTTATGATTGTGATTTCCTGAGAATTCCCTGATGCCTAACGCTTTTAATCATCTGAATTTACATCGTTTAATTTGCTTTCTTGTTTTCTGAATTTGATAACTCTCACCAATCATTATTTCCTGCTTAGCTTAGTTCAACTATCTATAGTTTGTTGTGTAACACTTGGTCCTTGTGGATTTGATCCATGCAATTACTACTTCGTTTGCTGTGCACTTGCAGTAGAATTTATAGGGTTAAAACTCTGTGTATCAAATTTTTGGCGCCGTTGCCGGGGAACCATTGTGTTGCCATCAGATTTGATTTGCGAATTTAGTCTAAGCAATTTTCTAATTTATTTTTTCTTTTTCTTTTTGTCTTTTAGGTACCAGTCATGGAAGTAGTAACTCAAGCGGATAATAAGGGTCTTCAGGCTGCCTTGTTCGACCGGATTGAGCAGATCCATGCTGCAATTGCTGCGAGCGCGCAACAGGCGCAACAACAGATGCAGCAAATGCAACAACAATTTGCTAAGATGATGGCACAGCGGATGCCACCAGCAGGTCAGAATCCTCCGCCGCAGAGAGATGTTGACATGCACCAAAATCAGCCACAAGGTCCCCCACCTCCAGCTGCAAGTCCCAATGATGAGCTAAAAGCTTTGATGCAGCTCATGCTAGCTAATCAGCAGAAGGTTTCCAGCGATATCTCGACAATCAATGGGCGGCTAGAAGCAGTGACCACTCACCTGAGGATGCTTGATACTCAGGTGGCACAGAATGCAGAAGCTGTTAAAAGACAACAAGGAACCCTTCTAGCCAAAGGAGAGCAAAATCCAAAAAGGGATTATCATGCCAATTCTTCAACGGAAGTTGACGCGATAACCACTCAGAGTGAAAAGAGCAAGACAGTGAAAAAGCTTGGAGATCCTGGATGCTTTGAACTTTCAGTCCAGATCGACTCTACAGTTTTTCCTCGCTCACTCTGCGACTCGGGCTCTGGTGTCAACATCATGCCACACTCCGTAGCAACACGACTGGGTTTTAAGGATTTTAGTCCTCATAATTTCTCTTTAAAATTTGCTGATTGTTTGGTTCAACGTCCTATAGGTGTTCTTGAGGACGTACAGCTGCTAATTGGTTATGTTTTTGTCCCTGCAGATTTCGTGGTGCTGGACCAAGCTGAAGAACCAGGAGATCCTCTCATCTTGGGAAGACCGTTCCTTTGCACAGCTGGTGCAAGGATTGATCTAAAGCATGGACGCATTGATCTCCAACTAGGAGACACTGAGCTGAAATTTGAGATGGATAAGCAGTTGGAGATCCCTCCTGACCCACCTGACGCCGCAGACAGAAACTTCCATCCAATCGGCATTGGGACTTCATCCATCACAGAGGGTGCTGAGATCCCTCCTGATCCACCTGATCCACCTTGACGGGCACACACGTCGAGCTAACGACGTTAAACAAAACGCTTTGTGGGAGGCAACCCACTTGTAAGTGTAAATACGTTCTTTTGTTTTTCATTCTTTTTCAATTTTACGGTTGTTTTCGTGTTTCTTTTTGGTTTTCCTTAGGATTTTTCGTCATAGAAATTTTGGGTTTCAGCACTTTCAGACCGACCGGTCGGTCCACTATTGAACCGGTCGGTCCAGCATCATCCCGTGTCACGTCCGAGGGTTCTAGAAACAAGCCCGGTCGTTCCAGGTCCGAGACCGATCGGGCCTCATCAAAACATGGACCGGTCGATCCCTTACAGGACCGGTCGGTCCCTTTATCTGTCATGGTTCCATGCGTCACCCACCCGCCCGTTCCCTCTAACATGATGCGCCAATCACACCTGGTCCCCACTGTGACGAAGTTTGTTTTTCCTACTTTTCTTTTTCATTTTCATTTTATTTTCTTTCTCTTTAATAGTTCTTTCCTTTGGATTTATTTTCACACCGGGTCGGTGTGAAGTAAGTCTGGGGGGAAGTACTATTCGTACTAATTATGTTTATTTTCTTATTTTCAGTTTTATTTAAACCTCTGTGGTATGAATGCGATTCTAGGACCACATGATGTTTGCTAACTCTGTTTTTAGATTAACAGTGACTAACCAATGCAATGGGAAGATTAAAAACGCCCTAGGTGGATCAGTGTTACCAGAAGGCTCCCGTCTCCTTGAAAGCTAACGCTGACACTTTTATGCTAATCTGTTTTTCTTAACTCAGGGAATTCGAAATCGCATAAGCAGGAACAACCACGTTAGGAGTCCTATCCTTTTTCAAACACTATCCCCTCTTCAGGACTCTTAATGGCCACTCAGTTTTAGTCTTGTACCACACCCTCACCCTTACCTTTCTTTCAAGCCTCATGCATTCTGTCCAAGACATTGACATGCACTCAAGCGCAAAAACTCCGGAGACGTAGTCCGGCCAGCTGATCATTCTAAAGACCTTCTGGTACAACTTATCAAACTTTCTGCTTAGGATTTTGTTAATAATTTCATTTCTTTATTTAATTTTCGTTTTTTTATCATTGTGCTTAGAAAAAAAAAGCTAGAACTGATCCCCATCATTCTCAAAAAAAAAAAAAAAAAAAATTATCATTAAAATGCTGAAAGGGATCAGAATAAAGCTTAGATTTTAAAAGAATATCTATTAAGCACATTTCTGTTTCTTGTTCTCCGCATTATTTCTTTAGATAAGCAGAAAGTTAGTATTTATAAAAGAATAGGAGGTCTTAAGTTTGAAAGGTTGTGCATCATCTTTGGATTTAGTTCTCTTGGGTTTTTGTGTCATGACTTGCATTCGGCCGCGACTGAGGTTAGCCTAAACACTCGTACCACCACTAAATAGCCCAAATCCTTAACCCTTATGCGACGGACATTTTCCCTCTGGTAAGATTTATGGACCCTGGTATAAAGTCGCTGAGACATAGGAACTTGAGTATGGTAACATTGCTATGTATTTGGCAAAGTACATGAAGTACCATCTTGGTTTTTGATCTGTTTATGAGTTTTCAGGCTTTTAGCATTGCATCTGTGGGGTCCTAAAGGATTGCATTCAGCTCACAAAGGTTAGTGTGGTTTTTATAGCTTCCTTGAACTTGTTTCTAGTTTGTCTTCACTTGAGGACAAGCAAAGATCTAAGTCTGGGGGAGTTGATATAACGTGAATTTGGACATTCCTAACCACAAACTTAACGCGTTTTCGGAGCCTTTTGAGTTGTTTTGAGTTGATATTTAGATCCATACTCGAGGATTTGGAACCGCATGCGTACGGGAAGGAGATTCAAGCATTTCGAGCGAAAACCGAAGCTCCTAGGAACCTGACCGACCGGTCTACACCAAGGACCGGCCGGTCCAGAAGATTTGAAGACGGTGGCCGATCCGGGAAACCGGACCGACCGGTCCACACTAAGGACCGGTCGGTCTAGCCACCTTGAAGACGAAGACCAAAGGCTCGGGAAACCGGACCGGTCGGTCCACACCTAGGACCGACCGGTCCACTTGAAGATGATTGAAGATTTTCGGCTCTAGAAACCGGACCGACCGGTCCAGTTCCCAGACCGACCAATCCCTGTCCCAGATTTTTTAGGGTTTTCCTTTTTCCGTTTTATTTCCTATATAAACCCATAGGGTTTCATTGTTTTAGAGAACTTTTTATTCTGCACGTTTTTATTCAGACTTTCTTAAGATTTTGAGCAATTGTAAGCAAGGAGAAGAATTCCTCTACTTTCCTGAGAAGATTTCTAAACCTTATCCTATTTTCTATTCTATTGATTATGTCTTTTTCAATTGCTTTTGTCGTTTCTTCTATTATGTCTGAGTAGATCTCTAGTTAGGTTTTAGGGTTTTTTCGATGGATTTCACAGATTAAACTAGACACAAATAGGTTGCTTATCAATTACCATCTTCATCACTGTTAGGCATAATGCTAGGATTGAATTGACCATTTAATCACTAGACCTTAGGTAGATATGCTTTCCGAAAGCTTGTATATCACTAAAACTACTGTTGATGAGTAATGCGTTATAACAACTGGAAGGTTAGTTATAGAGTATTATGAACTGATCAAACCTGAACATTAATGCTTGGCTAGGATAGCCGTGACCAAACGGAAGTTTAGGCACTCGGATCTCTAGGGAAAGTAATTGTTATCACGAAAGTGGAGCAATTTATAATAGTGTTTGAGTTTAAGATGCATGCATACTTAGAATCTGAATAGTTGTCTTGTTTATGATTGTGATTTCCTGAGAATTCCCTGATGCCTAACGCTTTTAATCATCTGAATTTACATCGTTTAATTTGCTTTCTTGTTTTCTGAATTTGATAACTCTCACCAATCATTATTTCCTGCTTAGCTTAGTTCAACTATCTATAGTTTGTTATGTAACACTTGGAACTCTGTGTATCAAAGAGGGTGTCTTCCATCTAAAACACAAATATAGATTCAAATTTCACTTTAGAAAATTTTCGTTAATTACAAGGAAATAAAATATTATATTACTTACTTGCTACCACATACAAGCTTGAGAATAACAAATTTTGATGAATAAGCCAAGTTTAAATAATTATACATACGAATCTTATTAGTTGCAAGAATCGAACACAGCTTTATTTACTTACTTCCCTACGAGGCTAAGACTATGGGTTCGAAGCCTATTACTGCATATATTCTAAAAAAAAATTAATTTCTTCAATAATAAGTCATGTTTCCCCTCCGTCTACTTTTGAAGCCTAATATCTATGTTATAGATATCTACTAACAAAAAGACCCTTAATTCAACCCTAAGATCAAAAGAAAAGCACCATATTCAGCTTGGTTCTTTTTTATAGGGTTAGTTAAAAAAAACAAAGAAAAAAATAGTTAATTAGGGAGAGTAAAGAGAAACATAGAGGTTTTTGGCAATAGTTTTGTGAAATTGCCAAATATATGTTAATCCTTTGATATGAATCCCAATTTCTCTCTTTTTTTTTATGAACAAATTGGGTGGAAAGAGAGCAATTTCTAATTAACTCACCGGCAAGAGTTCAGGGACAGCAGAAGTCATAATAACGCAAGAGTTGACGATGAAGTTTGGTAATTCTGAGATTTGATAAAGATTAGTAGAAAACCATCCGTCTAATCACATAACTATATATAATATACATAAATATTAAAAGTGAAAATAACAAATCCAAAAGGGAAAAGGAGTTGCCGAACCGACATATCATGGAATTATAATCACTTTCAAATTAAAACATTCATATTTGTTTGGTTTTTAGGATTTAGGCTAATTTCTTAATTCTAATTTTACACACCACACCAATAGTTAGGGATAATTAACCGTTTCTCTTTATCAGGAAAAAAATAATTAATAGTTGGTGAAAAATGGGTTAAGTTATATTGTTATAGTATTTAATATTATACATACTTTCTCAATTAATTTGTTTTTTCTTTCTATAATTTGCTTTATGGTTAGTTGCTAGAAGAAGAAAACCACAAGCAACATTCTAAAGTCCAACAACAATACAAATCAAAGACGGATCAAAGGAAATGTAACTACATGCAATACGTTTCAACGCGTAATATATATTCCGAATTTCCGATCATCCCCAAACATCAAACACCATAGCACCAAGGAACTGTAAAACCCGAAGAGATGCTCGGATTTACGAAATCCCAATTGGATTACGTTTCCGGATCTGAAACAAGTTACCTAGTTGGGTATAGTCTAATACAACCGAATAGGGTTCATCATAAAGGCACATCGATCACTTCTTGTAAAGAACACCAAGGGGTCATTGGATACACTCAAGGATAAGGTAATTGATATGGACGGTCCGAGCCAAATGTTTTAGTCGGAACTTGGTCGGAGTACCTGATTACCGAAATGAGTTTGTTGACCAGAGGGATAATTACATATAAGAGAAATGTTAAGAAAATGAAATTAAAAAAAAAAGAAAGAAAATGTGGTTTTATTTTGCACCCATTTGGTTCTGTATATACTTATTGAAGTTTTTCTTCTCTACAATTTCTTCATCGTGTGAATAAGTGTGTATAATAAATATTACTAATCCTTATTAATAAATATCGACTAAAGTTTAATACTCGATTTAATTCGTTAGAAGGTTGTTAGCACGGGCTCTCTTCTAATCTTGCTTTCTGTTATCGGCTTAATGTTAACTTACCATTTTACCCCTCGCGTTTTGTGGATAAATCTCACACGACGTCGTCTAATCTCCAACTACAAAACGACGCTGTTTCAACAAGAAAACTCTCACTCCGTCTTCTCGGAAAAGATTCTGAAAACAAATCCCGCCCAAAAATTGGGGAAGAACCACCGCATTCGCCGACGGCGATGGCTGATCCGGTGGCAGAAATCAGCGACAAAAACGGAGTTTGTGGAGAAGAATCATGGAAGCTTGCCGCACCAAAACCTTACCGCCTCTCACCGTTGAAGAATACTCGACGGAGATTGATTTAAACGTGAAATTCGCGCCGGATTCTCCGTCTACACCGCTGAGGACGGCCGATTCAGTTCGGATTTCGACTCCGACGGACGAACAACAACCACCGCCTCAAGTGAGAAGCGAACGTATCAGAAAATTCGTCGATGGAACGACTGAAGACGAAGCAGTCGCTTACCTAACTCGCAAAAAATGGAATGTGGCCGATGCCGTCGGAGAATTCTTTGACGAGCGCAATTCATGGAACTCGACGGAGATGATTGATGACGACTTTTTCAGTAGTTTAGCTTCGCAATCTCAGTACTACCCAACGCGAAAAGGAATCCGAATCGGTGGCTCTTCTTCTTCTTCTAGGTAAATGTGTTCTTTTGGGGATTTTCTTGATTTAGGGTTTTTTGGGTTTATCTGAATCTTTTTTTTTCGCTATTTGCTTTACTTGAACAGTTTGATGGAGATTGAACAGACAGGGTCGCTCGTCAAATGCATAAAGTAAATGTGATAGTAATCTTCTCTTTTCTCTCTGCACTATATACCATTGCCTTGCTGTTTTCTAGAAATGTGTTTGATCTGGGAATGAAGAATTGAAATCTGAGTGTTTAGATCTTATTGTCTCTTGATGGTCTTTCTTTTAGTTTGCCATATTCTTTGTTTTTCTGATGATAGTTTCAATGTTGATGCTTGCTTTTGTTCGTTCAGAGACAAAATATCCAGGATAGTATAAGTCCGGGAACAAATCAGGAAACTTCTGCGCCTATGGTGGTTGATTCACGTGGGAGTTCGAATCAGGTGCCGATTTCGTGGGAGCAACAGTCTCAGTTGAAGGATACACTTATTGATTCATTCCTCAGGATTGTTGATGGAGTGACTCGAGAAGAAGCAATCGATTGCCTTAGACTCCGCAATTGGGATGTGGAAAATGCCGTCAACTATTTCTATGACGATTCCTCTCATGCTGTGTTCTCAGAGGAAGAAACATTCAAGGCCATGGAAATGAATTGGCAGGAGAACAGAAACATTCAAGGTCACTTGAAAATCGGGAGCTCTTCTAGGTGATTAGCTTTTCTTCTCCCTTTGTTACTTGCGACTTTGTCTCCAACAAGTAAAAATGTTTGGTTTCTAGAGTATGCTTTAGTATGATCTCACCTGTCACCTTTCAGGATTGCTAAACTTCCATATCTGAATCTTTTATGTTTACCTCCATTCACCTACGTGTACAGTTCGGTTCATGCTGACTCAACAGAAACCAGAAGACCATTCGACGAAACTGGTCTAGTAAATGTCCCTGTTGCTGTTTCTGGCATTGCGATGTCTCAAGTTGTATGTATACTATTTACTATGGTCTTGCTTGTTTTCTCGAATTGTGTTTGCCTTGTTAAGATAGCATTGTGGTCGTTCTTTGTCTTGTTAAGATAGTTAAATAGAAGGGAAGTCAGCTTGCATTTCTCCATATTCCCTTTCTGTGCATTGAGTTTCCTCTTCATACTATGTCAGAAAAACTTGAATTCTGAGGCTGTTCACGAAGGTCTAAGCACCGAGACAGGTCCTGATCCGTTGGCCACCCAAGACCCGATCATTGTGGAACCTCTAACTGAGCCGATTACTACCAAGATAACATTTAATGTCTTATTGGCCGGTGGTGTGGAGGGGACAGAGGTAGAAATGACTTTTAGATCAGACCAAACCGTCAGAGACATCCACAATAGGATTGACGAGCTTAGACCAGATGACAACAAAGACTACTACTTGAGGTCTGAGGATAAGATATATGATGATTTGAATACAACTGTACAGAAGATTTACTCTCGTGGTGAAAGAGAGCTCATGCAGGTAGAGAGATAGAGAGAGACGTATATGACTTTAGAAAGTATTATTGCTCAAGCCTTTGTATAAAAAAGGAAAAAATAGAACATAGCAGCTTCATACTTGTTTAGAGAGAGTTCTTATAGCTTTGATACTGTATAGTTACTACTGCCATAGATGGAAACTTAGATAGAACTGAAACAACCTATTGTTTCTTTTATCAACTTTGCTCTTGTCTCCTCTGTTTTTGTTTTCATTGTACTTAACAAAACAGAGAGCAGCTTCTTACTTTTTTTTTGTTTTCATTGATTACAAGATCTGTGTTGTTACTATTTTCTCTTTCCACTTGATCCCTCCAGAGGTTGGGAGAGAAATAAGCATAGATTTATACGAATACTTTATTGAAAAGGAAAATAGAATAGAACATCGAATGATAAATATACAACAACATAAGGAACTACTTGACAGACATTCAAAGATCAAGCGAAAAACTGAAACAACACTAACGGTTTTTGCGCTTATACGAACCAATTATCTTGGCAAGCCACTCTGGTTTGTATGAAGTAATGACTTGTGCTATGAACAATCCAAGCAAAACTCCGGTCCCATACCCTATTGCCACTCCTTTCCAGCTCATCACTTGTTTTTCCTCTTCTTCTTCATCTTCTTCCTCAGGAAGGTGTGTTGGTGGTGCATTAGTCCCAAAGCAGCTTTCCTCAAGAGGAAGACCACAAAGCCCTTCATTCCCTTCGAATGATGATTTAGGCTGCCCAGTAATTTGTGTGCCTTGCGGTATTTCACCCTTGAGTTGGTTGTGAGACACATTTACGTATGCCAAAAACGAGAGAGTCTTGAGTCCATTAGGAATAGTCCCTGAAAGTTGGTTGCTAGATAGGTCCAGTGATTCGAGGTCCGTAAGATTGGCCAAAGACAGAGGAATATGGCCTGTGAAGGCGTTGTTGGATAAGTTGAGCGCAATCAATCCCTTCAAGAGACCAACTGATTCAGGAATCTGTCCTTGGATTCTGTTTCCAGAGAAGTCAATGGTGCTATAGGAAGTAAGGACCTTCTCTTGCTCCATTGATAGACCTTTGTATCGCAAATCTACACGGTCATCGAAAGCAGAGAAAGCAGATTTGATTACTCTATTTTCGTAAGTCATATATATACTCCCATCTTCATTCCTCTGAAACGAAGACGCTTTCCAATTCATAAAGTACCTTGGTGGCAAGCTTCCAGTAAAGTTGTTATCTGATATTTCAAATATCTGCAGCTTGGGGAATGCGAGAGGACCATGATCAGGTGGAGAGATAGAACCATAGAATTTGTTTGAACGGAGTATAAAGACTTTCAAATTGGGCAAAGCCTTGAGCCAGAAAGGAAATGTGTCTTCGATTCTGTTGTTGTCTACGCCTAGAAACTGTAGAGAGGAACAATTTAGAAGAGACCTTGGAAGCTTTCTTGTTAATCGATTGTATCCCACGTCGAGTGTTCGTAGAGAGGTACCAGCATAGAATGCGTTAGGAATACTTCCTTCCAAGTTGTTCTTCCGGAGACTCAGAAACGTCAAGTTACTCAAACATTGAGGAATTGGACCGGTGAAATTGTTGTAGTCTAGATCTAGACCCACGAGAGAGTTGCGGTTGCATATGGAGAGAGGTATATTTCCCGAGAAACTATTATAACTCGCAGAGAAGGTGACGATAGAGAGTGGTAGATTAGGAAGTGCTCCTTCAAAACGGTTTATATCCAAATATAACATCCGCACTGGTGAATTTACTAAAACTTTCGCCGAACCTTGGAAACCGTTAAAAGAATTGTTAAGCAGACCCACTGAGTTCAAGAAAGGAAGCTTCCATAACCACGCAGGGACTTTTCCTTTAATTACATTGTTGGATATGTCTATATACGTCAAGTTTTGAAGAGGTTTTAAGATGTTTGGGAACTGAGTGATATTGCATTCCGACAAGTACAAATGCTCCAAACTCAATGGGAGGCCTGAATCTGAGCTTAAACTTGTAGGGGATACACTATTACCGGATAGAGCAATGCGTGTCAAAGATTTGAGAGAGGAGAGGAAGCTTAAGCCAATTGGGTAGCTTATGTTTAGGAAAGAAAGGTTGAGTATCTTGAGGGTGATGAGCTTTGAGATAGGTTTTAGAATTTTGCCTCCAAAATTGTTATCTCTAAGGGACATATTCTCAAGCCTTGATGAGAAATTGGAGTTAGGAATTTTAATTGGACCACTAAAATGGTTTTCTTTCAAATCAAGGGTTGTCAAGAAAGGCATGGTGAACATAGAAGAAGGAATGTTGCCAAAGAAGTGATTGTAAGATAAGCATACATAGGAAAGCTTGCTTAGATTCCATACAAGTGGGAAATTACTGATGAGCTCGTTTTCGGAAAGGTCTAAAATGGAAAGCTGGCTTAGGTTACTAAGTGAGGAAGGAACTTGACCTATGAAGCCATTTAAGGAAAGAGACAAGACCTCTAATTTGCTGAGATTTCCGAAACCGGAAGGGAGTGAAGAGGAGATGAAGTTGTTTTCAGAGAGATCAAGGTAACGAAGGTGATGCAGCCCGAAGAGGCTACTGTTAGGCTTCAGAGTTCCACTGAGGCAGGCCTTGAGTCGTAGCATCGTGACCGCACCAGTTCTGTTATCACACCAGACTCCATTGAAGGAGTCACTGTGGTTGCAACCGCGGGTATCAAACTCGTTCTTGAACTCCGTAAAGGATTGAATCTTGTGAGGACGACAATCAACAAGACCAACAACAGGATTTTCGTAGGGGAGCTTAGTAATGAAGAAGCTTGAAGGGGAGACACAACAGAGTAAGAGTAGCAAGAGAAAATGCAAACGCAAACGGGATTCTGACATGAAGGTCGTCATGAAAACTTTGTAAGAAGAATGATTCTGGTGTAAGAAAAGTGTGAGGGAAGATTGGTATATATAAAACGGAATACATGCTTTTGCGGCTCAAAGTTTTTATAGGCTTAGGACAAAAAAAAAAAAAAATTATGTCCCTAAAATATATTTTTGCTTTTTTTGATGATCCTAGATACAGAAGAAAGAGTTCCGAAATTCTTAAATATGGGACTCTAAGGGCGGACTCAATCATCCAAAAAGAGGAGATGATTTTTTTTTACTAAATAATATTTTTACTAGTTTCTTTTCTAAAATTATATTATGAAAAAATTATATATACATTATAAATAAAATTATGGGTCTTTTTCAAATTTAATTTTAAATATTTTGTTATTTTATAAAAAAAAAAAATTTGGGCTCCTTAATTATTAGGACACGGAAAGGGCACGGGACGTCACACCCATATAAGTGGCTAAGAGCCATGCAAATCATGAAGTGAAATCCACTTTAGTTAAAAAAAAGTTTTTGCGTATAACTTGGATTGAAATAATGTATCGCATGAGTTTGAAATTTCTCACATACTTTAAAAACTACAGAAATCAACTTATCATAAACGACTGTGAAATCCACGTTTATAATTCTTACGTAGAATTTGTATACAGAATGAATGTGACGATTCAAGTGAAGTGTCATTAATTTCTTTGTGAATTGGAGAAACATGAGTCAAATTTCAAAAGTAGTGATGATGCAATTAATGTGAATATGGAATGCATGTTACATGCAAGTGTTCTTGGAGTAAAAGCAGATCCGTTCTCTCATTCAATGACTCTAATAGTGGTGACTCTAATATTTTGTATCGATAAAAAAGACCGGCACAAATATTTTCATCATTTATGACAATTGATGTTAATTTGCATCGCTTATGAAAAACGAAATTAAATTTTACATCAATTTGTATAAATTGTTTCGATTATTATAATTGATGTTGATTTTTTTTTTATGTTTTATCAGTTAATTACATTCATTGAAAAAATAAAAAAATTATTTGTCAAAACGTTTTTTTTTTAATTTTAAATCAACTTAAGATTCTATAAAATCTTAATTATGCACTTTTTGATTTTAGCTATCAATAATCTTAATAATTGGCAAATGTATGATCTTATTTATAAAGAAATTTTCTACTCAACTATTCCACAACTAACGATGTGGGACAATTTGACTTTCTCAACTTGCATCAATAATTAATATCAAATAACATCAACTCAATTTAACTGATACAAAATAAATAATTATAATTAAAAATGTATTAATATCAATTTTTTAAGTGATGGAAAATCGGTATCATTTTAAATGATGTTAATGCAAATAAGTAAATGAATCAATTATTTAATTGATGTAAATTTATAATTTTGGTATCAATTTTGTTTAAGTGATACTAACTAATATGTATTGTATCAATTTTATTAAATTGATGTCAAAATAGTTATTATCAACATCAACTAATATAATTGATACTACATCACATATATTTGTTTCATTTATAAATAAGTAATTTAAAATAGTATCACTCTATTTTATGATACAATTTAAGTGATACAATCTACCTATTTTTTTGTAGTGAATTGTAAATCGTTTATTTTTCTTTTGAATATAATTTACATTTTATTCAAAAAGAAATCGAATTGTTACTTGTGACCCAAGAAAAATCAGAAAAGGAAACTTGTATTTTTAATTGTTTATCATTTTCGTGTGTACGCAGCCTCCAGTAGTATCTCAAACCTCATTCTACTCTCAGTCCAGGGCCGGCTAAGACCATGTGCGGCCTGTGCATCTGCACAGGGTCCCACAGTGGAAACCACAAATTCAGCTGAAAATTGTTTGCAAAAAGAGCCCTAAATGTTTGAAACGTTTGCAAAAAAGACCTTATATTTAGAAAACATTTTAGAAAAGGTCCAAAATTGTTGAAATTTTTTTTATAGGCACAAGACCTAATAAAAAGTTGAACCGGGCCTGTCTCAGTCTCATGCATTTTCTTGAATAGTCAACAGATCTCAATGAGGGAATGTGTCATTTTAAATTAACTTGAAAGAAAATTAACACTAGTGCAAAGTTTAGTAGCGGGTGATCTTGTGTTGTTGCTTGTTGATCTTGTATCATCGCTATAAAAGCAGAGCAGAGATAGAGAGAACGGATGTCAAGAAAGACGGGGGAAAAGAGATTAATACGTTCAATCTTTCCATATTCCGAATTTCCGATCATCCCCGCAAATCAAACACCATGTTACCAAGGAACCGTTACACCCGAAGAGATGCTCAGATTCACAAAATCCCAAATGGACTACATTTCACGATCTGAAAACAAGTTATCTAGTTGGGTATAGTCATGGCCGTCTCAATTTTTTATAAGGCCCTACGCAAAAAAATAATAATTTGGGGTCATTTTTGATAGAATTATTTTTAAAAAGAAAATTTGGATCCTTATTTCTTAAAAAATATACACACACATTGTTGGAATTTTTCTTCTATACAATTTTTTTCATCGAGTGAAAAGTGTATACAATTAATCCTTATTATGAAATATAGACTAAAGTTTATCACTCGGTTTAATTCGTTATGAAGTATAGACTAAAGTTAGAAATTGTTGGAAAGCTCTCTACTAATCTTTGCCTCCTGATTTCAGATTATTGTAAACTTACCATTTTACCCCTCGCGTATTTAGATAAGATTAAATCACACGACGTCGTTCTTATCTTCAGCAATAAACGACGCTGTTTCAACAAGAAAACTATTACTTCGTCTTCTTGGGAAAGTGAAGAGTACAAATCCCGCCCAAAATTTTGGGGAAGAAGAACCACCGCAATCGCCGGCGACAATGGCTGATCCGGTGACAGAAATCTGCGATAAAACCGGAGTCGATCGAGGAGCAGCACTCTATTACCTCGAAGGATTCAATTGGGATCTGAATTCCGCCATGGAAGCTTGCCTCACCAAAACCCTACCTCCTCTCACCGATGAAGATTCCTCGCCGGAAGTTTCGATAAATGTGAAATCCGCGCTGGATTCTCCTTCTACACCGCCGAGGACGGCCGATTCAGTTCGGATTTCGAATCTGCCGGAGAAACAACAACAGTCACCGCCTCAATCGAGAAACGAACTTATCAGAGCATTCGTGGGAGCAATCGATGGAACGAATTCAGACGACGCAGTCGCTTACCTAACTCGCTTCAATTGGAATGCAGACTTAGCCGCCGACGCATTCTTAGCCGAGCGCCGTCCAACGCCTTCTGAAAGGAAGAACTTTCTCAGTACTGTACCAATCGATGGCTCTTCTTCTTCTTCTTCGAGGTATGATTATATGCGATTTGTTGTATCCAACAAGTATGGGTTTCTTCTTTTTGATTCGGATTGTCTTCTGGGGATTTTTCTTGATTTAGGGTTTTTTTTCTTTTCGGTATTTGCTTTACTTGAACAGTTCGATGAAGTTTGACCTGAACGCGATAATTAAAGATGCTGATGAAGCTTTAATGGTGACATCTCTAGCAAATGTGGTTAGTAATCTTCTGTTATCTCTCTGCACTATACCACTGTCTTGGTGTTTTCTCGAAATGTGTTTGATAACCTGGGCATGAAAAACTGGGATCTTAGTTATTGAATCTTGATGATGGTTGAAAAGACTGAAACTCTATGTTGATGCTTGCATTTGTTCCTTCATAATCAAAATATCCAGGGAAGTATAAGTCAGGGAACTTCTGCGCCAATGATGGTGGATTCACGTGGGGGTTCGAATCAGCTGCTGAATTCGCCAATGGAGCAACCGTCTCAAGAGAAGGATAAACTCATCGATTCATTACTTGGGTTTGCTCATGGAACGACTCGAGAAGAAGCAATCGCTTGCCTTGAACTCTGCAATTGGAATGTAGACGACGCCGCCATCTATTTCCTAGACCAGGGCCCCATGGAAATGGATGTGGAGCAGAGAGGATTACCTTCACAATCACAGTTTCAGGCTTCACTTGGTTACTCGAAAGAAGGCGCAAGCGGGAGCTCTTCCAGGTGATTTTTCATCTTTTTCTCCCTTAGTATACTTGCGATTTTTTGACTCCAAGAAGTAAACATGTCTGGTTTCTAGAGTATGAATATATCTCACCTGTTACCTTTCAGGATTGCTAAACTTCCATATCTGAATCTTATATTTTTTTTTCTCCATTCGCCTACTTGTACAGTTCGACCAACACAGGAATTCCATTCGACGACTCTGGTCTAGTAGATGTTCCTGTAGCTGTCTCTGGAAATGCGACGTCTCAAGTGGTTGTATGTCTCTCTGCACTATTTACTATGGTCTTGCTTGTTTCCTCCAAGTGTGTTTGCTACAATCTTTATACTCTAAAACACAACCTAACACTGTGGTAGTTAAGTAGAAGGAGAACTCAATGTTGATGCACTTTCCCTTTATGTGCATTGAGTTTCTCTTCATAATATGTCAGGAAAACCGGAATTCTGAGGCTGTTGACGAAGATCCAAGCACCGAGACAGGTCCTGAACCTTTGGCCACCCAAGACACGAACATTGTGGAACCTCGAGCTGAGCCGATTACTACTGAGATAACATTTAAAGTCTTCTTGGCCGATGATAGGTATGGGGGAGAGGTAGACATGACTTTTAAATCAGACCAAACCGTCAGAGACATCCGCAATAAGATTCAAGAATATAGACCAGATGACAACAGAAACTACTTCTTGAGGTCTTTGGAGGATGAAGATGCCATATTCAATGATTTGAATACAACTGTACAGATGATTTACGCTCGTGGTGCAACAAAGCTCATCCAGGTCCTCTCCGATTAGTAGGTTTGGTTTTGCACAGTTTCCATTGATTGATGAAACATAGAGAGATAGTGAGAGACGTATATGACTTTAGAAAGTATATTCTAGCCTTGTATAAGAAAGGCAAAAAATAAAACATAGCAACTTGTCACTTGTTTTTAGAGAGTTTTTATAGCTTTGATTCTGTCTGTATGGTTACTACTGCCATTAATGGAAACTTAGAGAGAACTGAAACAAACTGTTGTTTCTTTTATAGCTTTGCTCTTGTCTTCTCTATTTTTTGTTTTCTGTTTGACAGAGGTATACCAGTATATGAATATTTTCTTGAAAAGGAAAAATATACAAAAACATAAAGAACTGCTTAATTGCTACACCAGCAACCGATCGTCAGTCATTCAAAGATCAAACACAAAACCGATACGAACCAATTATCTTGTTGAGCCGCTCCGGCTTGTATGATGCAATGACTTGTGCTATTACCATTCCAAGCAAAACTCCAGGCACATACCCTATTGCCACTCCTTTCCAGTTCAACACTTGTTCCTCGTCTTCGTCTTCTTCCTGAGATTGTTGTGTTGGTGGCGGATCAGTCCCAAAGCAACTTTCTTCGAGAGGAAGACCACAAAGCCCTGCATTCCCTTCAAAGGAGGATTTAGGCTGCCCAATAATTTGTGTTCCTTGTGGTATTTCACCCGTGAGTTGGTTGTGAGACACGTTCATGAACGCCAAAAACGAGAGGGTCTTCAATCCATTAGGAATAGTCCCTGAGAGTTGGTTGCTAGATAGGTCCAGTGATTCCAGGTCCGTAAGACTGGCCAAAGACAGAGGAATATGGCATGTGAAGGCATTGTTCGATAAATTGAGCGCAATCAATTCCTTCAGAAGACCGATTGATTCTGTCCTTCAATTTGTTTTGTCCAGAAAAACCAATGGTGTTGTATAAGGTAAGGACCTTCTGTTGCTCCATGGATAGACCTTTGTATTGCAAATCTATATGTTCTTCGTAATTAGCGTAAGAATCTTTGGTTCTTTTGATTCCGTGAACCATATATATACTCCCATCTTCATTCCTCTGGTCTGAAAATGTTTTCCAGTTCACAAAGTAACTTGGTGACAAGCTTCCAGTAAAGTTGTTATTCGATATTTCAAATATGCGCAGCTCGGGAAACGCGAGGGGACCTTTCTGAGGAGGAGAGATAGGGCCATATAGTTTGTTTGAACGTAGGATAAGAACTTGCAAAGTTGGCTACGCCTTAAGCCAGAAAGGGAATGTGTCTTCGATTCCGTTGTGCTCAACACTTAAAAGCTCTAGAGAAGAACAATTAACAAGAGACTTTGGAAGCTTACCCGTGAGTTGATTGTAGCCAATGTCAAGTGAGCGCAGTGAGGAACCAGCATAGAATACGTCCGGGAAACTTCCTTCGAAACTGTTCATCTGGAGACTCAGTGTCATCAAGTTAGTTAGACATTGAGGAATTAGACCAGAGAAATTGTTGTAGGATAGATCAAGACCCATGAGAGACTTAAGGTTGCAGATTGAGAGAGGTATGTTTCCCGAGAAATAGTTGCCCGCCGCAGAGAAGGTGTTGATAGAGAGTGGTAGATTTGATTGCTGGACATGTCTATAAACGTCAAGTTCTGAAGAGGTTTCAAGAAGTTTGGGAACTCAGTGATGTTGCATCCCGATAAGGCCATGGCCTCTATGCTCAATGGTATGCCTGAATCTGAACTTAAACTTGTCGGGGATACACTATTACCGAAAAGTTGAAGGATTGTCAGAGATTTGAGAGAAGAGAAGACGGTTAAGTCAATTGGGTGGCTTATGTTTAGGAAAGAAAGATCAAGATGCGTGAGGGTGATGAGCTTTGAGATAGGTTTTAGAATTTGGCTTTTAAATTGGTTATGCCCAAGAAGCAGATGTTCGAGCCTAGATGAGTTGGGAACTTCAATAGAACCAGTGAGATGGTTTTCTCTCAAATCAAGAAAAGACAAGAAAGGCAGGGTGAATAGAGAAGACGGAATGCTTCCAAACAACATATTATTGTAAAGGTCTAGAAGGTAGAGTTTGGTTAGATTATGTACAAGTGGGAAACTACCAGTGAGTTGATTATGGGAAAGGCTTAATATCCGTACGTGCGTGATACAGTGATCAGGTTACGGTGTTTGCCCAAAACAACATGGGGAGGAAGCGAACCTGAATCGGTTGGAAATCAGAGAAGTACAGGGATGTTTATTATAAAAACCTTTTGAGGAAAGATTTTTATATCAATGCTCTTCTTTACATCAATGCCTGATTTGCCCATCAACAAAACGCACCAAAGATATCAGAAACACATCCAAAAAAGAACAATACGGATAGTAAGAAGATGGACATATAAGAATAGAGCAAAACCTTGTTCGTCGTCATCAAGAAGAAAGCATGGCTTTTTCTTCAAGGAATATTAGATATCAAATCAAACAAGTAAATGGCTCTTCTCTCTTTATTCCCATCGTTATCATCATAAAACCCCAAACAACTTGGAGCCTAAGCAACTCAAATACGAGCAATTGAAATTTATACATATATGGATATAAATACCCTTGATACTTCATCATATTCTCATCTCCTCCTCAAAGTCGCCGTTGGATCAAACACATGATGGTTTTGGATCCTCTGATTTTTAGCCTTCCTCTGTACAAGTCAAGCCTAACATATCTCAGTCTTTTGATGTAGAACAGAGCATTGGAGAAAGAGATAAGAAAAACATAACGAACTGCTTCATTACACAACACCATCAACTAATTGAACAGAGCATTCGATATACTCTTAAAGGTTTATTTGTATACGGAAATATGTTATGAATCTCTTTTTTTGGGCATTCTGATTCTGTTCAGCTTATGTATATGTCTTTTGTTGTTTAATTCATTAAGTTAACATGATTTTGCGTAATGCAACATGTTAGCTCTAAAAATCTTCCTGGATTGTTATTGAGTGGATCACTACTAAACCCTTGGTTAGAAAAAAGAAGAAGAGAATACACCATTCTTACTTTATTGAAAAAGAAATAAAATAAGCATCATAATTCATATAAAGATACAACAAACACAAGGAAAAGTTCAATACAAGACCAACAACTACTTGACAGACATTGAAACATCAAATTCAAACTCAAAAACAACCCTAACGGTTTTTGCGCTTATTCACACAAATTACCTTGGCGAGCCACTCTGGTTTGTAAAAAGCAATGACTTGTGCTATGGTCAATCCAAGCAGCACTCCAAGCCCATACCCTATTGCCACACCTTTCCAGCTCAACACTTGTTCATCTTCTTCCTTAGGTTGATGTGTTGGTGGCGCATCAGTCCCGAAGCAACTTTCTTCGAGAGGAAGACCACAAAGCCCTGCATTCCCTTCGAAGGAGGATTTACGTTGTCCGGTAATCTGTGTTCCTTGTGGTATCTCACCCTTGAGCTGGTTGTGAGACACATTTACGTACGCCAAAAATGAGAGGCTCCCTAGTCCATTAGGAATAGTCCCTGAGAGTTTGTTTCTTGACATGTCTAGTGACTGGAGGTTTGTGAGATTGGCCAAAGATAGAGGAATATGGCCTGTGAAGGCGTTGTTGGATAAGTTGAGCGCAATCAATTCCTTCAAGAGGCCAATGGACTCAGGAATCTGTCCTTGGATTCTGTTTCCAGAGAAGTCAATGGTGCTATAGGAAGTAAGGACATTCTTTTGCTCCATGGATAGACCTTTGTATCGCAAATCTATTAGATCTTCGTAACTAAGGAAAGTAGATAATTCTCTATTTTCGTAAGTCATATATATACTCCCATCTTCATTCCTCTGAAACGAAGACGCTTTCCAATTCATAAAGTACCTTGGTGGCAAGCTTCCAGTAAAGTTGTTATCTGATATTTCAAATATCTGCAGCTTGGGGAATGCGAGAGGAGCATGATCAGGTGGAGAGATAGAACCATAGAATTTGTTTGAACGGAGTATAAAGACTTTCAAATTGGGCAAAGCCTTGAGCCAGAAAGGAAATGTGTCTTTGATTCTGTTGTTGTCAACGCTTAGAAACTGTAAAGAGGAGCAATTTAGAAGAGACCTAGGAAGCTTTCCGGTTAATCGATTGTATCCCACGTCGAGTGTTCGTAGGGAGGCACCAGCATAGAAAGCGTCAGGAATACTTCCTTCCAAGTTGTTCTTCCGGAGTCTTAACCACATCAAGTTACTCAAACATTGAGGAATTGGACCAGTGAAATTTTTGTATGCTAGATCTAGACCCACGAGAGAGTTGGGGCTGCATATGGAGAGAGGTATGTTTCCCGAGAAATTATTGTAACCCGCAGAGAAGGCGATAATAGAGAGTGGTAGATTAGGAAGTGCTCCTCTAAAATGGTTCATACTTATATATAACAACTGTACAGATGAGTTTATTAAAACTTCCGCCGAACCTTCGAAACCGTTAAGAGAATTGTTTAGCAGATCCACTGAGATCAAGAAAGGAAGCTTCCATAACCACGTTGGGACTTTTCCTTTAATTTGATTGCTTGACATGTCTATAAACGTCAAGTTTTGAAGAGGTTTTAACATGTTTGGGAACTCAGTGATGTTGCATCCCGACAAGTATAAATACTCCATGCTCAATGGGATGTCTGAATCTGAGCTTAAACTTTTCGGGGATACATCATTACCGGATAGAACAAGGTACCTCAAAGATTTGAGAGAGGATAAGAGGTTTAAGTCAATGGGGTGGCTTATGTTTAGGAAAGCAAGGTCGAGATGCGTGAGGTTGATGAGATTTGAGATAGGTTTTAGAATTTGGTCTTGGAAATCGTTACCTCCAAGGTACAAGCCCGTTAGCCTTGATGAGAGAGAGGAGTTATGAATTTCAATGGGACCACTGAAATGGTTCTCACTCAAAACAAGAGTTGACAGGAAAGGCATGGTGAACAGATAAGACGGAATGGTGCCAAAGAAGTGATTTTTGGCTAGGGTTAAAAGGGAAAGATTGGTTAGATTTTGTACAAGTGGGAAATTACCTGTGAGTTTGTTACTGTAAAGGTACAAAGCGGTTAGACGGTCTAGGCTATTAAATGAGGAAGGAACTTGACCTATGAAGCCGTTATGGGAAAGACACAAGACCTCTAATTTGTTGAGATTGCCAAATTGGAAAGGGAGTGAAGAGGAGATGAAGTTGTTGGCAGAGAGATCAAGGTAACGAAGATGATGCAGCCCGAAGAGGCCATTGTTGGATTCAAGAGTTGAGAAGTGATTTTTGGCAAGGTCTAAAAGTGAGAGTTTGGTTAGATTTTGTATAGGTGAGAAACTACCGGTGAGCTCATTTTGGGAAAGGTCAAAATATGAAAGCATGCGTAGGTTACTAAATGAGGAAGGAACTTGACCTATGAAACCATTAGAGGAAAGAGACAAGACCTCTAGTCTGTTGAGATTGCCGAATCCAGAAGGGAGTGAAGAGGAGGTGAAGTCATTGTAAGAGAGATTGAGGTAACGGAGATGATGCAAACAGAAGAGGCTACTATTGGGATTCAAAGTTCCACGTAGGCAGCCACTTGGTAGTTCTAGCTTCGTGACCGCACCCGTCGTGTTATCGCACCATACTCCATTGAAGAAGTCAGTTTGGTTGCAACCGCTGGAATCAAACTCCTTCTTGAATTGGGTAACGGCTTGAATCTGGTGGGGAGGACAAGCTATCAGACCATCAACGGGATCTTTATAATTAAAGATGCTTGACACGGGGACACAACAGAGTAAGATCAGTACTGAGAGAAAACGCAAAAGCAGATGTGATTCCGTCATGGTCATCAAGAAAGCCTTTAATAAGAATAATTTTGTGCTTAAGCGAAGACAGTGAAGATTGGTGTGTGTGTATATCACGTTTATATATATCTCAGCAAAGTCTTGGAGCTTATTAAAAGTCTTCCTAGTGTGGATTGGAGAAAATGATGTCCAAGAGGTATTCACATCATTAAGTGAAAAACACGCTTATATCTCTAACGTCCAATTTGTATATGGGATATTCACATCAGTTTAACTAAACATTGGTTCATTAGTATGCGGATATAAAAATAATTGTATATATACGAATTCATCTTTTGATGATGACAATTTTGCGTAATATCTAGTCTCTATTTTGTTGTCCATGTACATTATTTTGGTTTCCATGAACACTAAAAATACAATAGCAAAAAAAAAAAAAAAACAATATACGTAGTTTAATTTGTTTGTGAATTGGAGAAGACAAGAGTCAAATATCAAAGCTGGTGGCGATACAATTAGTGTGAATATGAAATGCATGTTGTTGAAAGGCTTTTAAAGCCCATGTCCAACTCCCCTCATTAGTATGATATTGTCCGCTTTGGGCCCAAGTGGTAAAGCCCGCACGGATTTATTTTTGGTTTTCTTCCCAAAAGGCTTCATACTAATTTGGGTGAACTTTACTTATATATTAGACTAATCTTGTCTAATCTTCAGATGTGGGTCTTGGATTGATATCCCAACATTCTTCCCTTCAAACCAAGGGCCACATAACTCGTGTCCTCCCCTCTAGCTAAACCTTAAGTACCATCTTGTACCCATCTCGTTTGCTAGGGTCTAGCGAAATCTTGGCACCGTCATGTACCTTCTTATTCGCAAGGTCATCTTATGAGAAGTCTGCTCCTACATCATTTATTGCCCATCCACTTCTTCAGGTCTCCTAGGATCGTTACTGCTCTGATACCATGTTGAAAGGCTTTTAAAGCTCATGTCCAACTTTCCAAATTAGTATGATATTGTTCGTTTTGGGCCGAAGCATTAAAGCTCGCACGGATTTATTTTTGGATTCCTTCCCAAAAGGCTTCATACTAATTTGGTTGGACTTTACTTATATATTAGACTAATCTTGTCTAATCTTCAGATGTGGGACTTGGATTGATATCCCAACACATGTTACATGTTTTCTTGGAGAAAAATGATTAGGACGAAATAAATGTGTAAATAAACACAATTATGAACATACAACAAAGAGGTTGTTATTAGTACGTTATCTTGGTCTGAAACATAATCTTGAAATATTTGATTAGACGAATTTTCCTGTGGACGAAGTTGAGTGCGTGGGAAACGAGATTGACTTGTCCTTTTCTTCTTCTTTCGGAATACAGAGTTTAAGATAGTGCCGGGAAATATTACCCGTAGCAGAAAAACCAAAGCAAACCGACCTAAAAATACCCGAACCGAGAATGGTAGATTACCCAGACGGTTACTATCTTATAAAATTTCGGTACCCGAATCGAACGTTAGAAAACAAAAGTAAGAGAAAATCGTCAAACCCAAGTCCAGCCAGCCTCGGCCCAAGTAGAGTGGGTATAGGTGCGACGGCCCAGAATCCATTACCATTTAAAAAACAATTCTTCTTATAATAGGGGTCCGTTTTATTTTATTTTTATGTAATTGAAGCCTATTTTTATGTTGTATCCCAATAATAGTATAAATTAATAATCATGAATTATATATATATATATTCTAAAATAATTTAGTGAAAATGATAAGATAATACTATAATATTTTTGAAACTTCTATGTAAAATATGATCCCAATAATAGTATAAATTAATAATCATGAATTATATATATATTCTAAAATAATTTAGTGAAAATGATAAGATAATACTGTAATATTTTTGAAACTTCTATGTAAAATATGATCCCAATAATAGTATAAATTAATAATCATGAATTATATATATATTCTAAAATAATTTAGTGAAAATGATAAGATAATATTGTAATATTTTTGAAACTTCTATGTAAAATATGATCCCAATAATAGTATAAATTAATAATCATGAATTATATATATATATATATATTCTAAAATAATTTAGTGAAAATGATAAGATAATATTGTAATATTTTTGAAACTTCTATGTAAAATATGATCCCAATAATAGTATAAATTAATAATCACAAATTATATATATATATATATATGTATATATATATATATTCTAAAACAATTTAGTGAAAATGATAAGATAATACTGTAATATTTTTAAAATTTCTATGTAAAATATATAATCCCAATAATAGTATAATTTAATAATCACGAATTATATATATATATATATATATATATATTCTAAAACAATTTAGTGAAAATGATAAGATAATACTGTAATATTTTTAAAACTTCTATGTAAAATATGATCCCAATAATAGTATAAATTAATAATCACGAATTATATATATATATATATATATATATATATATATATATATATATATTCTAAAACAATTTAGTGAAATATAGTGTTATTATCTCGATTTACATCTCAAAATCATAAGAGTTTTAGACGCGATAAATGTTTCTATACGTGTAACTACTTTGGGTATTGTTATTTCGTACTAAAATTTATTGAATTGCAACCGTAATTTCCTCTAAACTTTAAATTTTGGACTACGCGATAAAAGTATTTATTTACAGAATATGGAACCAAAAAAATCTCTTTTTTATTTTTATCAATTTGAAACTAGAGCAAAACATTTAAAACCGGAGCATTAGCTTACGGAATAATCAATCCGTTTACGGTCTAATCAATTTGTTTACGGTTTAATATCGGTTTGTGGGAATTGACCGACTTCTAAAACTTCATGTAGGAAATTCAAAATTGTAGTTAGTTCATGGGGGTTATTCAAAATTTTAGTTAGTTCGTGGGGGTTTTCGCCGACCGTAATACTTCATGTAGGAAATTGCAGGGGATGTATAGTTCATGGGGGAATAGGCTGAAATCCCAGAGACGTGTATAAAAAAAGTATTCTTGATATGACTTTAGAAAGTAGAGTTCTTATAGATTTGATTCTGTATAGTTACTACTGCCATAGATGGAAACTTAGATAGAATTAAAACAAACTGTTTTATCTTTTATCAACTTTGCTCTAGTATTCTCTGTTTTTGTTTTCATTGTACTTTTTTCCTTTTTTCAGAGCAACTTCTTACTTTTCTCTGTTTGACAGAGGTGTATACCAGTATATGAATAATTTCTTGGAAAGGAGAAATATACAAAAACATAAAGAACTGCCTAATTACTACACCAGCAACCGAGAAACATTGAAAGATCAAACACAAAACCGATACGAACCAATTATCTTGCCGAGCCTCTCCGTCTTGTATGATGCAATGCTTGTGCTATTACCAATCCAAGCAAAACTCCAGGTACATACCCTATGGCCACTCCTTTCCAGTTCAACACTTGTTCCTCGTCTTCATCTTCTTCCTGAGATTCTTGTGTTGGTGGCGGATCAGTCCCAAAGCAACTTTCTTCGAGAGGAAGACCACAAAGCCCTGCATTCCCTTCAAAAGAGGATTTAGGCTGCCCAGTAATTTGTGTTCCTTGTGGTATTTCACCCGTGAGTTGGTTGTGAGACACGTTTATGAACGCCAAAAACGAGAGGGTCTTGAGTCCACTAGGAATAGCCCCTGAGAGTTTGTTTCTTGACATGTCTAGTGACTGGAGGTTTGTAAGATTGGCCAAATACAGAGGAATATGGCCTGTGAAGGCGTTGTTTGATAAGTTGAGCGCAATCAATCCCTTCAAGAGGCCAATGGATTCAGGAAGCTGTCCTTCGATTCTGTTTCCAGATAAATCAATGGTGCTATAGGCAGTAAGGACCATTTGACGCTCCATGAATAGACATTTGTATTGCAAATCTATACGATCTTCGTAAACAAAGTAAGTATCTTTGATTCCTCTATTTCTGTATTTCATATATATACTCCCAACTGCATTCATCTTGATCGTAGACGCTTTCCAATTCACAAAGTAACTTGGTGGCAAGCTTCCGGTAAAGTTGTTATTCGATATTTCAAATATGCGCAACTCGGGGAATGCGAGTGGACCTTGATGAGGAGAGATAGGGCCATATAGTTTGTTTGAACGGAGAATAAGAACTTGCAAACTCGGCAACGCCTTGAGCCAGAAAGGAAACGTGTCTTCGATTCCGTTGTGCTCAACACTTAAAAGCTCTAGAGATGAACAATTAACAAGAGACTTTGGAAGTTTCCCACTTAGTTGATTGTAGCCAACGTCAAGTGTGCGCAACAAGGAACCGGCATAGAATCTGTCCGGGAGACTTCCTTCAAAATTGTTCTTCCGGAGACTCAATAACGTCAAGTTACTCAGACAATGAGGAATTAGACCGGTGAAATTGTTGTAGGATAGATCAAGAACCGTAAGAGAGGTACGGTTGCATGTTGTGAGAGGTATGTTTCCTTTGAAATGATTGCTCCAAGCAGAGAAGGAGATGATAGAGAGTGGCAGATTAGGAAGTGGTCCTTCAAAACTGTTAGAATCCAAAGATAACACCTGCACTGATGAATTTACCAAAACTTCCACCGAACCTTCGAAACCACTAAGAGAATTGTTAGATAGATCCACTGAACTTAACAAAGGAAGCTTCCATAACCACGTAGGGACTTTTACTTCAACTTGA
The DNA here is from genome assembly GCA_963576765.1 of Draba incana. Taxonomy (NCBI): domain Eukaryota; kingdom Viridiplantae; phylum Streptophyta; class Magnoliopsida; order Brassicales; family Brassicaceae; genus Draba; species Draba incana. The sequence goes on along the minus strand of OY755214.1, from coordinate 4,029,575 downwards.
TTGCTGGATATGTCTATAAATGTCAAGTTCTTAAGATGTTTGGGAACTCAGTGATATTGCAACCCGACAAGCGCAAATGTTCCATACTCAATGGGAGGCCTGAATCTGAGCTTAAACTTGTAGGGGATACAATATTACCAGATAGATCAAAGACCCTTAAAGGTTTGAGAGGGGAGAAGAGGTTTAAGTCGATTGGTTGGCTTATGTTTAGAAAAGCAAGGTCAAGATGTGTGAGGTTGGTGAGCTTTGAGATAGTATTTAGAATTTGGCCTTGGAAATTATTACCTCTAAGGGACATGAGCTCTAGTCTTGATGAGAAAGAGGAGTTATGAATTTCAATGGTGCCATTGAGATGGTTCTCATCCAAAATAAGAGCCCTCAAGAAAGGCATGGCGAACAGATAAGAAGGAATGGTGCCAAAGAAGTGATTATGAGCTAAGGTTAAAAAAGAAAGATTGGTTAAATTTTGTAGAACTGGGAAACTACCGGTGAGCTCGTTGCGGGAAAGGTCTAAAATGGAAAGTTGGCTAAGGTTACTAAATGAGGAAGGAACTTGACCTATGAAGCCATTAAAGGAAAGCGATAAACCCTCTAATTTGTTGAGATTGCCGAAACCGGAAGGGAGTGAAGAGGATGTGAAGTCGTTATAAGAGAGATTGAGGTAACGGAGATGATGCAAACGGAAGAGGCTACTGTTGGGATTCATAGTTCCCCTGAGGCAGCCACTTGGTAGTCTTAGCTTTGTGATCACACCCGTTGTGTTATCGTACCGGACTCCATTGTAGTAGTCAGTTTGGTTGCAACCACTGGAATCAAACTCGCTCTTGAACTGCGTAAAGGCTTCAATCTGGTCGGGACGACAATCTGCAGGGCCATGAACAAGATTTTTTGCAAGAAAGATGCTTGACATAGAGACACAACAAGGTAAGAGTACCCAGAGAAAACACAAAGGTAGACGTAAACCCAACATTAGTCTCGTAATGAAAATTTTTAGATGAAAAATGTTCTCCAAGCAAAGAAAAAGGAGAAGATTGGTACAAATGTGATTTGACTATGAAGCTTATAGATAGAGATGTTTACGGATAAGTCAATAAGTTTTGCCGTCTTGGTAATGGCGTTTACTAACATTATTGGAGTTACTGAAAAGTCTTCATGAAGACAATAATGATTTAATAGGTAGACAGTGTACTATTATTTACATACTATAAGAATTTGTGGCCTCATACCGAAATGACATTTTTTTTTTTTTTGGTGGATTAGAGAGGACTTGGTCAAAATTTACAGAAGATTTGGCATTGATGTTAATTTGAGAAGACTTTGTCAAAAGATATAACTTGGACTGAAATAACACATCAACTTAGCATGACGACAGACACATTGACAATTGTTGTTGTTGTCTTTTACAATCCCACAGAAATTAGTAATATGACTAGAATCATATAAAACTTTTTTTTATTACAGACATTTTTTTAATACCCAGCGTGCCCTTTTGTTACGTTGTGACAAAAAACGTAATTACAAAAATGCCATAGCCACGTAAGCAACCACGTAGGAAATCGCTGACGTGTATTAATGAACTCAGCCGTAAAGCGCTACAGATGAGTTATGGTTACGTTGCGGCTGAGTTAAAAAACGCGGCTGACTTATGAGAGATCGCCTGACTTACAAACATAAATCAGCCGTTAGTTACGGCTGATTTACAGAAATCTGGCTGACTTATGAGATAACGGCTGACTTACGAACATAAATCAGCCGTTAGTTACGGCTGATTTACAGAAATCTGGCTGACTTATGAGATAACGGCTGACTAACGAACACAAGTTACGGCTGAGTTATACAACGGCGGGCTGATTTGTGGAAAATTGGCTGAGTTTAAGATAAGAGACGGCTGAGTTATGTTCTCCGGTTGGCTGACTTATGAGAGGTAGTTACGGCTGACTTAAGTAAATCAGCCGTAATTGGCTGGGTTAACAATAACTCAACCTGGTTACGGCTGACTTATTAGCGAAAGATTAATTACTAGAATAACATTCATTTGACGGCTGATTTATTTGACAATACGGCTGACTTAATATTTCCTAGCCTAATTACGGCTGATTTATTAGCGAAAGATTAATTACTGAAATACTATTTACGTTGCGGCGGACTTACATTATACTTGATGGCTGATTTATTAATGGCTGAGTTATGTGTTTGTTTGGCGGCTGACTTACCGATATTCCATGTCACCAGTTCCGATTTTCCATGTCATCAGCTCTTATTTTCCATGTCATCAGCTCTTACAAATTAGGGTTCTTCATCTACGACCTTCTTCTTATTCTTCTTCATCTACCTTTTTCATTATTTTCATTCATCAGAGATCTTATGGATCCGGTAATTATTGTTTCCGGTAACTGGGTTAAGAAACACAGATATGTATTCAACGCCGACGGTAGAGGGTGTAGAGTTGTGCATATAGATGAGAAAACAACACTAGACGAACTTGCGAAGATAGTACTCGATGATTACGGATTGAAGGAGTCGAGCCATCAGATTCAACTGAGCTACATGTTCTCGAATAAAACTTTGAAAACAGTGGCGCATGATACTCCACCAGTTTACCTCTCCAATACTCGACAGTTGCAAGTTTTTTTAAGCTTCAGAAAAATTGAATACTTACGTCTTTGTGTGGAGATTACGGAGAATGAAATTAGTCGGAATGACGGAGCGATAGAGAATAATAAAAGTTTATTCACTTATAGCTCAGAAGTTGAATCTAGATCCGAAGATTACGGTGGGAGTTATGATGCTTTCAATTTGGAGGATGAAGTAGAAGAAGATGAAGTAGGCGAAGAAGATGAAGTAGGCGAAGAAAATGAAGTAGTCGAAGAAAATGAAGTAGGCGAAGAAGACGATGAATTTGAAAGCCGATTTGATATGTTCGACGACTCGAATAGTGAGTCATCTCAAGATGATAACTTCAGTTTATACGAAGACGAAGATTCAACGACACTACCTCCTAAGAAGAGACCTCATAACTTGTCGACGAGCGGATCCAAAGGGAATCCGGAGGTTCCAAGGTTAGATATGTCTTCCCTAAACCTCTCGGTAGGGCAACAATACGAGAGTAAAGCCGATTTGGAGAAACGACTGAAACTTCTTACGGTGAGGGATCAATTTGATTTTGATGTAGACGTATCCGATTCGGATACACTTGTTGTTACATGTTGGGTTGGTGGATGTCTGTGGAGAGTTCGTGCTACTACACTAGGGGATCCCCCGGCGTTTTATGTTCGTATTTACGATTCGGATCATACATGTTCCGTAACTGAGCGTTCTGGTCAATCTCGAAAAGCAACAGCGGCTATTTTAGGAGAGTTGTACAAGGACTTTCTCGGCGACGTTGGTCCGTCGGTTCGACCTAGGAGTGTCGGAATATCTATCCAGAAGCAATTTTGTGTAAAGGTAATTATTAGTACGTTGCGGCTGACTTAATTTTAGGATGCGGCTGATTTATAGTTATATTACAGCTGAGTTATATTATAAACTTAACGGCTGAGTTATATAAATGAGACGGCTGAGTTATATAATCTCAACGGCTGAGTTATATTATAAACTTAACGGCTGAGTTATTTAAACTTAACGGTTGAGTTACTAGTACGTTTCGGCTGACTTATTGTTACGATGCGGCTGACTTATTTGTATCATTTTCCATGTGGTCAGATGGATTATTGGAAATCACATAGAACGCTAAGATTTGCAAGGGAAATCGAGATGGGAACTCCTGAGAGTGGGTTTGAAGACTTGCCTTCTTACTTATACAAGATAAGAAGGGCAAATCCGGGTATAATTACGCGTCTTCAAATCGATGAGTTTAGAAGATTCATGTATGTATTCCTTGCATTTGGTGCGAGCGTAAATGGGTTTCCTTTCTTTCGCAAAGTTGTCGTTGTCGACGGTACGTTTCTTAAGGGTAAATACAAAGGGACGCTTTTCACAGCACTAGCCCAGGATGGTAACTTTCAGATTTTCCCAATTGCCTTCGGTGTGGTTGACACTGAAAATGATGATTCGTGGCACTGGTTTTTTACGCAACTAAAACTTGCGATTCCTGACGATGAGGGTCTTGCGATAATCTCGGATAGGCATAACTCGATAGGGAAAGCAATTGGGAGTATCCGTTGGCTTCTCGGGGAATTTGTACTTATCATTTATATAAGAACATTTTGGGAACGTACAGTGGAAAAGATGTCTTTCGTCTGGTGAAGAAAGCGGCAAGATGTTGTAGGATGGCTGATTTTACTGCGATATACGAGGAGATTCAAGTGATTAATCCTGAACTCCATGCCTATCTCGAAAGAGCTGACGTTCGACTGTGGGCGCGTGTTCATTTCCCGGGCGAAAGGTACAATTTGATGACTACAAACATAGCGGAATCAATGAACCATGCACTGTCAAATGCTAGGAGTCTTAACATTGTTCGACTATTAGAATCGATACGGATTATGATGACCAGTTGGTTTGTTGAACGGAGAGAGGATGGTAGATCGCAGCTAACCACGCTTTCGCGTGGTGTCGAGAAACAACTACATGTAAGTCAGCCGTAACATTTCATAAGTCAGCCGTACATTTCATAAGTCAGCCATAAATAGGTTGCATAAGTCAGCCGTAACATTATATAAGTTAGCCGTAACATTTCATAAGTCAGCCGTAACATTGCATAAGTCTGCCGTAACATTTCATAAGTCAACCACAACATTTTTTTAGTCTGTATTTATAATAGGGTCGTGTTACTGCCGCCAGACTTATGACGGCACAAAGGATTGATGATTATCACACTGAAGTTATATATGGATCTTCTGGGGATTCTTTGCATGTTGTGAATTTGGACGGAAAAACATGCACATGCCGGCGTTTCGAAAGGGAGAAATTACCATGTGTGCATGCAATCGCAGCTGCCGAGTACAGGGATAAATGTCGTATATCCCTGTGCAGTCCTTACTATCACAACAATTATTTAGTAAACACCTACGCTGAGTCGATCATGCCGAAAGATTCAGCGCTCCAAGTTCCAGATAACGTAGCTAACCAACCGTGCTTTCCCTCGGTTGTTCGTCAACCACCAGGAAGGCCTAAGAAAGGTAGGATGAAATCTGCTCTAGAAGTTGCACTTGAGAAGAAACGTCCTAGGAAAGAACACACATGTTCTCTTTGTAAACAGGTTGGACATAATGCAAGAACTTGTCCAATGTAGGAAGTTTGTATAAATTTTTGGTTGTATTACGGCGGAGTTATGGCTTTAATTTTTTGTTGTATTACGGCTGAGTTATGGATTTTGTTTACATTACGGGCTGAGTTATGGATTCATGACCAATTTGAATTACGATTGTTTACATTTCGTCGATATTCACGCCCAATTTGATTAACGGTTCTGAAGAAACTGAATCGTAACATTGCATAAGTCAGCCGTAACATTGCATAGGTCAGCCGTAACATTTCATAAGTCAGCCGTAACATTTAAGAATTACATTTGGGCGGGATTTTGGGCGGCTCTTCGGCGAGTGTATAGGTCACTGCACACCTACGCTAGGTGTAGCGGCTCTTCGGCGAGTGTATAGGTCACTGCACACCTATGCTAGGTGTAGCGGCTCTTCGGCGAGTGTATAGGTCACTGTCAAATCGGCGCATTAAATACATAGATTCGGGATTTTTGGCAGGATTTTTCTCGCCAAAAATAGAAACACGAAACGTCGTGACACGACTGAGTTATGGTATAGAAAGATGAAACGTCACGATACGGCTGAGTTATTGATTCATTATTATGGCTGAGTTACGGATTTTGGGCCCCAAAATACAAACACGAAACGTCGTGACACGGTTGAGTTATGGTATAGAAAGACGAAACGTCACGATATGGCTGAGTTATGGATTCATTATTATGGCTGAGTGACGGATTTTGTGCCCCAAAATAGAAACACGAAACGTCGTGACACGGCAGAGTTATGGATAGATAGACGAAACGTCACGATACGGTTGACTTATGGATTTATTATTATGGCTGAGTTACGGATAGAGGATGCTAAATCGCAGCTAACCACGCTTTAAGACATTGAAGTTTAACCGTGTTATCTAGTTGTTCACTTTGTACTCTTTAAGACATTGCATTATAAATCAGTCATATCAGTATTATCTTATCTATATAAATCAGCCATCACACATTCATAAATCAACCATCATATATTCTTAAATCAGCCAAACCACAATTTTTTGATTCATAACTTAATCATTATAAATCAGCCATTACATTATAACCCAGCCAATTACATTTATAACCTATTCCTACTTACAACGCATATAAATTAGCCATTACATTATAACCCAGCTAATTCCTTCTTCAATTCTTCAAGTTTGGCTACGGATGGGTTCCGGTGTAACTTCAACCATGTATGAGAACATGTGGGATTTAACACCATGATTGACGCAATCATTCGCTGCAAAAGAGAAATCACCCAAATATGTGTTAGATTAAGCGCACAAGGGGAATGGAAACCACACTTACATTTATAACCTATTCCTACTTAGAACGCATATAAATCAGCCATTACATTATAACCCAGCCAATTCCTCCTTCAGTTCCTCGAGTTCTTCATGACTTAACGGCTGAGTTGAGGCAATCATTCGCTTGCAAGGGAAATCACCCAAATATGTGTTAGATTAAGCGCACAAGAGGAATGGAAACCACACTTATAACGATTTAATCTTAACAAGTTTAAAATAAAATTTTCAAAAACTTTTTGAAAACCGAATACTCCAAATCACAAACCCAAGAGCATTGCTCTGATATAAAAGAAGAACAAAGACTTTTCTGATTTTTATTTGATAATTGGATACATACAAATGAGCCATATAACAAGTAATATATAGGCTCAAATGAAACTAGCAATATTTAATCCGGGTCATTTACTATTCAACGGCACTGTTGGCCGGTCAAATTGCAAGATTTAATCCGGGTCATTTACTATTCAACGACACTGTTGGCCGGTCAAACTGCAACATTTAATCCGGTCAACTTGCAACATTTAATCCGGTCAACTTGCAACATGTACTGTTCAACAATTACTGTTGTATGTTCTGACTGAGTTATGGTATTACGATACGGCTAAGTTATGGATTTTGTTTACATTACGGCTAAGTTGTGGATTCATTATTATGGCTGAGTTATGGATTTTTGGCGGGATTTTTCCCGCCCAAAATAGAAACACGAAACGTCACGATACGGTTGAGTTATGGTTAAGACGGCTGAGTTATGTTTAAACCAAAAACAAAAATTGTTGAGTTATGGATTTTTTTTTCTTATGTTTTTTTAGGTTTTGATGAGAAACTATACACATTCAGTTGATTTATATTCATTTTATATTAATAAAATGAGCTTAATTATAATTTTGAAAGTCTTAAATCTTATATAAATGGTTTTAGGGTATGGCTGAGTTATCTAAATGACACGGCTGAGTTATGTAAATGACACGGCTGAGTTATCTAAATGACACAGCTGAGTTATCTAAATGACACGGCTGAGTCCAAAATTTCAAACAAAATATTTCATACATTTTCAACAAAAAATTCCTACACGTTTTCAAAAAACTGTGCTATTACATAATCCCAGAAATAAATCTCACAAAATATAGCAGGCGAAGTATTTATGTCTTTGTTAACACCATATCCATTCCAAACAGAATTGCTTTTTAAGAAGTCCTTCGTTACTCCATTGCAACTGCAACCTCCATAAGTGTAACTATCTTTGAGCTCTTTCATCCTCCGCCTTCCACCCCACCAAATTTCATCACGAACTTTTTCCCCAAGTTTCTCCATCTCCTCCATTGTCGTTGACATCATAGGCTTGAATAACGAAGACAATAATTTTAGACCTTCATCTTTCGTTGCTCCTTCTGCAATGCAAATCATTCCATATACATAACAAGCTTTTTCATTGCCTTTCTTTGCATCTTTAGCTAAACATGCCCTACCTTTATCTCCTTCTTCATCATCTAGACAACCCACTTTTAAACCTATGTCAAAAAAGTTGTACACACCTTTCCGGTATAGAGCCTCAGGGTTTCCATTCCTTAAGCACATATCCAAAAACTTGTAAAATGTTTCGTAAGTGTGAGGAAACCATGGCAGGAATGGATCGTCACGAAGTGTTACTCTTTCTACAACCCATCTTTTGTTGCAACAATCTCTGAAAGCCTTTGACATTTAGAGAGAGAGAGATAGGAAGACGAAACGTCGCAATAGGGAGAGATAGGAAGACGAAACGTCGCAACTTAAAATTTTACACTTAACGGCTGAGTTATAGGAACATGACGGCTGAGTTATGGATTTAGGGTTTAGGGTTTAGGGATCATGGTTTAGGGTTTAATGTATAACATTTAAAAAGTATATGATTTAGAGTCTCAACTGAATCAAATTATACACATTCAATTAAAAAAATTGTATATGGTTTATTGTATATGATTTTGGGTCTTAATTATCTATAGGTAATGTATGAAGTACTTGTAAGACAACATATATCTCAAGATCAAGTTAGATCACATTTTCGATTTCATACACATTCAGTTGTATAAATTGAAGAAACTATACATATTCAGTTGATTTATATTCATTTTATATTAATAAAATGAGCTTAATTATAATTTTGTAAGTCTTAAATCTTATATAAATGGTTTTAGGGTATGACTGAGTTGTCTAAATGACACGGCTGAGTTATCTAAACATACCATAAGTCTTCAAATTACATTTCCGATTTTAGGGTATGGCTGAGTTATCTAAACGAAAAGGCTGAGTAATATATCATAAAAACCATAAGTTATACACTAAAAACATACCATTTACAGTCAAATCCTAATAATAAAAAAACAAATAGAAGGTTCAAAATTGGTAAATCAGTTGAACTGCGCATACATATCATGTCCTCCTTCATCGAAGATCTCTGCTGCCATCTTCACCCGTAAACCCTGAATATTTACATCGCATATCCCATCAAAAGTTACACCAAGCGCTAGACACTCGATAAACTTCAGTGAATACACCCCACAATCGCCAACTTGGGTGTTTTGGGGAATGTTTTTGCCGTTTTTCCATCTGAACGCAAATTGTTTTTTGCAACCAGTTTTTTTGCCAGGAATTACATCATTGATCATTGCAGGGATCATTTGCATCAGCGGCCTAAATGCATCTACCATTTTTTGTTGACTTTCAGGAGTTACCTGTCCAATGATGGGATCGTAGGCATCAATCTTCTCCTTCAGAAGATCCACGTGAAACGCCACCCAATGATCGCCTCCAGTATGAAGAACTTCGTACAAGTGATCGACATCTTCTAACCACTTTTTGTTTGTCTGAAGGTCTGAGGAAATCGCACCGTTTATGAGTAACTCATAACCTGAGTCTTTGAATTTGAACATCTTTGGCTTCATCTTGAACTGATTGAAATCCCGAATCCATGATCCTAGGAACCATTGGTCCACAAAGGCAATGCACTTGGAACAAAAAGGGCTGGGATCTTCCATGGACCTTTTGATGAGGACTCTGATATACGCAGCAACATGCTGTACACAGAATATTAAGTCAGCCATCGAATTATCATAACTCACCCATTATTAAACATAACCCAACCATCAAACAACCATAACTCAGCCATCAAACAACCATAACTCAGCCATAAATAATCATAACCCAACCATTAAATAACTAATAACTCAGCCATAAATAATCACAATTCAGCCGTAACTTATACTTATTGTGTCAAACAACCATCCATAATCAACCTTCGGCCACTGCGCTCTTTCACTGATGAGTATTCTGTAGAAATTAACTTCCTCGTTACTACCATCTGTCAGTGGAATGTCCCTAACAATCAAACACAAGTCAGTTTAGGCAAATATTGCTAATAGCTGTATAAAATAAAATAAATTGGTGTAAAAGTCCATATTCGAATGGCCTTAGATGTTGCATAAGTTTATCCAATTTATCCGGGTCAACAGGTGAGAGAGGATCATAGATTGCTGATGAAGGTTCAAAATCCTTCCTCATGCACGTCGTCCCTTTGTCTCCGAAAACATAAGGAAAAACTCCTGAAGGAGGAGCACTTGACTTCGCTGCAAACCCAGTTGTAGCTAATTGAACAACCCTCGCCCGATAATTCTTAATTCCCGCTAACCTAAGCCTTTCATCTTCGTCCTCATCAGACTCCGGTAACAATTCATTTTCTTTTGCGATCGCTTCCTCGGTCACATCCTCAATGTCAGTTTCACCTCCAGTCTTCCCCTTCTTCTTCCCAGGAGTAGGTGGAATAATAGGTATTCTTATTACACCGTCACGTAAACCCTTTGTTTGGACCTCCTTCTTTACCTCAGCCGGCTTATTCTTTAACTCAGCCGCTGCCTTCTCTTCCTTCTTCTTTAACTCAGCCGCTGCCTTCTCTTCCTTCTTCTTAAACTCAGCCGCTGCCTTCTCTTCCTTCTTCTTAGCAACGTTCTCCTTCCTTTTAGCAGCAGCCTCAGTCCTCTTCTTAGCAGCATCATCAGCCTTCTTTTTCAACTCAGCCTCATTTTCTATTGGTTTTTGCCTCCTGGAGCGGCGTCGTAAATCTGGTTGCTTAGCAGGAGAAATAGAAACGAAATCTGCCAGACCACTACCAAACAAATTCTTTTTCGCCTCAGGAGTACCCTTAGGAATTTCGGCCTTCAATTTCGACCCCGCAGCTTTCTCTTCGGCCTTACCAAGCTCATCAGGGGTACCCTTAGGAATTTCGGCCTTCAATTTTGGAAAATACTGCTGCGGAGTTCGACTTTCAGCCTTAGCCGGCTCATCAACCGAAGGCTTTTTCGCCCACACAACATTATCAGGGGTCTCAGATTCCGTGTTAAGGACCGTTGGACTATTAACTGACTTATGCCGTGGTAATGTGTGCGTTTTTGGGCTGGGAACATAGTTTTGGGCACTTTCCGATAAACCCAGAACTTTCAGACGCTCATCCACTGCATCTTTGGCATAATCACCAATTTTCTTCTCCATATCACCAATTTTTCGGGTTAACTGTCCAACGTTGGAATCAATGGTCTCAAACTTCGAGCCAAACTTCTCAAACAAAGAGTCAACCTTCCGAAACATAGAGTCATGGATCTCAAACTTACTCGCAATTTTTCCAAGCGTAGCGACTATGGTATTCAGAGCCTCCGCATCCTGGCTTAAACCTTTTCCCTTTGCATCCTTCTTCTTCTCTATATCAGCAGCTTCATTCTCCTCAGCAGCTACACCCTCGTCTTTCTTATCTTTCTTCTGCTTCTTTTTGGGTGGCTCAGACTCAGAGTCATAAGGAACTAAAGCCAACTTGGTTTTTTTCTTCTCCTCCTTCCTCTGCACATCCCAATAATCACCTGGTACATACCTACCAGAATGTAGGTCTCTTATCAGGTTATTCAGTTGTGGGTCATCGTCTTGACCCGGCCACTGAGGAAACATGTCTTCTACAAACTCCTTCGAAACCATATGCCTCACACGCACCTACAACAGTAACTCATAACTCAGCCATCGAATAATCATAACTCAGCCGTAAAAAGAATAACTCAGCCACCAAACAAAGAATAACTCAGCCATCAAACAAACAAATCATAACTCAACCATCAAATTACCATAACTCAGCCATCACATAAATAATAACTCAGCCGTAGAATAAATAATAACGCACAACCATCAAATAAAGAATAACTCAACCATCAAATAAAGAATAACTCAGCCTAAAACCTTACATGACCATGGTCTTTAATCTCCTTCTTCAGGACACTATCAAAACTTGCACGTGTCCGCGTTGCATCCCATCGAAGAAGCGGAACTTCTTCCTCACCGACTAGTTTGCCAAAACGCTCTCGAAAGCAACTGACAGATTCATACGCCCAAGCCATTAAAGCGTAACTCATGCCGTTGATGTAGTATGCCTTTCCTACTGGATTCAACGACTTAATACTACCAACAAGAGCTTTAAATGCAGCCCGACCCCATGGATAAGTCATCATGGCTTCATCATCGAATACTCTTTTCGCAGTTTCAAACGGTGTCCTAGAATTATGATGCCCAGCATAAATTCCCATGGCTTGAAGAACTAACAGCCCTAACCATTTACGCTTTTCAAAACTCCAGGCCCGACAGCCTCTTACTGCTGCCCTCAATTCATCAGGCTTGGGTCCAAACCCATGCGACACATTCAACTCCTCCCAGAACTTTCTGTATTGGTCAGGTTCAATACTTTCTGTTGGCACTGGATCTGTGTTTAACCCAGTGATCTCACCAAACTCGAGTAAGCTAAACCTGATAGGTTGATCACCAACCACACTCCAAATCTCCTTCTTCTCTACTTTAAGCTGTCTACACAGTAGATAGTGTACAGTCCTAGCAGACCACCCGTATTTTCCATCAAATAGCTTAGCAATTATTCCAACAGGAAACTTCTTCAGTTCTTCCCACACCTCAAGTCCTAGTTGTTCTTTAACAAAACCGAAATCTCCCATATAGGAATAGTGATTAAGCGCTTTATTTTCTAGATTAGCAGCACGTCTTGATCTTCTAGGGTAATCAGGTGCTTGATGTTGTTCCATCTGATCACAAAAGACTTAAATAACTCAGCCGCAATAGAAAACTAACTCAACCAAAACATAATATATAACTCAGCTGCAATATAACCATAACTCAGCCGAAAAACCCTAATTCAGCCACATTAAAATTGATAACTCAGCCACAACATAATTTATAACTCAGAAACCTAAACCCTAATTCAGCCACAATATAATTGATAACTCAGCCGCAATAAAAAAAACTAACTCAGCCACAACATACCGGAGAATACGATTACAGACGACTGCGGAGAAGACGATTTCGGCGACGACGATTTCGGCGAAGACGAGACGATTTCAAGACGAAGACGATTTTCGGGGAAGACGATTTCGAAAGAAAACAATGTGGAGAAACTTAAACGGAGAATAGTTGAGAAAGTTTGTGGTTTTTTTCTTTTTTTTTTCTTTTAGAAGGCACACTTAAACGTTTCTGCTTTTGAAACTTCCCTCTTTCTGATCACGGTTATTTCTTACTGAAGTGGATTTGTTTTTCATTTTTTAATTAACAATAATTTCAATTAAGAAAAACTAATCAAGGGTGTTTATCGTAATTTACTAGGGGTGTGAAAAGATTTGAGTAATTTTTGAAAGATATATGGTATTCTAGTCATATAACCATAGTTCCATGGGTGTTGAGTAATTTTCCCTTGTTTTAGTCTTGACAAAATCATAAACAAACACAATTAAATGCTTCAAAACAAGACCAACAACTACTTGATAGACACTGAAAGATCAAACTCAAAACCGAAACAGTCCTAATGGTTTCTGCGCTTATCCACACAAACTATCTTGGCGAGCCACTCTGGTTTGTACAAAGCAATGACTTGTGCTATGACCGATCCAGGCCCATACCCTATTGCCACGCCTTTCCAGTTCAACACTTAATTATCTTTCTCTTCGGCTTCTTCCTAAGGTTGTTCCGCATCAGTCCCGAAGCAGCTTTCCTCGAGAGGAAGGTCACAAAGCCCCGCAGTCCCTTCGAATGACGATTTAGGCTGCCCAGTAATTTTTGCGCATATTACATTAGTTTGAAATTTGAGAAAATTTCAAAAATGCTATTGTTAAATTATTCTTTTTCGATCATGCATTATTACATGCATATTTACGAACATGTCACTGTTATAATATGTTTTAAAACTTTATACCCCCGTTTAAAAACCTTTATAATCCGTGTTTTTAAAAAAATCAAGTAAAAAACAAAAACTTGTAAACAGTGGCACCAGTTTTTATCCGGTGGATCAACAAAAACTCATTTGTAGCAAATTGAAATTGATATATTTTATCCGGTGGATCAGCAAAAACTCATTTCCACCGATTTTATAGAATTACTTGGTTTTCTGTTGTATCCTCTTCATCATGACCGTTGGATCATAGCCATTTAATCAAGCTAACGAGGGGTTGCTACTTTTCCTTAAGTTGATTCCCATCTAGACTCTGCCCAGCCTCTACTATATTCTTATCCTTTGTAGAAACAGAATCGTATATATGAATATGACTACACAAAACTCCAACATTCTTTTTAAGATATAAGAGAAACATAGGAAGCATGCTTCAGTTACCACAAGACCATCTACTACTACTTGTCAACCATTTCAAATTTCAAAAGCACAAATAAACCAAGTAATAACCCTACAAGACATTCAAAGAACAAACACAAAAACTGAAACACTTCTAACGGTTTATGCGCTTATTTGGGCCGATTATCTTGACGAGCCACTCCGGCTTGTATGAAGCAATGACTTGTGCTATGCCCAATCCAAGCAGCACTCCAGGCCCATACCCTATAACCACTGCTTTCCAGCTCAACACTTTGTCTTCCTCTTCTTCGTCTTCTTGTTTTGGCTGTTGTGTTCCGAAGCAACTTTTCTCGAGAGGAAGACCACAAAGCCCTGCATTCCCTTCAAAGGAGGATTTCTGTTGCCCGGTAATCTGTGTTCCTTGTGGTATTTCACCCTTGAGTTGGTTGTGAGATACGTTTATGTACGCCAAAAACGAGAGGGTCTTGAGTCCATTAGGAATAGTCCCTGACAGTTTGTTTCTTGACAGGTCTAGTGACTGGAGCGCCGTAACATTTTCCAGAGACAGAGGAATATGGCCTGTGAAGGCGTTGTTCGATAAGTTTAGAGCGATTAATGTTTTCAAGAGACCAATGGATTCAGGAATCCGTCCTTCTAGTCTGTTTCCAGAAAAATCAATGGTGCTGTAGGAAGTAAAGATCTTCTTTTGCTCCATAGATAGACCTTGGTATTGCAAATCTATACGGTCTTCGTAACTATAGGAAGCATCTCTGGTTGCTTTGGTTCCATAGCTCATATATATACTTCCATCTTCATTCATCTGGTCTGCGGAAGATGCTTTCCAATTCACAAAGTTATTTGGTGACAAGCTTCCAGAAAAATTGTTATCCGATATTTCAAATATGCACAGCTCTGGGAATGCGAGAGGACCTTGATCGGGAGGAGAGATATGACCATATAATTTGTTTGAACGGAGGGTAAGAACTTTAAAATTAGGCAAAGCCTTGAGCCAGAAAGGAAATGCGTCTTTGATTCTGTTGTTGTCAACGCTTAGAAACTGTAGAGAGGAACAATTTAGAAGAGACCTTGGAAGCTTTCCAGTTAATCGATTGTATCCCACGTCGAGTGTTTGTAGAGTGGCATTAGTATAGAACGCATCAGGAATACTTCCTTCAAAACTGTTCTTCCGGAGACGCAATGTCATCAAGTTAGTCAGACATTGAGGAATTGGACCAGTGAAATTGTTGTCGCTTAGATCAAGAACAGAAAGAGGTATCTCTCCCGTAAAACTATTAGTACCCGCAGAGAAGACATTGATAGAGACTGGTAGATTAGGAAGTGCTCATTCAAAACTGTTTGATTGCAAATATAACATCTCCACTGATGAATTTACTAAAGTATCCACCGGACCTTCAAAACCACTGAAAGAATTGTTAGAAATAATCACTGTAATCAGATGAGGAAGGCTCCATAACCATCTAGGGACTTTTCCTCTAATTCCGTTGTTGGAACTCAACACGTTTGGGAAAAGTTTTCAACACGTTTGGGAACTCAGTGATGTTGCGGTCTGACAAGACCAAGAATTCCATGCTCAACGGTATTCCTGAGGTTAAACTAGTCGGGGATACGCTATTACCGGATAGATCAAGGTGTGTCAAAGATTTGAGAGAGGACAAAAAGGTTAAGTCAATTGGGTACCTTATGTTTAGGAAAGAAAGTTCGAGATGCGTGAGGGTGATCAACTTTGAGATAGGCTCTAGAATCTGCCCTTGGAAATTGTTACCCCTAAGGGACAAGACCTCTAGTCTTGTTGACAAAGAGGAATTGGAAACTTCAATTGGATCAGTAAGTTTGTTCATAGCCAAACCGAGGAAAGACAAGAAAGGCATGGTGAATAGAGAGACGGAATGACACCAAAGAAGTGATTACTGGAAAGGTGTAAAACAGAGAGTTTGATTAAATTTTGTATAGGTGAGAAAATACCGGTGAGCTCATTTTGGGAAAGGTCTAAATAGGAAAGCATGCTTAGGTTACTAAATGAGGAAGGAATTTGACCTTGAAAGCCATTAGAGGAAAGTTTCAGAATCTCTAATCGGTTGAGATTGCCGAAACCGGAAGGGAGTGAAGAGGAGGTGAAGTCATTGTCAGAGAGTTCGAGGTAACGGAGATGATAGAAACTGAAGAGACTACTGTTTGGATTCAGAGTTCCACTAAGGCATCCCCTTGGTATTTGTAGCTCCGCGAGCAAACCCGTCGTGTTATCGCACCGGACTCCACTGAAGTAGTTAGTTTGGTTGCAACCGTGAGAATCAAACTCGTTCTTGAATTGCTTAAGGGCATGAATCTGGCCGGGATGACAAGCAGAAAGACCAACAACATCAAGAGCATTTATCATAAAGAAGCTTGATTCAAAGAGACAACAGAGTAAGAGTACGGAGAGAAAACACAAAGGTAGATGTGAACCCAAGGTTAAAGTCGTCATGCAAGATTTTAAGAAGAAATATATTCTTAGAGCAAAGGAAAAGGAGAAGATTGGTACAAACTCTTAATTCCAGTTCTTGTACTATTATTACATTTGAGAATTTGTGGTCTCACAATGAAATGGCATTAATTTTGGTTGGGGATTAGAGAGGACTTGGTCAAAAAAGTTATAACTGGGGATTGGAATTTCACATCAGTTTGAAAGTTCTCACACATGTTCAAAACTACAGAAATTAACTTAGCATAACGACAGACGCATTAGATTCGTTACGGTTTTGCTAACAAAAAATCATTAAACCGGAGGATATATATCGGTTAGCAAATAAAATGTGAAAAAGAGAACAAACAAAACCAAGCGATGATTTAGCTTTACTTAGCTTTTGATTTTGATTTTGTATGTCTCTGTGTTCTCTCTTATTTTTGGCGTTGTTGTTGTTAAGTGTTAAAGACTTTTCTGAGTTTAAGCAAATTCTTAGTCTTGTGCAATTTTTAGTCTTGACAGATATGATGTGATGGATGTAGAACAGAGCATTGGATAAAGATCTCTGTTTTTTGTTATTCTGATTCTGTTCAGCTTATGTATATGTATTTTGTTTTTTGATTCATAGTTTAACGTGATTTTGTAATAATGCAACATTTTAGCTCTTAACATCTTGCTCGATTGTTATTGAGTGGATCGGTGTAATCTTTCACTACTAAAAACCCTTGGTTAGAAAAAAGAAGAAGAGATATATAGGATTATGAACATGACTAGAGAGAATACACCATTCTTTGGTTGAGTAGTAGACGTCGGAAACGGTAATCCGCCATTGACGGCGAAAGAAGAAGCAGGAGGTGGAGGCAGAGGCGGATACTGATTTTGTTCAGACGTGGATCGAATCTCCGGGAAAAATCTCTTGACGGTGGTTCTTCTTCCTTCAATTCCTCACCGTGGTTCCATATCATGACTTCATCCTCGAACAAATCTGAACTCGTCCTCTGATCTTGAATAGATATGTGCACTGTTCTATCTCCACCGGAAATCTCTGTCTCCACACTATCTCCACCGGAAATCTCTGCTCCATCTCCATTATTGCCATCTCAAGACTTACAGAGAAAGGAGAAAAAAAAAACCTAGGATTGATATCCCCTCACGGCAAAAAGCGCTAAGAGAGAGAAGAGAGAGAAAAAAAATAAGAGAAAGGGTAATTTAGCAATTTAGGAAAAGAAAGAAGGTAAAAAGTACACCTACACATTAAAGTATGTTTATTGTAGGAGAACTTTTGAAAAGTAACTTCAAACGTAAATAACCTTATATATGTATTCAATCATTTGTAATCATTAACTTGAATCAATAAGAAATCAGAATTCAAGTCTCATTATTCTCTTTTATTTTATCTATCAAATTCAGTTCATATTCAATGTAGATTAGGAAGAGAAAACGTATTTAGGGTGATATCCTTTTCGGATTGAACCCATTTTATCTATAGTTTTCAGTAATCTCTTCCTTAATCTATCTTTAACCTCTTTTAGCTCAGTTGAGCATTTCTTTGATTCAATCTATCCTAAAGATTGAATCTTTCGTTTATGTGAGCATAAGCTCTTCAAATTCTAACAGGCCGTAGAAGTTGCAACCACTATGCTAGCATTAGACTCAGTCACAATATCCTTGCTACCAACCAATGGGGATTCACTAACAGCTTGTAAACAACGCTTGACTTTGTGACCAAGCTGACCACATCTTCCACATTTAGAAGGCAACCAAGCGTAATCCACATCAACCATATGTATAGATCCCTTTTTATCAACAGCAGCAATTCTAGACGGAAAAGCTTTACTCAACTCAACTTCAACTAAAATCTTAGCTTCACCCATTAGAATTGGGTCTAACCTGGGTTTGTGAGTTGCCATAGGAGCACCTAGACCCGAGGCTATATGACTAATTCCAGCAATAGAATACAAGATATCAGGTATCTTCTTTAAAGTTACCCACACAGGAATTGTTTTGATCTCTGGAATCGCAAACGATGCTTCTGGATTCCATGAAGTAACAAACATTAGGCAATCATCAACATGCCATAATCCCCTTTGAAGAACCCAAGTCCTAGTGGATTCATCAGGAATATGGAACACTGAAGTAGTAAGTTTGGTTGCAACCGCGAGAATCAAACTCGTTCTTGAATTGCTTAAGGGCATGAATCTGGCCGGGATGACAAGCAGAAAGACCAACAACAACAAGAGCATTTATCATAAAGAACAAAGAGACAACAGAGTAAGAGTACGGAGAGAAAACACAAAGGTAGATGTGAACCCAAGGTTAAAGTCGTCATGCAAGATTTTAAGAAGAAATATATTCTTAGAGCAAAGGAAAAGGAGAAGATTGGTACAAACTCTTAATTCCAGTTCTTGTACTATTATTACATTTGAGAATTTGTGGTCTCACAATGAAATGGCATTAATTTTGGTTGGGGATTAGAGAGGACTTGGTCAAAAAAGTTATAACTGGGGATTGGAATTTCACATCAGTTTGAAAGTTCTCACACATGTTCAAAACTACAGAAATTAACTTAGCATAACGACAGACGCATTAGATTCGTTACGGTTTTGCTAACAAAAAATCATTAAACCGGAGGATATATATCGGTTAGCAAATAAAATGTGAAAAAGAGAACAAACAAAACCAAGCGATGATTTAGCTTTACTTAGCTTTTGATTTTGATTTTGTATGGCTCTGTGTTCTCTCTTATTTTTGGCGTTGTTGTTGTTAACTGTTGAAGACTTTTCAGAGTTTAAGCAAATTCTCAGTCTTGTGTTGGTCTCGACAGATATGATGTGATGGATGTAGAACAGAGCATTGGATAAAGATCTCTATTTTTTGGTATTTTGATTCATAGTTTAACGTGATTTTGTAATAATGCAACATTTTAGCTCTTAACATCTTGCTGGATTGTTATTGAGTGGAACGAAACCCTTGGTTAGAAGAAAGAAGAAAAGATATATATATGAAGATGACTAGAGAGAATACACCAATTAATCTTACTTTATTGAAAAAGAAATAAAACAAGCAACATGATTCATATAAAGATACAACAAACACAAGGAAAAGTTCAATACAAGACCAACAACTACTTGACAGACATTGAAACATCAAATTCAAACTCAAAACCGAAACAACCCTAATGGTTTTTGCGCTTATTCTCACAAATTATCTTGGGGAGCCACTCTGGTTAGCAATGACATGTGCTATGACCAATCCAAGCAACACTCCAGTCCCATACCCTATCACCACTTTTTTCCAGCTCAACACTTGTTCCTCTTCCTCTTCTTCCTCCTTAGGTTGATGTGTTGGTGGCGTATCAGTCCCGAAGCAACTTTCTTTGAGAGGAAGACCACAAACCCCTGCATTCCCTGCGAAAGATGATTTCTTCTGCCCAGTTATTTGTGTTCCTTGTGGTATTTCACCCTTGAGTTGGTTGTGAGACACGTTCATGTACGCCAAAAACGAGAGGGTCTTTAATCCATTAGGAATTGTACCCGAGAGTTGGTTGTTAGATAGGTCCAGTGATTCGAGGTTTGTAAGATTGGACAAAGACAGAGTGATATAACGTGAATTTGAGTTTTCCTAACTATGATTTTCACAAGTTTTCAGAGTCCTTTGAGTCGTTTTGAGTTAAAATTCAGGTTCTTACTCGGAGATTTGGAACAACACGCGTTTGGGAAGAAGGTTTGAGTATTTGAGCGGGAAGCGGAGTTGTTTTGATGACCGGACCGACCAACCTATATTCAAGACCGATCGATCCGCGGGACGATGCCGAATGCAGGCAAGTTCTCTGGAAAGTGGACCGACCGGTCTACTTAATGGATCGACCGGTCCACACGGCAAGACATGCGCCCAAGACTCTCGGGAAAATGAACCGACCGGTCCTGACCCCTGATTTTTAGAAAACCCTTGTTTCTCTGTTTTATCTTTAAAAAGCCTAAAAAATCAGATTTTTTAGATCTATCTCTTTTTCACGACGTTTTACTGAGACTTTGAGAGCTTTTGAGCAATTGTAAGCAAGGAGAAGGATTCCTCTACTTTTCGGAGAAGAATTTCTGAACCTTAATTGATTTCTCTTTCATTGATCATGCACACTTCATTATCCGATTTTGTTATGCTTTCCGTTATGTCTGAGTAGTTCTTCAGTTAGGTTTTAGGGTTTCGAGGGATTTCGCAGAATAAGTCAGACACAAATAGGTTGTTTATTAATTACCATCTTCATCACTGCTAGGCATATAAACTAGGATTGAATTGATCACTTAATCTCTAGATCTTAGGTTGATACACATTCCGAAAGCTTGTGTAATACTGAAACTGCTGTTGATGAGCAATTAGTCTTTAGTCTCGGAAGTGAATTAGAGTCAATTGTGAACTGATCAAACCGGAACATTAATGCCTGTCTAGGATAGCCGTGACCAAACGGAAGTTTAGGCACTCGGATCTCTAGGGGAAGTAATTGTTATCACGAAAGTGAAGCAATTTATATCAGCGTTTTGAGTTTAAGATGCATGCATATTAGAATCTGAATAGTTGTCTGGTTTATGAATGCGATTTCCTGAGAATTCCCTAGTACCTAGCGTCTTTAATCATCTGAATTTAAATCGTTTTATTTGCATCTTGTCTTTTAAGTTTGATAACATCACACCCACAATCATTATTTCCTTCTTAGCTTAGTTCAATTTTCTATATTTCGTTGAGTAAACCATTGGTATCTGTGGATTCGATCCCCTAATCTACTACTGCGTGCCTGTGTACTTGCAGTGTTTATTTCGGGTTAAAACCTGAGCTATCAAGTTTTTGGCGCCGTTGCTGGGGACCAATTGTGTTTGCCATCGAATTTGATTTGCGAATTTTGTCTAAGTACTTTCTAATTTTGTTTTTTGTTTTTGTTTTTTTTGTTTTTGTCTTTGTTTGCGATTCTAGGTGTATGCAGAGGAGAAGTAATCGCACTGAACCTCTGATATCACTCACTAACGAAGAATTAGCCAAGCTAGAAAGGTCTAACAGAGCTCAAAGAAACCGCTTGCCAGTTATGGACCAAGGGAATCAAGTTGATAACGAGGCTCTTCAGACAGCTTTGTTCGACCAGATAGAGCAGATTCGTGTTGCGACTACTGCTAGCACACTCGCGGCGCAACAACAGATGCAGAACATGCTGCAGCAGTTTGCCATGATGATGGCACAACAGGTCCCGCCACAAGGGCATCAGGACCCGCCACAAGCACAACAGGTACCGCCACAAGGACAGAATCCTCCACCGCAAAGAAGGATTGGAGAAGGGGATAATGTGCATGCTTTCTACCAGAACAGATCAGCCATTCGTGTCCCTGAGAGTCAGATAAATGACTTCGAGATAAAGGCACAGCTGATTAATCTGGTAGAAAGACACGTGTTCCATGGTTTGGCTGCTGAGAACCCCATGGATCACATAGAGAACTTTGAAGAGGTCCGTGAGACGACCAAGGCTAATGGGGTACCAGCTGATTACCTCAAGTGCAAGCTGTTTAAGCACTCTCTTGGTGACAAAGCTCTGAGGTGGCTCAAGTCACTTCCTCCAAATTCTCTTAACGGCTGGGAAGAAGCTAGAGCCGCCTTTTTGGATCATTTCTACACCAAGACCAAGACAGCTCAACTCAGAAGTAGAATCAGCAACTTTTCACAGCAAGGTGGAGAGTCATTTGCTGAAGCCTGGGATAGGTTTAAGGAGTACCGTAGGGAGTGCCCCCATCATGGGTTTACCGAGCAGCAGATGCTCAGGACCTTCTACGATGGAGTCACCAGGGAATACAAGACCAATCTTAATTCCTCCAGCAATGGTGACTTCATGACCCAGAGCATAGAAGGTGCTTGCCGATTGATCGACAACATGGCGCAGAGTTCCAGCAATCAGTGTACTGAGTATGATAGATCGAAAAGGGTCTGCAGTGTTGACACACCATCTGCAGCAGAAATAGCAGTACTGACAGCTGCTAAACTCCGGGACTTAATGCAAGGAAGCCATCAGGGCATTAACATGGTCGGAGACGCTTCGGATGCAATCTGCTATTCAGAGAATGCTACATTGGTTTCAGAGGATGCCCAGGAAGTCAACTATGTGAATGGCCAAGGGATTGGGCAGAACAGAGGTTTCAAGAACAACTACCGCAGCCATCCCAATCTATCATACAGGAGCACCAACGTTGCAAACTCTCAGGATCAAGTGTATCCTCAGCAAGCTGCAGTTGCAGCTCAAAAACCATTTCTAAATTCATCAGGAACAGCTCCACCAGCTCAGGGATATACGGGCTACAATGCAGGGTATCAGAAGCAGTATGGACAAGGTTCAGGCTCCGGATACCAAAATCAGAATCAGTTCCAGCCTGGACAACAAGCTCCTCCACCTCAAGCTGCTAATCCCAATGACGAGTTGAAGGCTATGATGCAGCTCATGCTAGCTAATCAGCAGAAAGTTTCCACCGACATTACAAACATTAATGGGCGTTTAGAAGCTGTGACAACTCACCTGAAGATGCTTGATACTCAAGTGGCTCAGAATGCAGAAGCCGTTATGAGACAACAAGGGACTCTTCCAGCGAAAGGGGAACAAAACCCAAAGAGGGACTGCCATGCCATTTCTGCAATGGAAGTAGAAGCCATCACCACTAGGAGTGGCAGGGTTCTTGAGCCAATCTCCAGGTCAGTTAAGGAGAAGGTCGTCTCTGCTAATGGTTCAGATGCATCGGAAGACGACTTTCCAGCAAAAGACAAGGATCCATTGGACGTGGGACCGACCGGTCCCACGATCAGACCGGTCGGTCCGGTGAACAGTGCTCCGGCTAATGCCTATGTTCCCAAGGCACCTTACCCGGTTCGTCCTAGGAAGTCTCAGAAGTACTTAGAAGAAGCAAAGTGCAGAGAAATGGTTAGCGATCTGACAGTCAAGATCCCTTTGGTCGATGCTATCCACTTATGCCCTTCGCTTAAACGTTATTTTAAGAAGATCTTGACTTCTAATGTGACCGAGGAGGAGGACTATGTAAGGGTAACTAGGGAGTGTAGCGCTGTGTTGCAGAACAAAACAGTGAAAAAGCTTGGAGATCCTGGTCGTTTTGTGCTTTCAGTTCAGATCAACTCTACAATTTTTGCTTGCTCCCTATGCGACTTAGGCTCCAGTGTCAATCTCATGCCATACTCCATTGCCAAACGACTGGGTTTTAAGGATTTTAGTCCTACGAAAATTTCTTTAATTTTTGCTGATCGTTCTGTTAAACTTCCTATAGGTGTTCTAGAGGACTTACAGCTTAAAATTGGTGGTGTCTTTGTCCCTGCAGATTTCGTGGTGCTTGAACTGGACGAAGAACCAAGAGATCCTCTCATTCTGGGCAGACCGTTCCTTTGCACAGCTGGTGCAATAATTGATGTAAAGCGTGGACGCATCAATCTCCAACTGGGAGACATTGAGATGCAATTCGAGATGGATAAGCTGCTAAAGAGACCTGTGATAGATGGACAAACCTTTTCCATCAATGATCCAGATGACGTCGCCGACCAAGTCACAGAGGAGATTCTGATGGATGATCCACTAGAGATTGCCTTAACCAAAGCCAAAACGGGAGACAGATTTCTAAATGATGAGGCCAATGAACATATGAAAAAGCTGGACCAGAGCTGCGCATACGAGAAGTTGGTGGCTTCTCTGGATATCGGAGCAGAGACGCCAAAGCCATCAGAGACTCCAAATCCCCCAGGTAAGTCTACCACTCATGTCGACAATCCGTGGAGCGAGCTGAAAGTTCCCAAGGTAGAACTTAAAGCCCTCCCAGCTGGGTTACGGTACGCTTTTCTTGGTCCTAATTCTACATATCCAGTCATCATCAATGCTGAATTAAGCAATGCTGAAACTGCTTTGCTGTTGTGTGAACTTAGGAAATATCGTAGAGCATTAGGATATTCACTAGATGACATTACTGGAATTTCACCCACTTTGTGCATGCATAGGATCCATCTAGGAGAAGAATCAATAACTTCTCTAGAACATCAGAGGAGGTTAAACCCAAATCTAAAAGATGTTGTTAAGAAAGAAATTATGAAACTTTTAGAGGCTGGAATTATATATGCTATCTCTGATAGTACTTGGGTTAGTCCTGTGCATGTAGTTCCTAAGAAAGGTGGAGTCACAGTAGTTAAAAATGACAGGAACGAATTGATTCCAACTAGAACAGTAACTGGTCATAGAATGTGCATTGATTACAGGAAATTGAATGCTGCAACTAGAAAAGATCATTTTCCATTGCCTTTTATTGATCAGATGCTTGAAAGGCTTGCTAATCACCCCTACTATTGTTTCTTAGATGTGTATTCAGGTTTTTTCCAGATTCCCATCCATCCAGATGATCAAGAGAAGACCACATTCACTTGTCCATATGGCACTTATGCATATCGCAGAATGCCATTTGGCTTGTGTAATGCCCCAGCCACATTCCAGAGATGCATGATGTCCATCTTCACCGATCTTATTGAAGACATCATGGAGGTATTCATGGACGATTTTTCTGTTTATGGCTCATCGTTTTCTGTCTGTTTGGCAAATCTTTGCAGAGTTCTGCAGCGATGCGAGGAGAAACACTTAGTGCTCAACTGGGAAAAATGCCATTTCATGGTCAGAAACGGGATAGTCTTGGGACACAAGATTTCAGAGAATGGAATTGAGGTGGATAAAGCGAAGATAGAGGTAATGGCTAGTCTGCAGCCACCTAACTCAGTTAAAGGAGTACGAAGTTTCCTTGGACATGCCGGTTTTTACAGGAGATTCATCAAGGACTTCTCCAAGATTGCAAGACCTTTGACTCAGCTGCTCTGCAAGGATGTGAAATTTAATTTTGATGGTCCTTGTCTTGAAGCATTTCACACAATCAAAGGAGCACTTATGACTGCACCGATTGTTCAACCTCCTGATTGGGACCTCCCCTTTGAGATCATGACGGATGCGAGCGACTATGCAGTGGGAGCAGTTTTGGGGCAGCGAAAGGACAAGAAACTCCACGTGATCTAGTATGCTAGTAGAACCCTTGATGATGCACAATGCAAGTATGCCACAACTGAGAAAGAGCTACTTGCCATCGTGTTTGCTTTTGAGAAGTTTAAGACATACTTGGTGGGTTCTAAGGTAATAGTTCACACGGATCATGCAGCTTTGCGATACCTCCTACCGAAGAAAGATGTGAAGCCAAGACTTCTTCGCTGGATCCTTTTACTCCAGGAGTATGATCTAGAGATTCGTGATAAGAAGGGCATTGAAAATGGAGTGGCAGATCACCTATCTAGGCTGCGAATTGAGGAGCAAGTCCCACTCGATGCTGGAATCCCTGAAGAACAAGTCTATTCCATAAGCATTGGGAATTCATACGAGGTCGTCGCCTCTGTCCAAGTCACTCTCTCTCCTGATCGGCCCTGGTTCACTGATTTCGCCAATTACCTAGCTGTGGGGCAAGAACCGGAAGGTTTTGTCAAACACAAGAAGAAGAAGTTCCTACGAGACGTGCGAAGATACTTCTGGGATGAGCCTTACCTCTACAAGCAATACTCAGACGACATCTTTAGAAGGTGTGTATCTGATAAAGAAATTCCAGGTATACTCTTCCACTGTCACAGTTCTAACTACGCAGGACACTTTGCTTCTTTTAAAACGGTTTCTAAAGTATTGCAGGCAGGCTTTTGGTGGCCTACCCTGTTTAAAGACGCTAATGATTTTGTTTCTAAGTGTGATTCTTGCTAGCGACAGGGAAATATTAGCAAAAGAAACGAAATGCCACAGAACTTCATCTTAGAAGTAGGAGTGTTCGACGTGTGGGGGATCGACTTCATGGGACCATTCCCTTCCTCCTGTGGAAATCATTACATCTTGGTGGCGGTCGATTACGTATCCAAGTGGGTTGAGGCACTGGCTTCCCCAACAAATGACGCCAGGGTAGTTCTGAAAATGTTTAAATCGATCATCTTTCCAAGGTTCGGCGTTCCTCGAGTAGTCATCAGCGATGGAGGTTCTCACTTCATCAATAAGGTGTTCGCCAACTTGTTAAAACACAATGGAGTTAAACACAAGGTCGCAACCCCTTATCATCCTCAGCCGAGTGGCCAAGTGGAGATTTCAAACAGAGAAATCAAGAGCATCTTGCAGAAGACAGTGAACACGACTAGGAAGGACTGGTCGACAAAGCTCGACGATGCTCTATGCGCCTATCGCACCGCGTACAAGACACCTTTGGGCACCACTCCATTTCATCTGTTGTATGGAAAATCTTGTCATCTCCCGGTAGAGTTAGAGTACAAGGCAGCCTGGGCAGTGAAGCAGCTTAATTTTGACATCAAATCAGCCTCTGAACGACGGTCCATCCAATTGCACGAGCTGGAAGAGATAAGGCATATGGCCTATGAGAATTCCAGAATCTACAAGGAGCGCACCAAAGCATATCATGACAAGCGAATCATCTCTAGGAGTTTCGCTCCGAATGACCGGGTATTACTTTTCAACTCTCGCTTGAAACTATTCCCTGGTAAACTCCGTTCAAGGTGGTCGGGTCCTTTCACCATCAAGGAAGGGAGACCTTACGGAGCAGTAGTCTTACTGAATCCGTCTGGAGGTGAGTTTGTCGTCAATGGCCAGCGGCTAAAGCCTTATCTCGCTGATACCACCATCCCAGAGGGTGATGCGATCCCTCTTGCTGATCCCTTTAAAGTCTAAAGGGCACGCACGTCGAGCTAACGACGTTAAACAAAGCGCTTGGTGGGAGGCAACCCACTTGTAAGTGTATATACGTTCTTTTGATTTTCATTTCTTTTCAATTTTACCTTTGTCTTCGTTTTTCTTTTTTTTTTTCTTCCTTAGGATTTTTCGTCACACAAACTTTGGATTCCGGCGCCAACTATTGGACCGGTCGATCTGGTACCACATCGAGATTACTCTTTGGTCTCTGGAATGTGGACCGGTCGGGCGTGAATGTGGACCGGTCGATCTGGAATCATCACGAGACCACTCCTTGGTCTCGGGAAAGTGGACCGGTCAGGCGCTAATATGGACCGGTTGATCTGTAATCATCACATGACCAATCCTTGGTCTCGGGAAAGTGGACCGGTCGGGCACCAGTGAGACCGGTCGATCCTCTCCGTTCCGCGGATCGGGTTAGCCTCGGGAAAGTAGACCGACCGGTCCAGTATCAGACCGGTCGGTCCTGTGCCCAGGTCAGTGTCTGATTTTCGGTTTACTCCGGTTTAATCCGGTTTGTGTCACTTAATTTAAACCGGATTTCCCTTTATAAACTTCGAACATCACGACCTGATCCATTTTTCAGATCAAACCTTTAGTTTCTCTCCTTCTTCCCTTGTTCTTGAGTTCCCAAACACAAAAACTTCATCAAACCCTAACTTCTTGAATTCTTAATCGATTTGAACGTTTTTGGGCTCTAATTCACTCGGTGCTTCACGCTCTATCTGATTCTAGCCTTAATTTGTTCGATCTGCAAGGTATGAGTATGTTATTGGATGTCAAAATTTTGGGTTTTGGGCTTTTTCTTTCTCTTTGGATTTTTGCGTTTAGTTCACTTGCTTCTCACTCTCAATTAGTTCGTTTTTGCAGCTATGGGTCGCACTGGACGTCCACTCGCCACCAATTCGCCACCCGAAGATGGCTCGAACGACAAACATGAACTTCGAACTAAGCGAGCCCACGACAAACCAAAGAGATCGACGAGAAAGGAAAAGGGCAAAGGGATAGCAATTTCTAGTCAACCGGATGCTCCGCGATGATCGAGAAGTTCGAATGTTCAATGGCCACGATCGGACGGTATTCCTTTCCCTGGAATCGATATTCACCTTAAGTTAGAACAGAAGTAATTATTTAGTGAACCATCTTATGCGAACAAACGGAAAGGAGACGGTTGGGTTAGGTACAATAGCATATGCTATAATGGTCTGCTAACTGTCAAGATAATGCCCACTAGAGTATTATGTCATCAGATGCTGGACGAATTGGGTATATTGGACGAAGTACTTGCGAAGATACTTCTGGGATGAGCCTTACCTCTACAAGCAATACTCAGACGACATCTTTAGAAGGTGTGTATCTGATAAAGAAATTCCAGGTATACTCTTCCACTGTCACAGTTCTAACTACGCAGGACACTTTGCTTCTTTTAAAACGGTTTCTAAAGTATTGCAGGCAGGCTTTTGGTGGCCTACCCTGTTTAAAGACGCTAATGATTTTGTTTCTAAGTGTGATTCTTGCTAGCGACAGGGAAATATTAGCAAAAGAAACGAAATGCCACAGAACTTCATCTTAGAAGTAGGAGTGTTCGACGTGTGGGGGATCGACTTCATGGGACCATTCCCTTCCTCCTGTGGAAATCATTACATCTTGGTGGCGGTCGATTACGTATCCAAGTGGGTTGAGGCACTGGCTTCCCCAACAAATGACGCCAGGGTAGTTCTGAAAATGTTTAAATCGATCATCTTTCCAAGGTTCGGCGTTCCTCGAGTAGTCATCAGCGATGGAGGTTCTCACTTCATCAATAAGGTGTTCGCCAACTTGTTAAAACACAATGGAGTTAAACACAAGGTCGCAACCCCTTATCATCCTCAGCCGAGTGGCCAAGTGGAGATTTCAAACAGAGAAATCAAGAGCATCTTGCAGAAGACAGTGAACACGACTAGGAAGGACTGGTCGACAAAGCTCGACGATGCTCTATGCGCCTATCGCACCGCGTACAAGACACCTTTGGGCACCACTCCATTTCATCTGTTGTATGGAAAATCTTGTCATCTCCCGGTAGAGTTAGAGTACAAGGCAGCCTGGGCAGTGAAGCAGCTTAATTTTGACATCAAATCAGCCTCTGAACGACGGTCCATCCAATTGCACGAGCTGGAAGAGATAAGGCATATGGCCTATGAGAATTCCAGAATCTACAAGGAGCGCACCAAAGCATATCATGACAAGCGAATCATCTCTAGGAGTTTCGCTCCGAATGACCGGGTATTACTTTTCAACTCTCGCTTGAAACTATTCCCTGGTAAACTCCGTTCAAGGTGGTCGGGTCCTTTCACCATCAAGGAAGGGAGACCTTACGGAGCAGTAGTCTTACTGAATCCGTCTGGAGGTGAGTTTGTCGTCAATGGCCAGCGGCTAAAGCCTTATCTCGCTGATACCACCATCCCAGAGGGTGATGCGATCCCTCTTGCTGATCCCTTTAAAGTCTAAAGGGCACGCACGTCGAGCTAACGACGTTAAACAAAGCGCTTGGTGGGAGGCAACCCACTTGTAAGTGTATATACGTTCTTTTGATTTTCATTTCTTTTCAATTTTACCTTTGTCTTCGTTTTTCTTTTTTTTTTTCTTCCTTAGGATTTTTCGTCACACAAACTTTGGATTCCGGCGCCAACTATTGGACCGGTCGATCTGGTACCACATCGAGATTACTCTTTGGTCTCTGGAATGTGGACCGGTCGGGCGTGAATGTGGACCGGTCGATCTGGAATCATCACGAGACCACTCCTTGGTCTCGGGAAAGTGGACCGGTCAGGCGCTAATATGGACCGGTTGATCTGTAATCATCACATGACCAATCCTTGGTCTCGGGAAAGTGGACCGGTCGGGCACCAGTGAGACCGGTCGATCCTCTCCGTTCCGCGGATCGGGTTAGCCTCGGGAAAGTAGACCGACCGGTCCAGTATCAGACCGGTCGGTCCTGTGCCCAGGTCAGTGTCTGATTTTCGGTTTACTCCGGTTTAATCCGGTTTGTGTCACTTAATTTAAACCGGATTTCCCTTTATAAACTTCGAACATCACGACCTGATCCATTTTTCAGATCAAACCTTTAGTTTCTCTCCTTCTTCCCTTGTTCTTGAGTTCCCAAACACAAAAACTTCATCAAACCCTAACTTCTTGAATTCTTAATCGATTTGAACGTTTTTGGGCTCTAATTCACTCGGTGCTTCACGCTCTATCTGATTCTAGCCTTAATTTGTTCGATCTGCAAGGTATGAGTATGTTATTGGATGTCAAAATTTTGGGTTTTGGGCTTTTTCTTTCTCTTTGGATTTTTGCGTTTAGTTCACTTGCTTCTCACTCTCAATTAGTTCGTTTTTGCAGCTATGGGTCGCACTGGACGTCCACTCGCCACCAATTCGCCACCCGAAGATGGCTCGAACGACAAACATGAACTTCGAACTAAGCGAGCCCACGACAAACCAAAGAGATCGACGAGAAAGGAAAAGGGCAAAGGGATAGCAATTTCTAGTCAACCGGATGCTCCGCGATGATCGAGAAGTTCGAATGTTCAATGGCCACGATCGGACGGTATTCCTTTCCCTGGAATCGATATTCACCTTAAGTTAGAACAGAAGTAATTATTTAGTGAACCATCTTATGCGAACAAACGGAAAGGAGACGGTTGGGTTAGGTACAATAGCATATGCTATAATGGTCTGCTAACTGTCAAGATAATGCCCACTAGAGTATTATGTCATCAGATGCTGGACGAATTGGGTATATTGGACGAAGTACTTGCTGTTATCGCTCGAATGGGCTTTTGGACAATGGCTACATATCAATATCCTTTATATCCTGAACTGGTACGACAATTTCTTGCCTCCTGTGAGGTCTACTATGCAGACGTGGCTCATAGGACAGTTGACAGGGGATCACTCACTTATGTGATCAGAGGGATTGAGTATGTGATCTCCCTTCGGGACTTGTGTACTATCTATGGTTTTGACAAAAGTAATACAAGTCCGGAGTTCCCTGATCGTCATTCTTTTCCTCACTGCGACCGACTATGGAACTTAATCGGTATGGGTCCTGCAACGTCACGCAGCATGAAGCTCACCCTTATCAGGAATCCAATTATCCGTATTGTTGCTAAGGCTCTGAGTACTACCATGTTCTGCAAAGAGGAACCGGGAGCTTTGCGTCTTGATGAGTTATTCTTGCTGCATTTAGGGATGCCAGAGTTTGTGTCAGAGATTTACACAGAGCGTCCTCGCGACCAGCGCACTAACTTCGGAGCAGCATTTGCACATTTCCTGACGGAGAGGAAGTTCAGGGGTCTAGCTGGACCTGGAAAGACGACGCAGGAGGTATGTGGGAGTCTCCTCACAGCCATCTTTAAATTCCATGAGATTGATACGAGCGACACTGAGGAAATCCTTGCGCCTTCACTCCTAGATATGCAACATTTGACTCAGAGTAGATGGATAGTTGGCAGTAAGTGGCGATACTTTGATTTGGATGGGACTCAGCATTCCATTTTGTTACCTAGTGAGCATGCGCCTCTTACTTCCATGGACAACGTGCGATTTTTGCTGCCCGCCTCGCCTCAGAGCACAGATCCAGATGCACCTCTGCGGCGCAGAAAGCGCCGTCATGTTAGTAGAGATGTTGACACGGCAGGTACTAGCAGTGGTACTCAGGAGCAGAGGTACCAGCTTCCCCCTTACCGCGACCAGTTCGCTATCTCCCTAGTTCGTGACACATGGACTGCACCCGAGCGCACACATTGGCAATTCAGAAGTTTTCAGAAGCTTCACAGTATGATGTCCACCATTTGGGGTGCCCTCTCTTGTTCACGAGACACGGATGCAGTTAGAGGATCAGGATTTGCTGGGAGTCACATGCCTCCACCTTCTGGACCTTCCACAGACAGGAGATCAGACGATGACGCTGTCGGATCCGATGACACTATGGTTTCTGATGAGTCTCCAGAGTTCTGATGACGTTAGCCTTTCTTATTTTTCATTTTCATTTTCATTTTATTTTCTTTCTTTTTAATAGGTCTTTCCTTTGGATTTATTTTCACACCGAGACGGTGTGAAGTAAGTCTGGGGGGAAGTGCTATTGGTACTAACTATGTTTTCTATTTTCTTATTTTCTTTTTCGTTTTCTTGAGTCGTTTTCTGTTTTATCGAGTCAGTTTGTACTAAACCTTTGTGATATGCATGCATTTCTAGGACCACATGATGTCTGCTAACCCTTCTAACAGTGACTAACCAATGCAATGGGAAGATTAAAAACGCCCTAGGCGGATCATTGTTACCAGAAGGCTCCCGTCTCCTTGAAAGCTAATGCTGACACTTTTATACTAATCTGTTTTTCTTAACTCAGGGAATTCGAAATCGCATAAGCAGTAACAACCACGTTAGGAGTCCTACCCTTTTTCAAACACTTTTCTCTTTTCAGGACTCCTAATGGCCGGACTCACTTTTAGTCCGGTACCACACCCTTACCTTAACCTTTCTTTCAAACCTCATGCATTTTGTCCAAGACATTGACGTGCACTCAAGCGCAAAAACTCCGGAGACGTAGTCCGGCCAGCCAATCATTCTAAAGACCTTTTGGTACCATTTCAACACTTTATGCTTAGGATTTTTAACTCTGTAATTCCATATCTATTTTTAATTTTATCGTTTTTAGTGCTTAGGAAAAGGCTAGAACTAATCCCCAACTACGAATTTTCAAAAAAAAAAAAAAATTCAAAACGGATTAGAGTAAAGCCTCAGGTTTTATATGCATTGTTTATAAGCACATTTCTCTTTCCTATTCTTAGCATTAGTTCTTTAGATAAGCATAAAGTTTTCATCTAAATAAAGAAAAAGGTCTTAAGTTTGAAAAGCTGTGCATCATCTTTGGATTTAGTTCTCTTGGGATTTTGCGCCATGACTTGCATTCGGCCGCGACTGAGGTTAACCTAAACACTTTTACCCCACTACTAAATAGCCCAAAACCTTAACCCTTATAAAACGGACATTTTTCCCTCTGGTAAGATTTCTGGACCCTGGTATAGAGTCGCTGAGACATAGGAACTTGAGTATGGTAACATTGCTATGTATTTGGTAAAGTATATGAAGTACCATCTTGGTTTTTGATCTGTTTGGGGAGGGTTGTTGGTATTACATCTGTGGGGTCTTAAAGGATTGCATTCAGCTCATGAAGGTTAGTTTGGTTTTTGTAACTTCCTTAAGCTTATTTCTAGTTTGCCTTCACTTGAGGACAAGCAAAGACTTAAGTCTGGGGGAGTTGATATAACGTGAATTTGGGTTTTCCTAACTATGATTTTCACAAGTTTTCAGAGTCTTTTGAGTCGTTTTGAGTTAAAATTCAGGTTCATACTCGAAGATTTGGAACAACACGCGTTTGGGAAGAAGGTTTGAGTATTTGAGCGGGAAGCGGAGTTGTTTTGATGACCGGACCGACCAGCCTGTATTCAGGACCGATCGATCCGCGGGACAATGCCGAATGCAGCCAAGTTCTCTGGAAAGTGGACCGACCGGTCTACTTAATGGATCGACCGGTCCACACGGCAAGACATGCGCCCAAGACTCTCGGGAAAATGGACCGACCGGTCCACATAGAGGACCGACCGGTCCTGACCCCTGATTTTTAGAAAACCCTTGTTTCTCTGTTTTATCTTTAAAAAGCCTAAAAAATCAGATTTTTTAGATCTATCTCTTTTTCACGACGTTTTACTGAGACTTTGAGAGCTTTTGAGCAATTGTAAGCAAGGAGAAGGATTCCTCTACTTTTCGGAGAAGAATTTCTAAACCTTAATTGATTTCTCTTTCATTGATCATGCACTCTTCATTATCCAATTTTGTTATGCTTTCCGTTATGTCTGAGTAGTTCTTCAGTTAGGTTTTAGGGTTTCGAGGGATTTCGCAGAATAAGTCAGACACAAATAGGTTGTTTATTAATTACCATCTTCATCACTGCTAGGCATAATGCTAGGATTGAATTGATCACTTAATCTCTAGATCTTAGGTTGATACACATTCCGAAAGCTTGTGTAATACTGAAACTGCTGTTGATGAGCAATTAGTCTTTAGTCTCGGAAGTGAATTAGAGTCAATTGTGAACTGATCAAACCTGAACATTAATGCTTGTCTAGGATAGCCGTGACCAAACGGAATTTTAGGCACTCGGATCTCTAGGGGAAGTAATTGTTATCATGGAAGTGAAGCAATTTATATCAGCGTTTTGAGTTTAAGATGCATGCATATTAGAATCTGAATAGTTATCTGGTTTATGAATGCGATTTCCTGAGAATTCCCTAGTACCTAGCGTCTTAAATCATCTGAATTTAAATCGTTTTATTTGCATCTTGTCTTTTAAGTTTGATAACATCACACCCACAATCATTATTTCCTGCTTAGCTTAGTTCAATTTTCTATATTTCGTTGAGTAAACCATTGGTCTCTGTGGATTCGATCCCCTAATCTACTACTGCGTGCCTGTGTACTTGCAGTGTTTATTTCGGGTTAAAACCTGAGCTATCACAGAGGAATATGGCCTATGAAAACGTTGTTCGATAAGTTAAGGGCAATCAATCCCTTCAAAAGACCGATTGATTCTGGAATCTGTCCGTCAATTCTGTTTCCAGAGAATGTAGAGAGCAAAGACCTTCCCTTGCTCCTTGGATAAACCTTTGTAATACAAATCTACACGGTCTTCAAAACGAGTGTTAATTTCTATGATTGCTTTGTTTGTGTATTCCATATACAAACTCCCATCTTCATTCATCTGGATCGAGGACGCTTTCCAATTCAAAAAGTAACTTGGTGGCAAACTTCCACTAAAGTTGTTATTCGATATTTCAAATATCCGCAGCTCGGGGAATGCAAGAGAGCCTTGATCATGAGGAGAGATAGAACCGTAGAGTTTGTTTGAACGGAGGATAAGGACTTTCAAATTCGGCAAAGCCTTGAGCCAGAAAGGAAATGCGTCTTTGATTCTGTTGTTGTCGATGCTTAGAAATTGTAGAGAGGAACAATTGAGGAGAGATCTTGGAAGCTTCCCCATTAGTTGATTGTAGCCAACGTCAAGTGTGCGCAACAAGGAACCGGCATAGAATCTGTCCGGGAGACTTCCTTTAAAACTGTTCTTCCGGAGACTCAATAACGTCAAGTTACTCAGACATTGAGGAATTGGAGCGGTGAAATTGTTGTAGGATAGATCAAGAACCGTAAGAGAGTTGCAGTCGCATATTGAGAGAGGTATGTTTCCAGAGAAATTATTGTACCCCGCAGAGAAAGTGATGACAGAGAGTGGTAGATTAGGAAGTGTTCCTTCGAATCTATTTCTATGCAAAGCTAATATCTGCACAAATGTATTTTCTAAAACTTTCGCCGAACCTTGGAAACCGTTAAGAGAATTCTTAGACAGATTCACTGCGGTCAAGAAAGGAAGCTTCCAGAACCACGCATGCACTTTTCCTTTCATTTGATTGCCGGATATGTCTATATACTTCAAGTTCTGAAGAGATTTTAAGATATTCGGGAACACAGTGATGTTGCATCCCGATAAGAACAAGGTCTCCATGCTCAGTGGGATGCCTGAATCTGAGCTTAAACTTGTAGGGGATACACTATTACCGGACAGAACAAGGTACATCAATGATTTGAGAGAGGAGAAGACACTTAAGTCAATTGGGTGGCTTATGTTTAAGAAAGAAAGGTCGAGTCTCTTGAGGGTGATGAGCTTTGAGATAGGTTTTAGAATTTGGTCTTGGAAATTGTTACCTCTAAGGTACAAGATATTTAGTCTTGATGAGAGAGAGGAGTTATGAATTTCAATGGGACCACTGAAATGGTTATCAGTCAGATCAAGGGTTATCAAAAAAGGCATGGTGAACAGAGAAGAAGGAATGGTGCCAAAAAAGTGATTATTAGCTAGGCTTAAAAAGGAGAGTTTGGTTAGATTCCCTACAAGCGGGAAATTATCTGTGAGTTGGTTATAGCCGAGGTACAACTCGGTTAGACGGTTTAGGCTACTAAATGAGGAAGGAACTTGACCGATGCAGCCGTTATAGGAAAGATACAAGCCTACAAGGCCTCTAATTTGTTGAGATTGCCAAATTAAAAAGGGAGTGAAGAAGAGATGATGTTGTTGACAGAGAGATCAAGGTAACGAAGACGATGCAGCTTGAAGAGGCTACTGTTGGGTTCAAGAGTTGAGAAGCTATTACTGGAAAGGTCTAAATATGAGAGTTTGGTTAGATTGTGTAAAGATGGGAAAATTTCGGTGAGCTCATTATGAGAAAGGTCGAAATAGGAAAGCAGGCTTAGGTTATTGATTGAGGAAGGAATTTGACCTACAAGACCATTAGAGGAAAGAATCAGAACCTCTAATCGGTTGAGATTACCGAAACCCGAAGGGAGTGAAGAGGAGGTGAAGTCGTTGTAAGAGAGATTGAGGTAACGGAGATGATGCAAACTGAAGAGGCTACTGTTTGGCTTCAGAGTTCCACTAAAGCAGCCACTTGGTAGTTGTAGCATTGTGACCAAACCCGTTGTATTATCACACCGGACTCCATTGTAGTAGTCAGTTTGGTTGCAACCGCTCGAATCAAACTCGTCCTTAAACTGAGTAAGAGCCTAAAGCTGGTGGGGACGACAAGCAACAAGACCATCAATAGGATCTTTCTGCGTAGAGGTGCTTGAAGCGGAGACACAACAGAGTAAGAGTAGCAAGAGAAAACGCAAAGGCAGACTTAAACCCGAAATTAGGGTCGTCATGAAAACTTTTTTGAAAAAGAAAATATTCTTAAAGCAAAGAGAAGGAGAAGATTGGTACAAATGTGATATGGCTATGAAGCTGCTGGTACATTTATCTTATAGATGGAGAAAGTCTTTTAAGTCTTTCCTTTTTTGGAAGTATTTCATTTAAAAGCATTGGAGTTACTGAAAAGTCTTTCTAATTGCTAATCAGATCATGAAGTGTAATCCACGTTAGTTACATTTTCTTACGTTTGTGGACTGGACAAGTTTGTAGCCTTGCAAAGATTTATTCGTTACGGTTTAGCTAACAAAAGTTCACTAAACCAGAGTACATTATAAGGTGTTTGCCCAAAACAACATTGCTGATTCTGGGGGGGGGGGGGGGGGGGGGGGAGCAAAGAATCTCAATCAGAGAACAAAATGTGAATGCAATTATTCGTAATCCTGTTGGATATTACAGGGATGTTTATTATAAAAACCTTTGAGCAAAAAGATTGGTTGTCTCAACAAGAAGCTTTGAGTAAAGGAAACTGATTCGGTAGGCTCTTAAGAGTTTAGACGCAGTCTTCTTCAAGGAAGATAGAAGATATCAAAGCAAAGAAAAGAACTAACACAGATGGGGCTTATTTATCGGCTTCAAGTGCAGAAGCTCCTGAGATAATCTCGATAAGCTCTGTTGTGATAGAAGCTTGACGAGTCCTGTTGTAAGTAAGAGTGAGACGGTCAAGCATTTCTCCGGCGTTTCTGCTTGAGCTGTCCATGGCAGACATTCTTGCTCCCATCTCACTACACGCGTTCTCCAGCACCGCATTGAACATGACCTAAGTAGAATTTATGGAAACACCAATATTAATCCTTATGTTTCTTTCTATGTTGACACCATAGAAATCAATTTACTATGT
Organism: Draba incana; assembly: GCA_963576765.1. Taxonomy (NCBI): domain Eukaryota; kingdom Viridiplantae; phylum Streptophyta; class Magnoliopsida; order Brassicales; family Brassicaceae; genus Draba; species Draba incana. The sequence goes on along the minus strand of OY755214.1, from coordinate 3,991,492 downwards.
TCTTGGTTTACTTACACAAGAGAATTGGAACTCGGCCAGATTCTGCAGTATCTCTCCTTTTGTTTCACCACCTTCAATCTCGTATGAGTCGAGCTCACCGAGTTTTCCTCCAACTTCAGATTCCTTCTCGATAATCTTTCAATGCAAAAAGAACCACACAGAAAACACAAAACAGATTGGTCGTGAGAACTTTAAGATTCATTCTAACTCAAAAACTGTTCATGACAAAAAAGTGGACACAGTAGGTAAAAATGCAACAACCGAATGGAACTTGTTGTAGACAATGCGCAGAGCATCAAATTCAACGTTTTTCAGGAGTCGTCAGCCAGAACTGAGACCTGAAGCAGTAAGCAACCATAAGAAACATTAAACACAAGAATATATAGCTCGAGAGAGAATGAACTGTGGAGAGCAGGTAATGGTCCAAACTATTAGCAAATATGACCTACCTGAGCGTAATTGAGTGGATTCTTATTCAGCTCTGTTACAGTAAGGACGATGTCATTCTTTGAGTCACGGAACACTATAGCCTTTGCTTTCTCTCCAACAACAACAAACTGAACTTCCTTTTCAGGACCTGCAATGATATAAGGATTAAGATCAGATGGGGTTAATTAAGGAAAACCAAACCATGGAACCATCAACAGTGCTTTCAAATCTTACCAGAATTCAACTTGTACAGAGCCCTGCTCACTTTAACTGCAGTAGAGTTAATTCCACCACAGAGACCCTTGTCAGAAGAGAGAGTGACCACCACACTCTTCTTTACATCAATGCCTGGTTTCCACATCAAGTAATGGTAGAAATCAGAAACACATCCAAAAAGAACAATAAGAATATGGACATATAAATATTGAGTAGGAGAAAAAGCTTGTTCGTCGTCATCATCAATAAGAAAGCATATCAGGAAATGATCACCTAAACTAGTATAAATTGATTTAAAAAAACTACTCTTTATTGCCAACCATACTGGGATTATCTCCTAGAAGTGCGGTAAATGGCTGCCAAAGTCCACGGGAGTTCTCAGCTCTGCCTTGAACTGCTCTTAGCTTTGAAGCAGCAACCATCTTCATGGCCTTTGTGATCTTTTGGATGTTCTTTACACTCTTCATGCGGTTACGCACTGCATATACAATACATGTAAATCAATTCATGGAAATTAGAACATCTTATGCTCTTAAAAACACAATCCTAACTAACCAAATTAGCAGCTGAGACTTACCCACTTGAGTTGAGATAGATCGAACTCCAAGAAGTCCCTCCTCCCTACAAAACAAATGCAGGTTAGTCCTCCTCATCATCCAATATTCATCTAATCAAGCACACAACAATGCCCAATTAAATTGGATCAATATTGACAAATCAAACGCCAAAAATGAACAATTTTTTTTTTTTGTCTGTTGAAGCAGAATGATTTTGACAAGCTTAGAAATCATGCACAATGTTATTATCACCAATTTTCTTTAACAAGGTGATGATACGAATAAAACGATTCAAAAGAAACGAGCTTTAGTCAAACGTTTCTGAGTCTCAAAACTCGAAAATCGAACAACAACAATGATCTCATTCATTAGCACCTCCAGGGTCAAAAAACCAATTCGATCAATAATCAATTCGAAAATTCAATCAAAAACTACCTTTCAAAGGTAGAAATGCTAACCCTAAACAATCATTCATCAAAATTAAGCAAAAAACAAACAAATGACTCAAATCAAACCAATCGATTTCAAATTCATCAAAGAACATCGAAATGTCGATATATAATTTGAATTGGAATATCACATCAGTTTGAAATTTGCCACAAATATTCAAAATTACAGAAATCAACTTAGCATAACGACATACACATTGACAATTATTGTTGTTGTTGACTGTTAGAGACATTTCAGAGTTTCGACAATTTCTCAGTCATTTATAATTTTTTTTGATGGATAAAGATCTCTATTTTTGGTACTCTGATTCTGTTGAGCTTATGTATATGTCTAGTTGTTTAATTCTTATTTCAATACAAAGACCAAAAACTAATTGACAGACATTGAAACATCAAATTCAAACTCAAAACTGAAACAATCCTAACGGTTTCTGCGCTTATTCAGACAAATTATCTTGGCGAGCCACTCTGCTTTGTATGAAGCAATGACTTGTGCTATTGCCAATCCAAGCAACACTCCCACCCCATACCCTATTGCCACTCCTTTCCAGATCAACACTTGTTCCTCTTCCTCTTCTTCCTCCTTAGGTTGATATGTTGGTGGTGCATTAGTCTTTCCTGGAGAGGAAGACCACAAAGCCCTTCATTCCCATCAAACGACGATTTAGGCTGCCCGGTAATCTGTGCGCCTTGTGGTATTTCACCCTTGAGTTAGTTGTGAGACACATTTATGTACGCCAAAAACGAGAGGGTCTTGAGTCCATTAGGAATAGTCCCTGACAGTTGATTTCTTGACAGGTGTAGGGACTCGAGCTGGGTAAGATTAGCAAAAGACAGAGGAATATGGCCTGTGAAAGCGTTGTTTGATAAGTTGAGCGCAATCAATCCCTTCGAGAGACCAATGGATTCAGGAATCGTCCTTCAATTTTGTTTCTAGAGAAGTCAGTGGTGCTGTAGGAAGTGATGCAGGCGAAAGCTTCTAGGGATAGGGTTTGAGAGTCCTCCTCTCAGGGCTTTCGCAAAAGCTCTTAGATTTGTGAATACTCTTCACAGTGGTTATTAAAACCTTTTTAAATCTTTCGATTAATAATTCATCAATAAAACTGAATACAATAGGAGGCCATAGAAGACTATTTATAATAAAGCATAAAACCCTAATATTCCTTAGAATATTCTAGAAGATAAACATTAAAATGGAAATATAAATAATTAAATCTCGCTGCATTAGGTCTCACCGGCCAAGAAAAGATTCGTCCTCGAATCTTGTATCTACGCTGCATCAGCTCTCGCCGGCCAAGAAAGATTCGCCCTCGAATCTTCAACCGGTTTTTCCACATTGGTTTTGACGGTTTTGCCCAAATCGGATTTTGCACGAATATTGCCAAAACCGGATTTTGCACGAATTTTGCACCAACCGAATATGTATAGATTTGTAATCTTCTAAAATCTTCGCAGATCTGCAACTGCTCGAATTTTGCACAATCTGGTTTTCGCACGAATTCTGCACGAACGGATTTTTGCACGAACTCTGCACGAACGGATTTTGCACGGGACAGATTGTCAAAATCATCTTCTTGAAAAACGAAATCAACAATCGTGACTTCATCTTCATAGACATCGTAGATAGGATCACCATAGATCTCTCTATAGATCTCTAACTCTTCGCTCTCGACAAAAGGACTTTCGTCCAAGATAGGGTAGATGCAATTGCTCACCATGACCACCAGAATTGTCTTTGATTGAGAAATCAAAGAGGCGCGGCTCTGGTACCAAATGATGCAGGCGAAAGCTTCTAGGGATAGGGTTTGAGAGTCCTCCTCTCAGGGCTTTCGCAAAAGCTCTTAGATCTGTGAATACTCTTCACAGTGGTTATTAAAACCTTTTTAAATCTTTCGATTAATAATTCATCAATAAAACTGAATACAATAGGAGGCCATAGAAGGCTATTTATAATAAAGCATAAAACCCTAATATTCCTTAGAATATTCTAGAAGATAAACATTAAAATGGAAATATAAATAATTAAATCTCGCTGCATTAGGTCTCACCGGCCAAGAAAAGATTCGTCCTCGAATCTTGTATCTACGCTGCATCAGCTACCTGATGCAGCGCATAATTAGGATAATTACCATTTATTTGTATTTTAAATATATTGATATTTATGATGTTTATCTTTTAGGGTTCTCTAGAATATTCTATAATATCTAGGGTTTTTATGGTTTTATTATAAATAGCCTCGTAAGGCCTATTGTATTATTCAGTTGATTGATTAATAAAATTAAAGAGTTTTGTGCTTTTCAGAGAAGAGTATTCTCTAAACCCTTGTTTCAGTAGATCTAGGTTGATCTCAATGAATCCAGGAAGGCTTTGATCTTAGGTATTCTCAGACTAAATAAGATCCTTGCATTATCATAGCTTCCGCTACATCAGTTGGTATCAGAGCTGCGTGTCTTTGATTTCTTAATCAGAGAACGATTCTGGTTGTCATGATTGGCAGTTGCTACACTTTCGAGGACGAAGGTCCTTTTGTCGAGAGAGAAGAGATCCATGAGATCTACAGAGAGATTCATGGTGATCCGATCTATGATATCTACGAAGATAAAGTTCTGGTTATGGAATTCGTCTTTAGAGAAGATACTTTTATGAATCTGATTCGTGCAAAATCCGTGCGAAATCAGATCTGCAAAAAAGGCGTGCAAAATCTGGTTCGTGCAAAATCCGGTTTGTGCAAAAATCGAGCAGAATCATGAAAAGGAGTTGAAGATGGATATTCAGAAAGATCCTATGCTGAAAACCCTATTGAAGATTCGAGGACGAATCTTTCTTGGCCGGCGAGACCTGATGCAGCGCAGAATTAGGATAATTACCATTTATTTTTATTTTAAATATATTGATATTTATGATGTTTATCTTTTAGGGTTTTCTAGAATATTCTATAGTATCTAGGGTTTTTATGGTTTTATTATAAATAGCCTCGTAAGGCCTATTATATTATTCAGTTGATTGATTAATAAAATTAAAGAGTTTTGTGCTTTTCAGAGAAGAGTATTCTCTAAACCCTTGTTTCAGTAGATCTAGGTTGATCTCAATGAATCCAGGAAGGCTTTGATCTTAGGTATTCTCAGACTAAATAAGATCCTTGCATTATCATAGCTTCCGCTACATCAGGAAGTAAAGACACTCTGTTGCTCCATAGATAGACCTTTGTATTGCAAATATATACGATCAATGTACAAATCGTAATTATCATGGATTGGTTTGGTTTTGTGATTCATATATAAACTCCCATCTGAATTCATCTGGTCTGCAGAAGATGCTTTCCAATTCTAAAAGTAACTTGGTGGCAAACTTCCAGTAAAGTTGTTATTCGATATTTCAAATATTCGCAGCTCCGGGAAACCCAGGGGACTTTGATCAGGAGGAGAGATAAAGCCATCGAGTTTGTTTGAACGGAGGATAAGGACTTGCAAGTTCGGCAAAGCTTTGAGCCAAAAAGGAAACGTATCTTTGATTTTGTTGTGCTCAATGCTTAGAAGCCGTAGAGAAGAACAATTGAGGAGAGATCTTGGAAGCTTTCCGGTTAATCGATTGTAACCAACATCAATTGTTCTCAATGAGGAACCAACATTGAACATGTCTGGGAGACTTCCTTCCAAATTGTTCTTGCGGAGATTCAGTAATGTCAAGTTACTCAAACATTGAAGAATTGGACCGGTGAAATTGTTGTAGGCTAGATATAGACCCACTAGCGAGTTGCGGCTGCATATGGAGAGAGGTATGTTTCCCAAGGTATGCAGAGAAGGTGACAATAGAGAGTGGTGGATTAGGAAGTGCTCCTTCAAAACTGTTTATAGCCAACCATAACATCTGCACATATGAGTTTACTAAAACTTCCCCAGAACCTTCGAAACCGTTAAGAGAATTGTTAGACAGATCCATTGTGGCCAAGAAAGGAAGATTCCATAACCATGCAGGGGCTTTTCCTTTAATTTGATTGCTTGACATGTCTATAACCGTCAAGTTTTTAAGAGGTTTTAAGATGTTTGGGAACTCAATGATGTTGCATCCCGACAAGAACAAGAACTCCATACTCAATGGGATGCCTCAATCTCAAGGTACACCAAAGATTTGAGAGAAGAGAAGATGCTTAAGTCCATTGGGTGGCTTATGTTTAGGAAAAAAAGGTCGAGTTTCTTGAGGGTGTTGAGCTTCGAGATAGGTTTTAGAATTCGGTCCTGGAAATTGTTACCTCCAAGGTATAGGGACTCTAGTCTTGATGAGAAAGAGGATTTAGGAACTTCAATCGGACCACTGAAGTGGTTCTTAACCAAATTAAGACTTGACAAGAAAGGCATGGTGAACAGAGAAGAAGGAATGGTACCAGAGAAGTGATTAATAGGTAAGCTTAAAATGGAGAGCTTGGTTAAATTCCCTACAAGTGGGAAATTGCCTGTGAGTTAGTTATAGCCGAGGTGCAACTCGGTTAAATGATTTAGGCTACTAAATGAGGAAGGAACTTGACCTATGAAGCCGTTATAGGAAAGAGACAAATACTCTAATTTGTTGAGATTGCCAAATTCAAAAGGGAGTGGAGAGTAGATGAAGTTGTAATAGAGATCAAGGAAACAAAGATGATGCAGGCCAAACTACCGAAGAGGCTACTGTTCGGTTCAAGAGTTGAGAAGTGATTAATGGAAAGGTCTAAAACTGAGAGTTTGGTTAGATTATGTATGGGTGGGAAACTACCGGTTAGCTCGTTGTCGGAAAGGTCTAAAAAGGAAAGCAGGCTTAGGTTATTAAATGAGGAAGGAATTTGACCTACAAAGCCATTAGAGGAAAGAATCATAATCTCTAATTTGTTGAGATTGCCGAAACCGGAAGGGAGTGAAGAGGAGGTGAAGTCGTTGTAAGAGAGATTGAGGTAACGGAGATGGCGTAAACTGAAGAGGCTACTGTTGGGATTCAGAGTTCCACTCAGGCAGTTATTTGGTAGTTGTAGCGCTGTGACCAAACCCGTTGTATCATCACACTAGACTCCAGTATAGTAGTCAGTTTGGCTGCAACCGGTACCGCTCGAATCAAACTCGTCCTTGAACTGCGTAATGGCCTGAAGCTGGTGGGGACGACAAGCAACAAGACCATCAAAGGGATTTTTAAAAATTAAATCGCCTGAAGCGGAGACACAACAGAGTAAGAGTAGCAAGAGAAAACGCAAAGGCAGAGTTAAACCCGACATTAGGGTCGCCATAAAAAAATTTTGAAGAAGAAAATATTCTTAAAGCAAAGAGAAGGAGAAGATTGGTGATATGCTCAAATTTGTCCTTTGAACTACTCTCTCAAATTAAGATATCAATTGTAGCACGTAAGGTTATCGAATCCACAAGGAATCAGATTGCACAATAGATTTTAACGTTTCAGATTATGCTAAGCAAGAAATTTGTAAATTAGACTGCAGAAACTAGTAAATCAGGATGATTGCAAGACTTTAAATTCAATAAAAGAGAAACGCTAAACTTTAGAGAATTCGCAGGAATAAATCCAAATTGTAGAATAAAGTTACTATTGGGATAATTGATGATGCACAATTTTAGAACTCAAAACACTGTTGTAAAGTAAATCAACTGTCGTTGCAAATACTATCTATGTTTAAACCCTAGAAAACCAACTGTCGTTGCGAAATCAGATTGATCTAAACAAAAAAATAAATTCAGGTTCGATTGTTCACAAGGATTCAAAGCCAACTGTCGTTGCGAATCAAATCCTTGCTCACCTATGATTCAGATTCCGGTAATTCAATAATGATGTCTTATCTACTAAACAACCTAAGATATCCAATTCAGCGCTAAATCAAAATTTAAAGCAATAAATGTGAAGAATATAAATATGAATGCAAATCCCAATAGTAATCAAACTCTACAACTCTTCATTATCCTTTGAAAAAAAACCCTAAAGCCTAACTAGGGAATTACTCAGACATAGACATGAATAATAAATCCCTAGTATAAAAATCTCTAAGTAAAATAAAGCTTAAGCCTAAACAATGGCTGAAAATAAGTATTTATAGAGTACGAAACCGCCATAGGCCCAATTGCAAACATCTGGGCTTTTTGGCGCGAAAACGGAAATCTTCAAAACTTGGATTTGGGCTTGGTCGAGAGTCGTTTCGAGCGACACCATAAATCATGTCGATCGACACATGCAAATAATCGATGTCGAGCGACACCAGATCCTCTGTCGCTCGACACTGCCTTCAGTTCTTCATTCCGAACTTGCCACTTTGACCGCTCATTCCGTTATGCTCCAAATTGCTCCAGTAAACACCAATTGTGTCCAAATCGTCCTTGTACCTAATATTAAACACCAAACACTAGAAAACACCAAAAGACTCTATAAAATGGACATATATCATGGTATAAAAACCGGTAAAAACCATGATATATCAACTCCCCCAGACTTAGCTTTTTGCTTGTCCCTAAGCAAAATAGTTGTACTCACCCCTTTAGGAACCACATACCGCATAGTCAATATCTAGTAATACTTCGATGTGTCCCTAAAAGCTTAGCAGTTCTTCAGATTGAATCCAAACCCATTAGAGAAACTCAGATTTTCAGTTGCAAACCCCTTCATTTACTTAGGTGTGGTCTTATCGAGGGAATATCGATCGCATGACTTTTTAGATTCTTTCCCTTACTTAAACACCTTTCTGCACTGCTCCCTTTTTCGTTTCCCTTAGATTATTCTGTCCATTTTCATGGTTTCATAGGATTCAACTCATTACTATTGTTTCTTGTGGAAGACAGGCTCATGAGGATCACTTATGAAGTCTTAGAATAGCGCTCATTACTGTTGTTCCTTGTGGGAGACAGAGTCATGAGGGCTGCACTACTGTGGTTTCTTGTGAGAAGACCGGGTCGTGAGTATCTTTGCACTTTTCTATCTAAGACTTTTATTTTCTGTTAAGGGAAAACCAAAGGAGCTTATCCTAACCTTGCTAGTGTTAAAAGAGGAATCAAGTCCACGATTACCAACGCCCAAGATAAGAGATTAGAGTTCATTAGGGCGGGGTATGCAACATCCTTTCTGGCGTTCTCCAGAACTCTGAACTCGCTCCATTAAACCGATCTACTTCCAGTTACCCACCTTGTAAAACCAACCAATTTTCCATTGGAAATGGTCCTTGAGTGCTGTTCAAAGCAAGTATAAAAGAGGTTTTGACTCTAAATTTTTTTAAAAATTGACTCAAAAACTCAAAAGAAAACACAAAAGTCAGCAACTACCTCACCCAGACTTAAACAACACTGTTCCCATTGTTATTAAATCCGAGATTGGCTAAATAAAATAAACAGAAAACGAAACGAATGAAAATCGAATGAGAATGTGGTACATGGGAGTCATGTTGAGCGACACGACCTTAGTGTAGATCGACGCTTCTGATTTGGTCGCGTCGAGCGACTTGGTTTACCTGTCGATCGATACAGATTGTTTCCTTGGTGTCGGGCAACACTGATGGTTCTGTCGCTCGAAACCTGAGTCTGAAAAGCATTCTCATTTGCATTCTTACGATCATCTTCCTGAAAGCCAAAAAAATAAAAACAAAAACCACACGTAAAATTGAAAAAGAAAATAAATACAAAACAAAAGAAATAGTTAGTAGACTCACAAGTGGGTTGCCTCCCACTAAGCGCTTGGTTTTAGTCATTAGCTTGACTGTGTCAGGACTTCAGACTCATGGTGGATCTTTGAGAAGCATTGTACTTCCCTTATCCTTGTGGATGGTTGCAGCTTTTTTCTTCAATCGAACCTTCGTGACAGCTCCCCCAGACTTATCAGAAACTATTCCTGGGAAAAGTTTCATCGTATTCTCCAGCATCTGTTGAAGGACTTCCTCTCCTTTCTCCTCTAAGTATGAAGGGATGATGATCCTGAACTTGGAAAATGGCTTGGAAGCTTTCTTCCGTCTCCTTTATCCTTCCTTCTCTTCTTTGCACTCCTCAGGAATTCCTGCACATTCATCAGAAGAAAAACCAAGCATTCTACGAGAAACTCGTTGCTTGTATGAGTGCGTAACATCCTTTTCAATTTTCAAATTCTGATGAAGAGGTTTGGAATTAAGAACAAGAATTGCGTACCTTTGTTCTATGGGAGGCTTGTGGGTTGGGAGACTTGCAGGAGTTAGCTTTTCTCCTTTAACGACCGTCCAGCAAGAGAAGTTATCCATGAAGATCGCTAGGTAGAAGACCTCCTTGTTGATCTTGGTGAATGATATTCTCTGATTCGGGTAATCCAAGATCGCACCAATGGAAGTGAGGAAAGATGCGCCAAGAACCATCGGCTTAGTTGTCTCAATGATGTGGAAATCAGATGGTACAAGATAATCTCCTATCCGAATCTCTAAATCAGGGATGAAACCCACAGCAGCTACCTCAGTAGAATTGATCAGACCGACAAGGGCATTCGAAGGTTGTATACTCATGATTCTTAGCTTCTTCACAACATCGTGAGATATGACGTTCACAGTAGCTCTAGTATCCAAGAGAGTGCCCTCCAATTCCATTCCATTAATTGAACATAGAACGATGAACTGCCACAGATTCTTTAACTTGGCCAGCTTTCTCAAAATTGGTTTCTCAACCACATTCGGCTCTGTCTCACTACCACAGCTACTAGATGATGCACAAGACTTCACAGGGGCTCTTGGATAAGGAAGTGGAGGTTTGTAGTCGCGTTCGACTGCGCAAACAGAAGCTTTTGAGGAGTCTGGTCTAATCTGCAGGTGGTGTCGAGCGACACTGTCTCCTCGTCACTCGACACTTGAAATTGCTTCCTGGCAATCGACACAACATTCCTCATCAATCGACACACTGTTTCCCTTCGTGTCGATCGACACGATCTGAGTGTCGATCGACAGAGACTCTGTCTCAAAAATCTCAGCCTCTTCACCCTTAGAAAACTCGTTGATTCGCTTCGGAGCTTGGTTCTTCTCTGTTCAAGACCTCAAACTGAGCATATTAGAATGATGCTTCTTCACTGATTCATTGGTTTGAGCCACTTGAGTATCGAGCTTCTTCATATGAATGTTCAATGATTCGATCTTTCCATTCATATCCTTGTAGACAGAATCCAGCTTCCCATTTAAATCAACAGTTAACTTATGTTGTCCTTCCAGCATTCGCTCAAGCAAGGACTCCATTTTACTCTCTAAAGTCGGAGGTGGAGGCTTCTGATAAGAAGATGATCCTAGTCCCTTGTGTAGCTGCTGCTCTGAAACGACTTATGGTATGAAGAATCATATCCCTGCTGATTATTGAACCTCTGATATCCAGATCCAGTGACATAGTGTACATCTTCAGGCTCGAATGTCTCAACTTCCTTAGCGAACTAAACTGTCTTTTTTCTAGCTAGAAGATCGTACATTGAATCTAGCTTCTTCGTGACCTCTGCAAACTGATTACCATTAACGTTCTTCCCCTGGCTCCTCTCGAAATCCACACTCTTGGTACTATTGCTGCTAGCTAGATTCTCAATGAGTCTCAAGGCAGTCTCTGGAGAATTCGTGTTGAAATTCCCATTGCTCGCAGCATCTAACGTGGTAGCATATCTAGTGACAATCCCTCTGTAGAAAATGCTCAGCAGCTGAACATCTGTGAAGCCGTGATGCGGACAGTCCCTTTGATATCCTTTAAATCTATGTCATACAGCCTTGTATGCTTCGAAATCGCCTTGTCTGAATGTAGCAATCTTCGCTCTGAGATCTTCAGACTTCGCATCATCAAAGAAGTTGCTTAAGAAAGCATTCTTTGTGTCTTCCCAGTTAGTTAGCGAGCCCGGTGGAAGCATTTTTAACCAATGCTTTGCTTCCCCATATAGAGAGTATGGGAAAAGCTTGCGAAACAGATAATCCTCAGAGACTCCGTTGGCCTTGATGCTAGACGCCAAGTCTTCGAACCTCTCAATGTAATCCATAGGATTCTCATGAGGAAGACCGCAGAAAGGGTCCTGAGCTACTAAGCTTAAGAAGGCAGGTTTCAACTTGAAATCATTTCTCTAGAAAGAAGGTGGACGAATGGCAGACCTATTAGCATAGAACTGCTCAGGTCTGTTGAAATCCGCAAGCGTGCGTTCTGCTGCAGCATTTACGTCGTTCCTCAGCCCAGCTGGCTGATTCTGCACTCCCTGTCGAGCGACATCAATTTCGTGTCAATCGACACGTTAGTTTTCTCCCTGTCGAGCGACAAGATCTCTCTGTCGAGCGACACGACGCAATTCCACGTGTCGAGCGATTTCCTCTTCCTGTCGCTCGACATGCTCCTGTTCTTCGTGAGCAAGTTTGATTTCTTCTTTGCGAGCGATTCGTTCTTCTTCCTCGCGTCTCTGCTGCTCGTCTAGGTCTATTATGTTACCCTCGGCATCAATCATCTGACCGTCTTCATTGTACTGACTTCCTTCTCTGTCGAAGAAACCATTCTCTCTCTGAAAGATAACCTTATGCGCAACCATCTTTGCCTACGCCTGAAACTCAAAACAAATAAAAACAAAAATAAAACTAGTTAGTAAAATAAAAACAAAAATAAAAAGAACTTAGACAAAATCCTAATGATAAAATCTAATGGCGTTGATTCCCCGGCAACGGCGCCAAAATTTGATATGCTAAAATTTGTCCTTTGAACAACTCTCTCAAATTAAGAGATCAATTGTAGCACATAAGGTTATCGAATCCATAGGGAATCAGATTGCACAATAGATTTAAACCTCTCAAATTAAGAGATCAATTGTAGCACATAAGGTTATCGAATCCATAGGGAATCAGATTGCACAATAGATTTAAACGTTTCAGATAAAATCTAATGGCGTTGATTCCCCGGCAACGGCGCCAAAATTTGATATGCTCAAATTTGTCCTTTGAACAACTCTCTCAAATTAAGAGATCAATTGTAGCACATAAGGTTATCGAATCCATAGGGAATCAGATTGCACAATAGATTTAAACGTTTCAGATTATGCTAAGCAGGAAATTTGTAAATTAGACTACAGAAAACAGTAAATCAAGATGATTGCAAGACTTTAAATTCAATAAAAGAGAAACGCTAAACATTATGGAATTCGCACGAATAAATCCAAATTGTAGAATAAAGTTACTATTGGGATAATTGATGATGCACAATTCTAGAACTCGAAACACTGTTGTAAAGAAATCAACTGTCGTTGCAAATACTATCTATGTTAAAACCCTAAAAAACCAACTGTCGTTGCAAAATCAGATTGATCTAACAAGCAATAAATTCAGATTCGATTGTTTACAAGGATTCAAAGCCAACTGTCGTTGCGAATCAAATCCTTGCTCACCTATGATTCAGATTTCGGTAATTCAATAATGATGTCTCATCTACTAAACAACCTAAGATATCCAATTCAGCGCTAAATCAGATTTCATAGCAATCAAGGTGAAGAATATAAATATGAATGCAAATCCCAATAGTAATCAAACTCTACAACTCTTCATTATCCTTTGAAAAAAACCCTAAAGCCTAACTAGGGAATTACTCAGACATAGACATGAATAATAAATCCCTAGTATAAAAATCTCTAAGTAAAATAAAGCTTAAGCCTAAACAATGGCTGAAAATAAGTATTTATAGGGTACAAAACCGTCATGGGCCCAATTGCAAACATCTGGGCTTTTTGGCGCGAAAACGGAAATCTTCAAAACTTGGATTTGGGCTTGGTCGAGAGTCGTGTCGAGCGACACCATAAGTCATGTCGATCGACACTTGCAAATAATCGGTGTCGAGCAAAACCAGATCCTCCGTCGCTCGACACTGCCTTAAGTTCTTCATTACGAACTTGCCACTTTGACCGCTCATTCCGTTATGCTCCAAATTGCTCCAGTAAACACCAATTGAGTCCAAATCATCCTTGTACCTAATATTAAACACCAAACACTAGAAAACACGAAAAGACTCTATAAAACGGACATATATCATGGTATAAAAACCGGTAAAAACCATGATATATCAATTAGTACAAATGTGATATGGGCTATGAAGCTATTGGTACTTATCTTATAGATGGAGATGTTCACGTATAGAGTCTTTCAAGTCTTTCTTTTTTTGGAAGTATTTCATTTAAAAGCATTGGAGTTACTGAAAAGTCTTTCAAGTGTAAGGTCTGGTGATACGGTCAAATTTACCCTTTGAACCTACTCTCTCAAATTAAGAGATCGATTGCAGTATTTAGGGTTATCGAATCCACAGGGAATCAGATTACACAATAGATTTAAACATTTCATATTATGCTAAGCAGGAAATTTGTAAATTAGATTGCAGAAAACAGTAAATCAGGATGATTGCAAGACTTTAAATTCAATAAAAGAGAAACGCTAAACTTTAGGGAATTCGCAGGAATAAATCCAAATTGCAGAATAAAGTTACTATTGGGATAATTGATGATGCACAATTCTAGAACTCGAACCACTGTTGTAAAGTAAATCAACTGTCGTTGCAAATACTATCTATGTTTAAACCCTAGAAAACCAACTGTCGTTGCGAAATCAGATTGATCTAAACAAGCAATAAATTCAGGTTCGATTGTTCACAAGAATTCAAAGCCAACTGTCGTTGCAAATCAAATCCTTGCTCACCTATGATTCAGATTTCGGTAATTCAATAATGATGTCTCATCTACTAAACAACCTAAGATATCTAATTCAGCGCTAAATCAGATTTCAAAGCAATCAATGTGAATAATATAAATATGAATGCAAATCCCAATAGTAATCAAACTCTACAACTCTTCATTATCCTTTGAAAAAAAACCTAAAGCCTAACTAGGGAATTACTCAGACATAGACATGAATAATAAATCCCTAGTATAAAAATCTCTAAGTAAAATAAAGCTTAAGCCTAAACAATGGCTGAAAATAAGTATTTATAGGGTACAAAACCGTCATGGGCCAAATTGCAAACATCTGGGCTTTTTGGCGCGAAAACGGAAATCTTCAAAACTTGGATTTGGACTTGGTCGAGAGTCGTGTCGAGCGACACCATAAATCATGTCGATCGACACTGCCTTCAGTTCTTCATTACGAACTTGCCACTTTGACCGCTCATTCCGTCATGCTCCAAAATGCTCCAGTAAACACCAACTGAGTCCATAACGTCCTTGTACCTAATATTAAACATAAAAGACTCGAAAACACCAAAAGACTCTATAAAACAGACATATATCATGGTTGAAAAACGGTAAAAACCATGATATATCAACTCCCCCAGACTTAGCTTTTTGCTTGTCCCTAAGCAAAACAGTGTACTCACCCCTTTAGGAACCACATTCCGCATAGTCAATATCTAGTAATACTTTGATGTGTCCCTAGAATCTTAGCAGTTCTCCGGATTGGCTCCAAACCCCTTAGAGAAACTCAGACTTTCAGTCGCAAACCCCTTTAGTTATTTAGGTGTGGTCTCATCGAGGGAATATCGATTGCTGGACCTTCTAGATTCTTTTACTTCCTTTAACACTTTCTTGCGTTTCACCCTCCCTCTTCCCTCCGAAACTTTATCCAATTAAGGATATCATAGAGATGCAATGCCTTTTGTTTAACTATTTCTTCAGGATTTTTTTTTATTTTCGGACTTGCACTTTTCTGCTTGACCTACACTTTTCTGTAGACTTTTTTTTTTATTTCCTTGGCATCTCTATGATTCTCTAGATGGGCGCTCACTACTATTGTTTCTTGTGGAAGACAAGGTCATGAGGCTTTTTCTTTTGATCTAGGACAGTCGTATCATCATCAGGAAGAAGTTTCAGAGCGGTCCGTCCTCGCTTTCTTAGTGTTTGAAAGCTGAATCAAGTCTTGCGATTTCCAACGCCCAAGACAAGAGATTTAGAGTTCATTAGGGCGGGGTCTGCAACATCCTTTCTGGTGTTCTCTAGAAATCTGAACTCGGTCTATTCAACTGATTCACTTCCAGTTACTCACCTCAGTAAAACCAATCAACTTTCCATTGAAAATGATCCTTGAGTGCTGTTCAAAGCAAGTATAAGGAAGGTTTTGACTCAAAAATTTGAAAAACTGACTCATAAAACTCAAAATAAAACACAATAGTTAGCAACTACCTCCCCCAGACTTAAACAACACTGTCCCCAGTGTTATTAAGCCTAAAGAAGGTGAATAAAATAGATAGGAAAATGAAACGTAATGAAAAATTGAAGGAGAATTGATACCTGGGGGTCGTGTCGAGCGACACGACCTTGGTGTCGATCGACACTTATAAATTTGTTGCGTCAAGCGACTTAAGATCCTCATCGATCGACATGTGATTTTCCTTGGTGTCGATCGACAGCTTCGCAGTGTCGATCGACACTCAAGTCTGAAGTGCATTCTCCTTTGTATTCGCACGTTTAATCTCCTAAAACTCAAAACAAAAGCAAAACCAAAACGTAAAATTGAAAAATAAAACAAAAATAAAATACATAATTAGTAGACTTACAAGTGGGTTGCCTCCCATTAAGCGCTTGTTTTTAGTCATTAGCTTGACTGTGTCAGGACTTCAGACTCATGGTGGATCTTTGAGAAGCACTGTACTTCCCTTATCCTTGTGGATGGTTGCAGCTTTGTTCTTCAATCGAACCTTCGTGACAGCTCCCCCAGACTTATCAGAAACTATTCCTGGGAAAAGTTTCATCGTATTCTCCAGCATCTGTTGAAGGACTTCCTCTCCTTTCTCCTCTAAGTCTAAAGGGATGATGATCCTTAACTTGGAAAATGGCTTGGAAGCTTCCTTCCGTCTCCTTTATCCTTCCTTTTCTTCTTTTCACTCCTCAGGAATTCCTGCACATTCATCAGAAGAAAAACCAAGCATTCTACGAGAAACTCGTTGCTTATATGAGTGCGTAACAGCTTTTTCAATTTTCAAATTCTGATGAAGAGGTTTGGAATTAAGAAGAGGAATTGCGTACCTTTGTTCTTTGGGAGGCTTGTGGGTTGGGAGACTTGCAGGAGTTAGCTTTTCTCCTTTAACGACCGTCCAGCAAGAGAAGTTATCCATGAGGATCGCTGGGTAGAAGACCTCCTTTTTGATCTTGGTGAATGATATTCTCTGATTCGGGTAATCCAAGATCACACCAATGGAAGTGAGGAAAGATGCGCCAAGAACCATCGGCTTAGTTGTCTCAATGATGTGGAAATCAGCTGGTACAAGACAATCACCTATCTGAATCTCTAAATCAGGGATGAAACCCACAACAGCTACCTCAGTAGAATTGATCAGACCGACAAGGGCGTTTGAAGGTTGTATACTCGTGATTCCCAGCTTCTTCACAACATCGTGAGATATGACGTTCACAGTAGCTCCAGTATCCAAGAGAGTGCCCTCCAATTCCATTCCATTAATCGAACATGGAACAATGAACTGCCACCGATTCTCTAACTTCGCCAGCTTTCTCAAAACTGGTTTCTCAACCACATTCGGCTCTGTCTCACCGCCACAGCTACTAGATGATGCGCAAGGCTTCACTGGAGCTCTTGGGAATGGAAGAGGAGGTTTGTAGACTCGTTCTACTGCAGAAACAGAAGTTTTCGTGAAATCTGGACTGGTCTGCGTCTGGTGTCGAGCGACACTTCTACCTTGTCGATCGACACTTGCAATTTCGTTCCGTCGATTAACACGACATTCCTCGTCGATCGACACCTTCAGTTCTCTTGTGTCGATCAACACTCAGATCGTGTCGATTGACAGTGTCTCTGTTCCAAAAATAGCTTCGAATTCTGCGAAATAATCCTCTTCTTCAGCTTCTCTAGACATGTTGATTTGCTCTGTAGCACGTGTTTTCTCTATTCCAGACCTCAATCTCATCATATTAGAATGATGTTTCTTCACCGATTCACTGGTTTGAGCTACTTGCGTATCCAGCTTCTTCATATGAATGTTCAAAGACTCGATCTTTCCATTCAAATCCTTGTAGACAAAATCTGGCTTTCCATTTAAATCCACTGTCATCTTCTGCTTTCCTTCCATTATCTGCTCCAGAATGGTTTCCATTTTACTCTCTGCAGTTGGAGGTGGAGGTTTCTGATAAGAAGATGAACCGTAGTCCCTTGTGTAGCTGCTGCTGTGGAACGGTTTCTGGTAAGACGAGCCGTATCCCTGCTGATTTTTAAATCTCTGATATACAGATCCAGTAATGTAGTTCACATCTTCGGGCTCAAACGTCTCAACTTCCTTGGCGAACTGCACTGTCTTCTTCCCAGCTAGAAGATCGTGCATTGAGTCGAGCTTCTTCGTAACCCCTGCAAGTTGATTTCCACTGACGTTCTTCCCTGATTGGCTCCTCTCAAAATCAACGTTCTTCGCACTGTTGCTGTTAGCTAGATTCTCAATCAATCTCAAAGCTGTCTCTGGAGAATTAGTGTTGAAATCTCCACTGCTAGCAGCGTCTAAAGTTACCGCGTATGGCATTGCTATTCCTCTAAAAAAGGTGCTTAAAAGTTGGACCTCGCTGAACCCGTGATGGGGACAGTCCATCTGGTACCCTTTGAATCTGTTCCATGCTGGCCTGAACGCCTCGTAGTCTCCTTGCTTGAAATTCGCGATCTTAGCTCTGAGCTCTTCTGATTTTGCACAATCAAAGAAATTGCTTAGGAAAGCATTCATGTATCCTCCCAGTTAGTCAGCGAGCCCGTTGGAAGCATCCTCAGCCAATGCTTTGCTTCCCTATGCAAAGAGTAAGGGAAGAGCTTGCAGAAAAGATAATCCTCAGAAACTCCATTTGCCTTTATGCTAGACGCTAGATCCTCAAATCTCTCGATGAGATCCATTGGATGCTCGTGAGGAAGTCCGCAGAAAGGATCTTGAGCAACTAAAGAGAAGTATGCAGGCTTTAGCTCGAAGACATTCCTTTGAAACGCTAGAGGTCGGATCGCATACCGATTTGCGTAGAACTGCTCAGGTCTGTTGAAATCAGCAAGTGTGCGATTCTGGGCAGGGTATCGAGCGACACATCATCGTGTCGATCGACACCATGATTTCCGTTGTGTCGAGCAACACGCCTCTGTTCCACGCGTCGAGCGATTTCCTCTTCGTGTCGCTCGACACGTGCCTGTTCTTCGCGAGCAAGTCGATCTTCTTCTTCGCGTCGAGCGATCTTACGTTCCTATGCTGCAGCAGGATCCTCGACGACGTTTCCCTCAGCATCGAGCATATGTCCATGCTCGTTGTATGGATTTCCTTGAAGATCAAACAATCCTCCATCTCTCTGAATCAGGATCTTCTGCGCAACCATCTTTGCTTACGCCTGAAACACAAAAGAAATAAAAACAAAAATAAAACTAGTTAGTAAAGTAAAAACAAAAAATAAAAAGAACTTAGAAAAAATCCTAATGATAAAAATCTTATGGCGTTGATTCCCCGGCAACGGCGCCAAAATTTTGGTACGGTCAAATTTACCCTTTGAACCTACTCTCTCAAATTAAGAGATCGATTGCAGTATTTAGGGTTATCGAATCCATAGGGAATCAGATTACACAATAGATTTAAACGTTTCAGATTATGCTAAGCAGGAAATATGTAAATTATACTGCAGAAAACAGTAAATCAGGATGATTGCAAGACTTTAAATTCAATAAAAGAGAAACGCTAAACTTTAGGGAATTCGCAGGAATAAATCCAAATTGCATAATAAAGTTACTATTGGGATAATTGATGATGCACAATTCTAGAATTCGAAACACTGTTGTAAAGTAAATCAACTGTCGTTGCAAATACTATCTATGTTTAAACCCTAGAAAACCAACTGTCGTTGCAAAATCAGATTGATCTAAACAAGCAATAAATTCAGGTTCGATTGTTCACAAGAATTCAAAGCCAACTGTCATTGCGAATCAAATCCTTGCTCACCTATGATTCAGATTCCGGTAATTCAATAATGATGTCTCATCTACTAAACAACCTAAGATATCTAATTCAGCGCTAAATCAGATTTCAAAGCAATCAAGGTGAAAAATATAAATATGAATGCAAATCCCAATAGTAATCAAACTCTACAACTCTTCATTATCCTTTGAAAAAAACCTAAAGCCTAACTAGGGAATTACTTAGACATAGACATGAATAATAAATCCCTAGTATAAAAATCTCTAAGTAAAATAAAGCTTAAGCCTAAACAATGGCTAAAAATAAGTATTTATAGGGTACAAAACCGTCATGGGCCCAATTGCAAACATCTGGGTTTTTTGGCGCGAAAACAGAAATCTTCAAAACTTGGATTTGGGCTTGGTCGAGAGTCGTTTCGAGCGACACCATAAATCATGTCGATCGACACATGCAAATAATCGGTGTCGAGCGACACCAGATCCTCCGTCGCTCGACACTGCCTTCAGTTCTTCATTTCGAACTTGCCACTTTGATCGCTCATTCCGTTATGCTCCAAAATGCTTCAGTAAACACCAACTAAGTCCATAAGGTCCTTGTACCTAATATTAAACATAAAAGACTCGAAAACTCAAAAAGACTCTATAAAACGGACATATATCATGGTTGAAAATCGGTAAAAACCATGATATATCATCTGGAACAAAAGAAAGGTCTAATTGCTAGTCAGATCATGAAGTGTAATCCACGTTAGTTATTTTTTCTTACGTACAACTTGGATTGAAATATCAACTTAGCGTAACAACAAACTGTCGGGAAAGTTACCCAATATTCTTTGTGTGATTAAGATGGGAATTAAACAACTAGTGATTCAAGCCAAAGAATTTTATTATTAGAAAGATTGATTACAAGAAAAGTTTGTAAGTGTACACTCTTCTTTTAGATCTTCTTAGGTTCTTCCTCTACCTTTTTACAAATGAAACCAAGCACACCTATTTATACTAGTAGTGGCTTAAGTGCTAGTTTCTTCTAGATTTCTCTCTAAACATTATCCATTTATACTCTAAAATATTCTAGAATTATCTATAATCCTTATCCTAATATAACTTATCATGATAATTCTAGAATTTTCTTGTTATCCATAAGTTTACTTAATCTTCTTTAACACTCTAGAATTTTCTCCATAATTCTAGAGTTGTCTTCATTTTTCTCATAATTGGTTTGGGCTAATGGAGGGAATATCCAACACAAACACATTGGATACGTTTGTGGACTTGACAAGTTTGTAGCGTTGCAAAGATTTCTTCCTTACGGTTTAGCTAACAAAAGATCATTAAACCAGAGTATATTAAGAAGAAATATATTCTTTTAAGCAAAGGAAAAGGAGAAGTTTTGTACAAATGTGATTAGGCTATGAAGTCTCTGTCACTTATTAGATAGAGAGATGTTTACGGATAGGATAAGTCAATAAATTTGCCGTCTTGGTACGGGCGTTTACTAAACTATTGGTGTTACTGAAAAGTCTTCCCAGTGTGTAATCATGAAGACAAAAAGTTTTAATTGTCACAGCGAAATGGCATTTAATTTTTTGTGTGGATTAAAAAAGACTTTATCAAAAAGATATAACTTGGACT
Organism: Draba incana; assembly: GCA_963576765.1. Classification (NCBI taxonomy): domain Eukaryota; kingdom Viridiplantae; phylum Streptophyta; class Magnoliopsida; order Brassicales; family Brassicaceae; genus Draba; species Draba incana. Next base: position 3,970,343 of record OY755214.1, on the reverse strand, counting down.
GAAGTTTCCCACATACGTTCAAAACTACAAAAATCAACTTAGCATACCGACAGACACATTGACAATTATTGTTGTTGTTAACTGTACGTTTCGGAATTTAGACAAATTTCCAGTCTTTTAAAAAAAAAGCTATGTGGTGATCCTCTGCCTGTTCCCCACTCCTCTGTTTTGTGTTCGTGTATAGATTCAGATTTTTTTCTTGTCTTTTAGTAGTCGTGTATAGTATACGACTACTAAAAGATTCAACATTCTCACATTTAAGCACATGAAATAGAACAGGGCATTAGAGAAAAAGATCTTTGTAGCTTTGTGACATTCAAATTTAAATTTATCTGTTTCGTTCTGCTTTCGCTAAGGTCTTCTTTGCGTTTGGAAATTAAAATTTGTTTTCCGTGAATTGCTGTAAATTATTTTTCGTTTTCAGATATATATAATTACACATTGCTACATCTCTTGGTTGGATATACTATTACGGTTTATATGTATATGAAAATATGGTGGTTCTCTGTTTTTTGGGTATTCTGATTCTGTTCAGCCTTTGTATAGGTCTTGTTGTTTGATTCATAGTTTAACGTGATTTTGCAACAATGCAAAATTTTAGCTCTTAATTAAACCCATGGTTAGAAAAAAACTCAGAGAGATATATATGAACAAGACTACAGAGAATACACCATTCTTACATGTGAAAAGTAAATAAAACAAGCATAATTCATATAACGATACAACAAACACAAGGAAATGCTTCAACACAAGACCATCAAATACTTGACATACACTGAAAGATCAAACTCAAAGCCAAAACAATCCTAACGCTTTTTGCGCTTATTCACACAAACTATCTTAGCGAGCCACTCTGGTTTGTATGAAGCAATCACTTGTGCTATGAACAATCCTAGCAACACTCCCATCCCATACCCTACTGCCACTCCTTTCCAGCTCAACACTTGTTCTTCGTCTTCTTCTTCATCTTCTTCCTTAGGTTGCCGTGTTGGTGGCGCATCAGTCCCATAGCAGCTTTCTTCAAGAGGAAGACCACAAAGCCCTGCATTCCCTTCAAAGGATGATTTAGATTGCCCGGTAATTTGTACGCCTTGGGGTATTTCACCCTTGAGTTGGTTGTGAGACACGTTTACGTACGCCAAAAACGAGAGGGTCTTGAGTCCACTAGGAATAGTCCCTGATAGTTGATTGCTTGACAAGTCTAGCGATTCGAGCTCGGTAAGATTGGCCAAAGATAGGGGGATATGGCCTGTGAAGGCGTTGTTGGATAAGTTGAGTGCAATCAGTGCCTTCAAATCACCGATGGATTCAGGAATTTGCCTTCAAGTCTATTCCCAGAGAAATCAGCGGTGGCGTAGGAAATAAGGACCTTCTCGTCCTCCATAGATAGACCTTTGTAGTGCAAATCTATACTATTGTCATAACTATAGTGAGCATCATGTAATTTGTTGTTGTTGTTGTTGTTGTTGTTGTATCCCATATATATACTCCCATATGCATTCATCTGGAGTAGAGTTGTTTTCCAATTCAAAAAGTACCTTGGTGGCAAGCTTCCAGTAAAGTTGTTATCTGATATTTCAAATATGCGCAGTTGGGGAAATGAGAGAGGACCTTGATCAGGAGGAGAGATTGGACCATAGAATTTGTTTGAACGGATGATAAGGACTTGCAAATTAGGCAACGCCTTGAGCCAGAAAGGAAATGCGTCTTCGATTCCATTGTGGTTCACAGTTAAAAGCTCTAGAGAAGAGCAATTTAGAAGAGACCTTGGAAGTTTCCCAGTTAGTTGATTATAACCTACGTCAAATGTGCTCAGTGAAGAATCAGCATTGAATGTGTCTGGGAGACTTCCATCCAAATTGTTCTTCCGGAGATTCAAGAACGTCAAGTTACTCAAACAATGAGGAATTGGACCAGTGAAATTGTTGTAGGATAGATCAAGAAATTTGAGAGAGTTGCAGTCACATATTGAGAGAGGTATGTTTCCCGTGAAATTATTGCTCTCCGCGGAAAAGAAATTGATAGAGAGTGGTAGATCAGATAGTGCTCCTTCAAATCTGTTTGAAGACAACTCTAGGAGCTGCACCGATGAATTTACTAAAACTTTCACCGAACCTTCGAAACCATTGAAAGAATTGTTCTCAAGATTCACTAAGATCAGGTGAGGAAGGCTCCAAAACCACGTAGGGACTTTTCCTTTAATTTGATTGTTGGGTATCTCTATATACGCCAAGTTCTGAAGAGGTTTTAAGATATTTGGGAACTCAGTGATATTGCAGCCCGACAAGACCAACTCTTCCAGGTTCAATGGGATACCTGATTCTGAACTTAAACTTGTCGGGAATACACTATTACCGGATAGATCCAGGTACACCAAAGATTTGAGAGAAGAGAAGAAGCTTAAGTCCATTGGGTAGCTTTTGTTTAGGAAGGAAAGGTCGAGATGTGTGAGGGTGGTGAGCTTTGAGATAGGCTCTAGGCTTTTTGCTTCAAAACTGTTCCCTCTAAGGGACATGCGCTCTAGTCTTGATGAGAAAGAGGAGTTATGAATTTCAATGGGACCACTGAAATGGTTCTCATTCAATGTAAGAGTTGACAAGAAAGGCATGGTGAATAGAGAAGTAGGAATGCTTCCAAAGAAGTGATTTTCACCTAGTCGTAAAATGGAGAGCTTGGTTAGATTTTGTACAAGTGGGAAACTACCTGTAAGCTTGTTATGGGGAAGCCATAATCCTGTTAGCTGACTTAGATTACTAAATGAGGATGGAACTTGGCCAATGAAGTTGTTCGAGGAAAGAGACAAGACCTCTAATTTGTTGAGATTGCCAACTTCGTAAGGGATTGAAGAGGAGATGAAGTTGTTGTAAGAGATATCAAGGTAACAAAGATGACGCAACTTGAAGAGGCTAGTATTGGGATTCAAAGTTCCAGAGAAGTGATTCTTGGAAAGGTCCAGAACTGAGATTTTGGTTAGATTATGTATAGTTGGGAAACTTCCGGTGAGCTCATTTTGGGACAAGACTAAATAGGAAAGTAAGCTTAGGTTATTAAATGAGGAAGGAACTTGACCTATGAAACCACTAAAGGAAAGAGACAAGACCTCTAACTTGTTGAGATCGCCGAATTCAGAAGGGAGTGACGAGGATGTGAAGTCATTGTAAGAGAGATTGAGGTACCGGAGATGATGCAAACGGAAGAGGCTACTGTTGGGCTTAAGAATTCCTCTGAGACAGCCACTTGGTAGTTGTAGCTTTGTGACCAAACCCGTTGTATTATCGCACCGGACTCCATTGTTGTAGTCAGTTTGGCTGCAACCGCTCGAATCAAACTCGTTCCTGAACTGCGTAAGGGATTGAATCTGCTCGGGACGACAAGCAACAAGACCATCAACTGGATCTTTATACATAAAGGTGCTTGAAGCAAAGACACAACAGAGTAAGAGTAGCAAGAAAAAACGCAAAGGTAGACGTAAACCCGACAATAGGGTCGTCATGAAAACTTTTGAGGAGAAAAATATTCTTTAAGCAAAGAGAAGGAGAAGATTGGGGTAAATGTGGTTTGCTAATGAAGCTGCGTGCACCCATCTTATAGATGCACGTATAAAGTCATTTATTCTTGCCTCGTTTGTAAGTCTTGTGTTTACTAAAAGCATTGGAGTTATTGAAAATTTTTTCCAGTGTACAGAAGAAAAGTCTACTTGCTAGTCAGATCATGAAGTGAATCTCACGTTAGTTTATTTTTCTTACGTAGAAATTGGATTGAAATATCAGTGTGGAATTTCCCACATACGTTTAAAACTACAGAAATCAACTAAGCATAACGACAGACACATTGGATACGTTTGTGGACTGGAAAAGTTTGTAGCCTTACAAAGATTTATTCGTTAGGGATGATTAGCTAACAAAAGATCATTAAAACAAAACCAAAGAACAAAATGTGAATGCAATTATTTGCAAACCTGCTGGAAATTACATGGATGTTTATTATGCAAACCTTTGAGCAAAGATTGGTTGTCTCAAAAGCCAGTAAAGGAAACTGATCGGTAGGTTCTAAAGAGCTTTAGACGCAGTCTCCTTCAAGGAAGATATATATCAAAGCAAAGTAAAGAACTAACACAGATGGGGCTTATTTAGCGGCTTCAAATACTGAAGCTCCAGAGATAATCTCGATAAGCTCGGTTGTGATAGAAGCTTGACGAGTCCTGTTGTAAATGAGGATGAGAGGGTCAAGCATTTCTCCTACGTTTCTTGCTCCCATCACACTACACGCGTTTTCCAGCACCGTATTGAACATTACCTAGGCAGAGTTTATGTAAACATTGAAAATTTTATGTTTAATGCATATGAAATAGAACAAAGCATTGGAACTAATTGACAAATATTGAAATCCAAACACCACTCCAATAGCTTCTCTGGTTTTGTGTGTTCCGATTCTCTTTAGCTTATGTATATATGTCTTGTTGTTTGATTCATAGTTTAACGTGGTTTTGCAATAATGCAACATTTTAGTTCTTAACATCTTTGGTGGATTGTTATTAACTGGATCATTACTAAACACTTGCTTAGAAAAAAAACATTGATGCAATGAATACATAAAATACAGAAAATACACCATTCTTACTTCATTGAAAAAGAAATTAAACAAGCATCATATAAACGATGCAACAAACAAAAGGAAATGGTTAATACAAGACCAACAATCCTAACGGTTTTTGCGCTTATTCAGACAACTTATCATGGCAAGCCACTCAGGCTTATATGAAGCAGTGACTTGTGCTATTGCCAATCTAAGAAACACTCCAAGCCCATACCCTATTGTTACTCCTTTCCAGCTCAACACTTCGTTCCCTTCTTCTTCTTCTTCTTCCTATGATTATAGGTGATTGTTAATTTTGGGGTATTAAGTAATTTTTTTAATAATATATGGTGTATAGTGAAAACTTTTTTGGGACATGTTCAATGGAGACAGTTTGGGGTGGGTGTCTAAACTTTTTTTCACTAAATTTAATTAAATTAAAGTTATTTTTAGACACTTTGGGGTCTAATGTCCAAAAAATGTCTTATTTAGGACACTTTTTGGACATTAGACCCCAAAGTGTCTAAAAAGTAACTTTAATTTAATTAATTTTATGAAAAAAAAGTTTAGACACCCACCCAAAGTGTCTCCATTGAACCTCAAAATGAGGTGTTATAAGTGCTAAAACTAGAACTTCTTGTTAAGTTTTTAGCAACCCAAATTAGGACCCACAATTATTATATTTATTTAAATCTATTAGGAATTGTACCTGAGAGTTGGTTTCCTGACATGTCTAGTGACTCAAGCTCGGTAAGATTGACCAAAGACAGAGGTATATGGCCTGTGAAGGCGTTGTTTGATAAGTTAAGCGCAATCAATCCCTTCAAAAGACCGATTGATTCTGGAATCTGTCCTTCAATTCTGTTTCCAGAGAAATCAATGGTGCTGTAGGAAGTAAAGACCTTCCCTTGCTCCATTGATAAACCTTTGTATTGTATATCTATAGTATCATCAAAACCAGTGTCAACCTCTTTGTGATGCGGATAATTTTACCTTTGCTAGAGAGCAAAGACCCAATTAAACGCTTAAGCTTTACATTTATAATAAAGCCTTAAACAATCCACAAGTGCATGGAACATCGAGGAGTATTTAAGGATCGATCCCACAAGGACTAAAGCTTGCACACTAGAGATGCGAGAAACAAACTAATCTATAGCAAATATATTTGGATTTTTTTGAATGGTTTAAAATGCTAAGAAATGCATGAAAATGAACTATACAAATATGAATGCAAGAAAGATAATGAATGATGGATAAAGTAATCGATAAGGGAGACTAGAGAGTGACACCTAGATGCTTAAATCAAATAATCAACATAATCTCAAGACAATGAAATTTTCATTATCTAGGCTAGTCCACGCCAATGGTAAAAACCCCTTTCTCTAATCACATTCAAGATCCGCGGTCAAGCATTCCATCTCAATGATCAGACAAGCATTAATATTCTCCCATTTTCATCACAAGAGTTCATAGAACTACGGTCAAGTAGCTATGTGACCCAAACTCACAACAAGATTGATTCAAGCATTTCACGAACACCTTCCGGGTGTAAAATAGCCTAATATCTAAACTATGGTTAATTACTCCAAGTCTAGCATTAAGAGCACCTTAAGTGATGAGACAATGAAAATCTAAACTCAAACATCAAGAACATCAAACACCAATCATCCTAATCTAAATTGAACCAACAATTGAATCATGATAAGACATTCATAAAGCTTAATCCTAGGACATGAAACACTCAAACAACAAGCATGAATTACAAGTTCATTTATCCACTAATCACCTTAATCATCAATTTTCATTGGCTAAGATGTGAAACGCTCAATTGAAATTTGGTCTAGACATTTTGTCGAACATCTTCCGGGCACAAAATATCAAAGTTCTAGAATTGAAAGTTCAAGTCAAATCTAGCATTATACACATTCCAAATGAAGGATTCTATAAGAATATATCCCTAAGCATCATTATCCAATCATTGATCAACCTAATCTAGCATTACCCATAATCCAACTAAAAACTATGTCCTAAACATGATAAAGAACAAAATAGAAGAAGAGAAATAAAACATGAAAGATAAAAGGTTGATGAATCCTTCTCTAAAGTGGCATGAAAAGATAAAGATCAATCCAAATCTTCATTAGAAAAGTTTGGATCAAAACCCAACTCTAGAGGAGAGGAAGCTTAGGTTTTTACAAAGCAAAAATTGTGTTTACAGTGAAGCAAATCCGAACCGGGTCAACCCGGAACAAACCGGGTCGGGTCAAATATCCTTGCACTGCGACGAGCCTAATAAGCTCGGAAATTAGGCTCGGGAAATCCTCTGGTCATTTTTTGCCATTTTCTTCAACTACGCTGCCGAGCCTAATAAGCTCGGGAAATTCGGCTCAGGAAATCCTCTGGTCGTTTTTGAAAACTTCTTTCCTTGCTCTTAGACTCTCTATAGAGGCTCCATTCATCAAGTCTTGCTACCATCTTCAAGTCCAAATGAGATTAAAGTCTTCCTCACAATCAATTTCTCCTTAAAGCTTCAAAAGGTACCTAAAAGATACAAAATATGCAAAATGCAACAAAACACAACCTAAACTCTAAGATGATCCTAAAGCAAAGGAAATGAGACATAAAGTGGATGAAAATACACAAGTATGATATAAAAGACTACTAATGTAATGCATAAAAATGCACAAAAACACAATATATCAACTTCCCCGGACTTGCCTTTTGCTTGTCCGCAAGCAAACAAGAAAATACAATCTGAAAAAGAGGTTTGAAGACGGGAACTCAAATCCAAAAGAAGCACTAAAGGGTTCAACAAGATGTCCTAGAAAGAACTAACTCGATGCACAACAAACTCTACTCAAGAAGCTTTCGCGCGCCATACTCATCACTTATGAACTATTACTCCAAATCCCGAGACTCAAAAGAAATCTCGCAATCAACTAACATTCAACTCTTTGACATTCATTATTGTGTTTGGTGCGGTCTCATAATTTGAAATTGAATCAATGCCATTTGGCTAGGTAGCAGAAGGCTTGAAAATGATGTTAAGAGAAGGTTCATATTCTTTTTGGTGGTTAACTCTCAAATGCAAGTGCCACATTATGCAAAAGCAAGAAAGAAAAGAGACAATTGATGCATACAAGGCTATGAATCCAAAGTTCTACCCATTATCCCCTTGTTGGACTCTCTCATCTCTCTTTTCTCACTTCCCCGTGTTTAACCACTAGCCCTTTTTGGCTAAATCTTTCTTTAATACTCTCAAACTTCCTCTTTTCTTCTCTTTATGATCAAAATCCTAGGGGATACTCTTTTCTTTGCACTAGCTCTTTTTATCTTAGCATTCTCTCACGTATTTTTTTCTCTTTTTGGTTTATTCTAAGAGAATGCTAAGCTATCAATTTTCTTTTAAACACTTAGAGCTATTTAATTGGTTTCTTCTTAATTCCATTCCCTAGAACTTATTCTTTCTTCTTCTTTCCCACATTTTTTTTCTTTTCACACTCAACCACAAACCCAAAGATATTCAATAAAACACTTAACCATTTTGGTTTATTCCCCACCTAAGACTAGTCTTAGACACAAGAAACTAGTATATTGGAAACTTTGCCTTGTCGTCTCTAATGCTTGCAAGATTTTGCTAATGCAACACAAAGAAAAAGGCCTCACTCAAGGATCATATGCAAGGGTTTGAACAAAATAGTTTCGGGTTTCAAGGTGTGGTACTATCCTCATCCAAAAGATGAACTTAGATCTGGATGGCCATTCAAATCAAGATAAGAGTGGTAAAAATAAGGCAAATATTATTTGAATGTCAAGTGTTTATCCATAGTCATGATCCAAAATCCAAAAGTGAGAGAGATTAGTCAAAATTAGGTTCAAGTTGATAGAGTCGAATCTAGATCATGCAAGTTTCTAATGAGTAGGGACTTTCAAAGAGGATGAGCTTCTACTTCATGAATGTTACACACATTGATTTTATATCATCCAAAAACAACATCAAATTGATGCAAAACCGTGTCAAACCGATCCTAAATGACCACACAAAGTCACAAAAACTTGCACCATCACACAACCTAAAAATCGAACTTTAAAAGACCTCACAACAAACACAAAAAACTTCACCATTGCTCATAGGTCCATTCGTAACATTAACCTGCCATTGCAATTATATTACCATAAGTACGTATGTAAACCAACTCCAAACAATCACAAAAATCAGAAACACTTAAGATTCTAATACCTGAATTTGAAGAAGACTGAGATGGCTGACTTGGTCCATCTCCATTGTCTTGAGTAGAAGTCTGACTTGGTCCAGCTCTCAAAGACTTCAAGACCATCTTCTCCAATGGTTGTGTTAACCTCCGATCCACTGTGGTTCTTCTTGTAAGTTCCCAGTTTCAGCATGAGCTAGCATTATCCTTTTCCATGTAAATTTCGAGATTTCTAACCCATTTCGCAGCCTTACACATATTATCGAAATTATAACTACCATCACACAAGAGCTTTAGGTCCTTTAGATCTTCAGAAGGAAATTTATACCAAATCCTTTGACCATATAAATTCACTATGCCATCTTAGTTGTGAAATAGTGATTGAGGAGGTGATTCAAGATCATTTAACCGAAATACAATTAAAATACTCAATCAGACATTTAATCGAACACCATATGTGCACAGAAATATCAGAATATGAATACAACTAAATCATGAGTAATGTTCACAAAAAAGCCTCCTAATTTGATTTCAAGCCTACACCATCATTGAAAAGTCCCTTAAATGTATATCCCCTAAATTTGGACAATGAGCTTAACTACCACTTTAGGAGAAAAGAATTGCACTACTACCACTTCTCTGCAAAATTACAATTTTACCCTTAATGAATTGATTACAAGGTAAAATGAGGTTAAATAGAATTACCACGGTAAGTATAACGAGAAAAACACGGTAGCCCAGTGGTTGGGAGCTCCACGCGTGCTCCCGCGTGCATCGCGCGACCAGGGTTCGAATCCTCCCCCCGCGCAGTACAACTGGGACAACTGGGACAACTGGGTATTAGTGCCATAGGGGGACAACTGGGTACAACTGGGTACAACTGGGGGACAACTGGGTATAACTAGGGGGACAACTGGGTACAACTAGGTACAACTAGGGTTAGTTGTACCGGTGAGGTTTCTTAGAAAAAATCTGAGTTTTTATTTAAAAAAAAATTCAGGGGTATTTTCGTCCATTCGTTAAAATATAGTGGTAACTTGATCAACTAGTGGTAAGGTTGATAACAATTTCTCCAAAAGTGGTATTAGTGCCATTTATCCCCTAAATTTCGCCTAACGATACAAACCCTAAAACCACGAATTTACAGTAAATTTTCCTTTCTCAACAACGATTTACCTATGTAATAAAGCTTGAATATGTCGATTAAGAACCATAATGATTTGCTATGTAACAACCATGAAAATCCCTAACAATGGCAAAAAAAAAATTTCCTGTGTAAAGTTCATATGAACTCTCGACCATGAGTCGGGGAAGAAAGAATCAGATTTGTTTTACCTTACATCTGCCACAACTTAGTGACAATTTTGTTTAGTTGTAGTAAGCGTCGCAAATTTGTGACGTATATAAAGGGGTCGTTACAAAGTCGCAAATGTACGACGATACTACTGCGTCAGTAATATGCGACGATTTTGTGTCTGATTGGTATGTGGTCGCAAATGCGTCGCAAATATGTAACTAAAGCGTCGCAAAAATTAGCGACGAAAAAAAGTGTCACAATTAGTTGTCACAAAACTGTTGTTTTCTAGTAGTGGCAAGTAGTAATTTTGTGAGACCGTCAACCTGAGCTTTTACATTTTTGAATTTTATTTACAATTTTTGATCTATTCCCTACTCTTTCTAAAAAGGATTGAATTATTGGAACCAACTCCATGTCCTAAACAAACCGCACCATTGAATTCATTGAATCCGTAAAGAAATTAAATTCGTCGCTATAACTTACCTTGCAGACATTGAAACTCTTCTTCTCCGGCCATCCAAATCGGAAACCTATGACAGTCGGAAAAAAATGGAAAATAATAACTGAGTTGAGAAACAATAAAGTTGTCTTTGAAAGAGAAACCAAACCGTCCAAAAATCAACTTCCTCATATTCTTCTTGACCCACTTGCAGGACCGTCACGTACATGCGCGAACCGATGCGCTGCTTGTTGATGAGGCGCATCAGGGGCAAAACCGTCATTCCGACAGAGAAAGTGTTAAGCCCAACAAGTCAAATCCATAAGTGCTATAAACCCATACAGTTTTTGCAAAAAGTGTTAAACGGGCCAATTATTTCATTTTTTTCTCTATGATTTTTCTTCGTACTATTATTACATATATTATTACATATAAGAATTTGTGGCCTCACAGAAATGGCATTAATTTTGTTTGTGGATTAGAGAAGACTTGATCAAAATTTAAAGAAGATTTGTTTGTGGATTTAAGAAGACTTTGTCAAAAAGATATATAATTTGGATCGGAATATCACATCAGTTTGAAATTTCCCACAAATATTAAAAACTACATAAATCAACTTAGCATAACGACATACACGGAAAATCGATCTATTTCCCCACGATAACTATGATATCTAAGTATATATCCACCAAACTATGACCTCTGTCTAAATCTCCACCAATCGAAAGTTATATACCTAAATCCCCACAAATCGAAAGTTTCAAACCCAAATACACACGAATTCAAATGTTCAAATCAATTTACACAGAAATGTCGGTAATGGTGGTTTACTGTTTTGGGATGATTTCTTAACCAACAGTAAACCGGTTTTAGACCCGATTACACTCCGAAAACCCGATTAGATTCTTAACCTAAAACTTAACCGAAATCAAATCCCTAAATCGTAAAACTACCCAAAATCCCCAATTCTCCTTCATCTAAGAACCCTAAAAAATCAAATTTCCCCCTCAAATCAGAAGTGTCTCAAATCAGAAGTGAACGAGCCAGATCTGTTTCGATGGAGGAGAATGCGACGGAGGTGAATGCGACGGAGATGAATGAGATGGAACTTATGGTCTTAGATGTGCAAGAACAACAGAAAGGATTCGACGAAGAGGCTAAGGAACGAGATGAGTTTCGCATCCAACAGATTTTAGACGAATTCGAGGATGAAACACCGATCAATCACGATGAAATCCCTGATAGTGAGAGTGACGATGATGAAGAGGCCAGAGAGAGAGCTCGCACACACATGAGACGTGGTGATGGGAGTTTGTACAAGAAGCAGAAATTCATGAGTGGAGTTGCCTTCAAGGAAATTGTTATTGACTACGCACTAGGAACCGAATATAATCTGTGGCAGTACAGGTACGATAAGCTGAAACTTGGGTTCAAATGTGCTGGTGGTGGTTATGATGCAAAGGGAAAATGTAAATGTAAATGGCAAGTCTATGCTTCTCTTCTTCCCAAAAATTCATGCTGGAAGATTAGTAAGTTTATAGACAAGCATACTTGCATCCCTAATGGTGAGTGTAAACTGTTAAGGGAACTTGTCATAACTAGGTTGTTCATAGATAAGATTCGTGAAGATCCTGACTATTATATGCCTAAGAAGATTGAAGAATTGATCATGGTCAAATGGGGAATCACTGTGACTAGGCATCAATGTCAAAATGCTAGAGGTACAGCTCTAAAGTGGATTGAAGCTGAGTATGATCAGCAATTCTCACGCCTCCATGACTATGCTTCTGAGATACTAAAAGCAAATCCTGGTTCAAGTGTTCAGGTAGATACATTGAAGAATGATGCTAGTGAAGACATGTTTCATCGGTTTTACGTGTGTCTTGATGTGTTAAGAACCACATGGAAACAGACTTGTAGGCCACTAATAGGATTAGATGGTACATTCATGAAACATAAGATCAAGGGACAACTTCTGGTAGCTTTAGGCAGAGATGCATATAATGTTATCTACCCAATTGCATGGGCTGCAGTACAAGTGGAGAACAAGAACAACTGGTTATGGTTTGTGAAGAAGCTAAAGACGGACTTGGAACTCAAAGATGGTGTTGGATATGTTATGATATCTGTTCGTCAAAAGGTACATTATCCTTACTGTTTTAGTTATATTTAAGGTGTATATGATGTATTTAGGGACTGATATATGTGTTTGTGTATTTGTTTAGGGACTGATAAAAGCTGTGGAGCTAGAATTACCTGAGATTGAGCATAGATCATGTGTTAAACACATCTATAAGAATCTAAAGAAGAATCATCCTGGAAAGAAACGGATGAAGCCACTGTTATAGAGCTTGGCATGGAGCTACAACGAACCTGAATATCTTAGAAACCTGGACAAGATAAGGTGTTATGATGTGAAAGTGTGGGATGATGTCTTGAAGGCAAAGCCAAAGACTTGGTGCAGAGCTTACTTCAAGCAAGGGAGTTTTTGTGAAGATGTTGACAACAATTTCACCGAGTCATTCAATGGCACTATAAGCAAGGCAAGAGAGCTGCCTTTTGTTCCTATGCTCACCATGATAAGCAGGCTTGCAATGGCAAGGATTGCTAGAAGGTCTGCTACATCCCACACTCACAATGGTATGTTGTCTTTCCTCTTTTTTTGTTATATTTACTGTATGTTGTCTTTTGTTGTTATATTTACTGTGCATTGTGTTGTATCAGGTATATGTACACCGTATGTTGCTAAATTTCTAACCAAAGAATATGACATGGCTAAAGAATGCACTGTCACTCGAAGCACAAATGGTGTGTATGAATCAAAGCTCAGTGGATGTGGTCACAAAGTTAATTTGGAGAAACAGACATGTACCTGCAAGAAGTGGGAGATTACTGGGATTCCATGTGAGCATGCATATGGAGAGATTTTGGCAAAGAAACTTGTAGTTGAGGACTATGTGTGTAAGTGGTTCAAGACAGCCATGTGGAAGAGGAACTACACAGAGGGGCTTGCTCCCACCAGAGGTAAATCATTCTGGCCAAAGACTCAGGAACCTGATATTGTAGCTCCTCCTGAGCCTGCCCAACCAGGAAGAAACAAGATCACTAAGGCTAACAAAACAAGGAAAAGAGGTGCCAATGAATCTCCAACCAAAAAGCAGCCAAAAGCAAAGAAAAGGATCATGCATTGTGGCGTTTGTGGTAGTGAGAAGCACAACTGCAGATTCCATAAGAAGACAGATAAGAACAAAGAGGTTTGTTCTTCTTTATGTTTCTCTAAATTTTGTGGTGTTGTCTATTTTTACTATCTTTCTAGCTTGCTTATTCTCTGAATGTGTATTTTATAGGCTCCTCAAGGCAGTGGAAATGGTGAGTCTTCTGAAGGGATACTCACTCAAGCTTCTCAAGGGATCACTAAAGCTTCATAGTCTCTCTCTTTTAGTAGTCATTAGCTTGTACCAAGCATGTGATCATGTTATGAATCATGTCAGAGCATGATGTAAACTGCCAATCTTTTGTACTTTGTTTTAAGTAAACCTATGTGTTTGTTTCTTCTCTTTTGGTAACCGTATGGTTAAACATGTATTCACATTGTGTATGTTGTTAAACTGCCAATCTTTTGTGCTTTGTTTTATGAGTTTGTTTCTTCTTTTGTTTCATGTTCTTTGTTCATGTTCTTAAATCCAATAATTAAAATCAACAAACTGAAATGCCATATGTTTACTCAAGAACAAACATACACGACAAAGCTGACACAAAGAACACAAAGATACAAAGAACACACACAGACAAGAAATGTTCCACAGGAACACACATACAAAGCATCCAATGAGTACACGGACAAGAAATGTTCCACAAATACAATATTCAACCCAATAGCTTACTCAATCCGATCATGACCATGCATCCAATGAGTACAAGAATCATCATTTTCTTCGTATTCCATGATGACTCTAGCAAGACATCTTCAACCCTCTCAAATATCTCTTTCTCAATCTTCACAAGCACCTTCTCAAACACCATTTGTTCAAACTCCTCTCTCTCTTTTGAAATCTCTTTAAGCTCCTTCTCAAGTCTCACATTTTTTACTTGCAGGAACTCAATCTCATCTAACAAAGCCGCATCTACCCACTTGAATACGTGGTTATCATTGATAAGCTACAAAATCATTCAACAATTCAAAAATCAGTGAAGATAACTTTGATTCTTAATTTAAAGCCATGAAAGTGTTTGACAAACCTTATGAGATAAGGCATAAGAACATCGATAGTATCTTCTGTAAGGATTCTGGTCAGATTTAGAGATTAAGGCTTCAATCGAGCTTCCACATGAACATCTCTTAGGAACTCCAACTACTCTTCCTCTCGAACGACCACAAGACATTGAAGACGACGACCCATAATTACTCATTTCTATCACTTCGATTCACGATTTTAAGAAACTGATTTCACGAAATTGAACAATTTCACGATTTAGGGTTCTAAATAGATCAATTTCGCGATTTGGGGTTTATTACCGTTGGAGCATGTCGGGTCGGGTTACGGATATGGGTTTATACGGGTCGGATTCTAATTGGGTTAAAATTTGGTTTATTCGGTTTGGTGTTGTATAACCGATCTGGTATACGAAAAACCAACACGGTATTATATTCGTGTGTATTTGTGTTTGAAACTTTCGATTTATGGGGATTTAGGTATATAACTTTCGATTGGTGGAGATTTAGACAGAGGTCATAGTTTGGTGGATATATACTTAGATATCATAGTTCTCGTGGGGAAGTATATACTTAGATACCATCGAATTCATTGAATCCGTAAAGAAATTAAATTCGTCGCCATAACTTACCTTGCAGACATTGAAACTCAGTGCCGGCTCAGTGGGGAGGGCATGGGGTGCGACGCCCCTAGGCCCCATCCCGTGTCCTAACAATTAAGAGGCCCAAAAAAAAAAAAAATTTATCAAATAACAAAAAATTTTAAATTAAAATTGAAAAGGGCCTAAATTTTTTTTATAATGTATATAATTTTTTTTTCATAACACAATTTTATAAAAGAAATTAGTAAAAAATATCATCGAAAATATATTTTAGAGGCCCAAAATTTTTTTTTTGCCCTAGGGCACATAAAAATATTGAGCCGGCATTGTTGAAACTCTTCTTCTCCGGCCATCTTAGAAACCAAATCGGAAACCTATGACAATCGGAAAAAATGGAAAATAATAACTGAGTTCATAAACAATAAAGTTGTTTTTGAAAGAAAAACCAAACCGTACAAAAATCAACTTCCTCTTATTCTTCTGGGACCCACTTGCGGAACCGTCACGTACATGCGCGAATCGACGCGACTGCTTGTTGATGAGGCGCATCAGGGGCAAAACCGTCATTCCGACACAGAAAGTGTTAAGCCCAACAAGACAAATCCATAAGTGCTATAAACCCATACAGTTTTTGCAAAAAGTGTTAAACATGCCAATTATTTCGGGTTAGATTGGTAGAATCTTTATAATCTTACAACCACTTTTTAATTTGTACCACTTTAGATTGTACCAATCACGAAAACTTTACCAACACTATTACACTAATCTTTATTCATAAAGATTTATCTCAAATCTTTATCTATACAGCTTTGCACTATGCTATAAAGTTTACCGCTCCAGCTTTTAAAAAAGCTAGGTTACCAATCGGACCCTTCATTTTTTTTCTCTATGATTTTTCTTCGTACTATTATTACATATATTATTACATATAAGAATTTGTGGCCTCACAGAAATGGCATTAATTTTGTTTGTGGATTTGAGAAGACTTTGTCAAAAAGATATATAATTTGGATCGGAATATCACATCAGTTTGAAATTTCCCACAAATATTAAAAACTACATAAATCAACTTAGCATAACGACATACACATTGACAATTATTGTTGTCGTTGACTTGACTGATAGAGACATTTCAGAGTTTCGACAAATTCTCAGTCATTTATAATTTTTTAGCCTTGACAATTATTGTTGTGATCCTCTGGTTTTTTCCCACTCCTCTGTTTCGTGTTGGTATATAGAATCAGCTTTTTTTTCTTGTCTTTTCACCATCGAAAATTTAGGGGCATAAATATATGACTACTAAAAGATTCAGCTTTCTCATTTTTTTTTTTTTTTGTTTTTTTTTTTTGGATGAATGTTAAATTATATTCAAACCCGAAAAAATAACGTTTTCTACATTTACATGCGATCGATTATGTAAAGGACCACTCTAGGTAAACCAAATAATAAAAGTTTTCTCGAATGTATTATCCCCTCCTTCTTCAGCTACTGCCTTCAAGCCTCCATTCTTGAAGCAAACCAATACTGCATACCCTTTTCGTACCGAGCGTCCCCCAGCAATCTTATTGCGCTGAATCGGTTTCGAATTCCTTTGTCTATGACCTTAATCAACCTCCAAGCTGGTGTGGGCTGTGATCCATGCTTCCGATCGTTTCTCTCTCGCCACACCGTGTAGATTGTCATTTGGAATAACATTCGGAGTACGTACCCTTGCAACCTATTGTGTGGTGATTGAGAGATAAGATTCACTATCACGTTCCAATCCGATGAGAAATCTTGAATCAGAATCCCACGGGCCAGATTGAGCAAGTGAATGGTGAATTGGCAGGATATTTTGGGAGCTCTCGGGGTCTGAGACAAGGCTGTTCGTTGTCCCCGTATTTGTTTGTCATCTGTATGAATATCCTTTCTAAGATGTTAGACAGAGCTGCGACACAAGGAGACTATGGTTTTCACCCAAAATGTTCGAATATGCGGTTGACATTCGAATATGTACCGGTGAGGTTTCTTAGAAAAAATCTGAGTTTTTATTTTAAAAAAAATTCAGGGGTATTTTCGTCCATTCGTTAAAATATAGTGGTAACTTGATCAACTAGTGGTAAGGTTGATAACAATTTCTCCAAAAGTGGTATTAGTGCCATTTATCCCTTAAATTTCGCCTAACGATACAAACCCTAAAACCACGAATTTACAGTAAATTTTCCTTTCTCAACAACGATTTACCTATGTAATAAAGCTTGAATATGTCGATTAAGAACCATAATGATTTGCTATGTAACAACCATGAAAATCCCTAACAATGGCAAAAAAAAAATTTCCTGTGTAAAGTTCATATGAACTCTCGACCATGAGTCGGGGAAGAAAGAATCAGATTTGTTTTACCTTACATCTGCCACAACTTAGTGACAATTTTGTTTAGTTGTAGTAAGCGTCGCAAATTTGTGACGTATATAAAGGGGTCGTTACAAAGTCGCAAATGTACGACGATACTACTGCGTCAGTAATATGCGACGATTTTGTGTCTGATTGGTATGTGGTCGCAAATGCGTCGCAAATATGTAACTAAAGCGTCGCAAAAATTAGCGACGAAAAAAGTGTCACAATTAGTTGTCGCAAAACTGTTGTTTTCTAGTAGTGGCAAGTAGTAATTTTGTGAGACCGTCAACCTGAGCTTTTACATTTTTGAATTTTATTTACAATTTTTGATCTATTCCCTACTCTTTCTAAAAAGGATTGAATTATTGGAACCAACTCCATGTCCTAAACAAACCGCACCATTGAATTCATTGAATCCGTAAAGAAATTAAATTCGTCGCTATAACTTACCTTGCAGACATTGAAACTCTTCTTCTCCGGCCATCCAAATCGGAAACCTATGACAGTCGGAAAAAATTGGAAAATAATAACTGAGTTGAGAAACAATAAAGTTGTCTTTGAAAGAGAAACCAAACCGTCCAAAAATCAACTTCCTCATATTCTTCTTGACCCACTTGCAGGACCGTCACGTACATGCGCGAACCGATGCGCTGCTTGTTGATGAGGCGCATCAGGGGCAAAACCGTCATTCCGACAGAGAAAGTGTTAAGCCCAACAAGTCAAATCCATAAGTGCTATAAACCCATACAGTTTTTGCAAAAAGTGTTAAACGGGCCAATTATTTCATTTTTTTCTCTATGATTTTTCTTCTTACTATTATTACATATATTATTACATATAAGAATTTGTGGCCTCACAGAAATGGCATTAATTTTGTTTGTGGATTAGAGAAGACTTGATCAAAATTTAAAGAAGATTTGTTTGTGGATTTGAGAAGACTTTGTCAAAAAGATATATAATTTGGATCGGAATATCACATCAGTTTGAAATTTCCCACAAATATTAAAAACTACATAAATCAACTTAGCATAACGACATACACGGAAAATCGATCTATTTCCCCACGATAACTATGATATCTAAGTATATATCCACCAAACTATGACCTCTGTCTAAATCTCCACCAATCGAAAGTTATATACCTAAATCCCCACAAATCGAAAGTTTCAAACCCAAATACACACGAATTCAAATGTTCAAATCAATTTACACAGAAATGTCGGTAATGGTGGTTTACTGTTTTGGGATGATTTCTTAACCAACAGTAAACCGGTTTTAGACCCGATTACACTCCGAAAACCCGATTAGATTCTTAACCTAAAACTTAACCGAAATCAAATCCCTAAATCGTAAAACTACCCAAAATCCCCAATTCTCCTTCATCTAAGAACCCTAAAAAATCAAATTTCCCCCTCAAATCAGAAGTGTCTCAAATCAGAAGTGAACGAGCCAGATCTGTTTCGATGGAGGAGAATGCGACGGAGGTGAATGCGACGGAGATGAATGAGATGGAACTTATGGTCTTAGATGTGCAAGAACAACAGAAAGGATTCGACGAAGAGGCTAAGGAACGAGATGAGTTTCGCATCCAACAGATTTTAGACGAATTCGAGGATGAAACACCGATCAATCACGATGAAATCCCTGATAGTGAGAGTGACGATGATGAAGAGGCCAGAGAGAGAGCTCGCACACACATGAGACGTGGTGATGGGAGTTTGTACAAGAAGCAGAAATTCATGAGTGGAGTTGCCTTCAAGGAAATTGTTATTGACTACGCACTAGGAACCGAATATAATCTGTGGCAGTACAGGTACGATAAGCTGAAACTTGGGTTCAAATGTGCTGGTGGTGGTTATGATGCAAAGGGAAAATGTAAATGTAAATGGCAAGTCTATGCTTCTCTTCTTCCCAAAAATTCATGCTGGAAGATTAGTAAGTTTATAGACAAGCATACTTGCATCCCTAATGGTGAGTGTAAACTGTTAAGGGAACTTGTCATAACTAGGTTGTTCATAGATAAGATTCGTGAAGATCCTGACTATTATATGCCTAAGAAGATTGAAGAATTGATCATGGTCAAATGGGGAATCACTGTGACTAGGCATCAATGTCAAAATGCTAGAGGTACAGCTCTAAAGTGGATTGAAGCTGAGTATGATCAGCAATTCTCACGCCTCCATGACTATGCTTCTGAGATACTAAAAGCAAATCCTGGTTCAAGTGTTCAGGTAGATACATTGAAGAATGATGCTAGTGAAGACATGTTTCATCGGTTTTACGTGTGTCTTGATGTGTTAAGAACCACATGGAAACAGACTTGTAGGCCACTAATAGGATTAGATGGTACATTCATGAAACATAAGATCAAGGGACAACTTCTGGTAGCTTTAGGCAGAGATGCATATAATGTTATCTACCCAATTGCATGGGCTGCAGTACAAGTGGAGAACAAGAACAACTGGTTATGGTTTGTGAAGAAGCTAAAGACGGACTTGGAACTCAAAGATGGTGTTGGATATGTTATGATATCTGTTCGTCAAAAGGTACATTATCCTTACTGTTTTAGTTATATTTAAGGTGTATATGATGTATTTAGGGACTGATATATGTGTTTGTGTATTTGTTTAGGGACTGATAAAAGCTGTGGAGCTAGAATTACCTGAGATTGAGCATAGATCATGTGTTAAACACATCTATAAGAATCTAAAGAAGAATCATCCTGGAAAGAAACGGATGAAGCCACTGTTATAGAGCTTGGCATGGAGCTACAACGAACCTGAATATCTTAGAAACCTGGACAAGATAAGGTGTTATGATGTGAAAGTGTGGGATGATGTCTTGAAGGCAAAGCCAAAGACTTGGTGCAGAGCTTACTTCAAGCAAGGGAGTTTTTGTGAAGATGTTGACAACAATTTCACCGAGTCATTCAATGGCACTATAAGCAAGGCAAGAGAGCTGCCTTTTGTTCCTATGCTCACCATGATAAGCAGGCTTGCAATGGCAAGGATTGCTAGAAGGTCTGCTACATCCCACACTCACAATGGTATGTTGTCTTTCCTCTTTTTTTGTTATATTTACTGTATGTTGTCTTTTGTTGTTATATTTACTGTGCATTGTGTTGTATCAGGTATATGTACACCGTATGTTGCTAAATTTCTAACCAAAGAATATGACATGGCTAAAGAATGCACTGTCACTCGAAGCACAAATGGTGTGTATGAATCAAAGCTCAGTGGATGTGGTCACAAAGTTAATTTGGAGAAACAGACATGTACCTGCAAGAAGTGGGAGATTACTGGGATTCCATGTGAGCATGCATATGGAGAGATTTTGGCAAAGAAACTTGTAGTTGAGGACTATGTGTGTAAGTGGTTCAAGACAGCCATGTGGAAGAGGAACTACACAGAGGGGCTTGCTCCCACCAGAGGTAAATCATTCTGGCCAAAGACTCAGGAACCTGATATTGTAGCTCCTCCTGAGCCTGCCCAACCAGGAAGAAACAAGATCACTAAGGCTAACAAAACAAGGAAAAGAGGTGCCAATGAATCTCCAACCAAAAAGCAGCCAAAAGCAAAGAAAAGGATCATGCATTGTGGCGTTTGTGGTAGTGAGAAGCACAACTGCAGATTCCATAAGAAGACAGATAAGAACAAAGAGGTTTGTTCTTCTTTATGTTTCTCTAAATTTTGTGGTGTTGTCTATTTTTACTATCTTTCTAGCTTGCTTATTCTCTGAATGTGTATTTTATAGGCTCCTCAAGGCAGTGGAAATGGTGAGTCTTCTGAAGGGATACTCACTCAAGCTTCTCAAGGGATCACTAAAGCTTCATAGTCTCTCTCTTTTAGTAGTCATTAGCTTGTACCAAGCCTGTGATCATGTTATGAATCATGTCAGAGCATGATGTAAACTGCCAATCTTTTGTACTTTGTTTTAAGTAAACCTATGTGTTTGTTTCTTCTCTTTTGGTAACCGTATGGTTAAACATGTATTCACATTGTGTATGTTGTTAAACTGCCAATCTTTTGTGCTTTGTTTTATGAGTTTGTTTCTTCTCTTTTGTTTCATGTTCTTTGTTCATGTTCTTAAATCCAATAATTAAAATCAACAAACTGAAATGCCATATGTTTACTCAAGAACAAACATACACGACAAAGCTGACACAAAGAACACAAAGATACAAAGAACACACACAGACAAGAAATGTTCCACAGGAACACACATACAAAGCATCCAATGAGTACACGGACAAGAAATGTTCCACAAATACAATATTCAACCCAATAGCTTACTCAATCCGATCATGACCATGCATCCAATGAGTACAAGAATCATCATTTTCTTCGTATTCCATGATGACTCTAGCAAGACATCTTCAACCCTCTCAAATATCTCTTTCTCAATCTTCACAAGCACCTTCTCAAACACCATTTGTTCAAACTCCTCTCTCTCTTTTGAAATCTCTTTAAGCTCCTTCTCAAGTCTCACATTTTTCACTTGCAGGAACTCAATCTCATCTAACAAAGCCGCATCTACCCACTTGAATACGTGGTTATCATTGATAAGCTACAAAATCATTCAACAATTCAAAAATCAGTGAAGATAACTTTGATTCTTAATTTAAAGCCATGAAAGTGTTTGACAAACCTTATGAGATAAGGCATAAGAACATCGATAGTATCTTCTGTAAGGATTCTGGTCAGATTTAGAGATTAAGGCTTCAATCGAGCTTCCACATGAACATCTCTTAGGAACTCCAACTACTCTTCCTCTCGAACGACCACAAGACATTGAAGACGACGACCCATAATTACTCATTTCTATCACTTCGATTCACGATTTTAAGAAACTGATTTCACGAAATTGAACAATTTCACGATTTAGGGTTCTAAATAGATCAATTTCGCGATTTGGGGTTTATTACCGTTGGAGCATGTCGGGTCGGGTTACGGATATGGGTTTATACGGGTCGGATTCTAATTGGGTTAAAATTTGGTTTATTTGGTTTGGTGTTGTATAACCGATCTGGTATACGAAAAACCAACACGGTATTATATTCGTGTGTATTTGTGTTTGAAACTTTCGATTTGTGGGGATTTAGGTATATAACTTTCGATTGGTGGAGATTTAGACAGAGGTCATAGTTTGGTGGATATATACTTAGATATCATAGTTCTCGTGGGGAAGTATATACTTAGATACCATCGAATTCATTGAATCCGTAAAGAAATTAAATTCGTCGCCATAACTTACCTTGCAGACATTGAAACTCAGTGCCGGCTCAGTGGGGAGGGCATGGGGTGCGACGCCCCTAGGCCCCATCCCGTGTCCTAACAATTAAGAGGCCCAAAAAAAAAAAAAATTTATAAAATAACAAAAAATTTTAAATTAAAATTGAAAATGCCTAAATTTTTTTTATAATGTATATAATTTTTTTTTCATAACACAATTTTATAAAAGAAATTAGTAAAAAATATCATCGAAAATATATTTTAGAGGCCCAAAATTTTTTTTTTGCCCTAGGGCACATAAAAATATTGAGCCGGCATTGTTGAAACTCTTCTTCTCCGGCCATCTTAGAAACCAAATCGGAAACCTATGACAATCGGAAAAAATGGAAAATAATAACTGAGTTCATAAACAATAAAGTTGTTTTTGAAAGAAAAACCAAACCGTACAAAAATCAACTTCCTCTTATTCTTCTGGGACCCACTTGCGGAACCGTCACGTACATGCGCGAATCGACGCGACTGCTTGTTGATGAGGCGCATCAGGGGCAAAACCGTCATTCCGACACAGAAAGTGTTAAGCCCAACAAGACAAATCCATAAGTGCTATAAACCCATACAGTTTTTGCAAAAAGTGTTAAACATGCCAATTATTTCGGGTCAGATTGGTAGAATCTTTATAATCTTACAACCACTTTTTAATTTGTACCGCTTTAGATTGTACCAATCACGAAAACTTTACCAACACTATTACACTAATCTTTATTCATAAAGATTTATCTCAAATCTTTATCTATACAGCTTTGCACTATGCTATAAAGCTTACCGCTCCAGCTTTTAAAAAAGCTAGGTTACCAATCGGACCCTTCATTTTTTTTCTCTATGATTTTTCTTCGTACTATTATTACATATATTATTACATATAAGAATTTGTGGCCTCACAGAAATGGCATTAATTTTGTTTGTGGATTTGAGAAAACTTTGTCAAAAAGATATATAATTTGGATCGGAATATCACATCAGTTTGAAATTTCCCACAAATATTAAAAACTACATAAATCAACTTAGCATAACGACATACACATTGACAATTATTGTTGTCGTTGACTTGACTGATAGAGACATTTCAGAGTTTCGACAAATTCTCAGTCATTTATAATTTTTTAGCCTTGACAATTATTGTTGTGATCCTCTGGTTTTTTCCCACTCCTCTGTTTCGTGTTGGTATATAGAATCAGCTTTTTTTTCTTGTCTTTTCACCATCGAAAATTTAGGGGCATAAATATATGACTACTAAAAGATTCAGCTTTCTCATTTTTTTTTTTTTTTGTTTTTTTTTTTTGGATGAATGTTAAATTATATTCAAACCCGAAAAAATAACGTTTTCTACATTTACATGCGATCGATTATGTAAAGGACCACTCTAGGTAAACCAAATAATAAAAGTTTTCTCGAATGTATTATCCCCTCCTTCTTCAGCTACTGCCTTCAAGCCTCCATTCTTGAAGCAAACCAATACTGCATACCCTTTTCGTACCGAGCGTCCCCCAGCAATCTTATTGCGCTGAATCGGTTTCGAATTCCTTTGTCTATGACCTTAATCAACCTCGAAGCTGGTGTGGGCTGTGATCCATGCTTCCGATCGTTTCTCTCTCGCCACACCGTGTAGATTGTCATTTGGAATAACATTCGGAGTACGTACCCTTGCAACCTATTGTGTGGTGATTGAGAGATAAGATTCACTATCACGTTCCAATCCGATGAGAAATCTTGAATCAGAATCCCACGGGCCAGATTGGTCCACACATGTTTTGAAAACGGGCATGAGAAAAACAGATGTTGAACTGATTCTTGCGGATGTGGACATAGGACACAATCTGTGGAGATTTGTGCATTCCAAGTCCGCATTCGATCTGCAGTTGACAGCCTGTTAAGCAAAGCGAGCCAAGTAATGAACCCGAATTTCGGGCAATTGTGAGTAAACCAGATCCCGTTTGACCAAGCTACACGCGGGGAGACTTGCCGGAGCTGGTCCCTAGTTGTTTTGGTGTTGAAACAAGTAGTATATTTGTTCTCTTTCGACTTCCATCGGAAAACGTCTTGCACATCTGCGTTATAGTTCCGACGAATCCCTTCGATCTCGTCTTCAACTTTGTTTAATTCCCGTACCCGATGTCTTCTTATCCTGTGAGCGATTATCGCCTCCTCCACCGTGGCCTCACTCCGTAATCCCAGATCAATAACTCCACGAGCTCCTATCAGAGGTAAGAGACTTCCCATAGATGACCAATTGTCATGCCAGAAAAGAGATGCTTTACCATTTCCGACCTCCACTTTGAGAAAGGTTAGTGCTTTTTGTCGGCACTTGAGAATTTGTTTCCACATCCACGAACCTGCAGTGCTTGATGTATGTGGTACCAGCCATATCGATGAGTCCCTCATGAGATTCGTAGATACCCAACGAACCCATAGAGTATTTTTTGCCGTGATGATTCTCCACAATAGCTTTAGCACACATACCTCGTTTGTGACACGAAGACTTTTTAGACCAAGTCCTCCTTCCTCTTTGGGTTTACAAACATCAGTCCAAGCAACCTTTGCCTTTCTCGTGTTGAGTGCTGGCCCCGACCAAAGAAATGCAGAACAGATCCGCTCTATTTCATCAATGCATCCACTTGGGAGTCGAAATGCGGACATCCAGAAGTTGTTGAGACTTGCAATAACCGAAGACAAGAGTTGTAGTCGGCCAGCATATGACAGACACCGAGCTGTCCATGAATTAATTTTGTTTCTTATCTTGTCAATAAGGGGGGCATAGTCTAACGATCTCATTTTTTTGGTTAACAGTGGTAAGCCGAGGTAACGAACCGGAAGGGAACCAAACTCGAATGCAAAACTCTGTGAAATCAACTCCCTATTCTCGACCGAGACTCCTGCTAGATAGGCAGTGGACTTTTCCAAGCTAATTTTCAATCCCGAGCTTCTTGAAAACTCGTCGAACACCCTAATAATACCTTCCAGGGAACGTAATCTTCCATCCGAGAATACCATAATGTCATCCGCAATACATAGATGTGTCAACCGCATATTCGAACATTTTGGGTGAAAACCATAGTCTCCTTGTGTCGCAGCTCTGTCTAACATCTTAGAAAGGATATTCATACAGATGACAAACAAATACGGGGACAACGAACAGCCTTGTCTCAGACCCCGAGAGCTCCCAAAATATCCTGCCAATTCACCATTCACTCATTTTGAAGCACATGAAGTAATAGAATAGAGCCATAAGACGTTTTAGAGTTTAAGCAAATTCTCAGTTTTGTGCAATTCTTGACAGATATGATGTGATGGATGTAGAACAGAGCATTGGATAAAGATCTCTGTTTTTGGTACTCTGATTATGTTGAGCTTATGTATATGTCTAGTTGTTTAATTCATAGTTTAAGATGATTTTGCAATAATGGAACATTTTAGCTCTTAAAATCTTTGTGGATTCCATTCATATAAGGATACAACAAACACAAGGAAAAGTTCAATACAAATACCAACAACTCAAAACCGAAACAATCCTAACGGTTTTTGCTCTTATTCACACAAATTATCTTGGCGAGCCACTCTGGTTTGTATGAAGCAATGACTTGCGCTATGACCAATCCAAGCAACACTCCAGTCCCATACCCTATTGCCACTCCTTTCCAGCTCAAAACTTGTTCTTCTTCTTCATCTTCTTCCTTAGGTTGATGTGTTGGTGGCGCATCAGTCCCGAAGCAAGTTTCTTCGAGAGGAAGACCACAAAGCCCTGCATTCCCTTCGAAGGAGGATTTAGGTTGTCCGGTAATCTGTGTTCCTTGTGGTATCTCACCCTTGAGCTGGTTGTGAGACACGTTTACCAAAGCCAAAAACGAGAGGGTCTTGAGTCCATTAGGAATAGTCCCTGAGAGTTGGTTGCTTGACATGTCTAGTGACTCGAGGTCCGTAAGATTGGCCAAAGACAGAGGAATATGGCCTGTGAAGGCGTTGTTGGATAAGTTGAGCGCAATCAATTCCTTCAAGAGGCCGATGGATTCAGGAATTTGTCCTTGGATCCTGTTTCCAGAGAAGTCAATGGTGCTATAGGAAGTAAGGACCTTCGATCTCTCCATGGATAGACCTTTGTATCGCAAATCTATAACATCATCGTAAGTAGTGTAAGCATCTTTGATTTCTCTATTTTTGTAATTCATATATATACTCCCATCTTCATTCATCTGGTGTGAAGATGCTTTCCAATTAACAAAGTAACTTGGTGGCAAGCTTCCAGTAAAGTTGTTGTCCGATATTTCAAATATGCGCAGCTTGGGAAATGCGAGAGGGCCTTGATTAGGAGGAGAGATAGAACCATAGAGTTTGTTTGAGCGGAGGATAAGGGCTTGCAAGTTGGGCAAAGCTTTGAGCCATAAAGGAAACATATCTTTGATTCTGTTGTGCTCAACGCTTAGAAGCCGTAGAGAAGAACAATTGAGGAGAGATCTTGGAAGCTTTCCGGTTAATCGATTGTAACCAACATCAAGTGTGGTCAATGAGGAACCGGCACAGAATATGTTTGGGAGAGGTCCTTCCAAATTGTTCTTCCGGAGACTCAGTGTTGTCAAGTTACTGAGACATTGAGGAACTGGACCGGTGAAACCGTTGTAGGATAAATCGAGAAGTTTGAGATAGTTGCAGTTGCATATTGAGAGAGGTATGTTTCCCGTGAAATAATTGTTCCCCACAGAGAAGATATTGATAGAGAGTGGTGGATTAGGAAGTCCTCCTTCAAAATAGTTTGCATCCATATATAACATTTGCAGTGATGAATTTCCTAAAACTTCTGCGGAGCCTTCGAAACCATTGAGAGAATTGTTGAAAAAGTCCAATGCGATCAGACGAGGCAGGCTCCATAACCATGCAGGGACTTTTCCTTCAATCCTATTTTTGGATATGTCTATCACCATCAAGTTCTCAAGAGGTTTTAAGATGTTTGGGAACTCAGTGATATTGCATTCCGACAAGAGGAAGACCTCCAAGCTCAATGGGATCCCAAAATCTGAACTTAAACTGGTCTTGGATACACTATTACCGGATAGACCAAGGAATGTCAAAGATTTGAGAGAGGAGAAGAAGTTTAAGTCAATTGGGTAGCTTATGTTTAGGGAATAAAGGTCGAGATGCGTGAGGGTGGTGAGCTTTGAGATAGGTTTTAAGATTTTCCCGTCCAATTGGTTATGCCCAAGGGACAAGGACACTAGCTTAGTTGAAGAAGAGGAGTTGGGAAACTCAATCGGAAAAGCTGTGAAATGGTTCTCTTTCAAATCAAGATCTGACAAGAAAGGCATGGTGAAGAGAGAAGAAGGAATGGTACCAAAGAAGTGGTTATAAGCTAGGTTTAAAATCGAGAGTTTGGTTAGATTTTTTACAAGTGATAAACTACCACTGAGCTCATTATGGGAAAGGTACAACTCGGTTAGATGACTTAGGTTACTAAATGAGGAAGGAACTTGACCTATGAAGCCATTAAAGGAAAGATCCAAGGCCTCTAACTTGGTTAGATTTCCAAATTCGAAAGGGAGTAAGGAGGAGACGAAGTTGTTGTGAGAGAGACTAAGAAGACGGAGCTGACGTAGCCCAAAGAGGCTACTGTTGGGTTCAAAAGTTGACAAGTGGTTATTGGATAGGTCTAAAAGTGAGAGTTTACTCAAATTCCGTACAAATGGGAAACTACCGGTGAGCTCATTGTGGGAAAGGTCTAAAATAGAAAGTTGGCTTAGGTTATTAAATGAGGAAGGTACTAGACCTATGAAACCATTAGAGGAAAGAGACAAGACCTCTAATTTGTTGAGATTGCCGAGTCCAGCAGGGAGTGAAGAGGAGGTGAAGTCGTTGTAAGAGAGACTGAGGTAACGGAGATGACGTAGACTGAAGAGACTACTGTTGGGATTCAGAGTTCCACTAAGGCAGCCTTTTGGTAGTTGTAGCTTCGTGACTACACCTGTCGTGTTATCGCACCAGACTCCATTGAAGTATTCAGTTTGGTTGCAACCGCGAGAATCAAACTCGTCCTTGAACTGCACAAGGGCTTGAAGATGACTGGCATGGCAAGCAGAAAGGCCAACAACAGGATTTTTTGCAAGAAAGATGCTTGAAGCAGGGACACAACAGAGTAAGTGTAGCAAGAGAAAACGCAAAGGTAGATGCGAACCCAACATTAGGGTCGTCATGAAAACTTTTAAGGAGAAAAATATTCTTGAAGCAAAGAGAAGGAGAAGATTGGTGAAGATGTGATTTGACAATGAAGCTACTGGCACTTATCTTATAGATAGAGAATGTTTACGTATAATTAAAGTCATTAAGTCTTGCCCTCTTGGAAGTAGTTTATCTAAAAAGTATTGGAGTTACTGAAAAGTCTTTTAATTGCCACTCAGATCATGAAGTGAAATCCACGTTAGTTACTTTTTCTAACGTATAACTTGGGTTGGAATATCACATCAGTTTGATATTTCCCACATACATTAAAAACCACAGAAGTCAACTTTGGCATAACCGATAAACACATTGGATACAAAGTTTGCTGGAGAAGTGGCAAAGTCATCACGTTACGGTTTAGCTAACAAAACATTATTAAACCGGAGGATATGTAAGGTGTTTGCCCAAACCAACACTGCTAATTCTGGGGGAAGCCAAGAAACTCAACCAGAGAACAAAATGTGATTGCAATTATTCGTTATCCTGCTGGAAATTACAAAACCTTTGAGCAAAGATTGGTTGTCTCAACAAGAAGCTTTGAGTAAAGGAAACTGATTCGGTAGGCTCTTAAGATCTTAGACGCAGTCTTCTTCAAGGAAGATAGAAGAAATCAAAGCAAAGTAAAGAACTAACACAGATGGGGCTTATTTAGCGGCTTCAAGTGCAGAAGCTCCAGAGATAATCTCGATAAGCTCCGTTGTGATAGAAGCTTGACGAGTCCTGTTGTAAGTAAGGGTGAGACGGTCAAGCATTTCGCCTAGGCGGGGCCCAACTAGCGCCGTGTCCAACTGGAACTGGCATGGTCCTGGAGGCCCGAAGCAGCCATGTTAAATCCCCGTGGCCAGGAATCGAACCCTGGTGGCGGTACCCACAACCGTGGATCCATTACCACCAGGCTACGATCACCTGGTTGATTCTTCTTCATCATTTCTCCTCTCTTTGTCCTCTCAATCTCAGCATCTTTCCCCTCCTCCTTCTCCTCTTACTTCCTCCTCCTTATACATGAAAATTCATAGACCACTTCGACATAAATGGACCGGACGAGTACGATATAGATGACGAAGAAGTGAAGGAAGTAGACAACAAGAAAAACGACGATGTCGAGTACGATTCCTTGGCCGCTGCGATGGTGGCTCCAAGCGGTGGCGGTGTCGACGGGGATGTCGCTCTTGTGCAGAGCACGAGCTTTATGTCAACACATGAATGGAACTCGGAGATGGTGGTTGATTACCGGATAAATGAAGAGACATTCCATAAAATTAGCTTATTGGATTGCGATTCTTTATCAGGAAACGCCTTATCCAAATAATGGTGTTTATGATTTGAGAGAGGTGTGTGAGTTCTCTGATTAAAATTTGAATTTCCATTGTCTCAATTTTGCTCGTTTTTTCGATTGGTCTAGCTTTTGGACTCATTCTTCATCATGTGTATTCATTTTGTAGGTTTTCTTGACAAAATATTATCGAGAAAGAATCATAGCGAAATGAAGATGACAAAGAAGACAGAAGAGATAAGAATCTAGTTGGTTTTTCGAGAAGCAAAGTGACGGGTGATCGACACGAGCTCTCGGTTCTTGGACTTCCCACGGTTCAGAGGTAAGTGACCGATTCGATCTCGCCACTTCAGTTGAAGTCTCCGGTATAAAATCAAGGCCTTTGATTGACAATCAATCTTTTCCTTGTATTGTAGTTTATTCTTGAGAAGCCTATTTAGAAATACCATCCAGTGATTACTAGATTTGGTTAAGGACTAGGCTTAATGTATGATTTGGTGAGTGTAATTGATGGGTTTTGGTGGAATTTTTCTGGCAAATGTATTAACTATTTACAGAGAATGTCCATATTGTATTCATTATGTAGTATTTTTTCATATCTTTTTACAATTTTTTAATATGTCAAGCACTTGAATTATAACACGTTAACTTGAATTGTATGGGAGGCTTAGCGTGGGAGTTTGATTGATAAATAGATTTGATGTAATATAGTTTTGGATTTTGAATTAGATTGGTTTCCACCCCCAACCCCAAAAAAAAAGCGAGGAGGTTAGGCCTATGTGGATGAAGCGAACCTAACACAGAAAAATCAATATGTGTATGTCTCTATTTTAGTTGATGGGTTCATTTTTCATCATGTATATTTATTTTGTAGGTTTTCTTGAAAAAGCATTATCGAGAAAGAAACGTAGCATCTTCTGCCGGAGACGAGAAGAAGCGTAGCGGAAGAAGACATAGTGGATGAGGAAGAAGACAAAGGAGAGAATAATCTAGCCGAATTATGTTACTCGACATTGTTAAGCCATTGTCTATATGTTGAAACTAATTGCATTTGTTTATGTCGAAATTACAGATGAAGAAGATGGAAGTCAAACTGGTATCAAGCCGAAGTCTTTAAGGCTTGATAGGGAGAAGAGAAAATAAAAGTTCGTGGTCACGCCATATAGTGTTAGTGATATGCAAAGATATGGGCGTCAATCTCTCCTACGTTTCTCATTTCATGATTGATATGGAGATTGCACTGATTGAGGATCTCCATCAACTCTAATATCTTTGACCATAATAACTCTCTGTAATTAGCTTTCCTTACTTAACTCTAATCCCTGGTATAAATAAGCTGTGTGTATCATCTTTAGAAATATATCAATACATATCTTTGCATATCAGTAACATATAGAGCCGGTTTGGGAATAACAGAGAACAACAAGAAACCGGTTGGAGATGACCCCAAACAGGCTGGAAATAAGAGGAAGAATGCGGGATAAGCTACTACTACGAAGAAGAAGAAATCGAAGAAGTGAGAGTGTGTTAGGTAGTAAAAGTGTTGATGTAGTAAAAGTTTTAATGTTTTTGTGGTCTCTGGGTACTTGTCTCCTAGGCTAATTTCAGGAAATGTTGAACTTGGTATTTATGTTAAATCGGTTTAGTACTACTGGTTTTTATAGATACAACTGGTTTTAGTACTAGTAGTCTATATAGATACTACTGGTTTTAGTACTACTAGCCTTTTTAAATTGGCTTTGTTAAATAAAACATATTAAAATTTAACACGTGTTTTAATAAATAAGAATTAAAAAACAAACATATATTTACATGTGCGCCGTCATAAGAATTAAAAATATTAAAATTTTACACTTAGTCATACTTAGTATTCTAGTATGACTCATGTACACATAGTTATATTTTTACCGTTTTCACGTTTAATCAGTAGTAATTGAGTTAAATGTACTTTTTCTAGTAGTATTCATCAAGTTGATACACTGAAATATATTTACAATAGTTTTGTATATTAAAATGTTGGAGAACATAATATTTGTTTGTTTGAGATAACAATGAGTGATTCTAGTCATACATGAACATATGTTTAAGGTGTAGTCTTTGTCAAAATTTATGTTTTACTTTAATTTTTGATTTTTTAAAGATAAGTACTAAAGAATCTATTAGACACACATTAGGCAGTGAATAAATAGTACATAAATGATCACAAATCAAACGTATACATAATGAACACACGAAATAAGTCTCACAGTTATACTTAGTCGGATGTAGTAGTATAAGGCAGAGAGAAATAAAAAATAAGAAGAATTTGGAAATTCAAAAGCACACAGTCATACATAGTAGTAGTATGTAGTATTATCTGGCATAGATAATTACCTAGTTGGGCACTGGATTCACCACCTAAGTACTCATACATAATTATCCTTCCTATTTCTCTTCTTTTTCCTCTTCCTCGATGTTTTCCAGGTGACATGTACCGTGTTTGTTGAGGCGGTCCTTTTGTAACTTCATGGGCCGAAGGGTAGCCAAAACAAATGTTTTGAAGCTCATCGTTAGGTATCATCCAAGTTTCCACATGTGGTACATGTATATTGTCGACTTATCGACTTTCTCGGACCTTTCTTGTTACTTGCATATTTCTTTGAGTTTGATTTTCAACTTCCATGACCTCCACGTGTAAAAGATTTCTACAACCATATACAGTAGAACCTCTATAAATTAATACTCTATAAATTAATAATCACCATAAATTAATAAATTTTCTCGGTCCCGAGTAGGGCCAATGTAAAAATTAGCAAAATTCGATAAAATGATAAGATAATATTTTTTTTTAAACTCCTATGTAAAATATGGTCCCAATAATAATATAAATTAATAATTATAAATCTTATACGCATATAACCATATTGTTATATATTTTCTTTTTAAAGTTGGAATCTTGTTGGAACTAATCTCTAACTTTTCTTATTGCATCAAAATGTATGGTATTATAAACTTAATCTTCATCATGTTGAAGAATTTTATACGTGATAATTATTTTCTTATAATTAAATACTTCTAAAACTATGATTATCTCGTTTACAACTTCATCGTGAATAACAAAGTATCAACAATTTTGTTCTTGCTTATAAATAGTCAAATAGATTATTAGCTTTCATCTTATAATGATGGTGGAGACTAGTAATATGATATATATGGAGTAAGATGAATATGTAAAAAATTTATAAAAAAATTGTCAAAATCATGGATTAGAAAGATCTCTTTAAATTAATAATTATTAATTTATCGATAAATTAATAACTTTCTAAATTAATAAATTTTCATAGTCCCAACATTAGTAATTTATAGAGGTTTTACTGTAACTTGCATTACGTAATTGAAAACATCATCCTCATTCTAGACATTAGATGGTTGCATGATATTCATAATCATCGGGAAAAAACTGAGTTTAAGTTGCGTTGTAGCTTCATCTATCTTTATCTTTTCTTTTTTTTTGTCAACATTGGGCCACAACTGGCCGGCCCATTAGCCTAATTCCTACGTTAAGTAGGCAGACGGATTCGAGCCCGAGTGTGATGGTGCCTGCTCTCAGTGGACTTATCTCCTGCCACTAGACTAAGGTCACTTCACAAAAATTAAACTTCATCTATCTTTATCTTCCTACCAATTTTTTCAACAAATGTTTGATAAGTCACCTCTTCCGGTGCGGTATGTATCGCTAAAGTGTGAATTCGATCTTTTCCAGAACACCATCTTATGTTATCACCTTCCCATTCATTGTCCCCTTCAAGAAATAAGAAAATAACAAATATCAATTACACTTAGTATTATCAGTTATATTAGTCATATCTCTACAATTTCGAGATACTCTCAATTCTTATGAATCTCAATAATTCAGCTTGCAAAATCTATCAAATCACCCTAAATAACTTATAAACAAGTCCAATATCCAAATAACTATACATAAATACCAATTTTTAAAAACTATAAAATTTCTAAAACCTATTGTAACCCGAAACATGAAATCTACAAAAAACATAAACAAAGAGAGGAAGAAGGAACTGATTAAAGAGAGATCCAACTTTGTGTAAGAAAAAGAATAACAACTTTTTATTCTTTTGATCTGTTTTAACCTTTCCAACGAGATGGAGAGAAAGAAGGACGATGAGAAACCGAACAAGATGTGAGATGAGGAGCCAAACAAAGAGAGTGATAGGGACCAAACAAAGAGAGATTCCAACCATGATGAACCGAACAAAGAGAGAGATGAAACCAAAGAGATTAAGTTTTGCTCTGTTTTGTGTTTTTTTTTTCACCGGCGTCGGACCCAGAAAGAGGAAGAAGAGTAGATTTTAAGTTTTTGACACGTGGCGTAAATCTATTGGTTCGGATTATTTATGGTTGTTGTGAATTAATTAATGATTTTTGGTTTATTTAATAGGGTTTTCTGCAAAAAAAACCCTCGACAAAGATTATCCTTCAACTTAAAAAAATGGAAGTCAATATATTCAAGTCAATAGTCACCCGCAATATAGCCCTCACCCATGTATAGGTTTTTGAATCTGTTTAGGACCGTGTATTTGTCTTTAAAACTACGTTGTTTTATTCATTTAAAACAGAACAAAAAATGCATTTGTCAAGATTCGAACTCATGAATAGTAAGACTTACGAGCAACACACAACCACTTTGCTATTAACAATTCTGTTAAGTTCACAAACACATATGTATATAGCCAACAACCAATATCTCTTCTCTCTCCTCCGTAACGATGAAATCTGTTTCTTCTCTGTTTGTCCTCAAGTTCCAAGAAAGGTATTTCTAGCCCCTTGTTTAATGGCGATACATAGAGTAACGATATGAGCTTTTGAAATCGGCATCGATCTTCAGTCCCCGATTACTTGAATCTTACACAAATTTGTAAATCGTCATAGCTCTCTTCCCTTTCTCTCTTTATCTAATCTAAGAGTTCATGGGGTCGAACCTTGATATCTGCATTATTTTGTTCACTTTTAAAAGATCAAAACGACGTAGTTTTGAAGACAAATACACGGTCCTATACAGATTCAAAAACCTATACATGGTTGAGGGCTATATTGCGGGTGACTATTGAGTTGAATAGATTGACTTGCATTTTTTTTAAGTTGAAGGATAATTTTGCAAAAAAAAATTTTGTCAGGGTTTTTTTGCAGAAAACCCTATTTAATAGTATAATAAAGAAGGGATAAAGAGGAGAAAAAAAAGAGAAAAAAGAGGAAGGGTTTTAAAGATTTAGTTAGGGTATTATGATTTTTGTTTAAAGATTTAGATAGGGTATTATGAAAAAGGAGGAAAGGTTTTGGATCCTCTGATTTTTAGCCTTCCTCTGTTCAAGTCAAGCCTAACATATCTTAGTCTTTTGATGTAGAACAGAGCATTGGAGAAAGAGATAAGAAAAACATAAGGAACTGCTTCATTACACATCACCATCAACTAATTGAACAGAGCATTCGATATACTCATAAAGGTTTATTTGTATACGGAAATATGTGATGAATCTCTGTTTTTGGGCATTCTGATTCTGTTCAGCTTATGTATATGTCTTTTGTTGTTTGGTTCATAGTTTAACATGATTTTGCAATAATGCAACATTTTAGCTCTAATAATGCAACATTTTAACAAAAAGAAGCAATAGTAATTCAAAATTTGGAAGAAAGATAAAGAGTGTTATCAACAAATTGGAGAAAAAGAGATCAAATTCTAACTCACCGGTAAGAGTTTGGGTACATGCGTACAGCCGAACACAAGAGCTAACGAAGAACTTTGTTCTGAGATTTGATAAAGAAAACTACTTATCAATATCACATGTAAATTAATAGTAAAAGTGAAAATAACATATCCAAAAAGGTTGGCCGAACCGACATATCATGGAATTCTAATCACTTTCAAATATGGATTTAGGCCATTTTCATAGTTCTTTTAATTTTACTTACTACAATAAGAAGGGAAAAATAATTTCTCTTAGGCATCATAATACATTTTATAATTAGAGTATTTTTTAAACGTCTGAATTATTATAGATATTACAATCATCATTAGACTAATTTGATCTATTTGACCTAGTTCTATTATGATGATATTCATCTATTTCTTGTCTATGCGATTAAGGTGAATAGCTTCCACATTCACCTCCATGATGCAGCTCTCCATGTACTACATCTTCTCTGATGCAATTCTCTATGTGTGACATCCCCATGATGGACAAACTCTCCTCGACAAACGGTTATGCATGTACGATATCTTCAATGATGGACAGACTCTCCCCGACGATCGGCTTAGCATGTACGACATCTCCAATGATGGACATGGTCTCTCTGCACTTTAGAACCTCCGAGAAACGTTTCCTCCATTAATCTGCAATAAACTGTATTATCTGGGATTAGAGTATTTAGATTCCCTTTATATTATATATACTTTCTCAATTACTTTGTTTTTTTCTTTCTATAATTTGCTTTATGATTTGCTGCCTTATTTCTTAATTGCTAGAAGAAGAAAACCACAAGCAACATTCTAAATATTACTAATCCGTATTAATAAATATCGACTAAAGTTTAATACTCGATTTAATTCGTAAGAAGGTTGTTAGCACGGGCTCTTTTCTAATCTTGCTTTCTGTTATCAGATAAATGTTAACTTACCATTTTACCCCTCGCGTTTTGTGGATATAAATCACACGACGTCGTTCTAGACTTCAACAAAAAACGACGCTGTTTCAACAAGAAAACTCTCATTTCGTCTTCTCGGAAAAGATTCTGAGAAAGAGAGAGTACAAATCCCGCCCAAAAATTGGGGAAAGAAGAACCACCGCATTCTCCGACGACGATGGCTGATCCGCAGACAGAAATTAGCGACAAAAACGGAGTTTCTCGAGAAGAATCACTCTTCTACCTCGAAGGATTCAACTGGGATCTGAATTCCGCCATGGAAGCTTGCCGCACCAAAACCTTACCACCTCTCAAAGTTGACGAATCCTCGCCGGAGGTTGTTATAAACGTGAAATTCGCGCCGGATTCTCCGTCTACGCCGCCGAGGACGGCCGATTCAGTCCGGATTTCGACTCCGACGGACGAACAACAACCACCGCCTCAAGTGAGAAGCGAACGTATCAGAAAATTCGTCGAAACAATCGATGGAACGACTGAAGACGAAGCAGTCGCTTACCTAACTCGAAAAAATGGAATGTGGCCGATGCCGTCGGAGAATTCTTTGACGAGCGCAATTCATGGAATTCGACGGAGATGATTGATGACGACTTTTTCAGTAGTTTAGCTTCGCAATCTCAGCACTACCCAACGCGAAAAAGAATCCAAATCGGTGGCTCTTCTTCTTCTTCTAGGTAAATGTATTCTTTTGGGGATTTTCTTGATTTAGGGTTTTTGGGTTTAGCTGAATCTTTTTTTTCGCTATTTGCTTTACTTGAACAGTTTGATGGAGATTGACAAGACAGAGTCGCTCATAGAAGCTGCTGAGACTATAGCTCTAATCGCATCACAAGCAAATGTAGGAACCAAACAACAGATGACAACAGAAACTACTTCTTGAGGTCTTTGGAGGATGAAGATGCGATATTCAATGATTTGAATACAACTGTACAGAGGATTTACTCTCGTGGTGCAACAAAGCTCATCCAGGTCCCCCTCTCCGATTAGTAGGTTTGGTTTGGTACAGTTTCCATTGATTGATGAAACATAGAGAGATAGTGAGAGACGTATATGACTTTAGAAAGTATATTCTAGCCTTGTATAAGAAAGGAAAAAATAGAACATAGCAACTTCTCACTAAAAGTATATTCTAGCTTTTAGAGAGTTTTTATAGCTTTGATTCTGTCTGTATAGTTACTACTGCCATTAACGGAAACTTAGAGAGAAGTGGAACAACTGTTGTTTCTTCTATCAAATTTGCTCTTGTCTCCTCTGTTTTTGTTTTCATTGTACTTTATTGAAAAAAGAAGAGATATATAGGATTATGAACATGACTAGAGAGAATACACCATTCTTACTTTATTGAAAAAGAAATAAAACAAGCATCATAATTCATATAAAGATACAAGGAAGAGTTGAATACAAGACCAACAACTACTTGACAAACATTGAAACATCAAATTCAAACTCAAAAACAACCCTAACGATTTTTGCGCTTATTCACACAAATTATCTTGGCGAGCCACTCTGGTTTGTAAGAAGCAATGACTTGTGCTATGGTCAATCCAAGCAGCACTCCAAGCCCATACCCTATTGCCACTCCTTTCCAGTTCAACACTTGTTCTTCTTCTTCATCTTCTTCCTTAGGTTGATGTGTTGGTGGCACATCAGTCCCGAAGCAAATTTCTTCGAGAGGAAGACCACAAAGCCCTACATTCCCTTCGAATGATGATTTAGGTTGTCCGGTAATCTGTGTTCCTTGTGGTATCTCACCCTTGAGCTGGTTGTGAGACACATTTACGTACGCCAAAAATGAGAGGCTCCCTAGTCCATTAGGAATAGTCCCTGAGAGTTGGTTGCTAGATAGGTCCAGTAACTCGAGCTCCGTAAGATTGGCCAAAGACAGAGGAATATGGCCTGTGAAGGCGTTGTTGGATAAGTTGAGCGCAATCAATCCCTTCAAGAGACCAATTGATTCAGGAATCTGTCCTTCGATTCTGTTTCCAGAGAAGTCAATGGTGCTATAGGAAGTAAGGACATTCTTTTGCTCCATAGATAGACCTTTGTATCGCAAATCTACAAGGTCTACAAAAGTAGCGAAAGCAGATTTGATTTCTCTATTTTTGTAATTCATGTATATACTCCCATCTTCATTCCTCTGAAACGAAGACGCTTTCCAATTCATAAAGTACCTTGGTGGCAAGCTTCCAGTAAAGTTGTTATCTGATATTTCAAATATCTGCAGCTCGGGGAATGCGAGAGGACCATGATCAGGTGGAGAGATAGAACCATAGAATTTGTTTGAACGGAGTATAAAGACTTTCAAATTGGGCAAAGCCTTGAGCCAGAAAGGAAATGTGTCTTTGATTCTGTTGTTGTCAACGCCTAGAAACTGTAGAGAGGAACAATTGAGAAGAGACCTTAGAAGCTTTCCGGTTAATCGATTGTATCCCAGGCCGAGTGTTCGTAGAGAGGTACCAGCATAGAACGCGTCAGGAATACTTCCTTCCATGTTGTTCTTCCGGAGTCTTAGTGCCATCAAGTTACTCAAACATTGAGGAATTGGACCAGTGAAATTGTTGTTGTCTAGATTAGGAAGTGGTCCTTCAAAACTGTTTAGATCCAAAAATAATATCTGCACAGATGAGTTTACTAAAACTTCCGCCGAACCTTCGAAGCCATTAAGAGAATTCTCAGACAGATCCACTGAGATCAAGAAAGGAAGATTCCATAACCACGTTGGGACTTTTCCTTTAATTTGATTGCTTGACATGTCTATAAACGTCAAGTTTTGAAGAGGTTTTAAGATGTTTGGGAACTGAGTGATATTGCATCCCGACAAGAACAAGACCTCCATGCTCAGTGGGATGCCTGAATCTGAGCTTAAACTTGCAGGGGATAGACTATTACCGGATAGGGAAATCATAGATTTGAGAGAGGAGAAGACACTTAAGTCAATTGGGTGGTTTATGTTTAGTAAAGAAAGGTCGAGTATCTTGAGTGTGATGAGCTTTGAGATAGGTTTTAGAATTTGGTCTTGGAAATTGTTACCTCTAAGGTACATGGCTTCTAGTCTTGATGGGAAAGAGGAGTTATGAATTTGAATGGGACCAGTGAAATGGTTCTCATCCAAAACAAGAGTTGACAAGTAAGGCATGGTGAACAGAGAAGAAGGAATGGTTCCAGTA
Source organism: Draba incana (assembly GCA_963576765.1). Lineage (NCBI taxonomy): Eukaryota > Viridiplantae > Streptophyta > Magnoliopsida > Brassicales > Brassicaceae > Draba > Draba incana. Next base: position 3,930,005 of record OY755214.1, on the reverse strand, counting down.
AAGTGATTATTAGCTAGGTCTAATAAGGAAAGGTTGGTTAGATTCCGTACAAGTGGGAAATTACCTGTGAGTTGGTTATAGCCGAGGTACAAGTGGGTTAGCCGGTTTAGGCTATTAAATGAGGAAGGAACTTGACCGATGAAGCCGTTATAGGAAAGACCCAAGACCTCTAATTTGTTGAGATTGCCAAATTCAAAAGGGAGTGAAGAGGAGATGAAGTTGTTGTCAGAGAGATCAAGGTAACGAAGATGATGCAGCTCGAAGAGGCTACTGTTGGGTTCAAGAGTTGAGAAGCGATTATTGGAAAGTGAGAGTTTGATTAGATTACGTACAAGTGGGAAACTACCGGTGAGTTCATTATGGGAAAGGCTTAAAAGAGAAAGCTGGCTTAGATTACTAAATGAGGAAGGAGCTTGACCTATGAAACCATTAGAGGAAAGAGATAAAACCTCTAACCTGTTGAGATTGCCGAATGCAGAATGAAGTGAAGAGGATGTGAAATCGTTGTGAGAGAGATTGAGGTTTTGACTGAGGGAGGGTAATAGAATAGGAAACCAAATATTCTTTTATGTAATTTAGGATCTCATTGATTAGCCTCTAACGGCTAGTCCCATAAATCTCTGTGTATATAATCTTTGTTAATAACACTCACCAATCTCATCGATTGGATTAACCTAATCAAACAAAGAGGATTTGAAATCGTTGTGAGAGAGATTGAGGTAACGGATATGATGCAAACGGAAGAGGCTACTGTTGGGCTTAAGAATTCCAGTGAGGCAGCCACTTGGTATTTGTAGCTTAGTGACCGCACCTGTTGTGTTATCGCACTGGACTCCATTGTAGTAGTCAGTTTGGTTGCAACAGCTCGAATCAAACTCGTCCTTGAACTGAGTAAGGGCCTGAAGCTGGTGGGGACGACAAGCAACAAGACCCTTAACTGGATTGTTAAAAATAAAGTTGCCTGAAGCGGAGACACAATAGAGCAAGAGTAGCAAGAGAAAACGCTAAGGTAGTCGTACACCGGACATTTCTTTAAGCAAAGAAAAAGAAGATTGGTATAAAATGTGGTTTTTTTTTTTTTTTTTTGCTGAGAAAGTATAAAATGTGGTTTGCAATGAAGCTTCTGTCACTTATCTTATAGATAGAAATGTTGACGTATAATGTCTTCAAGTCTTGCCCTTTTGGCAGTAGCGTTTACTTAAAAAGTATTTTTAGAGACAAAAAAAGGTCTAATAGTAGAACGAGATCATGAAGTGAAATCCACGTTAGTTAGTTTTTCCAATATTTAATGAGATTGGAATATCATTTTAGTTCGAAATCAACTTTAGCAGAAACGATTGACACATTGGATACGTTTGTGCGATTTAAGAACCCAAAAAAAGAGGAAATAATTGAACAAAATTATATATCAAACTAAATGTGATAGAATCTTGATTTTTTTTAATAATGAAAGACCCCAATATTTAATGAAATCGGGGACCTAGCAAATGCCCAAATATAGGGTTTGAATCAGTTGCCGAATTCGCCATTAATGGAGCAACCGTCTCAAGAGAAGGATAAACTCATTGATTCATTACTTGGGTTTGCTCATGGAGTGACTCGAGAAGAAGCAATCGCTTGCCTTGAACTATGCAATTGGGATGTAAATCAAGCTGCCTCCTATTTCACAATCGCAGTTTCAGGCTTCACTTGGTTACTCGAACGAAGGCGCAAGCGGGAGCTCTTCTAGGTGATTTTTTCTCCCTTTGTTACTTGCGATTTTGTCTCCAACAAGTAAAAATGTTTGGTTTCTAGAGTATGAATATCTCACCTGTTACCTTTCAGGATTGCTAAACTTCCATATCTGAATGTTTTACTTGTACAGTTCGACCAACACAGGAATGCCATTCGACGACTCTGGTCTAGTAGATATCCCTGTAGCTGTTTCTGGAATTGCGACGTCTCAAGTGGTTGTATGTCTTTCTCTCTGCACTATTTACTATGGTCTTGCTTGTTTCCTCCAAGTGTGTTTAAAACATAACCTAGCACTGTGGTAGTTAAGCAGAAGGGGAACTCAATGTTGATACACTTTCCCTTTATGTGCATGGAGTTTCTCTTCATAATATGTCAGGAAAACCGGAATTCTGAGGCTTTTGACGAAGATCCAAGCACCGAGACAGGTCCTGAACCTTTGGCCACCCAAGACCCGAACATTGTGGAACCTCGAGCTGAGTCGTTTACTACTGAGATAACATTTAAAGTCTTCTTGGCCGATGATAGGTATGGGGGAGAGGTAGACATGACTTTTAGATCAGACCAAACCGTCAAAGACATCCGCAACAGGATTCAAGAGTTTAGACCAGATGACAACAGAAACTACTCTTGAGGTCTTTGGAGGATGAAGATGCGATATTCAATGATTTGAGTACAACTGTACAGAGGATTTACTCTCGTGGTGCAACAAAGCTCATCCAGGTCCTCTCCGATTAATAGGTTTGGTTTTGCACAGTTTCCATTGATTGATGAAACATAGAGAGATAGTGAGAGACGTATATGCTTTAGAAAGTATATTCTAGCCTTGTATAAGAAAGGAAAAAATAGAACATACCAACTAATAATTATTAATTTAAAGAGATCTTTCTAATCAATGATTTTTTGATAATTTTTTATATTTAAAATAAAAATTTTACGTAAAAGTTCATAAAAACCTCATAGAATAGAACAGCACTAACGGTTTTTGCGCTTATACGAACCAATTATCTTGGCAAGCCACTCTGGTTTGTATGAAGCAATGACTTGTGCTATGACCAATCCAAGCAAAACTCCGGTCCCATACCCTAATGCGACTCCTTTCCAGCTCAACACTTGTTTTTCCTCTTCTTCTTCATCTTCTTCCTCATGAAGGTGTGTTGGTGGCGCATTAGTCCCAAAGCAGCTTTCCTCAAGAGGAAGACCACAAAGCCCTTCATTCCCTTCAAAGGAGGATTTATGTTGTCCAGTAATTTGTGTGCCTTGCGGTATTTCACCCTTGAGTTGGTTGTGAGACACATTTACGTATGCCAAAAACGAGAGAGTCTTGAGTCCATTAGGAATACTCCCTGACAGTTGGTTGCTAGATAGGTCCAGTGACTCGAGCTCCGTAAGATTGGCCAAAGACAAAGGAATATGGCCTGTGAAGGCGTTGTTGGATAAGTTGAGCGCAATCAATCCCTTCAGGAGACCAACTGATTCAGGAATCTGTCCTTCGATTCTGTTTCCAGAGAAGTCAATGGTGCTATAGGATGTGAGGATCCTCTCTTGCTCCATGGATAGACCTTTGTATCGCAAATCTATACGGTCTACAAAAAGAGAGTAAGCATATTTGATTTCTCTATCTTTGTAAGTCATATATATACTCCCATCTTCATTCCTCTGAAACGAAGACGCTTTCCAATTCATAAAGTAACTTGGTGGCAAGCTTCCAGTAAAGTTGTTATCTGATATTTCAAATATCTGCAGCTCGGGGAATGCGAGAGGACCTTGATCAGGTGGAGAGATAGATCCATATAGTTTGTTTGAACGAAGTATAAAGACTTTCAAAATGGGCAAAGCCTTGAGCCAGAAAGGAAATGTGTCTTTGATTCTGTTGTTGTCAACGCCTAGAAACTGTAGAGAGGAACAATTTAGAAGAGACCTTGGAAGCTTTCCGGTTAGTCGATTGTATCCCATGTCGAGTGTTCGTAGAGAGGTACCAACATAGAATGCGTCAGGAATACTTCCTTCCATGTTGTTCTTCCGGAGACTTAGTACTATCAAGTTACTCAAGTATTGAGGAATTGGACCGGTGAAATTGTTGTAGGCTAGATCTAGAACCACGAGAGAGTTGCGGCTGCATATGGAGAGAGGTATGTTTCCCAAGAAATTATTGTACCTCACAGAGAAGGTGACAATAGAGAGTGGTAGATTAGGAAGTGCTCCTTCAAAACTGTTTATAGCCAACCATAACATCTGCACAGGTGAATTTACTAAAACTTCCGCCGAACCTTCGAAACCGTTAAGAGAATTGTTAGACAGATCCACTGCGGCCAAGAAAGGAAGATTCCATAACCATGCAGGGGCTTTTCCTTTAATTTGATTGCTTGACATGTCTATAACCGTCAAGTTTTGAAGAGGTTTTAAGATGTTTGGGAACACAGTGATGTTGCATCCCAACAAGAACAAGACCTCCATGCTCAATGGGATGCCTGAATCTGAGCTTAAACTTTTCCGGGATACATCATTACCGGATAGAGCAAGGTACGTCAAAGATTTGAGAGAGGATAAGAAGCTTAAGCCAATTGGGTAGCTTATGTTTAGGGAAGAAAGGCTGAGACGCCTGAGGGTGATGAGCTTTGAGATATGTCACTACAAAGAAAACAGCCGCAAAACCGACGGAATTTCCGACGGAAGTGATTCTGTCGGAAAGTTGCCGACAGTAAACCGACCGATTGCCGACGGAACTGAAATTTTTCAATTCCGTCGGCAATCTGTCGGAATTATTTCCGACTGATAAGAAGACCGTCGGAAATCGGTCGGATTATTGGACCGTGTAACTAGCCGGTGCCGACGCTGGAGGAGATTCCGGTTGATTGTCGGAAATCCGTCGGAAAATATTACCGTTAATATTTTTCGACAGATTTCCGACAGACACTAAAACTGGCTGTCGGAAATCTGTCAGAAATAATAGCCGTTATGTAGCCGTTATTATATCCGTTGGCTTTCCGACGCTTTCCGACAGATTTCCGACGGTCAGCGTATTTATATATATGATTCCACACATCTTCATTCACTCACAACAACAACAACTTCCAACCAAACATTTGTTAGAAAAAAATCGTTAAGAGAGGAAGATGTCTTCTTCTAGATATTATAGATCGTGGATGGATGAAGAGATGTATGATCCGGAGTCGAAGGCATTAAATGAAAGTTATGCACGAGGTATATGCGAGATCGTGGAGGTTGTCGGGAATCGACCGCACCTGCAAAAAGGTGGTAAGATAAAAATGTCCATGTTTAAATTGTTGCAATTCGCGTAATGTTAAGGTAGAACAAGTTTGGCATCACTTGTATACCCATGGTTTTATGCCGGGATACAAAATTTGGTTTTTTCATGGAGAAACTAATTATGATGGTGGTAGTAGTAGCAGTGCACCATATGTTGCGGATAGCTTAGGCGAACATAGAACGGATAGCTTAGGTGAACATAGAACGGATAGCTTAGGCGAACATAGAACGGAAGTAGATTTTGGTGTACGTACCGCTGAGATGGTTCATGATGCGTTTAGAGAGAATTTGCCATCGATCGTAATAGGGGAGGATAGAGTAGAAGAACCAAATGAAGAAGCTGGAAGATTTTTTGATATGTTAGACGCATGGAAGCAGCCATTATATCATGGGTGTAGAGACGGACATTCACCTTTATCAACTGCTAGTAGACTGATGACCCTTAAGACGGACTTCAATTTGGCGGAAGAGTGTGTTGATGCGATAGCAGATTTTGTGAAAGATATTTTGCCCGAAGATAATCAGGCACCTGCATCATACTACGAGATACAAAAACTTGTAGCTGGTCTTGGTATGCCGTATCAGGTGATAGATGTATGCATCGACAACTGTATGCTATATTGGAGAGAAGACGAAGACCGGAGAAGATGTAAATTTTGTCGTAAACCACGGTATCAGGATACTGGTGGCAGAGTTCCAATTCCATATAAACGTATGTGGTACTTACCATTGACAGCGAGGTTAAAGAGGTTATATCAATCTGCGCGAACGGCAGAAGAAATGAGATGGCATGCAGAGCATCGTCAAGATGGAGAGATTAAACATCCTTCAGATGCAAAAGCGTGGAAACATTTTCAAATGTTGTATCCGGATTTTGCATACGAGTCAAGAAATGTGTACCTCGAGTTAAGTACGGATGGTTTCAACCCATTTGGGAAGCATGGAAGGCAGTATTCTTTGTGGCCTGTAATCGTAACATCGTACAATTTGCCCCCTGGTATGTGCATGCGTCGAGATTTTTTATTCCTCTTCGTTCTTATTCCCGGCCCTGAGCATCCGAAGAGATCACTTGATGTATTCCTCCAGCCATTGATTTATGAGTTACAAATGCTATGGAGTCACGGTGTCGAAGCGTTTGATGTTTCACGGCAGCAGAATTTTCATATGCGTGCGGTCCTTATGTGGACTATTAGCGATTTTCCAGCATACGGTATGCTATCTGGATGGACTACTCATGGAAGATTATCGTGCCCATTTTGCCAAGACAACACTGACGCTTTCCAACTGAGGAATGGAAGAAAGCCATGTTGGTTTGATTGCCATAGAAGGTTTCTACCGGACGGCCATCCCTATCGTCGGTCTAAAAGATTATTTAAGAAAAATAAACAAGTGTGATGCTCCAATTGATGAGATAGACGGTCGTACTATATTGGAGCAGTTGAGAGATTTTGGTGCTGAGAGGACTCCTGATTGTGGGGGTAATGGGCATGAACCGGTTTGTGGTGTAGGGGAAGCTCATAACTGGCACAAGAAGAGTATATTTTGGGATTTGCCGTATTGGAAGGATCATTTATTAAGGCACAACCTCGATGTGATGCATGTTGAAAAGAACTTCTTTGACAACATCATGAATACGGTGTTAAACGTCCCGGGAAAGACAAAAGACAATGTGAAGTCTAGGATGGATGTTTCAAAGATTTGCAACCGTGATTATCTTGAACGTCTTCCCGATGGTACATATCCTTTTCCTCCGTACCGATTGCAAATAGAAAAGATAAGAGAATTTTTCCGGTGGATTAAAGACGAAGTTAAATTCACTGATGGATATGCAGCTAATCTGGGTAACTGCGTAGACTCGCGATACCTAAATTTTATGGGACTGAAGAGTCATGATTGTCATGTAGTGATGCAGAGGCTTCTTCCATTTGCTTTTACCCATCTCCTTCCTCAAACTGTCCACGAAGCTATTGCAGCAGTTGGTGCTTTCTTTAGGGATTTATGCACGAGGACACTTACAGTTGAGGGGATCCGCAATTTAGATGCCAATATACCAGTGATCCTTTGCAATCTTGAGAAGATCTTTCCGCCGTCTTTTTTTTATGTTATGGAACATCTTCCCCTACACCTCCCCCGCGAAGCCGAACTAGGTAGTCCCGTTCAATTTCGTTGGATGTATCCTTTTGAGCGGTACATGTTCCATCTAAAGAAGAAGGTCAAAAATTTGGCTCGAGTTGAAGGTTCTATTGTCGCATAGAGTATCAATGAAGAAGCATCACAGTTTGCGGAATATTACTTTCTACGGGGAGTTCGTACGAAGAGTAGATGTCCTGCTCATCATGATGATAGAGGTGAGAGAGTCATGTATCACGCGCTGGTCCCTGAGTTGTTTTCGCAAGTTGGCCGAGTGACTGGGAGAGGGAAGAAACGCTTCCTATCACAAGATGAGTGGAGTCACTTACATATGTATATCCTAACGAATTGTGAGGAGATGGCGGAGTACGAAAGGTAAAAACAGAACTTATTTAATTACTTCTTTTTTTTAATACCTAAGTAATATATAGATTTCATATGTTATATATTGTTGTTTGCTTTCAGGATTTACATTGCATCAATACGTCGCTATTATCCGGAAATGACAGAAGACGAACTTGGAGAATCTAAGGAAACCGAGTTTGTAGATTGGCTGCAATATTACGTAAGTTTTTAAAAAACGCTTATATATCTTAAAATTAGTGAATTAATTAATACTTAATTAAATGTTTGTTTATTAATTTGTCTAAATTATTATCTCAGGTTTCTGAAGGAATGAAGAATGGAGAAAGGTTTCCGACGTGGTTACAAGAGATAGTTTCTGGCCCAAGCTTCGAAGCAACTTCATACGTTCAGTATTGCACTAGGGGATTTGCATTTAGGATTCATGAAGAAAGGCCGAGGCCAACTGCAGATTACGGTATTTCAGCTACATGTGGTGATGTAGTCTACTACGGGATTCTCAAAAAAATATTGCAAGTGCGCTATCCAGGAATGTTGGGCATGAGGTGCATTGTTTTCTTGTGTGAGTGGTATGATCCAGAAGGTGTTCAGATGAGCCAATTTGGTGTCACTTCAATTAATTCTTCTAGGAGACTGCAAAAGTATGACCCATTCATCCTAGCATCACAGGCAGACCAGGTTTGATTTTAAAATTTTATAATACGTGCGTTATTGATAAATAATGATATTGTAATTGCCTAAATTAAATATGTTTGTTTCAGGTATGCTACATTTCTTACCCTAGGGTAACACATCGAGGAGATCCTTGGATTACAGTAACTCCAATTAATCCAAGAGGGAGACTATATGGAGTTGCTGAGCAAGATGCTATGCAACCAACTAGAATTACTCCGATGGACCCAGTTGATCATTCTTCTGCGGTGGCCCTTTTTGTTGATTTCATAGAATTTGGTGATAATGTAGTACATTCAGAATCAGAAGAAGAAGTTGGAGAATTTGATGAAGACGAAGACACAATTCCTTCGGAAGGATCAGAATCAGACTCAGATTAGTTACATTATATGTTTGTATCTGTAAACATAAACAAGAATTTCAGATTATTTATATTTTTGTATTTTTTTTTTAATAACTTGATTTTGCGTCGAAAATCTGTCGGAAATATATATATTCCGACAGATGCTTCATATCAGGCTAACCTTAATGGACGACACGTGTTACCCTTAAATCTGTCGGAAATCTGTCGGAAAAATAGATATTTTTCCGACAGATTTGGGGATTTGAGGTCAAATTCCAAAATTTGGAGACGACAAAGTCTCGGCATACAATTCTAACAACTAAAGTAAAACATAAGTGAGTAAATAACCTTGTGGATGATATACAGAACATGATTTGCGATTTTGCCATGTTGCAACCAAAAGTGTTACATACAGTTACATATACAAAACAATAGATGTTTACGAAAAATACTAAATGTTTAGAATTTGAAAGTAACAATGATCATTATCAAGTATTTTATCTTGTAAATCATGATCCAATCATATTATTAACTCGTAACTACGAAAATCGATCGTTAAAAAGCTCAAATCCACAAATCTGTCGAAAATCTGTCGGAAAATCATACATATTTCCGACAGATTTCCGACGGTTTTGTGGATTTCAGGTCAAATTCCAGAATTTCGAGAAGACAAAGTCTCGGCATACAATTCTAACAACTAAAGTAAAAGATAAGTGAGTAAATAACCTTGTGGATGATATAGAGAACATGATTTGCGATTTGGTCATGTTTCAACCAAAAACTAAATGTTTAGAATTTGAAAGTAACAATAATACTATCAAGTATTGTATCTTCTAAATCATGATCCAACCATGCTATTAACTTGTGACTCCAAAAACAGACCGTTAAAATGCTCAAAACCACATAACTGTCGGAAATCTGTTGGAAATATATACATATTTCCGACAGATTTCCGACGGATGTGCAAATTTTACCCGCGAAATGAAAAATAAATACCGCAAAATCAGTCGGTCCAAAACACGCGGCCATTTAATTTATTTCGATTTCCGACAGCTTAAAATCCGTCGGAAAATCTGGTTTATTACCCGACCTCCTTCTCCCCGAAGAACACAACAAACGGGTTGAAATCTCTTCATCCTCTCCGCCTCCAATCCTCTCCGCCGCCGCCGTGACTATTTTGCCGCAAGATCGTCGCCGGATTTCGCCCCCGCCGCCTCAATTTCTCTCCACCGCCGCCGCTTCAATCATCCTCCGCCGCCGCCTCTTCATCTTCTCTTCTCTTCACCGGATTTCACCGCCGGAAATCGCCGCCGCCGCCGCCTCCTCTTCATGGCTGACCTTCCTTCACACTTGTAAGTTTCCTCAAATTATTAATTCCTTTGTGTTTGTGAATTAGGAATTGATTTTTTCATTTAGGAATAGAGATTTTGTGAATGAGGTATTGATTTTGTGAATTAGGATTAGGAATTGTGTTTGTGAATTAGGGATTGATTTTGTGAATTAGTATTAGGAATTGTGTTTGTGAATTAGGGAATTTTTTGGAATTTTTTAGATTTTAGGGTTAGGAAATTGTTTTTTTTTGTGAATTAGGGATTTATAATTTTTAAACAATTTTACGGATTTATTTAGAATTTTAGAATGTTTATACTATAGAATTTTAACCAAATAAATAAAATTTTGAATTTATATTTTTATTTTTATAATTTTTATATAATTATATTTAGGAAAATATATTTTATACAATTTTGAAAATATTTCCAGCATTTTCTACTAATTTTAAAACAATTTTTAGGATTTATTTACAATTTTAGAATTTTAATACTTCGTAATTTTAAGATAATGAATTGCGAATTTTAAATTTTAGAATTTATTTAATATTTTAGAATTTTAAATTATGTAACAATTACTTAAGAATTTTAGAATTTCTTAATAATTTTAGCATTATTTGAAAAAGTTAAGATTTTTCATTAATTTAAAAAAATTTTAAATATAAATGTAGGGATTATAGTGGTTTCGCAGCATCTGGCCGCGGCGGACGTCGTGGTCGTGCGAGTAGATCTCGTTCGAGTACGACGTCTACACCAGCACCGTCGTCAACACCTCTACAGACGCCGGAGACACCACCAGCCACCACAGCACCGTCGCAGCTTAGCGTCGAGGACTTCATGGGTCTTCCTGGACGAGACAGGTTGACTAATCTTCATCCAGACCAATGCGGTACAGACACATGGTAAGTGTGTTGTTACATTTTTGTAAGTTTTTTTTTTACTAATTTAATTTAAATTAGTAAAAAATGTAATTATATTGTTACATTTTTTCGTAGGTTTGATGATTCTCGAAGCGGGATTTCGAAGTCCCTCAACAAGATGGAAAACTCTTTGCTCAGCCATCCGTATCCGACGTACACCGCCATGCCACTGCAGGATCAAGAAATGTGGTTTCGCCAATTTGCGGTAAGTTATCTGTTTTCACAATTTTTACTTTCATTTAAAGTATTATTTTTTTTATTTAATTTTTCTTTTTCCAGCAAGAATTTAGGTGGGAACCACACTTGACCGCTCTGGTCAGGAGGGAATTCGACTTGAAAGCGGGACGGCACTACTCGTGTAAAGTGAACGAGTGGAAGGATAAGTGGCAACACGATCAGGTGCCAAAGGAGATGGTTGAGAAGCCAGACTTGTGGAACGGGTTCATCGCCTATTGGCAACGAGAGGATACCAAGGCGAGCTCTACATATCACTCTACCAACCGGAACAGCATGCGCAACGGCAAGGGTTTAGCCACCCACAACCTTGGAGCTACCAGCAAGGTGACAAAGGCTAGGGATATGGTAAGTTTTTTATGTACGTCTTGATTTTTATTAAATTTTTTTTAGTTTTATACATTTATATTATCAAATAAATATCTAACAACTGCAGGCTAAGGAGTTGGGTCGGGAACCCAACAAGTTGGAACTTCTGCTAGCAGCACACACCAACAAGGATGGTGTCGTCCAGGATCAGCTAGCTCGGGAGATTCAGGAGACCGTCCAAAGAATGGAAGACGAGTACATTCTGTCTCAGCCAACCACGGAAGGAACCCCTCCCCTCACCCAAGCCCCGGACGACATCATCAACCAATTCGTCTTAAAGGTATGTAAAATTTAAAATAGTTTTCAAGTCTTTTTCATTTACAATTTAATTTGTTCCGCAGAGCAAAGGGCGGATTTATGGTCTTCCCGACGATGCAGGATCATCGGGGTCTACTGGTTACTACAGCGACTCATCCGAGCTGAGAGCCCAGATGCAGCAAAAGGACGTCCAAATTGAAGAATTGAAGACGACGGTCCAGCAGATACAAGATGCACAAGCGAAGCTAGAAGCCGAACGGAAGAAGGAAGGGGAGATGATGGAACGGATGATGGCGTACTTGGGGCGCAACCCGAATTTTCCTCCGCCGCCCACCGAGTAGATTTTAATTTTCAACCTCTTTGTAAAACAATCTTACTTTTTATTTTAATTTAAATATTTTTATTTTAATTAAAATAATTTCAAATTTTAAATTAAAAATTTATATTAAATTAATTATTATTCAAATTATTATCATTTTTAATAATTTCTACGAATCTGTCGGAAATCCGTCGGCAATTTATCTGTCGGAAAGCTGTCGGCAATAAAACCGTCGGAAATCTATCGGAAATGTTTCCGCCGGAAAGTTGTCGGAAAGTCGTCGATTTACAAGTTATCGGAATCCGTCGGCACTTTGTCGGAAACAAAACCGACGGTTAACCGACAGACATATTTCTGACGGAATTCCGACGTGTCGCCGGACTCCGGCAGGCTGTCGGAATTCCGTCAAAAATATGTCTGTCGGAAATCCGTCGGCATTTGTGACGGATTTCCGACAGACTTATCATTTCCGACAAGATAGAACTGACGGAAATATCTGTCGGAAATCTGTCGGAATAAAGCTTTTCCGACAGATTGCCGACGGAATTTGCCGTCAGTTTCTCGCTGTTTTCTTGTAGTGGGTTTTAGAATTTTGCCTTCAAAATTGTTATTTCTAAGGGACATATTCTCTAGCCTTGATGAGAAATTGGAGTTAGGAATTTTAATTGGACCACTAAGAAGGTTCTCTTTCAAATCAAGGGTTGTCAAGAAAGGCATGGTGAACAGAGAAGATGGAATGTTGCCAAAGAAGTGATTATGAGCTAGGCATATATAGGAAAGCTTGCTTAGATTCCCTACAAGTGGGAAATTACTGATGAGCTCGTTTCCAGAAAGGTCTACAATGGAAAGCTAGCTTAGGTTACTAAATGAGGAAGGAACTTGACCTATGAAGCCATTTAAGGAAAGAGACAAGACCTCTAATTTGTTGAGATTTCCGAAACTGGAAGGGAGTGGAGAGGAGGTGAAGTTATTTTCAGAGAGATCAAGGTAACGAAGGTGATGCAGCCCGAAGAGGCTACTGTTGGGCTTCATAGTTCCACTGAGGCATGCCTTGAGTCGTAGCATTGTGACCGCACCCGTTTTGTTATCACACCAGACTCCATTGAAGGAGTCACTGTGGTTGCAACCACGGGTATCAAACTCGTTCTTGAACTCCGTAAAGGATTGAATCTTGTGAGGACGACAATCAACAAGACCAACAACATGATTTTCGTAGGGGATCTTATTAACGAAGAAGCTTGAAGGGGAGACACAACAGAGTAAGAGTAGCAAGAGAAAATGCAAACGCAAACGGGATTCTGACATGAAGGTCGTCATGAAAACTTTGTAAGAAGAATGATTGTGGTGTAAGAAAAGTGTGAGGGGAGATTGGTATATATAAAAGGGAATACGTGCGTTTGCACTGGAGCACAAATTGACTTGCACCTCAATAAGTGGCTAAAGCATGATTACTGGTGGTACTTTAAGGGTTTCTTAAGGTTAAAACCAATTAAAAAGAAATAAAAACTGATTAATTAGGCTTGAGACGTCTCTAATAGTAGAGACATCATTAGTGGTGAACCCATTAAGGGTTCTTAATTAGTTTTTTAGTATTAATTTTATTATTAGTTTATTGTTTGAGACTCAATTAGATTTTGTTCCAATGATGAGACTCGAGTGGGGTTATAAAAATTTTTTTTTTTTTAAATGTTTGCAAAATGTAAAAAAGTCAAATTAGTATATATAAAAAAGAGTAATATCAATGTTGCATAAAATTTGAAACTTATATTACAATCCGTAAAAATGTATGTTGAAAGAAAGCATATAAAAACATGATGAATCGGTCGAGATTGGAAATGGCGATGATTGGTGGGAGATATATAATGAAGATAGTGGTTGAATTACTACAGAGCAATATATGCATTATAAAGATAGGTTTGGATTCACAAGTAGATTGAATTACTACAGATCAATATATGCATTATAAAGATAGGTTTGGATTCACAAGTAAATTGAATTACTACAGAGCAATATATGCATCAAAGTTTCAAGCTGATTTATTCTTCCAAACACGATCGAACGACGAATTGAAAAACACGTACAGTTATGAAGCTGTACATTGCTCAAAATCTACTAACAAATAAATGAAGCAAAATCTAGCAACACAGAAACAATGGGTACCTTATGTAAGTAGTCTTCTTCGGAGCTCACTCAAAGGCATGTGCTTTAATAGCTCTTAGACATTTGATCGTGCAGTGAGAGTCCTGTTACAATGGTTCAAAACACACAAGTAAACAACAAGCACTTAACCTTAATTTCATTCGATTGAATTCCAGTATAATTATTTATATACCTTCCATGAAGAACATCAATATCATTTTTGTTGGAGTTTGGCTATCCAACTCAATCACTTAACACCTTTCTTCAATGCATCAATAGTAGGTACCTCGCTGCAGTCACTGCTCAGCTGATTACCGGTCAAATACGAATTATGATCAGTGAATATGAAATAATGCAATATAGGACAATCCATGTCATATAAAATAACTCAAGAATCAATCCAAAAATGAAAACTACCATAGTTGAGCAACAATAACATGTATCAAGTATCAACCCGAAATTGCAAAGAATTGAATACTTGTTTCATGGAATTTTGAGTTAGAGTTACTAAAAAGCGTAAATGTCCACTTGCCTAAAAGTACATAGAATTTGTTCCTCCTACTTTCAGCAACTTATTTGTTCACAGTAGCTTGTCATTTAAAGAGAATAAACAACTTCAAACTCATGAATCAGACTCAGTATTCCACAAACCACACTTTCTCACACCCTTTTCAACCCAAATATGAGTTTTGCTTCAATTTTGAAATCAGAAGATCGGAAACTAACTCATGTTTAGCAAGAGGAATATTTAGAATCAGAAAATCAGAAGATAGTACCCTACAGATACTATATTTCTCTCCTCTACCGTTAGCTCCACATCAAGCTGAGCAACTTTCTTCATCGCCTCGAAAAACAAAAAATTCAATGTATTGAGTAATGACATTATCGATACGAAAGAAGGAAGACCTGAAACATGAATCAAACTAACTAATCCAATGACTAGAACCAAATGCAAATATAATAACAAGTTACATTCTTGTACATCAAGCTTTAAAATATCCAGAACCAAAGCAAAATTTGATTCAAGAAAACTTATCACTGTGAAAAACATAGATCAATGTCATATTATCAATCAACCACCTTTGTATCAACACAATATCAAAAGGGGAATCGCCGACGACAACCAACCCATAGAGGCGAGGAGTTCGCCTTTATCGCCGTCGTCTGAAGAGTGAAGGTAAAGAATCGGGAGAATGAAATTTTTTTTCTCCCATGTTTGTCGTCGACGCACAAAAACAAACCGTCACCACGTGTCCCCGAAGAACCGTCTCAAGCGATGGGGAAATTGAGCTAAAAATATAATTTTCATTTATTTTTAATTTTATTTGGGCTAATGAACCCAGCTCAGTCTCACCGTCCCATGCATGGTCTTAGAGCATGGGCAATGGTGATACGAATGGGGGTATCATTAACCTTATTTTAGTATTAATTTTTATATTAATTTATTATATGAGATTCATTATGAAACTGTTAAAAAATCTATCTCCAATGGTAAGACTGTCGGTATCATTAAAAAAATCAAATATTTACAAAATAGATAATAATCAAAGTAACATATATATATATATATATTTATAATTATAAAATTAAATATTTTACAAAAGGTAATATTACAACCGTAAAACTATAAAATTGAGTCGACAAAAAAAAACGTAAAATACAAGAAAACATATAAAAGCAAATTGAAAAGACAATTAAGTCGGGTCTACTCTTCACTTTAGCCATATTTTTGCCAAATATGCTCAATCAAATCGTCTTTCAATTGTCGATGCGTTGTTTCAGCACGAAGTTGAGCTCGATTGACCATCCTATCGTTCAAAATAGATGGTTGTCTAGAAAATGTTAAGTCCACATGTGAAGTCCCGCTTCCTTCTCCTTGTACGAATTCAGTTAAATTGTACTGAGTATTTTCGTCTTGTTCGTCTTGTACAATCATATGTGCAAAATGATACAAGCTCTCATTATCTTGCCTATTCTTTCCTTATCCCAAAACAGAGCTGGGTTTCGAACAATAGCAAACCGAGCTTGCAAGACTCCAAAAGCACGTTCGACATCTTTTCTGACACCTTCTTAACAACTAGCAAATAATGATGCTTTCGCACCTTGTGGTCGAGAAATTGATTGGATGAATGTAGCCCATTTCGGATATATACCATCTGTGAGATAGTAAGCCATATCGTATTGATGCCCATTGACCCAGTAACTGACTTCTGGAGCTTGACCTTCCAAAATATCATCAAAAACTGGTGACCGGTCAAGAACATTAATATCATTACATGTACCTGGAGCTCCAAAATAAGCGTGCCAAAACCAGAGATCTTGCGAAGCGACGGCCTCTAATACGATAGTGGGTTTTCCATGTCCACGTGAAAACCGACCTTTCCAAGCCGTTGGACAATTTTTCCACTCCCAATGCATACAATCAATGCTTCCAATCATCCCGGGAAATCCGCGAGACTCTCCACTATTGAGTAATCGTTGAAGATCCTCTGGTGTAGGCCTTCTCAGGTACTCATCTTCGAATAAATGTATAATTCCATCCACAAAGTGCTCCAAGGATTGGCTCACAGTTGTTGTACCCATCCGGAGATATTCATCCATCGCATCATTTGGAAGACCATATGCGAGACGGCGAATGGCGGCAATACATTTTTGTAGGGCCGATAGACCGAACCTTCCGGTAGCATCTTGTCTCTGTTGAAAATATGGAAATATGGATAATCTTTGAACAATATACATGAACAGGCGTTTGTTCATTCTAAATCGTCGTCGGAACATATCGTCAGGGTAAACGGGCTGGTCGCAAAAATAATCGCTCCATAATCGAATATTGCCTTGTTCGCGTTCTCTTTCTATGTTGGTTCTTTTCTCCTTCTTTTTTTTGCCATACGACGTCTAGTGTAAGCATCTACACCACTTTGAAAACAATTTTCAAAGCTTTCCTCCATAATTTCATCAAAAGTGTCATCATAATTGACATTAGAAGTGTGAGGATGAGATGCCATTGTAAATTATATTTTTGGAAATGTAAAAAGAAAGGACTATTTTTGGAGCTTGTGAATAAAGGAAACCAACCGAATGTTTAGGTGGTTTTAGAAGAAAATAGTGAACAAATGTTCGGTTATAAAAGATTGAGTTTTCTTCTACAAATGTTTGGTTAAAAAAGATGATAGTGAACAAATGATAAGGTAGGGAACAACCAAGAGTTTGGTTATAAAAGATTGAGAAGATAGTGAACAACCGAGACTTGGTAATGAGAGAAGATTGAGTTGTGGTGAAGAGATGAGAAGAGTTTGAGTTGAGAAGAAGAGATTGAGTTGAGAACAAGAGATTGAGACACACTTTTGGTAATAGAAACACAAGCATAACATATATATAAAGTACCAAACACAATGTTACAATAAAAATTGTTTGGTAAGACCGAATAAAACACATGAGGAAATGTATGGTACAAGCACCAAAACAGTTCAAAGACAGACAATACAACATATTAAAAACAAACAAACAACATACACTAACTTCCAACAGTCTTCCTTGCCGACACACTAGCTTCCAGAAGTGTTCCTGCACATAATTAAGCAAAGAAATGAATCAGAATAGATTAGACAACATATACACATAGTTAAGCATCCAATAAATTAACCATATACACATACCTACAAAGCAGAATACGAATCATCCACAGTCTCACTGCAAGAAGACAAATACTCTTTGATAAGAGTGGTCTTAAGGGTCTCTTCAATGTCAAACAGAGCATCAGATCTTGCAAGGAGGCTGTCAAGCATCTTTTGCTTGGAGAGTCTCTCTTTCATAGCCAAGTCTTTCTCCTTGATGTCCCACAAAGACTGAAGTTCATCAACAGATGCACAGCCTTGACTCTTTCCTTTACCTATCTTTTTGGCTAAAGCCTTGGCTGCTTTAACACCAATAGGCCTTTTGACATTGTCTCCTTAGAAGGCAGAACCATCATTAACTTTAGTTTTCTTCTTCGGTGGCTTGCTTTTTTCAGTGCAGAAGCTGCACCACTTCTGTTCAGTCTTGAGGATTCTCCAAACGTGCTCAAGAGTAAATTTGGCCTTTTGATCCTGGAAGTAAAGCTTGTAGGCCACCAGTAGAACAGAGTCTTCCGTCTCTCCACTGCGAGGAATCCGGCTAGCATACTCGTAGCATCCAGCAAATTTCATGACACTTTCATTCATCTTTTGCCATTTTTGCTTACAAGTATTCGAGTCTCGGATGGTGAGCTTTGACACCGCAGGACAAGCAGCAAAATATGCTGCTACTCTGTCCCAAAAAGCCCCTGCTCTCTGCTCATTGGACACTATAGGATCTTTCGAAGTGTTTATCCAAGCAGATGCAAGGGCCTTTTCTTCTGGAACACTCCATCTAACCCTAGCTTCTCTACTGGGTTGTGGATAAGTTTCAGGAGTTGTGATCTCTTCTTGGCTAAACAAGAGATTGGTAAAGGATTGAGAGGAGGAAAAAGGATCAGTGGAAGCAATTATGTGTTTTAGTTCGGTTTATGGGTTTTGTTTAGTTGAGATAAAGTCATTATAAAGACACATCCTCAATAAAGACCCACCTAATTTTAATTGAATACCGGTTAGTTGTGTAATTTATGTAACTGAGACAACAGAAGTTCTGTTTTATTTAAGTTAAGCAATCATTTTTATTATAGTTGTAGGTAACTTAAGCAATGAGTTTTAGTTCTGTTTTAGTTAGCATAAGCAATCAATTATATATTTTTTTCAGTGTAACCAATCATTTTTAGTTCAGTTTGAGCAATCGGTTTAAGGAATCAGTTTAACCAATCACTTTAAATATATATTCTCTAATTACTTTAAGCAATACTCTAAATATTTATTCTCTAATTATTTTAAGCAATCAGTTTAAGCAATACTATAAATATTTATTCTCTAATTACCTTAAGCAATCAGTTTAAGCAATACTATAAATATTTATTCTCTAATCAGCCGAACTGATATGATCATGAGAAGTATCAAAGACATGAATTACAAGTCAATCCAACCGGATGCACATTTTCGAATCAGAGCCGAAAGGATATATGCTCACTGTTCGAAGTGTATCTACTCAACCACGATGATTTAACACATGAAACCAGTTGGAGAATATTATCAGCTCATTTACGGAACACCTCGAAGAAAAATCAGAGCAAACGGAGTTCAAACGAAGAAGTTATTCAATTTACAAGTCAGGTGATTTCCAGAATAACCGGTTTAGACGTGTGTGCATTCATTGAAGGATTCCGAGCGAACCAGGATGAGTTAAGCTACAAACCGAATTGCTATACAATCTTGATCCATTAGAGAAGCCTATGAAGTTGGATTCAGCCCAAAAACTATCAAGGAATAATCATTTTCGTTCATGGGAAAGATTGCATTTAATTGTGGCTAGTTCTCTCTTTTACATTCAAATTTAAGTTGTATTTTGTTTTTCTAGGTGCTTTGCATGTTGAGCTTTAATTATAGATGTTTTATGATGTATTTTCTCTATTTATAGAGCTCATATTCATGAATAAAAAGATAAGTCTTTCTTGTTATTTTTGGAACCTTTTTGAGAGTGTTTTTCATTTTTTTCAATGGTGTGTAATATCCATTGATTGATTCGGTTGGTGGTGTGTAATATCCATTAGTCAAATGTGAATCACAATCAAAGTGTGGCTCGTCTTGGTGCGTCATATCCAAGGAGTCATTGATCCGTCTTGGTGCGTCATATCCGAGGGATCAACCGGTATATCAAGAGTCTTCCGCAACTCTTGTGCGACCATTCGTTCCACATCCTTTGGTCTTAGAGACATTGCGGTTTCTTTGATGCAAAGCTTATCCCATTACCAACTCTAGAGTGCAACGTCCTTGGGAGGAGTTCATCACGAACCAAACACTTTACCCAATCAGTTCTAACACAAAATTAAACCACCAGTTTTAGACAAGAACCAAGGACACTTATGCAACAGTGTAATGAATGACAGGAATCTATAAAATTGCATTCAATATCTTTACAGTAAAGCATTTGAATTTCTTGATAGTGTTTCACATAAACAGAACAAAGACTCAATCATCATAAATTTAAAATTTAAGACAAGTCACAGAGTTTACATTCAATTTCTTATCTACCTAATCCGTATTCATTATTTTCTTTCTCAACTGCATTTCAAATCTACACATGTACTTAAGAAGGACCCAACTACCATTGTAAACATTGTAAAAAGAAACCAGAACAGAGACATGTATCTAGTTCATTTGCAGAACTATTATTAACACTGTAAATAGAAAACAGTTTCCACTGAACAGAGACAAAGACTCAATCATCATAAATATGAAGATTTAAGACAAGTGATAGTATTAACATTCAAGTTCTTATCTACCTAATCCGGATTCAATTTTTTCTTTCTCAACTACATTTTAACCAGTGCACAAATTAAAGTTTAAAGAAGGTTTGGAGTTTACCTTTTGACCTTTGCAGCTTCACACCATTTGAGAATCTGACCATTGCACATTCAAATTCACAACTCACAGATCACTGAAAAAGCAAAAAGAAAATTGAATCAGTTACAGAACAAACAATATAACATACAAAGAACATAAAAAATTTCAGAAATTCTTTGTATGCAGAACAAATTCATCCAAATACCAAACGTAACATTCATATAAGCTCAATTGCCTGTACTCGATTCATCTAAATCCTTTTCCTTTATCAGATTAATTACAGTTCTACCAATATCAAATTCATATCACCTCAATTGCAAACCGTAATTATCATAAACACCAATTCCATAAATACACAAAACAAACCAACAAGCACAAGAATCAAACAATACACAATTCTCTATTACAACAACGAATCCCAACAAACGAACAATCAAAGAACCAAACAACCACAAAACACATGAATCTACAAACCTAGACTTTTAATCTACCAAACCCTAAAGCAATAGCGACAGAGAATAAAAGAAAATCAAACCGAGAGAGAAGACTTATCTTCATCATCATCGACTGAGTCAAAAGGATTATTTTCTCTCCACGTGTAGAACCTAGATCGACGGAGCTCTAATCGGAGATCTAACCAGAAGACGAAAAACACAGAACAAGGACAGAGGTGACGGTAATAGCCGACGCCGAGGAGAGAATCGCCGGCGATGAGATGAGCTATGAGAAGAAGGTGATTCAGTTGTGGAATCGCCGGCGAGAGAAGCCAAGAGAAGAGAAATGATTTTTATTTTTTTGCCTTTTCCTCTTTCCCCCAAAACCGAAAATACGGTCCACTCACTACAAGAAAACACCCCCATTTGCGATGGAAATTTGCGAAGGTTTTAAACGTCGCAAATTTGCGACACATTTGCGACCAATTGGCGACGAAATTTAGCAAAACAACGCAAAATCGTCGCAAATTTGCGTGGGAAAATATCGTAGCAAAATCGTCGCAAATTTAATATTTTTACGACGGTTTTGCGGCGACTATGAGGTAACGACGCAAAACCGTCGCAAATATTGCGACGATTTTGCGTGGTAAGATATTTTGTAATAATAGCGATTATTTAGCGTCTATTTTGCGACGAAATAATATTTGCTACCATTTGGCGACGAATTTATTACAACACGTGTTTATGATGCTTACTTGTCTATTGGTGCAATAATTTTAGTCGCAAACGTGTTGCAAAATAGAAGCAAAAATGTCGCAAATTAGTAGCAAAACAAACCAATTTTCTATAAAAACCTCGAATGTGTGATGAACGAATTCACAACAAACATTCCAATCATAATTTAAAAACATTCCAAAACATTCCAATCATTTGTTTTAGCATCCCAAGCAGAGCAAGTAGTCTTCATTCCTTACCCTCGTACTCGTGGACGACGGGATCAAGATTGGTTATCCGTCATTAAAGTTAACCCAAGGGGTCGAATTGTCGGGGGGTTAGCAGTTGATGCTGATGATGATCAACCCCCAGTGCAACCTGCAAGAACCGAAGAAGTTTCGATCCCTACAGAGGTAACCACCGATTTGACAAGAATTGACCCACTTCATAGTGGTCTAGATGTGATATTCGAGGATTCAGAAGGAAACGAAGATGAGTTTGATGAAGACGAAGAGGAAGATGAGGACGACGATGATGACGAAGATGGCGGAGTAGAACGTTATGTTTCTGATCATGATGAAGAATATTAATAAATTTAATATTAATTATGTGTATATATTAAGTATGTATTTTCAAGTGTGGTGTAAAAAAATAATTTTTTAAACAAGATATATAAGCATTTGCTACGCTTTTGCGACAATTTCGTCGCAAATGCGTCGCAAATCTTATCATTTGCGAGGTATTTGCGACGAGGTCGTCGCAAAAACGTAGCAAACGCCTATACCCTAAACCTTAATTTGTGTTAATTACTCCACACTTCAAAACACATACTCAATATATACACATAATTAATATATACACATAATAAATATACACATAATTAATATTAATACATACTTAATTTTTTAAACAAGATACATAAGCATTTGCTATGGTTTTGCGACGATTTCGTCGCAAATACCTCGCAAATTATAAGATTTGCGACGCATTTGCGATGAAATCGTCGCAAAAACGTAGCAAACGCCTATACCCTAAACCTTAATTTGTGTTAATTACTCCACACTTGAAAACACATAATTAATATATACACATAATAAATATACACATAATTAATATTAATACATACTTAATTTTTTAAACAAGATACATAAGCATTTGCTACGGTTTTGCGACGAAATCGTCGCAAAAACGTAGCAAATGCCTATACCCTAAACCTTAATTTGTGTTAATTACTTGGACATTGATGCAAATAATTTTATATATCAATTAGGGCCTCTATGATATGTTTTTATATTGGAAGAAGATCCAATTGAAACGATATAAATAATGAACTGGTTAGAGTTTAGGGTATATGCGTTTGCTACGTTTTTGCGACGATTTCGTCGCAAATACCTCGCAAAGTATAAGATTTGCGACGCATTTGCGACGAAATCGTCGCAAAAATGTAGCAAATGTCTATACCCTAAACTCTTACCAGCTATCATTTATATCGTTTCAATTGGCTCTTCTTCCAATATAAATGTATGAGTCGTCTAATAAATAACAATCCCTCTATAATTAATCAAATAAAACTTATTAAAAAATTTTCGAGAAACATATATAACGAAGTATCACATACATGTACTTATACTAAGAATATTATCAATCTATCATTTTTGCCGATTTTACGAAAAACTTCAATTAGTAGACTAACTTTGCTTCATACATGCACTAAGGACCTAAACAAGTGTATATTTACCTTTTATGAATCGTAATTTTGGTCTAAAACATCCAAACCCCTAACTATACCCTAAACCTTATTTGCGTGGGCTTTGCGACGAAGACGTCGCAAATCCGTAGCAATTGGTTATTTGCGAGGCATTTGCGACGATTTCGTCGCAAATCCCTTGCAAATTTTTCTACACTTTTGCGACTAAAAGTACGGTCAACTCTATTAATTAATCGTACATTCACCTTGGGATTTACAATTTGCGAGGCATTTGCGAGGGTTTTTTAATATTTGCGAGGGATTTGCGACGTTACACGCGCGGGAAACGAAAAGTTGTGGGCGGCCAACATGGATTGGGCGAAATATTCGGCCCATTTTGCGACTGAATTGCGACGGAATTGCGAGGCATAGTTTTCTCTATATAAGCAATTCCAATCCGTCGCTCATTCCTTACATCTCTCTTCTCTCTCTACAAAAAACGTTTCTCTGTCTAAAATAAAGTTCCCTAGACCTTCCAAAACATTACCGACCTTATAAGGTAAATCTCTAAATTTTTCTTTTCTTTTATGAATTTTAAATTTTTCTTTCGTATAAAATTTATTAGTTAATTATGGTTTATAGGAGAATGGTTAGGAATAATTAATTAGGAATGGAATTGTTGGGAATTGAGGATTAACTAATATTGATATTATTATAGTTAAAATTGTTAATTTACTAATTTTGTTAAATTATTTTAATGTTTAATGTTGATTAGGTTAAATTAATGTTATCATTAAAATTGTTAAAATGAATATTAGATTACATATTTTTTTAATATGCAATTACTAATTTCAAAAATTATTAAATGTATTTAGATAGAAGACAACGAGTATTGCCAGTTCTTACAGTCCGGTGCCGGTCGTGGTAGAGGTCATTCACGACCAGGCCAGCGTACACATCTTGCGCATGCCTCTGCTTCCCCCTCTGGTTCCACAATTCTTGAGTCACAGCCGACGCCACCTCCCGAGGCAAACCCTGGCCAAGTTCTTTCATGGGATGACATGACCTTGGGGCAACTTCTTGTTAGTCCCGGACGGCAGATTCTTCCCCATTTAGAACCTGACCCTACCGGCAACGCTGTGTGGTAAGTAATTTTTTTTATATAGTTTTAATTTAATTTTTTTTAATAATTATTAATATATTTACACATTATATGCTTTTTATATATTTTTTTAGGTTTTGCAAAAACTTGGTCGGAAAAGATGTTAGAAAGATCATAGAGCGGGATTTCAAGATATGCCACACGAGTTGGAAGTATGTTACCTTGGAGATCAAGGATCGGTGGTAAAAACAATTCGCGGTAATTTTTTTTTAATATTTTTTTTAACTTTTATTTATTTATTCAATTTTGTAATTTTCTAACTTATGTTCTAATTTATGACAATTTGCAGCAAAAATAATATTGGAACCCCGCGATTAATGGTTTAGTTCGTGAGGAATTTGAGGAGAAAGCGAAGAACCGTCTCAACGACCAAATAGGACGGTGGAAGAAGAAGTGGCAAAAGAATCCGGATCCGAAGGTATGTATGCCATCTTTCTTCGATCCCAATATTTGGGCTGGCCTTGTCGCCTTCTGGCAGTTGGAGACAACTCAGGAGAAGTCTGCCCAGTGCTCGTCTGCTCGATTGACGAAGGTTGGCGGTAGTGACCAGCCTTCAAAACACTGTTCGGGACAGATTTCTTATGCTCAGCGTGCTGTTGACATTGTAAGTTATTAATTTTTTTACTTTCAATTTTTACGGTCACAAAAATCTCAACTTCTAATATGTTTTCATTGTCAGGCTGTGGAAAAAGGAGATCTCGCAACGATGCCAGAGGTTTGGGAGAAGACCCACCGCAGACCGGACGGGACTTGGGTTGATGAACGTGTCCACAAGCTCCACGACGATGTCATTGACCGAGTCGAAGAACTCTCAACCCAGCTTACTCCCGATGGTCAACCTACTCAGATGACACCGATGGAGATCAACCGTGTCGCATCACAGGTAAAAACTTAATTTCCTTTATAATTTTATTCACAATTTTAAATATTTATTATACTATTATATTATTATTATTTATGTAAAATTGTAAACTTTTAATTTTATTTTGTAGATGGCTCTTCGAACCCGTAAGGGAAAGATGGCATTTACAGGATCTATCCGGACGGATGATCAGGGAGTGCCATTTTGTCCCCTTTCGAGATTTGCTTCTGATCCGCAAATGGCCAAGGAGCTCCGGGAAACAAAACAACGACTCGGCGAAACGGAGAAGAAGTTAGAGAGGACTATGAGCGTCTATGATGATATGTTCGCGGAGTTAGCGAAGACGAATCCCGTCCTTGGCGAGATTATGAGTAGGAGAGACGACGACGGAGGCACATCGACCAGGGATCCGCTCGATGATATCAGTTTCGATTAGATTTGTTTTCGGTTTTACATTTATGTATTTTAAACTTATTTTATGTTTTATATTAAATTTTAAATATTTTCGAATTTTTTTTTTAAAAATTATAAATTATTATTATTATTATTTTTTTTTTAATAAATCACATCGAAAACCCTCGCAAAACCGTCGCAAAAAATAGCCGCAATTGCGTCGCAAACCTGTTTGACGCAAACATATCACAAAGAATTAGTCGCAATATCGTCGCAAATAAAAGCCGCAATACCGTCGCAAAACTTTTCGACGCAAAACCGACGCAAACTTTTACCACGTAAAACCGCCGCTATTTCGTCGCAAATGTGCAGTGAACAGTATTCGTCGCAATAGTGTCGCAAAATATATAGTCGCAAAACCGTAGCAAAATTAGCGACGGTTTTGCGACTATGAAGAAATTTGCGACGATTTTTGGTTTGCGACGAGCTAGTTGCGACAAACGAAAAATCGTCGTAAATTCATCGCAAATGGGTGTTTGCTACGAATTTGCGACGAAAATCGCCCTCGCAAATGGGGGTGTTTTCTTGTAGTGACTCACGTACAGCCACGTGTCTTGTGAGACAGTATCAGAAGTATCAATGGACTGATACGTTTCAAGCCCAAAACCACTTTTTCATCAGTTTTTTTAATAATAATTGGGCTTTTGATACTGCCCAAATATCACCAATAAAAGTGCCCTTATGATACGGATCATCGTGCCACGTGGTGGCTTTGTATTGGGTAAGATTATATTCGTTGAGACGGGGAAAGGAAAAAAACAAAAAAAAACTCATTGTTGATTAGGATTTGGATTTGCCTTTCATTCTTCTGAATCATTTGTTAATTTTGGCATGTAGCATCTGGTGTTTGATATGCTGAGTCAAAGTCTATGGTGATACATGGCCAAGAAGAATCTCTTTGTTAAAAGAGGTTAGCTATTCTTTATCTAGTTTCTTACTTTCATTGGTACAATCACCATTTATATTGCACCTTTGAACTCTATTTTTGTTCTGTAGGATTAGTTGGAGATTCAAGTGCTTATAGCCGCTCCTAGTTCATATGTGCCCATCCAGGTGTAGTTGCACTATTTCATCAATTCATTTATATAGTTTTGTTGTTATCTACTTGGAATCCATGTGATACTTGCCTAAGTTCATTCTGATTATCTTACATGCTATTCTCTCTGGTGGTTGTGTTTTAAAAACAATAGCTGTTACCTAACATAAATATATTGTTAATTGTTAGCTTAGTTCTTAATAAGAAGCTTAACAATTAAACAACCCTTTCACTTTCACTCATTGGAGCTCTAAACGCTCTTCTCCTTTCTTCACTTTACTTTCCCATCTTCACAGATTTCTCCCGTAAACGTCCGATCATCATGGTCACCAACGACGACGACGGAATCGACGCGCCTGGCCTTTGCTCTCTGGTTCGCGTCCTCGTCTCTACCAATCTCTACGACGTTCTCGTCTGCGCGTACGTTTTCACTCTTCTATTTTGCTCAAATGTTGCTGAATCGCCTTTGATTTAAGATCGATTACGATGAATAGCGATTTCGAGTTCGTGAAATCATTTTGAAATGCTAGTCGTTCTCTAAGAAATCTGCAAATCGGTGTTGCGTTTTGATTTTGATATCAGCCTTGTCTTCGAGATCTATGAGTGCGCACAGATTCAAATTGTCTTGTGTGATGTGTTTGGCTTTGTTCCATTGAAATTGTACACTAGAGTCTTTCCTTTGTTAATTTGCTTTGTGGAAGTTATTTCATTTTACGTAAAATTGTAATACTACTCTTTTTATATTTATCTTTTATATAATAAGATATACTAATTTTATTTTATTACATTTGCAAACATTTTAAAAAAATTTAATTTTTTTTTAAGAACCCTTCTTGAGTCTCACTATTGCACATCAAAATATTAACAAAATCTTATTGAGTCTTAAACAATAAACAAATATCTATATATAATAGCAAACCTCATTTTTGTTTTTGCTGATGTCACCAGTTTTTTGTAGGAAAAAAAAATCTAATCCGACGGTTGTTATAGTTCCATTTTATTTAATGGATGGTCAAGATCTATTAAAAATAAAAGTTGTTTTCCGCTGATGACATAGTCAATCGGTGAAGAATAACTATTTTCAATATTCATGCATGTTCGGCAAAAACCCTAAAAAGACACGATTGTTCGTAATATGTTTTATAAAGAGACACAACCTGTGGCAACTCATGCCAAATAAATAAATATCTATAACATAATGCAATGATCATTCTGTTCGTCTTGAACGACAGGTTCTCCAACAAATTTCTTCCCTGATTCAAAGGTTTGTCATCCCCACTTGATCTTTCTTCGTGAACTTCATCGGTTTTGGATTCCATTTTGGATGATTCGTGATTGGGTTAGCAAAAGGATTAAGAAATCCAAACTTAGATTATTATAAATTAATAAACTGTAACTGGTTTCTTCTTCTTCTTCTTCTCCTTAATCGCTCCACTAATATCTCTCAAATCGATGAATCAAGCTTTGAATTTCTCAGATTTGTGTTTATGAATCGATTCTTATCACCGTAGTAATTTTTCAAACTTGTAATGGAAAGTTGTGATGTTATGTTTTTAGTTATTGGAACAAATGCCATATCCCCTCACAAAATACAAATCTATTGAGTTCATAGTTTCATAATTTAGCAAGTTTTGGTACATCTAATCAGATATAAGTTATGCCAATTCAACATCTCAAAGAATACTTGAAGAGGTTGATCTGTGTCGGAGGCGGAGTAGGGATGATTCGAAAGTTTTATGAAAGGGAAAGTTGTGTGTCCGAACCGTAAGCTATCAATTTCTCGGAAATTATATATATAGAGATCGTTTGATTCCAGATTAAGTTATGTTCATTATTTTCCGATTTGTGTTGATTTTGTTATGTTTGTTTCCGTCCTCGAATGTTTGTCTAAACCTTTGAAACGCCACGTACGTCTGCTTTCTTATCACCATGCCGTCTTCATTCTAAATATTCTCGCTGCATTCTTATCACCGTTGATATTTCTTTCGATATTTCTTTCCTTCTTCTTTTATTGTGTTTCTGGTTAAATGACCCAAATTTTTGTTTCTTATACACGTGATCATTGTATTTGTTATTTGTTCTGATGTGTTGTTAACTTTTAGATTGCAATACATAGTAAGAATTTTTTGGTTTCCAATAAAATAAGAAAAACTATTGCTTTTGTGATTTTGGAGAAACGGTGTTGTTTTCCCTATTACTAAGTGCCTCACTTTTCCCACATGTTTAGTTATGTTTTGCAACTGGTTCGGTAGACAGAAAGTCCCATTAGAGAAGGAATTAGATTTGGAGTTTAACTCATTTTAGTACTTAGTGGTTATTCATTGTTAGTACGATATTTCCAGATGGACTCGAGGCATCCTACCACATTCCCACCACAACCGGTAGATCATAAATTTTTGCAAGGTTTCTATTATTTTCTTTCAAAGATCAAATCTATTATTATGATCATAGATCTCTTCTTCTGAACATGTTTGGTAGACAAAAAGTCTCATTAGAGAAATATAATATTTTGAGATTTAAGATGTTTTATAGTTTTTGATCGTGGACCCTTGCTGTGTTGGTTAAAGCAATTAGGTTTAAAATGGTTGATAAAAATGTTTGAAAAGCCGAAGAACAGTTTTATTTTGAATTCATTTTTAACATTGTATATGGTTGTATTTTTTAAGCATTTGTATTTTGATTGTGATGGTGTATTTGGTTTAAGCATTTGTGTGGGAGGACTTGTGTGGGTTAGTGTTCGTATATGTTTGGGTTATATGCAAATTCTTGATATTCCTGGTCGTAGCTCAATCAAGAATAAAGGCCTCTTCTCGTTTAGCGCGCGAGATGGTATCTTCCTCTTCATCTTCAGGGATTCCAACCGAAACGTACGATATGCACCCTTTCAAAACCTGAAATCATTTGGCCGATGAACAGTTGTGATTGTTTCAAAAATTGTCACAATTGTTTACTGCCATCTTTTCGAGATAGAGAGAGTGTTTTCTGAATTTTTTTTGTTTGTTTCGTCCCTCGAATCAACGGTCATCTAAACTTTCGTACCGGTGAACTATTAGTATGCATCTTCTCATCAACTCTTACGATGCTAAGCTATTGAACACGCACAAGTCCCATGTCTATTGCCCTTAAGGAATGCCCTCTCTCTCTCTCTTTGCTTATGTTTTCACATTTGGCTCTATGGAACGAACATGTGAAAAATGGGTTTCAGGCTTCCGGTTGAAATATTGGCACGCTACAAACCATTGATCATCACAAACCCTTTTGATAATTGATTTGAAGCAGGTTCAAGAGATGACTTCAAAGCACTTTCTATCTAGAAATGCCAAAGCACACCATGATCCAAAACGAATAAATGATTGCACCCTTTTCGTTCTTCTCCTCCGTTCTTCACACTAACACAACTGTTAGATTACTTCCCTCCCACTTTATCGCCGCCGCCGTCGGATCTTGTTGTCGATGATCAACAAGACAACTTTAGCAACCACAAACTCCTATAATCCATTCACTTATGAAGAGTTGTGATTGTTTGTTTTTATTTATCGTAAAATCCTTGACTCCTTTAATAATTTCTTCAACAAGTTCTCTCAAAACCATAAGAGAATTCCAGTTGTTTCATTGATTTTGGGAACAATTTCGGATGTTTTGTGATTGAGTTAGGAAAAGGCTATTGTTGAGACTCATAAGAACAAGTTAAAAGTTTCCAACACGAAGAAACCATTGGCGTTCCACGTTAATCTCACTAAGGTTTGTTTGATTCCTTGATCGGGACACACCGGATTTCTACGGGTTTCTGATCAGATGAGTCATTGATTCTCACAAATCGATTGTCATTGAGATCTGCTTAGAACATCGATGATCCATGGTTCGCATCAATTGACTGATAATTATTCGCACATAAAACATAAAATAAAACAATATATCACATAATTCAATTGAATCCGTGAAAAGCCTGGGATTCTATATCTATATGTATTTTATGCTATATATATTATGTGTTTTATAGCATGCTGCACCAAGTACTCTTTGCTGTTCATTTCTGTGAACGACGTTGTTGTTGTTTGTAACTGTGAACAACGTTGTTGTTTATAAATATGGCTTTTTGTTTGTTTTGTAACTTTTGTTAAACTAAAAATGACCTTTTGGCTCAAATTAATCTTTGGTAGGCTTCACAATTGTAAAGTTGATGTTGCTTCGAGTCAAGAATTGTACAGTTCTCTAATATATTTCTCTTGTCAATTACATCTTTTTTTTTTTTTTTTTTTCTTGTCGATTACATCATTTTGTATCAAACCATTTTTTTCCCGTCAGAATGAGCTTTAATTAGTGAAAATAGAGATTGATAAATCGAAATCACCTTTTCATAACAAGAATTTCGTACCGGCTATAAAACCTTTTGGTTTGTCTGTTCATGTTATGAAAACCTTTTGGTATCTCTACAAATTTGTTAGTGCTATCTTAATTCTTATAAAAATATGACAGTTGGATTGTATACTTAATTATAATGAATAAATCAGTTTATATTTGGGGAAAACATACAGTTTTATCATTTTATTTAAATATAAATTTACAATTAACAAAAAAAACATGTTAACCAATGACTAGATAATAAATGAATAAGAAACTACGTGAATATGCTAAATCAAATACGCAAAGTCACAATATATAATATAAGTTACTTAATTATTTGTAAATTAAAATTTGAGGAGATTAATATACTAATAGACAAGAAATATCAAAACATTCTTATATACTTAAAAAATAATGTTAGTTAACACTAGAGACAAAATAGTTAAATAATACAAAACTAAGTTACAAATAAAAATAAAATATGAAAATAAATGTTTTCCGAAACCATTTTTTTGTCAACAAAACATATAATTATTATATGAAACTCTCACTATTGGTTACCAAAGTGAAGGTAAGTTGTTTACATAAGAGAAACAAATTAATCGAGATCAAGCCGAGCGGGCTAAGGAGTCTGCCTTTGAAATTAATGCACGTGGAATAAGGGAAAGTGTGGACGAAGGGTTTCAAATCTGCTTGCAAGAATGGCTAAATTTGCCACTTTTTTATATCAATTCAAAATAATTTAAGTTAATAACAAAACTATAAGAACCCCTCTAAGGTTCACCATTAATGATGCCTTTCCATGCAAATCATGAAAACCACTTTAGTTAAAAAAAAAGTTTTTGCGTATGACTTGGATTGAAATAACGTATCACATGAGTTTTAAATTTCTCACATACTTTAAAAACTACAGGCCAGATGACAACAGAGACTACTTCTTGACGTCTGTGGAGCAGGCATACGAAAATTTGGATACAACTGCACAGAAAATTCATTCTCATGGTGTAACAGACCTCAGGCAGGTAGAAAGATAGAGAGAGACGTATATGACTATAGAATGTGTTCTTGCTCAAGTAGTATAAGAAAGGAAAAATATAGAACATAGCAACTTCATATTTGTTTAAAGAGAGTTGTTAAAGGTTTGATTCTGTATAGTAACTACTGCCATTGATAGAAACATAGAGAGAACTGTTGTTTCTTTTATCAACTTTGCTCTTGTTTCCTTTGTTTTTGTTTTCATTATACTTTACAAAACAGAGAGCAGCTAATTCTTACATTTTTTTGTTTGACGTATAAAAAGGATTACAAGATCTGTGTTGTTACTTGAGATTGAGAATGTTCGACTTGATCCCTCTAGAGATTTATATGAATACTTTCTTGAAAAGGAAAATAAAACCGAAACCGACCTAAAAATATCCGAACCAAGAATGCTAAATGACCCGACCGAAC
Source organism: Draba incana (assembly GCA_963576765.1). Classification (NCBI taxonomy): domain Eukaryota; kingdom Viridiplantae; phylum Streptophyta; class Magnoliopsida; order Brassicales; family Brassicaceae; genus Draba; species Draba incana. Next base: position 3,897,342 of record OY755214.1, on the reverse strand, counting down.
AGGAATCGAGCGTTAGAAAACAAAAGTAAGAGAAAATCGTCAAACCCAAGTCCATTAGAAAACAATGAGAAAATGCTCCATTAGTAACCCAAATATTAGGTTTAATTTTTAGGGTTAGGTTTAAGTTTTAGGGTCTGGTTTCTCCGTTGTTTTGTTCGTTTCTTAGTGTTTTTAGATCTGAAAGTGTTTGTTTGTTTACCGATGGAGATTAATTTCTCACCGGGAGTGTATAGTATCTACAAGGGTTTGTATTTGTCTGTGGAGGATCCTTCACTGGATTTAGTAGTCTCATGAATGGGGCAAAAGCATTAGGAGTTTCGTAATTTGGAATGAGGAAGAGCTTAAAAAAGATACGATGCCCCCAAGCTCAAAGACCTCTCTTACGTGCTCAAGTTTCATGCAAGTTTTGTTATGATAAATGTGTGATAACTAATCAGCGTCATCATTTCTCTCTTGCTTGCTTACATTTGCTTATATGTTGTTGTTGGTAGGGCTTTAAAAAAAATAATGGGACTAGTGTGCAGTTGGAATTTGCAAGAAGTAATTTTGTGAGACCGTCAACCTGAGCTTTTACATTTTTGAATTTTATTTACAATTTTTGATCTATTCCTTACTCTTTCTAAAAAGGATTGAATTATTGGAACCAACTCCATGTCCTAAACAAACCGCACCATTGAATTCATTGAATCCGTAAAGAAATTAAATTCGTCGCCATAACTTACCTTGGACATTGAAACTCTTCTTCTCCAGCCATCGTAGAAACCAAATCGGAAACCTATGACAATCGGAAAAAATGGAAAATAATAACTGAGTTCAGAAAAAATAAAGTTGTCTTTGAAAGAGAAACCAAACCGTCCAAAAATCAATTACCTCTTATTCTTCTAGGACCCACTTGCGAAACCGTCACGTACATGCGCGAACCGATGCGACTGCTTGTTGATGAGGCGCGTCAGGGGCAAAATCGTCAGTCCGACACAGAAAGTGTTAAACCCAACAAGACAAATCCATAAGTGTTATATAAACTCAAACAGTTTTTGCAAAAAGTGTTAAACGGGCCAATTATTTCTTTTTTTTTCTCTATGGTTTTTCTTCGTACTATCATCTTATTATATAAAGGAGAGTGCGCAAAATTCTAACTCACGAGATCGTGACACGTGTTAAGTAGTCGATTAGATTTTACCACATGTCAATTATTTAAATATGTAAGTTTCTCAATATCAAAATTGTTAATTACCCAAAAAGAAAAAAATTTAAATGGAAAAAAACAAACATAAATTAATTTTAAAAATTGCACAAAATCTCTATATGGATAGTACTATAAAATTTTTAGTTGAAAACAAATTTTTAAAAAAATAATAACATAAAACAACAATTAGAAAAAAGAAAATATCAAACGACCATGTTTATATCGTTATATATAGGCAGAAGTTCAACATATGTAGATCTATGAAAAACACAAAATAATTGATCATAGATAAAAGAACTAGATCAAGGAGAAGAAACATTAGTAAAGAAAATTTGGTTAGTCATATGTTTTTTACATCTTTAAATTTTATGAAATAGTATCGAAGAAGAATCGTCAAAATATGTAAGAATGATTTAGTTATTATATCAAATAGTTTAGTGATTTAAACCATATTTACATATATCAAATGTATATAATTTATTGAATTCCAAATTTTTCAAATTATATTAGATATGAGATTATACTTTTTTAAATTACATATGCACATATATCTTTAATCATTGTGTTATCTAAATTAGGGTTTGAATTAAGAATATGGTATGTTTTTCCTCAAAACATTATTTAAACATAACTATTTTACTATAAATCAAATAATTCTCGCATCGCGAGGGTATTATTCTAGTTACATATATTATTACATATAAGAATTTGTGGCCTCACAGTGAAATGGCATTAATTTTGTTTGTGGATTAGAGAAGACTTGATCAAAATTTAAAGAAGATTTGTTTGTGGATTTGAGAAGACTTTGTCAAAAAGATATATAATTTGAATTGGAATATTACATCAGTTTGAAATTTCCCACAAATATTCAAAACTACAGAAAATAAAAGAAAACTTTTAATATGAAAATATTCTTCAAGTAAAGAAAAAGGAGAAGATTTGTACAAATGTGATTTGGCTATGAAGCTTGTGTCAATTATCGTATAAGTCAATAAGTTTTGCCGTGTTTGTTCTGGCGTTTACTAAAAGTATTTGGAGTTATAAAAAAAGGTTTTATTGCTAGCCAAATCATGAAGTGAAATCATCACTTGTTTGTTAATATTTTTTTCTCTATGATTTTTCTTCGTACTATTATTACATATATTATGGAAGATTTGTTTGTGGATTTGAGAAGACTTTGTCAAAAAGATATATAATTTGGATTGGAATATCACATCAGTTTGAAATTTCCCACAAATACTCAAAACTACAGAAATTAACTTAGCATAATGACATACACATTGAATTATTGCTCTTGTCGACTGTTAGAGACATTTCAGAGTTTCGACAAATTCTCAGTCATTTATAATTTTTTAGCCTTGACAATTATTGTTGTGATCCTCTGTTTCGTGTTGGTATATAGAATCAGTTTTTTTTCTTGTCTTTTCACCATCGAAAATTTAGGGGCATAAATATATGACTACTAAAAGATTCAGCTTTCTCATTTTGAAGCACATGAAGTAATAGAACAGAGCCATAAGACGTTTTAGAGTTTAAGCAAATTTTCAGTTTTGTCTTGACAGATATGATGTGATGGATGTAGAACACAGCATTGGATAAAGATCTCTGTTTTTGGTACTCTGATTCTGTTCAGCTTATGTATATGTCTAGTTGTTTCATTCATAGTTTAAGATGATTTTGCAATAATGCAACATTTTATCCCTTAAAATCTTCGTGGATTCCATTCATATAAAGATACAACAAACACAAGGAAAAGTTCAATACAAAGACCAACAACTAGTTGACAGATATTGAAACATCAAACTCAAAACTGAAACAATCCTAACGGTTTTTGCGCTTATTCACACAGATTATCTTGGCGAGCCACTCTGGTTTGTATGAAGCAATGACATGTGCTATTGCCAATCCAAGCAACACCCCAGTCCCATACCCTATTGCCACTCCTTTCCATCTCAACACTTGTTCTTCCTCTTCTTCTTCCTCTTCTTCCTCATGTTGTTGTGTTGGTGGCGCATCAGTTCCAAAACAGCTTTCCTCGAGAGGAAGACCACAAAGCCCTGCATTCCCTTCGAAGGAGGATTTAGGTTGTCCGGTAATCTGTGTTCCTTGTGGTATCTCACCCTTGAGCTGGTTGTGAGACACGTTTATGTACGCCAAAAACGAGAGGGTCTTGAGTCCATTAGGAATAGTCCCTGATAGTTGGTTGCTAGATAGGTCCAGTGACTCGAGCTCCGTAAGATTGGCCAAAGACAAAGGAATATGGCCCGTGAAGGCGTTGTTGGATAAGTTGAGCGCAATCAATCCCTTCAAGAGACCAACTGATTTAGGAATCTGTCCTTCGATTCTGTTTCCAGAGAAGTCAATGGCAGCATAGAAAGTTATGACCTTCGATCTCTCCATGGATAGACCTTTGTATTGCAAATCTATAAGGTCTACAATAGTAGTGAAAGCAGCTTTGGTTTCTCTATTTTTGTAAGTCATATATATACTCCCATCTTCATTCCTCTGGAACGAAGACGCTTTCCAATTCATAAAGTACCTTGGTGGCAAGCTTCCAGTAAAGTTGTTATCTGATATTTCAAATATCTGCAGCTCGGGGAATGCGAGAGGACCTTGATCAGGTGGAGAGATAGAACCATATAGTTTGTTTGAACGAAGTATAAAGACTTTCAAATTGGGCAAAGCCTTGAGCCAAAAAGGAAACGTGTCTTTGATTCTGTTGTTGTCAACGCCTAGAAACTGTAGAGAGGAACAATTTAGAAGAGACCTTGGAAGCTTTCCGATTAATCGATTGTATCCCACGTCGAGTGTTCGTAAAGAGGCATTAGCATAGAACGCGTCAGGAATACTTCCTTCCAAGTTGTTCTTCCGGAGACTTAGTACCATCAAGTTACTCAAACATTGAGGAATTGGACCAGTGAAATTGTTGTAGGCTAGATCTAAACCCACGAGAGAGTTGCGGCTGCATATGGAGAGAGGTATGTTTCCAGAGAAACTATTGTACCCCGCAGAGAAAGTGATGACAGAGAGTGGTAGATTAGGAATTGCTCCTTCAAAACTGTTTCCATCCAAATATAACATCTGCACAGATGAGTTTACTAAAACTTCCGCCGAACCTTCGAAACCGTTAAGATAATTGTTAGACAGATCCACTGAGTTCAAGAAAGGAAGCTTCCATAACCAAGCAGGCACTTTTCCTTTAATTTGATTGCTGGATATGTCTATAAACGTCAAGTTTTGAAGAGGTTTTAACATGTTTGGGAACTGAGTGATATTGCATCCCGACAATAACAAGACCTCCATGCTCAGTGGGATGCCTGAATCTGAATTTAAACTTGTAGGGGATACACTATTACCGGATAGGTAAAGGACCGTCAAATATTTGAGAGAGGAGAAGACACTTAAGTCAATTGGGTGGCTTATGTTTAATAAAGAAAGGTCGAGTCTCTTGAGGTTGATGAGCTTTGAGATAGGGTTTAGAATTTGGTCTTGGAAATTACCTGTGAGTTGGTTATAGCCGAGGTACAAATCGGTTAGCCGACTTAGGTTATTAAATGAGGACGGAACTTGGCCGATGAATCCGTTATAGGAAAGAGACAAGGCCTCTAATTTGTTGAGATTGCCAAATTCGAAAGGGAGTGAAGAGGAGATGAAGTTGTTGTAAGAGAGATCAAGGTAACGAAGGTGATGCAGCCCAAAGAGGCTACTGTTGGGTTCAAGAGTTGACAAGTGATTATCCGAAAGTTCTAAGACAGAGAGTTTGGTTAGATTCCATACAAGTGGGAAACTACCAGTGAGCTCATTATGGGAAAGGTCTAAAGCGGAAAGCTGGCTTAGGTTACTAAATGAGGAAGGAATTTGACCTACAAAGCCATTAGAGGAAAGAACCAGAACCTCTAATTGGTTGAGATTGCCGAAACCGGAAGGGAGTGAAGAGGAGGTGAAGTCGTTGTTAGAGAGATTGAGGTGACGGAGATGATGCAAACTGAAGAGGCTACTGTTGGGATTCAGAGTTCCACTAAGGCAGCCACTTGGTAGTTGTAGCTTTGTGACCGCACCCGTTTTGTTATGGCACTGAACTCCATTGAAGTAGTCAGTTTGGTTGCAACTACTGGAATCAAACTCACTCTTGAACTGCGCAAGGGCTTGAAGATGACTTGGATGGCAAGCAGCAAGGCCATCAACAGGATCTTTATACATAAAGTTGGTTGAAGCGGAGACACAACAGAGTAAGAGTAGCAAGAGAAAATGCAAAGGTAGCCGTAAATCTGACATTTGAGTTGTTATGAAAACTTTTAAAGAGAAAAATATTCTTTAAGCAAAGAGGAGAAGATTGGTGTAAAGGTGGGTTTGCAATGAAACTAAAAAAATCTTATAAATAAAGAACCTTCACGTATTAAGTCATTAAGTCTTGCCCTCTTGGAAGTAGCGTTTACTAAAAGTATTGGAGTTTCTGATAAGTCTTTCTAGTCAGATCATGAAGTGAAATCCACGTTAGTTAATTTTTCTAATGTATAAATTGGATTGAAATATCACAGAGTTTGAAATTCCCCAACTTAGCATACGACAGACACATTTGATACGTTTGTGGGACTGGAGAAGTTTGTTTGTAGTTTGCTAAGGTGATATAGTTTCCTGAAGGAACTGGCAAAATGATCACATTACGGTCTAGCTAACAAAAAAATCATTGAACCGGAGGATAGGTAAGGTCGCCCAAAACAACATGGGGAAGCGAATCTGTATCTCAATGACTCAATCAGAGAACAAAATGTGAATGCAATTATTCGTAATCCTGTTGAGAATTACAGGGATGTTTATTATAAAAACCTTTGAGCCAAGATAGGTTGTCTCAACAGGAAGCTTTGAGTAAAGGAAACTGATTTGGTAGGCTCTTAAGAGTTTAGACGCAGTCTTCTTCAAGGAAGATAGGTATCAAAGCAAAGTAAAGAACTAACACAGATGAGGCTTATTTAGCGGCTTCAAGAGCAGAAGCTCCAGAGATAATCTCGATAAGCTCCGTTGTGATAGAAGCTTGACGAGTCCTGTTGTATGTGAGGGTGAGACGGTCAAGCATTTCTCCTGCATTTCTGCTTGAGCTGTCCATAGCAGACATTCTAGCTCCCATCTCACTACACGCGTTCTCCAGCACCGCATTGAACATGACCTAAGTATAATTTATGTAAACACCAAAATTTAATCCTTGTGCTTCTTGCTATGTTGACACACCATAAAAATCAATTGATTATGTTGTCGGTTTACTTACACAAGAGAATTGGAACTCGGCCAGATTCTGCAGTATCTCTCCTTTTGTTTCACCACCTTCAATCTCATATGAGTCAAGCTCACCGAGTTTTCCTCCAACTTCAGATTCCTTCTCGATAATCTTTCAATGCAAAAAAAAACCCGGATAAAACAACAAGTTTACATAGTTCAAGAAGAATGTGATATACTACGCACACAGCTTGGTCCTGAGAGAGTTTAAGATTTATGACTTACCTCTGGTGACAAAACAGTGGACACAGTAGGCAAAAATGCGACAACTGAATGGAACTTGTTGTAGACAATGCGCAGAGCATCAAATTCAACGTTTTTCAGAATGTCGTCAGCCAGAACTGAGACCTGAAGCAGCAAGTAACCATAAGAATCAATAAAGACAACAATACGTAACTAGAGAACGAATGAATTGGGGAAAGCAAGTAATGCTTCTAACAATTAGCGATTATGACCTACCTGAGCGTAATTGAGTGGATTCTTATTCAGCTCTGTTACAGAAAGGACGATGTCATTCTTTGAGTCACGGAACATAATAGCCTTTGCTTTCTCTCCAACAACAACAAATTGAACTTCCTTTTCAGGACCTGCAACGATATAAGGACTAAGACCAGATAGGGTAAATTAAGGAAAACCAAACCATGGAGCCATCAATGGTGGTTTCAAAACATACCAGAATTCAACTTGTACAGAGCCCTGCTCACTTTAACAGCAGTGGAGTTAATTCCACCACAGAGACCCTTGTCAGAAGAGAGAGTGACCACAACACTCTTCTTTACATCAATGCCTGGTTTCCACATCAAGTAATGGTAGAAATCAGAAATACATATAAAAAAAAAAGTATACGGATAGCAAGACTATGGACATATGAGAATAGAATAGGAGCAAAAGCTTGTTCGTCATCATCATCATCAATAAGAAATCATATTAGGAAATGATCACCTATACTAGTATAAATTAAAAAGAACTATTCTTTATTGCCAACCATACTGGGATTATCTCCAAGAAGTGCGGTAAATGGCTGCCAAAGTCCACGGGAGTTCTCAGCTCTGCCTTGAACTGCTCTTAGCTTTGAAGCAGCAACCATCTTCATGGCCTTTGTGATCTTTTGGATGTTCTTTACACTCTTCATGCGGTTACGCACTGCATATACAATACATGTAAATCAATTCATGGAAATTAGAACATCTCATGCTCTTAGAAACACAATACTAACTAACCAAATTAGCAGCTGAGACTTACCCACTTGAGTTGAGATAGATCGAACTCCAAGAAGTCCCTCCTCCCTACAAAACAAATGCAGGGTACTCTTCATCATCATCCAATATTTCATCTAACCAAGCAAACAACGACCCTAAAAACAAACTTAAGTTGGATCCATATTGGCAAATCAAACACCAAAAATGAACTTTTTTTTTTTTTTTGCGGGTTGAAGCAGAATGATTCTGACAAGATTAGAAAACATACACAATGTCCGAATCACCAAGTTTCTGCTACAAGGCGATATGAAAAAGCGATTCAAAAGAAACGAGCTTTAGTCAGACGTTTATGAGTCTCAAAACTCCAAAATCGAACAACAACAAAAATCTCATTCATTAGCACCTCCAGGGTCAAAGTAACCAACTCGATCAATAATCAATTCGAAAATTCAATCAAAAACCCCCTTTCCAAAGGTTGAAATGTTAACCCTAAACAATCATTCATCAAAATTAAGCAAAAAAAACAAACAAAACCACTCAAATCAAACCAATCCATTTCAAATTCATAAGAGTATCATCTAAGAACATCGAAATGCTGAGCTTATACGCGAGGATAAGAATGAAAAAGGAGAAAGAGATCTCACTGGTCAGAAGAGAGAGGAGATCGAATAGCAGCGATTGGGCGAGCAGCGATTGAAGGGAGGAGACGCCTCCCTTCACGACGGAAAACAGCCATAGCCATTGATCAACAGATTGACGGTAACCTAGCTCCGGCGAATTTCTCAGATCGGAATTTTCTCTTCTTCTCTCTCGACTCGGATTATAGATTCGTAGAGAAATGACTGCTTCTGGCGAAATCAAGGGCTTTGTTTGTTGGAAATAGACACTCTCCACGACGTCGTTTTGAGTATGTCTACCAAAATTTCCCCTGAATTTTAATTTGGGCCCAGTTTGGCCCATTTTGTATGTATTATATCAGGCCCAAATTTGGCTTAACTACATTTACTCTCCTAAATTGGCCACGTCACTGCTCTTGTCTTTTTCATTTGTTGAGTTATTTTGACTATGTCTTCTCCAATCTACAAACAAATTAATGCTAGTATTTATGAGTTATGTAACGTAACAAAACTCATAAATGTAATACTTGAAAATTCTAAAGAAGATAAAATTTCACCAAATTATTAATTATTTGAAGACCCACTTATATATTAAAACAAAAAAATCAGTTAGTAGACAAGATAATAAACAAAATTCCATTTATTACTGAAAATAATTGAGCTAATGTGTCTTCATGCTTATATATTTGTTGATTCTCTGTTGTTGCTAAACTTAGTGCGAACACTGAACATACAATATACCAATAATATAAAATTTAAACGTAAGCTGAACAATATATCTTTCAATGTCGGCTTCATGAATACATATATATAACAAATCTTTTTATACGTTATCTTCTTGTTTCAATCATTTCCGATTCAAAAACTTTTCAATCATATAGCCATGTCGCTACCACTTCTGCGTTTGCGTTTGCGTTTCCTCTCTATACTCTTGCTCTATAGTATCATCTTCACTTCAAGCGCTCTTGATTGTCGTCCCGACCAGATTCAAGCTCTTTTACAATTCAAGAACGAGTTTGAATCCGACGGTTGCATTCGTAATGACTACTTAAACGGAGTCCGGTGCGATAACTCGACCGGTTTAGTCACAAAGCTACAGCTTCCAAGTAATTGCTTCACCGGAATTCTCAAACCAAACAGTAGTCTCTTCGAGTTTCGTCATCTTCGTTACCTTAATCTCTCTCACAACAACTTCACTTCATCTTCCCTACCTTCCGAATTCAGCAATCTCAAAAACTTAGAGGTTTTATCTCTTGCCTCTAATAGCTTCACTGGTCAAGTTCCTTCTTCATTTAGTAACTTAATCTCTCTTACTCATTTAAACCTTTCACATAATGAACTCACTGGTGGTTTCCCACTTGTGAAAAATCTCACAAAGCTTTTGTTTCTAGACCTTTCTAGTAATCAAATCTCAGGAATCATACCTTCTGATTTACTACCAACTTTGCCTTTGTTGAAATATCTTGATTTGGAACAGAATCATCTCACTGGTCTTATTGAAGTACCAAACTCTTCTTCTTCATCTAAGCTAGTGTTTTTGTCTCTTGGACATAACCAATTCCAAGGAGAAATCCTAAAACCAATCTCGAAACTCATCAACCTCAAGAATCTTGATCTTTCTTCCCTAAACGTAAGTTATCCGATTGATTTACGCCTCTTTTCGTCTCTCGAATCTTTGTTAGTCCTTGATATTTCTAAAAATAAGTTATTGCCAGCTAGTTTAAGTTCAGATTCATACCTCCCTTTGAGCTTAGAGAGCTTGGTTTTGAATCAGTGCGACATTACTGTGTTCCCAACCATCTTGAAAACCCTTAGGAACTTGCAGCATGTAGCCGTTGCAAACAATTTAATCAAAGGGAAAGTCCCGGAGTGGTTATGGAAGCTACCTCGTCTTAGCATAGCGAATCTTGTTAACAATTCTTTCACCGGTTTCGAAGGTTCTTCAGAGGTTTTGCTTAATTCATCAGTGCAGTTACTAGATTTTGCTTATAACTCAATGACCGGACCGTTTCCTATTCCGCCACTCAATACCATCTACTTGTCTGCTTGGAACAACAGTTTCACAGGGAACATACCTTTCGAGATTTGCAACCGAAGCTCTCTTGTTGTTCTTGATCTATCCTACAACAACTTCACCGGTACAATTCCTCCGTGTTTGAGTAACTTAAAGGTAGTGAATCTCAGGAAGAACAGCTTAGAAGGAAGTATACCTGACGAGTTTTACAACGGTGCTTCGACACAAACGCTTGACGTTGGCTACAACCGACTAACCGGGACGCTTCCAAGATCTCTTTTAAACTGCTCCTTTCTGAGGTTTCTAAGTGTTGACAACAACAGAATCGAAGACACGTTTCCGTTCTGGCTCAAGGCTTTACCAAATCTGCGAGTCTTTACCCTCCGTTCAAATAGATTCTTTGGTCATCTCTCTACTCCTGATCGAGGTCCTCTCGCGTTTCCCGAGCTGCGTATACTTGAGTTATCGGATAACAACTTTTCCGGAAGCTTGCCACCGAGTTACTTTTTGAACTGGAAAGCATCATCACTCACGATTAATGAAGATGGGAGCATCTATATGGGAGACTACAAGAATGCTTATTATTCCTATGAAGATACTTTGGATTTACAATACAAAGGTCTATTCATGGAGCAGGGAAAAGTCCTTACCTCCTACAGTACCATTGATTTCTCTAGAAACAAACTCGAAGGACAGATTCCTGAGTCCATTGGTCTTTTGAAGGCATTGATTGCGCTCAACTTATCGAACAACGCCTTCACAGGCCGTATTCCTCTGTCTTTGGCGAATGTTACGGAGCTCGAGTCACTAGACCTGTCAAGAAACCAACTATCAGGGAATATTCCAAGAGAACTCGGGAGCCTCTCGTTTTTGGCGTATATCAGTGTGGCTCATAACCAGCTCAAAGGTGAAATACCACAAGGACCACAATTTAGTGGACAAGCTGAATCATCATTTGAAGGGAACGTCGGTCTATGTGGTCTTCCACTTCAAGGAAGTTGCTTTGCAACACCAACACAACAGCCTAAGGAAGAACACGAAGACGAAGAGGAAGAGGAACAAGTGTTGAGTTGGAAAGCAGTGGTTATAGGGTATGGTCCTGGTTTGTTGTTTGGATTACTACTAGCACACGTTATCGCTTCATACAACCTGAAGTGGTTTGTCAAGATAGTTGGTCAGAATAAGCGCAAGAAAGAAGATCCAGTTAATTTGTTTATGTCTCTGGATTCAAGATGGGATAGTTTTACTAATGAGAATATCGTAGAACTAGAAAGTTATACGAAAATATAGTACGTGTATATATGTTGTTACCTGATGTAAGATAGAGGTTTCACTAGTTCCTGTAACTTTCGGTTCCCTTATGATATATTGCTTTGGTACTTCTCTGATTCTTGAATTAACTCGAGCTGGAATTTCTTAACGCACTGCGTCGTTTGGAGCTAATCCTGACAAATCAAACTCAAACTTATGAATTCTCATAAAAATGGTATAGAGGAATCAAACAAACAGACCAAGATATATTTTCAGTTGAGAGATTGTTAAAATCCTTATCTAGTCAAAACTAAAACATTCCATACAGTAAAATTTTCTAAGTTGCAATATACACCGAGAAATGTCAGTTACATTGTCAGTTATTCTCCTATCCAACTCTTTAGAATTTGAATAAGTCTTCTCCAATCCAAAAAAAAAATTAATGCCAACCACACTCTTTTCAGACTAGTAAGTGTCACTTGAATAATTGATGTAGTTGTACCAACAATAATCAAGCAGCCAGCAAAAAACATAATATATCATCGTCAATGCAAAAACCATATATATCGACTAACCTTCTCCGTCTCTTTGCTCAAAGCATATCATTCTTCTTAATCAAGATTTTAATGACGACCATATCAGGATCGCCTCTGTCTTTTCTCTTACTAATCTTACTTTGCTATGTCTCCACTTCAAACTTCTTAATGATCAGTGCTCGTGCTTGTCGTCCAGACCAGATTGAAGCCCTTCTGCAATTCAAGGACGAGTTTGATTCCCATGGTTGCAACCACAGCGACTACCTTGATGGTGTCCGATGCGATAACGCCACAGGCGTGGTCACAAAGCTACAACTCCCTAGTGGCTGCCTCGTCGGAACTTTGAAGCCTAATAGTAGCCTCTTCGGTTTGCATCACCTACGTCACCTTAATCTCTCTCACAACAACTTCACTTCCTCTTCACTCCCTTTTGAATTCCGTAATCTCAACCGATTAGAGGTCTTGTCTCTTTCCTCTAATGGCTTCATCGGTCAACTTCCTTCCTCGTTTAGTAACCTAACCAAGTTAACCCAGTTGGATCTCTCCCATAACGAGCTCGCTGGTAGTTTCCAACTTGTCCAGAATCTCACCAAGCTTTCCATTTTAGACCTTTCGTATAATCAATTTTCTGGAACCATCCCTTCTTCTCTACTCATGATGCCTTTCTTGTCAAGCCTTGATCTAAGTAGAAACCATCTCACCGGTCCTATTGAAGTTCCCAACTCCTCTGCCTCGTCGAGGCTTGAACACTTGTTCCTTGGGCATAACCTATTTGAAGGGCAGATTCTAGAGCCTATCTCAAAGCTCATCACCCTCAAAGAGCTCGACCTTTCTATCTTAAACATCATCTATCCGACTGACTTCAGGCTCTTCTCCTCTCTCAAATCTTTGTTGAACCTTCGTTTTTCAGGAAATCGATTATCACCTGCTAGCTTAAGCACAGATTCAGACATCCCATTGAACCTTGAGAGATTGGTCTTGTCAGGCTGCGACATCACCCAATTCCCAAACTTCTTAAAGAACCTTCGTAGCTTGGAGCTTATAAACATGGACAACAATAAAATTAAAGGCAAAATCCCTGAGTGGTTTTGGAGGCTTCCTCGCCTGAGCGAAGTGACTCTTATTAATAATTTTTTCACCTATTTTGAAGGTTCGTCGGAAGTTTTAGTGAATTCATCGCTGAAGATGATAGATTTGGCTTTAAACCATTTTAAAGGACCATTTCCTAGTCTACCACTCACCATCAAAGTCTTATCTGCATGGAACAATAGCTTCACAGGAGACATACCTCTTTCTATTTGCAACGGAAGCTCTCTTTTTGTTCTCGATCTATCCTACAACAACTTTACCGGTCCAATTCCTCGATGTCTGAGTAACTTCCAAAGCCTCACTGTAGTGAATCTTCGAAAGAACAACTTAAAAGGAAGTCTCCCGGACATGTTCCATGCTGGTGCCTTGCTTCGTACACTTGACGTTGGCTACAATCAACTAACTGGAAAGCTTCCAAGGTCTCTTCTGAATTGCTCCTCGCTAAGGTTTGTAAGTCTGGACCACAACAGAATCAAAGACACATTTCCTTTCTGGCTCAAGGCTTTGCCTGATTTACAAGCCCTTACCCTCCGTTCAAACAAATTATATGGTCTTATATCTCCTCCTGATCAAGGTCCTCTCGCGTTTCCCGAGCTGCGCATACTTGAGATCTCGGATAACAGCTTTGCAGGAAGCTTGCCACCAGATTACTTTGTGAACTGGAAAGCATCATCATTCAAGATTGAGGAAGACGGGAAAATCTACATGGAGACTATAACAATTACTATATCTATGAAGATACCATAGATTTGCAATACAAAGGTCTATTCATGGAGCAAGGGAAGGTTCTTACCTCTTACAACACAATTGATTTCTCTGGAAACAGAATCGAAGGAAAAATTCCTGAATCCATCGGTCTCTTGAAGGAATTGATTGCGCTCAACTTATTAAACAACGCCTTCACAGGCCATATTCCTCTATCATTGGCAAATCTTAAGGAGCTAGAATCACTAGACCTGTCAAGAAACCAACTCTCAGGTACAATTCCTAAAGAACTTGTGGACCTCTCTTTTCTGGCGTACATAAGTGTGTCTCATAACCAACTCATGGGAGAAATACCACAAGGAACACAGATTACAGGGCAACCTAAATCATCTTTTGAAGGGAATGCAAGGCTTTGTGGTCTTCCTCTCGAGGAAAGTTGCTTCAGGACTACTGCAACACCAACACAAAGGCAAAATCAAGAAGACGACGAAGAGCAAGACCAAGTCCTAAATTGGAAAGCAGTGGTTATAGGGTATGGTCCTGGACTGTTGTTTGGATTGACAATAGGACTATTGTTTGGTCCAAACAGGCTCAAAAACCGTTAAGATTGTTTCTATTTACGTTGGTCAAGTAGTTCATGTTTCTGTAAAAAAGCATCATATGTATCAATAACATTTTCTTCATTAAAGCTTTTTCTTATATACCAGTTCCTAAAGACTCAGATAGAAACAAATAGAATATACAAACTTCAGATAGACCGAAAACCCTAAAGTAAACAATCCGAGTTCCTAAACCCTTCATATCTAAAAATCCAATTTAATAAACTTATGTTCATTTCACAATAACTAACTCCAAACTCATGAATTCAAATGAAATGGTTAAAAGGAATCAAACAAACATACCAAGAAAATATTTTTTCAGCTGATGCATAACTGCAGATCCTTGTGCTCGAGCCTCTCCATGTTCTGCCTTGTTTCTGGAGCTGGTGGACTGAAAGGGAAACTCATGAGTAAAGAGACAGAGTCTACACAGAGAAATGTAATTTGACAATTTATGGATTACTAAGTCTTAAGTCTTTGTAAAGCACTAAGTCTACCAACTATTTGGAATTTGAATGAGTCTTCTCCAATCCAGAAACAAATTTATGACAACCACACACTTTTCAGAGTAATAGTATTAAGGGTCATTTAAATGAAAAGATATTGTTTCAACAAAGTAGTTAAGTGTCATTTGAATATTTGCTATGCTTGAACCAAAAATCAACAAGTAGACATAAAAAAAAAGAAGAAGAAATATTCAATAAAATTATCATCATCAATGCAAAAACCATATGTAAACACCAACCTTCTATGTCTCTTTGCTCAAAGCATATCATTCTTCTTAATTAAGGTATTCATGACGACCGGGATCGCATCTGCCTTTTGTCTCACTACTCTTACTCTACTATGTCTCCACTTCAAAATTCTTAATGACAAGAGCTTATGCTTGTCGTCCAGACCAGATTCAAGGCCTTATGCAGTTCAAGGACGTGTTTGATTCCCATGGTTGCAACCACAGTGACTACCTTGACGGTGTCCAATGCGATAACTCGACTGGTTTGGTCACAAAAGAACAGCTCCAAAGTGGCTGCTTCACTGGTATTCTCAAACCAAACAGTAGCATCTTCGAGTTTCACCATCTTCGTTACCTTAATCTCTCTCACAACAACTTCACTTCCTCTAATGGGTTCATTGGTCAAGTCCCTTCCAATTTTAGTAACCTAACCAAGATAACACAGTTGGATCTCACAACAACTTCACTTCCTCTACTGGCTGTTTCTGTAATCAAGCACCATATGTATCAAATACATTTTCTTGACCAGCTTTTCATTATATATAGTCAGATAGAAACAAACAGAATTTAAAAATTCCAGATACATTAGATAAAACCCTAAAGCAAACAGCGATTTAAAAATCTAAAAACCCAATTCAATAAACTTTTGTTCATTTCAAGATTATGTCACTCAAAAACTAATTGAACATTGAGTCGGATTTTTTAAAACGAAATCAGCGTTTGATTGAATTAAACAGAGAGAAATTAGCAAACCCAAAATCGGAAAAAGCATATTAGCAGGAGAATTTGATTCTTCTTGCTAATGAAATCACCTGGAGCTCCTTGAATTTGGAAGCCTCCACCAAAACTTCGACGAGTTTGATAAATTCTGAAGACTTTTCAACTTTTTGTCTCTCTATCGATATAGTGGCCGCTTTCTCCGCCGTTCGTCGCCACTCCGAAACTCTATTCCGACGTTGTCTTCTCCGTTTCGACTAGAGACTTTACCAAATATAAAACCATCTGGTTCGTTAAATTATGTAAACCGAAATGTAAATTTGGTCTAAATCGGTTTACTTAACTCTGGTTAAGCGTTAGCCTTCTTTAAAGATCATAGTAATATTGTGTAACAATTTAAATTACCTAATCAGTGATTAATAATCACACCCACACAAAGCCACAAGCATATGTTTAATAGCCTCTTATCTTTAGATTATTTTTAAAGATAACATTTATTAGATTAAAGATGATGCTTATATAGGTTTTGAGTTGACTTGATATAGGATCAAAGAACTCTTGGCTCAGAATATGGAAAGCCTTTGTGTTAAAACAGAGACATTCATGTAAAGTATTAAACAAGAAAAATTAATGGCGCTACAAAACGCAACCCGCGATTTGAATGAAACAAAGCACAACATAAGTAAAACCACAGCAAAAGAGATCACATATGAACAGAAGAAGGAGAGAAAAGTATCAAAAATAAGTATTATGACAACAATCTCTAATTACTATGAATACTGTATCGACTCTGTTTTGAAAACCGAATAACTAAACTGGTACAAATAATAATAAGCTGACACAATGTCATTTGTAATTTTCTATGGTGATTATGACAGATTTATATCATATTCAAAAGTTACGAACCTCAATAATCATATATCTAATGTTATTACACACTGTAATTTGCAAATGGGCTCACCATACCAAGAAACAAAGAGATAACATCAGTCATCAGTTACTCTTTAAGCATTTTGCGCAATGGAAAATATTATGAATATGGAAAACAAGAGCATGACCAATGCTAATTTAATTTGATACGCTTCCTGCTTCTCTCTGTCTCTTCATCACTGTCACTACATGCTTGACCATGTTCAGTCTCACTTTCTCCGTTGCTTTCATCGACTTCACAAACATAGATATCTGAAAATGGAGTGCAGTCCTCAGATTCAGAGAGTAGTTGTATTCCCCATCCTTTGATTTTAAACTCAGAGTCGTCACTCGCGATTTGAAACTGTATATCCACCTGATCGTAGTTGAGTTGAGGCAGATTGAAACAGCAATTGAATATAACCAGATGACTAGTCAGCTCAATCGCCGTGAAGAGATGGTCCCAATCAGAGGAATCAAAGTGGTTCCCAAGTCTGTCTATGAACCGACAACATACAATGATGCGGACTGGATGAGTACGAAATGTGTAAAGATATTTGGCATCACCCGTGGCGCAAACCCTACATCTGAGGAATGGCTGAGAGGGATAGGTGTGGAATGAAGGGATATTGATGAGAGAGGTTCCAGTAGTAGTACGGTGAGTGAAATATGAAGGAACTTGTTCACCTGGCAATGTCATGGACGGGAAGAAAACTGATTGTTGCTCAAGGAGAGCTTCTATGTCCAACTTGAAGCAGTTGGTGAAAATGAGCTTGGCTTCTTGGAAGCATTCATGTGGAAGAGAGGAGTAATCCTTGTCAGGGAGATTAGAGTGATGAGTGTTGTCCGTCCCCAATGCCAGCTCACTTGGAGTGTCATTCCAACTAACTTCAGTCAACGCCCCGCAATTTGAAAAGTCAGCATATCTGAGTTTAGAAATGTTTAGGGATACACGTATTAAACTCTTGCATCCACTCATATCGAGGGAACTGAGACGATACAACTTCTTCTGGATCCGCCAAGGAACCTCTTCAATCCCTGTGTTGTCAAGATCGAGATATGAAACGTTGGTTGAGATATCAGGAAAACTCTTCAACCGTGAGCATCCGCTGAGGATAAGGATATCAAGAGACTGGAGATTGATTCCGGTGGGAAGAGTCTCCAGATTTATGCATTCTATCATGTGCAACTCCTCTAGTTGGTTGAAATTCTGTAATGAACAAGGAAGCTCCACCATACTTGGGATATTAGAGAGGAACAATCTCTTCAAAGAGGGAGATAGGGTCAGGAGGGGTGCAAGCGGCTGCACCAAACAAACAAAATTAAGAAATGTTAAACCAAATTAATTATTTACATTTCTTTCGAAGAATAATCAAAATATCATTATGTTTTAAGCACATACCTGCACTCTTTCCCACAATTTATCATTACGCACTCCATTCATAACAAGATGAACGAGCTTCTCTAGACGCAAGTTAGAGGGAAATGTTTGAATCTTTGTGTAGCTTATATAGAGAACTGAGATGTTGGTTGAGATATCAGGAAAACTCCTCAACATCTTACATGAATTGAGACTGAGCCGATGAAGAGACTGAAGGTTAATTCCAGTGGGAAGAGTCTCAAGATTTTTGCACCACGACATGTTCAATTCTATCAATTTATTGAGATACCGAATAGAGGACGGAAGCTCTACCAAACTCAAGCAAGACGCAAGATTAAGTGTCTCGAGATTTGTGGCCATGGTAAGATCTGGAATTTTTCTTAGTTTATCGGATCCCAACAAATCCAAATGCTTGAGCCCTGAAAGTGACTGAAGTAAGAGGATGTTACACATCACTTGAAAGGATTGCTATGTAAATAGTAAAATAAGCATTATGATCTAGACAAGAAGTATAATTTTACTAAAAACTTACATGTACTCCTTCCCATAGCTTCTCGAGTTTGCTGTTCCGCATTTTGAGCTTAACGAGATTCTCAGGACAAAAATTACAAGGCATACATCTCATTGGGTATCCATCCAACGTCAATAATCTTAGTTTAGGAGGCAAAAAGTTGAAGCCTTCTTGTAAGTGCCATCTAACTTCTTTCTTGTCCAATTTATTAGTGTAAATGTTTAGGAAACGGAGATTGATCATTCCTTTAAATGCTTCCTTATGTATTCGCAACTCATCAGTCTCATCTATATTCAATGATATACCTAGAACCTTTTTAGTACCCTGAAATAAAAAAAAAAAAGTGATATAATTTCACACATTTATGAATTTAACCCTTATAGAAAGACTGAACGAGATACATGAAAAGAGAAGGAAAATCCTTACAGTGTTATCTTCAAGTAAATCGCAGATATCCTTCGAATCCACAAGGAATTCTCGTCCTCCAGGCTCATCGGACTGTGCACGAACGATTTCCTTACCCATTTCTTGTAGTAAACGGTGCATCTCAATAGTATCGTCTATTACATGTATCAGAGACTTATCAACGAGGGTTTTAAGCCCGATATTAACATCCAAATCACTATCTGCTAGTAAGAGCTTGATGACATGGACATTTTCACCATTGAAAAGGCATGCAATGTGACGAAATAACGTTTCATCTTTTTTGTTATCTAACCCATCATAGCTTACTCTCAATGTATCCTTAACTTTTCCATTCAGCCTCTCACGAAGACTAGGGAGCATATCGATCCAGTCCTCTTTGTCTCTACCCCTTAGAAACGAACCCAAAACGTTAAGTTCCAATGGAAGATAACCAGCACGCAAAACAACTTCAGAAGCAAGCTCCGTAAACCCATCAGGTGGATAGTTCTGCCGGAAAGCTGATCGGCAAAACATCTCTAGAGCGAGCTTTACAGATGGGAGACGGACCTCGTAAATATAATCAATCCTATGTGCCCTTAAGAAATGTCTATCTTCTGCAATCACAATGATTCTGCTTCCACATCCAAACCAGTGGGTTTGACCAACCAAGGCTTCTAACACCATTTGATCATCCAAATCATCAATAAAGATGAGAACTTTCTGGTGCTTTAGCCTCTCTTCCACTGCACCTGAATGCTGTATCTTTACGTCCTTTTTCCCCAAAATTTCCGAAAGAAAATCTCCTTGCAAATGCAACTTCGTGTTGTAGTCGTAGTACGGATTAGCTTTCTTATAAATTTCCAGACTCTTGGATAAGAATGCACGGTCTATGAAAACGCTACCTTGAAAGTGTCGAGAAAGTCGGTTAAACAGAGTTCTTGCAATTGTAGTCTTTCCAATTCCTAAGGGACCCCATAAACCAACCATCATCACTTCCTTAGATTCCAACTGCAACAGTACACTCATATTTGCGATATGATCTTCGATGCCGACAAAGTCCTCCGAGTCCTTAGATGGAGTTAAAAGTAGTTTATCCAAAACATCATTAGCAATTTCTTCAATCATTTTTGCTTCGTTACCCCTAACAATGAGAGAGATATATCTCACACATGAAACAACATTTACAGATAAATCAATAATTATTATAAACTAATAAATTTCTCCGGATCCAAGTTAGACTAATGTTTTTAGATTTAACACAATTCGATAAGTTAATAATTTTTATAAAAAGTTTGTGTAAATATATGGGTCAATTAATTCAATAGACTAATAAGTGTATAAGATTATCGATATATATTTTATATGTAATAACTAATAAGAGTTCATTTTCTAATATTTTTAGTGCATAAAAAACTTGATTATATAAAAGTGTTCATTGTAACGATTTTATTTTTTATTTTTTTAAGAAGATTTTTTATTTTTTTAAATTACAAAATAAGTCAAATATATCTGTATCCTACTAATTATTAATTTATAAGTAAATTAACAAAATATCTTACTCCTACTATTATTAATTTATAGAAGTTTTATTGTATTAAGATTTAAGAATGAAGATACATAAGCAAAAAAAATTGTACCAGGTTACGGAATGATATCCGAGGATATTAGCTACATCTGTCAAAGCTCTCTTCCACTGAGATTTCACTTCCTCTGTTGTGTTCTTGCAAGTCTTGTCAAAGATCATTCCGAAGTCACCGGTTTGCTTCCTCACATGTGAAGGATCCAAACCATAGAAAACCGGTATCACCATCTGACCAAACTCTTTCTTGCATTTTACGATCTCCAACAATTCGTTAAGACACCAGCTTGAAGAAGCGTAGTTTTTAGAGAACAATACAATCGCGATCCTCGATTCCTTAATGGCCCGGTTAAGCTCAGGGTCTAGCGACCGGCTTCTCTTAATCTCACTGTCTTTGAAAGCATTGATCAGTTTTCGATCAAGCTCCTTTAGAAAGTGGCTCAGGAAAGTTACACGGATGTCTTCTCCGCTGAAGCTCGGAAAAACATCATATACCCAATTACGAGAAGACGAAGAAGATGAAGATGAATTCATATTTTAAATTTATAACTTAGCAGTATGGTGAGTAGCAATTTCACCATTATTTCTTAGACTTTTCTGATGCAACTTGGTGGCAGTTTACACAGAGAAATGTAATTTGACAATTTATGGATTACTAAGTCTTAAGTCTTTGTAAAGCACTAATTAAGTCTACCAACTCTTTGGAATTTGAATGAGTCTTCTCCAATCCAGAAACAAATTTATGACAACCACACACTTTTCAACAAAGTAGTTAAGTGTCACTTGAATATTTGCTATGCTTGAACCAAAAATCAACAAGTAGACATCAGAAAAAGAAGAAAAATATTCAATAAAATTATCATCATCAATGCAAAAACCATATGTAAACACCAATCTTGTCTGTCTCTTTGCTTAAAAGGATATCATTCTTCTTCATTAAGGTTTTCATGACGACCAAATCAGGATCGTATCTGCCTTTTCTCTCACTACTCTTACTCTGCTATTTCTCCACTTCAAAATTCTTAATGACCAGTGCTTTTGCGTGTCGTCCAGACCAGATTCAAGCCTTTATGCAGTTCAAGGACGAGTTTGATTCCCATGGTTGCAACCACAGTGACTACTTTAACGGTCTCATGTGCGATAACACGACAGGTGTGGTCACAAAGCTACAACTCCCTAGTGGCTGCCTCGTTGGAACTTTGAAGCCTAATAGTAGCCTCTTCGGATTGCATCACCTACGTCACCTTAATCTCTCTCACAACAATTTCACTTCCTCTTCACTCCCTTTTGAATTCAGCAATCTCAACAGATTAGAGGTCTTGTCTCTTTCCTCTAATGGCTTCATCGGTCAACTTCCTTCCTCGTTTAGTAACCTAACCCAGTTAGTTGGATCTCTCCCATAACGAGCTCACTGGTAGTTTCCAACTTGTCCAGAATCTCACCAAGCTTTCCATTTTAGACCTTTCATATAATCAATTCTCTGGAACCATCCCTTCTTCTCTACTCATGATGCCTTTCTTGTCACATCTTGATCTCCGTGGAAACCGTCTCACCGGCCCCATTGAAGTTCCCATCTCATCGAGGCTTGAACACTTGTTCCTTGGGCATAACCATTTCCAAGGACAAATACTAGAGCCTATCTCAAAGTTAATAACTCTCAAAGATCTCGACTTGTCTTTCCTAAACATAAGCTACCCAGTTGACTTAAGACTCTTTTCCTCTCTCAAATCTTTGTTGAATCTCGAGGTTTCCGGTAACATTTTATCGGCGACAGGTCTTAGCTCAGATTCTGGCATCCCACCAAACCTGTACCGGTTGATGATGAAGAACTGCGACATCAGCGAGTTCCCAAGTTTTGAAGACCCTACAGAATCTAGAGCGTTTAGACATTTCCAGCAATAGACTAAAAGGGAAAGTTCCAAGGTGGTTATGGAGTCTTCCTCGATTGGGCATAGTGAATCTTTCGAACAATTCCTTCAACGGTTTTGATGGTTCCACAGATATTCTCCGTAACTCATCAATTACAGTGTTAGATTTTAGCTTAAACGCCTTCACAGGACCACTCCCTGTTCCACCACTCTTGATCAACCTATTTTCTGCATGGAACAATAGTTTCACTGGAGACATACCTTTTTCAATTTGCAACCGAAGCTCTCTTACTGTTCTTGATTTATCCTACAACAACTTGACCGGTCCAATTCCCCGATGCCTAAGTAAGTTAAGGATAGTCAATCTCCGGAAGAACAACTTGCAGGGAACTCTTCCCGACACATTTATAGTGACTCTATGCTACAAACACTTGATGTTGGTTACAATCAACTAAGCGGGAAGCTTCCGAGGTCTCTTGTGAATTGTTCCTCACTAAAGTTTCTGAGTGTTGAGCACAACAAAATAGAGGACACGTTTCCTTTCTGGCTCAAGGTGTTGCCGGATCTGCAAGTCCTTAACCTCCGTTCAAACAGATTCTACGGTCCCATATCTCCTCCTCAAGGACCTTTAGCGTTTCCCGAGCTGCAAATACTTGAAATATCAGATAACAGCTTTACCGGAAGTTTGTCACAAGATTACTTTGTAAATTGGAGTGCATCATCAACAAGAAAGATAAACAGAGATGGACACTTGTATATGGGAGACTACAAGAATGCTCTTTATCAGTATTTTTATACTTTAGATTTGCAATACAAAGGTCTATACATGGAGCATGAAAAGGTACTTACTTTCTATGTCGCCATTGATTTATCTGCAAACAGGCTTGAAGGAAAGATACCAGAATCTATTGGTCTCTTGACGGCACTCATTGCGCTCAACTTATCTAACAACTCTTTCACAGGCCAAATTCCGATGTCATTTGCCAATGTTACCGAACTCGAGTCACTAGACCTGTCCCGAAACAAACTCTCGGGGAAAATTCCTCAAGAACTAGGGACACTCTCGTTTTTGGCGTTCGTAAATGTCTCTCATACAAGCCAAAGTGATTCTTCGAAATATTTGGTCCCAAGTCCCAATCTTTAGGATTTTGCTTCTATTCTGCGTTTTATCTTTAAATTTCTGTCAAGTAGTACATGTTTCTGTAATCAAGCACTATATGTATCAAATACATTTTCTTGACCAGCTTTTCATTATATATATGTGATATATTAGTATTTTAGTCTCTTTCACGTGTCGTTTTCTATTTGTTTTCGGTTCTTTCTAGTTCTTTTTGGATCTTTTCAGGTTCTAGGAGGCTCTCAAACATGGATTGGAGTCATTGGAGGGTCATTGGAGCAAAAAGGGACGAATCTGGAGAAAAGATGGCGTTTTTCATAACCGAGCACCTGCTCGGCCTGGAGCGAGCACCTGCTTGCACGAGGGCTCGAAGAGTGGAAGCTCCCTGGAAACAGGACCGGTCGATCCAATCCAGTAGACCGACCGGTCCCGACACTTGAAGTCCCGAAGCCAAAGTTCTGTGGAATCGGGACCGACCGATCCGAACAAAGGGACCGACCGGTCCCGACACTCGAAGACCCGAAGACCGTAGCTGCTTGAAGACAGACCGACCGGTCGGTCACCTAGAACTAAGTTGCCCTAATTTTTACTATAAATAAGAGGAGCCACCTCCTCATTGAAGATACACTTTTTATTCTGTTTTTACGTTTTCCCGAGACTAGACTCATTTGTTCCAAGTTTTGGAGATTCTTCAAGTGTTCCTTATTCCATTGGATTTGCTTGTAAGATTTGGAGATTCATCCCACGATATTTATTGAGAAGAATTCTAAAACCTTTACCTCTTTTATTATCATTATGAATTCTTCTCCTTTGATTGTTGTGTTTTTAATCTCCATGGTCAAGTAGTCTCATAGCTAGATTAGGGGCTTTCAATGGTGATTTAGGATGCTAGTGACTGAGCCAAATAGGAATGAAATCATTTGTCTTCATCAATTGGGATTCGTATTGCTTAGACTAATTTGATCACCTAGTCTATGTTCTTAAGATTAACTTATTCACGACAGTGCTCTAGGTTGCTAGAGAAGCCATTGGTGAGCAATTGGTGTGTAACCAACGACAGTTGATTGTTACCATCAATTGTGAACAGATTGAATCCATTTGATAATGTTTGTCAACATCTCTGAATTCAAACGACAGTTTAGGCATTTAGGTTGTTAGATAAAGATATTGATGCATCACGACAGTGGGGCAATATTACATTTATGTTTGAGTTCTATACCGCACTTAAATTAAATCCTGAATAGTTGCTCAGTCCTTAATTCGAAATCACCGGCGAATGACCTTGATGTAGTGCATTTTTCTTATTGCATTTATCATCGTTTATTTGCTGTTTCGTTTCATTGTTTAATTATAACCAATCCCCATTTTATCTTAGCTTTAAATTAAAATCCATAGTTTCATAGTGTAACCTTGGTCTCTGAGGATTCGATACCTATTGTATTACTGCGATTGTCTGTGCACTTGCAGCTTTATTTTAGGGTTAAAACTTATTGCATCAATATGTGTTTTTTCTCAACACATTTTCTTGAACATAATATAAAATTCATAGATTTTTTTTCAAATACTATAATCTCGCGTTTGATGTGGGTGAAAAATCTAGTGTTAAAAAAAATGAATATAAGGGAAAGACTTGAGCGTTAGAAAGAATAATCTGGTGTATTTCGATTTTAAGTTTGTTGACCAAGATTTGAGCTTAAATGGAAATATACCCTAATATAACTATGTTTGAGATCTTTTAAATCAAAATGTCAAATAAAATCCAGTAAGTTTCCAAATTCTCTTATATATATAAAGATATCAATTAATATTGTATGGTAACTAATTCATCAAAAGTGGTATGAATCATATATTTGACCAAAAATGACTTTTCAACAATAAATTAAAGATTACCTTCCAAAAATAATGTTTTAAAACTTCCAAGTGAGTAATATACGTTGACCAAAAAAAACTGTGGAATATGTAAGTATAAATACATACATCTATAACTTGTATCATCACAAATAATTTTACAAGAACTCGAGAAAAATACACACAGTAAAATCATGAGATCTGCTACTTTAATTTTGGTTTCTATTGTTCTCATGTCTTTTGTATTGAGCCATGTGAAAGGTACTAAGTTATCTTTTTCTGATTTATTGGTTATTCGTAAAATTTTAAAATCCTATTTTTTATGAGTTCGAAATATGTTATTTCAATAAAAGTGTTCTAGACCATGATCTAATTTGAAAGTGGTTGCATTATCTATAAATAAGGTATTTAGTTTAAATTCTTACAATTCTCTTGTGGTTGATATAAAATAGTAGTGGTGGAAGCTCGATTGAATCCCTTGGATAACCAATGCATCCATAAGGATATATTAATGGGAGGATGCGGCCGCGACGGAAACAAGACGTGCATAGACGACTTTGTTAAGAAAGGAGGTCCAGGCAATAAGCCTAGTAGTTGCGAGTGTGATGACTTTGGCGAAGAACATTTATGCCGATGTAACTTTCCTTGCTAGTTTTTTTTCTCTACAAAGACAATTAACTTAAATGATATAATAAGAGAGAAGAAAAGAGTTTTATTGTGGTTTGTATTCTTAAATTAATTTATAAACGTTGGAAAAAACGTAAAGAAGAATGAGTCTCAGAACTTAACATATTCGACCTTAAATCCTTATTTCCTTAAGACTCTCCTTAGATTTCCAGCCAAAGCATTTGTACAGGGGATTCAATTTCTCATGGCGGAGTAAGGAGGTCCACAGGGGGTTCACTTAAGAGGGACTATATATTATGTTGGTCTATTATTTACTTCCTTCTTGGTCTTGCTTCTTCCTTTTATCTACAAGGAAGTTGGAACCTGAAGGATATACTAGTAATTTGGTGTCACACTAATAGGCTACTCGATAGGTATACCGAAGCCTTGTATACCTCATGCTTTGATTAGAAGTAAGAAAGCATTGCTCATTCCAAACGGGAGAGTGTATGATCGAAATTATTAAGTTCTCTGACTTTAGGGTAGAAGAAGACAAATTATATTAATCTACTTGAAAGTTCATCCTCGGCATAATAGAAGGAAAAGTAATTGAATTAACCCATCATGGTTTTTAGATGTCAAAGAATAGTCACATTTCTTTATATGGCTTTCAATTAAAAAAACTTTGGGTACATAACAAAAAATGTGGGTTGTTCGAATATTGTAGACTAATTTAACTATATAGTTGATGTAATTTTATCAACCGAAACATGTTTTATCCTCTCTCCAACAACCTTAGTTATTTCCATTATATAGGCATTATTACGTACGTTGTTCTTTTAGCTACAACATCTTGACTTCTGTACTTGCTTAAAATCCTCAAATCTTCTCAATTTAGAAATAAACATGTCTTTGTTAAAACTTCCATAACAATAAAAACACATAGTAGGAATGATCAAATCGAGATGTTGACCGAGAAACATTGCTTCATGGCGGTTAAAACCGACATGAGTAAAGCATATGACCGTCTTGAATGGGACTTTATAGAGGCAACGATGAAGAGACATGGGTTCCACGACATTTGGACAAATTGGATCATGCAATGCATCCGAACGGTCTCCTATTCTTTCCTAATCAACGACTCTCCACGAGGCAAAGTGGCACTACAAGAAAACAGGTCATTTGCCACTACCAGAAACGTCACAAATTCGTCACTAATGAGACCTTTGCGACTACTTTGCGACGAATCAGGTCGTCGCAAAAACGCCGTCGCTAATTTGCGACGCTGCGTATTCGTCGCTAATTTGCGACTGATTAGTGAGGGATTTATGACAGATTTAGGACTCCATAACTCAGTCGCAAATTCGTCGCTAATTTGCGACTGATTAATAACTCCATAACTCAGTCGCAAATAAGCGACACAATTGTGACTCATGTAGGTAGTCACTAATTAACAACGTATTTGAGACTGCCTTTGGCGTGGCAAATAAGCGACTAATTAGCGACTTCTGATTTTGCGACTGATTTTGGGTTAGTCACATTTTGGTCACTAATTTGCCACTGATTTGCGACGCTTTTGTTTTAGAAGTGACTAAATTGAATCTCTTTCAAGTCATTTAAATGCTACTAATTGTTGTTTGTTTGTGTTGTTTTCAATTACCAAAAATGGTGTGAATAATAAAAAAACTTGAAATGCAAAATTATATTACAAAACAAACATTATACATAAAATGATACCAAAACCAAAACAAGAACAACAAAAATACAAACTTTTTCAATTTCTTATGGAGCTAGCACCTCCAAGCATCATCACCATCCTATCCAATCCGTAAGCAATACCACCTGCAATTTCATATCAAATTCCAAATGTTTTATTAACCAAAAGTGTGTTGTGTAGTAAGTCGAGAAACTACTATATAGCATGTGTGTGTTGTGTAAGAAAACCAAGAATGAATGTTAACAATGTAGTTTTTAAAGAGAAACGTTTCTTGTTCTTTTCTCTCTAGAACAAGTAAACAAAATAGAACAAAGAGATAGAGAAAGGTACTGACCTGAAGCTTGGTCAGAGAAGATCAAGAGGATCCGGACCTGATAAGAAATGAGAGGAAGCTGCTCATTACAGAGATATGAGCAGAGCTGAAGCCTCCATGAAGTTGTTCATCACTAAGAGATGAACATGATGATGAGAAGAAGCCTGCACAAAATGGAGAGGTGTAAGGCTGAAAAACCTTATGCAAAAGAGACAAGAAATCAAACATTTCCACAAAAGAACTAAGCAAACTTCTTTTTCTTTCAGCTCTATCTGTTATGTAACATACTCACACACACGAGCGTAGTTTACGATATTCTTGAAGAAGAATTATGAGTTCATATGTATTATATACCTCACAATTCAAAGGAGATTCATATGGATCATCTATTCCTGTGAAACCTAGGTATGAATGAAAAAAAGACTTGTTTAAAGATTCAAATGATACAAAAGCAATTTGCTGTCGTTTGTTTATATGGAAGCTAATGTTATCTCACCTTTGATTTTTCCCGCACGTGCAAGCTTGTATAAGCCTTTAGGGTCTCTTGCTTCACACAATTGTAGAGACATGTTCATGTAAACCTGAAGAGTTTATATGACAATATCAAACAAGATGTTTTTAAGCTTCGACCGAAACTGAAAAGCCGGGTCTAAGATAGCTTGCCTCTATAAATGGTGAATCCTTCTTCATTTCCCTACAAGCGTCACGGTCTTTCCTGTACGGTGATATGAGGCTAGCGATGCAGATTAAACCAGCATCTGCAAATAGTTTGCCTACTTCCCCTGCATTTGGAACAACTAGCCTCTAAGAATTTTCTTTCAATATTAACCATAATCTATCCGCTTTTAGGTGTATATCAATGTGTAATGTGGTTTTGGTAATATGCAAACCAAGATTACTAATGATCTGTTCTATCACCAAAACTCAGAGAATCTAAACCACCAAAAACTGCATTCAATCTGCAACGACACAGTCACATCACATAAACGTGACCAGTCTTCTTGAAATCTTGTCAAAGGTATAAAGAAAGGTTTCAAAACAGGAGACGCTGATTTCTCAATAGAGCAAAATAATCTTTCTTACAATCCAATGAAACAGAAAACCAAATCTTTTGAAGTTATTACTTTTCTACATCATATAGCTAGGAAAATTCAAGTCCATTCACAGAGCAATAGGTTTCAATTCCATAATCATATCCAAAATATCTAAACTTTCATAGCAACTCCAAAAGAAAGAACAATAAACTACAACAAATTCAAATCTTGTATAACAACCCCTGATTTCAAAAAATGCTCACACTAAATCTATATCATATCTCACAAGCCCAACAAGAGAATCACAGAGGAAAGATGAACAAAATAAATACCTTGGGACTCAAATGTGCTATGTTTCTCGAAGGAAGAGAGATTTTGCTCGATCCTTTGTTTACCTTTTGATTTGTTCTATCTCCTCGATTTTCTTAGGGTCACACCAATTTCTCCTTCTTCTTATACCTTATCCGCTTCACTTCTCACCAAATCCAACCCAGAAAAACCCTAATCCCTCTCTCTCATTTCTCCATCTCTCGTGGTTTCTCAGGTTCGAAATTCATCAGACCAGCCATGGATGCAACCAAAGAAGCTTCCGTAACCGATTTGAAGAGACCAAGAGAAGAAGAGAATGATAACGGTGTTTCAATATAGACGGAGAGATCCGTTAACGGCGTTGATAAGAAGGAGCTTCCTTGATCCTCCTTGATTCCTGGGAGGAATTGAAGAATAATCAGAGAGAAAGAGAGACATGAAGAGATCTTTGATTCACAGATGAATCTTTAGATTCGGTTATAGAAATCGAGAGAGAGAGAGATGAAGATTCAGAAGGAAATCGAGAGAGAGAGAGATGAAGAAATGAAGATTCACAAGAGAAAGATGAATTGCGATTGATTTGGGAATTCACAAGAGAAAGATGAATTGCAAAAAGTGATTTGGGAATCAGATTTTACACTTAGGCGCAAAATGAAAACTTTGGCAAATTTCGTTTCCCGCTTAGTCATTTTCATTTCCCGCAAATTTCTGTCGCTAATTAGTCTCAAATTTGTGACTGATTTGTGACGATTTTAAGTTAGTCACAAATCAAATCCCTAAACCCTAAACATTTAGACCCAAAATTTATTCTTTAACCCTTTCCCTAAACCATATACCCTAAATAAACTGATATAACCATTATACCACCACTAACAAAGCTAATTTACAAAAACATCAACTTTACATAAACTTACTTTAAAACTTCTAAGTGTTTATAAGCTAAAGTACATTAATGTTGTTCTCACATAAATGTTTTTTTGTAAATTGATTTACTCACTACAACCACATCTTGGCTACTTTGTCATTGACTTTAGTACAAGCTAAATACAACTATGAATCATAGAAGCATACATTTTGGGGTTTAATGTGTATTATTGTAAAATGGAGTGGCAAAGTAGTCACTAATTAGTCGCAAATTTACTTATGCGTCACAAATGTGTCGCAAAATAGTGGTATATTTGTGACTATTTTGTGACGTTAGTATAGGTTTGAGAATCCAAAACACTAAACCCTATATAGTCACTAAAGAGTCACAAATTCGTCACTCTTAATTTTTTTTAAAAATTGTTATTTTCAAACCCTAAACCCTATATGGTCACTAAAGAGTCACAAATTTGTCACTACCAATTTTTTTAAAAAAATTGTTATTCTGAAACCCTAAACCCTATTTGGTCACTAAAGAGTCACAAATTAGCGACGCCTTAGTGACTTTTTTGAAGGCGTCGCTAAATTGTGACTCCTATGATAGTCACAAATCCGTCACAATTTTGCGACCACTATAATCGTCTTCCAGGAGTCGCTAATTTGTGACTGATTTGTGACGACTTCTGAACCTACTTTTAGGTGTCACAAAGCAGTCACTAATTTGCGACTACCTTACGACTAGTTGCTAGCGTCGCAAATTAGCGACTAGTTTACGACGCCTTTTATTGGCGTGGCAAATCAGTCGAAAATTCGTCTCGAAGTAGTCGCAAATATTAGTGACTGATTTTTCAGTCACAAACCGTAGTCACTAATGGACTGTTTTCTTGTAGTGTGGTACCGAGTAGAGGAATAAGGCAAGGCGATCCTTCATCGCCATACATCTTCATACTATGTAGCGAAATTCACTCGGGCCTTTGTTCTAGAGCTCAAGAAAGTGGAAGACTTGTAGGAATAAGAGTGGCACGAGGAAGCCCGAGAGTAAATCACTTGTTGTTTGCGGACGATACGATGTTTTTTTTCAAAGCAAATAAACAAAATAGCAAGGAACTCAAACGTATACTAAGAGTGTATGAGGAAGCTTCCGGTCAATCAATAAACGAGAACAAGTCATCTATTCTTTCTCAAGAAAGACAACACAAGTGATTCGGGGAGAGGTAAAGAAGGAACTTGGAATTAACAAAGAAGGAGGAGTAGGCAAATATCTTGGGCTACCGGATCGGGCGGAGAAAAAAGGATCTATTTACGTCAATAGTTGATAGAATCCTACAAAAAGCAAAGAGTTGGTCAACGAGGTTCTTATCCTCGGCGGGGAAGATGGTGATGCTTAAGAGTGTGTTGAGCGCCATCCCGTCTTACGCTATGTTGTGTTTCAAGCTCCCCATTTCCCTTTGCAAAAGGATACAATCAACCCTAACCCGGTTTTGGTGGGATGCACATATGGACAAGAGGAAAATATCTTGGATATCTTGGAAGAAACTCTCATGGTCAAAGAAAGATGGTGGACTCGGATTTAGAGATATCCAAAGTTTCAACGAAGCGATGCTAGCAAAATTGGGTTGGAGACTTGTGGAAAACCCAACTAACCTCTTGGCAAGAGTTCTTTTCGGTAAATACTGCCCAAAAGAAGCGTTTTTACATGTTACACCGTCGGCCAGCTCATCACACGGATGACAAAGCATCTTAGTGGGAAGAGACCTCCTTAAAACGCAATTGGCATGGGCAGTGGGGAACGGGACGTCCCTTAACGTGTGGCGAGACCCATGGATACCATCAATCCCCCATCAAAAACCTCTTGGCCCTGTACCAAGAGACGACATGGAGCTCACTGTCTCGGATTTACTCTGCCCAAACTCAGAATGGAATAAAGAACTTATTGCTAAACATGTGCCCCTCCTTGAGACAGAGATCTTGAGCATCAAACCAAGCAGAATAGGAGTGCCCGATAAGTTTATATGGCTGGGGAAAAACACAGGAGCATATACAACAAAAACTGGATATTTTCATGCAGTGGAAAGCAAAAAAACTGAGGAGGAGAAGCTGAGTTCATCAAACTTCCAATGGGTCTCAGACATATGGAATCAAAATATAAGCCAAAAGCTGAAGTTGTTCCTATGGAAAATTGCCCACAAAGCTTTACCCGTCGGAGAAAGACTTGAAGTCTGACATATCAACATAAGTCCGCTTTGTAAAAGATGCGGAGAAATAGAATCCATACCACATCTCTTCTTCCAGTGCAGCGTTTCCCAACTGGTTTGGATAAATGCACCGTTTGAAATGAGTTTAGATAATTGTGGTTGGAATTCTTTTGAATCAGGATGGGAGGTTGTCAAATCAAAGAGATGTGTACCACCTTCGGGAGTAACAGGACCACTAACACCCTGGATTCTATGGATGATATGGACTAGTCGAAACAAGTTGATCTTCAATGATAAAACAACTACTGCAATAGAGATCCTCGCTACCGCTATCACGATGGCAAAATAATGGAATGTTACGCAACAAAGCAAACCAGAGAAAAAGAACATCACCAAAGAAAGAAACCGCAATAGAGAAGTCTTGATGATATGCCAATCGGATGCAGCATGGAAGGAGGAAGCGAAAACTGCGGGTCTAGGCTGGATCATACAAGAAGGAGAAAACAGAGTAACAAAACAGAGTAAAACCATGCTCCATGTAACCACGCCGCTTATGGCTGAAGGTTTAGCACTAAGAGAGACTGTATTTGATGCAGCGAAGAAAGGATACAAGAACATGAGATTCGAGTCTGACTCATCTCAAATTATCAATGCCATCAACCTAGGAGAATCACTACTAGGACTCTATGGCATCCTTGAAGATATTAAGGCAATAGCCCAAACATTTGAGCACATCTCCTTTGTTTGTATTAATCGAAACCAAAATGAAAGAGGAGATACAATAGCTAAGAAAGCCTTGAGCTTGAATGATCTAAGGTCGAGATGATATTAATGAAATCGTAATAGTTCGTTCCAAAAAAAAGGAATGATCAAATCGAGATTACTACACAACTCAAGAATATAAATGACTTGTTGGAAACTGTAAGCACAGTATTAGCCCACTCCAACTTACCCGAAAGCTCACCTCCATGGCCCTTCTCCAGTGCGATTGTTGCGCACGCATTTCTGCTTTCCGGTATTGACTTGTATTTCTCAAACCTAGGGACCCAATAATAACTAAAAGTTTCACACCATAGTTAAATATTTCAACTACACAACCCCATGCTAAAATATCATGCTTACGCAATAGTTGAAGATCTGAACCCTTGACCTCTCTCCACTCGCTACTCTTCGAGTCATCAATACCACATGCAATAACCAGAGTTTGTGTAACAATACATTACATCCTCTCACACCATGCTTCTATATGTCCGAAAGTCGAGTGCGTTTCCACAACATCCCACGTACCCTTTTTGGGTCATAAACACAGTCCTTTTTATCAGCAATTGCGTAAATCTTTCCTTGGAAAGTATTGATAAGAAACCATTCGCTGCGAAACTCACGGTAGCTCCATGGCTCGGCAAAGGTCTACAAGTCTGAGTCTTTATGTCCGAGCCCCCAACATGCTAGGACCATCACAGTGTGACTTCGACAATCAAGGATACTAACAGCTAAAGAGGATTCACAACCACTTTTATACATAGAACCGTTTAGTGATTAATTTGGTTGGGTTAGTGGTTTATTACGGCTCGGTTTTCGGTATAGATGTGATATTGGTTCAATTTGTTCAGATTTTTTTTGTATAAAGTTACTGCTTTTTAAATTTTAATTGATTATAAAATGCAAGCAAATTTACATGTTATTGGATCATGAATTTTAAAATTCATATCAAAATTTTATGTTATTCTTTTATATGAGTTTAAATTCCTAAACAAAGTTATATAATATTTAATGTTAAAAAATACATATGCATTTGTTTCCATGTGGCGGTACCGAAGCCTCGTGATAACATAGAAAGGCTTCTTTGCACTGCATACCTCATGCTGCGATTAGAAGGAAATAAGCTTTGCACATTCAAGAGCTTTGACTCAAGAAGACTGTTGCACAAAGCAATTAAATTTGTTAGGATTTAGAGGCTCAAAGGATGAGTCCTTTCCCGAACATAAACCGTCACAACCCAAGCTTAGAAGTTGTTTGATGTTTTGAAACCGACACAAGCACAAATCAGTGCGTGTAGCTCATGAAAACAGAGCTGAAAAACAACAGAGCCAAGACTCGATTAAATTGATCAATCTAACCATAGCTCGATCAATTTAATCAACTCTGCTTGTAGCAGCATAACACTTGAAGTATTCATACCAAACATACCCAAGAGAGATTGAGAAAATATAGAAGGAGATGGGGGAGCACACACACACATTTAAGGAGTTCACGCCCATAACCGGGTCGCTACATCTCCCCGAGACTTTGCTCGGAATCCACTAGAATCAAGATAGAGATTACAATAGGAATGATTAGTGAAACACTCTAATGCCCTTCACTAGCACTTAAAGCTCACTCAATCTATTCCTATAACTTAGAGAATACAAGAACAAACTTTTACATGTTTCTCTCTTTCTCTCATCTTCTTGTTCTTCTGCCGTGTGTGTAACTTCTGCTCACCACCCCCTCTCACTCTCATGGCTTCTCCTTAGCCTTTATAAATGTGCAGCAAACTCTTTGTTCGGTTCCATCTTTCAAGTCTTCTCAAAAGCCTCCTTCTTTTGCTTCAACCAATAAGTTCTTGGAGACAAGGGAACATGCTTTTGTCATACCCAAGAACCCATAACTTGTGGTCCCAAAACCAATGCACATCAAGCTATTATTTCCACAAATCTCCACCTAAGAGCTTGATGATCATGCCAAACAACCTGCACACCATTGAGAGAGAGAGTACCTTCTAGTTCCCGGATTCCAGTCTCGGTTCCTGAGTGTCATTACTCAGCCTTGATCCTTTGCAGCTTGAACATCATGAAGCTGCTCGATCCTTTCCGCATTTAACATCATGTTTAATGCACTTCCATAACACATCGTGAACTCACTAGAGTTGTGAAAACCAGCAACAATACAAACGTGTATTGAGCTCAACTCTTTAGTGATCACCTCCTTGTTAGCTCAACAGAAAACTCCATAAGCTTTACCGCTTATTACTTCTCCAATCACACGGCATCTTCCATGGCTTCCGTTCATGCCATAGAACCGTTGCAGCAATTGAGAAACAACAATATACCTCTGCAAACCTTGATTCCCTTGCTAGCTTCTAGGATTTTCTCATGCGCATTGAGTCCAAAATCCTTAATTCCACTTGAATCATATGCAGAAAACCAGAATCACACTTGCCTCGAACCGAAGCACTTTGATTCAGCCTGTAATCAATCTCACCAACAGCTTACACCATTTGAGATTCACCTCCTTAACCTGTTTAATCATGCAATCCCAGAACATAATCTATGCTCAATCATCTTTCAAAAACTGAACACACTAGCAGCTTGATAACCCACTACTAGCAACATTTAACATGTCTCTTATCACCAAATCCTTGTGATATCCTTGAGACATGTCCTTGCAGCAGCTTGCACATCATTTATAAACCTTTGATGTCTCCTTCAAGCTGTAAAGAACACCCTGCAATACTTCTTCTTGTATACATCCTCCACCAAAACGAATTTGGCTCATACATCATTCAACTCGCAGTCTTGAGCCAAAGCCTTCTTCTTCTTTATCATTGCATGATACTTGAAGGGAATCCACTTGACTAACCCGCAAGTGTTTCCCTAAGAAGACACTTATATATCTCCTTATGATGCAAACAAACAACTTAAACTTCCTTAGTTGATCACTTCCAAATGCAACTCGATTCGTATGCATTTTCGTCGTTTCTAGGACTTCTCTTTTCCAACTTCTAACACTAGCTTTGAGATGTGTTGATTATCAAGCTAGATACACAAAACCTATACCTTCTTGAAGTGAGCAGCCTTGAGACAAAACCTCGCATCACCTGCACTTGTCTCCTTCCGTTTCTCTTTTATAGGAACCACTAAGTCACTTCAATAACCTAATCTCAAATCACCGCTTTGTGTCTTCTCTCGGAAAAATTCATAGACTTGCAGCTCTACTCTAGAAATCCTCACCAACAACTAGCTTCAAATCAACTCTTTAAGTTGTCTTCCCGTTGGTAACCTCCTGTTCTTGTTATGTATTCTTCTTCGCACACAAAACTCCGATGAATCTTATCCAACAGCGAATCAAGTAACCTTTTAACTCTTTGCCTTTGAGCTAAATACCCGAGACATCCTCCACAAACATAGCTCCACCTGGAATTAAAGAAATACCCTTATGAATATCTATTCCACTTCCTCTAGCGGCAATACTCCACCTAGAACTATAACCGTTTGAACAAACGTTGTCTCATAAGCTCAACTTCACCATCATGAGTTAAAACCATCCTTCACTGTACCAAAAATCCACTCACACGCTTTCATAAACCAGTATGAGTCACTGTGGCTTCTTCATTAAGAAAGAGTGTCAAAACGTGAACACATTCTTCTTTCTGCTTGTAGCCACTCAAACTGATCCGTTTGTGCCCAAAGAACCACTAAGAACTTTTCTATGGTTCACCAATCTTGACTTCATTTAACTTGGAACCTTCCCCATATCTTGACTTAGAAGAACTTGGATTGACCTTTAACAATCTCCACCTCAGACTTGAAATCAAAGACATTGATCTCTCCTTTTGCAAAATAAAACGTATACCAATATGTGCACCGCTGTTTGAACAGAAAACACTCTGAGCAAACAAAACACGCCGCCTAACTCCTTTAGATAGGAAGACTATCGACACACCGTCATGGCACACTCCATTGCAAAGTAACACTGAGACAACTTCCCATACAAAATATGTAGCTCCATAACCGTTAAACTCTTCTCCACAACTATTTCCTTTTACTAAGAAATAATTGAGACACACCAAGATACCAACTGAAACCATAGCTTAAACTAGGAGATAACCAAAGCTTGTACACTCCCTTGTTCTTCAAGATTCATTCTAACAGAATAACCATGTGTTAAACTAAACACAAATCTGCATAAACCATGAATCTTTGTTACTGCCATCTTTTCAAGAGCTTACACTTCTTGAAACAAGAACCCGAAGTCTCTTCATAAAACACTCAAGCTCACTAGAGCACCACATTCATTGCATTACCTCTGAAAATATAGCAATGAATTGAGTGTTTACCTTCTGTTTCAACAAAACATTTCCAGACAGCAACAAGAGCACAATCTTTGTTGCATTCCCTCTGAAAATAGCAATCTTGTAGCTTCACGTTCTATGATTATCCAGAAACTGTAGACTCTCATCATCAAGAACTGACAGCATACACACAGAGACAAAACCGCAGTAGAAACCCCTTCCAAAAACCGAAAACCACTGAAATTTCCTTGCTTCATAACCATCCTACAACCCCTTTTAAACTGTCCCAAGAGTGCCTATACTTGTACTCATACAGCCATAAAACGCCCATAAGATTCAAGATTCTAAGGCGTCCCCTACTCCCATGAATCTTATGAGTTACCGGGCTGGAAACAACAAAGCTTAGAACACCCATATGCAACTGAATTTTACCAAACGTATTCGACCAGAAGATAACATGAAAACCATCAATAAATCTTGGCCAAACTCTTGTAGAACCAGTGCACAATCCTTGTGATCCAACCAGCTTTTAATTCCTTTAGATATGCAGAACTTGAGCAACCTTGAAACTTCAATACAAAGCATCACAAATACCTTGTGACTGCAGCGGAATCTCCCATAACTTGAGTTTTGAATTTGATGTTTCGATTCTGAAAATGAGACTTTGAGTCACATAACTTGTACTCATCCTTGACATGACCAGAATCAAGCTTATCTTTATGAAAAACTTCACCTTACATCAACCTCTAACCGGTTTCTTTAGCATAGATGAAGAACACCATCTTTGATCATATGCTTCTTGCTTCTATCTCTGATTTTCCTCTTCTTGTTCTTGCAACACTTTAACTTGAGAGTAACTAGACATTCTTGTATCTTACAGCAACTTGATTCCACAAAACCATGAAACTACTTCCTTTGATTCTAGCTTATACCAAGAATCTCTCCTTAAGATACACCTAGTTTACATCTCCCTTACTTGTGTTCCAAACTTAATACCATGAACTAAGCACGTTTTTAACATCCTAAGCATCTCAAGAACCTCTTGTTACTCCACCTAAGATCTAACCAAATCTTCTAATGAGCAGAAGTAACAACTTACCGAAAAAACCGTCTTTGTCGCTGTTTTATAACACCTTGCAACTGTCTTGGTTCTTCTTCTTTGAGGTGCTTCAATGTTCGTCATGATGAGTCTTATGACTCCTTCCACTCACGTGCTATTCATCAAGAGGTAGCTTTGCTTCCAGTAGAGACGATCTTGTCTTCACAACCTTCTCCACAACCGGAGAAACACAATGATGTTTTACCGAGATAGAGCTTTATGGCTACTTCCTCTCTTCTACACCATTTACCAAGAGCTACTGATTTGTTGTGTTACCGAGACATTCCATGTCTCTACACGATCAAGCTCTTCAAAGAAAAGAAACGTGGATGCTTAAGGTCACCTCTAACCTTCCAAAGCTCCAACCCTTTTACCCTTTTCTTCACTCTCCTTCTTTCTCTAGACCTTTTCTCTTTTAGATATGAATCTTCTTTCTCTTGCTCTTCTTCTTGATTTGAGACTTCCCTTACTGAAAATCTCAGTCATCATCAAGCTTCACTCATGGCTTAGAATCACCACATAAACCACGAATTTTTCCTTCCATGACTGCAGCCTCATAGACCATCAAACGTTCCACTTCTCTTCTTGAAACAACCGTGATTCTTGGCTTGAGAGAACCACCGAGCACGTAACCTTGCTCTGATACCAATTTGTTAGGATTTAGAGGCTCAAAGGATGAGTCCTTTCCCGAGCATAAACCGTCACAACCCAAGCTTAGAAGTTGTTTGATGTTTTGAGACCGACACAAGCACAAATCAGTGCGTGTAGCTCATGAAAACAGAGCTGAAAAACAACAGAGCCAAGACTCGATTAAATTGATCAATCCAACCATAGCTCGATCAATTTAATCAACTCTGCTTGTAGCAGCATAACACTTGAAGTATTCATACCAAACATACCCAAGAGAGATTGAGAAAATAGAGAAGGAGATGGGGGAGCACACACACACATTTAAGGAGTTCACGCCCATAACCGGGTCGCTACATCTCCCCGAGACTTTGCTCGGAATCCACTAGAATCAAGATAGAGATTACAATAGGAATGATTAGTGAAACACTCTAATGCCCTTCACTAGCACTTAAAGCCCACTCAATCTATTCCTATAACTTAGAGAATACAAGAACAAACTTTTACATGTTTCTCTCTTTCTCTCATCTTCTTGTTCTTCTGCCGTGTGTGTAACTTCTGCTCACCACCCCCTCTCACTCTCATGGCTTCTCCTTAGCCTTTATAAATGTGCAGCAAACTCTTTGTTCGGTT
Source organism: Draba incana (assembly GCA_963576765.1). NCBI lineage: Eukaryota > Viridiplantae > Streptophyta > Magnoliopsida > Brassicales > Brassicaceae > Draba > Draba incana. Next base: position 3,857,360 of record OY755214.1, on the reverse strand, counting down.
CCATCTTTCAAGGCTTCTCAAAAGCCTCCTTCTTTTGCTTCAACCAATAAGTTCTTGGAGACAAGGGAACATGCTTTTGTCATACCCAAGAACCCATAACTTGTGGTCCCAAAAGCAATGCACATCAAGCTATTATTTCCACAAAATTGTTCCAAGAAAGTTTTGGACTTTGCTTAACCTAATGTATACTATTGTTATTATTCTATTGTTATGCATCTTTTGTAGTTATTCTCCAAACATTGATCGCAATGACCAGATAGAAACAAACAGAATTTAAAAACTCCAGATACATTAAAAAATCCAATTCAATACACTTATGTTCATTTCAAGATTATGTTACTCAAAAACTAATTGAACACTGAGTCGGATTATGTCACCTGGAGCTCCTTGATTTTGGAAGCCTCCACCAAAACAATGACGAGTTTGATAAATTCTGAAGACTTTTGAACTTCTTCTCTCTATCGATATAGTGACCGCTTTCTCCGCCGTTCGTCGGCGGCTCTCGCCATTCCGACGTTGTCCGACTTGTTTCAATTCATAAAGAGAGAGAGACTTTACCAAATATAAAACCAACGGGTTCGTTAAATTATGTAAACCGAAATGTAAATTTGGTGTAAATCGGTTTACTTAACTCTGCTTAAGCGTTAGCCTTCTTTAAAGATCCTTTGAGTTCATCTATTTGTGGAACAAGTCGATAAATTCTCTAAGGTGATATTGACTTACTGTCTCTCCGTACAACTGGAAACAAAATTTACATAATAAATTCCAATTTCATTGATTCACATGAACAGATTAAAACATACAGACTTAAAACAACAAACAAATATTGTGAAAACATTCCATACTTGTTAGCTTTTGAGTAATGGAAAATTTCAAGTGCTTACTACATTCATATAGTCTTATCAAAAAAATAAACAACACAAGCCTTGAGTTTTACGGTCATCTCAGCGTTGTTGATCTCGAATGCTCTTACTCCAATGGTAAAGAAGTTCTGATGCGGAATTGCAGATTTTGCGGTCTTTGTGCTTAGTTAGATGCCCAAGCTTCTCCATGATCCGCCTTGTCTCAGTAGCCGTAGAACTAATAGGGAAACTGATGAGTAAAGAGAGAGTGTCCACGCAGATCGATGTCTCTGCTTTTGCCGCGAGAAGTCCCTTTGCATTAGCCGCATCTGCTGATTTCTTGGCTATTTCAAATAGCTCCAACATCTCCGTGTCATTCTTCTTCAAGGCACTACAAGATTTAGGGAGTTTAGATACTTCCAAAGGCTGCTGCTGCTTCTTCGAATTCTGTTTAATCTCGGCAGTATCATGAGCTCCGGATCTAGAGGTTTTAATAAGTTTTATCGGTAGAACCGATTGCTTCTTCTTCTCGGTAAAAGACTTGCAATCATCATCAGGCTTCTTCAAAGTTTGCTTCATCTCCACGGTTTCATGAGCCACCACACATCCCTCATCTTCTTTCTTCTTCAAAACTTGAACATTATCATCACGCTTCTTTTGAGTAATTAGACGAGGCTTGGTCGGACTAGATTTGCAAGTATTGTTCGATATTCTGCCGGCGGAATATAGAGTTTTCATCCACGATTTGAACAGTTTTCAACACCCTTACGGATCTTAGGGTTTATATGATGGTGCAAACTATGCAAAGAAAGTATAGAACTCGAGTTACGAAGATCTTTTACGGAGAGATTCAAATTCTTCAAGTATCGCAATTTATCAAAACATCTCTCAACGCCTTCGATGCTGTTTGAATTCGCGTCCTTAAGCGCAGCCCACACCAAACGGTTAAGATCGAGTCTCTCTCTCTTACAATCGAAATTTTATTCTTCATCTTCTTCTTCAAGGTGTTTCTCTCTGTTACGTTGTTCATCTTCATAGACAATGAATTCAAGCTGGAAATTTAGAAAGAGGCAACTATAGCTAGGGTTTCACTCTCTGAACTTTCGGAAATTAAAATATGGTAAGAAGAGGAGTCCCAAATATTATATAGAGCGTAGAGAAACTAGAGAACTCAAAAAAAAGGAAATAAGAGGAAGCTTCCTTCACTCTCACGCAACCAAAACCAAATCCTATATGGATTTAAAACTATGTTTCCATTTTTCTTGCCAAGATCTACTAGGGACAAATCTGTCAGAACATATATTTCAACCGTCAACAAAATCAGGATCAAATAATGGTACTTTCGTCAAATCACATTCAGTTCTTTGTGTTAAACCGTTCCTCTGTTTTGTAAAACAGAACCAATGGATTTTGTTTTTTTTTTTTTTTTTTTGGAGTTCTCTGTAACAAAAACAAATCTAAAATCTAAAAACACAAACTAAAGCAGAATTGGTCTTTTTCAACATGAAAATTTACATAAACCAAATTTACTTGTACAAAAAAAATAAATAGATTTCAAAAACCCCTCTCAATATTACATTATCTGATACAAATTTACACCGAGATTTCTCCACCGCCTGTAACATCATCTGGAGGACTAATCGTGATCCAAAGCAACGACACAGTAATCGAAACAAGCCCGGACCAAACGTAAACAATGGTCGGAACTTTCCCTCTCCGACCCATCAATCCTTTAGCAAACGGATACATATGAGTCAAAACCCATAGGCTAAAGAATACCCCTCCAAATAACTTGTTCCATTGCGGAATCACGCTATATAACGTCCTCGAAGCCCCGATCACAATCGCGACAAGGTTCACTATAATAATCGTAAGCGGCATTATGAAAAGTCCGGTCCATTTAACGATATAAAGATCCGCAAAGACGTCGTCCTCGTCTTCTCCCGCGGATTTCGATGTTAGCGTAAAGGAGATTTCGATACCCGCAATTACTTTTAGAAAACCTTGGACAACTGCTGCAAGATGCGCGCTCGTGCCTCCGATTAGCCAAAACTGTTCGTTTCTCCACCATTCTTCGAGTCCGATCCCTGACCATTTGACCTCGAGGAGTGAGATTAGGGTTAGGGTTACGGCCATGCAGAGGAGGTAGGAGAGGAAATGAATGTCAAGGCTCTGGACAATGAATTTTCCGGAGAAGAGACAGAGAGCTGGAAGGAAACAATAGACGACCAAGAAAATGGAGGTAAAAGGGTAAATCCCGACATTGAGGTAAGCGACTCGCTGGAGAAACTTGAGCCGTCTCGTGGCGAACATAGCATTGTTCCTGGAGAAGAAGATCTCAACAGAGCCAGTAGCCCAACGGAGGACTTGATGGAGACGGTCAGTGAGATTTATTGGAGCTGTACCGCGGAAAGCATCACGTTTTGTAATACAGTAAACAGACCGCCAACCGCGGTTATGCATACGGTAACCCGTCACCACGTCTTCAGTAACCGACCCGTAAATCCATCCAATTCTATCTCCCCATTCAGTGTTGTCCTCATACCTGAAAAATCCAAATGAAACTCGATAAATTAATAACTGGTCCTAAATTAATTTTTGATACAATTAATATATAATAACTTTAGAAAATATCATTGGCCTGACAATATTAATTTATAGACTACCGTACCAGCATGAAATAACAGCAATGGCTTCAGCTACGGTTGGAGCATCAAGGGGAGGACGTGGCAAGAGCAACGCACCGGGCGGTCTTCCGTTTTTAACCGACATGTGATCGGCTAAAGGCCGTCCTTGGTACTCTGCAATTGGAATAGTGTCTGTGAACATAGTAGAGTTACCGAACTTTTTAGGCAGACCAAGATCTGGATCATCGGTTAGAGGCTGTGTGTCGGACTCTACATCGGATGCTTGGGATGTTTGGGACGCTTGGGACTGAGTCCGGACATGCAGAGCCGGGGCCTTTTCCTGACCAAACACGCCCGAGTACTCGTTGGCTCGAGGTGGGTTGAATCCGTAAAGAGCGAATCTTCGGAACATACACCCTGTTCCGACATAGACCGGACCTTGTAGCCCATCTAATGCTCTCATGTTACCTGTTTCAGATATCGAAAAATGTTACTTGTGACACAATTATTACAATCATGCTGAATTTGAAACTCAATTCAAGAACTCACCGTCGAAGAAGACTGTATTATGGTTTGCATATCGATCCGATGGGTCAATTCCTTCGAATCTTTGTGGAAACTGAATGTAACAGATCCGATCGCCACCTCGGTCCATCATGAAACACATTCCTTCTTTGATGGCTTTGCAATTGTAGATGTAGTGATCACAGTCCAGATTGAGGATGAATGCACCATTGGATAATATGGCTGAAGCTCTGACCATACCGTTCATCGCACCAGCTTTCTTGTTGTGGTCAAAGCCAGGACGTTTCTCACGAGAGACATACGCAAACATCGGTACTCGAATATCAATCCCTGTTAAATCCAACGCGCCTTCGTTCGGTCCGCCTATCACCGGTTCAAGCTCAGGGACTTTGCTCATGATCTACAATTTAGATTCAAAAGTTTAACAAGTCTCTTGATTTGATACAAATTGATATGGTTTTCGTATACCTGCAGGATTCCGGCGTGGTCTCCTTTTGAATGATCAGGTTTAGGTTCAAACCAAGTACCTGGCCAATGTGTACCATCAGCCATCCACGTAGCTTTTACCACCTGAACACCATCCGGCGGCAATACACCGCCATTTTTCTCACGGGCGATCCGCTTTTCTTTAAGCTCTTCTCTCAAGTTGAATTGCTTAGCTCTATTCTTGATTTGTTCTGGAAGACCATTGATCCGAACCTTGAATTCGTCGTACTCACGCTTGATCCAACGACGGTCTTTGACAAAATCTTGCCTTTTCTTGTTTTTCGTCGGGTCGGTTTTCAGACTAAAGTAACTATCCGGATTCCTCGGTTCTATGTCATGTTTTCTACAAAATGGCACCCAATACTGCAAACAAAATTCAAAAGCCGTATTAATTTTTGCCGTTACCCGTTAGAATAGCGAAGAGAGAAAGCCGAAAATGAAACCTCGGCAAAGCGAACAGCTTCAGCCATGGCTTCAAATGTGAGAATTGCACCACCATCGTCTGAAATGTAAGCAGAAAGCTTCTCAATTGGATAATCCACGGCGAGGATCGAGAGAATGGTGTTTGCGGTGACTAAAGGCGGTTCTTTTTCCGGATCAGCTGTGGAAACAAACACATCAACACCGGGAAGATCAGAGCGACCAGTGGGATTTGACGGAGAGGGGTTCTCAAACTTGTCATGCAAGGCAGCAAGATCCGTTGCTCTGTTTATAGGGTTTAGCTTTGGAAGAATGTCAAGAATCCAAGAGAAAGCGAACCAAATCTCGCACACCATCGAAAGTCCCCATAGCCACATCGCATCCTCGTTAGGATTCGTAATACGCCACCAAAGGAAGAAGAAAAGTACCACAAGACGAAACACAATTAGTAACCTGAAAAACAAGAAAATCTTGAAATGTGAGAAACCTACAATTTTTTTATTTTTTTTGAATGCTATGAGATTTTGGGCCTATGTCCGTACATCCCCTCAGGCCGGGGACCAGAGAAGAACAAAAAGTTACCTGTACGGACTAAGAATTTTGGCCGGGATCTTAACTTTCCGCGTGAGAGGTTTCCATGGTTTGTCTAAGAAATCCGACATGCTAACGCTACCATCATAGTTATCATCATCTTGTGACCAATACGCATTTCCGATTCCGTATTTTCCGTTAGATTCAAACAACCACCTATTATGATCGAAATCTCCGGTCTGGCTTCTCAACAACATTGATTTGTTATTCGATTTCATAACGGATAATCTCCTCTCAAGCTTATTCCCCATCTTGGAACCATCTCCACCACGGTTTGCATCGGATTTCGACTCCGAGGTCGACCCGGAGGAGCCAGCGGGTTGGTTGTCTGGCGTTGGAGGCATGAGGACGGTGTAGTTGATGTAATCATTTTGGCCGGAGTAATCGCCAGAGACGTCCATATCATCGTCACGAGAGAGGCTAACGATGCGGCCACTGGACGTCCGGCGACCGAATTTCACGGCTTGTGGAGGCCGGCTTAAGGAAGAAGATTGTGAATTTAATGTCTTCTTTGGTGGACTTGAAGCCATTTACAATTATGGAATGTTCTGTTTTGGGTCGTTTTGGTTTCTTTAGCAAGAAACTGAACCCATTTTCTTTTGACAAAACCTGATTTAGGAAGAAAATAGAAAAAAAAAAAAAAGTTAAAAGAGGATTGTGTAAAAAGGTTAAGAGGGAAAAGAAAAAAATGTATAAAGTTTTAAGAACTTCAACGGTTGATAACTGTTTTCTATTATAAGCAAAACAAAAAAAAACGTAGAAAATTGAAATCTTTGATTTCTGATATCTCCTTTCTTTATGCTTTGTCTCTGTTTCTTCTCTATGTGCAAAGCTAATTGAATGAAGAATGCTTATCAATGGTTAAAAGGTTTCATATAGTATATATATATCACAGCTTTGAGAAAACTAAATAGATCAAATGATCAAAGATGCTACTGAAGAAATAAAAAATTTCAGAGAGATCGAACCCAAAAATTAGGGAGGAAGAAGAAGAAGAGGAAGAAGGTTTGAGCAATTTGAAATTGCAGCAATGGAAAGAGCAATTTCGACGATGTATCATATGCCAATTACACAAGTGTTTAAAATCTGGTTCACAAGAATCAGTGTCACTACGAGCAATAACATATTCAAACATATATATGTATTAATATGGCCTATACAAAACCAAATTCAAGTAAGTACAATCTAAGCAACAAAAACATAGCATGGGAAACTTAAAAACCACAAAAAAGAAAAGAAAACGGCACGACGAACTGCTGAATGAGAATGTTCTCGGAGATCTTGGAAACGCAGAAAGGACGGTTGGATAACCCCCCCCCCCCCCCCCCCCCCCCCGGGAAGACATGTTCCAGATTTTTATTTAGTACAGTTGAATCCCCCGCATACCGAGAGGACGATGATGAGGATCAAGGCGATGATGATTGCAAGAACAATGAGTTTTATCTTCATGTTCTGAAACCACATCTTTCTTCTCATTTGAGTTCCCTGTGTTCTGAAATCTTGCGCCTGTGACACAGTTTCAAGTTTAATTAAAAGTCCAAAACAAAAGACCAAACTCAAGCAGGTCTGTGTGTATGGACTTGGAACCAATTGCATAAGCGAACTAACCTGTGAGCGAAGGTTTTCGGTTTTGTCCACCAAGAGCTCAATTTTCTCACCACGGTCGAGTACCTACAAAATGAACGAGTTCAACAACGAATAAACCGTTCAAGAACAAGAAAACGTCTTTACATCAATACAGTTGGGTATTCCCCTCTACAGTTAACGCAAGGAATAGGTATATAATCAAAGAGATCGTAGTAATCGAGTCATACTAGCTAATCTATGTTAAAAAAAGGATATGTAGAGCATAAACATATAACTATATATCGACAAATATACCTTCTCAATGTTTTCCATCATTACACCTTTAACTTCAGACACTTGAGCTTTCACCTTAGCAAGCTTGCTAATTTCATCAGGATGATCTATGCAATACTGCATGTGCTCTTTCAGTTTCGACCTTTTAAGAGAAAGCCAAAAAAAAGGAGTCAAAAACTAACAGCCATGAATAATAGAAACTTTGTTTTCAATAGCAATCAAAAAGAGATCAAACAAGTACCCAAATTCTTTATTCAAGCTGTTTGCTTGAGCAGTCGCAGCCTTTCCACCTCCGTATCGCTTGTTGAAATCCTCCTTAACTCGTTCCAAGAAGGCCATCGGAATCTGCCTCCCAGCAGAATCAACCGCAACAACACAATACGCTACACAACGAAAAACAAAACGGTAAATTTAAATACCATACTGAGACATAAAGCAGAACATTATCCCTTCCCGACGTAATTCGTAGGCGTAAATTCACCAATATAAGTACACATAAACACTAAGCATAGCTGCATAAGGAATACTCCAGTGCAATTGCTATATATTCTCAACTTTACCAAAAAAGTCTCATAGTGATTAGAATCATATTTTGATGCCAAAAACCATGAAATTGGAAACTAACCATAGATCCAGAACAATCACTGTTGTTTATCACGGATTAGATCTAACATCAATTACTACTGCAAATTCTAGAAAATCATACCTAACTTGATTCAAATAACTCATAGAAATACCCAAAATGCTCAAATAAACAACAAAATCAAATCCAAACAATGGATGAAAATCGCGCTTGATTCTTACGCAAATCCACCAATAAAAAACCCAGGCAAAAAAAAATCGAAAGATCGAAGAGAATTTTGACATACTGAATCCATTTTCGACGAGGTAATTGAAGGTATGACCATCGCAGTTGTAGGTAAACTTGTTGTTGGAGGAAGGAAGCTTTTGAAGGCACTGTGCAGCGATGGATGTGAAATTGCCTTTGAAATCGGTGAATTCGACGAGGATTACGGTTCCGCGAGCGACGAAGCTGTAGATCAACGATTGTTGCGCCATATATATATATTTTTTTCCGGTTCAAAAAAACGACGCAGGTTACGATTGGATTCACCGATGGATCTCAGAGAGTTATATCGGTGAGAACGAAGAAGCTAAGAGAGATCTAGAAGACTTAACGCTGAAACGCGTAGAGAATCGAGGACTAAATGAGAGAGAGAGAAAGAGAAAAGAGAAACGATGGTGGAAAGAAGAGCATAGAAGAAATTATAACGTAATTGGTTGAGAAAAATCGAAAATCAAACCCTTGAATTGAAAGGACTAAAAAAGTAAATACAGAATACTATAGTCAGTTTGTGCAATATCAAAAAAAATCTTTGAAATGACTAAACAAAAAGGTTGGTAATGTTGGTATTTGATAGTTTCAACATTCTAACGTATTTTATTATCAGCGAGATTTGATTAGCTACTTTCAACGTTCAACATTGAAGATTTACACGTCATAACTTTAGGGAAATTTAGAAAATTAGTTCTTTGTTCCATTACACTTTAAATAACGTGGCTTTGTTCTATTAGATTTTATTTTTTCAAAACCCCAAGATTATCCTTAATTTTGATTTATTATATATTTGTTAAAATTATTTCAAAAATTATAAAAATCAAAAAAGATAAATATCATTACATATGAACAAATATAATTACATATGAAAGGTAGATTTTACAAAACAATTACGCTGAATATAATTAATATTTTCACAAAAAGGTAAATATCATTTCATATGTAATGAATATCACTACGTTGTAATGAATATCATTACAAAACAATTACGCTGAATATTATTACATATGAATATTTTTGTAAAATATAATTACATATGTAATGATACATAACAACAAATAATTAAGGAAAATTTAATTATAATTAACTAAGTAAAAATTCTATAATTACGTAATAGTTTTAATTAGGTTATTTATTAGTTTTTTTTAGTATATTAACATAATAAAAAATAATTAAGGAAAATTAACATATAATTAAATAAGGAAAAATACTATAATTACGTAATAGTTTTAATTTAATTAATTTGAAATATATCAATTTAAGTAAACTGCATTAATTAGAGAATATTTACATCCTAGATTTAGGGAATCTTAAACTAACTTTTTAGAACACATATTCTAAACTCCGGTAGATGTATGGCACAATTGTAGAACTTATATTCTGAAATGGGTAGAAGATATAAGGAATTGTAGAATATGTATATTGAACTTGGTAGCACAAAGTGCAAGGAGCGGAAAACACATTCTACGGGCTTTAGAGGATAGAGCATCTAGTAGAACTAAACATCTACCGACTCGTAGACATAGAATGTCAATTCTACAAGCCGTAGACGAAAACAATATAATTAATTTTAACTATTTTTTTGAAGTTTGAAAAATGTTTGAACACATGAACATCTAATATTTATGTTCTCTTAATTATTAGATTTTTAAAAAAAATTTTTAACCCATTGTTTTTATTTTTTTTATTTTCTCTAGGGGTATTATAGGTAAAAATTGGCCAAATATAAGAAAATGTATTAGGACAAAATTAAGTTCAATGTGACCTATTTTTCCAAATTTCCCATAACTTTATCACTGGATTAGTTTTTTTTTGGTCAAAATCACTGGATTAGTATATTTGGATTTTTCAATATTTTCAAATTTTATGGAAAGTTTGAAATGTTTATTAGCTTTTGTCCTAACATTATTATTTTGTTGAAATGCATACCCTCTAAAACTACGGACATAACACAATTATCACGTTGACATTGCGTAAATGTTAAACACAAACGAAATACTAGTTGTAAAAACGTTTTTTCTTGTTTGAATAAATTTGACATTCGATTCAAAATAAAAGAAAAAAGATTGCATACATAGATAAGTATTACAATTTACAATAGAATTTATCCAGTACAGTTGAATCTCCTGCAAACCGAGAGGACGATGATGAGGATTAAGGCGATGATGATTGCAAGCACAATGAGTTTTATCTTCATGTTCTTAAACCACACCTTTCTTCTCATTTGAGTTCTCGGTATATAGAAATCTTGCGCCTGTCACACAGTTTCGAGTTTAATTAACAAAATCAAGTAGGTATGTGTGTATGGACTTGGAACCATTTGCATAAGTGAACTAACCAGTGAGTCAACCGAGAACTTACAGTTAACACTACGGCCAAGAACCTACAAAACGAATGAGTTCAACAACGGATACACGGTTCAAGAACAAGAAATCGTCTTTACATCTATAACGCTGGACATTCCCTTCGACAGTTAATGCAAGAAATGGTATATACCTATTGAGTCAAACTAGCTGAACTATGTTAAAAAAGGATGTGTAGAGCATATAGGACTCGACAAATTATCCGTTAGATTTGCTCCGATACCAGATCCGTTTTGATTGGATCCGAAAAATCCGGATATCCATTATGAATTAAAGCAAAGCAAATAGTGAAATCTACGATCCGTCTAAAGCAAAACAAATCACAAATACGAATTTTAAAAATCTGAATATTCGATCCAATCCGTAAATTACATATATGTACATATAATATGATAGATCTACAATATATATTTGCATTTTTAAACCTTTTTAATACATTGGACGGAAATATTTATAGTAAAAATATGTAGTTACTAATTTTTTTTATTGAAAATCTATGTTTTCATAATTTTTCTTAATAAATTAATAAATGCTTTGTTGTCCACCATTTTTATCTTCCATATTTTTTTTCACTAATTAGTTTAAATATTATAATAAAACAAATATCTTTTTATTTAAAATATAATGTTTTTCTTTCGTTTAAAATGAATATCCGTGAGTATCCGAATATCCATATCACAAATATTGTATTTTTTCCGGATCGGATATCCCAGCCCAGACCAAAGAGCATAAACATAAATCTATATATCGACAAATAAAAAGGGTTGGAGACTAACCTTGTCAATGTGTTCCATCATTTTTTTTCTTTGAATTGAATTGTTTTCCATCATTACACCTTTAACTTCAGACACTTGATCTTCCACCTTAGCAAGCTTTCTAATCTCATCAGGATGATCCATGCAATACTGCTTATGCTCTTTCAGTTTTGACCTTTAAAACAAGCCAAAAAAGGAGTCAATGACTATGCCCAAGAATAAAAGAAACGACGCAGGTGGATTGTATTTTACCGATATGGATCTCAGGGAGTTATATCGGCGACAACGAAGAAGCTAAAAGAGATCTAAAAGACTTAACGCTGAAACGCATAGAGAATCGAGGACTAAGTGAGAGAGAGAAAAAGAGAAACGAAGGTGAACGAGAAGAGCATAGGAGAAATTATAACGTGATTGAATGAGAAAAATAAAAGATCAAACCCTTGAATTGAAAGGACTAAAAGTGTAAATACAGAAATGTGCAATATCAAAATCTTTGAAATGGACTAAAAAGCAATTTAAGAAAGTTATATCAACTTTGGGTGCTTGTTAAAAGTTGGGTAATGTTGGTATAATGGTATTTGACAATTTCAACTTTCAACGTATTTTATCAGCGAAATACGAATTGGATTAGCTACTTTCAACGTTCAACTTTGAATATAAACATCAAAACTTTATCATCAGGTTGGATAATAATTTAGGATTGGGTAGTATATTTGGATATTTTCAAAGTTATGAAAAGTATGAAATTTTTAGTAGCTTTTGTCCTAATATATTAATTTGAGTAAACGCATTCCCTCAAGAACTACGAACATGTCACAAGTCACAACTATCACGTTGACATTGCGTAAATAGAGAATGAATACGACTAGAGACACAAAATGAAAAGAAATAAAAATAGTAATGAAATGATTGGATTTTTTGGATATTTTCAAAGTTATGAAAAGCATGAAATGTTTAGTAGCTTTTGTCATAATATATTAATTTGAGTAAATGCATTCCCTTAAGAACTACGAACATGTCACAAGTCACAACTATCACGTTTACATTGCGTAAATAGAGAATGAATACGACTAGAGACACAAAATGAAAAGAAATAAAAACAGTAATGGGGTGAGAGAGGCTCGAACTCTCGACCTCAGGATCACTCAATAGCTATGAGACCTACGCGCTAGCCAACTGCGCCACTACCCCTGATTGATGATGAAAATGTTATTTTGCATAATGTATTGAACTTTATTATACATCATCAAAAGTCTAAACTTCTGACTTAATGAAAGTTTGAATTATAAAACTTGTTGACAGCTGAAAATTCTATAATATATAGAAGCAAAGAAAGTCCAGAAGAACAATATCCTTAATACAATATAAAGATTATTATCCCCTTCACGTTAAAAATACTAAACATGTGACCTGGTCAAAGTTACAAACACAAGACTCAGGCAAACATTGGTTGTGTGCTTTATTCAAAACTATATAATAAAGTAAACTGAAGAAAGGGAAAAGGTCCAGATTCTGTGTAGACATCAAATATTTGGAGAGTGAAAGGGTTTTTGGTGGATTGGTAACACATCTTAATCTCTCTAGCGAGCGTCCTTGGACAAAAGGCCTTGCGTTTCCACTTTCCTTGCGTTGCGTAGCTCATCAACTCCATCTCCTCTCTCAAACACAGCCGCGGCACCCATCCCGGTCCCTGCCAGATTCAACAAAATCCCAAAACAGTTTTAAACACCAAATTCAATTCAAAATGAAAGAGGTTGAGAGTATTGCAAAAACATACCAATGCACATTGACACTACTCCAAAACGACAGTCTTTTCCACGACGTTTCATCTCGTGCAACAGAGTAGCAACACAACGTGCTCCTGCCATAGTTTTTAAAAAAACATTAGCTACTTTCTATGAGCGTTTTATAGTTATATGGACACAAAATATTGATAAGCTTTAAAGAAGTTTCTTTGAGAGTCTCTCGTTAACCAAGTCTCTTTGTTTGGTGGATGTACATAAGAATAGCAAATACCATAGCTCTGTTCTTATCAGATATACCTGTAGCGCCCAAAGGATGTCCTATGGCCATGGCACCTCCGTTCACATTGATTTTCTCTGCGTCAAGTCCCAACTTGTTACGGCAATAAACAAACTGAGATGCAAATGCCTGAACAATCAAGGATTAAAAACCAAAAGGTTACTATGAGAGTTTTAGGGAAAAAATATGTGTTAAGAAGATCATGGATATATTTGCTATTTACCTCGTTGATCTCAAACAAGTCGATGTCATCGAGTTCTAAACCAGCTGCTTTAACTGCAGCAGGAATGGCAACTGCTGGACCAATACCCATAATTGCTGGGTCAACACCAACTGCAGCAAATGTCCTGCAATTTGTACAATAGTGCTTACTCAGGGACAGCCATAAAATGTCGGTAGATCCAAAAAAGGCCAATATAAGTTCTGCAGATACTAGCATCTCTGTGTAAATGGAAATCAAAGCCATCTGCAATTTTCGGTTCTGAGATTTCCGTCGTTACAGCTTTATCAAGAATTAGCACCTACCTGAATACACCAAGAACGGGAAGTCCTTTCTTCGTCGCAACACTTCTCTTCATGAGGAGAACAGCTCCTGCACCATCACTTACTTGGCTGGAATTTCCTATTTGTGACAGAACAAGTGAAGCAACAGATTCAATATTTGTGAAAGAAAAGAACTGTGTTCTCTGCAATAAAACATTTGATTCTGGAAAAGTACCAGCAGTTGTGGTTCCATCCTTCTTAAACACTGGCTTCAGCTTCCCAAGAGTAGCAAGGGTTGTGCTTGCTCGGATACCATCATCAACAGAAATTGTAATGGGTTTCTCCTCACCTGTCTTTGGGTCAACAAGCTGAAATATAAAACACAAGTTAGTGATTATCCTAAGAACACAAATGAAGTTCAGTAACTAGATGAATATATGGAGTCATAAATGTTATAGTCATTATATGGAGGATCTAGAACATACCTTGGTTTTCACAGGAATGATCTCATCCTTGAATTTACCAGCAGCAGTAGCAGCAGCTGCCTTTCTGTGCGAATCAACCTAGCAATATGACTCGATAGCTTAGCATAGGGAGACAAAAAATCAAGGGTTATCTAAAGTACACCCATACTGAAAAAGTTCAGTTTCCTTACAGCAGCTTGATCTTGCTCTTGCCTTGAGACACCAAAGCGCTGGGCCACATTTTCAGAAGTAACACCCATGGGAAGTAGACAACTCTGTGCTTGTACAAACTGCTTCACCTGCAATAACATAATATGTGTGTTATAGTGCGCTACAAACTTACAGATCCAGTCAAGACTCCAGAGAAGAGAGAAATAAGAGACAGTACCGCTGGATTGACTGACCCTTCCCATGCCATTGGGTTTGTAGTCATGGACTCCAAACCAGCACCGATACCTGGATCCAACATTATTGTCAGCTCAGTTCTTCATAAAAACAAAGACATCAATGTAATCTCAAAGTCGGTTATTGTCTAACCGATATCATAGAATCCTGCTTTAATGGCAGCGGCTACATCAGCAACAGCCTGAAGCCCAGATGAGCACTGTCTATTCACGGTTCTGACAGGCACGGTTTCTGCCAAATCACATAACAGCATCAGTTTACAGCAAACGGAAACAAAGTTTTGCATCTCTGTACATAGAACAAACATCATACCAGGAAATCCAGCATAGAACGCAGACATCCTGCATTCGCTAGCTCTCTGAGATCCCGGTGCCAAAACAGTACCCACAACAATGTCCCCAACTTCACTCGGGTTTAGATTAGTCTTCTCTATCAATGCCTGTGCCAAGGAGATACTATATATAACTAAAGGTAGGAAATAAAGACGAAATAGTAGAAGAGATAGTGCCAAACCCTCAAAACTGGAGCAAGAAGATCATCAGGATATGTATCCTTGAAGTTACCACGTTTCGACTTGCATAGTGCAGTCCTATGTGCCCTGTAACGGATCAAAAGGCGTGATTTTCCATAAGAAACACACTTATAAGTTCATAAGAACAAAAGGATAAGAGAGGGACTTACGCAACAATCACTACATCATCTCCATACAGAGAGGTCCTCTGATACGCAGCACTGTCCCCAGCCAAACAAGCAGAAGCCTAGTAATTTTGGATATGACCAAGTAAGAGATACGTAGAATTCGAAACAAGCTTTGACTTTTTCATTCATCTCTTAAAAACGTGAAACGAAGCGCATACATAATCAGATTTCACACAGTTTCCACAAATACAAACACTATCCATCTCAATCCAGTTAACCAAAATCAAACTCTTAAAAATTCGATCTCAATCGAGATCAATCTTAAACTTTTCTCAGCTCAGAGACACCATGAATCGAATCAAATCATCAAAATCCAAATTCCATACAAGTAATCCAGACCGAGAACGATCCGGAATCATCGAAGCCTAAAAATCGCGATAGATCGAGGGAGGAAATGAAGCTTACAGAGAGAGAAGCCTCGAAATTGTGCTCGGAAGAAGAAGAAGAAGGACGAAGATGTTCAAGAAGAACTCGTTGTCTCTCGATCGCTTTCTCCATTTTCGCCGATTAAGATGAGAAAATTCCGATCTGTGTGATTCTCAGAAATGGATTTGTTCTACACGACACTCCAGTTTCTCGGCTTTGATCATTTTATAAGGAAGATAGCTCACCGCTTTGGCCGTTCTTGGAAAATAGTAATAATCCAAAAAAAGAAATGAAAATTAAAAAAATTGGTAATTTTTATTTGCTTAAGCGACCAAAATAATTCGATTTGAAGTTTGAACACAACTTCTTAATCCTAACAAAATCTTGAAATGACTCGTTATAAGAAATTTTTTGGTTTGGTGGTTATTAATGTGTAAAAATAAAAAGACTAATGATTTTAAGCTGAAAATGATAGAAGAAGATAAGATCAGGCGTGACGTTTGCACCCGCCCGTATAGGCTTTGAACTGCGTGCCGTGCTTACATTGATCTTAACCTTTTCTAAATTACACAATCACCCCATTTCTTTCCGAAAACTTACTTTACGCCTCAAACTTCATTATGAACCCTCTTGATCAGATTGGTGATATTTTACATTATAGATCATCAATGTTTATGGATACAACAAATTTTCTCCAATCAGTAACTGTCACATGTATATGTAAATACTAGTGTAATTTACAAGTTCATGAAAAAATATACTAATTTACAAAATCCATCATTTTATCTTACTTCTTAGCATTGATTCTTCTTCATTGGTTTGGGTTGCAAGGCAGCTGACATTAACCAGAGCCGACCAATAATCTCGGTGAACGACGGTCGTATCGCCGGATCAAACGACCAGCATTGCTCCATCAAATCTCTCCACATATCATCACATTTTTCCGGCACCGGAGGTCTCAACGTATTGCTCACAATCCCACCTTTTAATCAAACAAAGCAACATTAGAAACTGAATTTTGCTTCCGCAACATAGTTAGTAAACAACTAAACATACATACCAATTATAGCGCCGCAATGCATATCTGCGTAAGGTTCATCGCCTGTTAGAATCTCCCACATCGCGACACCAAATGAGAAAACATCTACCTGCAAAGATTTGAGATATTTAAGTAAAACTCTCTTTTCACATTTCGTCATAGAAATGATTGTGGTTAATTAGTACTACCTTCTCAGAGACGCGGTTACTGCTTCCATTTAACAGCTCTGGTGCCATCCATGGAAGAGTTCCTCTAACTCCTCCAGAGACTAACGTGTTACGTTTTATTCTTGACAATCCAAAATCACCAACCTACATAAGCTCAAAATATGATTAGAGGAAATATGAAATAATCCGATTTTTGTGTTTTTGTTGTTACCTTGCATATTGGTCTTTGTGGATCTCTCAAGTTAACTAGCAAGTTATCACATTTTAAATCAAAATGAACAATATTCTTCATATGGAGATACTCCATGCCAAATGCAGCATCTAGAGTTATCATAAGCTTTTTACGCCTATCAAGCGACCTGTCTTTTCTCTGCAAGGCATGTCTCAAAGATCCGTTTACCATAAACTCAGTCACAGTGGCCATAGTTTCACCAGGTCCATTTGGTACAACTCCGTAAAAGGCCACAACATTTGGATGGTGAAGATTCGCCAAAATCCGAGCTTCTCTCCAGAAATCTTTTGTCTGTAACTTACAAAAACACAACATTTTCAGACCTCAAGGTTCTTGAGGTGAGAAATGATATAATGTTGAGTAAAAGTTAAGTTTGAACCTGTCGTTCTTGTTCGGATGATCTACCAGAGAAACAACTTTTCTTTATCCTCTTGATAGCAACATCAGTTCCTCTCCATTTCCCATAATAAACAGTTCCAAATGTTCCAGATCCTAGCTCGTGTAAGTCCTCGAGATCTGTATTCTTTATAATCTAGATTCACAAAAACAAAACAAGCACCATAAGGAACAAAGATCACAACAAACAACTCTTTGAACAGAATCAAGTATCTAAATACCTGTAAGTTATAGATTCCTGCTTCAGTTTCACCTAATGGTTCATCAATATTTTTGCCTTTTCTTGTATTCTCTTCTTCTCTAGTATAGGAATTGTTATAATCTGACTCACTATGTACATGAGGAACAAAAGTAGCTGCTTCTACATCTGAAACGTTAACATTCGTCACATCCTCACCTACGATTGGTGAACGAGGAATATTGTTTTTGCGAAGATCATCAGATGATCTCTGCGTATGCGCGAAGAAATCATCTCTACTTCCCACTTTCCTAGGCGGTAATTCACAAAAGTGTAAACTATCTTTGGTATTATTGGCTGATAAAGAGAACACAGAGCTTCCCGAGTCTTGAGAACTGACTGAAGCAATCCGAACAACTCTTTGGTAATTCGGACTGAACGAGCTACTAGTTTCACTAACTCCAAGTTGTTTCGAAGCCAAATCGAAAGAACTTGGTTCCTCGCTGTTCATCCAATTATGAACTTCTGTTATAAGCTGAAGCTCTTTATTACCGAACTCCGGATTCTTGAAAGTAAATTCACTTTCTTCCCATTTATCAGAACCAAATGACATAGCCAAATAAGGTGACTTCTCTCTCACCATTTGCTTAGTAACCGACTCTAACCTATCGTTGCTTTGGCTCTCATCATGCAACTGTGGATCAGAAAGCGCGTTTTTCTTTAGCATCAGCTTCGATGTACCGATATAAGCTTGACCGGTTTGCGGTGGAGGAAAAACATCTCCACTTGGACTCCTGTGAAAGCAACTCCTTTCAGGTTGCTTAGTCTCAAACAAGAAAGGATTCTGCTGCGGAGAGTTCGGAGCAACCATGAAAGGGTAGTTATTATTATTATCATAATACCCATTCGGACTAACAAAGTAAGAAACATCGGTATTTGCTCTCTTAGGAGCTGAAAATGGAGATGATGGAGGAGATTGCTGACCGTGACCGTTCTTCGGTATCTGAATCCTAGGCGTATATTGTATATAAGTAGGCGAATCTCGATGATAATCTGAAACATTCCCATATTGTGTTGTTGTGTGACTTTTCCCACTAGAGTTACTATTTTGAGGACTCACATCAACAAAACCATTAAGAGCTGAAACATATTGATAATGATCAATGTTCTTGGTCTCTGACTCATTCAAAGAAACAAGAAACACTCGTATCCTCTTCGATGCAGCTTTATCTTCAGCTTCTTGATACTCTTCAATCATATGAAAAAGATCTTCATCAGAACAAACCGATATAAGCGAATCAAGATCTTCTCCTGGTAATTGGTACTTGATTGTATGAGGATGGTTACAGATAGCATAAGTCTTTTGCATCAACTCATTCAAACCAACATGTTTATACGTCGAAATAATCCTAGTCTCTCCTCCGGTGTATCTAAGCTTACCATCACCGTGCCTCGGTAAAATCCTACCGCCAAAACTGCAAAGAAGCTTTAGTTTCTCTGGTAATGGAACATTTGAAGCTGTTTGATACATTCCAACATCTGAAACACCCGAATCAACTCTCTGAATCCCCAGGATTCGGTTTAAATCCTCGTAAACTAATCGGTTATTGTGATGACTGCTATCAACAACATTTTTACTAGCTAATTGTGTTTTTCTTTGTCCATTATAATCTTTCAAGAACTCATCTGAAAACTCTTCCCCTGTCTCTTCATTCATGTTATTACTACAATCGCCATTTCTACCTATCTTCTTACTCGAGCTTCCTGGATTATCCATTCTCATGGTCTCAAGAACAAAAAACAAAAGAAAGTCCTAGCCTTTGTTCCTCATCTACACAAACCCTTGTCTTAATATCCCCAAAATTTCATCTTCAAGCTCGGGTTATGAAGAAATAGACTCCAAACCCCATATAATCGACCATTCACAATCTTGTAAATTGAATTCGAGATTGCATTACATGAAAAAATTCACCTGCATAAACATAAACAATGGGTACGTTTAGAAGCTAAGAATCTCTTCTAAAAATTTCGACTTTTGTCACCAAATAAACCAATCATTACGTCAAGAAAACGATACAGAAGAAAATTTACTAGCGAGAACAAAGAATTGAAATCACCGAGGAGACCTAATGTGGTATAAAAATGGAAACTTTATCAAATTCGAATTCGAAATTTAATTACCCGTAAAAAAATGAATGCCCAAAATCCGAGGGAATGTGGTTCTGGGTGAGATTAAACAATGAAGAAAACGAAATTTTTGAAACAAAATTTTTTTTTTTTGAGAAGAATGTTTCTGAAAATGGAAAAAAAATTAAATTAAAAATCAAAGCTTTTGAAGGGTTTGGTTCGTGAGGAGAGAGAGAGAGGGAGACGCAGAGAGCCGACTCAGAATAACGCGGGCAACTTTACTCCGAAAACTAAATAATTGTTTTTTTTTTACCAAACTACCTAAAAAAAGAGTTAAATGTGTATAAAGAATTTTATATAGGCATCGTTTATTAACTTTATTGTAATTTATACTTTTAAGTTTTTAAAAAAATTGATTTTGATTAAATTTTGGGGATTTATTAGTAAGAAATGGAAGTATAAATTTTGGATTACATTTCGTCGACCGATGCTTTAGTTTAAGACTTCTCTTCGTGACTTCATTATCAACTCTATGTAACCTGTGATTTCTAATGAAATTGTTGCTCAAAATAAAAACAAAAACAAAAAAGAAGTATATTATTGAAAGAAAAAAATCAGAATTTGATCTTCATGATATTAAGAATTGTTTCTTTGGAAATTTGACGATTATGTAATATTTTCTTCCCGGGGAAAAATGTAATCATTATAGTATTATATATATATAGATCATATAATGCATGTACAATTGCATGCATATATGATAATGCTTATAGATCGTGGCAATTAACGCTTAGACCGCCTAGAATATAATAGTATTAAAGAAAATATAAAAGTATAATTTTTCAATTTATAAATCATGATATTTTTAATATTAGGATATAAAATGATAATAATAAATGTAATTTAAATTTTTTATATATAAATCAAGATATTTTTATATATTTTGCTATATAAATCTAATATATTATGGATTTTTGTAAAACGTCTAGACCGCTTTAAAAATCGTCTAGACTCCGATTAGGCGTTCTAGGCGCTAGGCGTTGGGTCACCGCTCGCTTAGCGCCTAGCGCTTTCTTGAACATTGATCAGACATTATGCTCTGCACGTTAATTTGTTTATCTTGTTAAACAGTTTACACACTTATACACCTCTAAATTGTTAGGTTTAAATTTAGGTGGTAATAACTTTAGCACAAATCAATTATCTAAAGCAAGTTAAAAAAAAAAAAAAAAATTGGAATCAAACCACTAAGTTCATCTCCAACATATTCTTATTTTCATCTCTACTCTATTTTAGAGAAAAATCTTCTCCAACTCAACTCTATTTTCATCTCTAAAATAGGGAAATGTTATTTTGATTAAGAGGAAATGAGCAGTACAACAGTTACGGGAATTACATTTAAGAGTTGTTACAATAAATAACCATGTTAGTACAAATCATCATACGTTTTCTCAACTTCTCAAAATTGTATAAATTTTTTATTTAAATTAATTTGAAATTAGTGGATTAACCTATATTATTATACAATGCAAATTTAAGCGGTAATACAATACCAACACTGATACAAATAAGTAGAATCATATGTCTTGTATACTATTTGAAGTAGAAATTACAATCATATAACTTGTAAACTATTTGAAGTATCATATGATGAGTTCGAAATTCAAAAAAAATTAACTTCAGTACAAACCAATAATAAATCTAAATTTTATACGATTTGCCAGACCAACACATTTGGAAAAATTGAACAAAAAACTATATATAGGGAAAAATGTTTAAAAAAGCCTGAACTTTCAAATTTCGGACGTTTAAGACCTGAACTCTGAAAACGCCAATAAAAGATCAAACTTTTTGTTGACTTTGCTATAAAATCGTAAAGTTTTGTTGACTCGGACGTTTAAGGCATCACGTTAACTATCTGTTAAAACCGGATTACGGAGTTATCTCTACCGTGACACGGCTCCGTTTAATCAAAACAACGTCGTTTTAACTCTCGTAAAACGTCGTCGTTTTGACGAAACAAAGCAAAAAAAATTCCCAAATTCACACCAAATCCCTAAATCGATTTTCTTTCAAAAAATCCCCAATTCGATTCTAAAATCCCTAAATTCATTTCTCAAACTTTTGCTCAAATTCTCTTCTTGTCTTCTGAATTTCTCTGTCTAATCTCTCTCTATCAAGGTCGATGAGTTCTTCAACCTCTGTGACTTCTGTCATCGCCGGAGACCGTGGGTTGCCGGAAAAGTGTGTGTGTGGCTTAGGAGTGACGATTTTCACGTCCAAGACAGCTGAGAACCCAGGAAGACCGTTCTTCCGTTGTATTAGCAAACGTGATAGCAAATCATGGACAAACAAAAAGGATGTAAGTTTATATTTGCATTGATTAATGTTCAAATTTCAAGCAAAATTGATGTAAGCTAACAATGGTTAAGCTTGTGGTATTGGACTGTGTACTAGGAGCATCTGTTTAAGTGGGTGGAAGATGGTATACTTGAAGAGGTCAAAGATGGTTTACCAAGAGTATCGATGATGGCAAATGAAATCGTGAAAGTAAAATCCGAGGCAAACGAGTTAAATGGTGTTATACAAGAACTGAAACATGAAGTAGTGGTGCGCCAAAAGGAGCTGGAGAAGCTGAAAGTCTGCGTAAAGGTGTGGCTATGCCTTATCACCATTGTTGTTGTTTACATTTTTACTAGTTATGGAAAGGAAAAGAAACTTATGGTTAGCTATTAAGAGTTATATGTTGTTGTAATGTAATGTTGTTATGAGACTTTTGAAGTCATTTGAATTAGTTATTGAGAGTTGTAATGTAATGTTGTTGTGAGACAAAAGAAGTAAATGCAATTTATGTGAACAACTGGAAACAAGAGCAACAGAAGAAGTTCAAACTGTTTTAAAACAAAAAGCAACAAACCATGTTCATTAGACATGTTCAAAGAGCATGATCCGACATAAACACCAACAAAAAAGAAACTTAAACACAAGCTACATGTTCTGATTCGAATTAAACAAAAAGAAACTTAAACACCAAACCATTTTTGTTATAGTTTAGGTTGAACAATGAAACCATGATTCCCAACCTCCTATTCCTTCTCCTAGTGATCCTCCTGCTTGTGATTCTCCTGCTTGTGACCCTTCTCCTCTTTCTAATCCTCCTCTTCCTCCTCTTTGTGACCATCCTCTCACTGATCCTCTCTGTGACCCTCCTCTGCCTCTTTGTGACCCTCCTCCTCTCTGTGAAAGAGATGGTTGTGACAGAGAGGGTGCTTGCTCTTGTCCCTGACCAAACAAGATGTTCCTAGGCTCTTGATTTCATCAATCAAACAATACTCATTTATAAATATGTGAAACAATACTCATTCCACATAAATGAAATCACAAATTTTAAGAGAAAAGACAAATATGATCTACCTGATCTTTTCTTGGACGACCCCTTGGCTTTCTTGGTGGAGTAGCAACTCTTTCGTTCTGACATCCTTGTTTGTTGTGTCCTTCTTGTTTGCAGTTGGAGCATGTCATGATTTTGTGAGCCCTGGATAACTTTGTGGTAGTCTCAAAAAGTGATTTTCTCCTATCATAATTGTTTGGTCTTCCTGGATTACCTTTTCTCCATGGAGGTGCCAACACACCAAGTCTGTTCTGTGGTGGCCACTCAGTATCACTTTGAACAGGTGCAATACCGTCTTCGTATGTTTGCCTCCACATGGTAGTTGTGTACCAATCATTCACATAGTCTTGGACTTTTCCTTTCTTTTCGATGATGACAGATGCAGCATGTACACAAGGAATACCAGTCATCTGCCATTTTCTGCAACCACAAGTTTTTTCATTCATATCCACCGAGAAAGTATCATTGCCAAGACGTACCTCATGCATTTCATGTCTGGCCATCCATCTTTCATAGAATTGTGATCCATCAATCATCTTTTCTATCTCAGCATAAGCTCTCTTTGTGAATCTACTTTGTAGTCTTCCAGCTAGTACATACCTCTTCTCATTACGCTCCATACACTGCCTCCTAATGTCCTCCAACATGTGTAGCAAGGGCTTCCTTCTTGCTGCTCGTATTGTTCTATTGAAACTTTCACTGAGGTTGTTTAAGTTGTCATTGCAACAACTTCCTATCATGAAGAAAGCTCTAGACCATGTCTTTGGATTAGTCTTGAGCAAAGACTCATAGGCTACTGAGTTGTACTTCTCTAGTGCCATCATGTGACCATTATACTCTCCAAGTGTATAACTCCTAGCAATCTTCCAGAACAGCTTTTGTAGCTCCATGTCATGGCTACTTCTCTTCCAGTTGTCCAAGATGTGCCTAGCACACTGTCTATGCTCAGCTGCAGGTATTATATTCTTAATTGCTTTAACTAGACCCTGCAAAACATAAAAAATGATTTAGATATTACATAAATGATATATAAACATTAAATGATTGCAAATACTAACCGATTGTTTATCTGAAATGATAGATACATTTCTTCCATCCTGAAGATCCAAATCTGCCGAGAGGCATCTTCTTCTTCTTCTTCTTTTGCTTAAGTTGATGATCATCCTCAATTTCTGATGGTTCAGCTCTGTTGGTTTCGTCGACTTCGTCGGCTCTCGTCGATAACAATCTTTGTGAACGACGAGTAGGAGCTGTCTTGCGTCCTCCACGCGTTTTTGCCATCAACGAGAAGAGATTCAAACGAAAATGAGATTACTGAGAGAAAATTAGGGATTTCAGAAATTGATTTGGGGATTTTTAGAAGGAAAAACGATTTAGGGTTTCTGTTTCAATTTGGGATTTTTTGTTTACTCAGTTTAGTCTGAGTTAAAACGACGTTGTTTTGACTAAACGGAGCAAACAGACGGATGACTAACCCCGTAATCCGATTTTGACAGATAGTTAACGTGATGCCTTAAACGTCCGAGTCAACAAAACTTTACGATTTTATAGCAAAGTCAACAAAAAGTTTGATCTTTTATTGGCATTTTCAGAGTTCAGGTCTTAAACGTCCAAAATTTGAAAGTTCAGGCTTTTTTAAACATTTTCCCTATATATATTTATTTAAGCTAAGTTGTAAGTTCGTTTCTTCGCATCTCAATTAGTTCATTTTTGGTTGTTACATGCCACATGGCTCACTTTAGTTTTTTTAAGGGTGAATTTGTTGTATAACCAAAAAAAAAATTATAATTCAAATCCTAACAAAAACCCCTAAATCTAATGGTTGAGATTTGAACACATAAGGGTGTTTTGGTTAGAAATTTAATTATAATTTTTGTGTGTGTTATTTCACTTAATTTCCCTTTTTTTAATGGGATATTGGCATGTATATTACTCATTACACCAATAATTAATCATCTAACATACTCTAAATTATAATTAGATAACTAACATTGACAATACCTAAAATGACCACTTTACCCTTAGTTTATTTTTCAGTTTTTATCATTAAACAAATAAATTAAATCACTAAGTTTTACCCTAATATATCAATATCTAAATACCGCCGACTTCTTCTTCTGTTTGTCTTCTCTTCATACGTTTTTTTTCTTCTTCTTATTAACTCATAATTTTCTTCTTCTTGTCCTCTTTGTTCTGCTCTTTCTAATCGTCCTTCCTTTTCAAATTCAATTATATAATCGTAAGTTGTTGTTACTGTGATTCTCTTTTACTCCTCCTCTTTGTTCGGCCCCTTCTAGTCCTCTTTTCTCTTTAAATTCAATTTTTCAATTATACATTCTTAAGTTGTTGTTATGGACTATATCTCCAATTATACAATCGATATCGATATAGTTAACTATTTTTCAAAATCAAAATATTTCTATCATAATAGTTAACTATGTATGTATAACTATTATAGTTATAAATGTAGTTAGCTATATGTAACACTTATAATCAAAATCAATTGTAATGTTTCTGATTTTAGTTGACTATGTATTTTATTAATTAAAATAGGTAACTATTTTTATTATAATAGTTAACTATGTATGTGTAACTATTATAGTTATGAATGTAGTTAACTATATGTAACTATTATAATTATGAACATAGTTAACAATATTTGTTTAAATAAGTAACTATTTTCTAAAAAATAGCTAACTATATTTTAGATAGTTACAAAATAGTGTGAGATAGTTAACTATTCTTTGATACAACAAAATATATATTTTCAAAATAGTCAACTATGTTTTAAATAGCTAACTATGTTTTGGATAGTTGCAAAATAGTGGAAAATAGTTAACTATCCTTTGAGACAACACAATATGTAGTTTTGAAATAGTCAAATCTTTTTCTGAACCTATTTTATTTTCTTTGCAGAGCATGATGCTTTAAACACGATCTTCCAGATATAGAAATTAAATATTTTTGGGGATTGGTTTTCAAATTAGTTTAATAAAGAAAATTATTTTAACTAATTTTTATTAAATAGTTCATTAAGGGTATTTTAGTCACTTTTTATTTAGTGGGTGTTAGACACCTAATTTCCAATTATGGCATGTCACACACCTAATTAAAGTCTCTCAAACTATTATACACCTAATTAACCCTTTTTTAATAGATATACAAGATTAAACTCTCTCAAACATCTACCCAATTTTTTAACTTTTAAAACAACCTTATCAATATTTATTTTTATCTGGTCATTTGTTCTTATTAAAATTGTTAAATCATATCTATAGTTTTAATAAATTACAAAGGTTAACTCAAGTTGACATATTTAATAACTTAATCTCTTTTTTTGTAGATTTGTTTTTACCAAGTCAAATTATATCAGATAAGAACAAAAAATTCATCAGAAGATAATTATGCATCATCTTGGACAGACACAACACCCGTTTTAGGGATACAAACATTATACTCACTTATCTTCTTTATGTTACATTTAAATATATCGATGTAAAGTATAAAACTCTTACTAGGTTTTTTACCCGCGCCAAGCGCGGGCATTGTGGTTTATACTATTGTGAATTATATTTTTTTTCTAGTATTTAATACTAATTAATATATTTCGATTGTATTATATACACTACAAGAAAACAATGCATTTTCCGACGGCCAAATCCGTCGGAATTCCGTCGGAAAAGGGGTATTCCGACGGATTTCCGATGGTTTTGGTCCGTCGGTTCTATCTTGTCGGAAATTGGGGATCTGTCGGAAAGCCGTCGGAAAATTCGGACGGATTTCCGACCGATCACTTTTTTTTTTTTTTTTAAAACGAAAGTCCGTCGGAGTTTCCCGACGAATTTCCGACGGACTTTCGTTTTTTTTTTTAAAAAAAAAAATTCCGGCCACCGGAAAATTTTCCGGCGAAAAGTGTTGCCGGCGGAGCTTCTTCTTCTCCTCCTCCGGATCTTCTTCTTCTTCTTCTTCTTCTTCTTTTTCCGGCGATCGGAAAAAATTTCCGGCGAACGGAAATTTTTCCGGAGAAAAGTGTTGCCGGCGGAGCTTCTTCTTCTCCTCCTCCGGATCTTCTTCTTCTCCTCCTCCGGATCTTCTTCTTCTTCTTCTTCTTCTTCTTCTTCTTCTTCTTCTTCTTCTTCTTCTTCTTCTTCTTTTTCCGGCGAGATCTACTTTTTCCGGTGAGCTCTTCTTCTTCTTCTTTTTTCCGGCGACCTCTTCTCCTTCTTCTTCTTCCGCCGGAGCTTTCTCTCCGCCGGAGTTTCTTCTTCTTCTTCTTCTTCTTCTTCTTCTTCTTCTTCTTCTTCTTCTTCTTCTTCTTCTTCTTCTTCTTCTTCTTCTTCTTCTTCTTCTTCTTCTTCTTCTTCTTCTTCTTCTTCTTCTTCTTCTTCGTCCTCCTCCTCCTCCTCCTCCTCCTCTTCTTCTTCTTCTTCTTCTTCTTCTTCTTTTTCTGTAAATACAAATAATAAAAATTAAAAAAGAATAAGAATGAGCGGGAATGCAAAACGAAATGAGCGGGAATGCAAAATTAAAAAAAAAACGGTTCCGTCATAAATCCGTCGGAATTTCCAAGGAATTTCCAACGGAATTCCGACGGATCCCCTTTTTTTTTTTTTCAAAAAAACGTAATCCGTCGGAATTCTGTCGGAAATTCCTTGGATTTCCGTCATAATTCCGTCGGAATTTTTTTTTTTTTATTTTTTTTGAAAAAAACGCAAACCGTCGGAAAATGCCTTGTTTTCTTGTAGTGATAGAATTAAAATTATGGACACTATATACTAACATCTTTATGAAATAATATTTTATGTAAATCTATTGTTAATAAAAATAATGAATGATATAAAATGACCTGTTTGACTATATTGTCGATTTAAAGAACACTAAATCTTAATATGGGAGGGGTATTATATAATTAAATGCTTAGTACGGGAGCATAACCCTCACAGACGAATATAAATATTGCATGATTTAAAACACTTTATGTGACTAAACTTGTGGATTTGAAGAGATATGAAACTCTAGTATGAGAGCCTAAACCTTCACAGAAGAATATAAATATGACATAATTTAAAACATTTTATGTGACTAAACTTGTGGATTTGAAGAGATACTAAACCCTATTATTGGAGCCTAAACCCTCAAAGACGAATAAAAATATTGCATGATTTAAAACATTTTATGTGACTAAACTTGTGGATTTGGAAAGGTACTAAACCCTACTACAGGAGTCTAAACCCTCACAGATAAATATAAAATATTGCACGATTTAAAACACTCAATATGACTAAAATTGTGAATTTGAAGGATACTAAACCCTACCATCTATGTCTAAACCCTCACAAATACACGCAAAACATTGAATGGTTTATTGTGTTAGATATGATTGGTTTGTTTTAGTTTGTTGATTTTTCGTGTAAAAAATATCCTGTTGAAACTTATAAAAATATTTTAATTCATGTTTTTAGTGGAAGTTTTTGGTTAACTGGGTGGTGTTGTGTTTTTGTGCACATATCACGCTTCTTCTTCTCATGAAGTTCCATAGCAGCATCTCTCCCGTGCTCGTCTAACCATTACTTATTTACTTTGATTAAAACAGTCTTATCATCAAACACCATGTCTTACCCACTCTCACAAAAGTTCTAATTACTTATGAACCTTTATTCTAAATACACTATTCATAAATTATCTACGGAATATAATATGTGTTTGGAAAATAATTATAAAGAATTAAACACGTATGTGCCAATGCCGTGTCACTTGGGATACATGTTAACATACTTATCATGCATTATCAATGATTGGTATATATACGCTGTTTATCAAATATGACTTCGATTCTCATAATATTTTTTGAGTCGGAGATCTAGAAGAATAAGATCCATCCTTATTTTATTTGTGGGGTTACAATACTTTTTGTACATCTTTATAGAATTTTGACGATTTCTGATGACCATGTAACAAACTCGAAAATAATAATTTACCAAGGATACTATTGATTTGCAACTAACAACAATTATAGAGTGATGTTGTTATTTTCTCTTGAGCAAGATTAAATATAAATGAATTTGCTTGTACTAACTATAAATAAGACTCAAAATTGTGTAGCTAAAAGCATATCGGGAGACGATGCCAAACCTTGTTGTTTGTTTAGTTTTGTTGCCTTGTTCTAACAACAAATTTACAAAATAATGATTACCATGAACATAATGTACTTAATCAAAAAAAAAAACTATTCAATGAATGTTACATGGGTTTGAAAAAGATACTGAAAATCTGAATCATAAGGCAAACTATTTTGATAGAGAAAAAAGTATGCTAGAGATCCCTTACGTCGTGCAAACCATTCCGCCAACTTTTCATTGTAAGAAGAATTCCCCCTGATGCGAAGAGAGCTTTGATTTCGTACATTCTTATCGATCATTTTAATGGTATTATAAAAATATAACATACATGTTGTTTTGTGTAAAAAATAATTCAATATAGTGAAATTATATATTTAATAGTGAACAAAGAAGAAAAATAAGTGAACGGAAAACAAACAATGGGTCAGTATTTAATATCTGAAATCTTGACATACAACATATTAACCCAAATGAATTAGTAAAATACTATTACCAAGAATCAAGACTAAGCTTAGAAGCATATAATATTGATAACACCAATCTTAAGAAGATGTGCATAAAAACAATGAAAAATATATATTTATATTAAGTTGATAAAAACTTTAGTATTACCTTATCAAATTATAAAGGGTCATTAGTGAGATTTTTCCATGTTTTTGGTCATTCTTGTGAACGGTGAACATTCTTTTCAACCATTGATTGATGTGTAAGACTGCAACAACAACAACAAAAAAATCTTTTATTAGAGAGGTGTAGAACAAAAATCAGACCAATAATAGAACAGTAAACCAAGAAAAACACCATCAATAATCAAAGAGAATGAATAGATGTGAATACATAAAAAGAGAACCATACAATGAAGTAAATTTAATAAGAAAAGAGAAAGGTCACGAACTCACGATTATGTTTACAACAAAGAGGAAGGTATATATAAGCTTTGGTGAAAAATAAATTAGAGCTTACATATCATATCATAAATAATATATATATATATATATATATATAATAAAAAAATATAAAACAATAATCAAATATATCAGTTAGTTTGTTTTATTATCAAACACCAATTGATAGAATATATTACACCAAAAAAAAAAGCAATTATCAAATAAAATTTATTAAAAAAGTTTCAGTTATCTAATTATTATATAAAAAAAGATTTAATAATAATTAAAACTTTAATATTCGAGTGTTATATACCCATCATAAAAAATTATAAAACAACTACCGAATATATCCATTAAAATATAATTTAAAGACAACATTAAAATATGATAAATAAAAACTCTTGAATTTTTGCGAAACAAAAAATGGATGTTGAAGATAATATTTATAAGAATAAGAAAAATCTATCTAGAAGATATATTTTTTCGTTTGCTTAAAAATAGGAGAAAAATACTTCCTTGAATAAAAAAAGATGAGATCGTTTAGGGGTTTTAAATAATTGTGAGTATAAATCAAATATATCATAATATTCGAATATATAAGTATCATTATATTAAGAAAACCAAAAGAATTGATGGACTGATTTATTGGAAATTCTTGTTTTTCTTCGATCAGCTCAACTTTGATATTCATGAGTATCTTCATAGATTTCGCTCTCATCTCCCTCGCTCCTCGTCTTCTAAATGCTCTTCATTCTCATCATCTTTAGTTTTCTGCCCCTTTCATCTAGAATAGGCCAAATAAGTTAAACTTAGATAATTCAAAAAGAGAATAAAAAACATATGGGTACCTTTTTACTCGTAATATAAATAAACAAAAACTACAAAACGTTAATAAAACAAACAAATCAAAGTCAGTACAAATTACTACACAAATATGAAAACAAATCAAATGATACTTACGAAACCACTACACACACAAAAGTCAAGAAAAATAAAAGAACAACGTACGATGAAAGAAATTAAAATAGCAAAGACAATGTTTTGTTTAGGTGTCATGAAATCAAAAAGAGGGTATATATAAGAAATAATGAGATCATATCACCAAATTAGGGTTTACAATTGATATTACTGATTCATATATATGTAGAATATGCCGACCAAAAATAATAAAAGATAATAATAATATTTATAATAGAAAATTATAACAACAATTGATCGAAGATATATTTTAACTAAAGGCAAATTTGAAAACAATATATAAAACAATAACTGAATTTTAGAACTGAAATTCGTTTGAATAATATCACCGGCACTCTGTATATTTTACAATCATCAAATTACTTTTTGGGAGGATTGGTTTAATATTCCAATAATTTTAATTTTTTTTGAAAATTAACCCTTGTTTTTAAAAATTTGAAAACTAACCTTTTTGGTTTTAAAAAAAAAAAAATATATATATATATATATATATTCTGATAATTCAAACTTTTTTTAATAGTATTTTCGAAATTAATTTTGATTTAGATATTTAGAAGATATTATGAAAACAATAAAAAAAATATTTTGATATTATTTGATATGGAACAGATTTACGTTAACATTATTATTTATTTTTTTAAAGGATAGACACAGATCTTCCTAGCTTTATCATCATTCAAGGCAAAACTCTATATATATAGTATCACTTGTATGCAATATTAAGAAAAATATACACTTCCCTTATATTAAACAGTTTCGGTTCATATTCTATCCTAGGCTCCTAGCTCAATGAAAAGTACGTCGCATGAATCTTTTCTATATGACATGCATATTCTAGTTGCATGTATTGTTTTTGAAAACTTTCTTAGTTGCATGTATTGTTTTTGAAAACTTTTTTATTTTGCATCGTGTACTTGCAAAACATAATAAAGTTGAGAACTTTCATATATATGCAATAAAGTTGCATGTATTTTTCTTTTATTGTGTCTGATCACGTGTTGGATATAATGCTAACAAATTTATAATATTATTGCAAGGTGTTATTAACATGGTGACGAAAGAGTACTTTGATATATATATATATATCACGGAGCTAAACAACATAATTACTACTTCTTTTAAGAAGCTTAATTATGATATCTCTGATATGCAATCAAATATCTCTGATATGCAATCAAAGTTGGAACTTCTAGTGAAAGAAGTTAAAGACTTGCAAAAGAGTATGTATTCAATTTTTTTATTTACTAGTATGGTATTTTATGACATCTTTTATAAAATAAGTTCTTGTTTTGCAGAACAAACGTGACTTGGGAGATATTGATCAATTTACTCTACTGAAATCCATTGATGAAAGTTCAGTGAACAAAAAAACTCAAGGACAAAGATGCAAAAAAAATTGTGTCAAATGAGTTATCGATCAATATCGTAAACAAGACACCATCGAAAGATCAAATTTTTAGAAAAAGGAAGAGAGAAAAGATAGAAGGGTCTCTAAAAAAATATGGTATTGTTCAACGATCTCTGAAAAGAATGATGGGGACATGTACTGCATACGACCCTTTTGCTAAAGTTGATCAGTCAAAAGCTGATTGGATGGATTCATGGATGAAAATCGACAGGTTAGTATTAATATGCTTCTTAAGTTTTTTTCTTTTTTTTTTCTTTTTCAAATCATTAATTTCGACGTTTGTTGTTTGTAGAGATATGTTTGTTGATTTAGGGACATATGATGGTGATGTGGACAAAAACTTTTTTGTTGACCTTATGACACCAAAAAAATGGTTAGACGATCGAGTAAGTAGTAAATTATTAGTTAGACACTCTTAAGTATTTTATATGATTAATTTTTCTTTTCGTTACAGCACATCAATGCTGGTATGTCTTTGCTAAGAAGGAGATTATCAAAGGTCCCATGCCCATTCCGAAGTGAAAGATTGACATTCATGGATATACCTTTCACAGTCTTAATAGATAGCATCTACAAGGATTTCTCTGAAAACTCAGAAGAATTTGTTTGGAGTGGTATGTTGATCGATTATTTCAACGGTATCTTACCACGATGTGGAAAACAGAGAAAAAACTTGGAGTAGATGTCGATGATGTTTATGTCGTATTAAACATAAGGAACAATCACTGGATGGCTCTGGATATCTCAATTCCATGTAAGGAGATTTCTGTGTATGATAGCAGCATATCATCTATTGATGATAAGGATATGTTTGAGTTTGTCAAACCGTATGCCAAGCTGTTTCCATATTTTATCAAGACATTAACTTTTCCACTCGATCAAGGCGCAACGGTCACCCAATACACAATCAAAAAGTGTAACAAAATTCCACGAAATTTACAATCAGGAGATTGTGGAATATATGCACTGAAATATATTGAATGTCTTGCACTAGATTTTGATATGAATGTGGGTCTCTCTGACTTTAATGTAGAGAGCATACGGAAGAAATTGGCTGCAGAAGTGTTCGTTGGAGCAAACCATGCTCGAGAGTTTTAAATTGTCTTTGTTAGTTTTTTTTTTTTTCTTCGTTGTCTTTTTCAGTTTTTTATTCTTTTGCTGTTGTCTTTTTTAAGTTTTTTTCTTTTCTTTTGTCATTGTCATTTGTTTCGGT
This sequence comes from Draba incana, assembly GCA_963576765.1. Taxonomy (NCBI): domain Eukaryota; kingdom Viridiplantae; phylum Streptophyta; class Magnoliopsida; order Brassicales; family Brassicaceae; genus Draba; species Draba incana. The sequence goes on along the minus strand of OY755214.1, from coordinate 3,823,479 downwards.
TTTAGAGATTTGTTTCCTTAATTATGGGCTTTACTTAATGGCCCAATATTTCCCATAAGCAAATCATTTAGTTAATAAGCTTTAGTACGTTTTTTCGTTTCATTAATCATCTCTACTTCGTTCACTTCTTCTTCCTCCTCCACTCCTTTTCTTATCTCTTCTTCTTCTTCTTCTTCTTCTTCTTCTTCTTCTTCTTCTTCTTCTTCTTCTTCTTCTTCTTCTTCTTCCCTAATCCTTTCTAATTCTTCTTTCTATTCTTCTATTTCTCTTCTCATTTTTCACTTATAATATTACTTGATAGATTTGAGATTCTATCTGTTTGTTTCCTTGGGCTATTTAACGATCTCAATTTTTTCTCCTGAAGTAAGCAAGACTCTCTGATTTTCCTTAGGGTTTCCACTGTATGCACATCCATGGAGATCTGTTTGAGCCCAGATTCCGTTTTCGTCAATAGAAGCTTCTTCGTCCGGAAATCACGACATAAACTCTAGGTCAAATTCATGGTGGTTTGAGAATTTAGGATTTATGATTTCAGAATTTAATTTTGTGTCGATATAATATAGGGATTGGTTATTTTGTGATTATTGAATTGAAATTGGGCTATTTAAAAAATTTTCAACTTGGATGAGTTTTGCTGCATTTCAACTCTTTTTAAACTCTTTCGAAAGTGTGTATGTGTTTAGTAAGTAAAGAAGTTACTATAAAGCATGTGTGTGTAAAAACAGTTAAGGTGATCTGATTCTAATAAGAAAAAATTTGTTTTCTTTCATAAGCTTTCTACAAAAACGTTTTTCATTGTTTTACATTTGAATAAGAATCAAAACAGAGAGATTAAGAGATAACGAAGCTAACCTGCAATTTCAAGCCAAAACAACATGAAGAGAAGACTCTACAAGTATAACAAGAAGAGAAGACAACTTCTATCTTTTTTTCAAATTTCATTTGGTTTTGATTTTGATTCCTATTTGTGAATATGTATAAAGAGTTTGGTGCTAGTACCATTTATGGCTCACTATTATATGAAATGGTTTTTGATTTATGCAATTACAAAATTTAAAACTGAAGGCACAACTCAAGTAAAATGTTTAACAAAAGACAAGAAGTACAATATGCAGATCAAACGTGAATAACCAATAACTTAAATTAAATCGCAATATGAAGTTCAAACTTATTAAACCATCAAGTACTGAAACAAACTTATTAAACCATCAAAAGTACTCAAACAAACTTATTAAACGATAAAAATTACTGAAACAGAGAAGCATCAAATTCCTAATCAATGAAAAACATAGCAATGCCAATCCCAATTAAGCAACGAGTCATACTCCAAAATCACATGTCGCACGATTATGTCCCGATCGATGACATGTAGAACAAGCATGTTGTTTCCTTGGTCTTTTCATTATCGTTTCTTCAATCCCTTGGTATCTCCTCTTTCTCGGTCTTCCTGCACTCCTACGGACATCTGGAGGCAAACATTGAGCAATGATATCGGTACCCAAATCAAGAAGCTTCTCTCCAGGTCTTATACTCTCTGCGTATGCTGAAAACCAGTAAGTTTTTGTGTAGTAACGATCTACTACCAACTGTGGATCGACTCCCCGACTCATGGCAGCAGCAATGGCATGTCTACATGGTATCTTGTCAACATTAAACACTCGACAAGTACATGTCATCTCCTTAAAATCAACAACAAATTTGTTTGATTGTTCAAACACTTCGAACTCATGGAGGTTTACCGATTGCACATTAAACCTATGTGACAAAGCAAAACGTTTTCTAAGTTTCTTATCCACCATTGGCGTGACCAAAGTAGAATGTTTTGCTGCATTTTCTCGTCGCTCGGAAAACCACCGTGTAAGTCTCTCTCTTATCACCTCAAGCATTGGCACAACGGGATACTCTCGAGCTTCTTTAAACACGGCGTTGATCGACTCGGCTATATTACTTGTAGTATTATTATAACGATCCCCACAAAAATAAGCCCGCGACCACATGTGTAAACCAGCCTCCTCTAGGTACGTGCTCAAATCTGGATTTTGAGTATGAATCTCATGAAACAACTCTCTGAATTATGTCTCGTCGTAAGCTTTTGCTGCTTTCTTAACAAGTCGAACCATATACTTCCCTCTGAAGTTTTTGATGATGTTCTTTTGTAGGTGATAAATGCAAATTCCACGTTGCGCAAGTGGATAAACATTTTCAACAGCTTTAGCAATAGATGCATGCCTATCAGTATAAAACCAAACTAGGATCATCCGGGATCACAAATTTCAAGTTCGTGAAAAACCATTCCCAAGACGCGTCGTTTTCAGAATCCACAATACCAAACGCCAACGGATAAATATTAGAATTACCATCTTGAGCTGTTGCAACTAATAAAGTTCCTCTATACTTCCCTTTCAAAAAAGTACCGTCTACTACGATAACTTTCCTCAAGAAATTAAAGCCTTTGATAGATGCACCAAACGAAAGGAATAGGAATTTAAACCTGTTCTCAGCATCAACCTCAAGACACGCCACTTTTCCAGGATTAGCCTTCTTGATCTTCTGGATATATTGTGGGAGTTGCGCATAACTTTCCTCCAAAGAACCTCGAACCACTTCACGAGCAACCTCTCTAGCTTTCCAACTATTCCAATAGTTTATATCAAGACCAAAATCCTTTTTCATTGCTATTGCGATCACTTTTGGCTTCATACTCAAACTGAGATCGCCAAATTTTTCCAGAGGTTGTCTTGAGGTTGATGCTGACAAACCTTTGAAGCTCGTGGTGGTGTCATGAATCTTGCGGTGGCAGAACATGTATGTTTCGTAATATACTTTCGTACCCAGAAGTTCTCAGACAACGGATTCATTGGTGCTGCTCGGACTCTCCATTTGCAGTTACTGTCCACACATTTTACAACCACCAATGTTGGAGTTGATTTGTAGACGGTATACCAAAACTTTTGTTGAATCGAAAGCATTCGTATCTTCCATGAAAATTTTGCCTTGTTCTTGAAACAATCACTGATGCGAATAACGTTTCCGTTATCATCAACAAAATCATCAACACTCCCATCTCCACCACTCTCAACTAATTGTTTCTTTTTTTTAGCTCCGCCACCATCGCTTTCAACAACCAGTGGAGTAGTTAAAACAACACTTAGTGATTCTTGATTTTTCTTCTTCAATGAAACACAAAGCCGAAGAAAAGTTGATCGACATATTTCTAGAAAACTCTCTAATTGTCGATCATTATCAATGAACACAGAAGGAGAATCTTCTGGCATATTCACTAACATCGCCTCAGGCAACATGTAACTAAGCTCTATGTCATCAACCAACGCACCAGTGTCGGAATTCCGTCGGCTACTGTTATAAATCCCAGAACTGTTTCTCTTCCCCGACACTTATCACAACCGAACGAAATTTCCGATCCATCGCCGGATTTCGACACTTATCACCGGATTTCGCATTCATACCGCCGGAAATCTCCTCTCCACCGCCGGAATCGCCGGAATTCTTCTCCCCACCACCGGATTTGTTTTCTCCACGGTCGGAACCACCGTTCGGTCGCCGGAAATCTCCTCCCAGTCGCCGGAATCACCGAGCCACCGTTCGAAACCATCGCCTCCGTCCAAATCCTTCGCCAATTCCAAAAATCAATGTAAGTTTTGTTTGTATTCTTATGAAAATTTGTGGATTTTTAGAAATTGTTCTTGTGATTTAAGTTGGATTTTTAGAAATTGAATATGAGAATTGTAGAAATTTACAAATTTAGGATTGTATAATTTTAGAGATTTTGAGATTTAGGTATGTTGATAATTTTAGTAATTTACCAATTTAGGGATTTTTAGACAATTATAATTTTATAAATATTTCCAATTTTAAGAATTTAATTTTCATATGTGTTTGTGATTTTTAGGGATTTTTTATAATTTAATTTATGATTAATATGTATAATTTTAAATTTCTAAATATCCTAAATAGAAAATTTGAAGATAATCATTTAAAATCGTTAAAATTTAAAAACATTTATAACATTAATAAAACAAATTTAACCTTTAAACTTTTAAACCTATTTAAAAATACTAAATACTAAAATTTAAAACTTTAAATCCTTTAAATTTAAAAATTTAAATCCTTAAAATTTAAAAATACTAAAATTTAAAACTATAAATCCTTCAAATTTTAAAATTTTATAACATTAATAAAACAATTTAAACTTTTAAAATTTTAAACCTATTTATAAATAATAAAATTTAAAACTCTAAATCCTTTAAATTTAAAAATTAAAAATTTAAAAATTTATAACTTTAACAATTTAAACCTTTAAATTTAAAAATTTATTAACATTAATAAAATCTTTCAAATTATAAATGTCAATTTCCCAACAAAACCTAAATCCATGAACTTTGATTTCTGAATATACAATATACAAAGAAGCCCTGATTACTTAAATTTCAAAATTCCAATTTCCCAAAATCCCTAAGTCCATAAATCACAAAACCACATAATCCCAAATTCAATAAATTCATTTATTACAAAAATCTTAAATTCCCATCAATCCCTATGTCCCTAAATAACAAAATGTAAAACTAAATTCCTTTAATCTCTACATTGCAAAAAACCCTAATTCCCAATATCCTTATATCCCTAAATCCGAAATTTCCAAATAACTAAATCGCAAAATCACAAATTCCTATAAATTTCATATTCCATAAATCCCGAAATCTCAAACTCTTAGAATTTTGGAAATCGTAGGAACTATCCGCGATATCATCATTCTAGAGGAGGTGGGACTTCCAGTAGGGGAGGTCGGAGTGGGAGTGAGACGCATATCCCCGACAGTACTCCCGACTTAGAGACCCCACACATGTCTCAGGCCCCGGGTACATCCTTCTCAGCACCCACATCCATGACCATCGAGCAGTTTGTGTCGCAACCCGGACGTAATAGGTTGACTCGTGTAGATCCAGACACGCCACCTAACACGACCTGGTAAGTCTTATTTAAATTTGTATTGGATTAAATTATTTTAGTAAAATATTTAACTAAATATTTTATTAGGTTTCAAAACTCGGGAAACGGGATTACGGGTTCTATCAACGGAATGATGAATTCCTTGGTAACTAAACCGTATCCCACATACCACGATATGCCAGTGGAGGAACGGGATATTTGGTTCCGACAATTTGCGGTATGATTTTATTTTATAAGTTTAAAATATATTTCCTATATGACTCACATTTTAATTACTAATGCGAGAATATGGTGTTTTTGCAGCAAGAATTTACGTGGGACCCACCGCTCACTTCGTTGGTCCGAAAGAGATTCGACGAAAAGGCTACGAGGAAGTACTCGTTGAAGATGAACGAGTGGAAAGATGCGTGGTACAAAACCGGGAAGGTGCCTCGGGTTATGAAACATAAAGACACATGTTGGGATGGACTAGTTGCACATTGGGAACATGAGGCAAGTCGGGCGACCTCAGAGAGAAAGTTAACTAACCGCAATAGCGACCGGAAGGGGAAGGGAAAAGCGACCCACAACCTCGGAGCAACGAGCAAGGCTTCACTTGCAGACAAAATGGTAAATATTTAAATAATTCATAATTTTTAAAAATTCTCTAACAAAACTTTATATGTTAACAGTTTCAGGAGACATGTGTATTTCCTTCTAATCTTGCTTTGCTCAAAGCTACGCACACCAACAAGAAGACCGGTGAAATTCAAGATCTCATTGCTCCTGAAATCGTGGAGACCGTGGAGAGGCTCGGGGAGCAGTACCTCCAATCGCAACCGATCGAGGAAGGAACTTCGGCGCCCACCGAAGTTTCATACGAGAAGATCAACGAGTTCACCTACAAGGTTAGTAACCGTGTCACTTTAAACAAATTTCAAAATAACTTTTAATACACCTCAGTTCTAAGATTTTATTTCTTTTTTATCGTAGGCGACTCCCAATACCAGAGGCCGTGTTTTCGGCCTCCCTAAAGATATTTGCTCGTCCGTTTCGTCGGTTCGTTATGGCGGTGGTAGTAGATTGGAGGCAGAAAACCAAGAGCTGACCGAGCGGCTTAGGGCAGTGGAGGAAGCGAGAGAGACAGATAAGGCGGAGGCGGAGGCACGATTTCGAGCTTTGGAACAGAAGATGAACGACTTCTTCAGTACACGTAGGCCGGAATAGGCATTTTGAAGTTTTAAAATTTAATTTAAAACTTTAAAATACTTTTAAAACAATTTTAATTTAATCAGTTTTTTTAAAAAAATTTTAATATATTTTTAAATGTTTTATTATATTTCATTTATTTTAAATTGTTTAATTATTCTTAATTTTTGGAAAAAAATAACGAAAACCGTCGAAATTCCCTCGGTATTCTTGTACCGTCGGAACTCCGTCGGTACTCGCCGGAAGTCCGACACCGTCGGAACTCCGTCGGTACTTGCCGGAAGTCCGACATCGTCGGTACTCGCCGGAAGTCAGACACCGTCGGAACTCCGTCGGTATTCGCCGGAAGTTCGAAACCGTCGGAATTCCGTCTCCCTTACGATTTCCGACGTTATAACGACGAAAGGTTGACTGAATCCGGCTATCCGTTTTCCGTTTGAGAGCCGTCGCAGGTGGTCGACGGACTGCCAACGGATTTTAATTTTCGACGTTAAAGAAACGACAGACCAATCCCGTCGGAATGCCGTCGGAAAAGGGGCAATTCCGACGGAATTCAGACGGTTTGGCCGTCGGAATATCGCCTGTTTTCTTGTAGTGTATGCCGTAATCTTCTGCAACCGTATGAATGAGTTCATCAAATTTCATACCATCACTGACTTGAAACAACTTACCTCCTTTGTTTTGTTTGATCACAAAATTCCATGTTCCCTTATCCACCACCCAATCTCCATAAACCCCAAACATGTGCACCATTTTTTAGAAGAAAATTAAGAAACTCACGTTTGAAGAGAATGAAAGGAAGAACGTGAAAGGAAATGAAAGAAATGAAGTCTCGATGATTTATCTGCTATATAGCTTAGAAATCAAATCTGTAAAGAATACTATCGGGTATCTTTTAGTTTTATAGTTACAGATTTTGTTTTTTAAAATAACAGATCAAATCTTCCGAGTTATGGATTTTTCTTATTTTAATGCTAGATATAATCCAACTAAATCTAACGAATGGCTTAATTATCGGAAGAATTAAATCTTTTTTTTTTGTGCACAATGAAGAATCAAATCTTATATTCCCTTTTTAAATGGTAACTAAAATGATGGTTTTTGTAAAATAAAATTTAATCTAAAGAAACTTCCGTAATATAATTTTCGTAATATTAAAATTTATTTATTTTCAGATTTTATTAATATTTACAAGATTGATTTAAATATAGAAAATGTTATTTTTCAAAAGATTTTAAAAAGGGGTTAGTTTTCAAAATAAAAAAGATTTTGAGAATATTAACACAAATTTCCTCTTACTTTTTCACAAATCTCATATTATCGTATTCTTATATATATACTAAAAAAAATATTATAAAACAATATGCCATATTTATAGTCATAATTAAAAAAAAGATTGAGAAAGGTATAGATTAGGATGATATTTGTTTTCATATCATGTATATCCATAATAATAAAATTCATTTAAAGACAACTAAAATCAAATATTGAATATATCTGTTAAAAATAAAATTCATATAAAGACAAAACTAAATTCCATTGTAATAAAAACGTAACTTTCATTCTGGTGCATAGTTACCTCTCTAATAATATAATAGATCTATGCTACAAATATTTATATTGTTAGCACACAATATTTAATAATAATAAAAAATCCACGTGTAACTGTAAATATAATGCATATGTGCTTTTAAACACAACTAGAAAACTACCCACGTTATACGCGGGATAAAATGATTATCGAATAAAACCAATAGTTTTGGTTAAAAAAAAAATTTATGAAGAATAATTATACATAACCTAAGACCTAATTTATATATTTGAATTTTGCAATTATTTTGCATACAAATGTATTCCACCAGTGAAATAATTAAACCAACAACTTTCATTAATAGTTATATTTTTACTTGTACGAATGTGCATTTATGAAAATTAAAAACATCTACTTGTCAAACAAAATAACACATGTAAAAACATATTTTTACATGCTCATATATTTTCAAAAGATAATTAATAGTTTTATATTTTGGTATATATGTTAAATTTTTGTTCACATTTAATTCTATGATTTAAATCTATAATTTTGACTTACTTTAATTTTGGGAAGTTGAAAATTTCAAAATATTTTAATTTTGGCAAGTTAAGAAAGATTCAATGTGTTTGGTAATTAGAGTTATAGTAATCAAAATAAGTATATTTGGAATTAAATGTGTTTGGTAATGAGTATAAGAGAATGAAATAAATAAATAAAAATAAAGAAGAGAAAATTATGATGATGACACCTAAGCAAAGTGCTCCCAAAATGCTTCTCAAATAATATAGGATATATATACACTAATAGACAATCAAAACAACTTATCATATTCCAACTTAAAATTTTAAGATTCAAACGGAAATGGAAAAAGAAAGAATCCTACATTGAATCCTCAATTAACTAGTTATTCACACCAATAACTTTTTTTTTGGTAGTTACACACCAATAACTTATTCCATCTTAACCGAGATTTTTGTCTAATTATTTTTATAGTATATTTACCATATGAATGGTAGTAACAGATTGTATTTCCCATATTTGTTAATAAATACATTGATTGTACCAACAACATATATTCTCTTATCTTAGTACCTTATAAATACGAATCCTAAACGCTCTCTCTTTTGCTATCAAACAAATCACAACAAGTGAAAAAACTAAAAATGGCGTCTAGGTTTCTCGTTTTGTGTGTCTCCTCTCTCTTATTCTTCTTCCTAGCCGTCTCAAGCGAATATTCCGGCAAAGGAAAAACATTTGACGTCAGAAACTACGGTGCTCGCGGCGACGGTCAAAGAGATAACGCGTTTGCGTTTACCAAAGCGTGGAAAGAAGCTTGTCAATGGAGTAATGGAAGACCAACGGTCTATATTCCTCCTGGAATATTCTTTCTCCGACAAGTAACATTCTCTGGTCCTTGCAAAAACTCTATAACGTTTTTGATCAAAGGAACTTTATTAGCTCCTAAGAATCCTGACGCCATTAAACAAGACCAATGGATTACTTTCATGTACGTTGATAATCTCACAGTTACTGGAGGAGGGTTACTTGATGGTCAAGGATCTTATTCTTGGCCTCTTAATGATTGTCAGAAAAACCCTAAATGTCGTACGTTAGCTATGAATTTAGGGTTTGCTTTCGTTAAATATTCCAAGATTGATGGTTTAAGATCGGTTAACAGCAAAATGGGGCATTTCAACTTCTTCGCGGTCGAGCATTTTAATGTAACCGGAGTTACGATTACTGCTCCCGGAGATAGCCCTAATACGGACGGAATTAAGATCGGAAAATCTAAGAATATGCGAATTAATAATGTCACTATCGGAACCGGTGACGATTGTATCGCAATTCTTGATGGAACTACCAATTTGGATATCTCCGGAGTTAGGTAATATTTTTGATTCTTCGCCTTAATTATAGCTTTAGCTCAATTTAAAATAGCGGAAATTTAGCTTAACTAAGATCAAGTCAAAGCTTCGTAATTAACATTTGCATAATAATTAGAAAAAAATCCACAAAATATGTGAATTATCTTACCGATAAGATTCGATAATATCCACAAAAAATCCACAAAATATGCATTTGACAATATTAAGTTCCGAATTTTTTACCTATAATTATTAATATCTTTAGATTTTTATTCACTTTGGTCTTCTATATTTTATGTGTTGATATGGTATTTGATATTTCGATATTTCCCAACACTAGGTGCGGACCAGGGCACGGGATTAGTGTAGGGAGTCTAGGAAGAAATAAAGGAGAGAAAAACGTTGAGGGTTTAACCGTAAGAAACTCGATTTTCATCGGTACAACAGACGGTTTACGGATTAAGACGTGGGCTAAGTCGGTTTCTGATATCTCGGTTTCGAATTTCTTATACGAGAATATTCAAATGATCAAAGTCGGAAACCCTATCGTCATCGATCAGCAATATTGTCCTAACGGGCAATGCGATAGTTCCGGAAAGTATGCTTCTCATGTTCAAATAAAAAACGTGACATATAACAAAATTTGGGGAACTTCGGCAAGCAAAGAGGCATTGAAGATGCAATGTAGTAGAAGTTATCCTTGTGAAGATGTTGAGCTATCAAATATCAACTTAAGGTACAATGGACACGATGGTTTAGTCACGGCTTTGTGTGAGAACGTTGGTGGTTGGGTTCGTGGAAAGATTGTTCCTGGAAATTGTCGGATTTGATCTTGAAATTATTAGTTACCGGTTATTTTTGTCGATGACATTATTATAGGACTAGTAGTTTACCAGGTGTTTCCTTTTTTATTTTACTAGACATCCAAATAATGAAATAACTCATTAATTTGGGATGAATGGTGCGTACTGCGGAATGTAGCGGTACATGCGTATCATTTTAGGAAATTAATTTTTAAAAAAAAGTTGGTCTAATCTCAACCGATTTTTTCTTTTCTTTTCAAATGTATATTTTATAAACACTTTTTTTTGTCCATTTTTTTATTTTTTTTGTCCAAATTATAAACGCTTTAGAAACGGAATATTGTAACAAATTTTCTCATATATATATATATATGATTTATTTCAAAATTATAATATCAGTATATATTATGATTTGTGGTTAAGATATGAAACTAATATACAAATCAAGTTGAGTCAATGTATATGAAATTTATAGTAAGATAGTGGTTTGATTCCAAAAGCGGTTAATTTTAGTGGATCAAAAATAGAAGAATAAATCGTGTCCACTTTCCATTCATTTTATAGTATACAACTATACACAATATACTCTTACTCAGTTTATCTATTTTATAAAGTAAACAAGATATTTTACTTTTTTCTAAGCATTTGTACAATTTTATGTTCAAATTTTAAATACATAGATTTTCATACTATAAATGCTTGTATATGGAACAATTTCTTTGACTAAATTACGTTGACTAAAAAATTATGATGGTGAGGTTAGGTTACCGATTTGTCAAGTACCTAGAAAACTTCTGTAACGCCCCGACCGTACCTCCCATGGCCCCCGACCGCTCTCAGGCCCGTGGGTCCACCATGTCTGACGGTCGGTGCGTTAGTCCGGGAGGCTTTAAAGTCATGTTTACTGACCCTGCAAATCACCACGCGATCTTTTCTCATGTTTTGACCTCACTCATACGATACTGGAAAATGACTTCCCAGTAGGTCACCCATCTTGAAACTACTACAGCTCAAGCACGCTTAACTCTGGAGTTCTCTCAAGGCCTGTGACCGAAAAGATAAGTGCACTTTGGTGATATAGGTAGCCAAATCAATTCTTTTAAGCCTCTCCGCATATACTGAATATAGCATATATGCTCTGAAACCGGGGTGTCACAATCATCCCTACTAACAGATCGCAACGTCCTCGTTGCACATACCAAGATTGTTACCCTGACAGCACACAGTTGTCAGGGTAAGCTCTGATACCACTTGTAACGCCCCGACCGTCCCTCCCATGGGCTCCCGACCGCTCTCAGGCCCGTGGGCCCACCATGTCTGACGGTCGGTGCGTTAGTCCGGGAGGCTCTAAAGTCATGTTTACTAATCCTGCAAATCACCACGCGATCTTTTCTCATGTTTTGACCTCATTCATACGATACTGGAAATGACTTCCTAGTTGGTCACCCATCTTGAAACTACTCCAGCTCAAGCACGCTTAACTCTGGAGTTCTCTCAAGACCTGTGACTGAAAAGATAAGTGCACTTTGGTGATATAGGTAGCCAAATCAATTCTTTTAAGCCTCTCCGCATATACTGCATATACCATATATGCTCTGAAACCGGGGTGTCACAACTTCACTATATTCAACCTCCACTGCTTTTGTAATGCCGGTTATATGCAATTCATGCAATACAACATTTTGAATTCTCCAACTTTTTAAATTTCTGTTTCGAAGAACAAAAGTTTCTAAATTTATTTCAGTCAACAATTTAAGATGAAATGATTTTATTATATGTATGCATTTTTCCTTAGATAATTCCTCTTTTTTCTATTTTGTGACTCCTGCATGTGTCTAAACACATCATATCAACTCTATAACATACTCCAAAATTTATTCTTTAAACGAGTCCTTAAACTATAATTTATCCCTAAATTGTGATTGTTGAACATTTTACACTAAAAAAATTTATTGTTCTTTTTTTGTTATACAAATATTTTCATAAAAGGGTTTGATGGCGATTCTCAAAAATACTACCATTTTCTACAAAAATCCAAAAATACCACATATTTCCAGGATTGGCAAAACGATGAGATAGAAGAATTTGTATTTTAAGAGCTTTTATGAAAGCAACTGATCGATTATGTATTGAGTTTGAATTCTATTAACAATCACAAAAAGTTATTCCTTCTCTATGTGCCCTACTATTACTCTGATCGATTATGATAGAAAAATGTAGTTACTTATGTCATAGTGAAATTAGCTCTGCTTGATTTAATTTGTCGGCTGTCTCGGTGGATCGTGAAAAGAGTTTGTGGGACAAAATTTGGCTGTCTAAAATGTGTTAATTTACTTGCTTACCTCATAGTGAAATTAGCTCTGCTTGTTTTAATTATTAAGCTAAAGAGGTCGTGCATTAGAACATCTATAACTCAAGCCTAATAGTGTGTCTTATATCAAACCCAAACCTGATATATCGTGGTTTTTACCGGTTTTCGACCACGATATAAGTCCATGTTTTAGTGTCTTTTGGTGTTTTTGGTATTGTTTTAGTGTCTTTATAGGAACTGGACCGTCTGGAGCATAAAAGATGTTTACTGGAGATTTTGGAGCATTCGCGGAATGAAGTGGCGAAATGCAAATTCGGAGTCACTGTTTGGAATCTGTGTCGAGCGACGTGACTATGTGTGTCGCTCGACATGAAGACTTTTAAAGCCAAGATTTACGATTTGAAGAGTCGTGTCGATCGACACGATCTATGTGTGTCGATCGACACGAAGTTCGTCAAAGCCCGGATTTTCATCAGAAAAGTCCGTTCGAAGCCCGAAGCCTTCAGATGTTTACTTTTATGTTTAGGACGGTTTGGAACTTGTATAAATACGTATTTAGAGTCATTGTTTAGACTCATGCTTTATTTTACGCTTTATTTTATAGAATTACTTAGAGAGTTTAATTAATAAAAGAAGTTTTCTTCTATTTGCTATGTCTGAGTAATTTCTCTTGTTATTTTTAGGGTTTTTGAAAGTGTTTGATGAGTTGCTGATCTGATCTGTTTATTAGGATAAAAATCATTAGAAGTTCTTCATCTTAACTTGTTCTTATTGCTGATTTTAGCCTCGCGAACTGAAATCTGATCTAGGGTTTATTAATAGAAACGACAGTTTGATTGATAATCCTGAACTTGTTTTTGATGAGCAAAATACCTATTCGCAAAGGGATTTGGCTTAGGATTTTGTGAACAATTGTGCTTGATCATTAATGCTTGTTTGAATCAACCTGATTTCGCAACGACAGTTGGTCTTCTAGGATTTAGACATAGAAATTATTCGCAGCGACAGCTGGTTTGTTTACTTTCGTGTGCATGTTCATGAACTGTTCTTCATTGTCCTAAAATCTGATTTATCTGCAATTCTGATTCACTGGAGAATTCCCTGTGCCTAGCGTTTTCTTTAACTGATTTCACAACCGTTTGTTTTGTTTTGATTTATTTGCTTTTACATTCGTCTCACCTAGCTTAATCTGAAATCTAAAATCTATTGTGTTTTCCTGATTCCCTGTGGATCGATAACCCTAAGTACTGCGATTGACCTCTTAATTTGAGAGAGTCTAGCTCTAGGGAAATTTGAGCTTATCAAATTTTGGCGCCGTTGCCGGGGAATCAATTTGCCATTAGATTTTTACTACTAGGATTTTGTCTAGGTATTTTATTTTTGTTTTTGTTTTTCTTTCTTTGTTTTGTGTTTCAGGTACATGCGAAACCGCAATACCAGGAGCAGCCAAGACAAAGAGATTTTGGAACTAGGACTCGAGGAACTAGCACGTCTAGAGCGAACCAACCGAAAAGCGATGAAAGAAGCTAAGAAGATGGTTGCAAACACGATTGTGTTCCAAAGAGATGGTGGGTTCTTCGACAGAGAAGGAAACCCGTACAATGAGGATGGACAGAGACTGGACGCTGATGGGAATGTGATCGTCGAGCAGATCGATGAAGAACAGCAGCGAGCTCAAGAAGAAGAAGAAGCCAAACAGGCTCGTGTTCGGGAGGAACAGCTTCGTGTCGAGCGACACAACCTGGCTGTCGCTCGACACGATGGAAACGGAGGCGTCGATCGACAGGGTCAGCAGATCGCTCGACAGGAACAAAATGTTAATGTCGAGCGACACCAACCACACGTCGCTCGACACGATGTCCAGAATCGCACCTTGGCTGATTTCAACAGACCGGAACAGTTTTACGCTAACTGAGCTGCGATTCGTCCTCCAGCGTTCCAGCGCAATGATTTTGAGCTCAAGCCTGCGTACTTCTCTTTAGTCGCTCAGGACCCGTTCTGCGGTCTTCCCCATGAGAACCCGATGGATCACATAGAGCGATTCGAGGACCTTGCCTCTGCTATCAAAGCCAATGGAGTCTCAGAAGACTACCTGTTCTGCAAGCTTTTCCCATACTCTCTATATGGGGAAGCTAAGTATTGGCCAAGGACGCTACCACCGGGCTCGCTGACTAACTGGATGGATACAAAGAATGCTTTCCTAAGCAATTTCTTTGATGATGCAAAGTCCGAGGACCTGAGATCGAAGATCGCGACCTTCAAGCAGGGCGATACTAAGGCATTCAAGGCTGCGTGGTTTAGGTTCAAGAGCTATCAGAGAGACTGTCCACACCATGGATTCAACGAAGTGCAACTACTCAATATTTTCTACAGAGGGATTGCGCTGCAATATTCTGCGTCTCTAGATGCTGCGAGTAGTGGGAACTTTAACACAAATTTGCCAGAGGCTGCCTTGAGACTTATAGAGAATCTTGCCAACAGCAACAGTGCTAAAGCCATGGATTTCGAAAGGAGCAAGTCTGGACAGATCATCAGTGGAAACCAGCTAGCAGAGGTCACTAAGAAGCTGGACACTATGACTAGTCTTCTAGCTGGGAAGAAGACAGTTCACTTTGCGCAAGACGTCGAACCTGCAGGAGAGGATGTGAACTATCTTCACCAGACCGGATTTCAGAAGCCTTACCAGAACAGCAGCTATAGGCGAGACTATGGATCTTCTTCGTATCAGAAACCGCCTCCTCCGTCAGAGAACAGTAGATTGGAATCCATGATGGAACGGCTTCTAGAGGGACAGCAGAAGTTGGCTGTGGAGTGGAATGGGAAGTTCGATTCACTCTACATGGACTTAAACGGTAAGATCGAAGCTCTAAGTACTCATGTCAGGAAGCTCGACGTCCAGGTAGCTCAAACTGCAGAAACTGTGAAGAGACAAGAAGGATTTCTTCCTGCAAAGACTGATAGGAACCCAAAAGGAGCCTGCAATGCCGTTCTGACAGCAGAGGAGAATTATTTCGACGAGTTCGATGCAATTTTTTGAGCAGCGGAGCCTGTGTCGATCGACACAGATCATGCATGTCGATCGACACGAGAAGAACTTGCCATATCTGAGATTGAAGCTCTTCTGTCGAGCGACGAGCCTAAGTGTGTCGCTCGACACGATGAAATCAGCCGTGTCGATCGACATAGACCCCATATCGCTCGACATGCAGGCCAGTTCGAAACTGTTCATCCGAAACCATCTCCATTCCTCGAGGAATCCATCTATAAGCCGAAGCTACCCTTTCCCAGAGCTAGAAAGAGCTTATCAAAAGCCCTTGTAGTTAGGATTCTTAGCAAATAGAGATTTAGGAGGGGTATTGGATTGAGTATTTTAATGTATTTTAAAATCAGAATAAAATTAGTGTTATTCAATTGTGTATTCCATAGAAATGCATTAAAATCCCTTGTTATTAGATTAGTCATTTGTTTGATGTATTTTAAAATACAACAGAAACCACTGTTATTCAATTTACTCTTGATTTTAGGGGATTTGGATTATGATAGATTTTAATGCATTTTTATCTCTAAAATATGAAGAAAACGAATACCTACTATTTGCCTCTTATTCCAATGGATTTTCATTAACTGGGAAAAAAGTGTGAATTTTCTTTTTTTATCCGAGAATCTTCTTCGTCTTCTTTGATTCCCCTAACGATTTTAAAATCCTATTCCCTTGAATCAATTAATTCAATCACTCAATCAAACTCGTAAATGCAAAACAACTTCATCAACTTAAGAGCCAAACGTTATAAAATTCCAGATCTGGAAATAAGTTACAAAATCCAACTAATTTGAACTGAATTTTCTAATCCGATAAAAGATATTTTCTCTAATATATGGTTGACTACAATAAACAATTAAAGAGGAAATCGATCTAACTTGATGTCATCTTATTTTCTCTAATACATGGTTGACAACAATATATAAGCTCTGATTCTCGTTTCCTGTACTTAACAATACATTACTCTTTTTTAATAAATTTTGACGACACAAAAAATGGTTGACTAGAACAAACAATTTGTGACCTAGATTTTCTACAGTAATATCAAAGTTATTTTCATAGTAATTGTTCAATCTCGATCTCCCCTCAAATAGTTTGTTACCTAAATTTTCTATGTAACTGTTTTTTTTACATACGTGGGTAATTATAAATTCATTAAAATCCAACAAAATACTTTCTAAACAATTACAATAAAATACATCAAAATGCAAATGAATTCGGAGTGGATTATTGTGAATTCATGAAAATCCAACAAAATACTCTCAAATACAATTACAACAGAATACATTAAAAACACCAATCCAATAACCCCTCCTTATATAATCTAAATCTATTTGATAATGGTATTTTTTTCTAATAAGTTTCCTCTTTTACATTTCTTGCACAATAAGCTCTAATAAGCTACTTCATTTTCTTATTTTTATTTCATATCTTAATAAAGCTCATTTAAGCTTGAATCTCTCTTGATTTGATTCTACTCACATGTGTTAGTCAAAATGACTATACGCCTATATACAATAATTGGTTTCTTGATTTGAGTCTTTGATATAAACTAATAAATAGCGATTCGATGGTTTGAGTTGCTCCGATTTTGCTCTCTAAACCAAAATTGGGGAAATGATATGTATACATGAACATCTTAACATTCTCAGCATATTTTTCATTGATATTATATTTCTATTATACTTGGTGAATAATACGAGAT
Source organism: Draba incana (assembly GCA_963576765.1). Classification (NCBI taxonomy): domain Eukaryota; kingdom Viridiplantae; phylum Streptophyta; class Magnoliopsida; order Brassicales; family Brassicaceae; genus Draba; species Draba incana. The sequence continues at coordinate 3,806,065 of OY755214.1, read as the reverse complement.
ATCAACTTGCGAAGATACACTAATAATTTTAAAAAGCTAAAATTATGAAGAGTTATTGTGACAAAACAAAAACAAAATGTTTAGAAAAAAGAAATAATGAAATACAATATATAAGCAAAAGTAACTAAATATCATAATTTATAGTTTCTCGGAAATCATATTTTTTATAAACACTCGTACCACTAGTATAACATTTGTACCATCACTTTTCTCTTGTAATGCTCTATATTTTTTGAAATGTGTACTACTACTTTGATTGGTTACACAATGAAAATTACAAATTGTACCACTCTATCACCATGTAACCAAATTTTAGCTTGAAATTTTACTTTTTTTTTTTTTTTTTTGTCAAATAGCTTGAAATTTTACTATATCCATTATCTTTGTAATAAATAAAATTTTGAAAGTTCTCCATCTTTTTAAATTTCTGTTCCTAAGAACAAAAAAAATTCTAATTTTAATTCATTTTCAACAGTTTAAGATGAATGATTTTATAATTACTTTTCTCCTATGATGTCTATACAAATCATATCAATTTCTATACAGAAACCAATTTCGTTAAAAAACAAATCAAGTCAAAAAACTTGTTTTTTCACGGCGGCACCGGTGGAGGTAAATCACCGCACGTGGTGGACACAATCACTTTTCCAGCACGTTCGCCGGACTCTATGAGCATCAACACTACTTCTCTCATCGTCGGCCGATCGGAAGGGGAAGATTTCGTACAAAGAACCGCGATTTTCGTCACTGTGATCATATGATGAAGAATCACATCGTCGTCTACTTTCGTTAGATAAGGATCAAGAATTTCAGATGTTAACGAATGATCTCTGATATGGTTTCTCGTCCACGTCGCGAGATCTCCGCCTTGTTCCAGCGGCTGAACCGGTGCTTTTCCGGTTAACAATTCTAAAAGAACAACTCCGAAGCTGTATATATCGCATTTCTCCGTTACCTTCATCGTATACGCATACTCTACGAAAAAAAAACAGTTAAAAAACGGTTAGAATTAACCTCGGTAAATTCGTAAATTTATGGTTTTTTCAAACATACCGGGAGCAATGTAGCCGTAGGATCCAGCGACGGCTGAGACGGATTTCGATTGTGGCATGTCGATAACTTTAGCTAACCCGAAATCTCCGACATGAGCTTCGAAATTCTCATCAAGAAGGATGTTAGTAGATTTGATGTCGCGGTGAATGATCCTCGGTTTACAGTCATGATGCAAGTAAGCAAGACCTTCCGCTGCGCCTAGCGCAATAGCAAACCGTGTCGGCCAATCCAGGCTATGGGATTTCCCACCGTGAAGTATCTCGCCGAGGCTACCCCGAGACATGTACTCGTATAGCAAGAGGTTCGAGTTAGATCCTTGGTGGTACGAGAAACTGTAGAGCCGGACGATGTTTCTGTGACGGATTTTGCCTAGAGTTAGAATCTCGGCGAGGAAACTATTATCCGTATTGTTGTTGTTTCCGCCTTCTCTGTTTGATTCGAGTTTTTTAACCGCTATGGTTTTACCCGATGGCATAACCGCTTTGTAAACCGTTCCGCAAGCGCCTTTACCGACAATGTAGCTTTCGTGGAAGCCTTTTGTTGCTTCTAAAATGTCTTTGACAGTGAACCGTTCTTTCGGGACAAAATAAATGTCGGATTCTTCGAAATACGGCTCCTTATCGTGGATATAAGGAGCCGTTGTGACCGCGGGATTTCTCAAGAAATAAACGACGATCGCTATGAGGAAAAGAGAGATACCGCCGATGACTGAAGACACGATGAAGATGATTCTCCCACGACGAGCAGAACCGTGTTTTAGAGACGAAAGATCCGGCCAAGACGACATGTTCGAGTCGCAGCTTCGTAAATGTCCGCCGCAGAGTCCTTTGTTTCCGAGAAAACTCGTAAGTGTCATGTTTTGAAAGAGTGGTGTACGCGGAAGCGGTCCAGTGAGATTGTTGTAGGAAAAATTGCAACCGAGCAAACTCGATAAGTTTTCGAACGTTGCCGGGATTTCGCCGCTCAAATGGTTGTTATTCAGAGAAAGGTACATAAGCAGATAAAGATTCCCGAGCTCCGGAGGGATATTGCCGCTGAATTTGTTGTAGCTTAAGTTCATTGCGATTTGCAGACTCGAGAGTAAACCAAGCTGAGGCGGTATACTTCCCGAAAACAAGTTTCCTCCCATCTGTAACTCGGTTAAATGCGTAAGGTTTCCAATGGTAAACGGTATGTTTCCAGACAATTTATTCTCGGAAAGTCTGAGTATCTCGAGCTGAAGAAGGCTTCCGAGTTCGTAAGGTAAAGACCCAATGAAGCTGTTATGGCTCAAGTCAAGCCGTTGAAGCATCTTACAGTTGGCGATTTCCGATGGGATCGGTCCGGTGAGAGCGTTTGATGAAATGTTGAAAGTTACCAAATTGGCGAGTTTACTGATTTCTTTCGGTAGGTTTGAGGAAAACCGGTTAGCTGCGAGATGAAGCCGTTGTAGTTTCTGGCAAGTGCCTATCTCAGGAGGTAATGGTCCGCTAAACCGGTTTTGATCCAACTCTATAGCTGAAAGATTCACAAGCTTGCATAACTCGGTCGGGAATTTACCCGTGAGTCGGTTTCCAACTACTCGAAGCTGCAGCAGCGATTTGCAGCTCAATACACTTTGCGGAATGTTTCCAAATATCCGGTTAGACCCGAGATTCAACAGAATGAGATTAGATTGGTTACAGATAAAAGGTGGGATTTTCCCGGAAAGTTGGTTTTCCGAGAAATCAACCACCCATAAAGGACTGTACAAACCGAGACTCTGCGGGATTACGCCGCTGAGGGAATTATGGAATAGCTGAAGTTGGCGCATCGACGTAAGATTCTGAAAACCGGTAGGAATAGGACCGGTTAAGGAATTGATCGAAAGATCGAGTTTCGACAGATTCTTTAACAGTCTGAGTTCATTTGGTATGATTCCTGTTAACTTGTTCTGAAACAAATACAACAGCTTCAACTCACTGATCTTGCTCAGCTCAACTGGAATCTCTCCTCTCAAAGAATTCTCCGAGAAATCGATTTCCATCGCTCGTGAAAGATTTCCGAGCTCCCTCGGGATAGTCCCATTTAATTGGTTTTGGTACAAATAAAGCTTCTTCAAGGACTTCATGTTACCAATCTCTGACGGTATCAGTCCAGCCAATGAGTTACCGTATAAAGCCAGAGTCTCGAGCCTTGTTAAATTCCCAATCTCTTTAGGAATCGACCCCGAAAACTTATTCTGCCATAGAATCACTTCTTGAAGTTTTACAAGCATACCAATCTCCTTAGGAAGCTCTCCAGAAATGACATTCTGTGCAAGACCGAGCAACTTTAAGTTAAGGCATTTACCGATTTCCGCAGGTAAACTCCCCGAGAAATCGTTCTGTCCCGCCCGAAATGACGTTAATTTCTTAAGTTTTCCTATCGAACGAGGTAATGGACCGGTTAAGTTGTTAGTATATGCCACAAGCTCTTCCAAATTGTGTAAATCGCCAATCTCTTCCGGTAAAGGACCCGAAAGCCTGTTATTGCAAATGTTGAAACTTCTCAAATTCGATAACTTCCGAATATCAACCGGAATAGAACCACCAAACTGGTTATTATTCAAAAACATAACCTCCAGCTTCGAACAGTTTCCAATCTCCCGAGGTATATCTCCGGTTAACTCGTTATACGCGATGTTAAGATAGACCAAGTTAACTAAACCGCCAATGCTCGGACTTAATATCCCCGAGAGATTCATCAAACTCAAATCAAGAGATGTTACCATCAGATCCTTATTACTATTACTATTGCTGCAATTCACACCTATCCAGTTACACGGCGTCTCGTCGCTATCGTTCCAATCGTGTAAACGGTTCAACGAATCCTGAAATCCTCTGTTCTTTAACTCCAAGAGAAATTGACCATCACTGTTTAAACTCTCTGAAGTCCAAACCAGAATCATCAAGAGAAACAAAACTGCACCAAACATTGATCCTCTCAACTTCATTCTTGAAACATATAGATAAAACTCAATACCTGCAATTACAGAGATTCATTCGTAAAAATCAAATCTTTTCAATTTAAAGAGACGCTAAAATGCAGAACTCAGAGTTTTGAGCTAAGAAGACTCAACTTTTATCACTAGATTTATGAAATTCCAGTAAATTTAGATCTGAAGAAAGTACTAAAAAGCTTCACTACTCAGATTACAAGCAGCAAAAACCATTTTTTCAGTAAACTTTACATTAAATTGATTTCAATTAGAGAATGAACACAAAGTAGCATACCAATGTGAATCCATAGACAAACCCATCAAGCAGGAGTAATCAAAACTGCAATAAACAAAATAAAAATGAAATCTTTACGAAAAAGGCTTAAGAAAATTTTCAAATTTGTATCAAAATGAAAAGAAGAGTTTTAGATTTCTTACTTGGGGACAAGAATTAGAATCTCGCTTTAACCATCTCTTTAGATTCCTCAAATAAAAATCCCATTTACTGTTCTGGAATCAACAAAAGATCATAGCTTTGATCTGAGAATCAAGCAGAATCAGAAACCCAAAAGGTGAAAAAAAGGAACTTTAAAGCCTATATAACTTTTAGCCCTTCACAATCCCAAGAATTAAAAAGAGAAAATATTAGTGACGAGAATTGATTAGTGTATATTCCAATAAGGAAGTTATACTAATAAGGAAAGGATAAGTAAAGCTTTTGATTTGGCTTTGAAGCTCTAATGGCCGACAAGCATGGCTTCTCTCTCTACTGTATTTGTGAAAATGTAGTTTCTCTCTCTATCTCTTATAGTAGAAACCAGAAAGAGAGCTTGAGCCTTGTGGGTTTTTTTTTTTCTCTTTTTTCGCCTATTTTCTTCAGTGCCAAGAACATCTATTTTCTAATTGAAAAGGAAGTTGTGGAAAAAAAAAGTAGAAAGTGGCAAAGTTTTTTAGGCAAAAGAAAGTGAAAGAATTTTTATCTAAATATTTTCCCGGGATTTAAAGCTTTTTGTGGATTTACCGATTGTGACAGATTAGGTTCTGATTATTTAGACCATATATGATTCCAAGAAAATTCATAGATTTACTGGACTTTTTCAGTTATCTAATTAACATTTTCTTCATTCATCTACAATAATGTGAGATGTACATAAAAATTTATATTCAAAGTCATATATTTATTAATTTATATATAGTTTAAGAAAAAAATCATTTTAATTTCTTAAGAAACAGCTTGATCGAAAATATTTGAATTTTTTTATTCATTTTTTTTGTCTGCTAAAGTTAAATTTCTCAATAATGTCTAGTTTGAAATGCTGATTAGTCTAATTCAATTAAAACATTGCTTTGAGTTAAAGTAAAGAGTTAGCTAATGAAAATTATGAATTGACCAAGAATATCTGCTTTAAATTCTCAAAGTTTTCATAAATCATATTTTTTGACACGGTGCCCGTTTTAGTGGCAATATGATGGTGACTGGAATATGGGTCCAACGTGACGATCGTGAGTAAACTATTCAATGAAAGGTACTTGATAATCAGATATTACCGTCCCATGTGAATTTACTGTTCTTTTTCTATTTGTCAACTGAAGAAAGTAAGTATGAAGTTTGAGTTTGTGATCAACATAAAAATACTTTGTATAACAATAATTTTGGATTTTTTCCATTTTTTTTTTAATTTCAAAAATGAATATAAGAAATCATGCATATTCGATACTTTAAAATTTGGCTATAAATAATACAAACACATTAGAATATTTATTTTTGTTGGTAAAGATACATTAAGAGGTTCATGTTGCTTGACACGTAATGATTAAATTATAAGAACAAAAAAGGCCTTTACTCGAATGGGGACAATAATCTTTTTCGATAACATATTAATGTTTGGTTCATATCTATAAGAAAATAACATTTTACACGGGTTGGAACATAATTAATTAAGGCAGCAAATTTTAAAACATCAATGTATTGAACATTCATAAAACCTAGTGATTACTTTCTTACATGTGCATGATCCATGGGATGTATCTGAAAATAGTTCAAATGAATCTCCCCCAAAAGCCCCTTTAATTTTTCCCCCCTACCCAATAAGCTTCTTTTTTATTTGTTGGCACACACATGAAGAACGATTTTTAACAGCCCCAATAGTCATTTAAATTGAACATTTTTTGTATATTTGACAGCTTGCATATTACATCTTAGTCCGTAAAACTTGTATTGGATATAAGCCATATCTCATTTGTGAGTAGGCCTATAGCCATTACAACCACATGTATATATCCAATCAAAATTTCAAATTTAATTAGGTGACATTTGACATTTGACATTACATAAAATGGTTGGCCAATATGAGAAGATATGCACTCGGAGTCTAGGAGGCCACTTGCTACATTGGTCACGCTCTTTAGGCATGGGCAAAATATCCGTTAGATCCGCTTCGATCCGTGATCCGTTTCGATTCGATCCGAAAAATCCGGATATCCGTATATTTACAAAGCAAATCAAATACTAAAAATCAATATCCGTTAAAATTGAAGCAAATCACAAATAGTAAAATTTTAAAAACGGATATCCGCTCCGCTCCGTTTATGTGTGTATATATATGTATATATACATAATTACATATATAAATTGCATAATAATTATATTTATATGTAAATTTTACAAATTTATATTCATCAAATTAATTATTTTAATATTAAAAATAAACAAATTAATAAGAGAATATCATTTTTAATGAAAATAGTCAATTGTTTGTTAAATTTAAACATTTTTTTGTTTTTTTAAAATTTTAATAATTATTTTAAAATTTAAACGGATAGGATCGGATATCCGGAAAATATCCGGATTTTAACGGAGCGAATACGAATCGGATACGAAATATAGCAGAGCGGATACGGATCGGATATATGTTGATCCGTGCGGAGCGGAGCAGATCGCGGATACCGTCAAAATTCCGGATATCCGCTCCGTGCCCACCCCTATGTCGCTCTTCTCCTTCTCACTTTCTTTCTAATTATATTTTAAAACAATAATCATGCAAATTCGTTTGATATGAATTGGCTACTTCGAAAAGTTAGAAATCAAATTATTTTGATGTATAATATCGTTTGCTTTTCCTAACGAAATATTTGTACCAAACTTTTATATTATTATCTTAATGGTTATGGTATTACTACTAGTCCTAGATATCATATATATCGAAAATGCATGTATAATATCTTATATAAACTTTGAACAAGACCCGTAATATTCTTGTCATCATCATTTTGTAGTAAAAAATAATAACCATGGCAATTGATCTTAGGAAACTTGCAAAGGAGCATACGTATAAGCAGTGGGGGTCACATGACCCCGACTAATTTTGTTTTTTTTGGTAATTTGTTTAGTGTTTGATTAAATTATGTGATATTATTTGGTGTAAACCCAATGTTTGACCCCCTAATTTATTTTATTTTATTGTTTGACCCCGTTCATGAGAATTTAAAATTGTAGAATTGAACTTTCACGTATAAATATTATTTTTATTTGTTATCATTATTCTCTTATGTGTTGGGTTTTTTTTTTCCAGCAACAAGTTAATATTATTCATGTGTTGGTTTATAACCAATTTTTTTGTTTCTCATATTTTCAAGTTTTGTTAGCATTTTTGTATAATTTTAAAATATTTTTAGTTAATATTTTCATTAAAAGTTATAGTAATATATTATATAATGACCCCAGTCAAAAAAGTTTATAGATCTGCCATTACGTATAAGCTAGGTTACATAGAAACTCCGTCCGAGGTGCGTTTCCCGTTTCGAAAACCGAAACTCTTGGAAACTCCATGGAAACACGTTTCTTAGAAAAAAAATATTTGGAAACATGTTTCCTAAAAAAAATTTAATTTGGAAACTCGAACGGAAACTCGTTTCCTAAAAATCTTAATTTAGAAACACTTTGAAAATATTCGATTCTCTATGGAAATACGCCGAAAACTTTTTTTCAATGTAATGATTAATTAGTTTCGAAATTTTGAAATATATTTAGAACTTCAATAGGTGAAAGTAAAAAAAAATTTTGAAAATTTGCCTTTGTAGGTGAAAAACAACAAAATCATCATAATTTTTAATTTTGTTAAGCTATATAATATATTTATGTATATTATTATTGTTAGTCTAATTCTTTTTAAATATTGTTTCTATGTTGGTTTTTTATTAATCAATATATATATGTGTATGCGTTTCTAAAACGTAGCCGTTTTTCAATTTTTTCTAAAAATTTATTTCTACGTTTCCAAACGTTTCGTTTCCACGTATCTGTTTCCGTTTCAAGGCAACATAGCGTATAAGTACTAAAAGAATCTAATGCATCAGTCCCTAGATAAGACTTTAAATGTTATCAAATCTCAAGCAATAAAAGTCATTAAACAAAACTAGCTTGTTTTCACTACAAGAGTCCAACGATTACGCAGATTCTATAGCATATTATATAACATATCAATTATATAAAATGTTATTAGCAAGAACCAATATGATTTTATTTGGTTATATTAGTCGAAGTTGCTTAGAAGCTCGCTGATTAGATCTGCCAAGCTTTGACTCAATATGCGTCAATAAGTTAAGACTATAATTGTTTTATAAAACTTTTATATAAAAACAAGCTCCCACTTGTTTTTCTGATTACACATATACATAGACAAGTACATTGACAATAAACTTATATGTAGCCAATACGAATCTTTCTTACATAAACAATATATCATCTATGAAATATTATTATTAAACATACAATTATTATAGCTATACAACGGATATGTTTTATGTTTTATCTTATCCGAAGGACCGAATCTATCTAACAAATTTTTGGATTGACGATTATTAATCTTTGAAACCTTCTGTTGTTGTCAACTACTACAAAACATACACGATTTAAATCGCTACAATCTGTATTTTTTTTTTTTTTGAGCAGAACATAATTTTCCATTAATATTATCCCGACGAAACTACATCTATGTTGATAACTTGTTTTGCAAGTTCATCATCCATTACATTAGTTTCACGTTTAATACAAACAAATGAAATAATCTCGAAAGTTTGGGCGAGCGCCTTAATGTCTTCAAGTATGCCATAACATTACAAAACGAATATGATTTAGTCGATGATCGCTGTCACCAACGACGAATACATTCACTGATACACACGTTTAATGTATACACGTATACTTATATGAATACGTATATGCATACGATACGTCTTTGTGTATAAGCATATAGTGCGTCCAATCAAATTGGCGGAAATATTAGGATCCACAAGCGTGTGAACGAAAGATTTGGTGGATAATGAAAAGCCCCCACACATGTCCATGTCACTTGACATCGTTTTTTTCCACTATACCATTTGTAACCATATGACTTGTCAAACGTTGGTTCTCACGAAAAATAAAAAATAAAAAAGACTTATCAAATGCACCATTATTCAACAACACTGTATTTCTATCTATAGATTTGTTTGTTTTTCTGCTGTCTATAGATTCTTTGTTTTTCCTTTCTACATCTTATTGGTGTATACAACGTTAGTGTCACCAATCATAAGACTTTGGGTGATTAATTTATCTAATTGTTTTCACTAAGTGGAGAGCCATTTATTCAAAAAAAAAAGAAAGTGGAGAGCCATATACATATGTTGGTCAAATGTTTTAAAATTATCTTAAAGTTATATACTTAATTTCATTTGAACAGTAACTTGCAAATTTTTTAATTGTATTACAATTACTAATACATGTCTTGTTGTGACTTGTGACTTTGTGAGGAAAGTTAACCAAAATGAAAGCCAACCTTATGGGCTTCGAACAATTACATTTAGACCCATAATAGTTAAGCCCATTTATATGCTGAGTTTCGACAAAGGTGGTAACGAACGGTTGCCATTTTGCCACGTCATCGTCACCATTATCAGAAGTCAGAACCGATAAGTCTAACCAATCAGTCAAAATTATGAGGAATTGCTCGGCCATGGATCTGGTGGCGTTTCCGTACCACCACCATACGGCTCCGCCGTATTTTTCAACATTTGTAACCGGGAAGTTAGTCGGAGTTTCTCTGCGATTTAGAAATGTTAGAATGAGAAAGACGAATTATCTTGGAACGATATTTGCGGAAAAATCAAGAGCAAGAACACTAGCGACAGTGGAAGCAGTTTCCGGCGCCGGAACTCCTCTTCCGCCGTTGGATTTGACGGAGGATAATATTCATCTTGTCTTGTCCGAAGCTCGCGTCGAGGTAAGCTTGTTTCTTCTTCTTATAATTCTTTGCCTATTTCTAGATTTGGTTTGGGAGCAGAACCGGTTCACATTTCCGGTATTCAATTTAACCGAATTATGCTCTGTTTTTGTATTTGTTGCTTGCAGAAGAATTAACCTTTGTTCATTTTTTATTTATAGTTCCGAATTTGTGAATCTTGGATCAATGATTTTGTACTGCAGCTTGCACAACTCTTCGATTCATCGGTTGGGATAACAGGGCAAGTAGAGTTAGTGGAACTAGACGGACCATTCGTTAAGATAAGTCTTAGAGGCAAGTTTTGGCACACACGTTCGATGGTTCTAGCTCGAATCGGAAACTACTTGAAACAAAGGATCCCTGAGATTTTAGAAGTTGAGATTGAAGATGAGAAACAACTTGATGATAGTCCTGCAAATTTTTAAACTTTATAAATTTGAAAAATGTATCAAATCTTTCTTGCTTAATGTGACATGATGATGTTCATGACTTATTTGAGTACCTAAATTCGTTTTTAGCTAAGTAGGAGCCTAAAAGAGTAGCAATAATAGTTTTTTTTTTTATAACTAGTAAATGTTTGTATTACAAGACCAAAGAGCGGTTCATGTCAATTATTCAATCCCCAATAAGGTAAATTTTACAAATTCAGTAATCTAGGTAACGATTTCTCTACTAACCGATGTATTGCTACTTCCGGAAGTTGGCTTTTAATGTTAGACCTTCGATCGAATTTCTACGTTTTTAATGTTTTCACACGTGAGAGAATCAATCTACCACCATTAGAGTCACACCAAGGGAGGCTACATGTTGAGAGGGACCAAAATAAGGTATTCATGTTCCTAGTCGATCAAGCGTTTATAACCTCAAAAACCGCTCTAAGCCGGACACAAGCGGTTTTATGGGTGGACGAAAGAACCAAAGATTTTTTTTTTTTTTTTTTTTTGAATTGAATTTCAAATTTATTCATAATCAAAAAAATCGTTTTTACAACGAGTGCATCATTGTTTTAAAGCTAACGGAAAGACTACACATTATAAGAGATTAATCATCGAGAAGCAAACCATGCTTCCATCGCACCGTCGAAACGTCGATCTCCTATACTTCGAATTGTTGTCAATCGGTTTCGAATCTGTTTATCAATAAATTTGATGAGTCGCTCTGCAATGACGGGAATTTCACCGTGTCGCCTTTTATTTCGTTCCCTCCAAATGGCATGGAGAGTAGCTTGAAAAGCGTATCTCGTGAGAAATTGGGTGGTTTTGTCTTGTGAGTCGTCTACCAACAGCTGCACAAGATTATCCCAAGTAGTAGTATACTTACGATTGAGAAGCTTTTTCACTAGTTTCTCCCATATCTCCTTTGTGAAAAGACATTCAAAATAAAGATGGTTTCGCGACTCGGAGTTCGATCTGCATAGGATGCAAGTATCATTGGCTCCAATGTTCCATTTGAGCATACGATCACCCGGCGATAGTCAATTATGGATCGCAAGCCACATGTGAAAAGCATATTTGGGAGTGGAGTACGTGAACCACAATCCCTTCCACCAATCCACGACTGGTTTAATCACTCTAATTTGTTCCCATGTTGCTTTTGAATTAAATCTAGGCTTGAATGTATTTGCATTCCTTCTCCATAATACAACATCATCACCATGAGAATGACCCTTTCTCCGCTGCTCGTCAATGACCCTTTCGACAATATTATAGGCTTCTAGTCTGTGAGTACGTCGTCGATGATTATGTAGGACCCATTCCACCGACGACTGACTCGGGATTCCCAAATCAATACAACCACCAAAGATTACATTGTTGTTTGGTCTATAGGTCTCTACTATATAATGTACACTAAGCGTGGATTCGATTTTTGGAGAGAGTTACCTACTAGAGAAGGTCCTGCGTATCTCCATGGATGTAAAGATCTTGTCTACAAAAACAAGAAGCTTTACGTTGTAAGCTTTCTAAATCAAGTTAAAATCTTTGATTTCTTTCAAGAACTCCCTACTGCGATATCGGATAACATATTTCATAATCCGTTTGCGAATGAAAGACAAGAGCGGGTTAATATCGCGGTTAAGGTCTCTGGTTACGTTACAACCCAAGAATTTGTAGCAAGTGTGGAATAACATTAAACTAAAATAGTCGTAGAAGGAGGACACATTATTAATAATTTTTTATTTTAGATGATAGGAAATGGAAGGCTTACACAATTTCGAGATCGACAACCTTCTAGTACACATACACACTGATACACAAACCTGACACAACTTATTGAAATACAAGGAAAATAACACACTGAAACTTGGATGTGGTATTCTTCGTGGATATGCTTGTTTAGGCAGTTTCAACTGCGAGTTTAGAGCCTTTGGTGCAGAAAGTAGAGCATGCCTTGGCGCATTGTTCAACCGCTCCATTCACAATTTCACTTGCGTCTAATCACGGAAAAAATATAATTAGGATGATGACATCTATTGTGACCAATAATCTCTTGTCTCAGAAATAATAATAATAATAATAATAATAATAATGAGCTTGGGAAGTTCCCTTTACCAGAGTTTTGGAGAGTGGTCATGGGACCGCACACAGAGGACGTACATCCCAACTTGCAGTATTCATTGACACTATGACCTTGAGTCAGGAATTCGAATAGATGCATCATTAATAAAAACTTTGTAAGAAATATATGACATAATAAAACATACATGAAAAGAGATTTACCTGAGTTATCGAGAATGTCATGATTCCAGTCGGCAGGGCATGTACTCCCAGAAATTATTTTGCATCCACTGATTGAAGCACAAAATTCCCTAGAGCCTCTAGCAAAACGGCAAGCGTCATAGATATTTCTAGCACTCGTGGACGGGCAACAGCTCTTTGCTTCCACTTGAATTTGCGCCACGACAAGACTCATTATGAGCACACTTAGAATCACTGTTTTGCCTTCCATCTTTTGGTTGATCACTTGTTTGATCACTCTATAAAACACTTGCGTTTAAGCTTGTATTGATGAAAATAATTATGAAACTAGACTTGTTTAAATACTAGTTGTTCTACCATTTGCCACCACAAACTTTGGTTTTCAACCGCTCCATTCACAATTTCACTTGCGTCTAATCACGGAAAAAATATAATTAGGATGATAATAATATCTATTGTGACCAATAATCTCTTGTCACCGAAACAATAGCAATAATAATAATGAGCTTGGGAAGTTCCCTCTTTACCCGAGTTTTGGAGAGTGGTCATGGGACCGCAACACAGAGGACGTATCTGTATCTGTTACTCGTTAACATTACAAAACGAATATGATTTAGTCGATGATCGCTGTCACCAACGACGAATACACACTGATACACCCGTTTAATGTATACACGTATACTTATATGAATACGTATACGCATACGATACGTCTTTGTGTATAAGTATATAGTGCGTCAAATCAAATTGGCGGAAATATTAGGATCCACAAGCGTGTGAAGGAAAGATATGGTGATGATGAAAAGCCCCCACACATGTCCATGTCACTCCACATCGTTTTTTTCCCACTATACCATTTGTAACCAACCATATGACTTATCAAATGTTGGTTCTCACCCAAAAAAAAAAAAAAAAAGACTTATCAAAATAAGGAATTCATGTTCCTAGTCGATCAAGCGTTTATAACCGCAAAAACCACTCTAAACCGGACAAAAGCGGTTTTATGGGTGGACGAAAGAACCAAAGATTACATTGTTGTTTGGTCTATAGGTCTCTACTATATAATGTACACTAAGCGTGGATTCGATTTTTGGAGAGAGTTACCTACTAGAGAAGGTCTCGGTATCTCCAAGGATGTAATGTCAAGAAGCCTTTAGTAGTTGTAAAGAGGATTCTTATTGATTACATTAGAAGGCAGTGCCTTATATACAAAGTATAGACAGTACAACTTGTAACCTAATAGAGATACATAGGTTATACATAGACGAAGGCCCAATAGGCCCCCAACACCCACCCCCCGAAGAAAACCGCTTTTGTCCGGTTTAGAGTGGTTTTGTTCCCACTATACCATTTGTAACCAACCATATGACTTATCAAATGTTGGTTCTCACCCAAAAAAAAAAAAGACTTATCAAAATAAGGAATTCATGTTCCTAGTCGATCAAGCGTTTGTAACCGCACAAACCACTCTAAACCGGACAAAAGCGGTTTTATGGGTGGACGAAAGAACCAAAGATTACATTGTTGTTTGGTCTATAGGTCTCTACTATATAATGTACACTAAGCGTGGATTCGATTTTTGGAGAGAGTTACCTACTAGAGAAGGTCCCGATATCTCCAAGGATGTAATGTCAAGAAGCTTTTAGTAGTTGTAAAGAGGATTCTTATTGATTACATTAGAAGGCAGTGCCTTATATACAAAGTATAGACAGTACAACTTGTAACCTAATAGAGATACATAGGTTTTACATAGACGAAGACCCAATAGGCCCCCAACACCCCCCCCCCCCCCCCCCCCCCCCCCCCTCCCCCCCGCAAGGTGGCGTGTGGATGTTAATAACACCCAGCTTGAGAAGAAACTCTTCAAACTCCTTTCGACCCAATGCCTTGGTCATAATGTCGGCCAACTGTGATTTGGTGGACACATGGTTTGTAGATATAGTACCTCGGATAATCTCGTCACGAATGAAATGGCAATCTTTTTCGATATGTTTTGTCCGAGCATGAAAAACATGATTTGCAGCAAGTTTAATTGCCGAAAGACTGTCAGAATGTAACGTAGTCGGAGCAATACAAGCAATACCCATTGTCGGAAGAAGTTCACGTAGCCACATAATTTCCTGAAGTGTTTCAACCATAGCACGATATTCGGCCTCAGCCGAAGAAAGTGAAACGACCTCTTGCTTGCGTGTTTTCCAAGACAATGGAGAACCGCCGAGTTGTATAAACCAACCCGTGAGAGAGCGACGAGTCAAGGGACAACCAGCATAGTCAGAGTCACACCATGCGGTAAGAGTCAAGTCGGAATCAGAGCTTAGAAGAATACCTTGACCTAGGTTATTCTTCAAGTAACGCACCACTCGAAGTGCTGCATCCCAATGAGCCGCTTTCGGATTTGCCATAAACTGGGAGAGAATATGTATAACATAAGACATCTCTGGACGTGTCGTAGAGAGATATATCAATTTACCAACTAGACGACGATAGCTTGAAGCATCCGAGAGTGGTGGACCTTTCTCTAGTGCCAGCTTATGATTTTGCTCCAAGGGGAACGTAGTTGGTTTTACCCCCATCAAACCAATTTCAGAAATAATATCAAGGGCATATTTTCTTTGACACAAGTATATACCAGAAGGACTATGAGCCACTTCGATTCCCAAGAAATACTTTAAGACACCCAAGTCTTTCATGTGGAAACAAGAGCTCAAGTAGTCTTTGATGTCATTGATAAACCCGATTGAACTGCCAGAAATGATCAAGTCGTCGACATACACAAGAACTTGTAGTTGTTTATCTCCTTGTTGTAGTGTGAACAAAGAATAATCAGAGTAATTTTGATCAAAACCATACTCTTTCAATGCTGTCGCTAGTTTACCAAACCAACACCGCGGAGCTTGCTTAAGCCCATAAAGAGACTTATGTAGTCGACATACCTTGTTTTTGTCCTTGTCCTTTGATCGGAAACCTGGAGGAAATTGGATGTAAACCTCTTCATCAAGATCACCGTGTAAAAATGCATTGTGAACATCCATTTGATGAATTTCCCAATTTTTAGAAGCAGCTAGCTTGAGAAATGCACGTACGGTGTTCATTTTAGCAACTGGTGCGAAGGTTTCATTGTAGTCAATGCCTTCCGTTTGATTATTTCCAAGGACGACAAGTCTCGCTTTGTATCGTTCAATCGTACCATCTGCGTTGAATTTAATACGATAAACCCACTTGGAACCAAGAGCTTGCTTACCCGGTGGGAGATCAACAACAGTCCAAGTTCCATTTTCTTCAAGCGCAACAATTTCATCAGTCATAGCATCACACCATACATCAAATTCGACCGCATCTTTGAAGTATTTTGGTTCATTGGCAGAAGTAATCGCTAGGACGTATGCTTGATGACTTTCTGAAAATTTGGAGCTTGATAAGTAATGATCCAACGGATAAGGAGTGATAGATGGGAATGGCTCATGTAAGAGAGTGGTAACATAATCAGCAAGCTTGGTAGGAGGTTTCTTTTTCCGCAAACCACGGCCAAGAACAACAGGTACAGGATCATCTGAAACTGCAACTGAGACCGGAGCAGGGGCTACAGCGTCCGTAGCTATGTCTGCCGAATTTGCAGTGCCCGTAGTGGTGTCGGCAGACGGTGGAGAAGGGGCTGCAGTTTTGGTGACTGCAGATGGAAGAATAGAATCCTGGAAATCTGTACCAGAGGCAGAGGAGACAACAAGCTCAGAATTTTGCAAAAGCTGAGAAGGTGATGATTCAACGGAATGATTCAGCCATGTAGGAGAGGCATCAAAGAACTCATCATCACCGGCATGAAAAGATAGCATTGGAGCATCCGACATCGGAGAAGGAGAGGTTGAAATCTCTGTTTTGGAGTAGGGAAAAATTGTTTCACAAAAAACAACATCCCGAGAGACTGACACAGTGCCGGTTTCAATATTGTAAACACGCCATCCTTTCTTAGCAAATGGATATCCAACAAAAATGGAAGGATTACTTCGTGTTTCAAACTTGTCACCACCATGTTTCTGGTTATGTACGTAACAGAGACAACCGAAAACACGCAGGTGCTGCATAGGAGGAGAACGTTTGTAAACAAGTTCGAAAGGTGTTTTGCCTTGTAGAAGCTTAGTGGGAGTACGATTAATAAGGTAAGATGTTGCGAGTGCACAGTAGCCCCAAAATTCAGGAGGAAGATGAGCTTGAAACCGAAGTGCACGTGCAACATTAAGAATATGGCGGTGCTTCCGTTCAACACGACCATTTTGCTGTGGAGTACCAACGCAAGATGTTTCATGAATAATTCCTTTTTGAGCAAAGAAATCATCTAAAACAATGAACTCGGAGCCATTATCGCTTCGAACAGTTTTTACTTGAGTTTCGAATTGACGTTCAACAAATGCTAAAAAATTCTTAAGATGTGTTGGTGCATCACGCTTTGATGGGAGTAAAAAAACCCAAACAGCTCGTGAGTAGTCATCAAGAATAAATCTTTAAAAATAACCGAAATAGCTGACTATGCATGCATAAATAGTCAACTATTATTATAGTGAATTAATCACAAAGTGAACTATATTATAACTAAAATAGCAAACATTCGTTTACATAGACAATATTTTACATAGTCAACTATTTTAATCAACATATAGTCAACTATTTTAATTAACATAATAGCCAACTAATTAGATCATTAAGGGTATTTTAATCATTTTTTAAGTGGGTGTTAGTTATCTTATTTCTAATTAGGGCATGTTATATACCTAATAAAAGGTCTCCAACCTATTATACACCTAATTAACCCATTTATAATTGTTTTTCGTGTGGTTTATTATTTTTATTTTGTTTGTTAACTTTTTACTTTTTAACTTTGTTTGTTTGTTAACTTTGTTTGATCAATGTAATTTTAATCGAGTTTTTAAAACAATCTAGTTTTTCCTTTCTTTAACAACTAGATTTTGACCCACGCCAAGCGTGAGTATATAAATTTTAGTTTATTGTAGAATAAAAATATATTGTTTTACATCATGCATACCAAAAAATACTAGATAAATAATTATGTCCACTAAAAAAATTATTTGATTGATTTTTGAATCTTGAGTGTCTTAATATGTGATAGGTTTTATGTTTTAAATGTATACAAAATATAAAATGAAAGAAATTGATTTTTAATAACGAAACTAAAAAGCGAAACATTATATTATAATGTATGACAAAAAAATGTAATCGAGTGATATTCATATTATATTTACAAAAACAATTTTTTTTCAATAACTCTATAAAATCTGTTTAAACCCAACTTTATCACTAACCAAAATACTACTAATTGAATCGGTTTGAGTTTTCTGGTATGGTAATGGATTTGGTATATATTAGAAATATTGAAAGATGTAGATTTTTCCACCATGCCAAATTGAAATGTTTTGATTGGTTTATTTAATTAATGTGTTCCTTAAGATCCCTTTGAATGACACCTAGGATTAATATGTTCTTTAAGACTCTCTTTGAATAACACCTAGGATTTTTAACTTTTAGTGTCTCCTCAATTAATATATATATGATTATGTGAAAGTAGCCTAATGAAAAATCCTTAATAGTGTTGTATTTCTACTATAATGTACTCAATGTGACATTCACATCGTAGATTAACAAAATCACCAAAAACAAAAAAATCGTAGATTAACAAACTATAAAAACATATTGTTATTGTTCACACCAGGGATTGTTTTAAGGATAAATTAAAGATATTGAAACGGAATATCGGAATATATGTGATTACATTAATTTCACACGAGAGAGTAGAAATCAAGGCCGCCTTTTTACATGAGCAAGTCGTGCAGTTGAACATGACCATAATTTAGAAATGCCCATAAATATTTGTTTTTTATATATGTACATGTTATTACAAAAATATGAGTTTATTAACAAGTGAAGATTTCGAAAATAAATTTATTCTATTTAGACAACCAAATTAAAAAGAACTAAAGTAAGGATAAATAACATTTTGATATTGATAATAAGGATCAAAAATTATTTGATTGATTTTTGAATCTTGAGTGTCTTAATATGTGATAGGTTTTATGTTTTAAATGTATACAAAATATAAAATGAAAGAAATTTATTTTTAATAACGAAACTAAAAAGCGAAACATTATATTATAATGTATGACAAAAAAATGTAATCGAGTGATATTCATATTATATTTGCAAAAACAATTTTTTTTCAATAACTCTATAAAATCTGTTTAAACCCAACTTTATCACTAACCAAAATATTACTAATTGAATCGGTTTGAGTTTTTGGTATGGTAATGGATTTGGTATATATTAGAAATATTGAAAGATGTAGATTTTTCCACCATGCCAAATTGAAATGTTTTGATTGATTTATTTAATTAATGTGTTCCTTAAGATCCCTTTGAATGACACCTAGGATTAATATATTCTTTAAGACTCTCTTTGAATGACACCTAGGATTTTTAACTTTTAGTGTCTCCTCAATTAATATATATATGATTATGTGAAAGTAGCCTAATGAAAAATCCTTAATAGTGTTGTATTTCTACTATAATGTACTCAATGTGACATTCACATCGTAGATTAACAAAATCACCAAAAACAAAAAAAATCGTAGATTAACAAACTATAAAAACATATTGTTATTGTTCACACCAGGGATTGTTTTAAGGATAAATTAAAGATATTGAAACGGAATATCGGAATATATGTGATTACATTAATTTCACACGAGAGAGTAGAAATCAAGGCCGCCTTTTTACATGAGCAAGTCGTGCAGTTGAACATGACCATAATTTAGAAATGCCCATAAATATTTGTTTTTTATATATGTACATGTTATTACAAAAATATGAGTTTATTAACAAGTGAAGATTTCGAAAATAAATTTATTCTATTTAGACAACCAAATTAAAAAGAACTAAAGTAAGGATAAATAACATTTTGATATTGATAACAAGGGATTGTCCACGTGTTGCGTGGGTTTAAAAATTAAAATGGTACAATATGCAATAATTCTAGCTTATGATTAATTGTGATTTATTATTAAATAAATTTGATGTTTCTAGGTTAGAGGACTAAACGTCTGTAGCAAATTGTTGGACATATACAATGTTATATGAAAAAAAAAAAGACTGTTCATAAAATTATAGTATATAGAAGACATCTCTTTTGACACAAATCCCTAACTTATATGTATTTATCAATATTCCCTGCGATTTTTGAGAAAATTTAATTTGCGTTTCACAATTTGTTGTTTTTGATCATTCAAGGCAACATCTTAAGGTATTTTCATGTTTTAATTATTTACTTTAGTGATTTTTATGCTTTCCAATATACGAATAATTCTTTTTATTATATTTCTAAGCTTAATTATTGTTCAAGTTACAAACTCAAATTAAAGAAGACCTAAGGTGAGTCTTGTAGTTTGATCGATACGATAAAAAGAATGACTTTGTTCAAATATAAGTTATTAGTTGTAATTTTGTAAATGAAATAATTTTGAATTTAACAAATTTTATTTGTTAGAAAAGATAATAATGAATAAAAGTATTTATAATTATAAACTATTTATTACGATAGATAAAATAATATTTTTTGTAACTAAAATTTTAAAAGTAATTATATTAAAAGGCAACGAATTTTGATATTTGAAGAATGCATCGATAAAGTTTGAGACAGCCCTGCTAGAAACAAAAACCCTACGTTAATCTCACGCCTCCAAGATCATTTCTAGACACACAAAAATGTCAAGAAACAATGATTGGTCAAACCTATGTCCCGATCTCTTAAGATCAATCTTCGAAAGCTTAAGCTCTTTGGATTTTCATCGAGCAAAAACCGTTTGCTCAAACTGGTATTCAGTTTCTCGAACATGTCCATTGTATCCATAATCCATGGAGAATCATATTCCAAGGTGGAGAATCATATGGGTGGTCGATTTCTTGAAACTACATTGCCTTGCTAGTTACGGCAATTGGCTACTTATTGTAGATATTTTTCTACATTTCAATCTCTTGAACGTTTTTACTCGCCAAAGAATCAATCTTCCTTCAGTAGAGTCACTATCACTATGTGCCGGTCCTTATAGATTCATACGAAACGATGATTTTGGATGCTTTCTTGAGCTTTACGGTACCAAGTTTTTAGTTACCTCGGATGATTTTAGGTTTTCAAAGACAGCTATTCTTTGGATAAACGAGAGAAATGGAGATTTCGTCGTTGCTTGGGTTATTAAAAAATTCTATATCTTATCATACAAGAAAAGAGGAAATGTTAATGTTGATGATGATGATGAGAGATGGAGTATTACATGCACACAATGTGAGGATATGGCTTATAAAGATGAAAAGCTTTATGTGTACACCTATGATCATTACATCAACATTCTTGATTTCTCTGGAGATTTCCCCAAAGAAGTCGTTGGCGAAGAAAACCCTTACCTTAGTCATCCTTTTCAGTTTATAGATACGATTTACTATATGAGAATCGCGATCACGAACTCAGGAGAGGTTTTGATCGTTATGAGCTTAAAAGACGAGGAGAAAAAGTTTTGCATCTGTAAGCTGAATCTTGAGATTGGAGAGTGGGAAAGAGTAGAGTCTCTAGGAGATGAAATTTTGATTTTTCGTCAAGGTGTTACGATAAGAGGACCGGTTAAAGACAGAGGAATAATCAAGTGTGATTCAATCTGTTTTCTTGATGATGATCATTTGCCTGATGATAATCTTAAAATGTGGAAACCATCGAATTGCGGCGTGTTTGATCTCGGGACAAGTACAATCAGGTATAACAAAGGATTTGATTGTTGGTATTCGAAGATTCTATGGTTTGTCCCAGGACAAGTCTAGTCTCTTTTCATGTGAAACTATTCTTCTCAGTTCTCAGTTTGAGAAACATTCTCTTCTCTTTTGTATCAGTCTCTCATTCTGGTTTCATTATCAATCATTTGATCAAAACTCATTGTAACAGATTCTTGGTTTAGAATTTATATTTTAAGATTTTTGTATGAATTTACATTTTGATTGAACCCATACACATATGATTTGTTGAACACTATAAAACCCTCAATAGACTTCTTCTCTCAGACAAATCGTCGAACACTTGGTATGCATGCATTTCGGCCCATTAATCGTTTTTCCTTGCTTTCTTTGAAACCAAACCCTAGTTCTCCACTAGTATCGTCGGAACAACAATCGGAGCGGTTTAAAGAGACGACGTTGTCTAAGAATCGATACGATTGGTCTAAGCTTTGTTCCGATATTCTCCGATCGATCCTCTATGGTTTAAACACTAAGGATTATCATCGAGCAAGAACCGTTTGCTCAAACTGGTATTCCGTTTCCAGAACATGTAAGCGACCTCTGTATTCCGTTTCTGATTGTAGATCGTCGTCTAAATTTCTATCTTTTGAATGTGTTTACTCGAGAAAGGATCGATCTTCCATCGATGGAGTCTTCGCTGCTACTCGGCGACGCTGCGGCGAGGTTCGAAAGGAAAGACGAGTGGCAACATTTCGTAGAGCGTACGGATATAACCTCTTTGAAAAAACCGGCGGTTTTGTGGATAAACGAGAGAACAAGGGATTATGTTGTTGCTTGGAGTTGCAAGGGACATTACTTGTTCTCTTACAAGAATGGAGATGATTCATGGTGGAAAATGTAAGGTACACATTGTGTTGATTTGGCGTATAAGGACAATAAGCTTTATGTGTTAACTAAGGATTTTCATCATCACTGCATCAAGATTCTTGATTTATGTGGAGATTCTTTTAAAGAAGTAGTTGAAGGAAACCCGTATCGTAATCATTTTATTCGCCCTGTTTTGCAACATGGGGAACATACGTGGAAGACTAGTGTAGCGATTACGAACTCTGGAGATGTTTTGATCATTGTGAGCTTAAAAGGGTTAGGTGAGAAACTTTTTTTTAACGTGTATAAGTTGAGTTTGGAAAGTGGTGAATGGGAAAGAGTAGATTCTCTTGGAGGTGAGATGTTGATATTTGGTCATGGAGTCACAATACAAGCTCCGGTTAAAGAGATTGATGGTTGTGGAATCAAAAGCGATTCAATCGGTTTCCTAGATTGTGATCTTTTTCCAAGTGTCGGTTTTTTTGTTCTTGATAATAAAAAGGTCGGTTGCGGTGTGTTTGATCTTGCGACAAGTACAATCACTAAACCATTCGATGTTTCCGTCTCCAAGAGTTTCTGGTTTGTTCCAGGATATGATTAAGATGTAAGCTTCAGAGAGATTGGGTAGATGAAAATGCAGAGCCAAAGCGTTTTTGGTAAACTTAGGATTTTGTTCAAGTATTGTGATGGTTTTAGACTTTTTACTATATTTATTTTCATGTCTTTAAGATGGATTTAGAGAGTAAGAAATGGGAAAGAGTAAAACTGATTGCGGTGTGTTCGATCTTGCGACAAGTACAATCACTTGAGCGAAAAAAGTAGGTTCTAGTCTCTTGGAGACGCGGTGGTTCGTTCCAGGGATATGCTTTTAGTCAGAGTGAAACATAGAGCTGAAGCCAAGTTAGGTTTAAGTTATATATACAATTTGATCAAGTAATGTGTTTTATATGATAAGACTTCATTTCTATCCTTTAACTTTGGAGATTTAAAATAATTTTTCTTTGGAAAATTTGTGGTTTAATCGTTGTTAAACTTCATATTTATTAGAACAATCTTTGCGAGGATAAGTAACTATAAATCATTCGAGTACTAAACTCAATTTGTGCAAAAGCTATAAATATCATATTCTTTCAGACAAACTGTCCAACACAATTTGTTATGTTTCTGTATTAACTTCAAAGCTTTGCGCAATGTCGAGGTAAAGTCCCTTCTTCATCTATCTATCTGCTTACTTCTGGTGTTGTTGGCTGAGGTTGATCATGAACTCTAGGTTGTCTCACAATAGGAGCAATCAATTTCCAAACTGTGTTTTCAAACCCATAAAAACCCAAAATTAGTATACAAAAATTGGTATTAGGTGAGTAAATTGGGTATAATAAGAGAGTTGGTTACTAAGTTTGCAACATTTTGTTAGATCAAGAAGTGGAAAATGAAACCATTTTGGTTTACATTTGAACTTACGGTATATCGCTGCGGCAAACCACTCTTTAACAATCTTCACCCATGTGCTTGTCCACCCAACATCAATGCTCCATCTATGTCACACATATTATACAATTTCACAGGCTAAGTCTAATTAGAGACAAGAACCATATGGAATATACAATGTCTGCGTCAAGTACAATCACATGTGTCTTTCTTAGAGAAATATTAAAACACAATCGACATATTTATTACACAGCTCTAGCTAAAAGCTAATAATATGAGTACTTCATTTTCAATCCTTAAACTTTGGAGATTTAGCATAATTCTTCTTTGGGAACTATGTTCTAATTCATTTTCAATCTTTAATTTAGCAATAATTCGTCGATTAAATTTTGTAGATGAAATATTCTCCTAGACAAACTGAGGCGCATGGGTTGGATTTATCTAAAAAGTGCCAAAATTGAGATTTTTAAAATAATTTTAAGGCTTATCTTGCAAATTAATAACGTCTTCTTCCTCCTCTTTAAACTAACTGATCGTAGCAAGAAGACAGAAACGAAGAATCATGGATGAGAATGAGAGAGAAAGAAAGAAGAAATCTGGAGCTGATTGGTCAAAGATGTGTGTCGATGTTATGCAATCAATACTCGAACGCTTGAGTTTCCCAGTTTTTCTTCGCGCAAGATCCGTTTGCCCAAGCTGGTACTCGATTTCGAAATCGTGCAATTACAGGTATGTTATGGATCGATGAAGAAACGAAAGATTTTGTGGTTGGTTGGATTTACAATGATCATCACATGTTCTCTTACAAGAAAGGAGATGATTCTTGGTGGTATTTTCAAGGTACAGGGTGTTTGTCTATGGCTTACAATCACCATGACCAAAAGCTCTACGTTTTTCGACATCTCTGGTGATTTCCCGATCCAAGAAGAAAACCCGTATTTAAGGCATTGGTTTGGGATAGTTCCGCAACCACGGGATCGTATTCGGAAGAGGAGGATAGCAATCACAAAGTCGGGAGATGTTTTGATCCTTCTGAGCTTAAAAGGGTTTCCTGCAAATCGAGAGGAACGTATGTTCTTCGTCTTTAAGATGAATCGTCAAGGTACCAAATGGGAAAGAGTTTATTCTCTAGGTAATGAGATGTTGGTTTATGGTGATGGTTTGACATTAGCAGCATCAGGTGAAGAGAGAGGTTTCATCTATTTGGTTGCTGATGATCTTTGGCGGCCTCAGCTTGATTCATTTCCTCAACATAGTGCAGGTGTTTTCCATCTTCAAACAGCGGAATCAGGCTGGTATCGATTCCCTTATTGCTCGACAAACGATCGCTGGTTTGTGCCGGGATATGATAGGAACTGACCAGACACGACGACTCTTCTAAGGTTTTTTTGTTTTTTTTTTTAACATTCCTTACTCCTAGATGTTCATAGTATGGTTTCAAGAATTATAGACTCTACTATATAGCTTTAGTATGTATCTTAGCAATCTAGTTAAAGAACTCGAGAATCTCTTCATTTCGATTTTTAGTCTAACTTCACCCAAGGTTGTACATTTGGATTCAGCTCTTAATGAAATCACATTTTGATGTAATGTAACTTGTTAAGAAAAAAGCTTTTAAAGAATGGAGATTCAAGCTCAGTCTCAATAATGTTTCTGTATTAACTTCAAAGCTTTGCGCAATGTCGAGGTAAATTCACTTCATCTATCTATCTGCTTACTTGTGTTGTTGGCTGAGGTTGTTCATGAACCCTAGGTTGTCTCACAATAGGAGCAATTAACTTCCAAACTGTGTTCAAAACCCATAAAAAAACCCAAAATAAGTAAACAAAATTGGTATTAGGTGACTCACTTGGGTATAATAAGAGATTTAGGTACTAAGTTTGCAACATTTTGTTAAATCAAGAACTGGAAATGAAACCATTTTGGTTTACATTTGAACTTACGGTATATCGCTGCGGCAAACCACTCGTTAACTATCTTTACCCATGTGCTTGTCCACCCAACATCAATGCTCCATCTGTGTTTACAGATATATATATATATATGCAATTTCATAGTCATGAGATCTGAAGTTTGTTTAGAGATGAAATATGGAATATACAGATGTAATTTTTTTCTTACTTGCGAGCTGAATGTGCGAGGTTCCAGCTGATGAACAACATAGCAAAGTACATTGCTCCTAAGGAGAACACTAAGTGGAAGAATCCATAGCTGTATGGTATATCATCCTCTTCTTTAGCTTCGTCTTTACGAAACTCAAACTGTAATTAGATTCAATGTCTGCATCAGGGAAGTTCTCGGTTTTTAATCTGAGATTGAATGTAAAACTTACCCTGAATGACTCTGAATCGATACCTGTTGAGAATGTAGCCATCACAATGGCTCCTATAGCTATAAGGAAACTCTGAACACAAGAAAAACAACAACAAAAGTAGAATTTAGTCTAAGGAAGCAAAAACTCAAGAAAAGGCTTTTTAGCTCTTACCAGTATGGTAATCCAATCAGTATGACCGTTCTGACTATGCGCGTTGCATTTTGTATCTGCAGGTTCACTGGTACATAGCTTGTAAACTTCAGTGATGTTTTTGAAGAAACAACGAAACAAAAATCAGATTTTGTTTTTTTTTACCTTCTGATTGCAGACCAACATAAGAAAACTATGTAGGAAGCCATAATCCCGGAAGACAGAACTCCTCTATTAACCTTCTATGAAAAGAGTCAGAATTCGAATTAGGGATCGATCATTTGAGTTATTATCGAGTAAAAAACTCAAGAAATGTACCTTTGAATGCAAAGACATAACCATCATAAGGATTAGAAGAACAGCAGTCCATAAGATGAAGAATTTATTGAGGAAACAAGCCGTGGAAGCTGCGTAGAAGTAGTACATCATTGAGATTCCACAAACAGAACCGACGTAGAAAACTGTCGACATAACCAAACCAAAAGAGCAGCTGCAGAAAACATTGTATCCAACAATTAATACATCCTCATGGACACAAAACTTTTGCCATGAGTGAGGATTACTTACCTTTGGTTACTTTGCTCATTAGGCATCCAGTAGTTATTCCACCAAGTGATGAATTCGATTACACTTACGAGTTGAAGACCGAGAAATATCCTGCAACCATAGAAATACTATGAGAATCATTTTACATAATTTTTTCTGAGAGAGCAACTTGAAAGATTACTTTACCCAGCACCAACACGCGCGATTTCACCTGTAAGGAAAAACATTATTGTCTTGATCAAACAAATCAGATCAAATGGGAAAGAAGGTTAAAGTGAGACAAGAACATACCGTAAATTTGAATGTAAAGCTGAGGTATGAAGAAAGGAGCAATCATGGCTACAACAAGCAGAAGGAACTTGAAAGTCCAATTATCCGAATGCCAACTGTTTTGAGCTTCATGGAGTTTCATTGTGTTCCATGTTGAAAGGAACATAGTAAGGAAAAATATCTTCATTTTGTTAAAGAACATACTAATTACTTACTTAACATTATATTGAACTCTATAAGCAAAAGATTCAGTTTTTTAAGGATACGAAACATCCTAGACTCACGCGGAGTACACCGAGTGTATGGAAACAATGACTTCCTTCTGGTCCACAACTACTCACATCTGCATTGAATAATTTATCCAACATTAAGTTTCTATAAACATTGAAACATATTTTAGAATCAAATGATTATGATGACTTTACATGGGAGCAAAGAAAGAGCCTTTTGTGCGTAGTCGCGGATAAACCAAGCGCATAGATTTATAATCAAGAAGATGGTTCCATAGACGTAACGAGCTCTCAAAGATTTGTTTTTCTCTTTGTAGTAAAAGAGACTGTTTTGTTCTATCTCCTTTATTAGTTCATCAAGCTGAGCAGCTTCTAAATCACCAGGACTGATACTTAATGATCTCATTCTTGGATCATCATTCATTGCCAAATCCTACAAGAAATTGAAAATATCAATTTGTTTTGTATTTCTTCAAAATATGAGCCATTTGATTCGGCATGACAAAGAAAATACTTGAAATGTTTACAATTTAGCTACAAATTGTATGTAAAATTATTGATTTGTAAGAAAGTAAACAAAATTCTCATATCAAGACCAGAGCTAACTTACCCTAAAACAGTCCATATCACACAAAGTATCAAAATTTTGTCAAATGTTATCTTGTATTCACGCAATTTTCCTCACTTTAAGTGTTCATTAAAGTTTGTTGAAGATTATTATAATCAACCTAAGAAAAAAGATACCAATCTCTCAGAAATAAATGACATTGATTTCCCAATTAAATCACTAGAATCTAAAGGCAAGAACTGAAAAAAAAAACATAAACTTTACATGTCAAAAGGGAAACACCGAAGTAGAGAATCAGACCCATAATTGCGTATCTACGAAACTAAAATCAGTAATTAAGATTAAAATTTTGAAAAATAAAAAGCTTACCTTTTTGGCTCTGGGTAGGATTCCGACTTGAATAAACAGACACAGATGCTAAAGAATTAAGGCAAAGGAAGAAGAAGAAGAAGCTTGAGAGAGTTGAAGTGTGAGTCACAGTGTTGTCATTTCTCACACGACAATCTCGCAAGAGAGTAAAGAAGAAGACGCGGTTCAAAACCGGATTTTTAAAAAGAACTTTCTTTGGTGTGTGATTCTATGTAACGGTTCCATTGTAATATCTCGTACACTCTCTCTTTCTAGCCGTACGATTAAATGACCACTATCTTCGTTTGCTTTGACCAGTGAAAGCATTTTTCAATTTCTTTTTAGCTTTTCTCAAAAAATATTATAAGTAAATAAATTTTGTAGTTTGTTTTATAGAAAGAAGTTATACTTTTAACTTTTAAGAGACACAAATGTTGGATTTTCGCTCGAGTGTTCACTTTTTGTGTGTTAATGACTTTTAATTACATCACATGAAACTTGTTGATTGGAAAGTTGTAAATTAAAAAATTAATTTAAGAAGAAACATTCCCTTAGCACGAGGAAACATTAAAATGGAAAGCCACGTACGTGAAAACTTTTTTGAATTGAATCCATGATTACTTGTAGTTTAACAAAAAGTTTTGGAAGTGTGTGTAATTAACAGAGACATTAAAATTCTTGCCTAAACAGATTTAGTTTTCTCGTTAAGCTAATTCATCATGATTCATCAACCTCTCCATTATTAAGTCTTGTGATTCATTCTCTCTTTATTTTTCACAAAATAATTTGACTAGAGACAACATCATATTTGAACTACAAGTTTAAGAACATTCTGAAAATTCTATTTTTGTTTTTGTCATCTAGTATAGTGGATTTATATACCATTCTTTTATGTTTTATCATTCACGGAAGCTCCAACACATGGATAATTTGACCAAGTCTGAAAACCTTTTTTCAAATTTTTATTTGAAAGCCAAGTCTGTTATTTGAACCACATAATTAAGCTAATATCGTGTATAAACAAGAGATTAGTGTTTGGTGAAGTTGGCAAGAACTAGAAATCTCTATTCGAAACCTCCTTGAAGATTCCATGAAGTCTTAAGGCTCTGAATGGTAACGAATGATTATATTT
This sequence comes from Draba incana, assembly GCA_963576765.1. Classification (NCBI taxonomy): domain Eukaryota; kingdom Viridiplantae; phylum Streptophyta; class Magnoliopsida; order Brassicales; family Brassicaceae; genus Draba; species Draba incana. The sequence goes on along the minus strand of OY755214.1, from coordinate 3,776,485 downwards.
CTGACAGAATAATTAAATTTTTAGCAGAATCTGGCAGAATAAAAAAAAGTTAAATGGTGTCAGTAGAACCATTATACCAATAGCAGAATCATTCTAGAGGCAAAAACTGTCAGTATAACCATTAAACTGATAGTAGAACCATTAAACCAACAGTAGAACCATTAAACGAATGGTGTCAGTATAACTATTAAGCCAATGGTAGAACCATTAAATTGGTATCATTTAGAGCCTAAATCTGAAAAAAATCTGGAAGAAAGTTAGCAAAAACACTTGTGTGATCCAAGAAAAGCCTCATTTTAAATTATTTTATAAATCATATTGCGAATTGCAAATCCAGAAATCATGGGAAAAATCTCTCAAGGTCCCCTCTCCTCTCTAATCATGATTTAAATAAAAAATCCCTTTAGTGCCTTATGAATAAAGCAACTATTAATCTCACAACATATTCCATAGAAAAACCTAGCTAGGGCTTTATGGCCTTCCTCAGAAACCCATTCCTCCCATACCGCCCATACCACCCATGCCGCCGCCGCCCATACCCGGAGCAGCTTCCGGCTCTTTCGATGGAATCTCAGTCACAACAGCTTCAGTTGTCGTCAACAAAGACGAAACACTAAACCAATAGAACAAACCAAGAAAAAAGGATTTAGCATAACCATTGCAATACTAAACAAATTTTACAAAAAATTAACAAGCTTTGTGTATACCTTGCAGCGTCGACCAATGCGGTTCTGATCACTTTCAAAGGATCGATAATACCAGCTTTTACCATATCAACATATTCTCCTGAAAGTAATTGCAAAAAAGAAGCTAGTTCAGTATATATAGTGATATAACAAAATGTTATCAAGTGCGGTAGAAAGCGGATTTCTTTACCTTTAGCAGCATCATAACCAAGGTCATAATTATCCTGCTCCAAAAGCTTTCCTACAATAACTGCACCCTCGACTCCCGCATTTGAGGCAATCGTGTGAACAGGCATCTACATCAAGGAAAAGATTTGTGAGTAAGATTTTACAGAATGATTTTGTTTAGAAGATGAAGAATGCTATGAGAGAAAGAGAAAAACCTTGAGAGCGTTTTGAATGATTTGGACACCGATTTTCTGATCAAAGTTAGCTGTGGTAAGCTTTTCAAGTTCTTTTGACGCGTACAAAAGAGCAACACCACCACCTATAATTCGCAGAAAGTAATGTAATTTTCATGCAGCTTTTTCATAAATACTTCAAAATTTTGTATTAGGGAATTCTGATAGTTTTTACCTGGAACAATACCCTCTTCTACAGCTGCTTTGGTGGCATTTAGAGCATCGGTTACTCTATCTTTCTTTTCGCCAACTTCTGTCTCACTCGCTCCTCCGATCTAAACGCCCATATGAATATCCCATCATTAGTTAAGCGTCAATAAAACTTTGATCCCTAAAAATGCTCCAACAGAAACAGGTTCATTACCTTTAGTACAGCAACACCACCAGAGAGCTTAGCCAATCTTTCTTGTAACTTCTCCTTGTCATAGTCAGACGTGCTCTCTTCAATCATGGATCGTATCTGTGTGATGATTTATTTAGACGTTATAACATATTTAACATCCTAATTAGTACAGAAAAAGAGTTAAGGCAGATCCTTGAATCCCCTACATTACGATAAGTGAAAAACTTAAACCAACCTGTTCACATCTTTCCCCGATTGTTTGTTTGTCACCAGCCCCACCAAGGAGAACAGTATCATCTTTGGATACAGTTATCTATTATCAAATGAAAATCATGTTATATCAAAAGGTAAATGGGAAAAAGGAGAACAAAGCCAAAGGAATTGGACCAAACGAACCTTGCTGCAGCATCCAAGCATTTCGAGGTCGACTTTGTCGAGATTCATACCCAACTCTTCTGTTATTACCTGTAAATTGAAATCATCAAACAGTAAAGCTCATGCAATTAGAGTGAGTATGATTGTCTTGGCAGATAGTAAAATAGGAACATGGGGCTTGCCTGGGCTCCGGTGAGGCTAGCTAGATCGTGTAAATTGGCCTTTCGGTTCTCTCCAAAACCAGGAGCCTTAACAGCACAGACCTATAATGTGACGGCATTTACACTCAGTCCAATCAAATTAACTTTCTAATCAGACCAGCAATATAACAAAAGGCTGAAAAGAAAAACCTTGACTCCAGCACGAAGTTTGTTCAGAATTAGAACGGCAAGAGCATCGCTCTCCACATCCTCAGCAATTATCAACAACGGCCTTTGGTTCTGTACAAAGGCAGAGAAAATAAATCTCGAGCTTCCGATACAAAGTAACTTAATGAATATCAGACATTATTGAACATTCAAGAAATGGCGACTCCGTACCTTGAGTGCGAGTTCTAAGACTTTCACAACAGCGTTTAAGTTGGAAATTTTCTTCTCATGGATTAGAATGAGAGGGTCTTCTAGTTCCTGCAAACATTATCCACACAGAACAAATCAAATGCGAAGTTCCTAAAAATTCATAAAGCAACAAGGTGGGGATCCTTACACATTTTTGGTTTTTCTGGTTAGTAATGAAGTACGGGGAGATGTATCCCCTGTCGATCTTCATACCCTCAACAACTTCAAGCTCATTATACAAGGTCTTGCCATCCTGTATCAAGAAGTGATGGCATAAGTCACCATAAGAAATAAGCAAAGTAATTTTAACATTTAGGGATCAAATTCAACTTACTTGAATTGTGATAACTCCCTCTTTGCCGACAGTTTCCATAGCCTTTGCAATCAGTTCACCAATTTCTCTATCACCATTAGCTGAAATTGTTCCAACTTGGGCAATTTCTTCCGAAGTACTAATCATGCGTGCTCGGCTCTTCAAGTTAGTCACAACAGAATCAACTGCCATTTTGATACCACGTCTTAGATCCATTGCGTTCATTCCAGCGGCAACTGATTTACAGCCTTCCGTAAAGATAGCTCTAGTAAGGACTGTAGCACACGTTGTTCCTGTAAAGCAACACCGATTAATATTAGATACGAGACTAACAACACAAACAAAGACACAAAGAACGTTTGAATGCAATGAAAGGGAGCCTCTTACCATCACCAGCAACATCATTTGTGGCGTTAGCAACCTGTTTGACAAGACTAGCCCCAACGTTCTTGACTCTGTCCTTAAACTCAATGCTCTTGGCAACAGTAACACCGTCCTTTGTCACCTTAGGCGCACCCCAACTTTGTTCAATGATGACATTACGACCCTTAAACAGATAAATATAAAACTTTTGATACTTATCACTTAAAAGATTATATCTCTTTAACAGAAACTATGTGAACCATAAAGCTTATACCTTTGGACCCATAGTGACTCTAACAGCATCAGCAAGCTCCTCAACACCTCTAAGCATTAAAGCCCTAGCTTCAACACCGAACCTTATGTCTTTCGCTGCATAATTCCTAGTAGAATTGAGCCTGCTTCCAATCTAACAATACACAGAATCACAGATCAATACACACACACACTAAACACATTAAACATCACAACAACTAGGTACAAAATGAAGAACACAAACCTGGCTTGTACACTTTCTAGCAACCCTGTTAAAACAAAATAAAGATAAAACCCATCAATAAAAGAAAGAAACTTTCAGAAACAAGTAAAGCGAATTTTAGGCGATTTCAAGTTAATAAAAATTCGCAAAAAATAAAACTTGAACTCAATTTACAGTTTCTCACAACTTTCTGATCACCGAGAAACAAAATCACAACCCAAAAAAAAGCAGCAATCAAATCGGATCTACATAGAAAAACCCAGAAAACTGAATAGATCTACATACCCAGCTTTTGAAGCAATGTTGGAGACAAGACGATACATGATGATAAGCTTCTTACTCAACCAGAGAAGATTACAATAGTAGCTAACTTTGACAATCTCGCAGAAGAAGAAGAGAAATGTATACACAGAGAGAAGAAGATTCTAGAAGCAGTAGGGTTTAGGGTTTTACTTTCTCTCCAAGCTCAATTTAGTATCCGATTTGGATCCGGGTTGAGTTTGACCCGGTAAGTTTGGCTTATTGGGCCTTACAAAGCCCATTTAATGATTACAGTAACAACATTTCTGATCGTCTTCTTCTTCGTCAGAATCCCTAGAACAGTCGAATCAAAGATCCGATTTTGATTTTGGGAGATCAATCGGAGGTTGAAGATGACGGAGGCGATGATAAGGAAGAAGCCAGGAATGGTGAGTGTGAAGGATATGCCGTTGCTTCAAGACGGTCCACCACCGGGTGGGTTCGCTCCGGTCCGATATGCTCGTCGGATCTCTAATACGGGTCCAAGCGCCATGGCGATGTTCCTTGCTGTTTCAGGTGCTTTTGCTTGGGGTATGTACCAAGTCGGCCAAGGAAACAAAATCCGAAGGTAAGAAAAACGAAACATGTAATTTGTAATCTATCGAATCCTGTGAAAGTCTGCAATGTGAGTAATTTGGGATTGAAAATTTTGCAGTTTTCAGTTTGTGTAGTTAGGGCTCTTGGATTGGTTATAGATAAAGCTTTCATTTTTATGTAGCCCATTTCTAGTTGCAAGATGATGTTAATTACTTGAGTTTTGGTTTTTAGGTGGTTAGGTTGTGAGTAATAGCTTGATTAGTCTTTCTTGGTGTGTACATTCTGTACTAGTCTTCAGTGGTTAGAAATTTGATTGTGTAATGATGAAAAAATGAGCAAATGTATTAACACTAAAGTGCTAATTAAGATTGATGTGATGATAGAGCGTTGAAGGAAGAGAAGTACGCTGCGCGTAGAACTATTCTACCGATTCTTCAAGCAGAAGAAGATGAAAGGTAAGGCGAAAACAAAACTCATCGGTTATTCTTGTGGCAGAGAGTCCAACATTGTTTTATCCCATTGTGTTGGTTTTGTAAATAGGTTTGTATCTGAGTGGAAGAAGTATTTAGAGTACGAGGCGGATGTGATGAAGGATGTTCCTGGATGGAAAGTCGGTGAAAACGTGTACAATTCTGGTCGTTGGATGCCTCCAGCTACGGGAGAGCTTCGTCCTGATGTCTGGTAATATTATTCAATGCCTCTTCTTTTGATGATGATGAATGTTTGTGTAAGCATTGTAGAACCTTGAAATGTCTCTGTTTCTTTTCTCTTTTCATCACATAATAAGAGAATCTTGTGTTTTGTGTATGCATTGTAGAACCTTGATAAGTCTGTGTTTCCTTTCTCTCGCTTTTTTCATCGTATAATAAGAGAATGATACATACACAGTTTCATTTACTGGCTGTATTTGAGGAACAGATTCTTTTGTATTTTGTTCACACCTTCTGTTTCTCTGTTCTTCGACATAGATCTTGTTCGTATTAAGAAGAAAACTTTAGTATAATAATGGAAAGCCACATCTTCCAAGAAACCCCCCCAAAATGTGTTCACAATTATTTCTTCTTTGGGGTTTCTTCCATGGAGTGGGCTTAATCTCTTTGATTTTTACATGACAAGTGTGTAATCAAGTAAAAGATCAAAAGTGTGAGGTACAACGACGGTGACGAGCAGCGGCAGTTTTAATCTGTTGCTTCGTTTCTTCTTTCCAGCTTTTAGCAATTTCATGAGCCACACTCATCGCATCGAGCGATGCACCCGAGAGTCCTTTTCTTGTGAATCCGACTGCATACAGTCCGGCCTCTCCTTTGCAGCCTTTTGGAAACGGGTTTTTCTCTTTCGCGATCTCCTCCAAGTCGTTATCCTGCATATCAGTTCACCGACTTAACTAATGAATCAAGATTTCTTGTTTCTAAAACAAAATCTGAAAAGGATAATGTTGTCTAACCTTAAGCCATGAAGGGACATTGCTTCTGTAACCAGTGGCAAGAATGACGGAATCAATCTCTAGAACTCGACCATCCACGAGTTCGACCTTTCCTGGACCAAACTTGGCGATTCCCGGGAAGATTTTGATTCTTCCGGACTTGATTTTCGGGAAGGCTCCGACATCTAGCACGGGAGTTTTACCGGTGGTGTTCTTCATCTCTAATGGTCCCATTTTAGGCCTCTTAAGCCCGTACTTATCGGTGTTTCCCATAAGTAACCTCGCGAGAAGGAGAAGAGTCTTATCCACGAGCCAAATCGGCATCCGTTTCATCAAGTTTACACCTATTTTGAACGTGGACATTCCAAGAATGTCTCTCGGCAACACATGAACCTGATCAATCAGATTTTTTTTTAAAAAAGAGTATAATCAGATGCTCTGTTTTTCGAACTTGGTAAGGTTTATCTACTAAATTTTTCTACTTACAGAGCTACGAAGGACCATTGATGGACTGGCATCGTGGTTACATAGATCGAGAGAGACTTCCATGCCGGAGTTTCCACATCCGACTACCAAAACTCGTTTCCCACGGTACCTCTCACCCGTTTTATAATCGCTAGAGTGAAGTATATCGCCACCGAAATCTTCTAAACCTTCAAACTCCGGAACAACTTTCTCAGCATTCTCTCCGGTCGCCACCACGAGCCACCTACAAATATACTCAAACTCACAAATTCCGAGCAACCCGCCTCTCGAAACGGTCTTGACACGCCACAAACCAAACCTCTCGTCGAATTTAGCTGATTGGACCGTTTCATTGAACTTCGGGTGGAGATCAAATTTGGTTGCGTAGGACTCAAGGTACTCGATAAACTGATACTTAGTTGGATACTCTGGAATATCTTCCGGGAAGGGTAAATTCGGTAATTGACAGAATTGCTTGGGGAGATGAAGTTTGAGACGATCGTATGTTCTGTTTTGCCATAGAGAGGCAATGCAATTAGCTCGCTCGAGGATTATAAACGGAACTTCTTGGCGTTTGAGGCCCGCTGCAACCGCTAGGCCTGATGGGCCGGCCCCGACTATGACCGGACCGTTCACCCAGATGCAACGCCGGGAAAAAATGTCGCTGTCGTTCGGAATGAAGTTTTGAAGCATACTTGAGATGTTGACACAATTTGTGTTATTGTTATCACTCATCTTCTTTGAGAGTTGTTTAAGTGTGTTATATACTTTGTTTGGTTTGCAAGAATTTTTAGGGCAATAAATGATGATAGATTGTGATTTGGTTTGTGTATTTGTTGGATTGAGGAGAATAGGTTTATATAGAGAAGAGCTTCAAGCAATTTGGAATTTTGAAATAAAATTATTGATTTCTCAAAATTATTTAAATGATTATTAATTACTCATTTAGTTTAGATTCTAAATGTTCAAATGATAAGCTCCTTAAGCTACATATTTTAAAGAGATAAAGTATATGAGAATGAAATTGACAATTATAAAAAGTGTTGCCTAAATCATATTATTACATTGGCGTTGTAAAAGGTGTTGCCTAAAAAAAGTGATTGTAAAAAAAAATTCTTGAACATGTTTTATTCCTCAATCAAACCTAAAACCGAATGTTGTAATCCGGTCATTAGACCGACGCAAAGTGTGTGGTCGGAAGAACATGTATCATGCTAAGATTATAACATTTTGTGTGATAATTAAACTGTTAATATCTTATAAATTTTAAATGTTTTAAGAAGATCTACATCGATCACTGCACAAGCAAAATCTAGGGTTAGATTCATTCGCATAAGACTGAAAGAGAAATGTGATATATCTACATTACATGTGATTGAGTGTAAAATTTGGTCTATCGTGTTTATTTAATTTGGTCAATTCCTCTTTTAATGCGGTGACGAAATGTCACTAAGTTTCCACACACAAAAAAGAAGGAAATGTCAGTATATATTGATACAATAAGTCTACACAATGATTAGAAGAAGGATTATTGTTTTCCTCCTAAATTATTGTTTAGCTCTTTTGACCTCTCTATTTAAAAAAAAAAAGATGCATTAGATAAAAAAAGTGACCACAATGATTAGAAGAAGTATTATTGTATAGATCACCCAAACAAAATCTAGCTTATCTGTGTGTATATATATATACACATTAATTTTTTTTCCATTAGATATTAGCACAAAAAGTGAAATGATCCATTAGATCAGTGAAAGTAACTAGAAAAATAGCTTGACGTTAAAAATGGTTAAAATTAATATAGAAAACAAAATTGGAGTAGATAACTCAAAAAATTTCACTTCACCATTCGAGATCCATTATTGTCTCGAGTTCAAAAACCGAATACTGGTGTAATCTGTAATGCATGCATAATGCGGTCCCGATCACTGGTTTCAATTGGATTTTTGCATATATCGAAACAAAACAACTATACTAATACTGGGCAAGTGGTTTAAAACACTACAAGAAAACACCGTCAATTCCGACGGCAAGGTTTTGGCCGTCGGCATTCCGTCTGCCAAATCGGCGTGCCGACGGGTTTCCGACAAAAACTGTTCCGTCTCTATTCCGTCGGAAAATGCCGACGAAATAGAGACGGAACAGTTTTTGTCGGAAACTGCCGACGATCCACCGACGGCTTAGAGACGGAAGTCAGACTTTCCGATGTCGGCGACGTCTGATTGATCGGAATTATTTCCGACGGCCAATATCTGTCGGAATGTAGGACGGAAATCAGACGGTTTTCCGACGGTTTACGATGTCGGCAAAGTTTGAGTGGTTTATATATCGTCTGCGGTGGCCGATGGGATGGGGTTGGGTCATATGTCGGACCTATTGACGATATTCCGACGGCACATTGAGGGAAATCTACTCTACATAAGTCTGCAGAATGGTTGATTAATTCCATCAAAACAAAATTTCGAGGAAAAAAAACTATAAAAATGAGTTCATATTTTCGGGCATGGATGGACGGGCCAATGACGAATGAGGGGTCGGACTTATTAAGGGACGAGTACGCTCAAGGATTATGGGAGTTCATGAATTTACCCAGTAATGTAGAAGAAGCAAAAAAAGGTCAGGATATCAAATGTCCTTGTTCTAATTGCTGTAATAGAATTAGTGTTGCTGTCCATAATGTTTGGAATCACTTATATAGATATGGTTTTAGACCAGGATATAAGGTTTGGTATTTACATGGAGAAAGGAATTATGAATATGGTAGTACTAGTAGCAATGAACCTTATTTTCCTGATAGCGTAGGGGAACCTACAGCGGAAGTAGATGTTGGGGTACGTACGGTTGCGATGGTTAATGATGCGTATAGAGAGAATAATATTAATATGCAGTCGGGTGGGTATGAGGGTGATAGGGGTGAAGAGCCTAATTTAGAATCTCGAAGGTTTTTCGATTTGTTAGACGCATCAAAGCAACCACTATACAGCGGTTGTAGGGATGGCCATTCACCGTTATCGTCTGCTACTAAGATGATGAACATAAAGACTGATTACAATTTGTCCGAAGAATGTGTGGATGCAGTCGCCGAGTTCGTGAAAGATATTTTGCCAGAAGATAATCTGGCCCCCGGATCATACTACGAGATACAAAAACTTGTTGCTGGTCTTGGTTTGCCCTACCAGATTATAGATGTCTGCATCGACAACTGTATGATATACTGGAGAGAAGACGAGAACCGAAATAAATGTAAATTTTGCCGCAAACCACGGTTTCAGGATACAAGTGGCAGGGTGAAGATTCCATTCAAACGGATGTGGTATTTACCCTTAACGGAGAGGTTGAAGAGGCTGTACGAATCAAACCGCACAACAACGGCTATGAGATGGCATGCAGAGCATAGTCAAGATGGAGATATCACGCATCCTTCTGACGCGGAAGCGTGGAAACACTTTCAATCAGTGTATCCAGATTTTGCCGGTGAACGACAGAATGTATACATAGGCTTATCCACTGATGGTTTCAACCCGTTTGGCAAGCATGGAAGGAAATATTCATTGTGACCGGTCATCGTGACACCTTACAATTTGCCTCCATCTATGTGCATGCGGCGAGAGTTCTTGTTTCTCTCAATTCTAGTTCTCGGGCCAGAGCATCCAAGACGGTCGCTCGATATATTCCTCCAACCATTGATCTGTGAGTTGCAGATGTTATGGGAGCATGGTGTTGTGACTTATGATGTTTCAGTGAAGCAGAATTTCACCATGCGTGCGGTTCTTATGTGGACCATAAGCGATTTTCCTGCATACGGTATGTTATCTGGATGGTCAACGCATGGACGATTGGCATGTCCTTATTGCCAAGACAATAATGCAGCTTTCCAATTGCAGCACGGCAGGAAGACTTCATGGTTTGATTGCCATAGGTGTTTTTTGCCGCCCAATCATCCATATCGTAAGTCTAAACGACATTTCAAGACGGATGTACGAGTGTTTCATGGTCCACCTCCTGAGATAGATGGTCGCAGCATATTGGAACAATTACGAGATTTTGGTGCAGAGCTAACTCCTGAATGTGGGGGTAATGGCCATTACCCAGTCGACGGTTGTGGGGAATATCACAATTGGCACAAGAAGAGTATTTTTTGGGATTTGCCGTACTGGAAAGACCATCTACTGCGGCATAATGTAGATGTCATGCATGTGGAAAAGAATTTCTTTGACAACATCATGAACACCGTATTAAACGTCCCAGGAAAGACTAAAGACAATTGGAAGTCTAGAATGGACTTGCCATCGATTTGTACGAGGCCATCTCTTCATGTTTTGAACGGTAGATTGCCGATGCCTGTGTACCGGTTAGACGCTAGGAAGAAAAAAGTATTCTTTGAATGGTTCAAAAATTTTGTAAAATTTCCAGACGGCTATGCATCTAACCTAGGTAATTGCGTGGATTCGACGGAAGGGAAGTTTATAGGAATGAAGAGTCATGATTGTCATGTCGTGATGCAGCGTCTTCTTCCATTTGTATTTGCATATCTTCTTCCAGAACCTATCCACCAAGCAATATGAGGTATATTTGTTACTCCCATTAGTCTATGTCTATCATTATATTACTATATATGTACTAACTTGTTTAATTTTATTTTGTAGGAGTTGGTGCATTCTTCCGAGATTTATGTTCACGAACGCTTACCGTCCACGGGATACGTAACTTGGAGGCCAATATCCCAGTACTCCTTTGTAATCTTGAGAAGATATTTCCACAGTCTTTTTTTGACGTTATGGAACATCTTCCAATTCACCTCCCACGAGAAGCAGCCTTAGGAGGCCCTGTTCAATACCGATGGATGTATCCGTTCGAGCGTTACATGTTCCACCTCAAGAAAAAGGTAAAAAATTTGAGCAAGGTTGAGGGATCTATTGTCGCACAAAGCCTAAACGAGGAAGTCTCACACTTTGTCGAATCTTACTTTCCATCGGAAGTTAGTACTAAGGCGAGACGCCCTGCCCGACATGATGATCGAGGTGAGAAAGCAGTCTATGACGTGGTTGTTCCTGAGTTGTTCGCCCAAGTTGGTCGAGCAAGTGGAAAACGAAAGAAACGCACACTATCAGCACATGAGGTCACACATCTGCATACGTACATCCTCAGAACTGTGACGAAATGTTGGAGCACGAAAGGTATATAAGTTATTAAAGTAAATGTGTGGAATTATTAGGAGAGGTGGACTAATGACTGTTATGTTACAGGATATACATGTCTCTCGCACGTGATTACCATTATGGTAAGACAAATGCCGAACTTGCTGTATTGAAAGATGAAGAATTTCCGGAGTGGTTGAAATGTTATGTAAGTTAATATAAGTAATTACGCTTACTTTTCCATATTTGTTTGCACGTTCATATGTTACTTATTAAATCTTACGAATATCACCACAAAATCCATGATTAAGAATAATTTCTATTAATTCCATTTTCTATAACTCCTAAAATCTCACACTCTTAAAATTTTGTATAGAAACAATTTATTTTGCTTGTAAATCAAAAAACTGTTAAGTTTTAAAAAATTTATAATCAACTTTAAATTTCTCTATAAAATTAAAACTCATTAAAAAAGCAAACCGTCGGAGTTCCGTCTAAATTTTGAGACGGAAATCCGACGGTTTGGGGTTTTCTATTAATTTAAATGATTTACCGTCGGTTTTCCGTCTTAAATTCAGACGGTAGACCGACAGAAACCCTAATTTGCCAGCCGCCAAAAAGACTTCGTAATCTTCGTCAAAGCGGGAAAACCGTCGGATTTACCGTCGGTTTTTTTAATTGCCGTCGGACTACCGTCTGATTGCCCTCGGACCCCTTGTTAAATCCACAGTCTTCGTCTTCCCCGATCTCAGATCTGTAAAAAAAAAAAAAAATTCTCAAACTCTCCTCCGTTCCACCGCCGATTCTCCGCCGTTTGGACGCCGTTCCACCGCCGTTTCTTCTCATCCCTCGTCAATCATCTCCATCTTTCACTAAAGCAAAAACTATGTAAGTTTTCCTTCAAAATTGTTCTTCATGATTTTTAATTGTTGTTCTGGATCCGAAATTGTTCATGGTGATTAATAGATCCGTAATTGTTCATGGTGCTTTATAGATCCGAAATTGTAGAATGTCAAGAAATTGTTCATGAGAATTAATAGATCCAAAATTGTTCTTTAGGAATTGTAGAGTGTTTAAAAAATTTTCTAAAATTAATTTTAAAAAACTTTTTAATGAATTAGGAATTAACAAATTAAGTAAATAATCATTTTAGGGTTTATCAATTTATTAAATTAGGTTTCTAGTGATTTTGTTATTAAATTTTTGAAATTTGATAATTTTTGGAGTTTACTAATTTTAATAATTAGATTTTCATTTGTGTTATGTGAGTTTTAGGGATTTTTTATAATTTAATATATAATTAATATATAAATTGTAATTTTCTAAATATCTTATATAAAATATTTGAAGGTAATCTTTTTAAATCCGTATAATTTAAAATTTTTATAACATTAATAAAAGACTTTAAACCTTCATAATTTTATCATTATATAAAAATAAGTAAATTTAAAACTTTAAATCCTCTAAATTTAAAATTTGATAAATTTTAAAATGTATCAAATTTTTCTATTAATTTAAAATTTTAAATCCTCTAAATTTATATATATCCTATATATATATACAAACTTTTTTCAAAATCTATTAAAATTCTTACAATTTTAAATAACATTAATAAAACAATTTAAACTTTTACAAATTTATATTTATACATATCAATTTCCCAACAAAACCTAATTCCATAAATTTCGATTTCTGAATAAACAATATTTAAAAAAACCCCTACTTATTTCAATGACATAAAACCCATAAATTCCATAAAACCCTAATCTCCAATATCCTTAAATACCATAATCTGAAAATTCCAATTAACTACATTCCAAAATCTTCAACTCACAAAATCTTATACATTCCAAATTTCATAAATCCCAAAATATCTAAATCTTAAAAATATGGAAATCGTAGGGCAAATTATGGGGATTTTCATAACTCTAGAGGAGGTGTGAGTTCCAGTAGGGGAGGTCGGACTCCGAGTGAGACCGAGTTCCCCGAGGAGGCCCCATTCCTGTCTCAGCCCATGCCTACAGCCCACTCAGCCCCCACCTCGTTGACCATCGAGCAGGTTGTGGCGCAACCTGGGCGTGATAGGTTGACGCGTCTGGATCCAGACTTGCCACCTAACACGACGTGGTAAGTCTTATTTTAATATGTTGTGGATTTAATAATTTTACATAAATATTTAATAAACAATTTAATAGGTTCCAATACTCACAAAACGATATTACGGGTTCCATCAACGAAATGATGAACTCCATGCTCAATAAACCTTACCCCACATACAACGATATGCCTCCAGAGGACCGGGACACTTGGTTCCGACAATTTGCGGTAAGAGTTTATTTTATTTGTTTCAATTGTATTTCCTATATGACGCTTAATTTAATTACTAATGCGGGAAAGTTTTTTTTTTGCAGCAAGATTTTACGTGGGACTCAGTCCTCACATCCAGGGTCCGAAAGGAATTCGACAAAAAGGCGACGAGGAAGTTCTCGTTGAAGATGAACAAGTGGAAAGACAAGTGGTACAAAGAGGGGAAGGTGGCTAAGGTTTTTAAATATAAACCCTCTGAGATGTGGACTGGACTTCTTCGACACTGGGAATTAGAGGCAACCAAGACGGACTCCGAGAAACACTCGACTAACCGCAACAGCAACCGGAAAGGGAAGGGAAAAGCGACCCACAACCTCGGCGCAATTAGCAAGGCTTCAGCTGCTCGGAAAATAGTAAGTAATTAAATATTTCATAAAATTTTTGAATTCTGTAACGTAATTGTATATGGTAACAGATGGAGGAGACCGGTGTCTATCCTTCCAACCTCGATATGATCAAGTTTTCGCACACTAACAAGAAGACCGGTGAAATTGAAGACCCGATTGCTCGTGAAATCGTGGAAGCTGTGCAGAGGAGGCAGGAGGAGTTCCTCCAATCGCAACCGATCGTGGAAGGAACTCCGGCGCCAACCGAAGTTTCATTCGAGATGACCAACCAGTTCACCTACGAGGTTAGTAACTGTCTCACCTTTAATGGAATTTAGACATTACTTTTAATACAAGTTATGAAATTTAAAAAAAAAAAATTTGTAGGTGACTCCCAAGACCAGAGGCCGTGTTTACGGCCTCCCTGAGGAGAGTAGCTCGTCTGTTTCGTCGGTTCGATATGCTCGTGATAGGAGGTTGGAGGCGGAAAACCGAGAGCTGCACGACCAGCTTAGGGAAATGGCGGAACAGAGGAAGAAGGATAAGGAGGAGGCCGAGGAGGCGAGAGCGAGAGATAAGGCGGAGGCCGATGCACGAATGAAAGCAATGGAACAGCAAATGCAGAGATTCTTCGGTACCGGGCCGCCTAGACCGGAATAGGATTTGGAGAGTTTTAAATTTGATTGTAAAACTTTAAAATACATTTTAATTTTATTAGTTTGTAATTTTAAATTTTAATATATTTTATTTTTATTAGTTTTTACTTTTTATTTTTATTAAAAATATTAATATATTATATTATTAAATTAAATAATTTTAAATTTTCTAAAAAAAATTATCGAAACCGTCGGAATTCCGTCTGTTATGGCCAGAAAACGGAAACCGTCGGAATTCCGTCTGTTATGGCCGGCAAACCGAAACCGTCGGAATTCCGTCTTTCATCGCCGGAATTCATCAACCGTCGGAATTCCGTCTTTCATCGCCGGAAAACCAACGACCGTCGGAATTCCGTCTCTTTTGGGTCTCCGACATAAATCCGTCCGAATTACGTCGTAAAAAAACGACGGATTCCCGACGGTTTCTGTTTTTCCGACGTGATAGGAACGACGGCCTGTTCCCATCGGAAACCGTCGGAATACGTCCTTTTCCGACGGCTTACGGACGGTTTTAGCCGTCGGAATGCGTCCTGTTTTCTTGTAGTGAAACTTGTTCTTTTAATCGAAGTTTAGAGTTTCTATAATGGTAAACTTCACTTATCCTAGTTAGTAACACCTTAGATAGATAAAGAAAACTTAGAAACAAGTAACTTTATATGGTTTAGCAAAAAAAAGTAACTTTATATGGTGTACTATATATTACTATTTTTTTCAGGTTCTCAATATTCATCAAGTTTTACCGTTTTTACGTTTTTGAAAAGTGATTCCGGTGTATATTACTAATAACATGGTAAAAACTAATTATAAAAAAATGAAAAATTAGTATTATGCTAAAACTAGATTTTAAGTGATTATTCCGCGAAATCTTTACCCATTTCATTTTTTGGCTATTTGATTATTCCTGTATTTTATCTTGCAACTGAATATATATTAGTCAAACCCACTTTTGTATTGGGTTACTATTAGCGACTCTTACTATTATGGTAAAAGAACGAAATAGATTCTTGGACTTGTTGGTTTCACATTTTACGATTCAGATTCAGTTCGGATATTAGAAATTTTCTCCTATCCATTATAGATGATTCACATCGATAATATGGAATCGTATTGTGTAAGAAACTAATCATCATGATTTAGGAAACCTCGATCGAGTGAGTATAGTGGAGTTGAATCGGGCAAAGAGTTTTCTCACAATAATCTAGAATTCCTTTTTAAGTCTAATTTAAGGAAAAGGGTATAGATGCATGCATATGACGTGCCCTGGTAGGCTGGTCATACTTTTGTTTTCATATATACTAGATGATTTAGTTAATTATTTATGAATTTTATAGCTCATGGGATTACGAAATTATTTATCATATCGATGAGTAGTTCGATTTTTTATTTTTGAAGTAATAAACCTAAAATAGTTTCCCACATGCTGTGAATTGCACCTAGAAAATCCACTAATAACACTATCGATCATTATGCGTTCTAGATATAAACAACTTACAAGATGGAGTAATTTTTTGAGAAACAGAAATATAGTTCTATATTCCCACATGCTTCAAAATTAGTATGTGATTAGGTTCGAAATCTTATGGTTATTGAAAAAAAACAAGAATACGAGTATTTGCATGAAACCACCAAACCATTTATTATCATATACACACACAATCAGACAAATATTTGTCAAATCAAGTTATGGGTATATGCATTACACTATATAAATAGCCAATCATTGAGCAAATATATATCGTTTGAAAAATGAACGATTATATGTTATTCTTTATTCCCTTATATGTTAATTCTTTTAACGAAAAGAACAATGTTTTTATTTTCTAATAAAGTAAGAACAATGTTTCCCATCCAAAGAAGTGTAGGTATTGCTACGAGTCTCACCAAGAAAAAAAGAAAACAGTGAAATTATAATTAATTGCATATTAGGTGCCAAATATATATCAATTATTGTTTCAAAGGAAATTTCCAACATTTTTTTAGGAATGCCCATTATTTTTAGATTCCCCAACAATAATCAGATTCTGCTATAGTCAGCTTCTCTTAATCAGCTGTCTTGGTTAAATAAATCTAGTTAATTAAGAGAGCCAAACCCATGTTACTATTTTCAATTTAGTTCGTTAGTATCAACCTAATTTCATGCAATTTCTTATATAGTTCCGTATAATAATCCGCTTAGAGAAATACCATTTAGGAATATTTTCATGTTACCCATTTGATATTAGAATTTTGAAGCATAAATCAGTGGCGGATCCAGAAGACAATTTTATGTGGGGCACATTATTATTATACACAAAATATAATTTATTTAATTTAAATATATATATTATGATTATAAAAAAAATGCTACTTATATTTTGATAATTTTTGCAAATTGAATCCAACTATAAAAGTAAATAACTTTTTTTTATGTTTATTCGTTTTTAGTGGTACTAATATAAAATTTTATATTGCATTTTTAAATTAATAGCTATTTTATATAAAAATATTCAAAAATATGAAAGAAACTGAAGAAATAAAGTTTTGTTTTGACAGAAAAAACGAAGAGAAAAGTAGTCGAATGGGCTTGAACTCCCACACTCTAAGTTGTAACTAACCTTAATCGACCAAATGAGCTATGGGAATCAATTAATAATAATTACAACTTTTTATATCTTATCGATTTTTTCTTTTGCATTGTAATTTTGATTTTGGTTAGAAGACGAAAGAATATGTAGGAGATTCTGAACTTCAAATCATTCTCAATCATAATTGAATTTGTTGCTAAAGATTTCATGTTCTGATAATTCAAATATTATATATTGGTGCATAATGCATATATGTAAATTGTTTAAGAGAGAAAATCAGAAGGACAATATGATTGATTAGATAATATAGTTTTTACCTGATGTTTCATATTTGTGACGTCGGCTTAATTAATTTTGAGAAAAGAAAAACAATACTTGGTTCACAATATTTGTTAGAGAAAAGGGACAAAAGGAAGAGAAGATGATAAATGCAAAGAAACTCCATAACTGTAATAACTGAAAGAGTATGGGAACTCCATGTGACCAGATTCTCGTGTTTCACCTTTGTTTTTGTTTATTGATACGTTCTCTCATTCTCAGTATCACACTCAGGTGGTTTTTTATTTGTTTCGTTCTCTCATTCTTTTTAAGTCTACTAATTTTATTTGTATTGATATCTTGAAATTTAGGAAAAGGCATAAAAATTCCTCCAAACTTAAAAAGATGTCGTAAGGCCATTTTTTAAAAGAAATGTTACCAAATTGATTTCAAAGTTTGTTATACATTGAGAAGTTTCTTTCCCTACAAGTATTGGTAGGCTTTAACCTAATCACATATAAGAATCAAATAAAAAGAAGAGAGAGAGGGAGCCTTACAATTGATTGAGCTCATAATGCCCTCTTAAAGCCTACACGACAACACCTATCAAGATTCTAAAACTGTAAACTGTGCAAGGGACTGCTATACAATTTGTGTAATTGCCATATATAGTCAGAATCAGTGGTGCGGTGAACAACGGACCAAACAGGTCTCAGTCTTTTAGAAACTGGAAGTTAGGGTTATCAGCGAGTTCGATCGCTGGTTTAACATTGGCAAAGTCTTTTTCTTGCATACAGTTGGAGATTTCATCGGCTGAAAATGGGATGCTGAGTTTCACAAAACACAATGTTCAAGAAGGTTATGCTTGTGATGTCAAAAACAATTTGGAGAAATTTACGCAAATTTTGAAATACCTCGAATCATTGTCTAACAAGAACGAACGGCTGTTTTCATCTTCATCTGTCATTAGAAGCTTTAAGTTGGAAATAACCTGCACATTAGAAACATGAAGCCACTGGCGAAAAGATATGGAGATTTGGAAAATGCAGTATTTTGAGAGATGTTCAGAGCAAAACACATACGTCTGGCGATACATTCTGATCCTCGTGGTCATCATTTTTGCAGAAAGTACATATTCTATACAATTGCTGAGTACTAAGAGCCTGAGATATTAGATATAAAGATCATAAGAGGGTGAATATAACAAATCCAAAGCATTCTCTTGTTTATTCACTCTTTAAGAGTCTCTAGATCAGAGAAGCAGACAGTTACCGGGCAGAGGTTAGTTGTAAGATCATCATATGTAATTTTGGACTTCTGTTCTGTAACCTGGAAGAGGAATATGGTTATATATTATGGAAAAATAAAGAAGAAAGAGTATGTTAAGTTGCTGTAATTTGGTTCATAATACCAGGAGCACCACAGCTTGTCTTGTGTGTTTGAGCTCATCCCAAGAAGATCCTACAAACTGCGTTCAGGAGAGCATAATTGACAAGTGAAATCAAGCGATCGAAACCGTTTAGTTCCTAAGATCATTTAATACAACTGAACTTACCTCTTCAGTTGCCAAGCTACACCATGACTCTAGATCATTTAACCAAGCATTCACCTTTTTGCCCATGGTGAATGTGCAGCATTCTCGTTGCACAAGGCTGCATTAGTTATATTACGGCTTTGAGTTCAATGGCTGATGGTGAGATAAGCAAATTTCGCACCGTTAAAGGTTGATGAGGGAATTTAAACAATTTACCTGTTGAAGACTTGAACGTTGATGCCTTGGAATGTTTGGCTGAAGATCTTCTGAGCAAGAAAGGGAGGAACCTGAAAGAAAAAGTATGTCAGAGAGAAATTTGAGGAGTAAAAAGAAGCAAACAAACACAATCTTTAATCCTCGAATACAGAAAAGCTCTTACATAGTTTTTCTTCAATGTGCCGAGAAGCCGATTTAAAAGATCTACGGTATTTTCCCAAGTTTTTTCTGCTGATTTTTCTTCAGATGGCTTTGCCGGTGAATTCTCTGCGGATGGATTTTCCTGTGGATTCTCTGCGGATAATTTTGCCTGTGGATTCTCTTCAGATAGCTTTGCCTGTGAATTCTCTTCAGATAGCTTTGCTGGTGGATTCTCTTCAGATGGATGTGCTGGTGAATTTTGTTCAGATGACTCAGCTAGTAGATTCTCTGCAGAGGACTCATGTGATGAATCTTTCAGTCCCTGAGCCATTAGTTGAGGACTAACAAGTGAGATTACCCTATCTTGTAGAGATTCTGATCTTAAAATTTCTATTAATTTTGCAGGAAACCATAGATAAGTCTACCTGAATGCAGTTCAAAATCACTGGTGCTAGTTCTCTCTTCACATTCTCTTGAGTTATTCCATATATTGTTTCGATATAGGCGGTAAGCTGCTGCTTGAAAAGTAAAGCGGGATATCGAGCATCTACTTGTTGGACTACGTCACCTGAAAGGCTGGCCGAAGAGGGTGAACGGAAACCCTGAGACATAGCCAGTCATATTATAGGAAGTCTCACAAGACACAAACTCTTAAATTAAAGCTTTATAAAGTAAGGCTACTCGTGGAGTCAATGAACAAGATCTTGTTACCTGTGTCATCCTCCCAAAAAATGAAGTTGGCTGAGGAGGTTTCCTTGGACTTGCACTGGTTGTGCTATGGGTTTTCAAGCTTTTTTGAAGTAAGAACAGCAGTGTAGATGTGTTTGTTAGCCAATAAGTCAAATTATTATCATCTTCTGGGTTCTGAAAATAAACAGAATGCAAAGCATGATGATATTATATCAGCTTTTAATATAAGTCAAGTCAAACCTGCCCTGGGAAAAGTATGAAACAATAACTAAGCTTTTATGTTTCCTATTGTCAGATTATCTGAGAAGTATTTGTCAAGACACATATTTCCATTGATTCTTTGACCATACATACTACAAAGACTAGTATGTTAACTTCAGGTTACCTCTATAGCTGAAGCAAAAATAGGAACAATGCGATCAAAGACACTGGTTTTCTCTGCTTCAAATGATTTCCAGTGTATGAGACATTTGTATATAGTAAATGCTGCTACAGGCTTTCCGTGGCTGAAACCGACATATTGTGAAACACATTTGAGAAGGACGTCAACATATTCCTGCATCATAAAAACATGACATAACTGATTAACCAATGTAAAGAAGTACCACAAGTGTTATCACTGATGCTTTTGTTAGGCATATACATGGGGTTGTCGTTCAATCCGAGATCGCCTAAAAGACATTGTCCCGAACTTTCTTGATGGTATAGGAGCAAATGATTCCTGTAAGAAAAATATTTCTGTTAGAAAGCTCTAGTAACAGAGACTTGGGAAGATAATTAAGTGTATACAAGAACAGTTCATTTAGTTTTCCACTCACACGATGCCCGTTCTCCAGTGGCTGCAAGAAGTACGCGAAAAGGTAGAGGTCAAGACTTTTCTCGAATAAAATATATTTAAGTATATAAGAAATTGCATAGAGAAATTTACCGGGGGTCCTGTAAATGACATCTGGGGTGACATTTTCCGGGAAGCTGAATTCAACAGTGCTTGCTGCCGAAGAACTTTGTCTTCTGCTTCCATGTCAGAGACCTTTTCCTCAAGCCTAAAGATACGGTAAATAAGTAACGCATACTTGGTAATTGTTGTGTATTCAAACATATAGCAAATATAGATTGAAACTTTAGACAAAGAGAGAATGCAAATCAATAACCTTTGCATAGATGTTTTTAACTCGATTAGTTTTATCTCTGCATCCATAACCTGGTTAAGCCTCTCTTCACAAAGTCTACTTGCTTCCTCATACTTCTTCTCTGTTTCATCTATTTTCTTTTCCAGCAAATCTACCAGATCCTGTGGAGTTTTAATAAATTTAAGAGGGACATAACCAGAAACATTTAATGGAGAAGAACTCATTTTGTGAAAAAACTTACATATAAATCTTTGTTTTCAGCAGCAAGCTTGTTGGTCATTTCATCATCAACTGAAACATCCTCTGTTAATTCATCTTCTTCTAGCACGTGTATACCCTCCTTTTGCTCGTCTGATGAATCATTCCCATTGTTCTCGCTTTTTTCCTTCTCTAAAGATTTCACCAGTGCCTGAGAAGTGTCATACATCAGATCAATGAAAAAATCCAACCTGAAAACGCTAAAAGGAGAATGAGTCGAGCAACATCTCTACAAGCTTACCTTGAGACGTTCATTCTCAGCTGCAAGATTACTCACAACCTCATAATCAGATGAAGCACACTCTTTCAACTGCTCTGAGATATTTGTGCTTGTTTCATCGTGTATTCGATCTAATGCATCGATTTTCTTCTCCAACGAACTGACCAATGCCTACGAAATGATGTGCAGGATGAGATATCAATTATCATCAAATGAGCCTTGTTCTATTTGACTTAAATTGAGTTCATCCGAGAATCATATGAACCTCTTTTGCTACAAATCTGGATTGTGTATCAAAAATCAATATCTAGAAATCCTACCTTCAATTGTTGATTTTCAGCTTCAAGTTGGATGATTACACCTTGGTCAATGACGGGAACCTCCTGGTTTACTCCCTCTTCGCTTGTTTCTACATATTTGCTCTGGGATTCATCAATTTTCCTTTGTAACGAGCTCACCAACTCCTTAGAAGTTAGAAGATAAATGAATAAGACAGAGCAACCACAATCATATATTAAATATTTTTAATTCTGTAACCTTCAACTCATAAACAGAAGAATACCAAGGAGAAAAAGGTTCTAATCGAAAATCTTTATGACCATACCTTGAGCAGTTCATTTTCGGCGGCAAGATCTTGCGTCATCTCCAGATCCTTAGCAAGTTCTTCAAATTCTAGTTGCATGTCTTGTAAAGCGGACTGCAACTTCAAGATCTCCTCACTTTTGGTTTCTTGAGTTTCCCCTAGCTGAAGTTTCATATCATTTAAAGCTGATTTCAAATCTTCGACTTCTTGAGCTTTGGCTTCCTCAAGTTCCATCTGTATCAGTAAGCAAAACAGATGCCTCACACAGACAGAGAAACAGCAACACCATCTAGTATTATGCGTGAAAAGTTATGCGTGAAATATACAGCGTGAAAAGTTATGCGTGATATGTACCCTCATCTGTTTCTCAAGCTCTAGGCATGCAGTGAGTTCTTCCAATTCCTTTTCTAACTTAGTCTTTGCGTCTTGGAGGGCTCCTGTTTCCTTAGCAGCCTGGAAGACAAAGAAATCTTAGGAAATATTCGCATCCATATTTCCTAAAACTGACTAGTATATCACTTGAAACATTAAAATATCATCAGCTTGACTTCTCAAAAGAGGACTTTAGTAAAGAAAGAATGTCACCATTTTAAGATTCCGCAATTCTCGACGAGCAACTTTCACTCTCCAGCCACATTGAGTGGTAATAGCTGCGCTCTTCGTTCTTAAATACAGCTGACGACACAACCATCTTCTCGTTTGACTCTGTGCAATCAGGAACTTACAAGTTATTGATACTCAAACAAATAAGAATCCGAAAAAGGAGAGATCATTGTCATCAATACGAGGTTTTAAACTTGCTTGAATAATGATTGCCGATTTTCTTTTCTTCCTATATTGAAGATCAACTCGAGCAGCCATTGCACGCAAGCCAGTCTGAACATAAATAGCTGAAATACACAGCTCTTTATAGGCTGTCTGGCATATATATGTCCGCGTCTGCTTCTGAATTATCAGAGAAGCAGCTTCTCTTCTCATGGCCTTAAACTGAAGGCGTGCAACATGTCCTGCAATCAGTTGGGAAAAGCCTAATGAGACATGAAAATAAATTTGGAGCCAACAATCTACCCGACCTGCAATTGCATTCAACATGTAGTACCTCTACAAAGGGCTTGGAGTTCAGTTGAAGCGGACTGCAAAAGCAAATATTTTTTACGAGACTGATAAGTACGGACTTTCCTCTGTATGATCCTTGCTGAATGGCCAAGAACTTCAGCTCGGTGAGCATCCAGTTCTGCCATCTGACCTGCCCTAAGAAAGACCTTTGTCTTCCCTATCTGTGATTTAAATGATAAATGTAGTCACAAAATAAATCAAATTTCTCATGTCATATGAACAAGACGAAAAGCCAGTACTCTTTAAAAAAAATTCTGGAAATTCACAAAAAAATCAATGAAAATATGATGCGATATGGATATTAAAACGCACCTGGAAACCTTGTAGGTCCACTTTTGCTAGTAGCTTTTTGCAAGCATCAACTTCGTCAAAGCTTTAAAACATAAAAGCCAGAGGAAGCAGAGGTTTATACGAGTCTCAAATCTTGACTTCTATTAGCATTAGACTAAGAATTTGAAAGATTAATTGCAAAAGTTAGCGATGGTGAATCTACCTTCTATTTGTAGCCTCCGGGGCCAAAATTTTAAACCTAGTTAAAAATTCATTGAAAGACTTTCTCGTAGGATATCCAGCACAACTTATCCTAATGGCTTCCATGACACCCTGAGACCAGAAAAGGATAGTTCACAACATCATTTAAATGCCGAAAAATTGTTGCAATTGCAAAAATGAAAGCAGAAAGGTTCTCTGAAACATTAAGCTTACCCCACACCTAAGTTGATGCAGAACATTAACGTTCTCAAAAATTTCTGGCTTAAGAACGTTATTTGGTTTAACACAGCGTATGTAATGGGGCTCTGTGGTGTTCAATGTCTCGAGCAAAGATTGTAGTTGTTGCTGTATTTTAGTACATGATGAGAATCACGGTAAAATATATAAGCAGAATGTGTTGAATTGAAAATCAATTTCAGACCTTGAATTGAGAGCCTATTGATGAGAACTTTGATGATTTAGAGGATTCCTCTCGCGGTTTTGGAAACAGTGATGAGACAAAGGAACAATCTGAAGAGTTCATGAGAGATTGATGTTCTCCAACAACATAATCTTTGTTCTTGTCCAAAAACTGTTCAGTCTGATAAGTGACCTGGAATTGAAGAAGAATACAGTCATCACACCAAGTTTACATTTTTTTCCAATAACTTCAAGAAAAACATTTCAAGCACATGCTTTTGAGGTAATTTAAGATCACTAACATCACCAGCATAATGGCAGATGGTAAAGTCTGTACGAGCCAATTTTGGTTTGGTAAAACGCTTATGGCTATTAAATGTCTGGTATAGCTTTTGCGCAAGTGTATCATGTGTCGATCTTGGAAACATACTGTAGAGGCAAACACAGACTCAGCAACTCATTGAAGAGTAGAAAAAAAAAAGAAATAAAGTAAATGAAGTTTTGATACATTACCAAGCCTCATCAATAAGGGCAATAATGCCACCAGGTTTCTGACAAGAAACATTTTGCTATTAGGTACCCGAAATCAACAATTATGTTCTGAAAGTTGAATCTACTAGGAAACGGATCATAGGTTCCACATCACTAATGGTGCTACTACAGTACTTACCTTTTCTATAAGATCGAGGACATCCTGATTATCAATGAACTCTATGTAACTCCAGTCAATCTCTTCTTTAGTATACTCTTCTTGCTCCATCTTGAATACATGCTGTAGAAGAGAGGAACAGATGGATGAATATGGATCAGCATAAAATCAGATCAATCAAGAATCAATACTCTGAGAAGAACATCAGTCTCCAACCTGGTTGAAATGCTGTTGCAGCTTCTCATTTGTCAGGTTTATACAAAACTGTTCAAAACTACAAAATGTTAACAAAAGAGAAAGTCAACGTTGGAATTGTAACAAAAACATTATTACTGCTATCACCACAAAAATGCTAGGAACAATCAATAATGAGAATATTAACTTTGGCTAAACCACAAAAAAAGCTCTGCCTAAGTAACTAAAAGATAAGGAATGCAACAACAAACTATCAGCTAAGTGTTTGAAAAAAAAATCAGAGAGCATATATGCAGGAAGCAACATAGCTATTGAGTATCAAATCGCAATAGGAAATATAACACTTGGTGAAAATATGAGCGTACCGGTTAAGCACCTGTTTGTCTTAAAACTCTCAAATCCATAGATATCCAGGACTCCAATAATGTATTTTGAACTTGGGTCTTGGTCAATGGTATTATTGATCTTTGTCACAAGCCTGAGAGCAATAAATTTGTAACCTTTTAACAATTCAAATCCCAAAAAGAATAGTAATCCCTTCGAAAGAGTCTTGTAGTTGTTAACCTACCAATCAAACAATTTAGAATAGACAATCTTGGCAAGAGCATCTCTGCTTAGAGCTGCACTACCAGGATCAAGTGACTTTGTGATGCTTTCACCACGAGTCACCATTACCCGTTTGCACAAGGAGTCCTCTAGAGCTTTCTCATCACACCTACCAACAAAGAGCAATCAAGGTTCTAAATCCCGTCGACAAGAAATCTGTTATTCTCAAAGAATATTGAAGCATATACATGAAAAGTTCTGCAGCCACTTTTAGATGGAACCGGGATTTATCGTCCTTAGGCTCTGCAGCATCTGATTCTTCCCCCTTTGCAAACTCAATGTTTCCTAGATGAAGGATGGCAGCAACTATCCGGAAGATTGCGTCCTACAAAAGTAAAATGTAAAGTTGTCCTCATTACTGATCATGTAAATGAATAACCAGAAAGTACCTGTTCTTCAGGACTAATCCCAACGACGTCCATAGCTTTCCTTGTAGCTACGTATTCCTTGGAATCATCAAACGCATCCAGTGCATGGCAATTCGATTGATTAAGGTAGTGAAATGTGCTTGGTTTCCCTAACTTATACCGCTCAGTTTCCTGAAATCTCATAACAGGAGGTACTTTTGTCAGTATGATTACCATATATGGGCAAGCACTGGACATACAGAACCTTCATATGTTCCACCATGTTTACCTGTTCTGGCGCAGCGCAAAGCATGTAAAAGCAATGATAGTTTCTTTCAGGATCAGAAACTTGACAAACTCGTGACCTCTCCAGCAAATATGTTCTAATAGCAGCTCCTGATATCCTTCCCATATGATTGAACTGAATCTCCACAAATTTACCAAAACGACTGCAATATGAGATTTACCTATATAAGTCAAGTTTTCGCTTCAACAAAATATATAAACTGGAAAAATCAAGAAATGTGAAAGACATTGACCTTGAATTATTGTTTCTGACGGTTTTTGCATTACCAAAAGCTTCTAAAACTGGATTCGACTGCAGAGCAGGAACATAATTCGAGAAGAATAAGAAGATATCTCCAGAGGAGAATCAGTGAGTTTATCTTAGTAAAAATGAAGATGCATTTTAAACAGTCTATCTACCTCCAAAACTTGCTGTTCTACAGAACGTCCTTCACTCTCAGCTTTTCCACCCATGTATGCAAGATATTGCATGAGCATCTTTGTGCTCTCTGTCTTCCCAGCACCACTTTCTCCACTCACCAAGATCGCCTGGCTCACTCCCTCGTTGATCATTTTTCTAAATTTATATTCTTGATGATTGTGAGGACCAAAACAAATTGATAGTGTGGCATTCATTAAAGTTTCATCTACCGAACAGAAGTTTACCTGTATGCAGCATCAGCAACTGCAAAAGGATGTGGGCTTAATTCGCCAAAATCTGAGCCCTTATATTGTTCCATTATCTCATTTCCATATAAATGGGGTAATCTTTTAAAGGGATTCACAGCTATAAGTATATTCCCTGTGTATGTCTGTAACCATCAAGAACAAATTAGCTTGCTACAAACGCATCATAAAAACCATATTAATGATATTGCTAGTGAATGAATTCACAAGTGGGAGTAATGAAAGAACTGATAAGGGTTACATGCTGAAGCTTACATATATTTCATT
The DNA here is from genome assembly GCA_963576765.1 of Draba incana. Classification (NCBI taxonomy): domain Eukaryota; kingdom Viridiplantae; phylum Streptophyta; class Magnoliopsida; order Brassicales; family Brassicaceae; genus Draba; species Draba incana. Next base: position 3,749,126 of record OY755214.1, on the reverse strand, counting down.
TGCATTATATCGAGATTGTAGATTGAGGAGAACCCCTGGCTCATGCAAATACGCGAGCTTTGTCATGTCGTCCACACCGAGTTCAGGAAACTCAGGATCCTTAGGGTAGACAGCATTTACCTTTGCCACAACCTTAAAAAACAAAAAATGCATTTTTGTTTTCTTTTTCTCACTTATCATCTTCATGTAAGGTTCAAAATCTTCATTCAAATAATTAGTCTACCAGTTGATAAAAGGTACTAACCATTTTGGTTTGGCAATTTACTTTGATCTCTTGACCATTAGCTTCCACTACTTCTCCATCTAGCCAGGCTTCATCTGAATCTTCCACCCAGACATGTGACCCTAAAGCTACCTTTACTGAAGCAGCCTAATCAAAGTAGAGCATAATACAAACAAGAAAAAAACTGTGTCAAGCTCCATTAGCTGGTTTTTTTTATTCCCTTTAACACACATTATTATAATAAAATCTATCTTCCTCTTGTACATTATAAGTGATTACTAAGAACATTTCAACCAAATGGCGTAAGGGAAATTTATGGTAAGGTAAAGATGAACAAAAAGGAAGAAAATCCCAATGCAGATTAGAGAAGAGAGACTCGTACCATTATCACGGCCAAATCTGGTCAGATTTTTCTAGAAACGATCCCGAATGAAGATTTCCAACATAGGAACCCAATCAAATGGTATTTTCTGGGAAATTTTCCCACCATGGATTCCACTCACGAAACGTTTTCCGTCACCAAGCTTCAAAATCGCTGATCGACGTAAGAAAACCTAAGATTAAGGTTACATTCACGTTTTACACCAACAATATCAGAGACCTTAAACCCCTATCAGCATTTTCCTTTCCAGTGCTCAGAAAATAGAAGAAAAAACCTGCAGATTCTCGCAGAAACTCAAGAAATTTTCTCGCGTATTCCCTCGGATTTTCTCTCCTCTTTCTTTGTTTGATGCTTCGTCTCTCTCTCTCTATTTCTCTCTGGTTTCTGGAGAAAAGCAGAGAGAAGAGAATCCACGTAGGCGTGTCAGCTTTGTAATTCCGAAATTACCCTTTCTTCTTCTTACCCGGATTATTCTTCTAGACCAATCAATAAACCAATCCGGTTTATGGTATTCGATTTCAATGGAGGAGATGATGACAACGTGGCACAAGCTCAAATGTATATCTTCTTCAGTGTTCGTTCTCTCGATTTTGCCAGACGTTAATGGCGGATAGAGGAATCACTCCACTTCTTCGTCCATTGTTGTTTCGACCTTCTTCTATAATCATTAGATTCTCAAATCTCCATGTATGGAGATTCCGTAACCCTAGATTCTCTCCTTCTCGTTCTTATTTCTCTTCCTCACGGTCTACAGTAGCTTCGGTGAATGTTATTCAGCTGAATCGCCGGAGATTTAGCTATAAAATCGACGCCGGCGGAAATGGACGGACGGAGAGAGGGAAAAGAGGGAGGGAACGGCGGGAACTTTGGGAGGAACTCTTCGAGGATAATGTTGAATACGAAGAAGAAGACGATGGTAGTAGTAATTTTGACCTGTGGAAAATCTTAGAGGAAATTGTAGACAATGTCTGGATTTTAAAGGTATTTTAATTTTTCAATTAGTTTCTGCAAATTTTGACCTCTTTAGCTTTGAAATCGGTTCTGCTGTGTTGAAGTATCAAAATTCCTTACTGAGAATGATTATAGAGAGGTTATGGTAGATGAGTTAGATTAGCTAATGTTGAACCAGGGCTAGTTTTGATTTCAAATGAGATTGTTCATACTTTTGGTTGGTATTGTGTACATGGATACTTGAAGAAATGTTCATAAGCAAGATATAGTGTGTTTTCTGCAAATGGCTAATTTGATCTATTTCTGCTCTCTTTTTGCTGGTGTGGATCTTTATTTGTGTTTGGTTCACCTTGTAGGCATTCAAATCGTATGGATATCTCCTTCCGTTCATCATCTTATCGCTTTTTTACAGCACCGGACCTAAAGCTTTCCTAGTGTCACTCGCCGTAGCAATCGGACCATCATTGTTATTTCTAGCCTTCCAGAAGCTGACCGGTTGGGATAATAAACGTAAAAGAACATCAATGGCTAATCAATTTGTGATCGACGAGGAAGAAGAAGTAGAAGTGGATAGAAGAAGAAGAAGCAGTGTTGGATACAACCCATCACAAGTTAGTCGCGGAGTTAACCGTGTTTCAGCTAGAATGGCTTCTAAGTTTGGTGGGTGGGACGAGCCCGTGCAGCCGAGAAATGAACCGAAGAGGAAGAGGAAGAGAGTAAGAAGAGAAGAATCAAGAGAACCATTGTTGTTGAGATTGTTAGTGTCATTGTTTCCATTCTTAAGCTCTTTAACAAACATGCTTAAGAAATAAAACATTTTTCTAAACCGATTTCAATCAAACCAAACCGGATTGGTTAAAAATATGAACCGTTTAAAATCGCATGTGCCTCAATTTCAGTTGGGGAAATTTTGTTTCCATGACTTTCCTCTTATCAAGATCATTTCTTTCTCTCACACTGAGACCTTCGTGTTCGATTTCCATGGCGAATTTCACAACATCGACCGTAAAATCTCGTTTAAGAGGGGTTGTATTCGATATGGACGGAACCCTAACGGTTCCGGTTATCGATTTCGCCGCAATGTATAGAGCTGTTCTTGGTGAAGATGAGTATAAGCGAATCAAAGCGGAGAATCCTACTGGAATCGATATTCTTCACCATATCGAGTCGTGGAGCTCCGATAAACAGCAGAAAGCGTATGAAATTATTGCTGATTATGAACAACAAGGAATCGATAAGCTCCAAATCATGCCCGGTAATGGATTTCTACGTTTCATTTTTTTGATTTTTGAGTTTGTAGAGGATTTAGGGATTTGGGTATATGTTCTTATCTTATCTATCTGTATGCGTTAGGCGAAATATTGAACTTTTCAGAATTAGGATTGAAAAAGATTTGTAATTTCAAGGAAAATGAACATTTGTTCTAATGTGTTACAATATTTTCTGATCTAAGATTAGCTTTACTAAGATGAACTGAAGATGAAGGGAAATGTCTACACTCTACACTCTTCAGACCACATTATCTTGAGGAACTAGTCTTTCTTTTGGTGATTAGAGGTTTAATTTTCTTCAAATTATGTCGCAGGTGTTGTTGAACTATGTGGCTTTCTTGATTCCAGGAAGATAAAGTCAGTTTTCAGATTCATCTATCTATGATTTGTGTATTCCTTATTCTGGTAACCATTGTTGTTTATACAACTTTGCAGGAGGGGGTTAATTACACGCAATGTTAAGAAGGCAATCGACATCTTCCACCAACGTTTTGAGGTAAGCATTAACCTCAAATATTAGAATCAAAGACATCATTTTGACTGATTGGTTTTGCTGGGTCACATCGTTTATCAGAATAAGAATTCAGAGGCACTTCTTCACGGTCTATTTTTTCGTGGTATAGGTTATCTTTTCTCCAGCACTAGGCAGAGAGTTTCGTCCATATAAACCAAACCCAGACCCGCTGTTGCATATTTGTTCCGTGTGGGACATCCAACCTAACGAAGTCATGATGATCGGTGACAGCTTAAAAGATGATGTGAGTGGTAGACACAATGACAACTCTTAAGTCAACCTTCCGCTTAGCCAATCTTTAACCGATTCCAAATGAAGGTCGGCGTTTAAGTTTTTTCGGTCAATGGGATCATGTCCATGAAAGAAGCTTGAACACGGACCTTCATTTTCCATTGCATAAAGATTTGCTATGTGGAAGTAATGCCTACCAATTGTTTGAACATTGCAACTGGTAATTGATGTTTCTTCACTTGGTGTACTGCAGATAGCATGTGGGAAACGAGCTGGAGCCTTCACTTGCTTGCTAGATGAAACCGGAAGGTACAAACCAGACGATTTTTCTGTCTCAGGCCTGCACCCTGATTTCAAAGTTGAAACCTTGTCCGAGATTCAGAACATATTGGAGACGAACTTCGACCTGAACCCGTAGTTTATCTTTTCCAAGCTCCTCATATTGTAGTCTCAGTGACATAAACAGTTTCCAACTCAACAAAGGATGTAAATTGCAGCAAGATAACTGTTGTAAGAGAGATTATGTTATAACTCTATGAATTTGATTCTTAGTAATCACCCAACAATGATATATCTACTAGACTACAATCACAACTTTTCTAAAATTTGATCTTGCAATGTGAAAAAATACTTCTCAGTAGCTTCTATGTGAAAGGTCCCAATTGGGTCCTTCTGCTTCCCTAGCTTCTGGTTGGCACAGTCAGATCATGGTGTGTCTGTGTAGAATGATGCTAACATAACATCTCTATTTGATGGCTCTCTAATGCCATATTCCCAGAATAATGGCGATTACGAATAAGATCAACAAGGTAAAGTTGCCTCCGGGAAGAACCCATGACCTGCAAAATCAGAAGCTTTTAGTTTCATATGAAGATACAGAAGATTTAAAGAGAAAGTTGTGTATTGTTGGGTGAATATACCTGAGCTTCTTTCTAGACTGTTGAATGTATGCCATTGCAGGAGGGAGGACACCGAATAAGAAGCAGTTTGCATAAACACCAGCAAAATCCAGAGCTTTCGAAAACGTTGATGGAAAGAATGTTGCAATTAGAGCTGGAACTCCGAGCACAAACAGCATCACTACTCCTTCGAATCCATCACGAGCTCTTTCTGGCTCACTATATGATACTCTCCCATCAATTCTTCCATTTCCTTTTGATTGGTTAGACACAAGCTTCCATGTATCGAGGAGTTGTTTCGGGAAACTAACAGCATATCCGATTAAACTAGTAGCTAAGGCTGAGAAAGCAAATCCTTGAACCGCAGATAAAGCAGAAGGGTTTACAGACAAAAGAAGCGCGATTGGTGAAGAAGACAAAGGCACATTGATTCTTGCAAGCCCCAAAACAATGAGATTCCATGACAACACCATAACCAATGGAACAACACCGCCTACAAGAATCGCTCTCCGAGCATCTGAAACCGAATCTCCTGCGAGATTACATATGAAAGGAGTAATGACATGAAACCCCAATGTCAGTACCATAACAGGAACCGCAGGTAAAACCGCCGAGATTTTCCAACACGACTGACTAAACGAGGCTAACACATTAGACCTAACCACAGACAAACCTATTGCCACAAGTGAAGTTATAGAGACGAGCATGAGGAAACAAAGACACCTATTAGTGAAATCAATGGCATTGAAAGGGAAAAAACCAATCAAGATTCCTGAAACTAGAGGAAACAAAGCATTAGCCAAGAATGGATTCATTAAAGGAAACCATTGAGACACAATAGAGCCAATACCAGAGACACAAGCAACCATTAAAGAGAAACTCAATGAAGCATAAACAAAAGCTACAAAAATTCCGATTTTTTTCCCAAATGACTTCGTTGCAAGCCTTGTGAAGCTAACTTCGGATGCATTGTCTTCTTCCATAGCTGCAAAGCTAAGCTCAGCTACTAGAAGAATAGAGGAGATTACGTAAACCCAAGAACCAAGTAGAGCAATGGTCGATGGGATTGAACCAGATCTGATAGTTGCAGCTGGAAGACCGAGCATTCCGGGACCAACGGCGGTTCCGATGATTAAACTAACCGCAGCCCAGAAACTCTTTCCGTTTTTAGCTTCATGGGTATTCTCCAAATCCTCGATTTTCGTTAAAGTTTCGATCTTTTCATCACTGGAAAACTCAGAAGACCGAGATTCGTTATGGTCTCTGCATATAACAGGTAAAAGTGAGTGAAGAGAGACATTTTTCGAAATGGGTTTTTGATAATAATTGGTGAATAGCGTCGGAGGCGGAAGACAGTTGGAAAAACTCCGGCGAGTAAGGGCGTTTTGGGGAAAAGGAAAAGATTTTGAAAATGTGGGAGATGAAGAAATGGAGAGTATGGAATGTTGGTGAAAAGTTAGAAGAATCATTGATGAAATGTGGGAGATTCTCTGTCAATGGTGGACCTGATTCGATTTTGGTTGATTGGGAAGTTTGGAACTTTAAGAAAGGCTTCTGTGTGAAGAAGAAGATACCAATTTTCAGGGGTTTGACTAATTAACCAGACATCAAAGGTTGGTTTAACCAACCGGATTGGATTTGGTTAAGAAGTTTATTTGCATCAAATTGTTTCTTGTTGTAAGGTTGCTTGCTTCTAGTAGTTTTCTAAAAAAGGAAAGTCGAAACCTTAATTTTACTAAAGAAAGTAAAAAAATAAATATAAAGCTAAAAATAGATGAATACTAGAAAGAAAATTGTCTGGTTTGTTTATTAAAATTTAGGTTTGTAATTGTAATTTGTAAACCTCTCTCTCTCTCTCTCTCACCCTTTCTTCTTGTGATATGTTTCTTGTGGGACAAGGCAATTCATTATCCGAGTATAATTCATGGCGATAGATTTGTTCATCAAGCTAAATACAATCTCTATTGACCCTACCCGTTTTAACCTCCGAGAATTTTCCGGTTCAAGTCCTAGAAGTGTCTCTTCTTTGTGTTGCATTAGCCCAAGATTGTTATCTGGAAGCAATTTCATCAGCTCAAGGACATTTATCTCTAATGAGAATGAAAACATATTGTCTCCCAAGAAGAAGATCCCCGTGATGGTTCGATGTCAGGTTAGAGTCAGAATTATTTCCACAATGTATCTTTCTTTGATCGGATTAATTAGTTTTTCTTGAATTGTTTGATATAGACAAGTCTTGGAATTGGAAGGAACCAAAAATGGTGGGAGAAGGAACTTAAATCGAACATGAAATCAGTGACATCACCGGAAGATCTTGTCGGATCTTTACTTAACGCCGGTGATAAACTGGTCGTCGTAGATTTCTTCTCTCCCGGTTGTGGTGGCTGCAAAGCTCTTCATCCCAAGGTATACCGAAAACAACATTTTCGTAATTATTAAACGAAAATCTTTAACCACCGGATTAAGCACTATCTATTAGTGGACAATTCAAATGAAGCATATAGTAGATTAACCGAATTAATGTGTTATTATGGGATTGGATCAACTCGAGTTATGTATGTAGGCATTAGATATGGGTTAGTTTACATCTAAGGAACAAAAAAAAATCATGTTTTTTTGGTTTTATTTTTATCGAAAATGTAACTTGGATATATATCTACTTCAGATATGTAAAACCGCAGAGAAGAATCCGGAGGTAGAATTTCTACAAGTGAATTATGAAGAAGAAAGAAGTTTATGTCAAAGTCTTCATGTTCATGTTCTTCCCTTCTTTCGCTTCTATCGCGGCTCCTCAGGCCGCGTTTGCAGCTTCAGTTGTACTAATGCAACGGTACATGCGATTTTAGATCATTTCCTTTTATATAAACAACTTGGAACGTGATTGTTTGTTTGCATATGCTCTATGTTAATACAAACAATAGTAAAACCTCGTAAGCTTAACCATTTTCAAACAAATCTTCTTGTTATTAACATGAATTGTATTTGTAACAATCAAATCTTAACTTGTTACTTAAACATTAGTTGCGTTTTTTTTTTTTGGTAGATAAAGAAATTCAAGGATGCATTGGAGAAGCATGGGAGGGAGCAATGTAGCATTGGAAAGACAAAGGGACTCGAGGAGAAAGAATTAGTCGCCATGGCCACTAATAAAGAATTAGTCACCAAAGGTACCTATCTTTCGATTATAAACCCAAATCGAGTGGGGAGCCTAAAGAAAAAACTATACTTCCCCAAAGATCTCCAACCTCAAAAGAAAAAGTTGAAGAAGGTTCTATACTTACTAGCCATGCAGTAATTGTGTAGCAATGTTTTTTTTCATTGTTTGTTTAACTTATTTGCTAGAGAGATTCTCTTCTTCTTTTTTTAAGAATTTGCTAGAGAGATTCAATCGGAACATGATAGTATTTGTCGGCATGTGTCTATAATGTAATGTTAGGTTCGTTTCATTATTATTGTGTTAAAGCTTGCTAACTATATATGTAAATTGAGATAGCTTGGAATGTATACTTATTAACGTTGGGGTTTATTCATGTGATCTCGTTATTAAAAGTAAAAGTTATCTTATAATGTACTAATTGTCTAATTTATTCATGTCGTTTTAAATGGTTGTACAATCTACTTCGAACAAGGCCAAAGCTGAACTTACTTCACTTGTTTCATTATTCAAATTTTTGTCCGATTTACTTTTGAACAATTTCCGACAAGAAAATAAACATTATACTAATATGCAGTGAATAGTAAATGAATACCAAAATATTATTAGCCTACTCTAAAAATAAAACATATTTATAATATATATGATATACAATCTACCGTAGACTAACTAATCATTCAAAAAATTTAAATAAATGAAACCGTGAGATCTGGATCTTTCTAAATTATTAGAGAAACTATTGTTTCTGATTTTTTTTTTTTTTTTTGAAAATTGTATTGGCTCTAAATGGTAACAGCAGAATGATTAAATTTCTGGCAGAATAATTAAATTTCTAGCAGAATCTGGCAGAATAAAAGAAAGTTAAATAGTGTCAGTAGAACCATTATACCAATAGCAGAATCATTTTAGAGACAAAAACTGTCAGTATAACCATTAAACTGATAGTAGAACTATTAAACTGATAGTAGAACCATTAAAACGAATGGTGTCAGTAGAACCATTAAGCCAGAACCATTAAACTGGTACCATTTAGAGCAATTGTTTCTGATTTCACTAAAAATTAAACAAGTCACTAGCCCTGGGCACGAAGCAAATAATAGGGAAAATGCAGGTATCCGTGATCCGATCCGTTTTAAACGGATATTTGATTTTCCGATCCGATCCGATCCGTGAATTTTCAAGTATCCGAAAATTCGGATATCCGAATTTTTTTTAGATATCCGATTCGATCCGTGAAAAATCAAATATCCGAACTTTTTTAAGATATCCGTAACTATCCGATCCGATCCGTGAAAATTTTAATTATTATTTATTTATTTTATTATTTATTCATAATAAAAATCAAATATTTAACAAAAATGAATGAGTTGAGTATAATTTTTCACGCTTGTACATCTATAATAACAAAAATAATAATAACTACTTATATACATTAGATATATATTTTATATTATAATATATTTAACGGATCGGATCGGATATTCGGTTTTTTTAAAATGATATTTGCGATTTGCTTTGTTTTTTACGGATCGCCCAATTTAATATTTGCTTTGCTTCGAAACTTTACGGATATTTGATTTTTTTGGTTCGGATCGAAACGAATCTCGGATCGAATCGGATTTAACGGATTTTTTGCCTAGCCCTACAAGTCACGGTCAAATCAGAGAGGTCGAGGTGTAAGGATGGGACCACTCACATCTTATAAAATTCTCATCTCCCAAACACCGAGGAAAGCTAGAACACTCCGTGGCGTCAAGTGGGTCCCATGAAAAAAAAATTAACTAACACTAAATAATCTCATGTCCTTATCGATAATCAATATAAACACTTAAAAACCTAAATTAGTGATCAACTTGTTTAAGGGCATGTTCAATGGTGATATTTTGAGATCTTATGTAGTGTTCTTATAATATAAAATTATTAAAATGGTTGTAAAAAGAAAAAAAAAGTGTTTTTGTGGGGTATATTGAAATATAAAATTAATAAAATTTGAGTAAAGAGAGTAGATAGTGAATGTGTTTAGGAAAAGTAAGAGAGAGAATGTCTAAAATTGGATATTTTTTAGGGTGCTCTTAAAAGGATTGGAGAGTGTTTAAATATAAAATTAATAAAAGTTGAGTAAAAAGATAAAAGAGAAGGTATAAAGCTGAGTAAAAGGAAGAGAGAGTGTGTGTTTTAATAATTTTATATTTTAAAAACACCCTATAAGACACCATGGTGTTACCATTGAAGATGACCAAATTATATTGTTGGTGGAACATTACCTTTCCACTTCACATTTTTGTTTGCTTCTTATCTCACTCTTTCTAGATCTTTCTCTCCTCTCTAAAATCATTAATTACTTTCTTAATATTTAATTAAAAATTACTGAAATTGACAAAATCCTAATCCTTCTCTTCATTCTCTGATTTTACAATTTTCTATCTAAACTAGGGTTTTTCTTCTAATCATAAGCGCACACACACACACACGTATTTTAATGGCACCACATTATCAATTTTGTTTCCTTGTGTCTAGTCTTCTTAAAACCAACCCGTGATTCTCTCTGTTCCATTTCTTCAACTTTTCTTCCAGATTTTTAAATCCCAAATACCAAAAAAGCTTTATAAGAAGTTATAAACAACCATGAACAATCCATTACTATCCATCACAAACTCAACAAAACTCTTGAAACCATCAATTCCGTACAAAATAGCCCTAAACACATCCATATGCAAGAAACAAAAGCAAACCCTTGTCGTCAAATCCAACAGCAGGTCAACAACACTGACCGATAATACTGTCTCAGTGGTAAGAAAAAAAGAAACAACAATGGTGGGTTTGAAGAAACGACGACGTTTAAACAAATAGATACAATAGACCGAAGAAAAGCAGTTTTCTTGTGTGCTTTAGGGTATTGGGTTCAAGGCTCAAGATGTTTCCCATGGCTTGCACTTAACTTTCATATGTCTCATTGTCTTAATCTCAAACCATCAACACTTCAACTTGTACAATACACTGCTCTTCTTCCCATGGTCGCTAAACCTCTCTATGGAGTTCTCTCTGATGTTCGTCGAGTTCCTTACATATCCATTGGAGGTTAGTCCAGGAGATTTTGGGCCAAATCCCGTAATCCCCCCAGGCCCGAATAACTTTCATATGTCTCATTGTCTTAATCTCAAGTTTTGTATTTTCTCAGTGTTTTTGCAGGGATTAGCGTGGAGTTCATTAGCGATATTCCCGGGTGCTCGAGATTTTCTACCTTCACTTATGGGATTTGTTCTGCTTAGTAACCTTGGAGCATCTATTACTGAAGTTGCTAAAGATGCTCTTGTTGCGGAGTACGGTTTAAGATATCGAATGAATGGTCTTCAGTCTTATGCGCTTATGGCTTCATCGTTTGGAGGAATCGTTGGAAACTTATTCGGTGGATATTGCTTGCTTAAGGCACCTCCAAGAACCGTGTTTCTTGCTTTTTCGGCTTTGTTGTTACTACAGCTCGTTGTTTCTTTATTCTCTAAAGAAGAGTCTTTTGGTTTACCACGGATACGAGAAGCAAGTTTAGAGAGAAGCTCGGTTTTCGGGATTGTAAAGAAACAGTTTTCGGATCTTTTGGGAATTGTTCGGGCTGATGAAATCTCTCAGCCTTTGATTTGGATAGTAGCTTCTATCGCGATGGTCCCACTTCTCTCGGGATCGGTATTTTGTTACCAAACTCAAGTTCTAAACCTTGATCCTTCGGTTATCGGTATGTCAAAAGTTATTGGACAGTTGATGCTTCTCTGTTTCACTGTGGTTTACGATCGTTACTTGAAGACATTTCCCATGAGGCCATTGATTCATATCGTTCAACTCCTCTACGCTTTTTCGATACTCTTCGATTATATCTTGGTGAAACAAATAAATCTCGCGTTCGGAATCTCCAACAAGGCTTTCTTGCTCTGTTTCTCTTGCGTGGCGGAAATTCTTGCACAATTCAAGATTCTTCCGTTTTCGGTCTTACTAGCAAATATGTGCCCTCGAGGCAGCGAAGGTTCTGTTACCTCTTTCCTAGCTTCAACGTTCTGTTTGTCATCAATAATTAGCGGATTCGCTGGAGTCGGAATGGCTAGTTTGTTTGCGATAACATCGGAGAATTACGCAAACTTGCCTACAGGGATTCTTATACAGTCTTTAGCAGCTTTGGTGCCTTTGTGGTTTATTCATTATGTTCCAATGTCAGAGGCTGAGTATGAGAAAGAAGGAAAGCGAAGTGTGAGTAAGAGAAGCAGACGGAATAGACGAGTAGGGAGAGTAGTCGGTCAGGATATCTTCGCTTACCGCCGAGAACGAGAAACGGAAGCGCAAACATAACAAGATATCAGTCTCATTGTTTCTTGGGGAAGAGAAGATTTTGATTCTGATGTTAGTAACATAAGGATGATGCAAGATTATCAAGAATCTCATAAATCTAATCAAGAAATTATTTCTTGATTATCTGAATACCGAAAAACATTTGTCGTTCTCGGTTTTGGATACATGATCAATCAAAAACACTTGGCAATCAAATAATTTGTTCTACATCACTCGGATTTCTCGAAAATTCTTTGAAAAAATACGACTTCTCATATCAAAATCATCGGATGTTCCAGAGAGATCAGATTTTCAGCTAGGCATTTCATTTGACATATTGTGGGAGCCTAAACTAGCACAATTAAATTTGTTAGGGTTCGTGAAGAGGAAGAGATTTCTACGGTAAGCTAAGATCACAAGAGATGAGAAAGTGCTTTGTTATTGCTTTGAATGTGTTTGAGTACAAAGTTGTGAATAATATTGTCCCCCCCCCTTTAGGGTTTATACAAGGATGTATATATAGCTTTCTAAGTCGGCTAAGTCTCCTAAGCCTTCGCGGAGTCGCCTTGCTTGAGTCGGTTAGATCATAGTGGGCTTCGCGTCTGGACCGGACCTTGGACTGTCTTTGTGTCATTGGGTCGTCTTCACGTTATTGGGCCATTGGGCCGAGCACGCGGTCAGACCACCGAAGGGCCGAGCACTCGGTCGCCCTGTCGAGGGGCCGAGGCTGTGGTCGTCCTGTCGAGGAGCCCAGGTTGCGGTCGCCCTGTCGAGGAGTCGAACCTGCGGTCGGGAGCCAATGAGGCCGAGGGTGAGCTCGGAAGCTGACGAGGCCGAGGGCGAGCTCGGAGGTCACCGAGGTAGCGAGGCCGAGGATTGATGACTCATGGTGCAGAGGTGGCGAGGTGTTGAGCCGATGACCTCGTCGCTTCCCGGTTTGCTAATGCTCTCTTCTGCTTGAAAGGGAGCATTAGATGACTTTGCCTCGTACACAGAGAAGACTTAGGATTAAAGAAGACATATCTCATGGCTTCGGCGACTTAGGAGCTTTGCGACACGAGCTACGCCGTCGTAGCTTAGTATGCGTTCGTTGTGTCGATCAAACTTTGAACGTTAGCGTTGAGTGGGTGAAAACCGACCCCAACACATGTAATAGTTACTACTTAAGGTTTTGGTTAACTTCGCTTTAACTTTAACTTAAATATTATGTGTTACGAGGTTGTATACAAAACAATGATTCTTTGGTAAAAAAAAAAAAAAAAAAAAAATATGATTCTTTGGTATTGTAGAGAAGCTAGTTTTTATAGAGCATTGAGGTTGTTTAGAGAGATGGAATAGAAATAGTTGACTCCAAATTTTGCTAGCTATGTTAATTTGATTACAAGATAATTGATTCAAGGATTGATCCATCTACTTCGATCAGTAATATGATCTATAGAGCCAAAAATGATTCGCATGCAGCTCAAGGAAAGGATAAACTCTTATTTTAATATTATTACTAACGAGTTTTGAATGCCTATTTTACCTACAAATCATTTGTTACCAAACAAATTTAAAAGAATATTATTCTAATAATTTTCACCTTAAAATGAAGATTTCAAAATTACAATTTTGTCATATGACAGATTTAATATACCAACATCACATGAACCTATCAAGAGCCAATAGCTCAATTAATAAAAATTTCAAGCAAAGCCTAGAGATCAATGGTTCAAGTGACACTTGGACGAAACTAACATTACATGTTGTCGTTTCGGGCACGTAGGAAATACAGGCTTCGCCTAAAAACTTCATGATAATTCAAAAAAAAAAAACATCACATGAAGGAACATAATTAATTTTAGACAGATTTATTTATTTTCCCACAAGTTTACTTAATATTGACGCACTCCTTAGGGCATCTCCAACCCCACTCTAAATCCTACTCTAAAAGGATGTTTAGAGTAAAATCTTCTCCAACCCTACTCGAAATCCTACACCAAAATAGAGCAACCACTTTTTTTACTCTACATTTGGAGTAACTCTAAATCCTACTCTATTCTAAAATTGAATATTTTATTTATATAAATGTCTTTTATGTTTTTACCTATCTTATTTTTATACATAGAATATATTATTAAAAATATTGTTTTTGGTATTGCCTTTTTAGTTTTTGACTACATGATTAATAGCCCTTTAACAAAATTATAGAATGATAATTAAAATTCATATTAAAATAATCTTTCACAGAAAATGGAACAAAAATTTTCAAAAAAAAAAAAAATATTAATAGAAACTAATGAAATTAAGTTTAATACTTAGATTATATGATTTTGGCTTTTTCTATTGTGTAATGTTATTTTATTTCTATGATAAAATTTCTATTAAAATATTATTGTTTTTAAAGTGAATTATTACAAATTAAAAAGAAATTGGTAAATTATATAAAGTTAAAGACTAAATTAAAAAGAATATATTTTAGATTGTTATTTTTAGAGTGAAAAAATAGAGTAATGGGTTGGAGAAAACCCCTACTTTAAAATAGAGTTACTCTATTTTAGAGTGAAATATAGAGTTGTAGGTTCGACAAAAAAAATATTTTTTAGCCATAGATTTACTTAGATTTGTTTTCTTTTGGGAACAGATTTACTTAATTTAGCAGGGTAAATTAGTTTGTAACTGATTTATTTCCAAATAGCCATATATTTGTTTCCCTTTTGACAAAGATTTGTTTCCCTTTTGACAAATTTATTAAGATTTCATAGATTTGCTTCCTCTTACCACAAATAAATTTGTTTTATTTTGCCCACATATTTGTTTTCTTTTTTACCATAGATTTTCTTAATTTTGATAGGCTTAATTAGCTTTAGATAGATTTGTTTCTATTTAGACACAAATTTACTAACTTTAAGTTTGTCACAAATTTGTTTCACTTTGAAAACAAATTTACTTAATTTAGCAGGCTAAATTAGTTTGTAACAGATTTATTTCCAAATGCCCATAAATTTGTTTCCCTTTGGACAAAGATTTGTTTCCCTTTTGACAGATTTATTAAGATTTAATACATTTGTTTCCTTTTTGACAACAATTTATTTTATTTTGACAGATTTATTAGAATTTCATATATTTGTTTCATCTTACCACAGATTTTCATGATAAGTTTGTTTTATTTTGGCCACATATTTGTTTTCGTTTAGTCACATACTAACTTATTTGTAGGTTAACCGAACTAAATTGTACCGGCTAATTCAAACCAAACTATACCAATTAACCGAACCAAACCGTTTAATTAACAATTAAAGATATGGTCATACAGAAATTACAATCTTCCTAATAATCTCAGATTAATTGCATTTACTGGTTTTCAAACTGTTCATGAACTCAACAACTTATAAACTCTCAGGAGAAATCTTATATGTGTGTGTGACTTGGAGAAATTAACCAACAAAATTTTCTAAAAGATACATACATTGTCGAAAAATATTTTGGTTGACGGTTTTTTTTATTAGCGGCTTTTGTGTTAAACAAGTTATGTTGCAAAATTTCAATAGAATTAATGCTTTGCTCAAAAAAAAAAGTTATGTTGCAAAGCATGCAGTTAGAGAGTTGTCTGAAGAAGAAGATTTGGAATTAGAGAGACACTTAAGCTTATGAACAAATCGCCTAATAAAACAGTCAAGGTTAGAGCTTTAATATTTCAAAATTTCTTTTTCATACTTTTTGCATAAGTTTTATATAGTGACAAGATCTTCAGGTGATGTCACTTAAAAAACTACTAGTAATTAATACGTTAGTCAACTTAAGAATACAATATCTCTATAACGTATCTTAAAAAAATCATAAAATAATACCTCGATAAATTAATAAAAAATTGCTCGATAGAGTAGTTCCGCCGTGATTTCACTTAATACAGGAAAAAAAAATTAACAAATTTGAAAACTATTTTCTTTTGGCGTTTTAAATTTGGAATAGAGTTTTGTATCATAAATTACAATATTAGTTTGCAAACTGTAATAAATGTGAGAGTAAATTGTGTATTTTTAAAAAAAAAAGAGTGGCGGTCATCATTTAGGGTTGCGGAACCCGTATTGATGAGGACTGAGGAAGAAGAAGAACAAGTAAGTACAATTTTTTTGAAATTTCATATTTTTTATTATAGAAAACCAAAATAACAAAGATCTTTTACAATTTTACATATCTCTCAAATTATAATCAATAATTTAATAAATTTATAAATAGAATCGTCGAATACTTTATATTTGTAATAATTTCTCTCCCTTTAAAGATAGTTGAGATCTCTCCCTCTAACTACATAGTTTTAAAGTTTGGTTTGTTTTGCTTTTGATAATTGACAAAATTATCTATTAATAGACAATGAAAACTTTATGATGCATACCCATTTATGATGTATTTTCCAAAAAAAGGGGTATTTTTTAGATACATGTTTGTATTCACAAATTAGACACAAATACCATATTAGAAATTAACTACATGAAAATTTGTAGAATATAAGGAAGATTTGAATTATTGACTCTTATATTCTACAAAACTCCATGTAATTAACTTTCAATATGGTATTTGTGTATAGTTTGTGATTATAAACTTGTATCTAAAAAATTCCCTTAAAAAAAAACATCATAAATGGGGTATACATCATAAAGTTTTCATTGCCTATAAATAGATAACATTTATCAATTATCAAAACAAAACAAAATAAACTGTAAAGTTAAGTAGTTAGAGGAGAGAGATCTCAACTGTCTTCAGAGAAAAGGAAATCACTACGAATATGAGGTATTCGGCGATTCTATTTACAAATTTATTAAGTTATTGATTATAGTTTGAAAGATATGTAAAATCGTAAACGATCTTTGTTATTTTGGGTTTCTATGACGAAAAATATGAAATTTCAAAAAAATTGTAATTGCTTATTCGTCTTCTTCCTCAAACCTCATCAATACAGGTTCCGCCACTCTTTTTTAAAAAAATTTACACATTTATTACAGTTTGCACACTAATATTGTAATTTATGATGCAAAACTCTATTCCAGATTTAAAACACCAAAAAAATATATAGTTTTTCAATTTTTTGATTTTTCGTCTGAAATTAGTGAAACCACGGCGGCACCATTCCGTCGAGCAATTTTGAGGCGAGTAATCGGTCACTCCGACCGCGTTTTAGAATATGAGGGTATAACCTTAACCAATGTTTTTAAAACCATACGGATTGTGCCTCGAACCGGATTAAACCAAAAACTAACCATTGGTCCCGTTTGGGTTAACTTTTAAACCCTAACTATAATTAGATCTGGATATAAAACTGGGTTACCGGCATAAACCGAAAGCATCAAACTGGGTTTAATTATTTTTTTATTAAAATTTTTGTTTTTCATTTGGCTAAAAATAAATAAAAAGAAAGTTTAGAAAGCTAATGAAATAATAAAATTTTTCCATATAAAACATGTTTAAATTATAAAAATGTTGAAAATTTTTAGATTTAAACGCTTAAATTTGCTATTACCATTTTCGTATCCATAATTCAGTTTTTTTTTGTTATTGTTATTGAAGAATTTGTAATAACTGAAATGTTTTGTTTGATATTTGGATAAATATAAACATATAATAAAAGAAAAATATAACAAATACATTAAAATGACAAATACATGAAAATATATTTCTAATTATGACAAATGATTTCATATCATTCTGAAAACCGATTTTTATTTCGTTTTGAAGTGAAACTGTAACTATCTATTTCCTTTTCTATTCTTTCTGATTACATGCCAACTTAACCAATTTTCGTTTTTTTTTCCCATCAAACAGGATCAAATTCTCTGACAAATCGAAAGCTCCTCGAAATCATGGAAAAACCCTAAGCCCGGATCCGAATTCTGACCCGTTTCGGTACCGGACTCGAAGCCCAGGTGTTTCCCTCTTCTCTTCCTTTGGAAGAATGAGCACTGTACTCCCATTTCCTGACCTTAATCTCATGCCGGCCTCCCAACCATGCAATCCTCCCTCCGCCGTCGCCGGAATCACTACCGGAGTCACCGGAAAGTTATTCTCTCCGGTTAAACCAGAACCAATCGACGAATTGCAAACCAAAAACCAAGTCGGAGTTTTATCCGATTCCGGTTTAAACCTTCATCCTCCTCCTCCACCGTCATCGTCCTCCGATCGAATCATGGATTTCTTAGCCGACTATAATCGCATCCATGAGCTTTTCAATTCGGTATTCCAGAATCAGAAGCTCGAAGTAATCGGTTCGGATTCCGGCGCGATCGTCGCTGTACCGGAGGAACAACAAATCCAGAATCCGGTTCAAACTCCACCGGGATTTGAGGATAATCATCGTGTTCCCTCTAACGCCGTCGCGACTCGTCCTCCACCTCCACCGAAGTTTCAAAGACCACAAGAGCTCGCGAGAATTGCATTTCAAGGGCAAGAGCAAGAGAAACAACATAGAGAAATCTTGAAACGAACCAGAATGATCTACGATTCTCTCCGGATTCATCTCATAACGGAGGACATGAAACTTCCCGGTCACCGGAGAAAACTCAGAGGCGATACCAGAGCTTCTTATATGATGAGAACACTTGGTTTATGGCTAAACCAAGACAAACACATCGTTGGTTCAATCCCTGGAGTTGAAATCGGAGATATGTTCTTTTACCGTACGGAATTGTGTGTGGTTGGTTTACACGGCCAGCCACAAGCCGGAATCGACTATCTAACATCTCACCGGAGTTCTAACGGAGAGCCTATAGCTACGAGCATTATCGTCTCAGGTGGTTACGAGGATGATGAAGACACAGGGGATGTTCTTGTTTATACAGGTCATGGTGGTCAAGATAAATTCCATAGGCAGTGTGATCACCAGAAGCTAGAAGGTGGGAATCTAGCATTGGAGAGGAGTATGGTTCATGGTATCGAGGTACGGGTGATTAGAGGGTTTAAGTATGAGAACAATAATAGCTCTAAGGTGTATGTGTACGATGGATTATACAAGATTGTTTCATGCTGGTATGATGTTGGGAAGTCTGGTTTTAGAGTATGCAAGTTTAGGCTAGTTAGAATCGAAAACCAACCGGAGATGGGCAGTACGATAATGAAATATGCGAAAACGCTTAGAGATAAACCGTTTACGGTTAGGCCTGATGGGTATATTACTTATGATATTTCCTGCAAGAAGGAGATTGTTCCGGTCTATCTTTATAATGATATAGATAGTGATAAGGAACCCTTGTACTATGAGTACCTTGTGAAATCCGTCTTCCCTCCTGTGATTACAATGCAAGGAGAAATCAATAGGACCGGCTGCGACTGTAGTGTCTCATGCACTGACGATTGTCTTTGCGCTAGGAAGAACGGTGGTGAGATTGCTTATGACGATAACGGGGTTTTACTGAGAGGAAAGCCTGTGATATTTGAATGTGGGTTGTACTGCAAGTGCGGTCCTGGCTGTAAGAACCGTGTGGCGCAAAAGGGATTGAGGCATAGGCTGGAGGTTTTCAGATCAAAGGAAACCGGTTGGGGTGTCAAGACGCTCGATCTTATACAAGCAGGTGCTTTCATATGCGAATATGCAGGTGTTATTCTTACAAGAGAGCAGGCGGAGATTCTGTCAATGAACGGTGATACTATGGTCTATCCAAGTCGGTTCACAGAAAAATGGTCGAAATGGGGTGATTTGTCTCAAGTTTACCCGAATTATGTTCGGCCGGATTATCCATCTCTCCCTCCGCTGGATTTCGCAATGGATGTGTCGAGGATGAGAAACATGGCTTGTTACATTAGTGACAGCAAAGAACCGAATGTGATGGTGCAGTATGTATTATATGACCATAACAACTTGATGTTCCCGCGCGTCATGCTTTTTGCACTCGAGAACATCTCTCCGTTAGCTGAGCTAAGCCTGGACTATGGGTTGCCTAATGAACTGGACAGGAAGCTCGCCATCTGTAACTGAATAGTTCACAAATCTTGTTTCTGTATTTTTCTTTATGTGTTACAAAGATAGCTCTTCTGGATGTTTTTAGCTTGAGGTAATTTCTGATCTCAATGTTCTTAGTTTAAACGCTGTGTCATCGCTTATCTTAGCAATCTCGGTTACTATCTGCACCATTTGCATGTTTATGAAGTGGTCAATGTAACTGTTCTTTTGGAATTTTCATCTGCATTTTTCTCTGTTGTCTCCCTCTATCTCTCATTTGTTCATATGGCAATAATCTGTTGCAATAATGATGCAGATGGAGAAATTTTTGACAAAGCCGCCTTTCTCTGCTCGTTCGCTGTTCTCTCTTCCCACCTTTCTGCGGTAGTTGCAAGGCAGGAACACGAGGTATGGTTGCAGAGAGTTTTGCTCATCCATTTTGTGGTAAAACCTTCTCTTTGTCAATGTGTACCTTCATTTTTTATGTTGTTTATGTGCTGAAATTTGTATGTGTCTCCGTCGTTAAAATGATATGATGGAGATTAAGCCGATAAAGGAAGAAGAAACAATTTAAAAAGCATATCCAAAAGTATAAAAAGCTTTTTGTATTTGTCTATTCCTCCTTATTCTTCTTAAAAGTTTGCCTCTTATTCTGCAAGTTGATCAGTGTCATTACAATTTGGAAAACAGTCATTAATATCATTTGATCTTTTAAAAGTGATATACTTAAGCATTCAGTAGACACTGTCTTCTTTTATAAAGGCAACTTTAGAGAAAGGTTAAACTATAATTTTAACATTGATTATTGGGTTATTTGAGTAAACTTTTTTTGAAGTCTCTGTCTCAGAGTTGCTCTGCTTTTGCATTATGTTTTCCTGTGTTTCTTGTATATAGAACAGAAATATCTCATAAACAAATAACACTTGAAAACAATATTAGATAAGCTTTTCATTTATTTAAGAAATAAACTTCTTCATTCAACAACAAAAGAAAGAAAGTAAAACTGAACTAAATCGGTTCAATTCGAAAGTGTGGACGAATACCGCGATAGCACCATTTTCGACAACAACTTTCGGGTTATCTGAAGCAATGTTGGCAAGTGCCCAAGTTGCCTCGTACTAAACACGAATATAAATGAACAAGACACGTATTATAATGGAAAGTAAAGATGAAAATGAGACCTGAAGTTTGGGCAAGTCATCCCTGGAAAGGAATGTCACTAAACGAGGAACAACACTGAGTTGAATAACACCATCCGTATGAGGTTTATATTCTACAAAAAGCAAACAATAATATGTCACCAAATTGTTGACTGATACAATAATACCTAATGAAGTTGAAACCAGTTGCCGCAAAATACTTGTAGCTTTCAGCTGTGAATCATAGTCGTCTGTCCATAACCCAGCAAGCATAACTGGTAGATTATCCAATAACTAGGATACAAACAAAGCTTACAATTACAACTATGCAAAAATCCGCTCTATCAATCAATTCCAGAAATTTTAGAGGCGAAGAACACATAAACATTGCAAAAACCCAGAACAAATCAAGCATATTAAACCAAGAAATCCATCTTCAATCAGAAACAACTTACCATCTTCGTCGATAATGGATGACATTTGCTCTTCTTCATCAGTGGTACCTTTTCCGTCGAGTCCTTCTCCTCATCTTCGTCCCTTTTCCGTATGGCTCCCGTTTGGTCGCTCTATGACATCGTCGCTTGATCGATCCAAGACAATCCGAAGAAACAATTGCAAATAAAACAAGCGACCTAGGTTACACGGAAACTCGTGCGTTTCTCGTTCGAAATCTTCATGGAAACGCGTTTTATAGAAATAAGCTCTATGAAAACGTGTTTTCTAAAAATCTAAATTTTTAGAAATGCAACAGAAACACTTTTTCTAAAAATCTAAATTTGAAAACACGGCAAAAACGTTCAATTTATTCATTGAAATGTGACGGAAATTTGTTTTTTGGTGTAATAACCAAATAGTTTTAAAATGTAGAGATATATTTAGTATTTTTATAGGTTAAAAACAATAAATTATGAAAATTGCGTTTGTAGGTTTGAAAATACCAAAATTATTGTAATTTTTAACTTTTGTTAAGCTATTCAATATTTATATATAGAATTTGTGCTATTCAAATTCTTTTTTAAATTGTTTTGATGTTCTTATTATGTTAATCATTATATATATATGTTTGTATGTGTGTGCGTTTCCAAAACGTATTTATTTCTTAAATTTTTTAGAAAAACAGTTTTTACGTTTCGTTTCCGGTTCAATAGGCAGTCCCTCATAGAAAGAGAGGGAAAAAAAATGATGTTCATTGATGATGTTACATTAATGTAAGTGTTATTCCTTTAAAAAGTTCATTAACTTACCTCGACGTAAGTCTTGTTCGTCGAACCAAGGTCTATGATGTTAGGACGGACTTTCTTGACAGCTTTCCTTGCCACTTCCCTGAACTAAATCACGGCGTGCATCTTGCTACAAGAGGAATGATCAGTATGAAAGTCCACGACTTCTTTATCTCGTCCAAAGCTGTAGCAGCTCTTGCGATCGAGGGGGAGCGAGAGCGTGTCTATTAGAGAATTAGATAATTACGAGAAATTTAGAATTAGAATTAGAGAAAGCTAGAGCGGGTCTATTAGATATGTGCAAACATAAGATTCTTACTAATGAGTGTAGCAGCATTATTCTCGTATTGATCGAGTCTCACTTTTTTGCTCGAAATTCTAGCCTCCGGGGGCTCGTCGTAAACCAGTGTGATAGTTTCTTCACCTGCTCCACTATTTATCTTTCTTCTCTTCTCGGGGCATTGTTGTTCCGAAGCCTCAATTTCCATTACTTGTGAATGATCATTTGAGGCGTTCCTTCCTCCACCTATACCTTCTCTTTCCCCACCTCCACCTCCTCTTTCAGGGTCGTTGCTTCCCCCACCTTTTACTTCTCTTTCAAGAGAATTTCTACCGCCATAACGCTTCTTGCTGCTACCCTTCTTAGTCATTCTAGAATATATTCGGTATTTATCAGACATTCCTTATCTATCACCGACCAGATAATCCAAAAGCAAGATTTTTTTTGCATAAATGTAGCAAGTTGAAGACCTTGATGTGCAAGTTGTTTCAAACCGAAAACCAAGATGAATTCTAGGGACCACAAGTACCAATAGGTATTAGAGTTTATTGGTTATGACAAAAGGAAAAAACAAGTTTTTCTCCTTGTCTCTAAAAGACTTATTGGTTGAACCAAAAGCAAGTAGTCTTTTGAGGTGTGGTTGCTGCACATTTATAAAGGCTAAGGAGAAGCCATGAGAGAGTGTGGTGGTGAGCAGAAGTATACACACGGAAGAACAAGAAGATGAGAGAAAGAGAGAAACATGTAAAAGTTTAAGCTTATTCTTGTTTTCTCTAAGTCATAGGAATAGATTGAGTGAGCTTTAAGTGCTAGTGAAGGGCATTAGAGTGTGTCACTAATTATTCCTATTATAATCTCTATCTTGATTCTAGTGGATTCCGAGCAAAGTCTCGGGGAGATGTAGCGACCCGGTTATGGGCGTGAACTCCTTAAATGTGTGTGTGTGCTCCCTCCTCCTCCTTGTCTTTTCCCTATCTCTGTTTTATGCTCTGTTTTGCTTCGGTTACTCACTGATTTTGTGAGAGTCTCGGTTTTGTGTCATCAAACAACTTCTAAGCTTGGGTTGTGACGGTTTATGCTTGGTAAAGGATTCACATTTGAGCCTCTAAATCCTAACAGTAGGAGAAACAAGGAGAGAGAGAGAGAGAGATTAAGCTTACCTATATTCATTTTATGGGTCTTTGCTTTGTCTAAAGTTCCAAAGAACAAGTGTAAGAGGATGTAACAAAGCTTCACCGACTTGGCTTGAAGAACTTTTGAATGTTTTATGAAATTTGGGTTTGTTGAACTACTTTCCTTGCGCCTAAGAACATAACTTTATACCAGTTTACCGTTTATGCTACAAAACGTATTTTGGAAAGAAAAAAAAACTTGTGCTTTTTTCGTTCGTCACTTATATAACAAATCCATTAATAAGCTACATCGCTAATAGAGAGACAACTAATAGGTGTTTATGCATCGGTTACTGAATCATCAGAGAGGAGTGACAGAGCCGAACGTGCCTCTTTGCGGTATTCAAGGGAATCTACAACAATATTGCCCGAAGCCCCCACCACCTACATTTATCATATACATCAGAATAGTGTCATAGACAATGAAAATACACTTTATAAAGAGTTACAAGATATACCAGTTCGCGAACATTTTTCCTAGCAGATCCGAGGAGGTGGACGAATACCGCGATAACACCATTTTCGACAACGACTTTCGGGTTATCTGAAGCAATGTTGGTAAGTGCCCAAGTGGCCTTGTACTAAACATGAATATAAATGAACAAGACACATATTATAATGAAAAGCAAAGATGAAAATGAGACCTGAAGTTTGGGCAAGTCATCCCTGGAAAGGAAGGTCACTAAACGAGGAACAACACTGAGTTGGATAACACCATCCGTATGAGGTTTATATTCTACAAAAAGCAAACAATAATATGTCACCAAATTGTTGATTGATACAATAATACCTAATGAATCACAAACCAGTTGAAACCAGTTGACGCAAGATACTTGTAGCTTTCAGCTGTGAATCATTGTCGTCTGTCCAAAACCCAGCAAGGGTAGATTATCCAATAATTAGGATACAAACAAAGCTTACAACTACAACTATGCAAAAATCCGTTCTATCAATCAATTCTAGAAATATTAGAAACATTGCAAAAACCCAGAACAAATCAAGCATATTAAACCAAGAAATCCATCTTCAATCAGAAACAACTTACTATCTTCGTCGATGATGGATGACCTTCGCTCTTCTTCATCAGCGGTACATTTTCCGTTGGGTACTTCTCCTCATCTTCGTCCCTTTTCCGTATGGCTCCCGTTTGGTCACTCTGTGACATCGTCGCTTGATCGATCCAAGACAATCCGAAGAAACGGCGATTTGGAAGATTTGATTTCGAGAAGAGACAATTCTGCGACCCTATTTGTATATCCGGAAACAATTGCAAATAAAACAAGCGACCTAGGTTACACGGAAACCAAAACTCTCGAAAACTTCATGTGGTTTCAATTGATACAAATTAAACCCATGTGGTTTGAGCAATTGATGCAAATTAATTAACTGTTTTTTTTTAAACTAAATTAATTAACTGTTTGTACTAGTTTTTAATTAACTGCAAAATTGCAAATAGTTAGCTTGCTCTGCTTTTGCATTCTATTTTCCTCTGTTTTCCTTGTATATAGAAGAGAAATATCTCATAAACAAAAAACACTTGAAAGCGATTTTAGATAAGCTTTTCATATATTTAAGAAATAAACTTCTTCATTCAACAACAAAAGAAAGAAAGTAAAACTGAACTAAATCGGTTCAAAATGTATGTCAAGGAATGGAATCAAAGATCAGCTTTTCCAGGATAACGAGGGAAGGGAATAACGTCTCTGATGTTGTCGAGTCCCGTAGCAAAGAGAAGCATACGTTCAAATCCTAGTCCGAAACCACTATGCGGCACTGTTCCATATCGTCGCAAGTCAAGGTACCACTTGTATTGCTCAATTGGCATTTTCATCTCCTCCATCCTATTAAAAAAAAACACCAGATTTTGCTTCATAAACCATATCAAAAGAACAAAAAAAAAATAAGACAATAGTTTCACTTTCACAAACCTTTCCAGCAAAACGTCGTGCCGTTCTTCTCTCTGGCTTCCACCAGTGAGCTCTCCAACCTAATTTTACAATGAACACAAGAAGCCATTACAAATGTGTTGTTTCCTTCCACAGGAGAGTGACTTTAAGACTATGATGAGCTTAAGCTTAGTTACCTTTGGAACGAGAAGATCCATGGCAGCGACTGTTTTCCCATCATCGTTCAGTCTCATGTAGAAAGCCTTGTTGTCTTTTGGGTAGTTGTAGACAAAACAGGCTTTTTAAACTCTCTCTCTGTCAAGTATCTGTAAAATTGCAAGATAAGAGCAATCCATTAGTAACAAGTATTTAAGTTTTGACAAAAATAGTTTTAAATGATTGTAACAAAACAAAAACTTTCATGCTCAGATGCTAAGTCGATTCCCCACTCCACTTGTTTCTCAAATTTCTCTCCTTCAGCCACCGCTTTCTCGAGTAGCTTTATTGCTTCCGTGTATGTTATACGCTTAAACGAGGTTGAGGCAACCGATTTCAGCCTCTCACTGCACCCCAGGTCGACATTCTCCTCCATGACTTTCAAGTCATCGGAACATGTTTCAAGCAGCCACTTGCACATGTATTTCACATATGTTTCTGCATAGTTCATATCCTTCTACACAACAAAATTACCTCTATAAATGAATAATGCCAGGACTGATTTTTAGTATTAATTTACAGATATTAATAATTATTAATTGTTACTTACCTCTAGGTCTGCTCCAACTATTTCAGGCTCAACCATCCAAAATTCAGCAAGATGCCTTGAGGTGTGAGAGTTCTCTGCCCGAAAAGCCGGTCCAAATGTATACACTCTGCTAAGAGCGCAAGCGTGGCTTTCGAGCTGTAACTGACCGGAAACTGACAAGAAAGCTTGACGACCAAAGAAATCTTGAGCATAATCAACTTCCTCATCCTCTTTTGTAGGTAATCCAGCTTTAAGCTTAAACCTCTCTTCAAGCTTAGCTAAACTTTCCTTTGCTTTAGTGAGTTCAGCAACAGAAGCAACGATCTCTTCCTTGCTTGCTTTGGCATCTTTGAGTTTTGCTACAACATCGCCTTTCTCCTTGACTACGAGCTTGGCACCTTCAATTTCAGCCTCGGTGGGCGGAGGGCTCTTAATGAGATCCTTGATCAATGTTGTTACTTGTAACATATCAGCAGCACCTTCGCAATTGTTTGTTGTGATGATAGGTGTACTAACCCAAAGGAATAGTAGTTCTTGAAAGAAAGTGTGTGTCGCAATAGAAAGCGCGTTACGGATTCTTGCAACTGCTCCTATCTGAAATCATAACCAAGAATTACAGTCTGTTTCTCTATATACAGTTTTGCAAATTTTTTGTTTTTTGTTTCATAATATAAGATGTTCTCAAAACTTTTTTTCTAAATCAAATCGTTATAAGAGAAAATAAGTTTTACCAGAGTGGTCCTTGCACGAAGATGAAGAAGCTCTCTCAAATGCTCTACACTCAACT
This sequence comes from Draba incana, assembly GCA_963576765.1. Lineage (NCBI taxonomy): Eukaryota > Viridiplantae > Streptophyta > Magnoliopsida > Brassicales > Brassicaceae > Draba > Draba incana. The sequence goes on along the minus strand of OY755214.1, from coordinate 3,722,052 downwards.
TCGTCTTAGGAATGGGGTAAGTAGACGGATCCACCATTCCCACATAATGCACCTCCTCAGCTTTAAGCTCAATCTTCTGTTTCCTATCTTCTTTACCAGGCGGAATCTCCAAACGTCCATCAACGACCACATAAGTTCCCGTGGAAACCAACTTGGAGAGATCTGATACAGAAGCGTTCACCATAACTTGAAGATTCGCTGGACAGGATCCATCGTTCACCTCAAGGAAAGCGAAAGCCTTTTTTGCTTGATACCTTCCGGTTTTAACCCACCCGCCGATTCGGATCTTCTCCCCGGCACGTTTAGCTCCTCCGTCGAGACTACTCAAAATCGATCGAATAGGGACCGGTTCCGAAAACTTCTTTTTTGCATCGTCCCATCGTTGGCCAAGGATACGGAAGCCAATAGATCTTTTGGCTGCGGAATCCCTGAAAGTTCTGCTCCGCCTTCGAATCCACTCAAAATCGATCGAAGAAGGACACGAACCGAAAACAGTTTGGAAGACAAGGCTCCCATCGTTGCCCAATCGACTTGCTGGTGAGGTAGTTGTTTCTGTGAACGTGACGACTCAAGAATACCGAAACGCTAAAGCCTCTAAACCAAAGCTTTAACTCTCTATTCCTCTTTTCTCAATATTGTCTTGCAGCTCACGTTTCATTATCATCCTTAATATATGTATGTTGACTAAGACCTAACTTTGCTTCTTCTTTTTTTATCTCTTGTAAACCATGAATAGCTTTGAGCCCAAGTCTCTTTTTTCATCGTTTTAAAATTAATGAAAACAAATGACGATAATTAAACCAAAATATAATATGTTTGGTGATATGATTAAACAAAAATTTATTTGATTTTATTTTATGTGTGATGTATTGTATTTTTCTTTTCCTAATAAATATTAAATTTAATTATTTTATAATTTATTAAACTAAAAAAATAGATGGACCAATTTGTAATTTTATTTGTAAAAATATTATTTTTTGTATAAAAAAATATGTATGTAATACATTGGAGCAAAAGTGTTACTGAGAAGTGATGCTTTGGGTTTACATTTCAGACACCAGTTTTATCAAGTGTGGAGAGGAAGCAACTGGAAACGGTAGAGCGAAGCGGCTCTAATCAAACAAATCATCAGAAGATTATACGCAATTGGATAAATTCATTGTGCCATGGAGCTTTGGCTCTCCATCACAACAAAAGAGCTTTGTTTTTCTATTTTCTCTGTTTGATCTTAGTTTGAGTTTTGAAAGGTTCAGAAAACGAACACATTTGATTGCAAAAAAAAAAGGTTTGATTTGAATAAATTTGAACATCCAATTCGAATAGAAAAGAAGACAATGATTGATGTTACAAAACCTTTCTTCCTGGATAAACCTTATAATATGGCTAAGTATTATTTAGGATGCAAACTGCAGAAGGAGCTATGTTAGGCGACGGCGAGTTAGGGTTTTTGGGTGAGTTGGATCGAGATGCAGCTATGTCGGATATCAGGGACTTTGGGAGACCGCCGGATAGTGGAGGAGGAGGCTCGTGGGCGCAGATGGTGTCGGGAGGAAGTGTGTGTGGGAGGCTAAGACCGGAGAACGTGATGGACGATGAGTTTGTGGCTAGAAGACTGCAACTAGAGTTCCCAAATGGTGAAGATGGGGAACCGGTGATTACCATTGGCGCGGAGGTTTTAGAGAGGATGAATGGGTTGTGGAAAAAATGTATGATAGTGAAAGTGTTGGGGTGCAACATCTCGATCGCGGTTTTGAACAAAAAATTAAGGGAGATGTGGAAACCGAAAGGAGTGATGCATGTGATGGATCTACCGCGTCACTTTTTTATGGTTAGGTTTGAGATGGAGGAGGAACATTTGGCAGCCTTGACAGGTGGCCCGTGGAGGGCGTTCGGGAGCTATCTCATGGTGCAGGCCTGGTCACCGGAGTTTGATCCACTCGTGGATGATATTGTTACCACACCGGTATGGATCCAATTGGCGAATATTCCGGTGAACTTTTACCATCAGTCGATTTTTATTGGGAATTGCACATGGATTGGGGAAGCCAGTTAGAGTGGATTCAACAACGCTAAACTTTGAGAGGGCTAGGTTTGCCCGAGTCTGCGTAGAAGTGAACCTTTCTAAACCACTAAAGGGAACGGTGATGATAAATGGGGAGAGGTATTTTGTGGCATACGAAGGGCTCACAAACATTTGCTCGGTATGCGGGATGTATGGGCATACAGTTCATTCTTGTCCAAGGGGAGGTAAGGACCAGGTGGCCAGAGTTACTTCCTCGCCAAACCCTACAGTACGGACGGAGAGAATAATTGCCGATGATGGCTTCACGGAGGCTCGACGGAGAGGACGAAAACCGGTTAACGTAGAGAATCGTGTGGCCGCCAAGGCGAGTGGTATGGATCCAGATTTGGGAAGAAATCTTCGAGAAATCCCGGAGAATATTGGGACTGCTAACAAATTTGGTATTTTAGGAGAGCGTCTGATGGATGAGAGATCAAAGGAAAGTCCAGAATTAATTGGTGCTAATGTGGGAAAAGAAAATATTGGGACTCACGTAAGGAAGGAAAAGAGTGTTGACCAAGGCATTAGGAAAGGTAATGGAGGTAATTCGGGTAAGGCTATGATTGGTGGAAGAGAAGGTTTTCAGGCTGAACGTGGAGAAGGAGGTAAGAAGAACGGGCCCATTAGTAAGACGGGCCGAGGACTAGACATTCCAAATCCATCAAACCTGCCAGAGGCCTCGTCTTCGGCCCAGCTAGAGGAGAAGTTAGTCTATCAGAGTCAGGGAAGAGGTTACGAGTTGAAAATAGTGATGTTGGGAGACAAGGGGGAACAGGTGGATGTGGTTCTGGTATGAATGAGGAAGAGAATACTGGACCTAAGAGGAATGAAGAGGTTTTGGAGACGCCTAATAGTAGCCTGGTGAATGAGATACCAAATGTGGAGGTGATGCAACTTGGGGACCCGCGGGTTGGTGATGTGGGAAATACAGTTGTATAACAGCTTCCCCCGGGCGTTCTAAACCTATTGTTAGTCATAATGATGAATTTCATCTTATGGAATTGCCTGGGGGCGAATAAACCCAACTTTAAACGATCGATTTGATATATTTTAAAGAAGTTCAAGACGAATATTTTGGCAATTTTTGAAACGCACGCGAGTGGGGATAGAGCGGGTAAGATTTGTGGAGGTCTAGGTTTTGATAATTCTTACCGTGTGGATGCAATTGGGCAAAGAGGTGGCATATGGCTTCTATGGAGATCTTGTGTTGGCTTAGTGACGATTGTGGCGGCATCAGAACAATTTGTTCATGCAACGGTAACAAAAGGAGATGACGTTGTACAGCTTATTGTAGTCTACGCAGCCCCTACGGTGAGCCGGCGGAGTGGACTATGGGGCCAGCTAAAGACTATTGTAAGTGGGCTTAATGGACCGGTGATCATAGGAGGAGCCTTTAACACTATTTTGCGTGTGGATGAGCGTACCGGAGGGAATGGAAAGTTATCTCCTGACTCCTTATCCTTTGGAGAATGGATACAAGATCTTTCACTTATCGATATGGGATTCAAAGGAGAATGGGTACAAGATCTTTCAATAATAAATGGCGACGAGGAAATGTGGCAAAAACGTATATCGCAAAGAGGTTAGATCGAGTGCTATGTTGTGCACACGCACGTTTGAAATGGCAAGAGGCGGTGGTTACTCATCTACCTTTTTTATCGTCGGACCATGTCCCGCTCTATGTGCAACTACAGCCGGAGGATACAGAGGATCCAAAGCGACGCCCGTTTTGCTTTGAAGCTGCCTGGTTAAAACATGATGGGTTTAAGGAGCTTTTATCATCATCATGGAAGAATGAGTTGAGTATACCTGAAGCTCTCGAGTGTCTACGGGTGACTTTGAAAAAATGGAACTGAGAGGTGTTTGGAGATATTCACCAATGAAAGGAGAAGTTAATGCTAGAGATTAAAACGGTCCAGGATTTGTTAGACCTCCAACAAACTGATGTGATGCTACACAAGGAAGAAATCTTATTGAAAGAATTTGATATGGTGCTTGAGCAAGAAGAGGCGTTGTGGTTCCAGAAATCGAGAGAGAAAATTATAGCATTGGGAGATAGAAACACAAAGTACTTTCACACCTCGACTATAATTCGCCGTCGCAGAAATCGTATTGAGATGTTGAAAGGGGAAGATGGGCGATGGATATTTGATTTGAAAGAGTTAGAGAAGTTAGCGGTGGACTACTATGCACGGCTCTATTCGATGAGTGATGTTCCGGAGCTAGTGGAGAAGTTATCACCCGTGGGTTTTGCTAGATTAGAGAGGAATGACTTGGCAAACTTGAGTAAGCCTTTCCGTGCAGATGATGTGGTACGTGAAATCCGGAGCATGGGCCAGTTTAAAGCTCCGGGACCGGACGGTTTTCAGCCAGAATTTTATCAACAATGTTGGGATACTGTTGGTCCATCCGTGACCAAATTTGTTCTGGATTTTTTTGAGTCAGGCAGTTTACCGAGTTCTTTAAATGATGCGCTAGTGGTTTTGATTGCGAAAGTGGAGAAACCGGACCGTATCATGCAGTTTTATCCTATTAGCCTATGTAACGTTCTATTTAAAACGATTACAAAAACCATGGTTATGCAGCTTAAGGAGGTTATGCCGAAGTTGGTAGGCCCAGCCCAAACGAGCTTTATACCAGGAAGACTGAGTACGGATAATATCATTGTAGTTCAGGAGGCAGTTCACTCAATGAGGCGGAAGAAGGGGAAAAAAGGTTGGATGCTCTTGAAACTTGATCTCGAGAAAGCATATGATAGGATAAGATGGGATTTTCTTGAAGATACTCTCATGGAAATAATGCTTCCGGCTAAGTGGGTTCGGTGGATCATGGAGTGTGTGAAGGGTCCTTCGATGAATGTTTTGTGGAATGGAGAGAAGACGAAAGCTTTTAAACCAGCTAGGGGTCTTCGACAAGGGGATCCACTGTCTCCGTATTTGTTCGTTTTGTGCCTCGAAAGGTTATGTCACTTAATTGAAATATATATTGCCTCAAGAGAATGGAAACCGATTACGTTGTCTCGAGGAGGGCCGAGTTTATCACATATGTGTTTTGCAGATGACCTCATTCTCTTTGCAGAAGCATCGGTATCGCAGATTCGGATTATACAGAGAGTGATTGAGCGTTTTTGTATCTCGTCCGGGCAAAAGGTTAGTCTCGATAAATCGAAAATATTTTTCTCGAGTAATGTTCACCGCGACCTAGCAAAGTTGATAAGCGATGAGAGTGGGATGAAATCTATACGGGATCTTGGGAAATACTTGGGAATGCCGGTCTTACATAAGCGTATTAATAAATATACGTTTGGTGGGATACTTGAGAGGGTTACTTCGCGGCTATCGGGATGGAGAGGTCGGTTCTTGAGCTTTACGGGTCGACTTACTTTGACGAAATCAGTGTTGTTATCATTACCGGTCCACTCTATGAGCACAATTGCTTTACCAATGAGTATCTTAGATAAGTTAGATAGTATATCACGCTCATTCCTCTGGTGAAGTACGGCTGAAAAGAAAAAGCAACACTTGATTGAGTGGTCTCGGGTTTGTTTACCGAAAGAGGAAGGTGGGTTGGGGATCCGGGAAGCAAGAGTGATGAATAAAGCTCTACTAGGGAAAGTGGGCTGGAGATTACTCCATGAAGATGATAGCTTATGGGCTCGAGTGTTGAGACACAAATACAAAGTCGGCTCAATATTAGCCCCTTCTTGGTTGACGGCGAAGGGCACTTGGTCTTCGACATGGAGGAGCATAGGATTGGCACTCCGAGCTGTGGTTATACCAGGCTTGCGATGGGTACTTGGGGACGGGAGATCAGTCCGTGTTTGGAAGGATAAGTGGTTGTTGGACAAACCGTTACAAGACTTGGTGATTGGTAGCTTATCGGATGGGGAATCAGATATGTTGGTTCGAGATTTATGGAGGGAAGGGACTGGTTGGGAGATGACACATATTGCTAGCCGGGTTCCTCACGCTATTTGTCTCTAACTATACTCGGTGGTCTTAGATTGTTTAACAGGGGTGAAAGATAGGATTTCTTGGGGTGGCACATCGGATGGGGGGTACACTGTTAGGTCAGCGTATACATTTTTGACGCGGGATGAGAGGCCGAGGCCCTATACGGGGAAGATTTTCGAGGCAGTGTGGAAGGTTACGGCTCCGGAAAGAGTTAGAGGTTTCATGTGGTTGGTAGTTCATCAAGTGATCATGTGTAATGCGGAGAGATATCGGCGGCACTTGTGTGACTCTAGCCTTTGCCCTGTTTGCAAAAGCGGAGAAGAGACTATACTTCATATCCTGAGAGACTGTCCTTCGATGACGGGTATATGGAATCGTCTAGTTCCTCGACGGAAGCTACAAGCCTTCTTTGATAAGTCCTTACTTAAGTGGATTTATACTAACTTACGAGACGATGGGGGAGACGGTCGGAGAGCATGGGTAATACTATTTTCGATGGCGGTTTGGTGGGGATGGAAATAGAGATGTGGGAATATCTTCGAGAGTAACCGTAGGTGTCGTGACAGGGTGCGTTTTATTAAGGATGTTACCAAGGAGGTTTTGGATGCTCATGTTTCGTTGAGTTTGAAACCACATAGTGTTTCGTGAGTCTAGGATGATTGCATGGGTGCCACCGACGGGAGGATGGATGAAATTGAATACGGATGGTGCTTCTCGTGGTAATCCGGGGCTAGCCGCGGCCGGAGGTGTCTTGAGGGATGTGGACGAAAATTGGTGTGGTGGCTTTGCGGTTAACATTGGTATTTGCTCGGCACCGTTGGCTGAACTATGGGGGGTTTACTATGGACTCGTCATAGCTTGGGAAAGACAGATTCTGAGGATTGAGATGGAGGTGGATTCAGAGATTGTGGTTGGATTTTTAAAGACAGGGATAGAGGATTCGTATCCGCTGTTATTCCTGGTACGCTTGTGCCATGGCTTTCTATCAAGGGACTGGATAGTCCGGATTTCGCATGTGTATAGGAAGGCTAACCGTCTTGCTGATTGGTTAGCTAACTATGCGTTTGAATTACCTTTAGGTTTTCATATGTTTCCTTCTTCTTTTGATGTAATAGATTCTATTGTTTTCGAAGATGCGATTGGAACTACGCGCCCAAGAGATATTCGCGTGTACTTGTCTTTTTAATTTAATTGAATAAACAGTGGGAGATTTTGTTCTCCCATCACCCTTAAAAAAAAAAAAAACCTTATAATATGGCTCATACAATATTTTACACGAAATTTTAATAAACATAATTCAAAATCCAATTCACGCATATATAAAGCAAAAAGATCCTAACAAAAAACCCAGAAAACTCGATTAGTTAGTTTTCCCCCAAATTCAATGGCTGATGAAATTCATGTATCCGGACGACGACGGAGACGACCAGATCAAGTCACCGGAGACGACGACGGAGCCGGAATTCCCGCCGGTAAGAAGCTCCGATTCGACGGATGGGTTAAATCCAGAAAGGAGAAAGAAGGAAAAGATTCTTGCTCTATCCTTGTATCGAACATCGATGGATCCACTTTCAGTTTATCAGATCTCCGCAATTGCTTGCGACCATTGATGATCACTGTTTGAAGATTCCGATTCAAGGTAAAAGTACCAAGTATAAGATTCAGGTTAGTGTTGGTGATGATGATGACGATGATAAGGTTCCCTCCCCAGAAACTATCAACTTGTCTTCGATTGTTCACAAACTCAAGTTTTCCGATCGGATGCTAATCGATTCCATTTTGGGTCGACCCGACGGTGGATACGGGCTTTCCTCTTACCAAATAATCCGAATCGGCACCGGAAAGTTGTATTCCGATCCCGATTTGGCTTACCTTGAGGTGAATGATGGATCTTGCGCAGCGAATCTTCATGTTTTGGTGGATGCTTCTGTATCAGAGAAGCTCTCCGAGTTGATTCAAACGGGGACTTGTGTGCACGTTGATGGGTTTTTGAGGTTTTCACCGAGGATTAAGCTAAAAGCTCGCAGCATCATTCATGTGGGAGCTGTGGATGATCCGGATAAGTACCCGATTCGTAATATGAATCTGGATCCAGAGTATTTGAGAGATTTTCCTCATCTTCGTGCAAGAGACAATGCGGTAATTTAAAACTTCCGATTCAAATTGTTTCATAAAGGGTTTGACTTGGGAAGTTTTTGATTTTTCAGATTGGATTTGTTGCAAGATACAGAAATGAGCTTGCGTTTTCGAGCCACTGGTTCTTTGAAAACATAGATTCCTTTGGGTGACTACACCTATCATCACACCAAGTGATTCTGGAGGTGGTAGTGAAATGTTCCAAGTAACAACATTGATCAATAAGCATGGAGGAGGATTATTATTATTACCTAGAAAAGAAGATGGGAAGATTGATTATGCTCAAGATTTCTTTGGTCGTCAAGCTTACTTGTCGGTTTCCGGTCAGTTACATTTGGAAAGCTATGCTTGTGCTCTTGGCAGTGTGTATACATTTGGACCGGCTTTCCGAGCGGATAACTCTCACACCTCCTCAAGGCATCTTGCTGAGTTCTGGATGGTTGAGTCTGTAATAGCATTTGCAGATCTAGAGGATATTATGAATTGTGCAGAAGCATATGTGAAATACATGTGCAAATGGCTAAAATCGATTGTCCCAACCCCTGTCCCAAACCCGTTTGCGCGTGTAACATACACCGAAGCAATAAAGCTACTTGAGGAAGCTGTGGCTAAAGGAAAGATTGTATTTGAGAAACAAGTGGAGTGGGGAATGGAATTAGCATCAGAGCATGAAAGGTTTTCTTCTTGTTTGTGTTATGATTCCGTAAACAACACTTGCAAGAAGAAATTGTTACTAATGGTTTTTTTGCTCTTATCTTTAAAAATTACAGATACTTAACGGATGTTGAGTTTGAAATGAAGCCTGTTATTGTCTATAACTACCCGAAAGGAATCAAAGCTTTCTACATGAGACTGAACGATGATGGAAAAACAGTCGCTGCAATGGATCATCTCGTTCCAACGGTAACTAAGCTAAAGCTCATCATAGTCTTAAAGTCACTATCCTATGGAAGGAAACAACACATTTGTAATGGCTTCTTGTAATATCAGGTTGGAAAACTCATTGGTGGAAGCCAAAGAGAAGAGCGGTACGACGTCTTGAAGAAAAAGTTGGTGAAAGTGAAACTATTGGCTTATTTTTCTTCTTCTTTCGAAATATGGTCTTTTATTCTTGAACAACAGGATGGAGGAGATGGAGATACCAATTGAGCAATATGAATGGTACCTTGACTTGCGACGTTACGGTACAGTGAAGCATAGTGGTTTCGGATTGGGATCTGAACGTATGCTTCTCTTCGTGACGGGTCTCGACAATATCAGAGACGTTAGTCCCTTCCCTCGTTATCCTGGAAAAGCTGATCTTTGATTCCCTTACTTCATTAGGTAAATAGATAAAACACAATTGGGGGTACTAGCATAGGCTGTTCGATGTATATAATTAGCAAATTAAGACTTGGATCAATCAGAGCAAACTTATAAACAAAAAAAAAACCTTAGAACGATATTAGATAAGCTTCAAATATTTACAGTGTAGTAAAAGAAATAAAGATCATTCTCTTCCATTCTATAGGGTGAAATCGCAACCGAAAACAAAAGACAATAACAAAAAAAAGCCCTAAAGAAAAAACCATTAGAAGAACCAAGAAACATACACAAACTGAATAATATCAATCTAGCTTCTTGCTTCTTCCTTATGCTTGCTTCATACTTGCAAAACTTTAAACAAAAGAAAAAACCTGTAACAGAGTCACGTCGAAAAGAGAACTAAACCGGCTGCTTTCTTTGTCTCTCGTTTGGTTCTTGACGTCTTGCAGCTGCATACATAAAAACATGTTCAAGTCCAAGGTTTTCCCTACCATTAAGAGATATAAAGACAAGTAGACTACTTACCGAGTCCATTAGCTTCAGCGGTTTTCATCACCCGAAGCCTTTTCACCGAGGTTACAAACATCCTAAGATAAATACCAAAAACCAATATTAGATATATTCATCAGATTTCAAGAGATAATAAACTTAGTGGTTTTGAGATGTATAACCTCCATGGAACATCACCAACAAGCATCCAATCTCCTTCCTTATCTTCATAAGTAAGTACAAACTCAGATGATCCATCTAAAAGCCTCAACGGTTTAGTGAACTGACCCGTTAACCCGATAGTAGCCGGGTTAGTTCTAAAGAACATATCTTCGAGTGTTTGCGCCAAATTCTCGTAAGACGAATGAGCATTCATATCAACTTTCCTTCCTATAGCAACACCATCCATGTTCACCTTAATAAACCCAGCTTGAACTTTCACATTCGTTTTCTTTGTCACATCTTTGGTAGTATCATCATCTTTCACTTTCTTCTTATTAGCTTCTTCTTCTTCTTCTCTCGCCGCCGACTTTGTAGCTAAACTGTTCATCCTGTGTGACCCAACTGGAGGCCATCCCACAACTTGACTGCTACAAACAAAAACCAAACATCAATCACCCACTAAATCCAAGAACAAGTTCTGGATTTTTCAAGATTAGTAAATCCAGAAATACACTAGTACTACTCTTTATGACTATCTCAGATTTTATGAAACCAAAATTTCTTCTTACAAGACATAACTCTGAGTTCTAACTCCATAAATGAGCTGGCTTTATCAACCACCAAACGCTAAGAATGTTCAAAATATCATCTTTACCAAACTCTGTTCTAAAAAAACAGCAATTTTCACATTAATCAACAATTGAAATATCTTTGCTTTACAAAATTGTTGGTAAAAGACGAACCTTGAGCGAGGAGGAGAAGAACCAGCATGAGAAGAAGAATCAGCAGCTCGTTTAGACCCAACAGAAGGAAAATCCTTAGCCGTTAATAGCCTACCACGTTCTCCCCACGCGCCACCGCCTGATTTACCGGTTTTAACCGGAGTTCCACCGCCGAGACTGAGACCTAAACCTAACTCAAGCTCACTCTCACCTTTCTCCATCTCCAACTCCAACTCAGTAATCATTACAGAACACAACAACAACAAGAAGAAAAGAGACCTAGAACCCCAAAAAGAGAGAAAGAGAGAGACTTTGAACGAAGAAGGAGGCAGAGAGAAACCTGGGAGAGTGAAGACAAGAGGAAGCAAGAAAACAAAACAAACAGAAACAGAAAGAGACAGAGAGAGGATTTTAAGGGTTTTCTTGAAATCTGAGAGAGATTGAGAAATGAGGAAGAAGAGAGAGAGAGAGGATTAGGTGGTGGAGAGAGTGATGAGAAATGGGACCCATATGTCTGGTAGTGGCCATACCAACAACAATACCATTCTTTCTTCTTCTTCCTAAAGTCATTTCTTTACCTTTTTTTTTTTTATTGTTATTAAAAAATGTTAACTTTTGTTCCCGACATTATCAAACTTGTCGTGCTCTCGTTGCGTTATTGGTTTCTTTATTCTTTGTTTAAAAATGAAATAAAATACAAAAACTAGTACTGAAATTGTTTGTTTTGTGTGTTGTGGAAAGCTTTGTTTTACATCTTTTTTTTTGTAAGAAGTTGTATTCGTTTTGATGATTGTTATAAGCAATTTATTTGTATCCGTTCGATCTTATCTAGTACTTCTAGTAGCTAAACTATATAATGTTTTAAGAGGAAAAAATGCTAAAAGTGTTAAGATTATGAAAAAGTTGAATTTGGGTTGTTTTTGGGAATAATAGAGATAGTGGAGATACAACTGTGTTGATTGGAATCAGTAATCATTTTTCATAAAAAAATAAAAAAAAATTGATTCGTCTCAGAATATGTTGTTAACGTGTGAACTTCACAATTGTACAAAGTGGTCTAATGTTTTCGGATGAAAATTTTGTGTGTGTTTTTAATGTAAACAAAAACAAAAGCTAATTTTTTTATCGTCATTTGCCTAATAAGATTTTATTTTTTGGAAAATAGGAAAATATCGATGTAATATTATAACATTTTTATTGATAGGATATTCCAAATTTTAGTAAACAACCTACATATTGACAGTATATATGTACTTGTTTTCAACAGAATTTGTTTTTTATTAAAAGAAAATAATGTAAATGCAACTTTTTTTTATTTTCTTTTTCGTGGAGGACTATGATTGATGTAAATAACTAAGGAAATAAAAATGAGAAAAGAATTTGGTTGCATCATAGGAATTATTAAACAAATAGTGGTGATGAGATTATTCATCATCATGTTTCTTGATATGCTATGATGATACTTTGAAAACTTTTTCAATCGCAATTGATGTGTAGAAATTTCTCTTTAGATCAAAATTATGACTAAAAGAGAACATATATTTCATACTCTTTTGATGGATTTGTTCGAAAACACACAAACTTCGTTTTCTTTAATAATTTTATACTCCAGTTGAAAACATGACGGCTCTGATTGGTAACCGTCTTTATAACATACCGTTTCAGTATAATTTGTACAGTTTTAAATTGTACTAATCACCAAAGTTTTACCAAAAGTTTTACCAAGACTATTACAGCTTTATCTATACAACTTTGCACTATTACAGTTTTATCTATACAACTTTTCACTATTACAGTTTTATCTATACAGTTTTGCACTATGTTGTACAGCTTACCGCTTCAGCTCTTAAAAAGATTAGGTCACCAATCGGAGCAAACATTTAGACGGTCAAAAATTACCAATCACCAAAATAATAACCGTAAAAACAAATTTGGATCATGCTTCTAGCATTTTAATCACTAATGGGAAGCTAAGTGTACCATATATACTTGTTGTAAACGAATAAATTACCAAATCATAAAATTGTTATACTCTCACAATTTTTTTTTTTTTTTAATATTCTCTCACAATGTTAGTGTGGTATATTATAAAGAAAAGGGTGTTTTTTTTTCTTTTGAAACAAAAGAAAAGGGTGTTATTTTCTCATAAACTCATATCACATGGACTATCAGTTAGTCAATATCAAATATTTGATTCTGTGTTTTCTTCTTTCACGATATTTCATTCTAGTTTTGTTCTAAAATTGTGGGTAATTTTGATATTCGCAATTTTTTCTTCTACTTTATTCTTGCAATTTTATTATCGCTTCTTCTTAGGGTTTTAGTATTTTTTTAGTTTTCTCTTGGGCTATCGGTGTCGTTTATTTATAGGACAAAAGGCACGAACATTGCTTTAACTATAAAGTCCAAGCCCAAGTGGGATGTGGGGTTTTTAAAAAAGGTAAAATGAGAAAATATATGGCTTTATTTATAAAATGATGCAATGGTAAACTCGTAGACAAGCGAACGGTTGTTTTCGCGTCTTTTTTAAAACGAATTATCTAACAAACCGTATAGGTTTCGAATGGTGACTGCATCGTTATGTTTTTTTTTTTTGCAGAACTTGCATCGTTATGTTCCACACTAATATAAATATATATTTGTATCTAACAAAAATATGTATTTATTATATATGTATATGAATATATTTTGGTATTATTCAGACTATCTTATACCTATTTCATTATGCACGTATTGTCATTATTTATAGCCTAAAGTTTGAAACATATTCAAAATTTATGTTATTTGTATTCAATCCGCGTAAAGTCATATAATATATTGTTAGATTATAGACTTGTGGTTAAAAATTAATTGGTGTGGAGAGACTCTTACTCTTTATATATTATTTTATTATTTCTCAAATTTTCAATGTAAGAAAATGTTACTTGACATCGTCATTTTACAAATAAAACTTCACATTTTGCTATTCGATGCATATAGCTGAAGTTAGCTTATAGTTAACTCTAATAGGTTTTAACAAGAAGGAAGTGTCGGGGAAAAAGATATGACTATTAGCAGGGCCGTCTCAAATTTTATAGAGGCCGTGTTCAAATATCAAAATTAGGCCCTAAATATTATTAATTTTAGACGTTAATTATGTATAAAAAAGATACCTACAACTTATCGTAATGAATAGTTTATAATGATAAATATATTTTTCTTATATTTTTTACACAATATAAAATTTTATTACTCAAAATTGTTTTATTCATACAATTACAACAAAAAAAATTATATTTAAACAAAGTCATTCTTCTTATCGATCAAAGAAGAATCACGTCGAGTTTTTTTTAGTTTGAGTTTGTAACTTAAAGAATAAATTTACTTAGAAATATAATAAAAAGAATGTTTAGTATACACATTATAAACAACATATCACTTAGTAAATAAATAAAAACATGAAATTACTTTAGATGTTGTCTTGAATGATTAAAGACGACATATTGTGAAACTATAATCAATTTTATTTATAGCTTGGGTTTGCAAAATATTTTTTTTTTTTAGAGAATTGGCTAAGAAGTTGTTTGATTTTTTCAATACATATACCAAATATAATTAATAAAAAAAATCTAAATGTTGTCAAGTAGAAAAAATTTACCTAATTAATATTCAAAAGCCGTTTTCCCTTAATATTAACACTTAATACTAACTCCTACATCATTTTTATATGTTAATTATATATATCAAATGTAAGTAATCCTTAATTTAGTTCTTTTTTTATTTGGTTGTCTTTCTAAATCTTCAATGGTTAACAAATTCAAATCTTTTTAATAACATATACATATATAAAAAAAATATTTTTGGGCCCTTCTAAATTATGGGCTCTGTTCGACCGCACTATTTGCACACGTAAATAGACGCTCCTGACTATTAGTATAAAACAATATTTTTTGTAGAGCTTTTTTTCTAACAAACATGCATGTATTATAAATCTATATGGTGTTCATGTATATTTCAAGTTTTCAACCAATCAAAAAAATGATGTCACGAACTAAAATCGATCTAATGTATTTGTGAATTAATTCATGACAACATGTAGCAAATTGAGAGCCAAATATAATTTGGAATCATAAGGAAAAGACAAAAGAAGATATGATATATAATTTGCAATCAAATGGTATACGATAAATGATGGAGATGACTCCACGCTTGTAATTTTTTATTTTATTTTGTTGATCTTGTATAAACATATATACTATTATTAGTTTGTAAAAGGATTGTATATTTGTATGATGTAAAGTAAAATTAAGCACTAGTCATTACTTTAGAAAGTGATAATAAATTGTTAATACTTGATACTTTCTTATAAACCCATTTTTTATAGAACACAATCAGTATGCAGAAAAGTTAGTGTTATTCTTAGGATTGTATGACATCTAAGTAAAACACCTTATAATGTTAAAGAAAGTCCTCGATCAAGATATAAACAACTTCAAAAATGTGGACCACGCATGGCCGGTTTAATATTGTCATAATTTTAAAATTCTTTTCAATATTTTCACCAAACGCCATTCTTAAACATTCAATAATGTTAGCAAAAAAATGTTTAAAATCCTAATGCATGACCATTGTAATTTTGTTGTGAATTTATGCAGTAACAAATCTAGCGCATGCGTAAAATAGGAACTCACACATATCAATAACATGACGTGCCAATAGTGAATTAGATCTTGCCTCAACCTACTATGGATAAGACAAGAAAAATACATAGGATTTGAGTAGAATACAGCAGTAGACCATAGTATTTCAGAATCATTCACAAAAATGTAGATGCAAAACAGTAGAATGATAATTCTCTTTTATTTCCCTCAATTAAAATGATGAAATGACTGGACAAACAAAATGATGAAATGACAAAGCAAGTTGAATGTAAAATGACTAAATGAGTTTTTACAAGATTATATGATTGATAGCGAGAACTGTTGCATCATTTTACTATTCTAAATTTTACCAGGTACCAGTAAAAAATGGAGTAATAAAAAATG
This sequence comes from Draba incana, assembly GCA_963576765.1. NCBI lineage: Eukaryota > Viridiplantae > Streptophyta > Magnoliopsida > Brassicales > Brassicaceae > Draba > Draba incana. The sequence continues at coordinate 3,706,199 of OY755214.1, read as the reverse complement.
GGTGTGAAAGGCGGAAAAAAGTCTGTTGTTTTAGGGAGACAAAACGACAAGGGCTCGTGGATTCAAACGAAAGCTTCAATATTAAAAACGACACGTTGTGCAAAGACACAAATCCCCTTTTTTACGCCTCTTGTATTATTAGTATAAATTGTCATTATCATTAACTTATAGTTATACACTTATACTATAGGAATAACGTACTATTTCCCCCCGAATAAGTGATTTTTACTTTATTTGATTTTTACTCTGCTTTTTTTTGCTATCTAAATTACTGTCATTAGACTAGAGCAAAAAATTAGCATTGTTTAAAGTTACAAAGCCTTAAAATACAACATGACAGACTAAAGTATAGACTTAGTATATATACCAAAACTTAAACCGATAATAAGAAAGAGGCATCTCTCTCAAAGCTTAAAATATGGAATAACCAAGTCGGAAGTCCAATTGCAACATATAATGTGCAATGTTAGAGTCACCTCTATTCGATGAAGCCAATATTGTTTCCAATATCCATTCTGTAATATTAGGCAACTTGTTATAATATACTTTACTTTATGATTATACATAATTTCATCACTAAAATCTCAACAAAATCACATGCTAAAATTATGTTCCAATTTTTTTTTTTTTTTTTTTTTTTCACAAAACACACTTCTCTATTAGTTATGCGAATACATTGTCTGTATCAGTACACCAATAGGGGGCATAAGTGCTAATAAATGAAAAGATCCTATCTCGCGTGCGTGCATTCCTTGCTAACAAATCCGCTCTCGCAATATTCTCCCGTTGTCGGTAGATGAGATTGAATTCAGGGAAAGATTCCCGAAGGTTTGCCAATTCGCGCAACTCCGGTTCGAAGTCGGGCCACTCATGTGGCGCATCTACCATCTTCACTAGATCCCTTGAATCCGTGGCGAAGGTAGAGCAAAAACGTTTTTTCCGAATTAATGATTTCATTGCCCATAGCAGTCCGTGGAATTCTGTGTGGAGGGGGGAAAGACTTCGGTTGTATCCTTGCAGACCCAGTAGATCTGTCGTCCCATCCTGAAGTTGTAAGATCCAACCCACACCACTCGTTTTGTCTTCTCTCTTCCATGATCCATCGACTAGGCACGTGAAGGTGGCTGAGTGATGGTCCTCAGTGTCAGGTGATTGCAAATGTAACCTTTGTTCCGAGAAGTTCGCCTCGGACCATTCTTGTGCTTCCTTGATTGCAAGGGCTAGAGTTGTTGTTGCTTCCCGGTTTACCTCGTTGAAAACCTTGTCATTTCGTGCTTTCCATATATACCATATGATCCAAGGAAAGGCCTTGGAGACCTCGTCCGTATCCCTGTGACGTGGAATACGCTAGAAGAGGAAGTCTAGATTGGATCTTAAGTTCTCCGACGGGAAGACATGTGTATCTGTCGGTAGACCAGTTAGAGCCCAAACCTCTTTTGCTGTCGGACATGTGAAGCACGCGTGGTTAATTGACTCTATTGGGTCAGGGCATCTAGGGCAGTTCGTTGAATCTCTGATGTGTCTAAATTTGAGACGCTCGTTTACTGCCACCGCTCCTGCTAAACATTGCCATATAAAATGACGAAATTTATTTGGGGCAGGAAGTTTCCATACATGGGCTTTGAGCGGGTTATCAGACGGTAGCTGGAGCAAAAACTGTGTATCCGCATCCTTGTATGTCCTGGCTAGCTCATATCCCGACTTAACTGAGTAAAGCCCGGATTTGGTATAATGCCAACAAAAGTTATCTTCCGATACTCTTGGGGAGAGTCTCATGCTTAGAATTCTTTGCACATCCTGGGGGTGCACATTGGTCTGAATTGCCTGGATATTCCACTTTCGGTTTTGATGGTGAATGAGGTCCGATACTCGAAGTTGTGGGTTGACTCTGTCGTCTCGTCTGATTGCCGGACGTGGTTTCGTGTCTGGTATCCAGTTGTCTCTCCAGACCGATGTACCGTACCCATTGCCCACAAGTTTGCGGGATCCTTGGATCACCAATTCCTTTGAAGACCATATACTTCTCCACCCGTAGGATGGTCGATTAGGTTTTGGCGAATGAAAAGGGTGCATGTACCTAAAGTATCGCCCTTTGAGAACTCTGGCTGCCAGAGAGTTTGGGAATTGGTGAAGTCTCAACAACTGTTTCGCCAAGAGGGCCTGATTGAAATCTTCAAAAGACTTAAATCCGATACCGCCCTGATTCTTGGGTAAACAAAGTTTTTTCCACGCATCCCAGTTCATTCCCCTTGATTGGGGCTTCAAACGCCACCAAAATTGGTTCCAAATTTCTCTAACATCGATTTGTCAATTACTAACAAATTATTATTTATTCAATTTATTTTTATTTTGTTCATTTACGTAAATAATTTTTGAACACATACTCACTTTATCTTTTTGATTTTTTGATATTTCAATTTTTTGCCTTTTGATATTGTTAAAAGAACAAACAAAAAATCCGGAGATTTGTTGCAAATCACGTTTAAGAGAGGATTATACACATTATTCACAAATATTTTATACACTAAACCCCAAAATATTGGTCGGACCATTTTCAAATGTAAAATAATTACAAATAACTCAAATTATCTGCAGAGCCCAACCGTGGAATACGCTTGGACCCACCTTTCTTTTTCGACCCGTCTGCTTCCGACCCGCCTCCACACACGAAAGTGCATTCAACGCCGCAGATATTACTAAAACACGAGAAAAGACCGTTTCCTCCTTCAGTATGACGGCGATTATGCTTCTTCTTCACCGTCGTCGGAGTTTTTCTCCTAGAGCTTTTCCCTCCGGTGACCGGAACAATCGCGCCGCTCCCTACATCGCTGCTTTGATGACTCGATCCCAGATCGTATAACGGCGGAAGCTCCGTTCGCCACCGCTCGAGTTTGGATCGGAGACCTTCGATGTTACTGTCGTCGTCGAGACTCCATTCGCTGATAATCGAGCTCTCTGTTTCGTTAGCTTGAGATCTCTCTTTAGCCATTTTCTGTGCTAATTCCGATTCGGTCAAAATCGGTCTTCCTGCTAAATTAGATCTCATCGGAGTACCGAATCGTAACGGCGATTTCATCGGTGTAGCCATGTAGTTAGATCGAATCGGTGTAGATCCGACGATATTGGATCGTAACGGAGTAGATCCGACGATGTTAGATCTCCTTGGTGTTGATCCAACTCCGGTGGATCTCATCGGACTAGATCCAACCATATTAGATCTAATCGGAGTAGATGCGATGATATTCGATCTCAACGGTGTGCCGTGTCTCGACAAATACGGTGAAGCGCGGCTACTGGTTCGATCGTAGTCTTTCGGAGGTCTCGGTTTCTCGATCATCGGCGTCGATCTTCTCGGAGTTTTACGCGATTGATGATCGTAAGAATGATACGGCGATGATTCCTTGTGTCTCTCACTTCTCGGCCGTAAAACATTGCGATTCGGTGACTGATCTATGTAATCAGGCTCGAACGAATCGTATCTCTGACTCGGGATATGAGGGGATTGATAAGGAGGTGCGTAATCGACAGATTTCGTTGCGTCGGAGTCCGACGTCGTTGAATCGTGTCCCGACGTTGTAGGTACAGTTTCCGATTCGTCGTTGCTCATCAACGCGCTTGCAGGTTTCCGATTAGCTAAACGGCTCCGTTCTGCTCTGCTTAGAAGATCGGAAACCACCATTGTGCTCGTATCGCTCCTTGTTCGACGAAGCATCGGATGTGGTCTCGAGATGACGGAATTGTACTGTTTCGAAGACGGAGATTGCGGATTGTTCTTTGAGCTTCCTCTGTAGCTATTAAGATGCAAATTCTGCAAATGTGGATCATCGTCACCAAGCAAATCTCTGTAACCAACTGCAGAAGAGTCCATGTTTGTGTAAAGCGGCATACTACGCATAGAACCATCAAGCATTCCTACACCAATGTTTAGAATCCCTTGAGGACGACCTGATGGTCTACGAACTTGAAGCGCGATGAATCGCATTCCGGGAGGCGGTGTATGTCGGTATTCGTCGTTAGTTCGGTATCCAGGTCGACGATTTGGAGGGATTAGGTTACTTATGAGGACACGGATTGTGCCAACGTGAACATCACGGAACCAATGTAAAGCGTAGATTTCGATCACAACGGCTGATGTATCTGCGTAGAGGAAATCCTCGCTGACTCGGAAGACGAATTTGTCGTTCCATGTCGGGTTTGCGCCACCTGAGTAGTCTACGCGGGTTGTGAGTTTACGTTCAGAGTGAACCCAAGCGACCGCGTAGGTTTTCATTTTACGGGAGACAGGAGCTAGATCCTGAGCTGAGATTATGTTGAGTTCTAGTAATTGAAAAGACGGAAACAACGACATTGTTGTTTGTTTGTTGTACACAGTCAATGTGATTGAAAAAATCAGTCACATTTGATGAAAAATGAGAAATGTTTTAGGAGAATTGGAATTATTGAATTCTAGATCAACCCCAAGAAAGTGTTGGCGATTCTTCATTAGATTGTGTTATCGTTTAGTGATAAATCTCCGAATGGTATTAGCCATTGTTTTTCTTTCTCTTTTTTTTTTCCATGTTTTATTGACCTTTGAAGCAGATAAAGGAGAGAGAGAGATGGACACAATCTTGGGTTCCATATTTGGAGAAATTGTGAGAGAGAAAAAGTCTATTAGGGGCCATATGAGATATGTATTCTAGATTAGAATTTGTAGAAGTTTTCTATATTAGGAGGAGAAATGGGATTTGTAGGGTCAAGTTGTTCTTAATGCAGAACGATCCGATAAACATCGATAGGTTAATGTGATAACTGAGACTTAACGGTCACCGGAACATATCATCTTTCTTGTGTACTACCAAGTATGATAGTATTAGGTGAAGGATGTAACGTGCAATGAAATTACTACTATTTTGAGAGAATTTGCGACGAGTCTGTGTTACTAATGATGGCCTTTTCTAATCTCTAGCCCAAATTGAGATACTCATGGGCCAAGTCCAACGTCGTAACAATGTACCAAGTTTGGTTAGAGTCGAGTCTTATTATCTGAAACTCATTCTCTCTCTCTCTCTCGTGATCGTAACAAATGGACCACACCTAAAACTCATGATAAGCAAATTGAATGCTGAAACAAAAATTACTAGTACAAAATTCATCAAACCTTGTGCTTGTGCACTGTACACAGAGAGAGAGAGAGAGTATAGATGTTTGATCCGAAAAGGAAAAGTTGAGCATCCCAAAAACAATTAAATATAAGGCCTCACACGTCTCCATGAAATTGCACGAGAATATGTAAATAGTTTCACTCGAGTCTCGAGAACACATGATATTAGGAAACCCACATATGCGGAAAAATACACCTACGAAATCAACGTTCACAATTCCAACAACATTATATTTTGATTTTTGTGAAATATTGCTGAATATATCGACCGATATGAAAAGTGAAAACTTATGTAACGTAAACTACCCACAATAATAAAAAGAACGCAGTGGAATCCTACTCGTTTTCAAGAAATAAAATAAACAAATAAACATTCCCACGTTAAAATAAGTTTGTTTAATCAGTCGAGATTTTGATTTTAAAAAAGTATGAAAACAGGTTGGCAGAAAAAACAAGGTGACACGAATTCAAAAAGCAACTTAAGAGTATAGAAGACAAAATATCATTAAAACACATGAAAATGAAAATCCTTTATATAATGCAATAGTTTGAACACACAAAAAAGGAATATGCGATGGTGAAATTATCTGCTGCAATATTATTGAATTCAAACTACATTGAAAATAATAGTAGTAAGTAATTCCTTTTTTTTTTTGTCAAGAGTAGTAAGTAATTGCTTCCAATAGTAGTTAGTGACATAAAGCAAAAAAAGAAGATAATTTTTTTAATATAATATAAGTAACTGCTTTCTAACGTAAAAATATAGTGAATTATTTTGTTTTATGTACAACGTAGAATCTGGTGGAAAAGACAAACATGTCATTTTCTTTCTTATGCACGCTATATAATACTATTAATTTCAGCTTTCGAGCATATTATTTGTCAAATTATCCTAAACCTTAGCCAGTTTACACTAGATTTATGCTCCAATTTGCAATACATATATTTACTTAAGCCAAACTTTAAAAGGTTTTGAAATTAAAGTGAAAAGAAGAGTTAAGGAGCGTCAGATAATCAAGATGCATTTACAGTTTTTTAAGAATAAAATGAAGCACATTTCCCTCTTCTAACATAATTTAATGGTCACGTTCCTCACCATCCATCCACCACAATTTCCACCTCCCAAAAATATTTAAATAGAATTAATTTTCAAGAAATGTAAAACTGGAAATTAACTGCATGCAACCTCGGAATTCACATTATCTTTTGCCCTCTATTTTGGGGTTGGGTTCCTCTTCTGGTCTTCCTCCTATTTCTTTTCAATAATCTGAGAAAAGAGAAGAAAAAAAGTTAATAATGACTATCAATCAGTTTTGCCTTTTTTTTTCTTCTCCTCGTGTGCAAGTGCGTGCCCATAAATTAACTAAGTAGTATATATGAAGATTTGGAGTATCTGATAGAATCTCACAACCAAAATTTTTGCTCAAATTAGAAGGAAAATTTATGTAAGAATTACGTATGCTGTATGCATGTGCCTTGATTATACGTGTATTCAGGTCTGCGTGTATTGTACATATATATATTCTAAAGCATGCTTTTATACGTATGTATATATAATATTTTGATAAATGAATATATATATATATATATATATTTATACTATAAATGTTAAGTAAAGAGGAATTAAAAGTACCGTCATATTTCTTCTTCATCAAGTTTTTGACGAAAAGCAAACAAATGACAAGAAATCCAACTCCAGCTGTTACTCCTACTATTATTGCCACCGTTTTGCCTGTTGTTCCTGTCCAAATATTTATTTACTATTTTTTTAAATCAAACATTAGTCATTAGTAAAAATGTAATTTAAGTTAACACGTAAGTCGTAACGCTCCAAAGTACATGTAAGAAAAAAAAAATTCAAAAATAAATCCAGATTGGAGCCTGAAAACGAAAGAAACAACTATCACACTTTAACAAAAAAAAAAAGAAAAAAAAACTCTCACACTCAAGCCTTTGAATTAAAGTAGAAGAAGATCATCATTTCTTAGTCAAATAAATATATCTTTTTTTTGTCAACACTCAAGCCTTTGAATTTACTGACCAAGAGAAAAACCAACAAAAAAATTCCGACCATATTTCAGAGTAAAAAAAAATGGATTTTTTTACCTGAAGAAGAAGAATAAGAACCAGAAGAGCCAGAGCTAGGAGAAGGTCGAACACCATTTGCGTAATACTTATAAGCAATAAAACACTTATGTAGATAAATTTGACCAGAAATTGCGTTTCCACATTCAACTTGAGCTTTCTCTAATGCGTTTTTCACACAAACGTTACAATCTGAATCTCCGATATCTCCTTCACACTGTCCTAAAACGTAAACCGATTCATAAGTCGTCGCGTAGAAACCGTGACCTGAAACGACACCGTTTTGCATTACACCAAACGCCGTATCTCTCCTCTCTTCGAATCCTGTTCCGGCTACGTTGTTCTTCGCACATGTCTTGAATAACATTTCCATACCTGAAAGAAATGAATTAAACCGGGTTCAAACAAAAATTTGAGGTCTCGGTTCGGTTTTTTATTGAACCAAAATCAGGTTAAAGAAGAGTTTTATTTGGTTCAATCAAACCGAAATCTAGGCTCGGTTTGATTCAAAAACAAAGAAAAATCGCAATTGTTTTATCACTGAACCGTAGAATGTTATACTTAATCCGGTTTTTAGGTTCCGGTTCAACATAAACCAAAAAAAAAGATTAAACCGGAAATTGAGTGAAATTACCTGAAATTTGAGCAAAGCCAGAGATTTCATAGAGAAGATAACATCCAGAAAGCTGAACCCTAGCAGCAATGGTTTTACCACAGAGCTTACCAGAGAGAACAGGAAGGCGACTAACACAGTTGTAACAATCATTGTTGCTTAAATCTCCTCTACACTGGAAAAGACCAGTGATTGTTGTTTGTGATGTTGTTCCTGTTGTGGTCTTGTAGAATCTTGTTTTTGTTGATTGTGTGACCAATGAACCATACATTGCAGAGAGAGACTGTGAGTATAATCCTGATGGATCTGAGAATTCTTGTCTTGCACAACCTTTGTAGATTAAGTTTGTGTATTCTGGTGATGATGAAGATGAAACTTGTTTGAGATCTGAGAACACAGCCATGGAGATTATTATTGACAAAAGTGAAAAATAACCCATTTTTTCTCTGTTTTGTTTTGTGTGTGCGTGGAAGAAAGTTTTTTTTTTTGGGGTTTAAGAATCAAATCATTGTTAGTGGATAAATGAGAAAAAGATTGAATCTTTTGTGGGGTTTTTGATGAAATTTTGAGCTCTTTTTTTTGTTTTTGAGTTTTTAGGTTTTTGTAAATTATGTGTTAGGTGGATCAGTAAAAGAGAGCTTTTAAGTTCTTCTTCTAGGTTTCTGGTTTTGGTTTTAATGGTGAGCGAGAAATTTTTCAATTTTGAGGCTTTGGGATGACCACAATCACTTTCCTCACTCTAAGATTAGGAGAGAGAAAGATGAAGAGCGCAATTTGTTTTCAATATTTTTTATTTCATTTTTTGTATAATCATTCTTGAGCCACCGGTCTAAGACAGTACAACAATGAGTTTGGTCTGTTTGCTGACTTTTCAGTAAATCCGAATGATCATTATTGGTTATGCAGTTTCACTAAACTGTTTACTAGTAGTACATATAGAGTAATATAGTATACAGTAATATAGTATACAGTATCTAAGTTTGCCACTTTAAGTTTAGTTTCTGTATTTTGTAATAGTAGATTATGTTTTTGCTCAAGTTCTTGATGTAGATAGACAATGTTTTTGTTACGATTCAATAAAGAGTAGCTTTTCACACAATAAATTGTAGACAAACATTCTTCAGAACTTTAAATAAATCCGTGGTTATATACACGAGTAATCAATCCTGGTCTGCAATTTATCATTTGTAGATCTTGATCATTAAATTAACTAATAATGGAATTCCAAAAGAATATTCGTAGGAGAAAGGAAATCTTTTGGTCTTCCCTATATCATATTCTATTAAGTGTTCTTATGATGAAATCTTACAGGAGACCAACAGATAAGTATCATTATGTCATTGTTGGATTATTTATAATAAAACACCCATCAACCTAACCATTGTCTTGAACAGAGGCAAGTAGTACCAAAATCCGATTTGATTTCTATCATTGGCAACAAAGAGAACAACATATTTTGAAGGTACATAGAGATTTTGAAGAGCCTATTTAGAGAGTAAGAAAAACTCAAAGTGTGAGAGTATGATCGTTTAAATTCTAAGAAGCAACAAAAGAGATCAGATCATCACAGCTCACAACCCGCACCGAAGAAAATCTCCCTATAGCTGCGGAAAACGGTAAGATACAACAAGAGTTTCGAGGGAGATATAACCGGAGAAGAACATATGGAATTTGTCGACTGAGTTTATACGGACTCTTCACGAGTCTTGTGCAGAGTCACCATCGGTGTTGGCATTGCCTTCCACAGGGAGACCAAATATACGTAGGTTACGATCCATTGAACCAACTGCAACGTATTTTGCATCTGGTCCAAACTTCACACACGTCGCTTTACCTGCAGAGCATACTCATTAGTCAATAGGTGACTATCGAAAGAGTTCATAAGATGCCTTAGTAAAGGCGTTTATTACCAGTGCCGGAGAGATCTGGGAGGGTCTTGATAAGGTTCCATTCAGCTTTCACACTCGCTGTTTGATATATTCTGCAAGTCAAAACACAAAAACATTTTGTTAACTCACGTAAACCCAAAATGCAGGTTACTGTTTGCACAAGTCTGAACTTGGTCTCTATGCCAAATAGCACTCACCTGATATCTGATGCAGCAACACCGAGATAGGATCCGCTGGGATCAAACTCCACTGCACAAACGAGATTTTTTTCATTCACTTTATCTAAAACACGAAGATGTCTATATCAACAAAACGACTAGAAGCAGATAACGTAATTGCATACCAGAGTTTGCATCTGCAGATGAAAATGTGTTGAAATTCCTTAACTTACGCAGGTCCCACAATCTAACGCCATCCTCGGCAGCAGTCTGTTCATTTCCAGAACAGACACAAAAAAAGCATTAGTGTAAACAGAATATTAGTTGTATTATCCCTTCTCGTATTTTGCTCAAAGTACTCACCGCAAGGAAATAACCGTTTTCAGAGAACGAAATAGAGGTAACTTCCCCAGTGTGTCCATCAAACTTCGCCACATTTGCCTATTATGCAACACAAAAATTAAGAATCAAGGACAGAATTAATGATTCTAAGAAGCAATATAGTCCAGAAGGGTGAAGTTCTTACCTGACTTTTAACATCCCAAATCTTGACAACAGACTGAGAAGTACCGGTTCCTAGAATGAGACCATCGGGATGAAAAGCGGCAGCCGTGTAATCCACCTTTTCAGAATCATCCGTTACCTGAATTAACACAAGAAATATAACAATGGCTCCTATTAGGATAATACAATGACCTTAGGAAGAAATAATAGACAATTCTTACGAAGAAAGTGTAATTCAAACAATAGAGGTAAAGCTTGAGACACGTATTGGATGGTTAATCTGAAGAGAGGGTTCAGGGACCTTTGCAAGGCACAAGCCAGAGGACAGGTCGTAGAAGCACCATGTGCTGTCAAGAGATGCTGACACAAAATACTTGTTTGTAGCATGCACAGTTACAGCTCGCACCTAAAAAGAAACATCATCACCTTTATGTTAAACAGATAGTGTATTAAGGAAAAGGAAAAAATGTGACTTGACTGTTAAGAGTACAAAATTTCATCCTTACCTCTGCAGAGTGATCATTCAACGTATGTCCACAAGCATAGTTCTCATCACCAGAATTCCTCCAGATACGGACAGTCTGCAGATAAGTCATTCATTTACGGTTCTGATATAAACCATACATATCCAACAAATGGTGATGTGTATTTTCTAAGAAATCGAACAGAGTATCCAACATATCGCTGAAAGAATTTTCGTGAGAGTGATCAAAACGTCTTCCATAATCCTATGCAGTGAACCAAAATGATTCAAAGATAGCATCATGACATCTAAAGAATAAGATTTCATGGCTACTACTACTAGTGATCTTTCCACAGTTCAAATTAACAAATGCATGTCTCCTACAACTTTTAAAAACAAAGGTAAAACACAATGCAGGCTAACAAAATTCCTACAGAAATAATGGACACGCACTGTTCATAAAATTTGAAGTCTGTAAGCGTATAATGAGTTACCTTGTCAGCCGAAGCAGTCAAAACAAGATCACTGTCACCAACAAATTTTACGCTTGTAACCTACAAGGGAACAACACAGATAAAGCACAAAGCTGGATAGAAAAGTAAAACAGAAACCTAAGGCTTTAATTTAGAGACCTTCTTCGAATGACCAGTCAGAGTTGACAAGATTTGTCCTGAAGGACGATCAAAGAGAACAGCAGTTGCATCAACTCCTCCCGTGGCAATGACATCCTGATTTAAGAAAGAAAATAATGCTGAGAAGGTACTATTTGCACACCAGAACTAGATGTAGTGGCCTAGTGGGTATCAAAAGAACAGCGAGGATCATTGGTCCTAATATAAGCTATCACACATGGTATATTGGTATGCAAGAAGTTAAAAATGATACTATGCCAAAAAAACAGAACACTGAAATGATTAGCACCAAACCAAGGACTCATGGCTGTTTTTCAAATTATTTATGAATATAAGTCTGCCTGTCACCTATCACACGCTGAGCAGTGACTTCCAGAAATAGAGGAAATAAGAATAAAGTGATAAAATAAGATAAATTTCCACTGAAATACCTTCGAATGTAGGATGTCCATTGAGCAAATGCCTGGTTTGTTGGTCTTGTGAAGTGGGTGGCTTGAGAGCTGAGTGAACCTCTCCAGAGCATCTAATGAAGCCAATGTTTGAGGAATCTATAATAAAAATGATGAAAATCATCAAGCCAGCAGGAGTCAATGCAAGAAAAAGAAGACAACACCAAAAGCTTCAAAGTACCCAAATACAGTTCAATGGTTTGATTTTAAGTTTCAAACGCATTCTAGGATCTATATAGATGTATTGAGTATCACAAATCATAAGCACCCACTAATACAGTTCCGGTTGACAGGTACAAACAAACAAAGATATAACAAGTTATCAGGTCTTGCCTTCTAGCTTTCAAATGCATGGTCTAAGATGGGAATCTATATGCAGTACCTGTCGCTTTTTGCGCTTCTGTGAAAGGGCAGCATTACAATCTGCCAATTCTGTGATAATAGCAGCTGAAATTCCAGGACACAGTTTCTTCGCATCAGAACCCAGTTCTTCATCACCGGCAGCTATTATACAACAAAAAGAGCATAGTAACATGTTACAAGAGAAGAAATAGATTAGCCAACATAATGTAAGTAAAAGTGTACAATCTTACCTCGTTTACCGTTACTCAGAGCAGCATTAGCTGTGACAGCTTCTGGGGCTGCAGGTATATGTCTTTCAACCTCTGCAAGCAATTGACGTGCTTCATCTCTTTCTTTTTTTAGTCTGGCAATTACACGACAAGCAGAATCATGCTGCAAAACAAATTTGTCCCATAAAAAACAATCAAAAACACTTAAGAAAAGACGAACGGTTGAGGAAAAGAATAGTTGGGAACATATTAAAAAATTCATTAATCATGTATCTTCATCAAGTAATGCGCAAAACATACAACCAAAAATTACCTGATACAAGGCGTGACTTAGCTCTTGCCTTGCAGTATGTAGTTGTTGCTCCAGTGCAAAATTTGATAGCATCAAACCATCCCATTCCTAAAAGCACAAGAATTATAAACTTTTCTCCCAATTACTTTTTTCTAATTCAGCCTAACTAATGATCAATGTTTCTTGGTTAAGCAAACGAGCAGAGATGATCAGTATTAAAACTGTGCTAAACAGAAGATGTCAATATGTTGAGTTAACCAGATCTTGAATGACTTTAATAATCAACCCTAAATAATGTATTTTAAATCGATCAGACAAACTCGATACTACCAATAAGTCAATAACAGACTGAGGGAAAGTTGATAGTCTAACTCCCATAAAAAACAAGCACAAAGCCAAGATGAAATGTAGGAACAAAGTTGCGAGACAGTTAGAATCTTACATTCTGGAATGTTCCAAGCAATCCGGGGATGCTAGCTGTATGCAAGGTTTTCGGCTTTATGATCTGCACAATGGTCAATGAAATGGGGACAGCTTCATTAAAAAAAAACAAATCAACAGTTCTTCACAGAACATAATTAAGTAAATTTGTACTACCTTCCCAGTTTTGATGGGGACAATGTCATCAATGGTAAGTGATTCGTCAGTAACCGGGCATTTCCCATAATCCTACATGGTGAAATAATGTTTAAGCAATCATTACCCGGTGGAACGATAAGTAGGACTCTAAGTGGATATATATTGTTGACAATAGCCAAGATTTCATCAAGAAAACCAAAGCATAGAATCAATGATTCAAATCTATGAATTCCTTTGGCTAATAAGAATCTTGTTAGTACCCACGATAGTACATAATCAAGTGCATTGAGAAATCTAAGTGAAGAACGCAACAAAACTCGAATCTCAAATCACAGAATTCTCAAAATTTCCACAATGCTACCAGAATTATCCGAAGTAAACCAACCAATATCACTCAAATGAAGTAAGATTAGTAATTGACATAATCAGAAGGGAGAGCTCTAAGCGTACCGATATATGCCTTTCGATTAATCGTCTCTCGAAGAGCAAACCCGACTTCGTCGAAACCACTGGCTCCACGGGAACTTCTCCAGAAACTGTATAGAATAAATTATCACAGAGTCGCCACAATCATCAACCATAAGAAAACCCTAAATCGGCTTTACTGAGAAGTAAAAAAGAAGAATCGAAAAGGAGCTTTACTTGCACAGTTCATCGTAAAGAGAACGAGTGATACGAAGAAGAAGGAGCAGATACGGCGGAGCTAGGGTTTAATCTTCTCCGGTCCGGTGCTACGAAGCTAAATCGCGGAAGCCGGAAAATTTTTTGGAGAGAGAGAGAGAGAGAAGAAGTAGATTTACACTTTTTCAGTGTAAGTTAGGGATTCAATTTTGCGTGGAAATTGGGCCTTTAACGATGATAGCTATTAAAAAAACAATTTGGGCTTTAAGCCACCTCATTGGGCTTTTAACGAATTCAATCCAATCTAGCATATATATAATCAACAAACGACGCCGTATTTAGCTAATTTTTTTTTTTTCCATTTCGCAAAGTATTTGACAAAATAAAAAAGTATATAAATTTAGAAAATACTCCAACTAGACTATGCTTTTCAAAATTAGAAGAAAAAAAGTTTGTTAAGACGTGAGGGTTAAGAAATTAAGTTTCTCGAACTTGAATTTATGTTTACTTTTCAAATTATATTCATTTATATACTTGGTCTTTCATCAGGAAAGATTTTAGTCTGAAACTTCTCAAATTAAAAAGATAAAAAAAATTATAATTTTGGAACTGCAGATACAGAAGTTATACGAAATGATCTTGATAAGGAAGAAAAGCATTACCAACTCAATGAAACGTGCGGGTACCGAGTGTGGTGGAGGAAACGCTAGATTCACTACTCTCTTTATTAAAGGGATATTAAGAGGAGATCATTATTGTTCCACGTGGTTTACGTGAGTAATTGAAACCCTGATTTTATATGGTTTTTCAGATTCATGATCATTTCAATAGAGAAAAAAACCAGAGGAATTTGTTAGCTAGAAATGATGATCCCCAATGATCTTCGAAATAGTAGAAACTATCATCATATATATGCATTTACTAATATGTAACATAACATCCAGTAAGTTTTAATAAACATCTTTTTTGGTTGATATATATTTAACTAAAAAAACAACAACGATTGATATAAATCGTGAGGTTTTTTCCAAAGTGGTTTTTTTGTTAGATTTTTTGCTTGGTGTTATTTTTGAGAAGACAAACAATCTATTAAAAGTGGGATTTGCTCTATATCAATAGTTTGCAGAAACGAGGTGAATGTCAAAAAGTTTAAAAAAACTCCAATGTACTGTTTCTCCATTGTGTGGCTATTGTCCACAATATCCCTGCTCCTACGCTAAGGAACATTTTATAGGTAGGCAAAAAAGTCGTAGGTCCTGCAAACTAGAGAGGAGAAGAGAGAGAGAAAATAGAGAGGAGAGGTTGTGGAGGACGATGCGGCGGAGGAGGATGGAGATGGTGGTGGTGAAGGGGAGTTTCAATGGTTAACCCAAATCCATGGATAACCCAAACCCATAGTTAACCCGATGCAGAGAAGTCGTTGGTGCGGCTAAAAAAATCGGATTCGGCGATAAAGCCACCGTGGCTCCGTCGTCTCCGTACTTCCTCGGCCTCCTCTTTTCTTCTTCACCGGTCCGATTGGAAACCCTCCGTCGTCAACGGAGCGAAGGACGGTGGTGGAGGAGCGACGGAGTTTTGCGGCGGTGGAGGAGGAGCGGCGGAGACGGGTGGTGGAGTTGGAGTTTCCGATCTTGGGGTTATGTGGGAATCAAACGGTGCGTTGGATCTCACCACCGTAACTCCACCGTCGCTTCCGGTGGTTGACCTAACAACTTCTCCGGTGGACTCCATAGTTACTACGATTAATTTTTGCTTTTTGTTTTTAAATATAGATTTGAGACTGAAGAAGATTTATTTTTTCCAAATCTAAAAAGCTTTAAACCATTCAACAAATTAAAGAAGCAAGAACATACGGTAGAGAGAGATAGGGATTGTACTGGTATTTTAAAAATATGAATAGTGATATTGTCATTTACCTAATTATGGTATAATCTATTGCTGTAGAGTGCAAATACTCTTAATAATATGCGAAGGATTGAAAGCCTTTTAGCAAAAATAAAATAAAAAATAATATTTATATATATGCGAAGGATTTTGGAACATAAAATCGTATTTAGTTGACATTAAAAGATTTTATTGTTTGGTGTTCAAAAGTAAACAAGAATCATGGAAGTACAAAAAAAAATGATGTTAGAGGCTTCAAATAAAGTGTGAGTTGTACCAATAAATAACCATGGAAGATAATTAACAAGCTAGAGACACACAGTTAGGAACCAATTAGGCGATGGTTATTGTTCCTAGTGTTTTAGATTATTCCCATCAATCATCATATACAAAATTTGATTAATAATATATATTTACAAATTGGTTAATTGGTCCTTTATAACATTTGATAATACTAAGCAACCCCAATTAATTAAACCAGTTTTTTCTTCAATAATATTCAAAATTTTATCTTAAAATAGGCCGATTTGACCACTAAACTAAAGAGATTTTTAGAATTTTAAGACCGATTGGTTATAATAAATTTGAGGGTCGATATGAGGGCCACAAGCATGAGCTTTGTCCGCTTGCCCTCAGGGCCGACGATGAGAGTACCATCTGAAGCACGATAGGTGTGTCCTTTCCATTTGCATAAAAGTTATATTCTTAGGATCCAAAGAAGAAAGTGATCTATCATACAAATACAGCACCCCAAATAAACAAAAAAAAGTTAAAGGTTTATGATTTATGAAGAATATATATTTTTACATATTCAAACCCCTGATGAAATCTAAAAGATTCAATTTTAGTTTTCTAAAACTCATGAGTATTCATTCTATCAAAATATCAATGACTCATTTATAGTTCGAGTATTCAAAAACATACCACTTTTTTTTTTGTTCAAACATACCACTTTTGTTTTTGTTTTTAATGTTAAATAATGCATATGTACTAGCCGAATTACATATAGCGTAGTTCATTGTACTAGTGACGTCGATGTCTCACAATCTTCGTTCAAATCCGTACTTTATTTGAAATGTGGACTTTTTACATACTAACAATCAATGGTTGATCATGGGATACATATCCACAATCAATGGTTGATCATGATTCATGAGTGGTAAACATGATTAATGATTCATTAGACAAGAAAAAATCTATTCAAAAACGTAGTGAAACTTATATTCACATAAATATGTGAAAACAGTATTATATAAAATGTTTTTCTTTCCCGTATTATCCTCTTACTTATTTTGTATGTATTGGTTTTATATTGTGAGAGTGGTGGTCGCTATCTATTTCGGATAATGCGTGTGCATATATTACATTCAAAGTTTAGATCATGAAGATGGTCATATCTCCAAAGTATCAATTCATCAAATCAGCTTTGATCTTAAGCTGTCCCATTTTAAATTTCTATCCACTTATTCTATCTTTAACCAATTTAATTTATATACTGCAATTGTCAATCCCAAATTACAAATTGTAGAGCCATATGTTCCTTATATTTAGGAAACGTTCTTAATCGTTCTAATGTACACTTTATAGTGTACTTTTACGCTCTTGACATTATACAAACAGCCCCTACAAACATCACATATATGACAATATTAATTCGTGGAAACGACTTGAGTAGTGAAATAATTATATTTCTGGATTCTCATGGACCATGGTAGTGGTTTTTTTGTTAAAAAAAATGTTAGAGAGACTTTTGTAACGAAAAGAAGATACTGACAGGCGATATTGATGTCTCATGATCACAACAAATTGAGAAGAAGAAAAAACTAAATATATGAATTGTCGTCCGTTGTAAGATCGAAAAACTGTTTAGTAAGTGAAATACAAAATACACAAAAAGATGAGGTTAATATAACTAATCTTGAAAGCCCTTTTTCAAAATTAAAATAATATATATATATATATACATATATATACCTAATCTTGAAATATTTTCAAAGACATAAAGAAATATATGTTTTTTTTGACAAACGAAAAGAAGATACTGACAGGCGATATTGATGTCTCATGATCACAACGAATTGAGAAGAAGAAAAAACTAAATATATGAATTGTCGTCCGTTGTAAGATCGAAAAACTGTTTAGTAAGTGAAATACAAAATACACAAAAAGATGAGGATAATATAACTAATCTTGAAAGCCCTTTTTCCAAATTAAAATAATATATATATACCTAATCTTGAAATATTTTGAAAGACATAAAGAGAAATTTATGTTTTTTTTTTTGACAAACTATAAATAAATAAATAAATGTTTTGGTCGTAAAAATTGAGGAATTAAAATAAGTTTATCGTGTAAATGCATGAGCTACAAATTTGAATAGTACATGTGATTAACAACCCTCGACTAATTTATAGTGTTGATGGATGACACAATTCGTGCTTTTGTTCATTCTAATAGTTATCGTATATTCGTATTGATAATCAGACCGAGAATGTAGACTCTATATATATTCATCTTATCAAATTGTATATTGGTTATGGTTATTAGAATAACAAGTACGAAAGTGAAATCTCGAAGGATGAGAGGGAATTAATGATTTATATCTTGAAGGTAACAAGCATTGACTCTATGCAAACAATGTCGCCATCAAAGCAGTTTTTTTTTGTATATCATTTTCATTGTTAAGCTTCGAAGTTGGTTAAACATTACTTTCAGATTTTATGTGATATGTATAAATAGATTTTCCTAATGCAAATATGTATAAAGTTAGTAAAGCGTATAGATCTACCTTGTTTTGTTTGGACTAATTAGATTTTGTGATATCGGTTAGGAATATTTGATATGAGAGGTATAACATCCCGACCGCCCCTCCCAAGGGCTCCGTACACTCTCAGGTCCGTGGGCCTACTATGTCCGACGATCGGTGCGTTAGTTCGGGAGGTTCGAAAGTTTTGTTTACTAACCTTGTAAATCACCACGTGATCTCTCATTGTGTTTTGTCCTCACTCACATGATATTAAAATGACTTCCCAGTTGGTCACCCATCATGAGACTACTTTAGCCCAAACATGCTTAACTCTAGAGTTCTCTCAAAACATGTGACCGAAAAGATAAGTGCATTTTGGTGATATAGGTAGCCAAATTAATTTTTTGAAACCAGGGTGTCACAAAGGGTTTATGAAAAGATATTGCAAAAAACAAGTTTGCTCATTTTCAAGTGTAAGTTTTGAATTTCGGTAAGTAGTGTTAAAAAAATAGCAAACAATATAAAAGATTGATAAAATTGAATTTCCAAATAAAATAAAAATAGAAAACTATTTGCATGAATATAGGGCTTAATGTAGGACAACTTTGAGTCAAAAACGTCAAAATCCTCGGAACAAGAATGGGGTCAAATTCATTGACCGGTCAAACCAGTTTCCTCCCTATGTGGGACCCTGTTTCCACGTCAAAACCATAACACTTACGTGGCGTAGTGTAATTGGCTAAATAATTTTGAAGAGGAGAAAACGTCTGGCAAATTTTATGCCTTATTACGTGAAAAATAACATTTCCATACACTAATATATATATATTTTTTTTCAAACACTAACATTTCCATACACTAATATTAAATTATATTAATACATAAACGAATCAGATTATGTGTGTAGATATATACACATAAACCAAAAGTATATATATGTATGATGGTTACGTCAAACTCCCATAACCTCTTTTTTTTTTCCAGAAAACTATAAGAAATTTTTCATTTCTTCTCTGTCCAAACAGAAGAAACTTTGTTCTGTTTTGATTCAGTCATCTCTTTGTCTTTTTTTCAGTTTTTTGTTTGTTTTTCTCCCTAATATTTGAATTTCTTCGATGGATTTTCTTGTTCATACATCACGCATTCCAACATTGTTCCACAAAACATCCTTGAAATTTCATTCATTAATTTTCTTGCGTTAATTCAATTATTGGGGAAATTTTCTCTCCTTTTCCCAGAAAATTCTTCGCATTGCATAATATTGGAGATAAAGAACACAAACATGTTGCAAGATATGATGATCTCACCTCACGATCAGCTTTCCATCGTAATTCTCTGCTCTTTAATTACAATTTTTTGTTTTTATTATTACTTTTTGTCTTTGGATTTTGTCTCAAGCATTGAATGAAAACATTTTAGTTCTCTATTATTTTATTTAAATATATGTAGAGATCATACAAAAATCGATTTTAATCCTATGAACTGAGAACATATATAATTTTTTTTTTCTAGTCTCTTATAAAGCAACCCTAGACTTACAATTAATTAGTTTTCTTTTTGGTGTAACGTTACACCAAAAAGAACGTACGTAACGTCAGTTTCTTCTCCTTATGTAATTCCATTTCATCACTTTTTATATAAATTTCTTCTTTCCTTTTGCTTTTTTTCTACTTTCTTTGTGATTCTCTACACTTTTATCTTCCAGAATTGTTAAGATACGGTTTTTTAACATTAGCATTATCATTCGCATTCGATTGTTACTTCTAAGCCAATAGAAAATCGTCACATGCATAGAACAATGTCCGACGACTTATAAAGTCCATATCAAATGTTTCTATCATCTTCAAGTACCGTACACAATTTATTTTCAAAAGCAAAATGCTAGATTACTTTCTAATCTTGTAAAAGTTTGGTGAGTTTCACTAGGAGTATTTTGATGTATACATGATCATGATCTTATGAAGGCTTACTACATGTTTTAATTAGATTTTATGAAGTGCTCTTTACTTTTTTCTTTGTGGGAAAAAGATCTAGATGTTGGTTCATACTAGGCCATGTCAAAAATATTCTCAATATCAAAAAGAAATACCATAATCAGAAAACTTTCCTTTTATAGAAACTCCACTCTTCTTTTACTTTTCTTTTTAGCTATTGGAAGTTGGAACACTTCTTCTTAAACATGTCACATGAAAGAACAGATGCATTTAATATCTCTTTAAACTGATTTTAATAACAGAAAAAAAACATTAGATTTGATCAAGACACCATAATCTTGGAGTAATTCAATGTCCAAAAACAGAATAAAGATAGATTCTCTAGAGAAAATTAAGTCAGAATAACAAATTTTACCTTGAGTATAAATCTGTCTTATATTAGAACCAATCTTAAAACTTCTCAAGCCAAGTTATTCTTGTAACTCAAGTCAATTAAAATCTTTTATTTTCTTCTTTTGATGCTTGGCTTTAACGTAAATAAATATCTTCTTAAGATTCTTGATCATATTACTTTCTCTGCTTGGTCTATAATATTTTAGATCTAATAATATTTGATCTTGTGATTTCACCAGGATGATATCACGAGCCCTCTCAGTGCTCAAATCTTCGATTTCTCCGATCCACAATTGTTTCAAGAATCCGAATTCACTTCTGCTTCAAACATTCTTGAGAAATCTGGAAGCTTTAAAGACAATCACAGTGGTAACTCCAACACTAACACTAGCACAACCACAACAACTGAGCTTCAAGACGATGACGATAACAACAACAACGCGGATTTGTCCATAATCTTCGATTCAAACGAAGATTTCAAAAACGATATAGCAGCTTCAATCGATTTCTCATCGTCTTCTTTGCAATATCCAGTCATTGATCATCTCCTTACATCAACAAATCAAGACCAGTTTAATTTTTCATCATCAGGAGTCCAAATTCTTCATCAGCCTCCTAACAATTTATACTCTGGAGGAGACCCTCTGGTTCTACCAGCAGTTTCTTCTGTAACTCCTCCTATACAATTTGGGCTTTCTGAAGAAGATTGTCTTTCTTCGGTCGCAAGTTACAATCTTGGCTTAAACCCTACTTCTCCATCTTGCTCTTTCTTTCTTAATTCCGGTTTACCACCGTATATGGTGAATATGAACACCGGTTTAATATCTTCTGAGAGCAATTCTTGCGTTTTTCCGGGGAGTATTAACATGAGATCCGAAATCAATAAGCCACATGACCAATTCATGGATTTTGAAGCTGATAATGGTGGATTGTTCTATCCTGATTCCATCAAACGCATCTTTAATCCAGGAGATCTCCAGGTAATTCGAACTTTCATTACATTTTTATCCGGTTTACGTTGGTTTTCAAGAAACCTCTGGTATGGAGTTGAGAAACTTGAAAATACTTTCCAAGTGACCGATTTGGTATTCTAATGTGATGCTAACCAGTTTATTCTTGTTGGAGAAGGTATTTGGTAGTGTGGAGAATCAAAGCAACTTGGTGGTACCTCAAAATCATCCAGCATTAGGACCGGTCGAGATAACCGGTTTAGAAGATGCAACGTTGAACAAAGTTGGAAAACTCTCGCCCGAGCAAAGAAAAGAGAAGATTCATAGGTACATGAAGAAGAGGAACGAAAGAAATTTCAACAAAAAAATCAAGGTTCGGTTCTTACTAAATAAAACCATATTAAACCGGTGGTTACTATTGTTATTATACTAATCTTTCTTGTTTTGTGTAGTATGCATGTAGAAAAACTTTGGCAGATAGTCGTCCAAGAGTAAGAGGAAGATTTGCAAAAAATGATGAATTTGGTGAATCAAATAGACAAGCTTCTTCGAGTCATCATGATGATGAAGATGAAGATGATGTAAGAAATCCGGTTTCTGTATGAATTTATGTTTCTATTTCTAACCAAATTTAATTAAACCGGTTTGATTTTACAGATGAGAGTGAAGTATGAAGAACAATTCGTAGATTCTTCAGACATATTTGCACACATTAGTGGAGCCAACTCTTTCAAGTGCAACTATCCAATCCAATCTTGGACTTGAGTAAAAGACTCATGCTTTATAACATAAATCTTATAATCTTATAATCTTATATATCTAGTATTTCTATAGAGTTATTATATTTAATTTCTTGCCATCATCCCCAAGGTTATGCGAAAAAATCTAAATATATATATATATATATATATATATACATATATCTTACATAGATAATGAATAATGGGTTATGGCAGGTTTGGATGAATAAAACAGTAGTGAAAAGAAGGTTTTTCTTATGTTTGGATAGAAATTTGAAAATTTTGTAGATATATTTTACTAATATATATGTGATGTCTTGTATTGAATAGTTGAGTTGTATTTGAACATTATATAATTATTTGATATTTGCTCTTTGCGCATCACTCGACTGACCGGTTCGATTATCATGTCTAAGACCCGGTTCGAAAATTTAATTAAATTGGGCTTCATTGTAATAGAAGAGTTGGATTGGGCCAGCAAAGTGTATGTTATTCAATTATTTAATTAGGGCCTCCCTTATACTAGCATTGAAGAGTGTTGTAAAGCTAAAGCTCATACAATTTAAGTATTAACAACGACGTTAATACGTGAATAATAAATCACAAACGTACCACAATTTTCCATATGTAGTTATCCCAAGGGGTTACTAACAATGAAAAAGAAATTGTTGTGTTATTGTATCAAAATAGTTCATTATATTTTGTTGTGATTGTTTTCTTTTTGTTTCAATTATTGTTTTCTTTTTGTTTCTTCATCAAAATAGTTCATTATATCAAAATAGATCATTATATTTAATTAGAGGCCAAAAAGAAGTATCATAAGTTAAGATTGTATTTTTTGACCAAAAAAAAAGAAGAAGTTAAGATTGTATTTTAAACGAAAACTGTTAAAATATATTGCCGATTAAGTCAATCATTCGAACCAAATTAACGTCTAAAATGCTGATATTGACTTTAGAGGTGAATTATGAATTATGATAATGACCTTGTGAAATGTCATTATCAAAATTAATGAAATCTCTATAGATGTCTTCTTATAACTTTTCTAAAACAAACTATGCCGTTTGACTTATATACAGACTCTATACAGCTTCTGAACAAAGTGATTTCATAACCTATTGTTTTGTTCTTTAATTTATCTCTCAATTAGTTTTCAGTGCCAAAATCTATTTTTATCCTAAAAATGCCAATAAATTGAAACTTTACGATGAGATGAATATCTACAAAGTAATATTCGATCTTAATCCATATACAGTAAAAACTCTATAAATTAATAATATTGGGACCACGATATTTTATTAATTTATAGAGTTATTAATTAACCGAAAATGGAAACTTTCCATAATTTTTTAAAAATAATTTTAATTTTAATTTTTTTAATTCATATTATGCTATATTTTTATGAAATTAGTTTATTCACTTTGTTTGTTTATACTATATCAATTAATGATAGAGTTATAAACAAATTTCATTTCTAAGAAAAAAATAAACAATACTAAAATGATATATAAATATATTTTAGTCATGTTTATATATCATATATTAATTTATGATATTATTGGGGCTATATATTTACATAGGATTTCTAAAAAAATTATTATCTTATTATCTTATCGAATTGTGTTATATTTTACACCAGCCCGACTTGGGACCGGCCAAATTTATTAATTTAGAGAGTTTATTAATTTATCGAGTATTAATTTATAGAGTTTCTACTGTAAATAGACTCACACAACTTGATCGTGACACGTTCTTATCGACTTCGAATATATTTGCTAAGTTGTTTTCCAAAACATCTACACGTGTATTACAAAAGTCCATAAATATGAGTTTAGACAAAGACAAACTTAATCAAATAAATAAGCCGACTATTACTAACCACATGCATGAAAAAACCAAAATATCTCTTTATAAAAAAAACATGAAATGCTTCTCATTAAAAAATGTGGTTAGTGCAAACATATGGACCTGATTAGGCGGAGCCGGGGAGGAGAATCTTAGATTATACAAAACCGAAGGGATAATTTGTATAATAGGGTAGGTCGATTGGATTTACATGAATATTTAACGTCATATAGATATATATTTACTAGCATATAATCTTCTAGATGAATAATTGAACTGATACTCACGACACGATCTTCAAGAAGAACAAAACACATAAATAATGGAACTAAATTTCACTATCTATTATTATTATTTTAGGTTTACGTGTTTGAATTTGAAATTTAAATAAAATGCGTAAGAAGCAACCAAAAATGGTCAAAAAAAATCATGTGCTGCGCAAGCTCGCGGTTCGGAATGAGACAAAACAGTTTTGTCAATTTTGTTGGTTGGGTCCATATATTCTTATTTTTGTATGAAAATATTCGTTAATAAAATTATCAATATATGTTCTAAAGCTTCCAAATCTCCAATATATATATATATATAGTCCAATCATGTATCAAAAAAGGTAAAATATGTATTGTAGGGTTTGTTTTAAAAATTTGCAAACAATATAATGCTTTAATAATTCTCATATGTACACGGTGCTAACATATATTGGAAGTCCATTGTTAGTACTAATCACTAAATGGCTTCCTAATTGAAAAACCTACCGTTTTTATAACATACGTATAAAATGTAGAAACTTTTTATTTTTTGGATGACTACAAAGATATTAACACACATTTTAATTAGTTCTACCCAAATAGTACCTATTTGTTAAAATTGAAACAATACCATAATTACAAACTAACTAGAGAATTTAGTAACTTTGCTGAAACTCATATATACACTTGTTTAGTAAATTTCTTCTTTTTATGCGTAGCTAATGTCAGGATGATTAGTACCATTTGTGTCTATTTTACTCGATTCCTATCCATAACTTAATCAAACAAACAACGGGCTAATTACTCGATCCATTTTTAATAGAAAACCATAGCTTGTCTAAACTTTTCTATATAGAATCGGGGTTTTAAAGTTTTTCTTAAAGATCCGACTAATTTCGTGAACTCGTCGACATATTTCTCCCCTTAAGTCTACTACAAATAGAAAGTTCGGACTAAAACTTAAGTATACAAATGATGGAACCAAATCATTTGGAACCAAATCAAATGATAGAAAGTTCCGACCGGATCAGCCGATAGGGTTTATAAAAAAAAAATATATATATATTAGGATAAAAACCTATTTATATAGATGATCAAACCAATACGACCAACATATATGGTTTGATCCACCATATTACCCATATCATATAATTTAACATAACAAAATGATAAACTTTTAATAACTCGAGAAAAAAAAAACTTCCTCAGTTTTTTTATTGTTTGATGTTCTAGATTTTTCACTTATATTAAGAAAATACATAAATGCTTAGTTATAAATGTTTTATTTTTTCCACTATACAATTTTTCATAACTCTAAACCAATAATATTTTAATAAAATTAATTAATATGTTTTGAAATTTACAATTAATCATTATTGTTTCATAAAAAATGTATATAAAAAAAATCAATCTTTTAAAAACAAATTTTTTTTAAATACATTAATCAAATAATAAATAATCCAAAAAGTAATAAAGTGTGAGTAAATGTGGTCACTCTCTCTCTCTCAAACTTCTACTTCCTACTTTATCTTCGCCAACAAGTAGCCATCACCATTCACCACCTCCCTCACTTTAGATTCCTATCGATCGTGCCCACCAGCTCACTCACTTGCTAAATCACACACAATCTCCACTTTAAACAAAAACCCTAATTTCCACCTTGACCTAAGTAAAAAGAAAAACACACAACGCAAAAGAAGTGGGTCCCGCAATGTACGAACCCTCTTCCTTAGTAGTGGCCCTAGCCATGGTCAAGTCACTCACCAAAAAAAGACGTTCCTTTTTCTCTTCGTCTCCATTGCTACTAGTCAGACATTAACGTGACTTACTGAAACACCCATTTTCCCTCTCCTCTCTCTCTCTCTAGAAACCCACAAAACAAAACTCTTAGTTTTGCTTGAAATTTAGCTTCCCTTTGGAGAATCTACTTCGATCTACTCTGTTTTTCTTCTTCTACTCGGGTAAAAGGAAGAAACTTGAGTGGACAATGGAGATTTGCTTCTGTTCTTAGGATTTTTATAGCTTCTGGGTTCCTTTAATTGCGACCAATTTGTTTTTTTTGTTCATTCCTAATTAAGCAGTTTTCTAGTTTTTTAGTTGATGGACTCTGAATTTGGTTTTGGGTACTAGAAATGATACACAGAATTTTAATTTCCTGAGTAAATTTCCTCACTTTAACTTGAATTGTGGGTGTTTAAATCGTCAATTGAAAACTCTCTCAGAATTTAGATTTTTTCTCTAATTCAATTTAATGGTTTATATCTAAAAATTCAGGCTTTCTTTGATTGGTATAGTGTGTAGGGTTCTTAGCTTCTTCCTTTCTTTTAATCGCTTTTAGGTAAGAGATTAGGTATATCTTTAAAAACCTTGACTTTTCAGCTAATTAACTTTGTAGCATTAAGGCTCTCAAATTTGGCTTTTGTTAGAAATAGAAAGATTCATACCACATTTTTGGGGTTCTTCATGATTTTGTCAAATATTACTCTAATACAATGGTTTTGAAGATGTCTTGTTTACAAAAGTTGCTAACTTTAGCTAAAATCTTGTATCCAGCTTTTGTTATTTCTGCTCTTAATTATTACTTATTCTGCTCATGTTTGTCTTTCAGATCTTTGCAAGTGTTCTTGCGTGTACTTCAAATTCGTATAATCGGATGGGGAATTGAATTGTTCCTCGGCTTCGATTTTACGTTCATGAGCGGAACAATGGGGAGTGATACTTCTTCTGATGATCCTGAGCTTGAAGATTCATTGACCATCGAAGAGAATCTGTCTGAGGAAAATGATTTGAACTTGTTGCGTGAGAAAAGACAGCAATGTTGTGTAGTATCGAACAGCGGAAAATGGTTACAGATCGTTAAAAACGGTCCCAAAGGGTCGTTTTCCCGTGCCACTAGTTTCTTCGATAACAGGATTCCGCGGCATTTGGTGTCACTAGACGAGAAGTATCTCCGTAGATGCCTCGACTTGATTACTATCAGCGCGTTTAAGTCAGCAAGTTGCAGTCTTTCTATGAATCTTGTAGGACCAAAGATTGGTTATTCGTCTTCTTACTTTGACTTACCTGTGATCCCAAAAGAAAATATCGCTCGGCTCGTGTTTGATCTTCCGTTGGTAGATGAATCCGGCAGTATAGTGATTAGTCCCTCGATTACCGGTTGCAAGAGGCTTAATAAGCCTTTGTTGCATAATCACCTCAAAGCATTGAACGGTGATAATACGAATAGAGAGATAATGCAAGAATATAACGGTGAGAAAGGTTTGGTTTCGTGTGATGTTCTTAGGAAGATAGAGGAAAACTACACGGTGGATCCGAAAATCACGGTTTCTTTATCGAGCACAAACTCAAGGAGTTCTTCGTCTTCCGAGCATTCTTCTTCGTGTTGGTCTCCGTCTTCAACGGTTTCTCAAGGAACACTTCAATTCACTATGAAAGACAACAAGACGCCTCATTTTGTTTTCTCATTAGATGATCAGAAAGAGATCTATGTAGCTAGCTTAAGCACTAGTAGCGGCGTTGGATCAGGTTTTGACCGTAGCGCTCTGGACTATTCGTATTTGATCCATTTGAAGAAAGGTCGCGGATCTGAACCGCAGTATTTGGTTGGTAAACTAAAGGTATCAACTTTGTTTTCCGTCTCATCCGGGGATGGGAGAACCGTTGAGAGACAGTTTGTTCTATTCAGCGGTAATGGGATTCCGCAGTTACCGTGCCAGAGCGATATCAAGAAAAACAGAGGATTGCCTAAGAAAGTCGTTGATGCGATCAAGAGCACCGCACGTGCTTCAAGGCAAAGAAGTATCTCGAGATTCAGTAGAACAAGCTCAATACCGGAGTTTTGTTCTTGGGAGCCGTTTCAAGAACCTGACCATGATCTTGAGCCCGTAAGTTTACTCGATAACGACATTCCAACAAATCTCGAATCCTCAGCTGTTGTTGTGAGAGAACAGTTTCCGGAGGAAGAAGAAGAGGAAGCAAAAGTTGGAGGATGGGGTATTAAGTTTCTCAAGAAAACTCGGTTGACTCGAACCAAGGATGTTTCTGATAATTCCAAGCGTTCGGCGAGCATAGATGTTGTGATTCCTTCGGGGATTCATGGAGGGCCAAGAAATAGAAACGGTGGTCCTTCGAGCTTGATTCAGAGATGGAAATCCGGAGGTAGCTGTGATTGCTCTGGATGGGACTTGGGTTGTCCATTAACCGTCCTTCAAGGTGAAGCTCGTAAAGACCAAAATGAAGTCCAATGCAATCTTTTCGAGCTCTTCACTGAGGTAACATTCAAGATCCATTTAGCATTTCAACGAAAAACGCAATCTTGGTAATGTTGACTCTGAAATTCGATTGGTTTGTTTTCGTGTTTTCTTTCTCAGGGATCCAAGCAGGGGATTCCGGGATTAAGGATCATGAATGTCCGAGACGGTCTCTATTTCGTCCAATTTCAAGCAAAGATATCTGTATTGCAATCTTTTTCGATTGCGGTGGCGTACATTCATAGCCAAAGCCAGAGACTTCGGCCATGGTCTTCAGGTAAAGTGTATAGAGAAGCTTAACTAGCTAAACAGAGGATTTGCTTGCACAAAGTGTAAGATAGGCAAAAAAAATCAGCCTTCGTAGTTTTAGCAGGTTCTTGAGTTAAATAATACTTCATTTTTTGGTTTTCTTTATATATTTTTTCCTATAGAAAAGTAAATCATATGTGTGAGCTTTTGGTATTGTTTAATGTGTTTTTTCAAAAGGTTGTGTGAAATGTAAAGTCTGACTTTTGATTTTTGACATTTATGATTTTCTGGTTTTATATAGACTTTGGTTTGTCAATTAAAGTCAATTTTATGCAATCAAAAGTCAAATTGTCAAACAAAATCCATTGTAATACTAATTGACTGATCTTTCTTTTACTTGAGATCAAAACATTTCATGAAGTTAAAACTGGAAAACTTAAGCAAAATCTCTTACAAACCAAGACTGAAACTTGTCTCTATTTAAAGTACTCAAGAAAACATCAAGATTCTTGTTTAAACTATTTTGATGATGAAGATAAAACAGCACTCGCAATCCTTGGCCAAAGATCCGCACACTCTTTCCCGATCGGTCCAGTAATCGCAGAACCTAAACTCAAACAACAAACCCCAACCACATATTTCAGAAAAATGATCATACCTTAAACCAAAAATCTATGTGATACTAAAATGTGTTTGATAAATAAAGTAGTACCTTTCATTTCTCCCTTAGGGTTCACAATCACTCCCGCATTATCTACCATCGACAAACGATAAACCGATTATCGAATCAGTATAAATCTCAATACTCCAAAACTCATGTTTTTTAGCTCAAGAAATTGTAAATTTTTACCTTCAAAGTACATGAAAACACCGTCCTTTCGGCGCCACGGCTTACGCTGCCTAACGATCACAGCAGGAAGAACCTTTTTCCTGAGATCTGGTTTACCTTTCTTGACAGTAGCCATAACCATATCACCAACACAAGCAGAAGGTAACCGATTGAGACGCCCTTTGATTCCTTTAACCGAAATGATGTAAAGGTTCTTAGCACCAGTGTTGTCTGCACAGTTCACTGTGGCTGCAACTGGTAGACCAAGTGACATCCTGAATTTGTTACCAGACGTACCTCCACGTCCTAAACCAAAATTCCAAACCACCATTAGACCAAAGCTCAAGAACATTCAAAAAATGAAAATGGGTATCTTCAAAATGGTTTCATTTGTCATCAAATTTCTATAAGTATGCTCTAATTACATGATAATATTCCAAACCACCATTACTAAAGCTCAAGAACAAGCATGAAATGGAAGATGGGTACCTTCAAAATCCGATACTATTAAATTCTTTTGTTATTATTTCCTATGATTATGCTTTAATCACATGGTTACGGCTAATTTCTCTAATCACTTCCCTGTAACCGATTTGAACTGAAGAAAGTGCGATAAAAGGTCGGATTTTAAAGTATTTTTTTCAATTTTTCTAAATCTAGCAGCCATGGAAGCTTCAATAACTACGAAAAATGAAGACTTGGAATTGAAAGACAAACCTAGCTTCGACGTTTTGGACGACTCGAGAAAAACCCTCTATGTTATGGTATTCACGAGTTATCCGGTTTAATCTTGACATTATTTCTTTACTTTTGGTTATTGCAATTGTTGGTTTAAATTAATTTGGTTTAGTAGGTTTTATGTTCCATCGTTTAGGCCTGGGCGTTCGGGTATCCGATCGGGTTCGGATCGGGTGACTTCGGGTTCGGACATATCCGATTCACCCGAACCATAACTTTGTTCATCATGAAATTGACAATTACGAGTTCAAAGTACACAGACAAGCATAAGTGAATTCAAAATCATAACTTAGCATACAGAAACACACAAATCTTAAATAACACAAGACAAAACATAATCAAAACAAAAACCAAAACACATGTCTTACTAGTGAGAACATGACAAGAACACAAGCAACAATGGCAAGTAATCAAAAACTAATCCTTCGTTTGTGTTTAAATCTTCTCTTATTGCTTTGATTTTGAGAAAGCTATCTTAATTCAATTTTGGAAAAGCAACGAAGGTGAAACAGACAAGAAAACTTCTATGTATACCTGATTTCAAAAAAAAAAAAAAAACCCGAAGGTGAAAGAGAGTAATATCGAGGGAGAAGAAGTGAAAAAGTTTGGGTTTAACTCAAACATTATAATCTATTGGGCTCTAACAACGAAGCCCATTGCCAAATTAATCATTGAATGTTTTAGATCTTATCTTGAAAGCATTAAAGTAAAATATTAAAAAAAGATATTTCGGTTCGTCTTCCTCCTTTTTTCACCATTGTCATCGTGTGTGAGTTCATAGTGGCAAAATCTCAACAGGTGTGTTTTAGGGTTAGATGACTTCAGTTGCAGGTCTATTAGTTCGGATTGAATTTCGGTTATCCGATCCAATTGCATATACAAACCGTTCGGGTAAAATCAACTATCCGTATCCGAACCGAAACCTTAGAGTACGGATATCGGGTAAAATCAACTATCGGATATCGGATAATCGGTTTGGTGATGTTTATGATGACCCGTTAGCTGAGCTAGTAAGTGTGAAACAAGCCGGTGAACCCACTGTAGTCTACTTGGAAAAGTTTGAAAATGCTTTGACAAGGATATCTCTGCCTGCAGCTCACTCTCTAAGCATTTTCTTGAGTAATATGCAAGTTTGAGGTAAAATCGGTTACCGCTGCAGCTAGGATCGCCAAATTACATGAGAATGAACTACTCCACACCCCTAGTAGACCACAACAGAGAGTTCTGTTTAGCTCTTCAAGGTTTCAAAATTCTGGAAATTTTCAGAAAGCTCCATTACTGCCCTCTCCACGACCTCTTGAAACTACCAAATCGAATTTCATTCCTCGCACCGCTCCTGATCGTAACCCTAGGAAATACACTCTCCAAGAGATGCAAGATAGAAAAAGTCAAGGTCTTTGTATGTATTGCGATTAGACTTTTACACCAGGTCACCAATTAAAGCATCGCAGATCTCAATTCTTCATTATGGATTGTGAGGAAGAAGAATCTGGAGAAGACGTCGCGGTTCATGATCTAAGCATGGATGACACCGATGTACACCATAAAGTACCAGAGGAACCTTCAGATAAAGCCCCAATCATATCTCTTAATGGTTCTACAACATTCAATTGCATGCGAATGGTGGGCCAGTTTGGGAAAAGAAAGTTACATATTCTGATAGATCCAGGTAGTACTCATAATTTCTTGGATTTACAAGTTGCTAAAGAGCTTGGATGTCGGTTGGAACAGATCAAACCTATGTCAGTTGCTGCTGCCAATGGAACCATGGTTACTGATTACAAATGTACCGAGTTCACTTGGAGGCTACAAGGTTACAATCTCACTACTGAAATTCGTACTTTGCCTTTGGAATGTTGTGATTTGGTTTTAGGAGTGCAATGGCTCATCACGTTGGGTCCAATTTGGTGGGACTTTTCCAACCTGCGTATGGAATTTCACTTAAACGGTTTGAAACATGTTTTGAGGGGTGTTACTAAAGTTGGTTGTAAGGTGATTAAAGGGCATAGCCTCAACAAACTTCTGCTCCAGTCTCCTCAGATTGCTTTATTGCAGATTAGAGATGTCAATGACCCCCTCCCTGAGCTTACTTCACCACATGAAGCCCTGCTTTGCCATATTGCTGCTAGTGGTACTACTTCAGATTCAACGACTTCACTTCAACCACTATTGGACTCATACGCTGATTTATTTGTGGAACCTAAGCATTTACCTCCATTCCGAGAAGGTTTTGATCACCATATTCCCCTACTGCTTGGTGCTAATCCGATTAATCAACGACCCTACAGGTACTCATCTCTGCAGAAAGATGTTATTGATAAGTTGATTACAGAGATGTTGACGCAAGGGATTATCCAAGATAGCTCTAGTCCCTACGCATCACCCGTGGTTCTTGTTAAAAAGAAAGATGGTTCATGGCGGCTCTGTGTGGAATACAGAGGCCTTAACAAGCAGACTATCAAGGACAAATACCCCATCCCTTTACTCGAAGATCTTCTCGATGAATTGGGTGGCTCTCAGTACTTTTCCAAGTTAGATCTTCGAGCTGGATTCCATCAACTTCGAATGACACCTTCTGATGTTTACAAAACTGCCTTTAAGACTCATGCAGGGCATTACGAATTTTTGGTTATGCCCTTTGGGCTTACTAACGCACCATGTACTTTCCAGGGGTTGATGAATCATGTGTTCCGGGGTGTGGCTCGGAAGTTTGTATTGGTCTTCTTCGATGATATACTGGTTTATAGTCCTAGTTGGGAAGCACATCTACATCACCTGGATCAAGTCTTCTCCATCCTTAGACATCAACAGTTGTATCTCAAGCCTTCTAAGTGCACATTTGGGGCTACAAGAATCGAGTACCTTGGTCACTTTATCTCTGCTGAGGGTGTGAGCACCGATCCTAAGAAAATCAGTGCCATCAAGAACTGGCCCATTCCTTCCAATCAGAAACAACTTCGCAGTTTTTTAGGTTTGGCTAATTACTACAGGAGATTCATCCGAGGGTATAGCATTTTGGCCAGACCACTCACCAATCTGCTTAAGAAAGAGGGTTTCTCTTGGAGTCCAGAGGCATCTCAAGCCTTTCTCGCCCTCAAAGAAACCTTAACTTCTTCCCCAGTTTTGGCACTACCAAATTTTGCAAAACAATTTGTTGTTGAAACAGATGCATCTAACACAGGCATTGGAGCTGTTCTCATGCAGGATCATCACCCAATTAGCTACATAAGTAGGACACTTGGTCCTCGTCATCAGTCACTCTCTGTGTATGAGAAGGAGCTTATGGCTGTGGTTCATGTGGTACAATCTTGGCATGCTTATTTGGCTCACCGTCCATTCCTCATCAAGACAGATCAAAAGAGTCTCAAATTCTTGCTGGATCAAAAGGTATCTACTCCTTTCCAACAGTTATGGTTGTCTAAACTAATGGGGTATACTTATGAGATTCGGTACAAGCAAGGAAAGGAGAACTATGCAGCTGATGCTTTATCTCGGGTCAACGGTTCTCAACTCCTTCATATGACCTTATCTCAAGCTCATCAAGGATTATATGATTCTTTGAAGCTCCTCTGGCAGTCGGATCCCCACCTACAAAAGGTAATTTCTGACCTCCAGATCAATGCCTCTTCGCATCCCACTTTCTCCTTTATTAATGATGAGCTCAGACGCAGAGGTAAACTGGTAGTAGGAAATAGTGCTGAAGTGAAACAGAAAATTTTTCAATGGCTTCACGACTCTGCGTTAGGAGGTCACTCCGGTAGAGATGCTACACTACATCGCGTTAAATCCTTGTTTTATTGGCCTAAAATGAGCTTAGAGGTTCAGAACTATGTCCGAAACTGTTCTATTTGCCAGCGCAACAAACCTGACTTGGCTGCACAACCTGGACTACTACAACCTTTACCTATACCTCAAGGTGTTTGGGAATCAGTTAGTATGGATTTCATTGAGGGTCTACCACCTTCTCAAGGCAAACATTGTATCCTTGTGGTCATCGATAGGCTCAGTAAGTATGCCCATTTCCTTGCTTTGTCTCACCCTTATACTGCCCTTGAGGTTGGTCAGGCTTACTTGGACTGCGTATTCAAGCTTCATGGAATGCCTAAGGATATTATAAGTGATAGAGATCCGACATTCTTAAGTGAGGTGTGGATTGAACTCTTCAGAGTACATGGCGTTGATCTGCGTTTTTCTACTTCTTACCACCCTCAGACAGATGGTCAAACAGAGGCAACTAACAAGACTCTAGAGACCTACCTTAGATGTATGTCCTCAGATACTCCTCATACATGGAGCAAGTGGCTTCCCCTTGCTGAATGGTGGTACAACACCACATTTAAAGTCTCCATTCAGAGTACTCCGTATGAGATTGTGTATGGTCAGCCACCGCCACTTCACTTACCCTATCTTCCTGGTGAGAGCTCTTCTAAATTGGTTGATCGCAGTCTTCAAAAAAGAGAAGAATTGATTGCTTTACTTAAGTTTCACCTAATGAGATCCCAAAACCGTATGAAGCAGCAAGCCGATTCTCATAGGTCTTCTAGAGAATTCAAGATTGGGGACTATGTGTACCTCAAGCTTCAACCTTACCGCCAACATTCTCTCAAGAATAGAAAAGTCCCACATAAACTCTCTCCTCGTTTCTACGGACCTTTTCCTGTTCTCGATCGTATCGGGCTAGTTGCTTATAAGCTTGACCTTCCTCCTCAATCCGCCATACATGATGTCTTTCATGTCAGCCAACTGAAGCTTTGTCCTAACCCTCCATCTACATCATCTGCCCTACCTCAATACTTATTGGACTTGGGACTATCCAAGGAACCAGAGTGTATCTTGGAGAAAAAAATGGTCAACCGTCACAACAAAGCAGTCACTAAGGTCCTGGTGCAATGGCAAGGTGAATCTCCTGCCCAAGCTACGTGGGAGTTTTATCAAGATTTCATAGGCAAGTTCCCATATTTCCAGCCTTGAGGACAAGTCTGCTTTCAAAGGGGGAGTATTGTTATGGGATTCACGAGTTATCCGGTTTAATCTTGACATTATTTCTTTACTTTTGGTTATTGCAATTGTTGGTTTAAATTAATTTGGTTTAGTAGGTTTTATCTTCCATCGTTAGTATTTGTAAGGCACTTTGCCGTTTGAGAAAAATTAACTTTCAGAAGAATAATCTTTCTCTCTTTGTCTCTGATCCCATCATCATCTTCTTCCATCTGATTTCTATATCTTCGAGGTGATCTTCTATACCCAGCATCATCTTCTAGGTTGGAATATCACTCTTCTTAGGATTCATAAGAGAATCACTAGAAGAGATTTATCTTAACTAGTTCTCCGTTAACACTCTAGAATAGAGAGATTAAGGGTTTCCTCGTTTGAACGAAGAAGAAAAATGAAGGAGAAGAAGGCATTAGGGTTTAAACAGAGTCAATGGCTGTGACTCTCCTCCCGGGAAAGTCAATGTCCAAGAAACTCATGTTATAACAGAGTTTTGTTTTTCATTTATTTTTAATCCAAAAGTTGAGTAAGTTACAATAAAACCGAGGGCGAAGTCAAGAAATTACGACCCAACCAGCCCCTTTCGAATCCAATCCGGATTGCATCCGGATAAATTCTCAAATTCCCAAATTTACTCAGTTCTCAAATTCTTTGTTCTATCATTCATCGTTCATGTCTCAAAAAAATTCTTTGGACTCCTTGTTTTTCCTTTTGCCAATCGCCATGGCTCTCTAACAATTCACAAGCGCGGCAGTAAATTGTAATTCTTCTTCGGCTCCGGGAGATTTTGCTTCTTCTTTGTATCCGTTCGCAAACTCACCGTCAAGTTCCTAATCTTTAGAGTCTCCGCCGTCATCTTCTCCGACAGGTTCGAGTTCTCAACAAATTGCATAAGAGCTTAGGCTCTTATTCACGGAAGAATCAAATGATTCGACATCGAAATTGAAATCAAAATCGAAAGGATGCAAAGAAACGACGACATCATGAGGGAAAGAGAAGGAGAATCAAATGATTCTAAACGACATCAAAATTGAAAGGCTTTAAAAGTGTTTGCAACTTGAAGGTGTTCACGAGAGAAGAATCATAAAATGTTGCGAGATGAGTGATGTCGAGAGCGAAGAAAAAAGAGGATTGAGGTTGTTCTTGTAGAAAACGCTGAAGTTGGAGGAAAGAAGATTCGTGGTGAAGACGAATATGTTGAGGACGATGGTGAGGAAGACGAGGAGGAAGAAGATGGTGAGGACGATGTTGAGGAAGAAGATGGTGAGAAGAATGGTGAGGAAGAAGAAGAATCCGAAGAAGAAAGTGGTGAGGAAGAAGAAGAATCTAAAGGTTTGTAGTGATTTTGGTTTCTGGTTTGGTACTACTGGTAATATTTGGAAAAACTTTGAACTAGTATGTTCCTTTTGTTAGACTTTTTTTGTTTATGCGTAAAGACTATTTCCTTCGCCGATGGTTCGAGTTTGGCTTCTTGGTCATTCAATTTGGTCTTGGCAGCATCAATCTTCTTTGCGATAGCCTCGTCGCACAATTTATAAACCTAAAACCCCAAACGATTTCACCAATCAATTGAACCTAAAACCCCAAATCGATTTCACCAATCAATTTAACCTAAAATCCAAAATCCCCAAATCAATGTACTTGTTATCCCCAAATTCGTAAAGAATTGTTAACTTATCTTCAATTTCGTGTTCAATTTTGCTTCTTCCTTCTTTTTCACACGAAACCCTAATTTGACAATAGAAATAAAATAAAGAAATGAGTAAAAGGGAAAAGTTGAATATTGAGGAAATGACAAATCTTCTTTTGACATCAGAATGAGAAATGAGAGGGAAAAGTGAGAAAACGTGCAAAATGTTTTGTTTTTAGCGGAAAAGAAATCATAACTGTTATAAAAAACATGCAAAACGTGTTGGAACCAAAATTAATCCTTCCAAATACAGTAGAAACTCTATAAATTAATACTCGATAAATTAATAAACTCTCTAAATTAATAAATTTGGCCGGTCCCGAGTCGGGCTGGTGTAAAATATAACACAAATCGAGAAGATAATAAGATAATAATTTATTTAGAAATCCTATGTAAATATATGGCCCCAATAATATCATAAATTAATATATGCTATACAAACATGACTAAAATATATTTATATATCATTTTAGTGTTGTTTATTTTTTTCTTAGAAATGAAATTTGTTTATAACTCTATCATTAATTGATATAGTATAAACAAACAAAGTGAATAAACTAATTTCATAAAAATATAGCATAATATGAATTAAAAAAAATTAAAATTAAAATTATTTTAAAAAAAATTATGGAAAGTTTCCATTTTCGGTTAATTAATAACTCTAAAAATTAATAAAATATCGTGGTCCCAATATTATTAATTTATAGAGTTTTTACTGTACATATAGTTGCACTGCCCAGTTGTTCTTAGTTGTCAGTTATACCTAAAATGTATTTTTGATATTTTAAATTTATGTTAGTTATACCAAGGAATTTTTTTAGTTACTTAGTTGTACACACCACATATGAAGTTATGTGTATTGCCCTAACATTTGCATGTAATAATATGTGAAAATACATTGGTTATACATATTTCACATGATGAGGTGGTATTAACATTCAAAATGACTATATAAGTATATGGTGTTAGTTGAGAAATGTGGAGCATGATTCTATTCATTTACGTTTTAATGGCTATACACATCTTTATGTCCTTTAATTATTGTTTGTTTTTTTTAGACAATGTCATAAACAAAATTCACAACAAAATCACGAATTAAAACATAATAAAAAAAACCAAATTCAACAAGCTCATACACAACTGTAATACCAGTACATCGTAGTAGTACGGAGACATAGACTTTGAAAACATAACAAAAATCTCAAATTCAAGAAGTTCAACAACAATGATAAAAATAAATAACTGCAATATAATGATCAAACTCAACTTGAGAGTCCAAACCATTCTCCCAAGCTTCTTCCTGGATTACACTTGTTACTCGACAATCTTTTCTTCTTCTTCAAACTACGTTCTCCGGGCGCAAGAAACCTATTTTCTTGATTCCTTCCAGTTTTTGAGATAATCTGAAGGTAATGACACCATCTTCCAGTCCTGCACCCTCAATTATCGGTACATCAAATGGTTCTTTATTTGGTTCCTCATTTCTCGTTGTTCCTTCATTATCTCCTTTCCCCATGTATTACCCTCCATGTTCAACATGTATGACTGTTTTGTTCATTCTACCCTTCACATTTATTGTTCAAATACTTTACGAATCATTTACCTTGCGAGTACAACCAATCGTAACAGATATAACAATAGTACTAGTTTTCTTATATCTGCATATTTTGGGATTTCAATGAGTTTGATTTCTTACAGTGGGTTTATTATCAAAGCTAAACCTACATACTTAATCTACCTACGATTCCACCATTAAATACATACTTGATTCACAACCAATTTCACTAATCCATTCACTCCAAATATCCAAATGACAGAAAAATCTCTGATTTCACTAATCGTTGAGATCGGAGGTAGAAGAACTCACCTCAATTAAACTAGATTCACGCTTCAATCGCGAATTCCTTGTGAACAGGAGATGAAAATAAAGCTTTGTGTGAGCTGAAGATTGATCGGGATTTCTCAATTTTCACGAGAAGAAAACGAGATCCAAAAAGAATTTTCTCCCCAATTTTTTGATTGGTCAATAATAATCAGATCATTAAGGGTAAAATAGGTTTTTACTATATCATAACTCATTAAGAGTACCGCAAACAAAACAGTAGCACCGTAGATAGGAATACTACCAGACAGAAGCTTATGAGACATTTATCCGTTTAAACATCAAAACGGCCTAATCTATGGAAATTTTAATTAAGGCCCATAAAAGCCCACTAAGCATTTCTTCTGCCATAGTGATTGATGAACATTTCACACGACGGTTATTCTTTTTTACATAGTTTTTTTTTGTTTTCTGTTTTTATTAAAATCGAGAATACATCGATTATTTAGGCTTCCAGTACAGAAAATACATCGTTATATAGACACAATATGAACAAATTTCTTAGTCTTGTTTGCGATTGGTCTTTGCTTTATTCTCCTTAGCAATATATTCAAATAAACTTCCATCAAAGCAACCTCTCACAGCTTCTTTTGACAAGAACCCTTCCTCGTCTTTTGCAAGAATGTAGAGTAATAACCATTCAACTTTATTTGAAAACCTGCCATAAACCATTAAAACATAACCAATCGATTTAGTTTGGTTAAACCAGTTATCTAAGAAAGAATGTTTTGTTTTGGAACTAACCATCCAAACGGATCGATCGCCATTCGATTTCCCTCTGTTAGTTTCCAAACCTCTTTGAATGTTAACTTATTGGAAACAATTAGCGCGTATTTGCTAAATATGTTTTCAAAAAAGAATAATTTCGAATACAAATAAGAGCATTGAGAAATAGTTTAATTACGTTTTAAAATAAAAATAGAAGCATTGAAATATAGTTCAATTACCTTTTAAAAAATGATAACATTACCATATATCTAGAAAAAAGACAAACCACAAAAATGCCACTTACCATATTTTAACTCGGCATAACAAACTATATTAATATGTAAATCAATTAATCTTCGCATCGCGAAGGGGTTTAAATCTACTAAACTATAAACCATAGAAATGATAATAATAAAAATAGAAAGGTCTTCTTAGGGTTTGTTATGCATACCGGAAGTGTAACGTAGCTAAATGCTAAGTTTATGGGAAAGCTCCAAAAGATAGAGGATATTGGGTTGAAGCCAAGGTCACGAAATCCTGTATATATTTTTGTTTTTGTGGTTATGATGATAGATAAATAACAATAATTAGGGTTACATGTGAATAAGAGTATTGATTATAAAATAATTAATTTACCTGCATAAGTCTCCCAAGGATATACGATTCCGTCGTCGTTCTGGTC
The DNA here is from genome assembly GCA_963576765.1 of Draba incana. Lineage (NCBI taxonomy): Eukaryota > Viridiplantae > Streptophyta > Magnoliopsida > Brassicales > Brassicaceae > Draba > Draba incana. Next base: position 3,665,439 of record OY755214.1, on the reverse strand, counting down.
GAAGAAAGCAGCGTGTTGTTGCATAACACTCATGCCTTTGCTCTCGTGACCTTCGGTTCCATTTGGATGCTCTGTATCCAGAGCTGCTAATGCTCTCACTACAAGAAAATTTGTTATTGTGACGAAAATTTGAGACAAACAGTTTTTGTCACAAACTAGTGACATTTTAGATACTGTATAGTGACCAACTATTTATGTCTCTAATTCATAGTTGGTTTGTCACAATTAGGTTATGAACAAAATCGTAACCTACAATTTGTGGTAATTAGTGACTATATTGTGACAAAAATAACAATCGTAACAACTATGACGGTATTATTACTGTATGTGTAGTTACTATCAGGGCCGGCGATGGAGGGGAGCAAGTGGAGCAAATGCCCGGGGCCCGCAATTTTTTTTTCCTTTGTATTTTAGGGCCCAAATTTCTTAAAATTTTACAAAAAAGCTCAACTTTCTTAAAATTTTGGGCAAAAAGGGCCCAAATTTCTTAAAACTTTACAAAAAGGGCCCACAAATTTTTATATCGCACAGGGCCCACAAATTCAATGAGCCGCCCCTGGTTACTATATCTAACGAATTCATGACAAAGTCGCAAGTATCAGTTTGTGACGAAAAGATGTAGGAAATTTGTCACAAGTTATGACTAGTGGACTAACGTTTTCTGTTGTCATATTTTTTTATGAAATATATTCTAAAATTAAGTCATATTTTTAAACATTTTTGTGACGAACAAAATTGATTACAAACAATACATCTCATGTGTTTGTGTGAACAAAAATCTCATAATAATCTTAACAATTTTAGTAATTGACCTCTCTTTTCTAAAATACCATCTAACCAAGTAGTTTAGAAACAAGTATGGTATTATGATCCATGATAGACACTGCCGCAGTCAACTGCTTGTAATATGTCTTGAGGAAGAGTTTTTTTTATTGGGACAACCTTGAGGAAGAGTTTTGTTAGGGACTCTACGTCTAAAAAAGAGTTTAAAACGATATATAATTTTTTTTTTTTTATTGTCAATAAATTTTTGAATTATGATATCATTATTCTTGATTTACAGATTAAATAAATTACTAGGGTGCGGTAATCACTGAACATTACCTATATGCCCTTATAACAAACCTATCTTATTATATAAAGGAGAGTGAGCATAATTCTAACTCACGAGATCGCGACACGTGTTAAGTAGTCTATTAGATTATAACACATGTCAACTATTTAAATATATAAACTTTTCTATATCAAAATTGTTAATTATAAAAAAGAAAGAAGTTAAAATGAAAAAAAAAAACATAAAGTAATTTTACAAATTGCACAAAACCTCTATAAGAATAGTTATATAAGATGTTTAGTTGGAAATAATTAATAAAGAGAAATTTAACATAAAACAAAAATTAGAAAGAAAAATAGCAAACTATGTAATTAAAAATAGAAACAACCATGTTTCTATTGTTATATATAGACAAATGTTTAACATATGTATATTTATGAGGAACACAAAATAATTGACCATGGATAAAAAGAGAACTATATCAAGAAGAACAAGCAAAACTAAAAAAAATTTGGTTAGTAGTATTTTTTTCATGTGTAAAGTTTACGAAATATCATCTGAGAAGGATCGTCTATACATGTAAAAATAATTTAGTTCTTATATATCAAATAGTTTAATGATTCAAACCATATTTATATATATATATCAAGCGTATATACTTTATTGATTTCCAAATTCTTCAAATTATATATGTAATTAAAAATAGAATCGACCATGTTTCTACTATTATATGTAGGTAGAGGCTTAACATATATATATATATATATATATATATATATATATATATATATATATGGGGAACACAAAATAATTGATCATTGATAAACGGAGAACTATATCAAGAAGAATGAGCAAAAATAAAAAAATTAGGTTAGTAGAATTTTTTCATGTGTAAAGTTTACAAAATATCATCAAAACATAAAAATAATTTAGTTTGTGACAACAAAAAATAAAATAAAAATGATTTAGCTATTATATAAAATAGTTGAATGATTCAAACCATATTTACAGATATCATGCGTATATACTTTAGTGATTTCCAAATTCTTCAAATCATTTGAGATATAAGACTATATTTTTTCAAATTATATATGAACCTATAACTTTAATCACTACATTTTCTAATTTGGGGTTTCAATTAAGAATATAGTATGCTTCTCCTCCAAACATTTTTTAAAAATAATTATTTACTATAAATCAAATAATCCTCGCATTGCGAGGGTCTTATTCTAGTTTTCTTATAAAAAAGAAGTCGGTCGACGAGAACGCGACACATAAGCAAAATTGTACGAGAACGCCACACGTAAGCAAAATTGTAATTTACGAGATAATGACATGTGTCTAATATTAATCGGATGATGACATGTATCAGTATATTCTATCTTATTGTATAAAAGAAAAATAAGTGCCATAATAATTAAAAGATAGGGTGCCATAGTAATTTATTGTATAAAAGGAAAAAAAATATAAATGATAAATAAGAAAATTCCATTAAAAAAAAATGTAAACATAGTACGGTTAAAAAAACTGGAAAAGAAATTATAAATTTTTTTTTTTTGCATGACAAAAAACACAAACAAATTTCAAAAAAGTTGTTATAATAAAACACAAAAATTTCCAAAAAGTTAAAAAGAAACAAGAAAACTTGTCAAAAGGTAAATCATTTTAAAAATAAAAAGTAATGAAAAGAAATAGAAATAAAATAACGAATGAAAAATGGAAACAGTGTAGTTAACAAAATCTAAAAAATCTTAACTAAAATCGTTTAACCTTTACAAAAATTCTCATAATCGCGTAGACTCTTTTTTGTTTTATTTTAGTTCAAACATATATCTCGAGCTTTGTGATGTATTGTACTCTCTCTGTTTTTTTTTAAAATGATGTTTTGGGGTTTTCACATATATTAATACACATAAATATTTGTGTCAACTAATTTTTTATTTTTACTTTTGACTTACTTTTGTGTACTTTTTTCTTTCTAGTTGATTAAAAAACTATTTAATCACTTGATAAAACGTAAAAGCATAAAGTAAAGTGTAGAAAATCAATCTTTCAAAAACAACGAAAATATCTAAAACATCAATCTTTTAAAATCAGAGGGAGTATAACTTGTTGAGATTGGCGATTGCATGGCCACTAAAAACCGGTACAGTCTCTTGCTTGTTTTTCTTCCTGGGTTTTGGTAAAGATTGGATTTTTCTAAAAGAAAAAAAAAAATTTCGTTTTCAAAAAAAAAAAACACCGGTACAGCTCTAGTAAATTATAAAACAAGTTTTCATTAATCATAGGGCTCGGTTTAATTTGATTTTCTTCTTCGTTTCGTTATTATTGATCGCTTTTATCCTCGACCACACGGCATTTCTCACGGCGGGGCTATTCCTTACTCGCTAAAGTACGTGTTTCTACTTATATCTCGTTTTCAATAATATAGCTTATGTATTTGTCGTAGTTAGTAATTTTGACTCCTAATCTAATTCAAGCTCTTTGTTTTATTCTGATCTTACAGATTTCATTGACTTCGTCAAACAACGACATTAAAATTACAAGACGGTTGATGTATCAGAGAATCAATCATACAACAAAGCAAGTTTCAGAAGAATTTTATCAAGGAGTGGAGAATTTTTTGAAATTTGCAAAAAATCAACCTATATTTCTTGAGAATGAAAAGCTCATGTGTCCATGTTTCAAAAGCGAGAACGGTGGAAGATTAAACGAAGAAGCAGTCGTAAAGAATCATCTATATAATAGAGGTTTTATGCCGAACTATTTGGTTTGGGTTTCTCATGGTGAAGATTATGATATTCTAAACGATCATTTTGAGAATATTGATAATTTTGAGACTGAATCTCAATCGAAGCCAGTGAATCTTTACGTGACGATGATTTCAGATGCATTTGCTAATATAGAGCCAAGATTGGATCAGAATATGGGAGAGGAGTCTAATGCTGAGGCAAAAAAGTTTTTCGATATGTTGGATGCTGCAAAACATCTCATTTACGATGGATGTAAAGAAGTTCTTTCGCAACTCTCCTTAGCAGCTCGACTCATGACTTTGAAAACAGATTATAATCTGTCTCAAAAATGCATGGACTCTGTTTGTCCGTTGATCCAAGAATATTTGCCTGAAGGTAACAACTCTATGAAATCTTACTATGAAATAAAGAAGTTTATGCGGTCTTTGGGTTTGCCTTATCATAAAATTGACGTTTGTCAAGATAATTGCATGATCTTTTGGAAAGATGCTGAAAACGAAAAAGTTGTCGTTTTTGTAAAAAAGATAGATTTCATCCTACTCAAAAGCCTGGACAGAAAAAGTTGCATATCGCCAAATATTTTATTTACCTATAGCCGATAAATTGAAGAGATTATATCAAACTGATCATACTACAAAAGATATGAGATGGCACGCGGAACATTGTGAGAGTGGTGGAGAAATGTCTTATCCATCAGATGGAGAAGCATAGAAATATTTTCACGAGGTATTCCCTGATTTCACATCAGAATCAAGAAATGTTTACATTGGTTTATGCACAGATGGTTTTAATCCATTTGGTATGTCAGAACATAACTGTTCATTATTGTGACACCCCGGTTTCAGAGCATATATGGTATATGCGGTATATGCGGAGAGACTTAAAGGAATTGATTTGGCTACCTATATCACCAAAATGCACTTATCTTTTCGGTCATAGATATTGAGATAACTCAGAGTTAAGCGTGCTTAAGCTGGAGTAGTTTCAGGATGGGTGACCAACTGGGAAGTGATTTTCAGTATAGTGTGAGTGAGGTCAAAACATGAGAAAAGATCGCGTGGTGATTTGCAGGGTTAGTAAACATGACTTCAGAGCCTCCCGGACTAACGCACTGACCGTCTGACATGGGTGGGCCCATGGGCCGAGAGTGGACGTGGGGCCCATTGGGAGATGAGGATTTCTCTCGAGGGGATGAGGATTTCCCCTACGACGGCGGTCGGGGCGTTACAAGTGGTATCAGAGCGAACCCCGGCATCTGTGAAGAGTAAGATTCACGGAGTAACGATCTTGGTATGCGCAACGAGGACGTTGCGATCTGTTAGTGGGGGTAATTGTGACACCCTGGTTTCAGAGCATATATGGTATATGCGGTATATGCGGAGAGGCTTAAAAGAATTGATTTGACTACCTTTATCACAAAAGTGCACTTATCTTTTCGGTCACAGGTCTTGAGAGAACTCCAGAGTTAAGCATGCTTAAGCTGGAGTAGTTTCAGGATAGGTGACCTACATGAAAGTGATTTTCAGTATCGTGTGAGTGAAGTCAAAACATGAGAAAAGATCGCGTGGTGATTTGCAGAGTTAGTGAACATGACTTCTGAGCCTCCCGGACTAACGTACCGACCATCTGACAGAGGTGGGCCCAAGGGCCGAGAGTGGACGTGGGGGCCATTGGCAGATGAGGATTTCTCTCGAGGGGATGAGGATTTCTCCTACGACGGCGGTCGGGGCGTTACAATTATGGCTTGTAATTGTTAAATTTTCTGATGGGTATTCGTCAAGTCTATCAAAGTGTGTAGATTTATCGGGAGAAGAATTCACCGGGATGAAAAGTCATGACTGCCATGTTTTAATGCAACAACTACTGCCAATCGCGTTTGCTGAGCTTTTGGATAAACATGTACATGAAGCACTATCTAGTAAGTATAAAACTTTGGTTTAATATGTGTTAGTGGCTTAGCTTCTCTCTGCTATTTTTGCTAAAATTTTACAGAATTTTTTTTACGACTTTGTGACTTTGATTGAGTTACTTGCTTAGCTTCTCTCTGCTATTTCTCTGGATCATGATTGAATTTTGATTTTATTACGACTTTGTGACTTTGACTTTGCTCATACAGAGCCAAGATTTAATGTGTTATGACTTTACGACTAGTAATAATTTTATATGCGAGTTTGATTGAATTTATTTCCTTTATTTTACTTTGATTTAAAAACATCATGACTCTTACTTCTTGAACTTAATTGTGTTTCTTTGTACGACAAAGAAGAAACTTTTTTTTTTGTTTTTTTGTTTGATTCCACTCTGACTTTGATTACATGACACAATACATCATGTGTGCTTCCTCTGTTTGATTTGTCGTGTGCTTCCTCTGTTTTTATTTTTAGTATTAAATTCTTCGTGATGATATAGGGTAATCTCTCAATTAGTTTCATATTTTTTTTTTCTTGTTGCCATTTCTTTTTTGTCAGGAGCTTTAGGTCAAAACTATAAATATGTATCTTGTAGTACACATTCATTTAATGCTTAAAACTTAATATTGATATAGTTTGTCTATTTTTTTGTAGGTGTTAGTTTGTTTTTCCGAGATCTCTGCACAAGAACTTTACACGATGACGGTATAGGAATGTTGCATCAAAACATTTGTGTAGTTCTTTGTAACCTCGAGAAAATATTTTCTCCATCTTTTTATGATGTCATGGAACATTTGCCAATTCACTTACCACACGAAGCTAGACTTGAAGGACCTGTTCAATTTAGATGGATGTATCCTTTCGCATGATACATGGGTTATCTAAAGAAAAAAGTGAAAAATAAGGCAAAAGTGGAAGGTTCGATTGTTGAACAATACATCAATGAAGAAATTTCTAATTTTACCACTTACTACTTTGAGCCACACATCAAGACGAAAACCCGAACTAATGATCGACACTATGATGGAGGTAATCAAGAAGATACACACCAGCGTGATGCGATTCCAGAGATTTTTTTCCAACTAGGGAGAGGCAGTGGTAAGGAAAAGGAGATATGGCTTCCGTAAAATGACTATAATATCGCACATGCATATGTTTTGCTCAACTGCGAACAACTAACACCATTTGAAAGGTAGGTAAAATTAAAACGCACACACTTTAATTTAAATAACATAGGGTAAAAATATGTTATGATTTTAATGAGCTTGGTATATAGGTTATTTGATGAGACAATGACTGCTTCCAATCATGGGATAAGTGGAGACGCTCTAAACAAACTTAGAGAAGAGAAATTTGCAAAATGGTTACTAGAGCATGTAAGAGATGTATTTTCTTTTAAAGGTTTGTGATAGTTTATTTTATAATAACATGATGTATATATGTCCATGAAAATTAGGTGGAAAATACTGAGAGGGACAGTTCATATCCAAAGTGGTTGCAGACATTGGCCCATGGTCCTATGGTAAAAGTTATTTGTTGGCCAATGAATTTTGCTGTGGATATATATTTCACACATACGATTGTGACTATGGGAAAGACAAAAAGAATGCAAATTTGGGAGTTTGTTTCAAAGGCATGGCATCTTGTCGTTCAAGTGATGAACCTGATTTCTATTTTTGAGAGAATTTAATTCCCTAATTCTTCTATAGGCTTAATAATTTCTGGTGGCAAGCTCAAATAACCTGGTAAAAACCAGGAGAGAGATTATTTGTACCTCATGGGATTGCTTACCTTTGGTTTATGTTTGTACCACAGATACTAAACCAAGTGAAACTCAATAATTTCTAGTTTGATGTTTTTTTTGGTTTTTTCACATGATTCAAGTGCTTGACTTGACCAGCTTCCCATAAGTTTCCCTTGCGATCTAACTTCAGCGGAATCTTTCCTTACATGTTGGAAATGGCTCTGCTCCATACAGAGGCAGAGGTGCTTCACAATAGATATGCGCTTGCTCTTTCTTGGTTGGTAATAACTCTTAAGCTAGACAACCAAAATTTAAATATAAGATTAAATAGCAAATGTGTTGCACAATGAATTTGGCCCAAGGCAAATCCTGCTCCCAGCCCATCAAGAGAAAGACCCAACTCATTTATATTTTACTAATTAAGTATAGTTGATTTATGCTTAGTATAATTACTTTATGATCACCATGGGTTACTTTATGCAAACATATGGTTAAACTGTAACCATATGTACCTAAAGCCCTAAAATCCTTGTACTATATATATAGTTGTACATCATTCTTGTACAACTAAGGTGAAATACAATACACTTTTTGGGCAAATCATTCTTTTTATCTTTGGCCTGTTCGGAACAATTTCCCTAAATCCAAAGGATTCCGCTCGGAACCCGTAATCCACTATTTCCGAGTAACCTGCTCGAATACAGTTCATCCGAGCCAACTTCTAGAATTCCTCAATCAGATCTTCCATTTTATTTTATCAAAGAATCTCGAACCTCCAAACAAATTCAGTGTTAAACCCGATCCCGAGTTCAACATTTGGCGCGCCAGGTAAGGGGACTATTTGAGATATCTTTTTACGCAAAGAATGGATCTAAACAAAGAAGCAAGCGTCCGAACGCACTCGGCAGGAACAAGTGCCCAGGGCGATAACACTCCGGTGGCTCGAGGAGCGACTCTTGTTCCCGAGCAAGAACATTCCTATCCCACGGAGATAAATGCTCCTTTAACTAGAAATCTAATAACCTGATAATATTATTAGATTTGCTTACCTTTGGTTTAGTATCTGACTTGTATTTAAGCTCTCTATTGTACACTTTTAAAGTTTAATGAAGAATTATCCTTTAATCTGAAATGAATTTTGTCTCTAATTATCCATTTTTCGGAAAAACAAACTAATAGTATTACTTTAGCTCTTTAATTATAACAAAATAAAAATAAACATTTTGGAAAAATCTGAAAACTGTAATTGACTTTAGAAAAATGATATTTGGCAAATGGACCGAAATTCGTAATTTAAAGCAGAACATTCCAAGAACATTTCCCAATATAATTCCCACATCAATTGAGATAGATTATTGAGCTTCACTATCCCGGACCAGTTCATCTTAAAGTTGTGCTATTCAAATGTGACTGGTATGATTCAACCATTGGGAAAGGTTTACAACAAGTCGATTCTCGTGAAATTTTCTTCATAAGATCCATCAACGAGAGAATCGAATCCAGAGAATCCGACGATTCAGTAGTTCGCGAAGCTTGAGCAACCGTAATGATGATCGGAGAAGCAATCAGAGCAGAATTACTTGAGGCGACGGTGGATTGAGACGATTTTCTCGAAACTAAACGATCATTGCTATGAAGGAAGAGACGCCAATGAGCTAGATCCGGAGTAATCGCAATCATCGGAGCTTCAGGAACATAATATGAGATCGTTGATGAGAGAACCATGAATTAAGCTCAAAATCAACAAGAAATTGGCGGAATCACAGAGATTTCGAGTTTCATATACAACTAATGCTATCTGGTATAAGCTGGTTTCACTAAACCAAACGTATAATCTAATAGAACTCCTTATTGGATAGGTTACGATTGGTATGTTGGTACATGCGTTTGGTTCAAGTTCTCAAACAAGAGAACATAGAGTAAACAAAAGAGAACCACAAACACGTTTCCTTTTCTCAAATTGAAAAGGAGACATGCAAATACATGCATCTCCTATGTTATTTTGTAGGCTATAGGCCCACCCCCTCCGGTTGCAGCCCCTCCTGTTGCAGCCCCACCGGTTGTAGCCCCACCGGTTGTAGCCCCACCTGTTGCAGTTGTAGCCGCACCTGTTGTAGCCCCACCAGTTGTTGCAGCTCGACCTGCTAATGAAATTGCACTTCGAGAACGTTATACTCGAGTGTTGCACCCAACTCGACAAAATGGAGCAAAATGGTATGTGATTTTAATTTGAACAACCTATTTGGTATTCAAACTATGAACTACTTCATATACAAACTAAGAACATAAGTACATTATTTATCTATGCAATATGTTTGGGTACGACACAGAAGTGTCAACATGTGTTAGAAAGACCATTGAAGGGTGTTTCAGGTGACCTTGGTACAGCTGGAAAAGAGTGCCCTTGTTTTACAAGGAAGCGTGGTATTCAATGTTTAAGGTTCGTTTGAGTTATCATCTTTCTAATATTTTCCGAATAGTTTTATGTGTTATGAGTGATATTGTGTGTGTTTTAAGTTGATGATCGTATTATGTGTCTTGATTTGGATTATGTCTTGTGGTTTTTTTTACTTCTTATGGTTGATGGACTTTGTGTTCTTATAGGTTATTGGAATATCAAAGCAAGGACGTGTGTTTGGACTTGGATCACTACAAAGAGGGACTATGTTTTTGGGTGCTTCTCCGGTTCCTTCACAACATGTTGAAGATGTTGGAATGTTAACTCGCCAAGTGGAAGAATTGAAAAATGAATTGCAGAAGAGTCGTGATGAGAACGTGGTTTTTCAAAACCGATTCGAGACCATGGAGCAAATGGTTATGTCTCTTTCAGGTCAGAATGTTTCTGCATCTTCTCCACTTGCAGGAGGTTCGGGTTTAACTCCACCATGAGGAACTTATTGTTTCTCACACTTATTTTGTTCAAATATGTTTTAGTTTGTTTCTTCTGTTTCAGTTTGGTTTTTATGTTTCAATTTGCTTCAGTTTCTTTATGTTTGCTTTTATGTTTGCTTTTACGACCATATGTAAATTATGAAGTTTAATTTGAATTTTGTTTCTTAGGAATTTTTTCTTACGTTCTTGATTTGCTATAATATGTGTAAAACGTAAAAAATATGATTGTGACACAATTTAGTAAAGAATAATGACTTTTTTGGACACATTAAAATGGTAACTATTTTAAAACGAATTTTCGATGGAGTTATAGTAATAAAGCATAACGAAATTGATACATGAAATAGTTGCAAATGAGACTAATATGTGACGACATTTTAGTAGTCATTTGTAATGGAAAAAACGTTATTACCGTCGTTAAATAAGACGGTGTTCATACTTTGTTTAATAAGTAATTGCGATGGATTTACAACAATTTTTGGGTCATTTTTTGATACGGTTTAAGACTAAATTTACGTAGAAATTGGAGATGGATTCGAGACATTGAAAATTTTGCAAAATACAACAACTTTTGGGACAATACTTTTAGTCCGTAATTATGACAAAAGTTGTAATTTTTCGTCGCTGTTTGTGAGATAATACTTACTAAATAATTTCATCACAAAAGTTGTAAAGTTTTGGTTACATCTTAACATTTGTGACGAGATTATTGTAACATTTTACAAATTGATATAAAATAGTCACAATTGTTATAAATCATAGTGGATTGTCATAACTAGTTCTGGTCCGTTTACGGTCCATTAACACTTAGTCTTTAGGCCGGTTTAATGAATCCTAGTTGAATTAGGATTTTCCTTTTATGTACTTTCCTTTTCCCATTAGGAAAAGGAATTTTCCTTTTCCCATTAGGAAAAGGAATTTTCCTTTTCTCTCTTGTAATAATCCTATATAAAGGATCTTATGATTAATGAATAAACACAATCTTCCCCATTCGTTCTCTTGATTCACAACACGTTATCAGCACGAGTTGCTCCCTAAACCCTAAAAACACAAAAAACGCGATTACTGTTCATCGTTACTATTCATCGTACTGTTCATCGCGTACTGTTCATCGCGCACTATTCATCGCGCACTGTTCATCGACGATTACTGTTCATCGACGATTACTGTTCATCCGGCGTTACTGTTCAAATCATAGTTCATACAGCCTTTAAGGTTACGGCGAACTAGAAGAAAGTTCATACAGCCTATCAACGGTTACGGCGAACTAGAAGACTCACGGAGGTTAAGGTAAACAATAAGAAACCCTAATCTAAAGAACCTAGATTCATGATAATCTTAGAAACCCTAATCTAAATCATGCTTGTTATTGTTATTGTTTGCTTGATTGTGTTTATTGATTCATGATTCGTAATCACTAGAAACCCTAACTTGAAACCCTAACCTAATTCAATTAAAATCCAAACCGATTGCATGATCTGTACCCGTGTCGATCGACACTAGTTTTATGTCGATCGACACGTAAACTTCTGCCTGAATTTGTTGTTTGAATTAAACTGTGTCGATCGACACAAATCACCCGTCGATCGACAGTAAACACTCTGTCCAAATTTGGTTGCATATTTATTTGAACTCGTTTGTTTGTTTGCTTGTTTGGATTGATTCGTTGATTGATAAACATGAAACTGAAACTGATTGCATCATATAGACATAACATGCTTGATTAAAATCCGGTCATATCATCATACGGTTTAGAATTTGAATACTAGGCTTGCATCATGAGCATATAAAAACATTATGTTAGGTTGTTAAACATAAAAATCTGGTTTCATAAGCATCATGCATCCGTACCCGTTTATATAAGCACCCATGACCTATTTTGCATCATATGCATAAACTTTAAAATCTTATAGTTCTTAGAGAATAGGATGAATGTTTTCAGATGTCGAAAATCAACAATTTGGATTATGCTGCCCTCAATCTCTCTGGAGACAATTACTTACAATGGGCGTTGGATACTAAGATAAATCTAAAGTCTAAAGGACTTGGCGAATGTATCATTGAGGATAATAATGAGAATGAAAGGAATCGATACAGAACGATATCGATCATTCGTCATCATCTTGTTGAGGGTCTCAAGGATCAATACCTAACCATTGAGAACCCTTTGGACCTTTGGAAAGAATTAAAGATAAGATATGACCACCATAGAACGGTGTTGTTACCAAAGGCCAATTATAATTGGAGGAATCTCAGGTTCCAGGACTTCAAGTCCGTGGAAGAATATAACTCGGCTATGTTCAGAATAGTTTCTCAATTCAGACTATGTGGTGAGAAGGTAACTGAGAAAGACATGTTGGAAAAGACCTTCTCCACCTTTCACACTAATAACGTGTTGCTTCAACAGCAATACCGTGAAAGAGGTTTTGAGACATACTCAAAGCTTATAGCATGTCTATTACTAGCCGAGGAGAATAATACACTGCTAATGAGAAACAGTGAGATGAGACCTCCTGGATCAGCCCCACTTCCTGAAGCGAATGTGGCCATAGATGAAAAGAAAGAAATTAACCACGTCCAAAGTGATTATAGACATCGTGGTCGTGGACGTGGGGGTAGATGGCAAGGACGTGGCCGTGGCCATTTTAATCCATACGGCCGAGGTCAGGGCCGAGGCCACGGATTCCATAACGATCATTCTAACCGCGGGCGAGGACGAGGACGCGGATACCGAACTGACTATGATCGTAATAACCGTGGTATTACTTCTCAACCACGAGAATCAAACCCAAAATCAGTTTGCCATCGATGTGGAATGAGTAATCATTGGGCTAAGACATGTAGGACTCCCAAGCATCTGGTTGAACTCTATCAAGAGAGCCTTAAAGGGAAGAATCCAGAAACTCATATGATCCAGCATGATAATGAAGGAGATTTCGATCATGAGCAAGATGACTTGATGAATTTTGAAACCTCATATATACTTAAGTGATTGATTTTGATTTTCTGTTTTGGTGTTTTGTGTTTTGCTTGTTTTACGTTTTACACTTTATACTTTGGTTTTGTGTTATTGCTTTCTATTAAACTTTATGGAATGAAAGAGTGTTATTTAAAAGTATCTATTGTTATCTCTTTTGAAGTATGAACGATATGGATGTGTTCATTGTGGATAGTGGATCAAGCCACTCGATATTAAGAGATAAGAGATACTTCATTGATCTTACACTTAAAAAGGCAAATGTAACCACAATTGCGGGTATAGCAAATTTAATTGAAGGCCACGGTCAAGCCCATATTTTATTACCTAAGGGCACGCATCTAGAAATTTCTAATGCGTTATATTCACCTAGTTCAAAGAGAAGTCTATTGAGCTTTAAAGACATTCGAATGAATGGTCTTCATGTTGAAACTAAGGACGAGAATAACAAAGAATTCCTTCAAATCTTTGAAACCGTCCATGGCTATAAGAAAGTCCTAGAGACTATACCTGCCATTTCTGTGGGCCTTTATTGTGCTAAGATCGGAATGATAGAAGCAAATGCTATGGTAAACAAAGAGTTTACTGAGAATTTCACTTTTTGGCATAACCGGCTTGGCCATCCCGGTGCTAACATGATGCGAAAGATATTAGCAAGTACTAATGGGCACACCTTGAAAGAAAGGAGAGTTATCCCAAAGAATCTCACGTGTGAAGCATGTTCACTAGGGAAACTCATTACTAGGCCATCACCAATCAAAGTAACTAAGGAAACGATAAATTTTCTGGAAAGAATTCAAGGAGACATATGCGGACCAATACACCCACCTTGTGGGACGTTTAGATATTTTATGGTCCTTATTGATGCATCCACGAGATGGTCACATGTCTGCCTATTATCAACTAGAAATGTGGCATTTGCAAGATTGCTTGCCCAGCTCATACGTTTAAGAGCACACTTTCCAGATTTTCCTTTAAAGACTATACGTCTTGACAATGCTGGTGAATTTACGTCCTAAGCGTTTAACGATTATTGTATGTCCATGGGGGTAAGTGTTGAATATTCTGTGGCACATGTACATACACAAAACGGTTTGGCTGAATCGTTTATTAAACGCATACAGTTGATTGCTAGACCGTTGCTAATGAGATCAAAACTCCCGGTCTCAGCTTGGGGACATGCAGTTTTACATGCAGCAGAGCTAATTCGTATCAGGCCATCTAGTGAACATAAATATTCCCCATCACAGTTAATAACGGGTCAAGAGCCAGACATATCCCATCTTAAAACATTCGGATGTTCCGTTTATGTGCCTATTGCACCACCACAGAGAACAAAGATGGGACCTCAAAGGAGGATGGGGATATATGTTGGATATGATTCTCCTACTATCATTAAGTACCTTGAGCCAACCACGGGTGATTTGTTTAAGGCCAGGTACGCAGATTGTCATTTTGACGAATCTGTCTATCCAACATTAGGAGGAGATAACAGACTGGTAAAGGAAATTATATGGAATCAAACGTCCTTAAAATGGCAAGATCCTCGGACTCAAGAATGTGAATTAGAAGTCCAAAAGATTATACATTTACAAAAGCTAGCTAATCAATTGCCAGATTCCTTTGCTGACCCGAAAAGAGTAACTAAGTCTTACATACCAGCTGTTAATGCACCGATTAGAATTGATGTTCAAGAGGGACACAATCAAGTTGCTACAGAATCTAAACCACACTCAAAACGTGGCCGGCCAATAGGTTCCAAAGATAAGAATCCTCGGAAAAGAAAGAAAGGTGCTGAAATCGTGGTTGAGGAATCTGATGGAACCCCAGACATAACTGAACCGATAGTTCCAAGCAATGAGACTCGGGACGCCGAGTTTCATGGTTCTGACGTTCCTGAAAATAATGAGATCTCAATGAATTATGTTATGTCTGGAATACAATGGAATAGAAAGTGTGTGGAAATCGATGATATATTTGCTTTTAAGGTAGCACTTGAACTTATGGAGGATCTAGAACCCACGTCGATATATGAGTGCACTCAGAGTGAAAATTGGACTAAATGGAAAGAAGCTATAAACGTGGAGTTGAATTCTTTAAGGAAAAGGGATGTCTTTGGTCCAATAATTCGGACACCCTATGAGATTAAACCAGTTGGACATAAATGGGTCTTTGTGAGGAAAAGAAATGAACATGGTGAAATCGTGAGATATAAAGCACGGCTTGTTGCACAAGGATTCTCACAGAGACCAGGAATAGATTATGAGGAGACATACTCCCCTGTGGTGGATGCTACAACTTTTAGATTTTTGATAAGTCTGGCTATAAGAGAAAAGTTGGATATGCGGTTAATGGACGTTGTAACTGCATACTTATATGGTCCACTGGATAATGAGATTTATATGAGATTACCAGAGGGTATTGAGCTCAAAGATAAGAAAGGTTCTCGAGAACAACACTGCATAAGGCTGAACAAATCCCTTTATGGACTGAAGCAAAGTGGGCGTATGTGGTACAATAGATTGAGTGAGTACTTAGTCGAAGAAGGCTATAAGAATGATCCCATCAGTCCATGTATTTTTATAAAAAAGTTTGCAAACAAAGGGTTTGTTATCATAGCAGTTTACGTGGATGATTTGAAAATCCTTGGAACCCCTGGTGAAATCGTCCAAACAGTTGAATGCCTCAAGAAAGAATTTGAGATGAAAGACCTAGGTAAAACTAAGTTCTGTTTGGGATTGCAACTTGAGTACATAAATGATGGAATCCTTGTGCATCAAATGGCATATACTGAAAAGGTACTCAAGCGTTTTAATATGGATCAATGTCACCCATTGTCCAGCCCAATGGTGGTGAGATCTCTTGATCTAGAAAAGGATCCGTTTGGTCCTAAGAGAGACTCTGAAGAAGTCCTTGGTCCCGAAGTGCCATATCTCAGTGCCATAGGAGCTTTAATGTATCTGGCAAGCCACACTAGGCCAGATATATGTTTTGCCGTGAATTTATTATCAAGATTTAGCTCATGTCCGACCCAAAGGCACTGGGACGGGATAAAACATATTCTTCGTTACCTACAAGGAACGAAAGACTTGGGTCTATTTTATACTAACCAATCTAAGGACGGTTTAGTTGGTTTTGCTGATGCAGGTTATCTTTCAGATCCTCATAATACACGGTCCCAGACAGGTTATGTGTTTACTCATGGAGGAACTGCAATATCTTGGCGGTCAATGAAGCAGGCCATTGCAGCTACATCTTCTAATCATTCAGATATATTGGCAATTCATGAGGCTAGTCGTGAGTGTGTTTGGTTAAGGCTGATGACCCAGCACATAAGAGTGGATTGTGGAATGGCCGAAGGTAAGCAGGAATCGACGGTCTTGTTCGAGGACAATGCAACGTGTATAGCTCAACTTAAGGATGGATACATCAAAGGTGATAGGACGAAGCACATTCTGCCAAAATTCTTCTTCACATCCGATCTACAGAAAGATGGAGAAATTCAAGTGCAGCAAGTACGATCAAGTGAGAATTCAGCAGACCTATTCACCAAGTCACTTCCAACCTCAACGTTCAAGAAACTTACTTATCAGATTGGAATGCGTCGTTTGAAAGACTTGCAGTGAGGTTCAGAACAGGGGGAGTAATACGTGTTGTACTCTTTTTCCTTCACCACGGTTTTGTCCCAAAATGGGTTTTACTTGGTAAGGTTTTAATGAGGCAACATCCAAAGCGTATTACAAGCCCATTAGAGTTATGACATCCAAGGGGGAGTGTTATAAATCATAGTGGATTGTCATAACTAGTTCTGGTCCGTTTACGGTCCATTAACACTTAGTCTTTAGGCCGGTTTAATGAATCCTAGTTGAATTAGGATTTTCCTTTTATGTACTTTCCTTTTCCCATTAGGAAAAGAAATTTTCCCTTTCTCTCTTGTAATAATCCTATATAAAGGATCTTATGATTAATGAATAAACACAATCTTCCCCATTCGTTCTCTTGATTCACAACAACAATATTATTATTGCTACGAAATTCTATTTATTGTGACAAAAAAAATTGTAACAATATGGCTTTTTTTCTTGTAGTGGATCTTGCCAAGTCTGATTTTTCCAAAAAATAAAATAATGAACCGTTGTATTATAGTTTGTTATCCAATTAATGTCTACGAGTTTAATTCTTTACCATAATAAACTTGATGTATGTATCTTAGGGTTAATTTTCAATAAATAATACGAATGATTAGCCGACATAATTACCATTAAACCAATTGATTGTTTACACATTCATCCTTTTATCACAGGAAAATATGCTTATGATATTAGTAACTAGGGATTGTCCACACGTTGCGTGGATTTTTAATCAACATGATAAAATCACTACAAGAAAACAAGGCATTTTCTGACGGATTTTTATGTCCGTCGGCAATCCGTCGGAAATTTCGGACGGATTGCGTTTAAAAAAAAAAAAAAAAACGTATTCCGTCGGAATACTTTTTTTTTTTTAATTTGTATTCCCGCCCATTTAATCACAAATTCCCGCCCATCTTCTTTTTAATATTTAATTTTTAATTAATTTGTATTCACAGATCTGGGGAAGAAGAAGAAGATCTGCGGAAAATCGCTCCGCCAGCAAATTTTTTCGCCGGAAAATTAAAAAAAAAAAAAACTCATTCCGTCGGAAATTTCTGACGAGAGAGAACCGACGGTGTAAATCCGTATGTTTTCTTGTAGTGAATATTCAATAATTTCTAAGCATTTGTAGCAAATCATTGGACATATAGAATATTACATGAAGAAAAAAATAGACCGTTCATTAATAAAAATCGTTGGACATATACAATGTTTCTCTTTTGTGTTTTAAAATTACAGTGGCTTATAAAAACCTAAGTTTATACGTTTTGTATCATATATTGTTGGGTTTAATAAAATAAAAAAATTTCCAAACAATAAGTTTAGTGAAAAATCTTAAATGTTAGATCGTTTATAAAATTACATCATGTAAATGACATATTTTTTTGGCACAAATCCCTAGCTTGATTGTCTTTATCAATATCTACTACGATTATTTTAACCAAATATGATTTGTCATATTTGGCACAAGTCCCTAGCTAGCTTGATTGTCTTTATCAATATTTACTACGGTTCTTTTAACCAAATATGATTTGTCGTATTTTCCTTCCATCAAACACATTTGTAAACGAGTTATTGATTAGAGAAGTGGTAATATCATTTTGATTCTACCAAGGTATCTTCATCATCTAAAAAAAGATGTTGGAAGGCATATTTGTATCTATATCATTATAATCTTGACTCGTAATGAGATAATTTTTATTATATTTTTGTCGTATTCTCTATTTCGTTTTTTGTATTTTATATCTTTAATATTTATGAAGTGATTTAGCTTTCATAGATACACAATTTGTGGTGGACTAAATCTTGGTTAGAAATGTTATGTCCACTATAAATTGTATTTATTGCATTAACTGAGGATGTGAATGTGAAAATGGTTTTAAAAGAGAGGAAATTTGTATTAATATTCTCAAAATCTTTTTTATTTTTAAAACTAACCCCTTTTTAAATTTTTTTGAAAAATAACCTTTTCAATATTTAAATTATTAATAAAAATTGAAAATAAATAAGCTTTAATATTACGAAAATTAAAATTTTAATAAGAATCAAAACAGAGAGATTAAGAGATAACTTTATGGTTTAATAAGTTTTTTTGAGTACTTTTGATGGTTTAATAAGTTTGTTTCAGTACTTTTTATGGTTTAATAAGTTTGAACTTCATATCTAGATTTAATTGAAGTTATTGGTTATTGATGTTTGATATGCTTCTTGTCTTTTCTTAAACATTTTACTTGAGTTATGCCTTCAGTTTTAAACTTTGTAATTGCAGAAATCAAAAACCATTTCATATAATAGTGAGCCATAAATGGTACCAGCACCAATCTCTTTATATATATATACACCAATCTCTTTATACATATACACAAATAGGAATCAAAATCAAAACCAAATGAAATTTGAAAAAAAGATAGAAGTTGTCTTCTCTTCGTGTTATACTTGTAGAGTCTTCTCTTCATGTTGTTTTGGCTTGAAATTGCAGGTTAGCTTCGTTATCTCTTAATCTATCTGTCTTGATTCTTATTCAAATGTAAAACAATGAAAACGTTTTTGTAGAAAGCTTAGGATAGAAAACATATTTTTTTCTTATTAGAATCAGATCACCTTAACTGTTTTTACACACACATGCTTTATAGTAACTTCTTTACTTACTACACACATTCACACTTACTCCTACTGATTCTGGACGTAGATAATTTTAATAACAACTAAGCATCTAAACTAGAAACTGAATCTGGCTGCACAATCAAAACCCATCCAAAAAATCACAAATTTTGAAAGAGTTTAAAAAGAGTTGAAATGCAGCAAAACTCATCCAAGTTGAAAAAGTTTTAAATAGCCCAATTTCAATTCAATAATCACAAAATAACCCATCCCTATATTATATCGACACAAAATTAAATTATGAAATCATAAATCATAAATTCTCAAACCACCATGGATTTGACCTAGAGTTTATGTCGTGATTTCCGGACGAAGAAGCTCGATTGACGACAACGGAATCTGGGCTCAAACAGATCTCCATGGATGTGCATACAGTGGAAACCCTAAGGAAGAAATCAGAGAGTCTTGCTTACTTGAAGAGAAAAAAATTGAGATCGTTAAATAGCCAAGGAAACAAACATATAGAATCTAAAACCTATCAAGTAGAATTATAAGTGAAATGAGAATATTTTTTTTTTAAAATAGAATCTTTAATAATCAGAATAATTTATTTTATTTATTAAACAAAAAGGTTAGTTTTCAAACTGTTAAAAAAATGGATTAGTTTTCAAATTTTATAAAATTTTTGGAATAGTAAATCAATCCTCCCTTTAAAAGATGTGAGGATTTTTTAAAATAAGTATTAATTCTAAATTTATGCAATATGTTAGCATTTCAACAATCTTAAAAGTCTTAAACTTCGGATCTACTAAAGAGAGGATTTGCTTGCACAAAGAGTAAGATAGGCAAAAAAACTCAGCCTTTGTAGTTTTAGCAGGTTCTTGAATCAAAATAATTCTTTTTTTTTTTGTTTTATATTAATATTTTTTTATAGAAAAGTAAATCATATGTGTGAGGTTTTGGTATTGTTTGATGTGTTTTTTCAAAAGGTATGAAATGTAAAGTCTGACTTTTGATTTTTGACATTTATGATTTTCTGGTTTTATATAGACTTTGGTTTGTCATAAGTCATCTCTCTAAACTCTCTACCTTCTCTCTAAAAAGGAAAAAACAAAAAATCTTTCACCGTTGATAAGCCCGGCGTCCGGTGTTTGCCGGCGTCGGGGCTCTGTATATTTGTAGATAGTTCCTATCTATTTCGGATCTAAGGTTCGGTTTATCTGATTTGTTTTTTCGGCTTTGTCCGGATCTTATTTTCCGTTTCAATCGGATCAATAATCTTCTGATCTTAATCGGAGATGGAATCCGGCTTAGACCGGATTTGTGTTGTTTTGTTTATCCTTCCTCTCTTTGCTTCATGTGTTTAATCCGATGGGTTATTGGGTTGATTCGTTCTTCATGTGTTTAATCCGATGGGTTATTGGGTCCTTAGGAGAATTAGGTGACATATCTATTATGGGTAAGAGAGTCATGCGGTTGGGAATTTTTCAGAGAGATTAGAGGCAAAGTCTAGTGTGGTGTGTTTTGCCCGGAGTTTGTTCACCTCTTTGGGGATTCTCTGTTCTAGATTCTGGTGAATTCGTTTCTACCCATGTAACATTGGTGATTAAAGAGGAATGGATCGTCGTAAAATTAAAACGCACACACTTTAATTTATATAACATAGGGTAAAAATATGTTATGATTTTTGATGAGCTTGGTATATAGGTTATTTGATGAGACAATGACTGCTTCCAATCATGGGATAAGTGGAGACGCTCTAAACAAACTTAGAAAAGAGGAATTTGCAAAATGGTTACTAGAGCATGTAAGAGATATATTTTCTTTTAAAGGTTTGTGATAGTTTATTTTATAATAACATGATGTATATATGTCCATGAAAATTAGGTGGAGAATACTGAGAGGGACATTTCATATCCAAAGTGGTTGCACACATTGGCCCATGGTCCTATGGTAAAAGTTATTTGTTGGCCAATGTATTTTTGTCGTGGATATATATTTCACACATACGATTGTGACTATGGGAAAGACAAAAAGAATGCAAATTTTAGAGTTTGTGTCAAAGGCATGGCATCTTGTCGTTCAAGTGATGAACCTGATTTCTATGGAGTATTGAGAGAGATTATTGAGCTTCACTATCCCGGACCAGTTCATCTTAAATTTGTGCTATTCAAATGTGACAGGCATGATTCAACCATTGGGAAAAGGATACGAGTAAGCAAGTCAGAGATTATTGATGTTAATGTTGGATAGCGTCATGGGAAATATGATCCTTATATCCTGGCTTCGCAAGCTGATCAAGTTTGTTATGTTCCGTATCCACGGATGACTCAGAAAAAGACCACCAATGGAACGCAACGATCGGATTAAACCTAGAGGAAGAGTATTGCTCAATCCAAATTTTGATTTCATGGCAATGCAACATGAAAGTGACGATCCAATTGTTTACACTGATTCATTGCATGTCGAGACACTAACAAATCTAGACAGCCTAGCAGAGGAGCTTGATGATATAGAAGAAGAAGAATTTGGATCGGATGATGAATATGAAAATTCTGACATCGAATTAACCGATAAAGAAAAATCTTAATAAATTTAATGAATCAGTCTTTGGTGATTGATGAAGAAGCAATCGGAGCAGAACTAGGCGACGGTGGATCGAGAAAAATCGAAACTAAACGGTCATTGCTATGAAGGAAGAGACGCCAATGAGCTAGATCAAGAGTAATCGCAATCATCGGAGCTTCATGAACATAATATGAGATCGTTGATGAGAGAACCATGAATTAAGCTCAAAATCAACAAGAAATTGGCGGAATCACAGAGATTTCGAGTTTCATATACAACTAATGCTATCCGGTATAAGCCCGTTTCACTAAACCAAACGTATAAACTAATAGAACTCCTTATTGGATAGGTTACGATTGGTATGTTGGTACATGCGTTTGTTCAAGTTCTCAAACAAGAGAACATAATGTAAACAAAAGAGAACATAGAGTAAACAAAAGAGAACCACAAACACGTTTCCTTTTCTCAAATTGAAAGGGAGACATGCAAATACATGCATCTCCTATGTTATTTTGTAGGCTATAGGCCCACCCCCTCCGATTGCAGCCCCTCCTGTTGAAGCCCCACCGGTTGTAGCCCCACCTGTTGCAGTTGTAGCCCCACCTGTTGTAGCTCCACTGGTTGCAGCTCCACCTGTTGTAGCCCCATTTGTTGCAGCTCCACCTGCTAATGAAATTGCACTTCGAGAACGTTATTCTCGAGTGTTGCACCCAACTCGACAAAATGGAGCAAATGGTATGTGATTTTAATTTAAACAACTTATTTGGTATACAAACTATGAACTACTTCATATACAAACTAAGAACATAAGTACATTATTTATCTATGCAATAGGTTTGGGTACGACACAGAACTGTCAACATGTGTTAGAAAGACCATTGAAGGGTGTTTCAGGGGACCTTCGTACAGCTGGAAAAGAGTGCCCTTTTTTTACAAGGAAGCGTGGTATTCAACGTTTAAGGTTCGTTTGAGTTATCATCCTATTAATATTTTCAGAATAATTTTATGTGTTATGAGTCTGATATTGTGTGTGTTTTAGACAAGGTTCCAGTGGGACAATGCAATTAAGCATCTGGTTAAAGCCAATTTTGAAGCGCTTGCTAAGTCTCGTCTCCGAAGAATGGTTTGCCTGGCCAAGGTAAGAGGAGAGAAGCCTGAGTGGATTCTGCATAATGATTGGAGAGAGATGCTTGCTTGTTGGAGGACACCAAAATTCAGAGACATAAGTGCCAAAGCTCGTGCTTCTCGGCTGTTTGACCGTGACGGTTTAGGTGCTCATCGACACAGAGCCGGATCTTGTTCATATGTGAAAGTGCAAAATCCTTTGGTATTGTTTGATTTTATTAGTTTTTCTATGTCTATTTTCTTATACAGCTTTAGTATTTTAAATTTATTTTGTTCTTGTTTTGTTTGTAAGAGGTGAACAATGAATATTCTTCTTTTCTCGATGTGATGAAGAAGACTCATCAGAAACCCGACCGAGTATACGTTGATGAAAGAGCCAGTCAAATTGCTAAAAATTTTGATGAGCATGTGCAAGAACTTTTGTCACAAATGGATTCTTCCAATGGAGAGTCATTGACTGTTGATGCTCTGACTTTAGAAAAAAAAAAAAGAGATTTATGTCAAGGTATATCTAAATCTCTTACTGTTATCTCTTAAGTTGATGAATATGATGTGTGTTTTGGCTGAAGTTAATGATTGTATAATGTGTCGTGTGGTTTAAGTTGATGATCATATTATGTGTTTTGATTTGGCTTATGTCTTGTGGTTTTTTTTACTTCTTATGGTTGATGGACTTTGTGTTCTTGTAGGTTGCTGGAATATCAAAGCAAGGACGTGTGTTTGGACTTGGATCACTACAAAGAGGGACTATGTTTTTGGGTGCTTCTCTGGTTCCCTCACAACCTGTTGAAGATGTTGGAATGTTAACTTGCCAAGTGGAAGAATTCAATAATTAATTGCAGAAGAGTCGTGATGAGAACGTGGTTTTTCAAAATCGATTATGAGACCATGGAGCAAATGGTTCTCTTTCAGGTCTAAATGTTTCTGCATCTTTTCCACTTGCTGGAGCTTCGGGTTCAACACTGTTGGGGTCGGTTTTCACCCACTCAACATTAACGTTCAAAGACGAACGGCTACAGAAATGACCCTCCAGAATCTCGAAAAACATGGCGAAATATCTCCTAGGTCTTCACGCGAAGCAAAGCCAGTAATCATGGAAGCTGTCTGGGCAAGGTGGAGGACCGTCCAAGACTTGACGAATGGAGGCGTGTTCGGCTTGACGGAGCCGACCACGACCTCGCCAAAGCCAGACAACCACGGCCTCGGCCCGATGGAGCCGACCATGGCCTCGCCTAGTCTAACCGACCATGGCCTCGGTCCAAGGGCCGACCACGGCCTCGCCTAGTCTAACCGACCATGGCTTTGGCCCAAGGGCCGACCACGGCCTCTCCTAGTCTAGCCGACATGGCTTCGGCCCAAGGGCCGACCAGGTCCTCTCCCCGGCCGCTGATCACATCCTCGGTCCAATACAGTCTTCGGCCTAATGACATTAAGATAGCCCGGTCCAGACACGAAGCCCATGTTGATGCAACCGACTCAAGCAAGGCGATTCCGTGAAGGCTTAGGAGACTTAGCCGACTTAGGAAGCTATATATACATCCTTGTACAAACCCTGAGGGGGGGGGGATTCAGAATCTTATTCGCAATATGATTCACAACTTTGTACTCAAACGTTTACACAACAATAAACAAAACCACTTTCTCATATCTTGTTGTCTTAGCTTACCTTAGAAGTCTCTGCTTCCTCTCAAACCCTAATAAATCTAATTGTGCTAGCTTTGGCTCCTACAATTTGGCGCCGACTAAGGGGAATAGAGAATTTCTGACACAGAAAAGCTAGGTTCACCAGATCTGGGAAGATGACCGGCGACAACAGCAAATCAAGCAGCAGCGAAGAGTCCTCGCCTCCACCACCGCCATGACGGGACACCAATGGAACCTCCGAGCGTGCTGTGGAGGTGTCTGACGACGATCAACCTCCTCCTCGGAGACGTGCCCGAACGAACACTGCTGGCGACAGCACCAGGGCTGACGGAGAAGGAGAGCCCTCCATAGCAGAGATGTACCAGAGGGAACAGGAGCGCAGGGCTCCACGAGGTTCACGAGACGAAGAGGTCGCTGCGCTGAAAGCCCAGTTAGACAGGGTCGTCTCTGACCTGAAAGCCACCCAACTACAGATGTACCGGAGCACGGCAAAGGCTCCTGGGATCGCCTATGCGCTCGATAGGGCACGGAACACACCCTTCGTCGAGAGGGTCGCGAGGGCTCAAATCTCCGACCCCATAAAAGTCAAGCTTCCAATCTATGAAGGAACCACCGACCCTGCTGTCCATCTGATGGAATTCGAAGTTGCCTTAGGAAGGGCAAACTTCACAGAAGCCGAGAAGGACATCGGCTACTGCAAACTGTTCGTAGAGAGCCTCAAAGGGCCTGCCCTCCAGTGGTTCTACAAGCTGGAGAAGAACTTAATCCACACCTTCCATCAACTCTCGGAGATGTTTGTGCAACATTACAACATTTTCGCTGAAGGAAAGATCTATGATGCGGAGTTATGGACGAACAAGCAGGGTGAGAGTGAAAGCCTGTGGTCTTTCATGACAAGATTCAAGCACACGCTGTCAAAGGTGGACGATATTACCAACACGTCTGCGCTGGAGGCCTTGAGAGGAGCGCTCTGATGCCCCTCTCCATTCTGGCAGGAATTGACTGTCAACCCACCCGCGACCATCCAAGACGCTCTCCACCGTGCTACAGACTTCGCTCGAAGCAAAGAGGAAATCCGTGCTAAGAGGGGTGGGAAAACCAAGCAAGCGGGCGAACCAACCCAGTCTGCTGTGACGCCACCACCCTTTTAGAAGCTCTTGCAATGAACTACGAGGCGACATGATCCCTGCAAAGGATATGTAGGCAGCTTGTCTTCGGACGAGTTCAGTTGCCCCCCCCCCCCCCCCGTCAAAAGGGGGGGGGGGATTACACGTTTCACAAGCCTCATCTCCGGATGAGCTCCACATGATCTCCTCCGCCTTCAAGGGGGGGGGGGGGGAGTCAGTGTTTTATCTAAGCATCGTCTCCGGATGAGCCCACATGATCTCCTCCGCCTTAGGGGGGGGGGAGTCAGTGTTTTATCTAAGCCTCGTCTCCGGATGAGCCCACATGATCTCCTCCGCCTTAAGGGGGGGGAGTAAGTGTTTTCACTAAGCCTTGTCTCCGGACGAGCTCCACTGATCTCCTCCGCCTTAAGGGGGGGGGGGGGGAGTAGGTGTTTTCAAAGCCTTGTCTTCAGACAAGCTCAATCTCTCTAGACGATTTCAGTTCCCTCATTCGTCTAAAAGGGGGGGGGGGAGTGGGGTACCCGTACTCTACTCTTTGACTACATCATCACTAGAAACTTCAAGCACTTGGCACAAACCTCATCACGAGAACAACTACGTTCTTCATGGACCTCTCAAAGCTTCAATCAAGTAAATTCGTTCCGCATTCATTACTGCTAGCTACAGTGATGATGCGGGAATACGAACACAATGACATCCAGCATCGGATCCAAAGCGCGCTATATAAGTATTAATGTTCAGTATTGGGGCGGATGAACCCAACTGATCATTTAAAAACCCAACAAGCATCGTTGGTAAAATGCAGCTGCCAATGATTTGTTCGACATGTACCTTGAACAGTCATTCTAAAAACCCAGGTTCCACGCTGGTAAAACTTAGGGTGTACTTGTTCTCGGACAGACGTGTCTAGAGAACAACACCATTCTGCAAAGCCCAACAGCAACGTTGGCAGATAAAGAGCGTGAGCGCATTTGCGTTTTCTCTACTAAACAAAGCCTCATTCATGAGCAAACAAAGCCTCATTCATGAGCAAACAAAGCCTCATTCATGAGCAAAAAATAAACTATATCATAAACAAGGGGAGAAAGTCAGTCATTGGCCTCCTCATCCTCATCGGTTTCGTCCTCGGACAGACATATGGTGACCCCGCCCTCGGCGAGCGCGGCCTCGGCGACCCTGTCGTTGGCAAACACGTGTTCGGCTCCCTTGCCCGCGGCAACCTCGCCATCGGCATTCGGGACACAGAGTCTTAAAACCTCCATAGGAAATACGAAGTCTTAAAACCTTTGAAAACAAAATTTTTTTTTTGCAGAAACGCAGCAGCTTCAGCAGACGAAGCAGGAAATCTTGAAACCTTCAGAATGCTTACGGAGTCTTAAAACCTCCAGTATGAAGTCACCCTCTACTGCTGTGTGAGTGGTTATGCCAACAACGCCATGACTTTGAACGTTAACGCTGATACCCAATACATCTTTAACTCGGTACTATTATCTCTAACACTACCGAGCTGGGGGGCTAACTGTTGGGGTCAGTTTTTACCCACTCAACATTAACGTTCAAAGACGGACGGCTACAGAAATGACCCTCCAGAATCTCGATAAACATGGCAAAATATCTCCTAGGTCTTTACGCGAAGCAAAGCCAGTAATCATGGAAGCTGTCTGGACAAGGTGGAGGACCGTCCAAGACTTGACGAATGGAGGCGTGTTCGGCCCGACGGAGCCGACCACGGCCTCGCCAAAGCCAGACGACCACGGCCTCGGCCGGATGGAGCCGACCACGGTCTCGCCTAGTCTAACCGACCACGGCCTCGGTCCAAGGGCCGACCACGGCCTCGCCTAGTCTAACCAACCATGGCTTCGGCCCAAGGGCCGACCACGGCCTCTCCTAGTCTCGACGACCATGGCTTCGGCCCAAGGGCCGACCACGTCCCCTCCCCGGCCGCTGATCACATCCTCGGTCCAATACAGTCTTCGGCCTAATGACATTAAGATAGCCCGGTCCAGACACGAAGCCCACGTTGATGCAACCGACTCAAGCAAGGCGATTCCGTGAAGGCTTAGGAGACTTAGCCGACTTAGGAAGCTATATATACATCCTTGTACAAACCCTAAAGGGGGGGTGGGGATTCAGAATCTTATTCGCAATATGATTCACAACTTTGTACTCAAACGTTTACACAGCAATAAACAAAACTACTTTCTCATATCTTGTTGTCTTAGCTTACCCTAGAAGTCTCTGCTTCCTCTCGAACCCTAACAAATCTAATTGTGCTAGCTTTGGCTCCCACAAACACCACCATGAGGAACTTCTTGTTTCTCACACTTAGTTTGTTCAAACACTTAGTTTGTTCAAATCTGTTTTAGTTTGTTTCTTATGTTTCAGTTTTGGTTTTATGTTTCAATTTGCTTCAGTTTCTTTATGTTTGCTTTTAAGATCATATGTAAATGATGAATTTTAATTTGAATTTTGTTTCTTAGAAATTTTTTCTTATGTTCTTGATTTGCTATAATATGTGTAAAACGTAAAAAATATGATTGTGACAAAATTTAGTAAAAAATAATGACTTTTTGGACATATTAAAATGGTAAATACTTTAAACGAATTTGCGATGGAGTTATAGTAATAAAACATAACGAAATTGTTACATGAAATAGTTGCAAATGAAGACTAATATGTGACGACATTTTAGTAGTCATTTGTAACGGAAAAAACTGTATTAGGATATATCATGGTTTTTACCGATTAAATTTAGTCATGATATAAGTCCGTTTTTAGAGTTTTTTCGGTGTTTCTTGAGTTTTTTTAGGATAATACACGTTTGGAGGCAAATGAGCAAAGTTTGAAAGAAAAGGAGCAAAAAAATATCAAACGTTTGGCGTTCGTTGAAGGATTTTCCACCGATGGATTGGCGTGATATATTGACACATGATAGATCGTTGAGTTAGCTTTCATTTGGAAGTATTTATAAGATATTCCAATAGTCGGATCGAGAGTTATTAGAGTTTTAGTGAAGACAAACGAATCTGCCTAAACCGACCGGTTTGCTGGAAAATTAGAAAATTGTAGATTTTTCTATTTTGACTCGTTTTGAACCAAAAACGTGATTTAGCCTATTTATTCTAGTTTTCAGCCATTGTTTAGGCTATGCTTTATTTTCTATTGAGATTTAGA
The DNA here is from genome assembly GCA_963576765.1 of Draba incana. NCBI lineage: Eukaryota > Viridiplantae > Streptophyta > Magnoliopsida > Brassicales > Brassicaceae > Draba > Draba incana. Next base: position 3,636,238 of record OY755214.1, on the reverse strand, counting down.
GAGAGATTTTTAGCAGAGCTTTGGAGCGACAAATCAGATTCCTTTAGAGAAGATTTTGAACTCCTTTATCTCTTTTCTTATCTCTTTTATGCAATCTATTTTATTCATGATGTTTGTTTCATTCACCATGTCTGAGTAATTTGCTAGTTAGGTTTAGGGTTATTCAAAGGCTGATGATAAATTGTTGAGAATTGGATTACTGTTGGGATTAATCTACTAGTTCTTCACCTTGATAGTTTAAACTCTGATTTAGGATTGATCACCCGGAACTTAGATATCTTAGGTTGATTGATAGATGTGAAAGCATTATTAGTTAGGTGGAACAATATCATAGGTGAGCAAATAGACTATCCACAAAGAAATTTGGTTTAGGATCTTTGTGAACAAATCGGAACAGCTCGTTAATGCTTGACTAAGTTTATTGAACTCGCAAAGTAATTTGGTTTTCTAGGATTTAGTCATATATAGCCTTTGTAACGAAAGTTGATTAGTTCTAGAACGACACTTAATAAATATCCCAACAGTAGTCTAGTTCTTCGATTTTGCATCATGCCTGCGAATTACCCGAAGCCTAGCTCTTCGTCTTATTGAATTTAAAGAACCATAATCACCATAAGCTTGCTTTACTTTAATTTTTTTACATTAATAATTATTCACTTAGCTTAATTTGAATTTAGAGTTTATTGTGTGATTTCTTTTCCCTATGGATTTGATCCCTAAGTACTATTACGATCTCTTAATTTGAGAGAGTATCTCATGGTAAATTTGAACATATCATATGACCGTTGTTAAATAAGACGGTGTTCATACTTTGTTTTAATAAGTAATTGCAATGGATTTACAACAATTTTTTGTCATTTTTAGACGGTTTCAGACTAAATTTCTGTAGAAATTGGAGTTGGATTCGAGAAATTGAAATGGTTTCAAATTACAACAACTTTTGGGACAATACTTTTAGTCCGTAATTATGACAATTTTGTCACTAGTATTTTTCTTCGCCGTTTGTGAGATAATACTTACTAAATAATTTCATCACAAAAGTTGTAACGTTTTGGTTACATCTTAACATTTGTGACGAGATTATTGTAAATTTTTACAAATTGTTATAAAATAGTCACAATATTATTATTGCTACGAAATTCTATTTATTGTGACAAATATTTTGTAACAATATGGCTTTTTCTTGTAGTCGATCTTGCCATATCTGATTTTTCCAAAAAATAAAATAATGAACCGTTGTATTATAGTTGTTATCCAATTAATGTCTACGAGTATAAATCTTTACCATAATTAACTTGATGTATATATCTTAGGGTTAATTTTCAATAAATAATACGAATGATTAGCCGACAGATAATTACCATTAAACCAATTGATTGTTTACACATTCATCCCTTTATCACAGGAAAATATGCTTATGATATTAATAATATCATACTACGTAGAGTTTTTTTTCTGTATTATTAGAATCTAGAAATTATGTATTGAAGATGATGAAGTTGGGAGAAAGAGAGTAAAGTTTGTTATGAATTGATTATACTGAGTTAATTGTAAACATAGTTTGTTACAAGATATATATAATGATCCGGTTTAATAGATAGGTTAACCGGAAATAACATTTATGCTCTAATACCCTCCCCTCAAGATGGAAGGTATAACATGTGAATAACCATTTGAATATAAGATTCTTGAACAAAGCAGGTTGCACAACCTTGGTGAACACATCAACCAACTGATTATCTGATTTCACATGTAATGTCTTGAGAAATCCAGATTGCAACCTTTCACGTGCAATGTGACAACATTTTCAATGTGTTTCGTCCTCTCATGAAACACATGATTGGATGCTATGTGAAGAGCATATTGATTATCAACAATAGAGAGTAGCAGGAGAAGGAGCACAATGAAGATCTTGGAGCAAATGAGTCAACCATATTAACTCACATGTAGCATCTGTCATGGCTCTGTATTCTGCTTCAGAGCTACTTCTTGAGACTGTTGGTTGGTTCTTAGCTGTCCAAGAGATAAGAGAATTGCCAAGAAACATGCAATAGCCAGTCACTGATCTCCTAGAGTCTAGACAAGCAGCCCAATCTGCATTTAAAAATGTTGTGAGACGAATATAAGAAGAAGCAGGATAGAAGAGACCTTGTCTTGGATCATTCTTGATGTAACGAAGGACTTTGTTAGCAGCTTGAAGATGGCTTGAAGTAGGAGCTGACATATATTGACTCAGCTTATGGACTGCAAAAGTAATATCATGCCTAGTATGAGTCAAATAAAGCAATCTTCCTACTATTTGTCTGTAAACTGAAGGATCTTGCAGTAATTCACCATCAAAAGCAGACAATTTAAGATTTGACGCCATATTGTGGTTTACAACCCAACAAACCAACATCTTCAAGAAGTTCCAATGCATAATTACTCTAATTAATTGAAATACCTTCTTTACTGCGTGCAAATTCAAATCCCAAAAAATATTTTGCTGGACCAAGATCTTTGAGTTTGAAAGCACTCTTCAACACTTCTTTGAAAGCCTCCATTACATAATCATCATTTCCAACCACCAAAATATCATCAACATACACCAAAATAATCAAGTAGATACCTTGGTTGTGTTTGACAAAGAGAGAATGATCTGAAGGAGCTTGAATAAAACCTTATGAAAGAATAACTTTGACTAACTTTTGATTCCATTGTCTAGAAGCCTGTTTCAAACCATATAGTGATTTGTGTAGCTTGCAGATAGAATTTGGAGGATAAGACTTGCCAGTTAATTTAGAATATCCAAGAGGCAAAGTCATGAAGATTTTCTCATCAAGATCACCATTTAAGAAGGCATTACTAATATCCAGTTGAGTAATAGACCAATCCTTGATGGCAACTAATCCAAGAATCATACGTAGAGTTCCCAATTTAGCAACTTGAGAAAAATTATCCAAGTAATCAAGGCATTCTAGTTGAATATATCCTTTGGCTTTATGACGTTCAAGACTGCCATCATGATTGTATTTGATGGTGAAAACCCACTTACAACCAATTGAATACTTTCCAGAGGGAAGCTCACATAAAGACCATGTACTAGTGACTTCTAAAGAATTCATTTTAGATTTAGCAGCACCAATCAACTCCACAGATTTAGCAGCCTCTTTAAAGGTTTTAGGTAAGATTGTTGTGGTAATGGAAAGGATAAAGTTCTTATAAGGAAGAGAAAGCTTGTCATAGGACAAGAAAGAAGAGATAGAGTATGATGTAGTATTAGTGGGATGAGCTCGAAATGGTGTATCTTGGTTTAAAAGGTAGCAATGGTATTCATCTAGGTAAGTGTGAACCTTAGTTTGACGTTTAGGTATAGGGTTAACAGGAGGACTCCCTGATGGAACATTAGTATGACTATCATTTGAATCAGGGGAAGAGGGTGATAAAGGAGAACTTGATGAAGATTTAAAATCATCATTAAAAAATGTGAAAACTCCTCAGAGAGAAGAGAGTATGAGGATTCAATAGGAATATCAAAAGCAGCAGGAAAGATGGATTCTGGATCAGGCAAAGGTAACAAATCATGAGTAAAAGGATCAGAAAGGAGTGGTTCTTTTGAGAAGGGAAAAACATCTTCATGGAAAACAACATTGCGAGTGATAGAGACCTCCCTTGTTGTGAGATCTAAAACCTTGTATCCTATGTATCCAGATGGATAACCAAGAAAAATACATTGTGTAGCTCTTGGAGAAAATTTGTGTCTGTCTTTTAAAAGGGTAGAAGCAAAACAGAGACATCCAAAAACTCTAAGATGATCATAAGAAGGTGTTTTGGATGTTAAGAGTTCAAAAGGAGATTTGTTATCTAAAAGAGGAGATGGAATTCTATTAATAAGATATATTGCAGTAAGAATGCAATCTCTTCAATATTTCACAGGAATATTTGATTGAAAGAAAAGAGATCTAGCCACATTTAGAATGTGTTGATGTTTACGCTCAACCACAAAATTTTGTTGTGGTGTGTAAGCATAGGAGAAAAAATCAAGAATCCCTTTGGATTTTAAAAGAGAGGTGAAGGAAAGTTCAAGAGCATTATCTGAACGAATAGCATTGACTTTAGTTTTATATTGTGTTTCAATGAGCTCAAGAAATTCTGGAAATACAATAGAAACGGAAATTTTATTTCTCAAAAGATATACCCATGTAACTCTAGTACAATCATCAACTAGAGTTAAAAAGTATTTATATCCCTCTGATGTGGGTACATGGAAAGGACTCCATACATCAAGGTGAATCAGATCAAATGGAGAAGAAGAAAGATTATTTGATGAAGAAAAAGACAAATGTTTTTGTTTTGCTAAAGGACAGACTGTACAAGGATGTTTGTTTATTGGTTTTCCATGAGAAATATGTAAAGATTTTGAAAGAATTTTGATTTTGTTGAGAGATGGATGAATCTTCTTTCTCGGCACGAGTTCTCATCAACTACGAGCTTCCTACAAAGAAAGTTAGTGTATTTTGTTAATCAATCACCAAATTTTTCTTCCTTCACTCTCATTCATTTGTGCTAATGAACATGTTTCAGGAAACGTATACAAGGCGTATAACAACTTGCTTAGCTTCAGGTTTCTTTCTTCTAAACAAACTTATTTGTTTTCATCAACAATGACACTTTTAACATTTGGAACTTTTTTCTTTTTAAGGTGGGATTGTCATAAACATGGTTGTTGGAGGTGAAGTAACGACTCTCAAAAGCCTCGAAGAAAGCAGCAGCATTATCATCGCGGAGAATTGAACCGTTGGTTAAAGTGGATGAGATCTCGCAGACCGTTGATTCGAAGGGCTTCACCATCCAAAACTCAGTCCAGTTCGCTGGTCCACTCGCCACAACATTCTTTAGCACTGATGCCAAGTTCGAAATCCGAAGTCCGAGATGCATTCAGTTGTAAAGTGTTAATCTTTGGTGTCTTTTAGTTGACTCTTTGTGAATATTCTCTTCTTTTGCTTGCAATTTTGACATAACAGAAACAATCATAACCAGTTTTATGGTACTTTGACACGTTGCAAAAAGAGCTTGAACCATATGATTCAATCTTGTATGAGATGGGAGCTAGTAAGGAGGTTTTTGGAAACAGAAGAAACCCAACTGCAGCTAAGAGGTTTAAGAGTTCACGTCCAAGAGGCTTTAGTATTTTTGGGTTCATTCAGCGGCAAATGGCGAGGACACTAACACTTGAATTTGTATCTTATAATCTGTTTTAAAAAAACCTTATAATCTTCTAATCTGCTTTAAAAAACCATATAATCTGCTTTCAAAAAACCTTATAATCTATTTTAAAAAATCTTATATTCGATTTTTAAAATAACACCAGCAATTTCAAAAATAACAGTTTTTAAAACCTTATAATATGTTTTAAAAACCTTATAATCTGCTTTAAAACTGTAAACTCCTTATATATGGCGAGGACACTAAAACTTGAATTTGTATCTTATAATCTGCTTTAAGAAAACCTTATAATCTTATAATCTGCTTTAAAAACCTTATAATCTGTTTTAAAAAACCTTATAATCTGCTTAAAAAACCTTATAATTTGATTTAAAAAACGTTATAATATGTTTTGGTTATAACCTCATAATCCGTTTTAAAAAACCTTATAATTTCAAAATAACAGTTGTTTAAAATCTTATTTAAAAAACCTTATAATCTTATTTAAAAAACCTTATAATATTCTTTAAAAATAACACCATCAATTTAAAAAAAAAACATCATCAATTTCAAAATAACAATTATTTAAAATCTTAGAAATCTTCTTTAAAAAACCTCATAATCCGTTTTAAAAAACCTTATAATTTCAAAATAATAGTTTTTTCAAATCTTATAATCTTATTTAAAAAACCTTATAATCTTATTTAAAAAACCTTATAATCTTCTTTAAAAATAACACCATCATTTTTTTCAAAAAAACACCATCAATTTCAAAATAACAATTGTTCAAAATCTTATAATCTTCTTTAAAAAACCTCATAATCCGTTTTAAAAAACCTTATAATTTCAAAATATTAGTTTTTTCAAATCTTATAATCTTATTTAAAAGACCTTATAATCTTATTTAAAAAACCTTATAATCTTCTTTAAAAATAACACCATCATTTTTTTCAAAAAACACCATCAATTTCAAAATAACAATTGTTCAAAATCTTATAATCTTCTTTAAAAAACCTCATAATCCGTTTTAAAAAACCTTATAATCTTCTTTAAAAAACCTTATAATTTACTTTAAAGAACTTTATTACCTTCTTTAAATAACTTTATAATCTGTTTATAAGGAGTTTGTCTTTAAAATAACAACTATTTAATACTTTATAATATGCTTTAAAAGAGTTTATAACCTATTATAATCTGTTCTATAAATAACAGCTGTTTAAAATCTTATAATCTAGTTAAAAAAAATTTATAATTTGATTTAAAAAACTTATAATCTGTTTTAAAAGCTTATAATTTGTTTTAAAAATCTTATAATTTGTTTTAAAAACTTTCATAATTTTCTTTAAAAACCTTATAATCTACTTTAAAATCTAATAATTTATATTAAAAAAATCTTATAATATGTTTTAAAAAACTTTATAATATGTTTTAAGAAGGTTTTCACGTCGTTTTTAAAACAGATTATAAGGTTTTTTAAAAGTTTATAAAGTATTTAAAAACTTTATAATCTGATTTAAAAGTCTTATAATTTGTTTTAAAAATCTTATAATCTGTTTAAAAAACCCTATAAACTGTTTTAAAAACCTTATAAACCTACCTCAAAACTATACCCTAAATGTAAAATTGTTAACCCAAATTCAAAAATTTAAAAAGCATTTGTGCATTTTAAAGGTTTATATGTGTTTATATTTGTTAATTAACATTTGTATTAATAAGTTGTGCTACTCTAGTGGATTAGGATTCATGAAGAATCTTTTTCTACCCGGGTTCGAAACATAAGCCGTAGATGTGCTTTTTCTTTTTTATTTTTTATTTTTTCTTTACTCAGTGGCAAAATTGTAATTTTAGGTATCTTCTTCTTCGAGTCCTCCCTCTGCAAATCTAATCTTCAACCACCATTAACGTTCTTCACATGAATTTCATCAAAATTTCGAATTTTTTACTTCTTATCTAACTCGATCAGATCCTCGGAACCATACCACCACCGATTCCGACTCTGCGATCGGAGAATTTTTGTGATCTATTTTCAAATCCATCCACGGTCTCTTACCTATCTTCTCTAAACCCGTTGATTCATCTATAGTTCTGACCCGATCTCTGAAAATTCACGCTCAAAATCTCTCCCGATTTGAACGGATCTAGGATTTGGATGGTAAGTTACACGGCGGAGAGGTCAAGCTCTCAAGATGCTCTGTAAAATGGAAAGTTGGGTTTGGTGAAATCCTCAAAAGTTGCGTAACCGTCGCTTATTGTCCTCTAACGGTTAATCCGACGAATTCTACCGTCGTCGTCAATGGTGATGTTGAGTTTGATGTGGATTTCGTTTGTGGATCGAAAACGCGTGTGATTTGGAGAAGGCTAATTTCGGAATAAAAAAGTAATTTAGTGGCTTCTTGCAAATTTTTAAAAAGTGGCATGCGTGGTGGGACATTTCTTAAAATTTCTCTTTAAACACTTTTTCTTTTTTTTAAGAACACTCTCCAAAGTGCTCTCATGTAGATATTTTAAGAACACTCTTTCTTTCTTTTACTCAACTTTGATTAATTTTATATTTAAACACATCCACTATCTCCTCTCTTTACTCAAATTTTATTAATTTTATATTTCAATACACCCCACAAAAATACTCTCTTTCTTCCTTTTATTCAAATTTTAATAATTTTATATTATAAGAACACATTTAAGAACACTTGAGAACACACCAATGTACATACTCTTATAATTGAGAGCATGTACATCGGTTATGTTCTCACGTGTTCTGAAGTGTGTTCTGATAATATTAAATTATTAAAACACACATTTTCTCTTCCTTTTACTCAACTTTATATTTTCTCTTTCATCATTTTACAAATTTTATTAATTTTATATTTAAACACTCTCTCTTCCTCTTAAAAACACTTTCCAAAAGTGTTCCAAAAGTACTACTTTGAGAACACTTTCTCTTCCATGCTCTCAATTTTTATTAATTTTATATTTAAACACACCCACTATCTTTTTTCTTTATTCAAATTTTATTAATTTTATATTCAATACACCTCACAAAAACACTCTTTTTTTATTTTACTCAAATTTTAATAATTTTATATTTTGAGAACACACCCAATGTACATGCTCTGAGTATTTTACATGTTACGGTCATCTCGAATATTTGGTTAACCTCAAATATTTGGTTAAAACCCGGAGATTCGATTTTTGGTTAAACCGATTGGTTCACACTTAAACCTTTCAGATAGACAAGAAGGTCCGAAACTCACAACAATAACACTTAAACCCTAAAACCTCTTTCACTTGTCCTCAGATTGGCAGTCTCGTCGGCCACGACAACAGCGTTTTCATTGTTCCATTCTCTCCTTCTCTCTTCGGTACGTGCCTCTGTATTCTCTAATTTGGGATCTCTGTTTTCTTGTTCTGTTCTTCATTCCCTGTTCGCGAATAGTCTCGATTATGTCTGTGTTCAGTGGATGATTGATTATGTTTGTTTCAAGTTATTACAATTTATCGATTCAAGAAAAAGGGAAACTGTTTCTTTCCTTGATTCCTGTTTGATTTCGACAATTTGGGTTTTTTTGTGTGTGTGTGTGTGTGTGTGTTTCTCTGTCTTTTTAACTGATTATCAATGGTGCTAATTACAGGTGATTTTCCGGAGTTCTGAATTAAGAAATGGGTACGAAAGGTTCAATTTTTATGATACAAAAAGGATTTTTTTTTTTTAATCTTTATTGGAGTTTTGTGGATTTTGAGATTGATAAACAGTTTTATCTGATGTAGATGTTACATCAGTGGATCAGATGAGCGAGAAGAAGCGTGAGAAGAAGAAGAAGTTGAAATCTAAGAAAGCAGAAGCTGAAGAGCATGAGGAACAGCTCAAGAGGCTTCAAGAAACAGTAAGTCAATCTTGTAACATGGTCGGTTTTTTTGTGATTGTAATAATATGTTGGAAACTTTTTAGTTTTAAGCTAACTTACAGACGATTTCTCCAGCAAGCTGATTTTTATCAGTACATGAAAGAGCATGATCAAGAGCTTCTCAAGTTTGATGCTGCAGAATTTGAGGTGAATTAGTTGATTGAATACGTTGACTTTACGCCTCGGCTTGAACTGTGTTCGAAGCTTTTATCTCCGGGGTTAATGTTTTGTAGGATGAAGCTGATACTGAATTGGAAGACAGTGAAAAAGTTGTTGATGAAACCCCAAAGCTGGAAATTACAAAGAAAGGGAACGAGCAGAAAACGATAACTGCAGCCATGGTTGATTCATGGTGCAAATCCATCCGAGAAGACGCAAAGCTAGGTGGAGTGCGTTCTATCTTGAGAGCTTATAGAACTGCCTGTCACTATGGTGATGATACTGGAGACGATCAATCTGCAAAGTTCAGTAAGATAATGATATTTGTTCTGAGTGAAATGGACGGGATTCTTCGTAAGTTGTTAAGGTTTCCTACAACCGGAGGAATGAAAGAGAATATACTGGAGCTGACAAACACAAGGCCTTGGAAGAACTATAATCACTTGGTCAAATCATATCTCGGGAATTCGCTGCACGTTCTGAACCAGATGACCGACACAGGAATGATATCGTTTACTCTGCGTCGCCTAAAGCACTCAGCGGTCTTTCTATCTGCTTTCCCAAGCCTCCTATGGAAATATATTAAGGTGTGTGGAAGTAAAATACCATTCTGTTCATGTTTCCTCTTGTTTTTATGGACTTTTAGCCTATTTGTTGCATGTCCTTTGCTCATCGCTCCTTTGATTTAGGTAGCACTTCATTTCTGGGGAACTGGTAGTGGCTCGCTCCCCGTTGTTTCCCTGGTTTTCCTAAGAGACTTGTGCATACGCCTCGTAACTGACTGTGTGGATGACTGCATCAAGGGAATGTACAAAGCGTATGTGTTGAATTGCCAGTTTGTTAATGCTGTCAAACTGCGGCATATTTCGTTTCTTGGTAACTGCGTTATTGAGCTTCTCGGCACGAATATCTCTGCTTCATATCAGCATGCATTCGTCTTCATAAGGCAATTGGCAATGATTCTGCGTGAAGCGCTTAACACAAAAATCTTTAGAAGTTACACGGGAATAAAGGTACATTCTCAATAATCTTTAGAAGTTGAGCTCTTTTGTCAACAGTTGCATGTTGTGAAAGTTTGTTTTAACTTTTATTTACATTTGGTTGTTTTTACAGGAAGCATTTCGGAAAGTGTATCAATGGAAATTCATCCATTGCCTTGAGCTTTGGACCGGAGCTGTTTGCGCCTACAGTTCTCAGTCTGAACTCAGACCAGTGGCTTACCCACTAGCTCAGATAATATCTGGTGTAGCACGACTTGTTCCCACTGCCTGTTATATTCCCCTTAGACTAAGATGTGTTAGTATGCTAAACCGAATTGCTTCTTTGACTGGTACCTTTATTCCCGTGTCAATGCTTCGTATGGACATTGATGTCTATAAAGTTTTAACCCAAACAATATCCGCAAGTGCACAGACAAAAGCAGTAGTATTTTAGGTATCGAATCCTCAGAGACCAAGGTTACTCTATGAAACTATGAATTTATATTTAAAGCTAAGACAAAATGGGGGTTGGTTTGTAATGAAACGAAGAATGAAATAGCAAATGAAAACGATGTAAATTCGATAAGAGAAAGGCACTAGATTAAGGTCATTCGCCGGTGACTTCGGATTAAGGACTGAGCAACTATTCAGGATTCAAATTTAGCGCGGTCTAGAACTCAAACATAAATGTAATATTGCCTCACTGTCGTGATGCATCAATATCTTTATCTAACACCCTAAATGCCTAAACTGAAGTTTGAATTCAGAGATGCTGATAAGCATTAACAAGATGGTTCGATTTGTTCACAACCGATGGTAACAATCAACTGTCGTTGGTCACACACCGATTGCTCATCAATGATTTATCTAGCAACCTAGAGCACTGTCGTGAATAGGTTTAACTTGAGAACATAGACTAGGTGATCAAATTAGCCTAAGCAATACGAATCCCAATTGATGAAGACAAATGATGACATTCCTATTTGGCTCAGTCACTAATCAATCCTAATTCACCATTGAAATCCCCTAATCTAGCTATGAGACTACTCGACCATGGAGAACAAAAACGCAGCAATCAAATGAGAAGGATTCATGGTAAAATAAAGAGATAGGGTTAAGAATGCTTCTCAATAGAAAGTTGTGGATGATCCTCCAAATCTTACAAGCAAAATCAAAGAATGAAAAACACTTGAAGGATCTCAAGAACTTGGAACAAATGAGTCTCAATCTTTCAGAAACGTATAGTAGAAAAATCTGAGATAAAAGTGAACGTGTCTTTTGGAAAATGGTTGCTTCTAATTTATAGTAAAAATTAGGGCAACTTGGTTCTGGGTGACCGACCGATCGGTCCGTCTTCGTGTCGTCTTAGGATCTTCAAGTCTTCGGGGTCGGGATCGGTCGGTCTTCTTATCCGGACCGGTCGGTCCGGATTCTAGTGACAAATTGGCTTCGGCTCCGAGTGTGGACCGGTCGGTCCACTGGTCTTGATCGGTCGGTCTTCTCAGCATCTGGACCGGTCGGTCTCGTGGTTGGATCGACCGGTCCTAGTTCCAAGAGCTTTTGATTTTTGAGTCTTCAAGCGAGCAGGTGCTCGCTCCAAACCGAGCAGGTGCTCGGTTATGAAAAATTCCATATTTTCTCCAGATTCGTCCCTTTTTCTCCAATGACCTCCAATGACTCCGATCCATGCTTAAGAGCCTCCTAGAACCTGAAAAGACACAAAAGGAACTAGAAAGAACCGAAAAGACTAAAGAAACAATACGCTAAAGAGACCAAAATACTAATATATCAACTCCCCCGGACTTAGATCTTTGTTTGTCCTCAAACAAACTCAGAAATAAGCAAAGGAAAGAGGTTTGAAAACGCGGGAACTCTTTTATCCTCAAAGTATGCGTGAGGATCTCGTTAAAGGCACCTTATTAGGGAATACGACGCTAAGGGTTTAAGGCCATTTGGAGGTGGAGTTCAAGGTGTTTAGAGTGTTTAAGGGTTACCCAATGTTTCGTAGAGGATGCAGGATATCGCACAAAATTGCAAGAGAGAATGAGTACGTTGATATCCACATTCTCTAAACCACTCTTTCTTCTCCAAAATTCTTTTTCCTTCCATTCGGCTAACCATCCACCCTGGGTATACTCGCTGTGTAGAGAGACACTTTTTCTATTTTACAGATTCCCAACTCTTCATCATCGTTTTTTTTTTTTTTTTTTAGAGTATGATGATGATGAAGAGGGACATACATTACGAGTATGTGTCTCTCAAACACGAAGATAAATAAGAGTGTTACACGTACCCAAGTGGAGCTCATTATTGCTATCCCTTCCTTAGTATAAAATCATCTTCCAAAAATGTGAGCAGGTGCTCAATGCCTTGCGAGCAGGTGCTCGATCTTCAAAAAGAGTGATTTAGATGCAGTGTCGACTCGATTCTCTCCGGCCCTTTTGCGCATATGCTGCACATGTGACAATGAAGTAACAAGAAGGCATGGAGTTTGAAAAGAGGTAATGGTTAATGAGGGTACTAGCTAAAAATGAGCTAGCTATTCAGGATCAACAAGAGTGGTAAAAAGAATAAGGAGTCCTAAATATGGTTCGTTCCCCTAATCTAGTGCCAATAACGAGAGAAAATTTGGTCAATCTGGAACCTGGAAAATAGTGCATCGAAATGTCCCAGCTGTTCCTTGTACCCATGCTATGTAAAAATGGTCACTAGAGAGAAGGTTAGACATAGATAGTTCACATATCATCATCAGATAACGTCATAATTCCCAACAAAGTTTTTGACTCAATAAAATAAAGAAAATAAAAACAAAACACGCAAGACCGCTCCCCCGGACTTAAATCACACCGTCTCCGGTGTGAAAAAGTTTAGGAGATTGGTGACACAAATGAAAATAATGAAAATACAAATGGATAAGACAATCGTGGTAGAGGGTGAAAGAGATATCACCGAGAAGAAGATGCATCGCCTCCTTCGCCGCGCGTTCTCCGCTTCTTCCTTGCCAATGGTTGACCCGAACCGGATATGGAGCTTGAGGTGACCGGCTGAGCATCCCTTGCTGCCGTGGCGTGACAACAACCCCTGGAAAGCGTTTCCAAGATCCGCTGCATGAGGTTGTTGTTCTTCTTTGTTGAATGGATCATCCATTGCCTATACTCAGCACCATCAGCATCATCAGAGATGTGTGGGAGATCAAACTCACCTTGGGGAGGAACGGTGTGGTATGTTAGGCGTGGAATGAAGGGGCCTACGTCCTCGAAGTCAGGAACTGAGCAGGTGCTCGGTCTGGATGTGCTCCTACGCGAGCAGGTGCTCGGTCTGGAGGCTAATGAAGATCGGCTCGGATTGGTCACTAGATACTCCGGGGGAGGCTGAAATGCAAGGTCGTCCATCGTGTTGAGCTGTGTGAGGTGCGGGCACGGGAGCATAATGAAGTTTGAATCCCTGTTTGCAGCTATGAATTGATAAGCACTTGGCTTAACGATGATCTTCGAATTGAGCAAATGCTGCATATCCACACGTGCCAGCTCGTCGATGGAAGAAGCTTTTGATAGATCCACCTTGAGGAAGCGGAATAATGTTGTGAGCAAGCTTCCAATGCGCTCAACTCTAGGTCCATTGGTGGTTGATGTTGGATGTCCCTTAATCGCGCATATTGTCTCGGTAAACCGGATGCCCAAGTTATAACGATAACGCTCATATTGCGCCGAGTCTCCATCACCTACAATCAGACCAACACCCAAAAACAGCAACATCAACTCATCATTATGCACCTTGTTACCCGCAGCTCGGTCGAATAGCATGTGGCTGAGAAGGTGTGCAACGATGCGGAGAGTAGGATGACGGAGCTTGTTTTGGCTCGTGGAGTTGCTCGAGTACGTTCCAGAAGCGATGAGGTTCCAGAATGTCTTGGCTTCTTGAAGCTTTTTCCAAGGCGGTAAAGCCTTATCCGTCTGATGGAAACCGTACGCGATGCAAAAGTCGGTCATAGAGATCTCATATCTCGTTCCTCCAGCAAAGAACGAGAATGTGGCTTCATCAAAACTCGGTGCCTCCGGATTGGCATAAGTGAGAGTGGTTGTTGCAAGGAATTGCCGAGTAAGATCCGGGTAAAGCACGTCTTCTTCCAAAGCAAACCCCATGCAACGTGTGTTGTAGAGAACACTTCGTACTTGGTCCTTAAGTCTTAGTTCTGTCAAAGTTTGCTCGCACAAGAACCTAGTCGGTTCGAGCTTCAAAGCCAAGAGCTTGTTGTAATTGAAAGCACTTATTTCGTCCCAAGCAGTTGTGGAATTAGGCGGGAGCCCATCGGTTTCAATGTCGAATGGAGTGTCTTGGTGGCGAGGCCACAAATAGGTGTTGGGTCTCCGAGCAGTGGAGGATGTGGCAATACCCTTGCCCTTGTCCTTGTTTCCGAATCGCATCTTCGGTGGCATCGTGAGTGAACGGCGATGAGAGAAGCGAGCGACGGAGATAGAGCGGGGATTGATGATTCCAAATAGAGAGAATCAGAGATGAGAGAGTGGCGTTGATGGAGATCGGTGAGAGAGAGTTGTGAGTGTGGTGGTGATTGATGAAAGAGAAGGGAGCGTGAGAGAGCTTGGTGGAAGAGAGAGAGGTGCGGCGTTGCAAAAATAGAAGAAGAAGAAAGTTAGTAAAAATTTTAGGGTTTTATAAATATATATATATATATTTTTTATAAAGAAAAAGGAAAATCAGAGTGGGCCCGCGTGCACTGGACCGACCGGTCCTGATACTGGATCGGTCGGTCCGATTTCCAGAGGAAAATCGGTTCTTGAACTTGAATCGAGACCGACCGGTCTAGCTTAGGATCGACCGGTCGGTTAGCTTTTCCCGATTCCTTGTATTTTCTGGATCGACCGGTCTCCCTATGGGATCGACCGGTCTCATTTCCAGATACTTGGTCTGGGCTCCTTCATGAAACCGAGCAGGTGCTCGATCCTAATGAGCAGGTGCTCAAAGAAAATTCCTTCTTTTTTTTTTTTTTTTTTAGAATTCAAAACTGAAAGCACAAGTAGAATGTTAGTAATAAAAGGAATTCAAAAATCAAAATATGTACAAAACCTTACCGATTGGTTGCCTCCCATCAAGCGCTTGTGTTAAGTCGTTAGCTCGACTTTGTAGAGCGTTTAAGCTTGAGGAGGGTCGCTGAGGGGAATAGATCCACCTTCTCTGATGCATGTGTCAGCGAGATATGGCTTGACCCGCTGACCATTAACGACAAACTTTCCTCCTTTAGTGTCTAGCAACACTATAGCTCCGTATGGTCTTACTTCCTTAATTGTGAACGGACCCGACCATCTCGACTTGAGCTTGCCCGGAAACAACCTGAGGCGTGAATTAAACAACAAGACTTGATCGTTAGGAGCAAAGTTACGGCAAATGATCCTCTTGTCGTGATAGGCTTTGGTCCGCTCCTTATAGATTCTCGAGTTGTCATAGGCGAGATGCCTAATCTCCTCCAGCTCGTGGAGCTGCATAGACCTCCTCTTGGATGCACTAAGGATGTCAAAGTTGAGCAATTTAACTGCCCATGCCGCCTTGTACTCAAGCTCCACCGGAAGATGGCATGCCTTCCCATACACCAAATGAAAAGGCGTTGTTCCCAACGGAGTCTTATAGGCAGTCCTTATGCCCATACCGCATCATCTAACTTAGCGGCCCAGTCTTTTCTAGTGGTACCTACAGTCTTTTGTAGGATACTCTTAATTTCTCGGTTACTAACCTCAACTTGACCACTAGTTTGCGGGTGATATGTTGTTGCAACCTTATGCTTGACACCATGTTTCCTTAGGAGGTTCTCGAAAACCTTGTTGATGAAATGAGTCCCTCCATCGCTAATCACCACTCGGGGAACTCCAAACCGGGGGAATATGATGGATTTGAACATCTTTAAAACCACAGCGGCGGTGTTTGTTGGGAAAGCAATGGCCTCAACCCATTTAGACACGTAATCAACAGCCACCAAGATGTATTCGTTTCCATAGGAGGATGGAAACGGTCCCATGAAGTCTATCCCCCACACATCAAA
Organism: Draba incana; assembly: GCA_963576765.1. Classification (NCBI taxonomy): domain Eukaryota; kingdom Viridiplantae; phylum Streptophyta; class Magnoliopsida; order Brassicales; family Brassicaceae; genus Draba; species Draba incana. The sequence continues at coordinate 3,619,958 of OY755214.1, read as the reverse complement.
GACCTCCACTTCCAGAATGAAGTTCTGAGGCATTTCATTACGCTTACTGATGTTCCCTTGCCTCTGGCAGGTATCACATCTAGACACAAATCTATTCGCATCCCGGAACATCGTTGGCCACCAAAAACCAGCTTGTAACACTTTCGAAACTGTCTTGAATGTGGCAAAGTGCCCAGCATAAGACGAACCGTTACAATGGTGTAAGATCCCAAGGATCTCTGCCTCTGATACGCATCTCCTATAGAGCCCATCCGAACATTGCTTGTACAAGTATGGCTCGTCCCAAAAATACCACCTCACATCGAGGAAAAATTTTCTACGCGCACTTCCCGTTAGGTTCTCAGGAACCCTATCAACAGCCAAGAAGTTAGCAAAATCGCCAAACCAAGGGAAACTCGGAGGTTGAGCATTCTGAATCATTCCGCAAAAGATCGAATGAGCAGGTGCTCGTTCCATCTGAGCAGGTGCTCGGAAATTGTTACAGATTTCGATCGAATAGATATGCTCATCTGGTAGACTATCATCCATAGGCGTTTCATCTTCAATGTGTAGCCTACTCAAGTGATCCACAACTCCATTTTCGGACCCTTTCTTATCTCGAATCTCAAGATCAAACTCTTGAAGTAACAAAATCCACCTCAACAATCTGGGCTTAGCATCCTTCTTCGTCAGCAAATATTTCAATGCGGCATGATCGGTGTGAACAATTACCTTAGACCCGACGAGGTACGACCTGAACGTCTCAAAAGCGAAAACAATCGCTAATAACTCTTTCTCGGTAGTAGCATACCGACATTGAGCATCATCCATCGTCCGACTAGCATAATATATTACATGGAGCTTTTTGTCTTTCCTCTAACCCAGAACGACTCCCATAGCAAAATTACTCGCATCGGTCGTGACTTCAAACGGTAGTTCCCAATCCGGCGGTTGTACTATCGGTGCACTAACCAAGACATCCTTAATGGTGTGAAATGCCGCCAAACAGCCACTATTGAAGTCGAACTTCACCTCTTGACACAACAATCTAGTAAGGGGTCTAGCAATGTTGGAAAAATCCTTGATGAAACGACGGTAGAACCCAACATGTCCTACAAAGCTTCGGATCCCCTTAACCGTAGTAGGTGGTTGCAAACCCATCATCACCTCTATCTTGGCTTTGTCAACCTCGATCCCCTTCTCTGATATTCGGTGCCCAAGCACTATCCCATCACGGACCATGAAGTGGCACTTCTTCCAGTTGAGAACAAGATGCTTCTCCTCGCACCTTTGCAACACTTTGCACAAGTTAGATAAACACACAGAGAAAGAACTCCCATACACGAAAAGTCATCCATAAAAACTTCCATAATATCCTCAATAAGATCAGTAAAAATGGACATCATACAACGTTGAAACGTTGATGGGGCGTTACACAAACCGAAAAGCATGCGTCTGTACGGGAAAGTGCCATAAGGACATGTGAACGTCGTCTTTTCTTTGTCCTCCGGGTGGATAGGGATCTGAAAGAAACCTGAATAACCATCTAAGAAACAGTAATAAGGATGGTTAGCTAGACGCTCAAGCATCTGATCAATAAATGGTAAAGGAAAATGATCCTTGCGAGTAGCAGCATTCAATGTCCGATAATCTATACACACCCTATGTCCGGTTACAGTCCTAGTCGGTATCAACACGTTCCTATCATTTTTAATTACCATGATACCTCCTTTCTTAGGCACAACATGCACAGGACTGACCCACTTACTGTCATATATAACATAAATCATCCCAGCATCTAGAAGTTTCATTATCTCCTTCTTGACGACATCCTTGAGATTCGGATTTAACCGTCTCTGATGCTCGACAGAAGTCATCGATTCATCCTCTAGGTGAATTCTGTGCATGCATAAGTCAGGAGATATCCCAGTAATATCATCAAGTGAATATCCTAGAGCCTTCCTATACTTTCTCAATTCAGACAAAAGCAAGGTAATCTCAACATTGTTCAATTCAGCATTCACTATAACGGGATAAGTGGAGTTAGGACCGAGGAACGCGTACATGATCCCTGCTGGGAGGGTCTTCAATTCCAGCTTTGGAGCTTTCAGCTCGCTCCAAGAACTGTGAACAGTAGACTGAGCAGGTGCTCGATCAGACTAAGCAGGTGCTCGCTTGTCTTCAATTTTCGTATCCTCTCCCAAACTCAGATATTCATCTCCCTTTTCCACTCGGGTGTTCGAATCCAGAAACTTAGCGAATCCTTGGGTGTTTTCACTGAAAAAAAACATATTCCCCTTCGGCTTTAGTCAATGCGACTTCAAGTGGATCTTTCGCTAGAATCTCTTCAATCTCGTCCTCTAACATTTCTGACTCATCATGGATAACAAACGTGTGCCCATCAATCATTGGTTTCTTGAGAAGCTTACTCATCTCAAACCGAACTACCATGTCTCCTAGACGGAGATCCACTATGCCTTCTTCGACATCAATAATGGCACGTGTTGTGCGTAAGAAAGCTCTGCCCAAAATCAACGGATCCTTGGGTTCTTCATCAAGCTCTAGAACCACGAAATCAGCTGGGATTAGAGTATCCCCAATTCGGACGTGCAAATCCTCTATGACACCCACCGAAAGCTTTGTAGACCGATCCGCAAAAACCAATAAGATCTTGGTGGGTTTGAACTCGGTGAAGCCCAAACGCTTAGCCACAGAATATGGCATCAAATTCACGCTGGATCCTAAATCACACAATGAGCATGCGAACGTGCAAGACCCAATCTTCACGGAAATGACAAATCTTCCCGGATCTCCCTTCTTTGTCAACACCTTACTCTGAAGTATGGCGCTATATTCCTTAGAAACCATCATTACATTCTCGTCCTCAACGACCTTTCCAGCAACTAACTCCTTCATGTACCTCTTGAGTGACGGTATCATTTGCACGACATCAACTAAAGGAAGCTTTACCGTCAAATCCTTAAGCATTTCCTTACACTTAGCATTCTCCAAATCCTTCCTAGATTTCTTGGGAGGTACTGGGTAAGGCACCTTGGGAACATAAACTCGCTCGGACGGTGTTTCGGAAGTTTTCTTGGGAGCATCCCGAGTGAGCAGGTGCTTAGAAAAAAATTTCGCAGCATTGACTTGGATAGAAACCTGAGATGTCCCTGAGCTCGATCCAACCTCCTTAAGCCTATCTTCTTCTGATAAACCATCCTCATGAGCCTGGTGCTCGGGTAACTTCTCCTTAGCTTTCACTTGAGATCTTGTAACCGTAGGCGATACTAGCTTCTTTCCACTCCTCAACTTAATAGCATTCACGTTATACTCCTTCCTAGGATTAGTCTCACCACGTCTTGGGAGAGACCCAGCTGGTCTCTTGATAGCCTCGGCGGTTTGAGCCACTTGAGTATCTAACTTCTTCACATGTGCGGTGACGACTTCATACTTAGCATTCAGGTCATTGTACATATGATCTACCTTGGCATTAATCTCAGTGGATGCCTTTTGTTGGTTGACCATCAGCTGGTGCATGAGACTCTTCAACTCGTCTTGAGAAGTAGACGCGGATGGTGCTTGTGGTGGCGCGGTGAATTGAGCGGCTTGTTGTTGGTTCCCTCCTTGGAACCGATTCTGATTCGGGATGAACTGCTTCCCTAGAGAATTGCTGGAGTAGTATTTCTGAAATCCCTGACCTTGTGCATTCTGATTCGTACCTCCTTGATGCGGGTATACCTGGTCTTGTGGGTTCTCCACATTGGTGCTCCGGTAAGAAAGGTTGGGGTGACTCCGATAGTTGGGGTTGAATCCGCGGTTATGATAACCTTGGCCACTCACGAAGTTAACCTCTTGAGCTCCAGCATCTTCGTCATCCTCAAACTCTTGAGGGATAAGCGTACCCTCATTCTCCTCCACAAGCTTGACCGGTCTTTGATTCTCGCGTAGAAGTAGATTAACATTTGCTGTTATTATCTCATCAATCTTCTGAGTGTCCACACTATTAACCTTCTTGGATCTATCATACTCAGGAGCCTTGTTGTTAGAGCTTGCGGCAAGGTTCTCAATCAACTCAAAAGCACCATCTCTAGTCTTGGTCATAAAATTTCCATTACTCGTAGCATTTAGAGCATTCCGATAATCCCATTCAACTCCATCATAGAAAATTCCCAGAATCTGGTTATCCTTGAGACCGTGATGAGGACACTCCCTACGGTATTCCTTAAATCTCTCCCAAGCTTCACAGAAATCTTCTCCAGAATGTTGTTGGAACGATGAGATCTTGTTCCTCAAAGACGCTGTCCTGGACTTGGTGTAGAAATGGTCCAAGAACGCAGCTCTAACCTCATCCCATGTCTTCAAAGAACCAGCGGGTAAGGACTTCAACCATCGAAGAGCCTTGTCAGAAAGTGAGAATGGGAACAACTTGCACTTCAGAAACTCACTCGGCACCCCATTAGACCCCGTAGTGCTGCAAATTTCTTCGAAATTCTCAATGTGATCCATCGGTATCTCAGCTGGTAATCCATGGAACAAGTGTTGTTTCACCAACAAAATCATCTGAGGCTTGATCTCGTAGTCTTGCCTCTGAATTGTCGGCGAAACTATAGCCGAACGGTTCTGGTAGAATGCATTGGGATTATCCGTATCCCCAATTCATGGTTGTAAAGGCGGAGCTTGTGGTTGATTCCTTTGCAATACCGCAATCTGATCTCTTAGCAACTGTAACTGAGTGTTCATCTCTTCCAGATCAGCCATAGTGTCCAGATTAGGTGAATTCCTTTGCCGACGGTTTTGACGTTCAAGACGAGCTAACTCTTCGTTCGTGTGACTGACTAGTTCTCCGGTTAGATTTCTTCTTGTTCTTCTACTGGTCATGCACCTGAAAACACCAAAAGCGAAATAAAAATAAAAACAAAATTAGAAAACGTCTTAGACTATAAATTGAAATCGAATTTCAAAGGCAATGCAATTGGTCCCCGGCAACGGCACCAAAAACTTGATGTCTATAAAGTTTTAACCCAAACAATATCCGCAAGTGCACAGACAAAAGCAGTAGTATTTTAGGTATCGAATCCTCAGAGACCAAGGTTACTCTATGAAACTATGAATTTATATTTAAAGCTAAGACAAAATGGGGGTTGGTTTGTAATGAAACGAAGAATGAAATAGCAAATGAAAACGATGTAAATTCGATAAGAGAAAGGCACTAGATTAAGGTCATTCGCCGGTGACTTCGGATTAAGGACTGAGCAACTATTCAGGATTCAAATTTAGCGCGGTCTAGAACTCAAATATAAATGTAATATTGCCCCACTGTCGTGATGCATCAATATCTTTATCTAACACCCTAAATGCCTAAACTGACGTTTGAATTCAGAGATGCTGATAAGCATTAACAAGATGGTTTGATTTGTTCACAACCGATGGTAACAATCAACTGTCGTTGGTCACACACCGATTGCTCATCAATGATTTATCTAGCAACCTAGAGCACTGTCGTGAATAGGTTTAACTTGAGAACATAGACTAGGTGATCAAATTAGCCTAAGCAATACGAATCCCAATTGATGAAGACAAATGATGACATTCCTATTTGGCTCAGTCACTAATCAATCCTAATTCACCATTGAAATCCCCTAATCTAGCTATGAGACTACTCGACCATGGAGAACAAAAACGCAGCAATCAAATGAGAAGGATTCATGGTAAAATAAAGAGATAGGGTTAAGAATGCTTCTCAATAGAAAGTTGTGAATGATCCTCCAAATCTTACAAGCAAAATCCAAAGAATGGAAAACACTTGAAGGATCTCAAGAACTTGGAACAAATGAGTCTCAATCTTTCAGAAACGTATAGTAGAAAAATCTGAGATAAAAGTGAACGTGTCTTTTGGAAAGTGGCTGCTTCTAATTTATAGTAAAAATTAGGGCAACTTGGTTCTGGGTGACCGACCGATCGGTCCGTCTTCGTGTCGTCTTAGGATCTTGAAGTCTTCGGGGTCGGGATCGGTCGGTCTTCTTATCCGGACCGGTCGGTCCGGATTCTAGTGACAAATTGGCTTCGGGCTCCGAGTGTGGACCGGTCGGTCCACTGGTCTTGATCGGTCGGTCTTCTCAGCATCTGGACCGGTCGGTCTCGTGGTTGGATCGACCGGTCCTAGTTCCAGGAGCTTTTGATCTTTGAGTTTTCAAGCGAGCAGGTGCTCGCTCCAAACCGAGCAGGTGCTCGGTTATGAAAAATGCCATCTTTTCTCCAGATTCGTCCATTTTTCTCCAATGACCTCCAATGACTCCGATCCATGCTTAAGAGCCTCCTAGAAACTGAAAAGACACAAAAGGAACTAGAAAGAACCGAAAAGACTAAAGAAACAATACGCTAAAGAGACCAAAATACTAATATATCAGACATGTTGGACATGAAAGAGCTGAATAGACCTCCCACTGGAGGTGTTGGCAAAGGTGTCGATTTACGCACGCTACTCAAGGTAAACACTTACTTAGTTGGGACTTTAAAGAAGAGACTAGAATGAAAATTTATCCTGCAAATCAACCATTTTGCTATCTAAGACATTTAGGGGCTGTGTAACTGCTCTAAATAACACTACTCTCATCCCTTGGTTATTGAATTTTTTCTTTTCTTTCTTCTAGGTAAGTAAACCGGCAGTGAAGACAAGAGCATTTCAGGAGGCATGTGTTTACTCTGTAGTGGAGGAGCTTGTGGAGCATTTGTCTCAGTGGAGCTATTCTGTCGCTTTCTTTGAACTATCGTTTATTCCGACCATAAGGCTGCGTAGCTTTTACAAGTCCACTAAAGCTGAGAGGTTTAGGAAAGAAATGAAGCAACTCATTAGCCAGGTACCTTAAAAAAAGGAGAAATGGGCTTATACGTAGCGTATACTATACTTGCAAGAAAAGAACCGACTATATTGACTTGTGTTTGAATGACTTATGTGATTTCTTTCTCTCATTGTTTTTTGGTTTTTTTCTTTTTCAGATTGAAGCTAACTCAGAGTTTGTTAACAAAAATAGAGCGTCGATTAAGTTTCTACCCAATGAGCCTGCTGCTGCATCATTCCTTGAGGTTTAGTAACTCGTTTCTCCTGATCCACTTGAATTTATTAGTTTTCTTGACGAGCCTGAAACTCTCACAAGAGAATTTCCAAAATCATTGCAAAACATATAAACGTGGCTTCTTATACATACTTGTTCTGTGTTTGGGGTCTTTTCTGTTCAGAATGATAAGGAGGCAGGGAAAAGCCCTCTATCGCAATACGCAAAGATTATCCGCCAAAGAGCCCAGCAAAGAAACGAATCACTGGTGGAATCAGAGTGCGTTACATTTCTCTAATACTGATGATCACTTGCATTCTTTTTGGCTTTGCTCATTGTGACTGCTGATATTAATCTGGCTTGTTTTATCCAGTGTTATTGTGGGAGAAACCTCAGCAGTCTTTGGGAAAAACGTACCAAGCAGCGATGAGGAAGAAGATGAGGCAGATAGGAACGAAAAGGGTGCTGCAGCTTTCAGTTCCTCCTGGTTACCGGGAAGTGACTCCAAGTATGTATCTCTTCCTCTTAAAAAATGTGCACATCTTGGAGTTTCATTTGGTAAATAATCTGGTGGGTGTTGTAGAAACCACCATCTACGAGTAGTAATTGTTCGCCATACAAAATTCATTACCCAAATACACAGATAAATCTAGGGTCTTAAAGTAGTTTGGATGTTTACTGGTGGTTTGGTTAATCTGAGGAATGTCAATAGGAGCTGAACCGGGGGGTTATCTCTGTCCCTATATTTGCTTGCTGTCCGTTGTGCTAGAACGTAACACGAATGTATAATTGGCAGAGAAAAAGAGGCAGAAGAAGAGAAGACGAAAAAGAAGAAAAGGAAGAGAAAGAGTAAAACAGAGAAGAAGCATGATGAGGAAGGTGCAGCAGCAGAAGATGACATTGTGGAGGATTTCGTGTTGAGTTCTGATGAAGAGGAAGAGGATGACCTGTTTGATATACGAGGAGACAAAGATGAGGATGATGATGCAGCAGACGAAATTGCAGATCCTGAGACCAAGACGTCTAATAAGAACTCTAAGAAGACGAAGGGGACTTATAAGACCTGGCATAAGAATTACAAGAAGACAAAAAAGAAGAAGCCCCGTGTAGCTTAAGAGTCTTCTATATCTCCTTTGATACTCTATGAAATTACTTTCTTCGGATGTTTAAACCAAAATTTTGGATAAAAAAAAGAGTTGGAAGTTTTAATCGTCATCATCGGAAAGTTTTCAGTTTGACAAAGTTAATCGGTTTTACATTGCGAAAATGCACCAAGTGAAACTTATCTTTACTTGCATGTAGTATATAAGAAGGCTGCTTCAGTGATAGTGAAATCAAAGCAAACCGGGGAGGACGAACTGGATCGGTCCATTAACGCTGCAGGCCAGCTTTGATGTATGCTGCGTAAAGATCCCTGCGTTTCAAAATCGCTCAATTGTAACTACGCTAACAAAAGTAAACACGCAAATACTTTGATGTCTTGGTGAAAATAAACATACATGGAGTCCTTAATTGCGTCTATGGCAGCTTGAGCTGGGAGGAAACCTTCGACGTCAACTTTCTTGTTCTCGTTCTTCTTGTCTAAATTTTTTTGTGTTAAGTGAAAACTAAAACCAGAGCATAAAGAATCGAAAACAGAACTTCTGTTGCGTAAAGTGAAAACTGAAAACAAATGTTATATGGGATGTTATTTTGTGGATACAGTCCTCGAAGAAGCGGCGGATTTCAGCTAGACGGTGAGGAGGAAGCTCTTTGATGTCTCTGTAGTGACGGAACTCGGGATCATCAGCACACACTGCAATTATCTTGTCGTCTTTCTCACCCTGCAAGTTTCAAAACAAGGTGATTAATGGCTTCTTACTAATGTTTAACATCACAGAGAAGGAGAAGATAAAAAAATTTGGGTTTACGGGTTGTTACCTGATCAATCATGGGCATTAAACCAATAGCACGGGCGCGGAGGAACGATCCAGTTAGCACAGGCTCCTGCACAGTAGTTATCAATCATCACAAATTGGTTAATTCACTGTTTGTTTCTGTCAAGTTGGCATGAACATAAAGCAAAGAAGAGGCGAGAGAGAGAGAGAGAGCACCTGCATTAGTACGAGGACATCTATTGGATCACTGTCTTCACAAATGGTTCGAGGAATGAAACCGTAGTTGTGTGGGTACACAATGGATGAGTAGAGAACACGATCAACCTAGAGAGGAAAAAAAAAACATTCAGTATTTCAGTGATGAGAAATTTTCTTCTATTCAAATCTTATAGTGAATCATCATCTTTAGGTTGAATCCATAAACTGCAACTCATGATACATCCAAGAAAAGAAGACATATAACCGCAGAAGTAAGCAAGAATATGAGGGATCGATCACAAGACAGGTCCACACTTAATCAAGTAAATACACTGTACCTTAATAAGGCCACTGTTCTTATCTAGCTCGTACTTCACCTTGCCACCTTTGCTAATTTCAACAACCTGATAAAAACAATCCAATCTTCGTTTTAACTCTCAAAATGATCTACTCTTCCGCAACGACGCAGAAGGAAGGAGAGATAAAGCTTACACAGTTGAAAACAGCAGGAGCTTCTGGACCTGAAAGATTCAACAAACAAACAAACAGACACTCCCATCATCAAAGCAAAAACTCTCACTGAAGCAACGCGAATGACTTGCGCACTTGTATGAAAATCAATAAGAAATAAGCTTCATTCTATCACAAGATTTTAGCGTAGTAGTACCGATCTCTAAATCATGCCAAGGATGAGCAGCAGCTGATCTGTGTGTAAAGGCTGAAAAATTCCTCTCGTTAAGGGTAACATTAGGGTTCCTGAGAGGGAAAACATAGCTCTTGGCATTTCCTTCATCGTTGTTGTTATCAGCCATATCCAATGTCTCTATAGTAACTTGAAACAAAACCATAAAGCGCTAAAGTTAGACTAGAGGATCATAAAACAACAAATCCCCTCTACATTCCAACAATAAAAATCTCTAGAAAGATCATAATGATAATCACATTTCCAGTTTCAAATTCGAGCAAGAGAACTGAAGCAGACACACGAATCTACCTCCGATATAATCACTGTTCTAATACAACTCTCGATATCATCTTAGAGAAAAATCTCACATCGTTAGAGTCTAAAAGTATCAGAGATATTGAAGAAACGTAGATCCATCCTCGATTTCATGTAAATTACAAAGCAAAATCACCTCCTAACTCTAATAACCTGTACAAAACTATCAATCGGCAAAAACTCAACACAACCGAGAATCTATGAATCGATCATAGACGAAGAACAATCCAAGTTCTCGGCGGTCAAAACCGCTCCGATTCAACAAAGCACGAACGAGAAATCAAGCACCATTAACAGCAAAAAAATTCACTTTATCGACGGATTTCGAATGAGAAACGAGAGAGAATCTGATCTTACAGATGCAATTCCAAGCTTCAATCGAAGAAGAGATTCACGCAGCGTTTTTTTTTCTTCTTCTCAGTTTAGCAGTTACAGTAGAGAGAGAGAGAGTATTCGTTTTGAGTGATTTGTTTTTATGGACGTTGGAGGAAGGAGACGATGACGTCACCAATTCCTTTGTTGTTGTTCATCGTCAATTGTACGATGGATCGTGTACGTTGAATTTAAAAGGGAAACGATCCGACGGACGTGGTTTTTATTCTAAATCTTTTAAGGTTTTTTTTTTTTTGTAAAATAAAGCCTTTGTATTTTGTACCTTCTTTTTTTTTGTTAAAGTTTTTTTTAGCCAGGTGTCCAGGCCTCACTTTTGGCCGTCCCGACTAGCACATGATTACCCATGTGTGTTTCTGGTGGCCTTGCATCCGGGTACGTGTGCAAGAATTTCCCACATTTAAAGTGCGGCTAGGTGGCCAATTGGAATCGAACTGCAGGTACCGTATTGGAGTTTTTCCCTCAAGTACCACTGGCCGAAAACCACTTGGTTATTTTGTACCTTTTTTAATTGAAGGAAAATAAAAAGGACGACAAAAAAGCATTCGAATTACTAATCAAATACATGACGCGTGTCCTGTTAATTAGGCGCTTTCCTTCTCATTGATTCCGTATTTTTTGTTTTTTGTTTTTGTTTTTTTTCAACAATTCCTTATTTTCATAAGAAAAGCTGAAAAGTATGATTAGCAAAAAATATCCATGAATAACTTGTAAACTCTCTAATCTTTGTTTCATGTTAACAAAGAAATTTAGCCAGCAATAAAAAAAGCAAAAACTAAATAGAAAGACTACATAGTACATACATGTGAAAATTGAAGGTTGACTGGTAAATCAAATAAAATCTTTTTTTTATAAATATTTTCATATATTTTGGACCTAAAATATTTTCATATCATATAATATAAAAATATATACCAAAATATTTTCAAAAATATATACAGTGTTTCGGTTAATAAATTTTTTTTCTTTCTCGTCTTCGCGAAGCCGAACAAGAAGAGGCTGTCCAATGGCACGACGACACATGTCCGCTCTGCGTGAGACGACTCAACCGTCTCAATGGACTTAGACGGATCAAGCCCATTGCACCTGTTTTTAATATCTTTTTAATCATTTTGGGCTTATGATACTGACCCAAAATCATTGATAATTATGGTCTAAGAGCATCTCTATCGAGGGTATGCTGTAGGTATATTGAAATATAAAATTATTAAAATTTGAGTAAAAGAAAGAAAGAGAGTGTTTTTGTGAGGTATATTGAAATATAAAATTATTAAAATTTGAGTAAAAGGAAGAAATAGAGTGTTTTTATTGAGTAGGATGGAAGAGAGAGTTGTTAATTTTAGAATTTTAGGAATTGTTTTTGAAAGGAAGAGAGAGTTGTTAAAATATAAAATTAATAAATATTGAGTAAAAAGATAAAAGAGAAAGTATAAAGTTGAGTAAAAGGAAAAGAGAGAGTGTGTTTTAATAATTTTATATTATTAGAAACCCTCAAAATATCATGGATGAAGATGGCCTAATATTTGCATCTTGGCTGACACCGTTATAGCGCTGACACCGTTATAGCGTAATACATAAAGAATTTATTCTACCATGACCAAACATTCACATCCATAATATAACTAACCAACGATTCAAAATGAATAAATAATAGAGTTTATGGCTTTGTAGTTTGTAGTACATGTGGGGATATCCAAATATCACCATCTATTATTCTATTAATATATCTTAATTAATTAGAGGAAAGTAGAATTGAAAACATAAAAAAAAAAACATAATTTATTGTCATTCCGAAATCACTCTCTCAGCAGGCAAAACGTTCTCAAAAAGATTTCATTTGCGTATATTTCTGAAAAGAAATGCAATACTTATATGAATTCATAGTTATACTTATATAACAAAGATGGTGCAAATAATACATAATAATTCCAAAATAGTAATTTAAGTTCAACACAGTAAGTAGATAAAGTGGTCTTATAGGTTTCACCTATCTAGCTAACTACCGGGCAATAACCAATAGGTCCGAGGTGTATAATTGGTTGATCGTATTGGTGGAGGTCGAACCTTCTCCATTGGTATTCGAAGACGAAGGAATGTCACTCTCCGAGGAAATGCCAGGTGGTTTAGGTCTCGGAATCTCAAGTGATTCGTTCTCAAGTCTTGCTACCACCACATTCATGTTCGGCCTGTCCGCTGCATTTTGTTGAACACACAACAGCGCAATTTCGATGCATCTTAGGATTTGGTTAGACGGTGATGAATCTTCTATCATATTTTGATCTATGATCTCTCTCCAACTACCTTCAGTCCATTTTGTCCAGACCTGTTCATAAAAAATCAGTGTTAGTTTGTTTTCCTATTTTGTACCTGTAAAACAAACAAACATATATACTTCTACAAACTTACATTGCTAATAAAACCGGTTCCGGAACCAGAGTAACTGTATGACTTGTTCCTTTTGCCGGTAATTATTTCTAGAATGGTAATCCCAAAACTAAAAATGTCCGATTTGGTAGAGTATATCCCATCTCCGGCGTATTCGGGTGACATATATCCGCTGGCATAATGAAATATTACAACAAAATAGCTTATTACTCTCACTTTGTATGATAACTTACCGAGTTCCCGGGATAAGCGCCGTAAAAGCTTCCTTTTCGCTCCTTTCATACGTGCGGGCAAACCCGAAATCGGAGATTTTTGGGATCATATCCCTGTCGAGCAACACATTAGCGGGCTTTAAATCTCGGTGGATAATTCGAACCCTTGAATCGTTCTGTAGATAGGCAAGTCCCCGAGCAACACCGATGATAATATCAAATCGCTTTTCCCACTTTAGTTCACAGCTTTTGGCTTCATCTACAACTCGTTCGATCAAAAAACGATTGGATTAAAATAGTTGCTAGCATATTAATATGTACATGTAAAGAAATTGTGGACTAACCGAATATGTAATGTTCGAGGCTACCGTTCTCCATATATTCGTAAATTAACAATTTATCGTTCTTGTGAATACTCCATCCAAGGAGACTCACAACATTAATGTGTTGTAGACTCGCGATAAGCCTGACCTCTGTGTAAAATTGATCTGAACTTTGACGCGAGTTCTTTTTCAATTTTTTAACGGCAACTTCTTGCCCTGTAAGTAATTGTCCCTGTTTCCAATTTTCGTAAAATACTATGAATACTCAAATCCAAAACAGAAATAATATGTTTGCCTCTATGTTACTAAGAGCATGTTTAATGGTAAATTATTGTTGTGGATTCTTTAGTAATATATATATTAATATTTTTTATATAATTTCATTACATAATTATATTTTAAAAACAAACATAAAATTGACCAATTATAAGAGCACACATGGAGGAAAATCTTTTGGAGCATGTTTATCCATGAACCCTCTATCAAAAGTTTTTTTATAAATATTATATTAATATTTCAATTAAAATTAAATCACATAATTAATTTAGAATGTTGAACCAATAATAGTTTGACATTTTGAAGAAATTCATCTCTAAAGTCTCTCTATTGATGCTTCTCCAACAAAATCTCACTAAATTTTCTTTTTTTCCTTTTTTTTTTAATTACAAGAACCAACTAAAAGTTCATGGATAAAGTCTCTACCCATTGAGACTCTCCTCCTTCTTTCTCTTCCTTTTCACTAATTTTTATTATTTTTTAAATTTATGAAACTCATAAAACTCACCATTAAACATTCTCTAAAGTGTTTCATGGGTTTTTTACCTTATACACATTACCGAAACCACCACGTCCTATTTCAGTACTGAAATTTTGTGTGGCTTCCACTATTGCTCCAAAGTCCATAGGTGGAAGCTGCCGATTGTCTATCATATCATCGGCACTCATTTCTAATTCACTTGGTATTGTTGGGATTCCTTAAATTTTTATATGGAAGAAATTAAGACATGCTCTGTTATCTATAACAATAGTCAAATATAAGGGATAACAAAAAAAAAAAAAAGTTAGTTACCAGTAGATGTTCTAGTTCCTCTCGTGTGCTTACTTTTCCACAACCAAATCCCTAGTAAAGAGAATACGATCACACCTAGTATTGCTCCTGCAACGATCCAAGGCATGATTACTCCATTTGATGCGTCTTTCCCTGAAACAAAAAAAAAACAAAACATAAAGTGAACATATATATTCGTTCGTTATACTAAATTCCAAAATATAGAAATGAATAAATTCTAACCGTTGATTTTTATATATAGATCACCACCATCATCGGAGTTGTTGTACCGACGTAAATCATGTAACGCATCCCTTAAAATCACACACCGTGGGGAGCCAAGACGTTGAGCATCAGTTACAGCAAAGGCAGTGCAGTTGCAGTCAGCGATGCATATGCGCTTGCATTCATTGATCTCCTTGACAGACTCGTGTCGAATCTGCCGATAGTGCTCAAAAGCGTCTGGGATACTCATGTTGCCTAGTAATGAGAACTGATCCCCACCGCACCTGAGGGGGTTGTTCCTCTCGCAATCAAAAGTGTTGTTAGGGTACTTGGGCTCAAGCCCTGGGATACAGCTACACACCGACGGCAAGTTTGTGTCGCAAACAGAGTTTGCCCCACACCAATCATAGAGATCGCAATAGTTTTCAGGTGAAACCCATAGTCTGTCCCATTTGACTGCGTTCTGATTCCACGTGAAGAGAAAAACTTCTCCACCGTTGGTCAATTGTAGTCGTGTATAAGAGTTAATACTGGATGTACGTTTGAAGGAAACATATGCCTGTTCTCTGTTCCGAGTAAGACTAAAGATATTAGGTAGCCCTGGAAACTTGTTTCCATTCCACGGACCACTTCGGAATAATCTCTCGCCATCAGTGTCCTTGACCAAAAGCTCAGGGGAACCTTGAGCGTCCAGTATGAACTTGAAATCACCAATCTTTGGATCATCTAGATTATCCCATGATGATAATAACTTATTGTTGTGTAGCTCTGGGTCTGATCGGAGTTCCATCTGCGGGAGTAATGTATCTGTAGGGTTGTTAAAACTCTCCCACAGATAGTGTTGTGGATCCTTCGAATACCTCAATACTAGATTTCCTGTGTCGAGGAGCTCTGCTACCACCGGAGACTCACTTGGTGAGGATTGTCTTGGTGAGGATTCTCTTGTTGTCCAGAAGAAGCTGAGGTTATCGGATTGGCCGCGGAGAATGAGGTCACCATCAACGAGTTGCAAGGTAGCGTTTGAATTGTTGACCGGTCTTTGTCTGTTTGCAACCCAAACGTAGGTTCTCTCAGGTACTTTCTTGTACCAGATTCCCATGTACCAAACGTTGCTGGTTGGAACAAGACTAAAAAAACCAAACTCGAAAACCTCGTCAGAAGAAACAAGTGTTCGGTTGCTTGATACCGACAAGATCTCGGAACCAGACAGTGTACTACTCGCATCATCAGACTGCAACGAACAAGAAACAAGAACAAGGATCAAGTAAATCAAGGCAAATTTTGTATCCATCACTCTTTTCTTTTTTTTTTCCAGAAACTAACGGTATGGATAGATTTAGTTCATCAGTTTTTTATATGTATCTGTGTTGCAACGGCTCCGATTGAAAAATCCTGTTAGGTTATATTCACCGGAAATTACACTGAACCGACCTGCTGTTAATCGAACCGGCCGACGTTTTCTCTAACCCATGTGACGGGGAAGAAAAAAAGATCAATCAGCCAAACAATAATTAATTATTATCAAACAAACTTTATAAATCGGTCAGATTGATTTGAAACTCTAAAACAAATCATATGATAGGATATACAATCTTGTATCCTATTAACAATCTTGTACCCTAAAAGCCTATCGGCTTATTTGGAGGCTTCATACTTCATAGTAGGGTTGATTACATAATTCGATTTCTTTTTGTTTGTGTATTTATTGGTCTCTTTATTGACATGTGCGGATTTAGATGTAGAAGTTTCCTTCAAGTCAAGAAAGTAACTCTCAAATCTCAAGAGTCCCCAACCAAATATTCAATTTCAAATAAACTAAGCACAACGTTTAGCGAACACTCTTTTATGTAGTACATGGGCATTTGGATATTTTGTTTGCCTTCGGGTCTGAACCGATCGGTTTCGGATCTTTCGGGTAGAAGAAACTAAAACTTATATAGGTATCAAAATAGTTTTGGTTCAGTTTATTGTAGTCAGTTTTGCATTGATTCGATTCTTAATTATGAACACCGATAATTACTAAAAAAAAATGTTTTTTATTTAGTTCGAGTTCAGTTTGGATATATATATATATATATATATATATATATTTAATCAAAATTAACCGAAAATATCCAAAATACTTGGAGAAATGAAATAAAAATCAATAGAAAATTATAACAATACATTTAAATTGAATATTTTTATTCGAATTATATAAAATACCTAAAAAATACCCGAATAAAGCAATTAACAGAAAAAATAATAAAGATTTTTTTTGTAAAGTTTACCGAATTACACGAACCTCCAATCTAAAACCAAAATATCTATTAGTTTAATTTATATTTTGGATAATTCATGTTCCTATTCAGTTCTCAATTCGGTTCCGGTTCTTCGGGTCTAGATATATAAGACCCATTAGGTATTTTGAAAAAACCAGTTCATGTTTGGTTCGAATAATCTTGGATTAATTCCAATTCGTTTCTTCGGTTCCGATATTTTACCGATTTCAGGGTGGAATATTGGTTGAGCTACTTTGCATATTTAGTCTATGTTTATTTACTGTAGATTCACAACCGAAGAGGAAGAAAGCTGCTACGGCTCTGATTGAAAACCCCTGTTAGACTATGATAACCGAAAATACTGAACCGAACTGGTGTAAACCATTCAATTCTGGTTCAAATCGACACTCTCACATGCCAAACATTGAACCTACATTGTTTCTACCAACGGTTTGTTCGTTTACTCATCCAGACGCATCATCTGGATGCAGGTATCAAATATTTTTCATTTTTAACAAATTTGGAAGTGCGTATGAAAACAAAAATTGTATGCAAAATCAAACTCATCTAAAATTTATAGTTACTAGATGAATGCCCGTGGATACGCGCATGTTTGTTCATATATAGTTATATACTTTGCTTCATTTTGTTATATATGTTATAGAAACAAATAAAATTAGGTGAGTATGCTACCATCTTTTTTAAATACGTGTTCTAGGTTTGATCAATCTGCAAGCGGTCTAAAATTTTGAAATAGCGATCTACGCAACAATTTGATACACCGGGAAAATCGCATTTTTAACCTTCAAAGTCAGACTTACTAGGAGTTTAAACCCTGAAGGAATTTCACTAACACTTTAAACCTCCAAACTCGCTCTCGAGAATCAAAATTAATCAAATTTTTTTTTAACTCTGTTTGTTTTTTTTTAACGGAAAAGTTAACTCTGTTTGTTTTTTTTTTCAAATTTTTTTTAATCAAAATTCCGCATGAGAATCACCAGCAACAACGACCTAAGATCCATTCAACTAATCATGAATTAATCAATCATTCTGAATCCCACAACCAGATTTATCAAAAATAAAACCATGAATTGCGCATGAAAATCACCAGCAACAACGACCCAAGACCCATTCAACTAATCTTAGACATCGAATTGATCTGAATTTTATCTTAAACAAACGAATTATATCCAGATTCGAGAACATAACTTGCTCTCAAATTTGTGTGAAATTGACTTTCAATATCCAAATTTTTGATTAATTCTATGGTTTCAAGAAGGAAAAACAAATAGATTCGATGTATTTAAAAGAAAAATGGATTACATCTTCACCCAAAAAAGGGAAAGCGGAAGATGAAAGAAATTGTTTTTTTTTATGATATATTTCGGTTTATTAATAAATGATAAAATAAAATAAAAATTATTTTTTAACTAAAAGCAAACGGAATTTTGAAAAAACAAATTTGACAAAAAAAAATTTGAAAAAAAACAAACAGAGTTAACTTTTCTGTTAAGGCCCCTTCGACGTCAAAAAAAAAAAAAAAAAACTTTTCCGTTAATTGTGTCATCATACACCAATGTGTTGTGAATCAAGAGAAAGAGAAGGGGAATTTCGTGTCTTATTTCATTCATCAAATGATCCTTTATATAAGGATCAATACATGAGATAAAAAGAAGTTTCCTTGAAAAGGAAAGTACATAATAAGGAAATTCTTGTTCAACAAGGAATACATAAAAGGCCTCATAATACTAAGTGTAGATGGGCCGTAATGGGCCAGAATTTGGTTATGACAATCCACTATGATTTATAACACTCCCCTTGGATGTCATAACCGTAAATGGGCTCATAATACGCTTTGGATGTTGCCTCATTAAAACCTTACCAAGTAAAACCCAATTGGGACAAAACCGTGGTGAATGGAAAAAAGTACAACACGTATTACTCCCCATGTTCTGAACCTCACTGAAGATCTCTCAAACGACGCATTCCAATCTGATGTGTTAGCTTCTTAAACATTGAGGTTGGAAGCGACTTGGTGAATAGGTCCGCTGAATTGTCACTTGACCGTACTTGTTGCACTTGGATTTCTCCGGTCTTTTGCAAATCAGATGTGAAGTAGAACTTTGGCAAAATGTGTTTCGTCCTATCACCTTTGATGTATCCTTCCTTAAGCTGAGCTATGCATGCTGCGTTGTCCTCATATATAACTGTCGGCTCTTGCTTTCCTTCGGTCATCCCACAATCAACTCTTATGTGCTGGGTCATTAGTCTTAACCAGACACATTCACGGCTGGCCTCATGAATCGCCAATATCTCCGAATGGTTGGATGATGTAGCCGCAATGGTCTGCTTCATTGACCGCCAAGATATAGCCGTTCCATCATGAGTAAAAACATAACCTGTCTGAGACCGAGCATTGTGTGGATCCGAAAGATAACCTGCATCAGCAAAACCAATTAAACTGTCTTTGGATTGGTTAGTATAAAATAAACCCAAGTCTTTCGTTCCTTGAAGGTAACGAAGAATATGTTTAATCCCGTCCCAGTGCCTTTGGGTTGGACATGAGCTGAATCTAGATAACAAATTCACGGCAAAACATATATCTGGCCTAGTGTGGCTCGCCAGATACATTAAAGCTCCTATGGCACTGAGATATGGCACTTCGGGACCAAGGACGTCTTCATCGTCTCTTTTAGGACCAAACGGATCTTTCTTTAGATCAAGAGATCTCACGACCATGGGGCTAGACAATGGGTGAGATTGGTCCATGTTAAATCTCTTGAGTACCTTTTCTGTATATGCCATTTGATGCACAAGGATTCCATTGTTAATGTACTCAAGTTGTAATCCCAAACAGTAATTTGTTTTTCCTAAGTCCTTCATCTCAAATTCTTTCTTAAGATATTCAACTGTTTGGGTAATTTCCCCAGAGGTCCCCATAATGTTCAGGTCGTCCACATACACATCAATGATAACGAACCCCATATCAAATTTCTTTATGAAGATACACGGACTGATGGGGTCGTTCTTATAGCCCTCTTTCACTAGGTACTCAGTTAGTCTATTGTACCACATTCGACCTGACTGTTTCAAACCGTAAAGGGATTTATTCAACTTTATACAATGTTGTTCCCGGGAACTTGTCTTATCTTTGAGCTCAATACCCTCTGGGACTCTCATATAAATCTCATTATCCAGTGGACCATATAAGTATGCGGTCACTACGTCCATTAGCCGCAAATCCAAATTTTCTCTTATACCCAGACTTATTAGGAATCTAAAAGTTGTAGCATCCACCACAGTGGAGTACGTCTCCTCATAGTCTATTCCTGGTCTCTGTGAGAATCCTTGTGCAACTAGTCGTGCTTTATATCTCACGATTTCACCATGTTCATTTCTTTTCTTCACAAAGACCCATTTATCTCCAACTGGTTTAATATCATGTGTTGTCCGGACTATTGGACCAAACACATCTCTTTTCCTTAATGAATTTAACTCCACGTTTATAGTTTCTTTCCATTTAGTCCAATCTTTACTCTGAGTACACTCATATATTGACGTGGGTTCTAGATCCTCGCTTATATCCATAAGTTCAAGTGCTACCTTAAATGCAAATATATCATCAATTTCCACACACTTTCTATTCCATTGTATTCCAGACATAATATAATTTATTGAGATCTCATTATTATCAGGAACTTCAGGACCATGAAGCTCGGCGTCCCGAGCCTCATTGATTGGTACCATCGGTTCAATTATGTCTGGGGTTCCATGGACCTCGGTTTCCTTAACCACAAATTTAGCACCTTTTAATTTCCGAGGATTCTTATCTTTGGAACCTATTGGCCGGCCACGTTTTAAGCGCGCTTTAGATTCTGTAGCAACTTGATTGTGTCCCTTTTGAACATCAATACGAATCGGTGCATTAACAGCTGGTATATATGACTTAGTCACTCTTTTTGGGTCAGCAAAGGAATCTGGCAATTGATTAGCTAGCTTTTGTAAATGTATTATCTTTTGGACTTCTAATTCACATTCTTGAGTCCGAGGATCTTGCCATTTTAAGGACGTTTGATTCCATGTAATTTCCTTTACCAGCTTATCATTTTCTCCTCCTAATGTTGGATAGACGGATTCATCAAAATGACAATCCGCGTACCCGACCTTAAATAAATCACCCGTGGTTGGCTCAAGGTACTTAATTATAGTGGGAGAATCATATCCAACATATATCCCCATCCTCCTTTGAGGTCCCATCTTTGTTCTCTGTGGTGGTGCAATCGGTACATAAACGGCACATCCGAATGTTTTAAGATGGGATATGTCTGGCTCTCGACCCGTAATCAATTGTGATGGGGAATACTTATGTTCACTAGATGGCCTGATGCGAATTAACTCTGTTGCATGTAAGACTGCATGTCCCCAAGCTGAGACCGAGAGTTTTGATCTCATAAGCAACGGTCTGGCTATTAATTGTATGCGTTTAATAAATGATTTTGCCAAACCGTTTTGTGTATGTACATGTGCCACAGAATACTCAACACTTACCCCCATGGACATACAATAATCATTAAACGCTTGGGACGTGAATTCACCAGCATTATTAAGGCGTATAGTTTTCAAAGGAAAATCTGGAAAGTGTGCCCTTAACCGTATTATCTGGGCAAGTAATCTTGCAAACGCCAAATTTCTAGTTGACAATAGGCAGACATGTGACCATCTCGTGGATGCATCAATAAGGACCATAAAATATCTAAACGTCCCACAAGGTGGGTGTATTTTAATCGGTTTAGGTTAGATGCAAATTAGGGTTCCATTAAGGTGATAAATTACGAAACAGGATGGAATCACTCAAACAATCAAACAACAAGAACGAGCATAATTTAGGATTCAAAACAAGCATGATTAAAACGAGTAAGATTTAGGATTAGGGTTTCTCATAGTTTCGGTTTTAACATCAATTAAACGAACATGATTTAGTTTTAGGGTTCTCTCGGATTTTAATGATTTTAGGGTTTTGTTGTTCTTAGGATTTCGATTACATACCTTAACCTCGTGATTGTTCTTCTAGTTCGCCGTAACCGTTGATAGGCTGTATGAACTACTTCTAGTTCGCCGTAACCTTTGATAGGCTGTATGAACTATGAGTTTGAGCTAAGTTTCACGAACACGAGCTGCTGCCGAACCACGAGCAAACAAATCCAAACGAACACGAACTTAATGGGACCGTCGGATCACGAACACGAACACCGGTTAGGGCTTTGATCGGAGTTTTAGGGCTGTGAGTTTTCGAAGGTTTTAGCTTAGGGATTCTAGAGGATATCGTGCTGATAACGTATTGTGAATCAAGAGAAAGAGAAGGAGAATTTCGTGTCTTATTTCATTCATCAAAGGATCCTTTATATAAGGATCAATACATGAGATAAAAGGAAGTTTCCTTTTCCTAAAGAGAAAAAGAAAGTACATAATAAGGAAATCCTTGTTCAACAAGGAATACATAAAAGGCCTCCTAATACTAAGTGTAGATGGGCCGTAAACTTGGTTATGACAATCCACTATGATTTATAACACAATGCAAATATTTATCATAGATTAGCATTATTGCTAATCTGTGACTAAAACCATATGAGCTCCTTTTTATAGTTTTTTTTTTCTTGAGCTACAAAAGTCTAAAATTTGTTATGTATACGTGTGGTGATACTTTTCTAATATTACCAGGATGTCATGGGAGACAAAGTACTTGTTAAAAGAACTGTTAGAATTTTGACAAAAAAAAATTTGACTAAAAAAAAAATTTTGAAAAAAAAAAATTTGAAAGAAAAAGCAAACGGAGTTAACTTTTCCGTTAATGGAAAAGTCGACGCAAACTCGAGAGCGAGTTTGGAGGTTTAAAGTGTTAGTTGATATGGTCAAATTTACCCTAGACCTACTCTCTCAAATTAAGAGATCGATTGTAGTACTTGAGGTTATCGAATCCACAGGGAATCAGGGACACAATAGATAATTAAATTCAGACTAAGCTAGGGAAATATAATATAAGAAAAAGCAAATAAAACAAAGCAAGATAGTGGTAAGCTTTAAAACAATGAAGATAAAAGCTAGGTTCAGGGAAATCTCAGGAGAATCAGAATTACAGGGATAAACAGATAATTAGGAATATGAAAGCTCTGTTCCTAAACATGAACACGAATGTTAAACAAACCAGCTGTCGCTGCGAATATTATCTATGCTTAAACCCTAGACAACCAACTGTCGTTGCGAAATCAGATTGATCTAAACAAGCATTAAAGTTCAAGTTCAATTGTTCACAAAACCCTAAACCAAATGTCTTTGCGAATAGGAATTTTGCTCATCAAAGACTAGTTCAAGCAATCAATAACACTGTCGTGTCTATCAATTAACCTAATATCAGATTCTAGTTCATGACGCTAAAATCAGCATTAATCACAAGTCAAGATGAAGAACTCTAATGATTTTATCCTATTAATTAAACAACCCTAGCAATTCATCAAAACCTTTGAAAACCCTAAACCTAACAGAGAAATTACTCAGACATGTTTAATGAAGCACAAAACATCTTTATTAGAGATATCTCTTAAGAGTAATTCTAAACACAATCAAATAAAGCTTAAAATAAAGCATGAGTCTAAACAATGACTCTAAATACGTATTTATACAAGTTCCAAACCGTCCTAAACATAAAAGTAAACATCTGAAGGCTTCGGGCTTCGAACGGACTTTTCTGATGAAAATCCGGGCTTTGACGAACTTCGTGTCGATCGACACACATAGATCGTGTCGATCGACACGACTCTTCAAATCGTAAATCTTGGCTTTAAAAGTCTTCATGTCGAGCGATACACATAGTCACGTCGCTCGACACAGATTCCAAACAGTGACTCCGAATTTGCATTTCGCCACTTCATTCCGCGAATGCTCCAAAATCTCCAGTAAACATCTTTTATGCTCCAGACGGTCCAGTACCTGTAAAGACACTAAAACAATACCAAAAACACCAAAAGACACTAAAACATGGACTTATATCGTGGTCGAAAACCGGTAAAAACCACGATATATCAACTCCCCCAGACTTAGCTTTTTGCTTGTCCCTAAGCAAAACAGTGTGCTCACTCCTTAAGAAACCACATTCCTCAAAATTTAACACCTGGTGATACTTCGATGTGTCCCTAGAAGCTTAGCAGTCCTCTAGTTTGATTCCAAATCCCTTTGAAAATCTCAGACTTTCAATCGCAGACCCCTTGAGTTCAATTAAGTACGGTCTCATCGAGGGAATATTGATCGCTGGACTTTCTAGATTCTTTTACTTCCTTTAACACTTTTCTGCGTTTCACCCTCTCTCTTCCCTCTGAAACTGTATCCAATTAAGGATATCATAGAGATGCAGTGCCTTTTTATTGAACTTTTTCCTTCAAGATATTTTTTTGTGATGGCGGGTACCTCAGCAGAGGGTCCTTTACCACCGAATACCTATTTGAATTCAGGCTTGCACTTTTCTGCAGATTTTTTTTTATTCCCTTGGCATCTCTATGATCACTAGATCAGCTCTCATTATTGTTGTTCTATGAGGCTTTTTGGGATGGCGGTTTCCTCAACAGAGGGTCCTTTACCACCAGATCTAGGACAGTTATATCCGTCATTGGGAAGAAGTTTCAAGAGCGGTCCTTCCTCGCTTTCAAGTGTTTGGAAGCTGAATCAAGTCTTGCGATTTCCAACGCCCTTGATTAGAGATTCATTAGGGCGGGGTCTTTGACATCTTTTCTGAGTTCTCCAGAAACCTGAACTCGCTCCAGAAAACTGATCCCTTTCCAGTTACCCACCTTGTAAAACCGCTGATCAACTTATATTGGAAATGGTTCGTCGAGTGCTGTTCAAAGCAAGTCTAAAAGAGAGGTTTTGACTCTAAAAATTTTAAAATTTTAACGAAAAACTCAAAAGAAAACACAAGTGTTAGCAACTACCTCCCCCAGACTTAAACAACATTGTCCCCAGTGTTATTAAATCCGAGATTGGCTAAATAAGATAAACAGAAAATGAAACGTATGAAAAATCAAGTGAGATTTCGACCAGGGGGTCGTGTCGAGCGACACGACCTGTATGTCGATCGACACTCACGTTTCTGTCCCGATTCTGACTGGTAGATTTTTCTTCGTGTCGAGCGACACACTAAGTCCCGTCGCTCGACACAGAGTGCTGAAGAGCATTCTTACTTGCATTCGAACGTTTGTTTTCCTGAAAATCGACACCAAAAACAAAACAAAAGCGTAAAATTGAAAAAGAAACATAAATATAAGTAGATAGTTAGATAAAACTCACAAGTGGGTTGCCTCCCACTAAGCGCTTGTTTTCAGTCTTTAGCTTAACTAATTTGGAACTGAGGACTTTAATGTGGATCTTTAGGAAGTATTGAACTTCCTTTATCCGGGATGGAACCAGCAGCAGCTTGCTTGATTCGAGTTTTCTGGACAGCTCCCCCAGACTTATCAGATACAGTCTCAGGGAAAAGTCTCATCGTTCTCTCCATCATCTCTTGAAGAACTGCTTCTTCTTGATCTTTAAACCTCTGGGGAACGATGATTTGCAGCTTCGCGAATGGCTTTAAAGTTCTCTTTGGCGTCATCTCTTCTTTTCTGTTGCCTGCAAATTCATCAGAAGAACCAAGCTTTCGAGAAATTCGAGGCTTGCGTAAGCGCGTAACAGGCTTTTCAACTTTAATGAAATCAGAAGAGATGGAATTAAGTACTGAAGGTTCATACCTGGGCTCTTCAAGAAGTACCTCAGCAGATGGTACTGTAGCAATTACTTCCTTAATGGTCTCAGCAGAAATGACTTTCGAAGGCTCCTCAGTTGGCTGATCTTCTAGCGATGTATCCACAGAGAAAGCTTGACCATCAATGGTGGGTCTTCTCCTTGTACTGTCCATGTCAAAATCCAAGATGACATCACCAAGGTCAAGCTTAATCGTTTCTCTTCTACAGTCAATATGCGCTCCAGCTGTTGCTAAGAAAGATCTTCCCAGAAGCAAAGGATCCTGAGGCTCTTCATCGTATTCCAAAACGACAAAGTCTGTTGGAATAACACAGTCCTGAATTCTAATAGGCACATCCTCAAGAACTCCTTTCGGGAATCTCTTAGAACGATCAGCTAGGATTAGAGATATCCTTGTCTTCTTGAAGTCCGTCATCCTAAGTCTTACAGCAACGAAAAGAGGCATAAGATTGATTCCAGAACCCGTATCGCAGAGAGAGTGAGAAAAGCTTTCATCAGAGATGGAACAGTCGAGTACAAAACTTCCTGGATCAGGTAACTTCACAGGAACTTTTCCCTGGATCATCGCGGTAACCTCAGCAGAAACCACTATCTCCTTCTTCTTCTTTTTGGAGACTGGAACTGTGTTCAGGAGTACTGCTTGGAGATCTCTGGTCAGCAGCGCACCTTCCTCTGGACTGATTCCATTAGCAACCATTCGCTGCACATAACGGCGAATCACATGAGAAAGCTTGATTGCATCCACAAGAGGCATCTCAACCATGATTTTCTCAATCATCCTCTTGCAAATGGCTTCCGTAGCCTCTTGTTTGCTCTTTCTAGCTCTGGGAAAGGGTAGCTTCGGCTTATAGACGGATTCCTCGAGGATTGGAGACGGTTTCGGATGAACAGTTTCTGACTGGCCTGTGTGTCGAGCAATATGGGGTCTGTGTCGATCGACACGACTGATTTCATCGTGTCGAGCGACACACTTAGGCTCGTCGCTCGACAGAAGAGCTTCGATTTCAGAAATAGCGATTTCTTCACGTGTCGATCGACACGCATGATCTGTGTCGATCGACACAGGCTCTGCTGCTCCAAAAATCGCATCGAACTCATCGAAATAATTCTCTTCTGCTGTCAGAACGGCATTGCAGGCTCCTTTGGGGTTCCTATCAGTCTTCGCTGGAAGAAATCCTTCTTGTCTCTTCACAGTTTCTGCAGTTTGAGCTACCTGGACGTCGAGCTTCCTGACATGAGTACTTAGAGCTTCGATCTTACCGTTTAAGTCCGTGTAGAGTGAATCGAACTTCTCATTCCACTCCACAGCCAACTTCTGCTGTCCCTCTAGAAGCCGTTCCATCATGGATTCCAATCTACTGTTCTCTAACGAAGGAGGCAGTTTCTGATACGAAGAAGATCCATAGTCTCGCCTATAGTTGCTGTTCTGGTAAGGCTTCTGAAATCCGGTCTGGTGAAGATAGTTCACATCCTCTCCTGCAGGTTCGACGTCTTGCGCAAAGTGAACTATCTTCTTCCCAGCTAGAAGACTAGTCATAGTGTCCAGCTTCTTAGTGACCTCTGCTAGCTGGTTTCCACTGATGCTCTGTCCAGACTTGCTCCTTTCGAAATCCATGGCTTTAGCACTGTTTCTGTTGGCAAGATTCTCTATAAGTCTCTAGGCAGCCTCTGGCAAATTTGTGTTAAAGTTCCCACTACTCGCAGCATCTAGAGACGCAGAATATTGCAGCGCAATCCCTCTGTAGAAAATATTGAGTAGCTGCACTTCGTTGAATCCATGGTGTGGACAGTCTCTCTGATAGCTCTTGAACCTAAACCACGCAGCCTTGAATGCCTCAGTATCGCCCTGCTTGAAGGTCGCGATCTTCGATCTCAGGTCCTCGGACTTTGCATCTTCAAAGAAATTGCTTAGGAAAGCATTCTTTGTATCCATCCAGTTAGTCAGCGAGCCTGGTGGTAGCGTCCTTAGCCAATACTTAGCTTCCCCATATAGAGAGTATGGGAAAAGCTTGCAGAACAGGTAGTCTTCAGAAACTCCATTGGCTTTGATAGCAGATGCCAAGTCCTCGAATCGCTCTATGTGGTCCATTGGATTCTCATGAGGAAGACCACAGAACGGGTCTTGAGCTACTAAGGAGAAGTACGCAGGCTTGAGCTCAAAGTCATTCCGTTGAAACGCTAGAGGTCGGATCGCGGCTCGATTCGCGTAGAATTGCTCAGGACGGTTGAAATCAGCAAGTGTACGGTTCTGGGCATCGTGTCGAGCGACGTGTGGTTGGTGTCGCTCGACATTAACATTTTGTTCCTGTCGAGCGATCTGCTGACCCTGTCGATCGACGCCTCTGTTTCCATCGTGTCGAGCGACAGCCAGGTTGTGTCGCTCGACACCTTGATTTTCTCCCTGTCGAGCGATAACCAAAGCTTGTCGAGCTACACGTCTCTGTTCCACGCGTCGAGCGATCTCCTCCTCGTGTCGCTCGATACGAGCCTGTTCTTCACGAGCCAGTCGCTCTTCTTCTTCCTCGCGACCTCGTAGCTCTTCAGCCTCGTCGACAATCACGTTCCCAGCCTCATCTAGCCTCTGACCGTCCTCATTGTATCGATTTCCATCCTTGTCGAAGAAACCATCATCCCTTTGGAACAGAATCGTTTGATTAACCATCTTCTTAGCTTCTTTCGTCGCTTTTCTGGTTGTTCGTTCCAAGCGTGCTAGATCCTCAAGTCCTAGTTCCAGTAGTTCCTTGTCTTTGCTGCTCCTGGTATTGCGATTTCGCATGTACCTGAAACAAAGAACAAGGAGAGAAAAACGAAAACAAAAACAAAATAAATAAAAACAAGAAATAAAAAGACCTAGACAAAATCCTAATAGTAAAAATCTAATGGCCTATTGACTCCCCGACAACGGCGCCAAAATTTGATATGGTCAAATTTCCCTAGAGCTAGACTCTCTCAAATTAAGAGATCGATTGTAGTACTTGAGGTTATCGAATCCACAGGGAATCAGGGACACAATAGATAATTAAATTCAGACTAAGCTAGGCAAATATAATATAAGAAATAGCAAATAAAACAAAGCAAGATAGTGGTAAGCTTTAAAACAATGAAGATAAAAGCTAGGTTCAGGGAAATCTCAGGAGAATCAGAATTGCAGGGATAAACAGATAATTAGGAATATGAAAGCTCTGTTCCTAAACATGAACACGAATGTTAAACAAACCAGCTGTCGCTGCGAATATTATCTATGCTTAAACCCTAGACAACCAACTGTCGTTGCGAAATCAGATTGATCTAAACAAGCATTAAAGTTCAAGTTCAATTGTTCACAAAACCCTAAACCAAATGTCTTTGCGAATAGGAATTTTGCTCATCAAAGACTAGTTCAAGCAATCAATAACACTGTCGTGTCTATCAATTAACCTAATATCAGATTCTAGTTCATGACGCTAAAATCAGCATTAATCACAAGTCAAGATGAAGAACTCTAATGATTTTATCCTATTAATTAAACAACCCTAGCAATTCATCAAAACCTTTGAAAACCCTAAACCTAACAGAGAAATTACTCAGACATGTTTAATGAAGCACAAAACATCTTTATTAGAGATATCTCTTAAGAGTAATTCTAAACACAATCAAATAAAGCTTAAAATAAAGCATGAGTCTAAACAATGACTCTAAATACGTATTTATACAAGTTCCAAACCGTCCTAAACATAAAAGTAAACATCTGAAGGCTTCGGGCTTCGAACGGACTTTTCTGATGAAAATCCGGGCTTTGACGAACTTCGTGTCGATCGACACACATAAATCGTGTCGATCGACACGACTCTTCAAATCGTAAATCTTGGCTTTAAAAGTCTTCATGTCGAGAGACACACATAGTCACGTCGCTCGACATAGATTCCAAACAGTGACTCCGAATTTGTATTTCGCCACTTCATTCCGCGAATGCTCCAAAATCTCCATTAAACATCTTTTAAGCTCCAGACGGTCCAGTTCCTGTAAAGACACTAAAACAATACCTAAAACACCAGAAGACACTAAAACATGGACTTATATCGTGGTCGAAAACCGGTAAAAACCACGATATATCATTAGTGTTTGGAGTTTGGAGGTTTAAAGTGCTAGTGAAATTCTCTCAGGGTTTAAACTGCTATTAACTCTGACTTTGAAGGTTAAAAATGCGATTTTCCCCTTGTTAATTCGATTAAAAGGAATAATCAGTTTGACTAAATGTATAATAAACTTGTACATTACAGAGGTAGATGATGACACTAAACTTATACCATCCAAGTCACTCTACTTTGAATAAGATTATTGATAGAGCCGAAACATCTTGAATCTATCGATTTCTCCCTTTTAACACATGCATGTCTATTAGGAACGTAATCATAAGAATGTCAACATATCAATCCAAGTTACGCGGGTATGGTTTATTCTTTTTTTTTGTTCAACAAGTGCAATTCATTCATTAACTGATCAAAGTACAAGGAGAGGGAATGAAACATCCTCTGGACAGTAATACAACATAATGAAAAGCAGTAAAATCTAAAGCAGATAGATCATCGCAAAAGATGCTGGACAGCGGATCCAAGGTGTGCCTCGGATGCGTCCAGAAGGACTTCGCAGCAAAGCCGGAGAGTCTCTGATATCAGAGGTTTTAAACCCAAAATAACACTGCAAGTGCACATCAATCGAAGTGGTAATTATGGGATCGAATCCACAAGGACCAAGTGTTACACTACGAAAGTATGAGATTGAAATTAAGCTAAGATGACAAAATGTGATTGTTTGCAAAATAAAACAAGAATGGCAAATAAACGGTGTGAACTTATGAATTAAAAACGCTAGGCTTTAGGGACATTCGCAGTAAATCATGAATCATAAACCAGACAATTATTCAGGAAACAATTCAGTGCAATCTCGAACTCAAACATAAATGTATAACCAATCCACTGTCGTGGTATCAGAGACTTTATCTAGCAACCGAGAATTCTAAACTGTAGTTTGAACCTAGAATTCTAGACAAGCATTAATGAACAGGTTTGATAGGTTCACAATTTGCCTTAACATCAGCTTTCGTTGGCTAAGGACAATTTGCTCATCTATGTTCTTTCAAGCATTTAATCAAACACTTTTGGTGCATTAAACATCCTAACATCAGGAACTAGGTGATCAATCTAATTCAAGCAATAAGATTAACAATAGATGAAGACAAATACAAATCCCTATCTATGTCTGATTCATCGATTCAAGAAATCTCTTGAAACCCTAAAACCTAACTATGGATCTACTCAGACATGGAGAATAAGAAAGAAGAGAGAGATGAATAAGAACTCATAATCAATTGAAATAGAAATCAAAAAGGGTTTATAACTCTTCTCAAAAGGTAGAGATACAAATTCTTCTCTCCAAAGTTGCAAAAGCCAAAAAGTCTGATAAAAAATAAAATGTATCCTACCCAAAAACGAAAATAGGGTTTTATTAGTCTAAAAATAGGATCTGGGTTGATCCAGGTGAGGATCTGGGTCGATCCATGCGAAGTTGGGTTGGATCTGGAAAATTGCAGGGGGAATAAAAGTTCTGGTTTCTGCCATCGGGGTGTATGCCTGATGGGAGCGCCCGATGGCAGTTTCCTGAAGATTTGGAACATGAGAATTCTGGGAGTTGCATTCTAGTTTCTGCCATCGGGGTGTATGCCTGATGAGAGCGCCCGATGTCAGTTTCTAGCAAAATATGTCTTCACTAGAAATAGTATAACTTTTGCTCCACTTATCCGATGGACTTCAAACCACCGCCAAATGAAAGTTATCTCAATGCTCTATCTTGTCTCCAAATTAGAGCTCGATCCATAGGTGGAAAGTCATTCAACGAATGCCAAACTTCTAGTCATTTTATGCTCCTTTGTTCTCATTCCATATTCATTTGCCTCAAACTCCATCCAAACGTGTTTCAACCTGAAAAGACTCTCAAACCAAAGAAAAGACTCGATAAAACATTGAAAACATGGGTTAGACTGCGTTAGAAACGCAACACATCAGTCTCAGGGTAGTCACGTTTGCATGTGACTTTGAAGGTTCCGGCAAAAAGCTCGGGAGTTTGACCATTCTCCATGAGAGGGAAGAAAATACGACCAATCTCAAAGAGATGGAAGAAGGTGGAATTGAACTCTTCCACCGGGAGTAAGTGACAGGATTTGAGAATCTAGAAAACTTCGATCGTCTCATACGGAGATATATAAATCTCGACAATTCATAAAATGAAGTACGGTGAAGGCGAATAGGTCTCTCCAGGCTCGATTTGGAGGACATTAATTTTAAAGAGCTCTCTAACACTATGTCTAAATCGACAATGAAGGCAGTAAATTTTTGTATAGATAAATCTTGAGTAGACATATACCTGAATAACTCTCGATCAGGTTTTGACATTGAGCCTTTTCCTGGATGTGGGCCAGAGACTGTGATACTGATGGGCCAAGCCCAACGCATAGGACCTGGGCCTAACATCCCACTTTTAATCTTCTTATTAGGCCGAGCCCAAAACTTCCTGTCGTGACAACGAGAGGTCATCGGAATGAAATTCCACCGATACGGTTGCCTTCTGATCAGTCGTAATCGCGACAGGGGAAGATCTGAGCGTCGCCTGAGTTTAAATCGCCGTACAATTCTGACTAGGGAGGATAAGTTCGGATCCCTTGGGCCATCTCGGGACCGGCGGCGCTGGACATTAAGAGCAGTTTGGATTGTCGGAGGGTTATGAGATTCAGGAAAGTGCGGCGGCTGGAGCAGATCCGACACATCCGAAATCGGGGCAGCAGTAGGGAAACTCCGGTATCGTGGAGGGGAATGCGGTGGTGGAGAAGATGTTTCCGTCGGCGGAGCAGTCACTGAAGCCGAAGACGGAGATGAGTTTAGGGTAATCTCCGCGTCGTTTCCACTGCAGAGATGGTGGTAGTGGTGGCTTGGGGAACCGCCATCGACATTGCGCCGTGAAACCCACCTAGATCCTGTGCCGTTCAAGTCTAGGGCTGTTGCCGGCGGAGCTAGTCGATGGTGGACAGGGTTGAGATGGCGTGACTGTGCAGACATTGCAGAGGCTTTATCCGGCGGGTCTGGCGGCTTAGGAGGAGGGGATGGCCTCGCCTGAGTAATCTCCGTCATCTCGAAGTATACAACGCGGAGAAGAGAGGAAGCGATTCTCCTGTCATCACGCAGTTTACCGCCTGGTGAGATCTGGAGGGCTTGTCTCAAAAAGGAGGATACCATCCCAAGATGAGCTACACGTTCCTGATGTCGGACATAACGCAGGCTTCTTCTCGGAGGGGGGAGATCTTCGGGAGCTAGATAGATCGGTGAGTGAACAATGTTGCTTCGGCAAAGATCTTTCGTTTGTAGCCACGTTATCTCGAGTCCCATGTTTGAGAAGAGGCTGAAGGTAATATCTCTGCAGTTGGAATCCTTTGAGGGGATTAAACTAGGTTGTAACCGGTTGAGATTATGGTGAAGTTGTTGTCTCTGAACTTGAAATCCTTTGAGGGGATTAGGCTAAGTTGTAATCGATTGAAAACTCCACCAATGGTGAGAAGAGAGGTTACTTTACTGTGGTCACAGCCGACTGAAGGAGGAGAGTGGAGCAAGAAGAGCCGGCAGCTTGAACCTCAGAGTATTTATCGGAGCAAGTTTCGGCAAGATTTAAGCTTTTTAGGGTGTAAAAGTTTGGTGAATTTGGTAGGTGAAGAAAATTTTGAAAAAAATTGCCCAAGAAGGAAATATTCAGTGAATAAAGACTCTGGGAATCAACCTACCACTGGTTAAAACCCATTCTCGACAAGCGGGTCTGAGAGAGAATCACATTTCTCTCGTACCTGCTCAACCGTTCTAATTATGAATTTTTAATATGGTTTATTCTCAATATTATATTTGATAATTGTTAATTTTAAGAATATATTTACTTATTTTTTTCTTACTTATTGTTTTGCGGTATTGTACTGTTGTATTGTGATGCTCGGGTATGGTTTGTGTTAGTGTTTTCCTTAAAGACCATTTGTTAACGGGTGGGTCACTATATCCTAAGCTGGAGATTTCTACTTTGTTTTGTAGAGTAACGTTCATACCAGTTTATGCAAAACACTCCATTCAGCAAGAAAAATGGTGGATATACGTCATACATACAGTGGCAGATCTATAAATAATTTTTGTATGGGACACACAATTTGTAAAGTTGTTTTGTTTTAATAAATGAGATTTATTAAAGACTTAATTAGCTTAATATTACTCTTGATGTACATAATTAGGAGAGTAACATATAAGTAACTGAATTTAGGTAAATAAAAAAGAGACAAAATAATTGGACAAAAATGCCCCTACGAAATTTATAAAGGAAAGTATCAATTAATACAAAAATTGTCATTAATTATACAATTTAATGTCTCTTATAATTAAGATAAAATTAAGAAAAAAAATCCTAAAATTCTTCACTTGATCTCATCTCATAAATAATTGCTCCTCCCAAAAACGCAGATCCATTTTCTGTAAAAAAAAAGTTTGGGTCAGAAAAATCAAATATGTTGCAGCAATTTACTATTTAACATAGCTAACTATTTTCGTAACTATATACTTGACCATAGTTAACTACGTCACCAATTTTAAAACATAGTTAACTACTTTTAAGAAATAGTTACCAATTTAAAAACATAGTTAACTATTTTTAGGAAACAATTATCAATTTAAAAACATAGTTAACTATTTTGCAGAGATAGTTGACTATCTGATAATAGTTAAAAACATAGTTAACTATTTTTAGGAAATAATTATCAATTTAAAAACATAGTTAACTATTTGCAGAGATAGTTGACTACATGAAAATATTTTTTTAATATTCACTTATTTAAACAACATAGTTAACTACGTTTAGAAACATAGTCAACTATGTTTTAAACCTAGTTACCTATTATAGTTTGCATAACAAAAAAACTAACATACGTAGTTAACTATTATCAGAAATATAGTTACATATAATAGTTACTAATTTAAAAATATAGTTAACTATTTTAAAATCATAGTATATACTCTACTGATTTGATGATATAGCTAACTACGTTAAATGTTATTGTAATAGTTAGCTGTTATAGTTTGGATAATGAAAAAAATAACATACATAATTAATTATTGTCAACCTATTATAATGAAAAATAATATACATAGGTAACTATTGCCAAAAATATAGTTATCTATTATAATAAAATAAAATATATTTTATCTATTATAATAAAATAAACTCGGTTTGACCAAGAGAAGAGATGACAGCGGGAGTTTAATGGAGGAGAATAAGCACTATTTTTATTCACGATTAGAGATTTAGATCTATGAAAACTAGTTAAGATAAAATAATTGAAAGAAAAGAAGAAGACAATACGAAATTGAATATAAAGAAGGAAGAGGAGAAGAAGAAGTAGAAGTGTCTTGTTTTGTCTATCACCGTTTGATGGAATGCATAGTTAATTAAAAAAAAATAAAGAAGAATTAAAAAAAAAAATAAAGAAGAATTAAAAAAAAAACAAAGAAGGAAGAAGCAGAATAACGGAGGGGAAAAAATGATTACGGCTGAGGTCATGAGATGATGATAAATTATTAGGGTAAATGTGTATAGTTTAGGTAATTATGAGTGTTTTGATTTTTTTTTTTTTTTAAACAAAAAATATGTAAACTTACATAAGGACAAAAGTGGAATTTTATGTGAACAAAATGTTAGTTACTATATTATGTTTTATGTGATGTTAGACAATGAATTATTAGTGGGGAGACTAATATAGAAGCCAATTACTCTTTATTAAATGAGATATAGCAAAAATATTTATTTTTATTGTTCAAAACATGATATATGAAAAAGGCAAAATATTGGTGAATATAAAGTTGACAAACAAAAGAAGTAAAGAACAGTGAATGGAAACATTAAGTAGGTATAATCATGATATATTCATATGCTACATTAGGAAAATGAGATATTTTTGCAGAAGAAAAAACAAATATATTTGTGATAGTTGAAAACAAAGGAAACAAACATTAACTATATGAATAAACGGGAAAACGTGCTAATCCCCCTTTCCCCCCAAAAACGTCCATATCTTTTTAGATTGATCCGGAAAACTAATCTCGTACTACTTCCCCCAGAATGAATATTACACTCTTATCTCACCATAATTCTGGGTTTTCTCGGTTAATAACAAAACCCGATCATAAACCAAATATACCGGTTAGTAAACCGAAATTGAAAACCAGGTGGTATTAAAACTTGACCAGACCTAGAAAAAAAAGGAAAAAAATCGCAAAAAACCTGACAAAAAAAAGAAAAAAAAAAGAATTGCAGAAAACACGTGTTTCTTCTCCTTCTTCCTCTTTCCTCTTTCCTCTATCTCTCCCACTCTTTTTGTTTTCACTTTTCCGACGATCAATCAAAGTAACATCCCCAAAAACCATGAATCCAGATTGACATAAGAATTTCTTGAATTAATCAAAGTAACTTTCTCTTGGATTTTGTCTTTACCTTTGACTTTCTGAACGACAATTGATCTTGGAAGAGCATTGGTCATCGTTATCACTTCGCCTTGATCCGGCAACCTCCGGGTTAATCGTTGAGCGGCGGACTGAAAACCGTATTGCGTTATGAACTCCATGTTTTTACTTTTTTTTTGCCATGGACTCATATATCTAGGTTTATAATTCACTTTGTAAACCTGAACTTTTTCATTATCAATGAAATATTTACCTTTTAGAAAAAAAAAAAAAAAACTTTCCCTTTGTTCTCTGCAATTTTCAAAATCAAATTATAGCCTCAATATACAAAGTTTCTTGAATCATAAGCAGAATCTGCAGATTTTGAACTTCGATACGAGGGAGAGAGATTGTGCCTTGAGATCGAGAGGCTTGGTCTAACTGCTGTGATTATGGGAAGTAGATGATTTGGTGCTGAGAGGCAAATGCAGCATTCTGCATCCTCATGAGGAAGAGTATGTTCGACGGGTGAATCTGTACCGCATTCAGTCATCACTCCTTATGAATCTCCTTGTGCTCTTCTTCTAAAGTCGCAAGAACACACAAAAGCTTAAATAAAGAGTCCTTCCTTTATTAATGTTTAGAAAATCTTCTCAAAACTAAACACAAGCTTTTCTTCCTTAGTTCTTATGATCATACACAACTTGATGATCTTACATATATAGGCGTGGAGAAAATTCTTCTCTCTGTTCATTGTCATGGTTGTGAGTGGGGTTAGTTACGTAGTTAGATTATCTTTTGAAAAATTAGGGTATTAACGGGATTTGACCTTGCTGAGTCTTAGTACGTCGATGATGAGATCTGAGATAGCATTCCGGCCAAGGAGCAAGACAAGATGCAGATGCGAAGTGACCAATCCGGAAATGTACGGTGAGATTTTGCTTCGAGTTTTGGTGGGTTCAGTCGGATGAGTTGTCCGTTGTAGGCTTAGGAGCGGAACAGTGAAAGCCGGAAATATCATGCCTTGATCAAGTTGCGCCTATGGTGTTGAGGCTATTGGGACAGGTTCTACACTCCGATCATGAGGGACTAATAGTCTGGTTTTGATTGGTACTTCAGGATAGGTTATGGTTTTCTCCGTGTTAGTATTCGTTCTCGTCTCATAGGGTCAATTTAAGTGGTTTAAGAGATGAATTTCACTCCGAGTAGTGGAGAGTTATTTATCTCGCCGTGGGTGAAAAAATGCAATGAATACTCGGTCTGGTAGCGTTGGATCCATCTTAGTGTTTCAGGGTTATACTAGACTATTTCATTTGCATTGTATGAGGTCCAAAGAGAGTACCAATATGGTATAAGAGTGTAAAACTTTTATTTGGATGAATGAATATTGATGTTGAGCCAAAAAAAAAAAAAAAAAAAAAAAAACAATGTATTTTTGTTTGTTTGGAAATTTGTATGTGGCACATAAGGGTGGGCAAATTACCCGAACCCGAAGTCCGAACCCGAACCCGACCGAAAAAACCCGGTTCGGATCGGTTATGGATCTAATAAAATAACCGATTGGTTTTGCTTTGCCAATTAATTTGGTATCGGTTCGGGTCGGATTTAAACCGAAATCCGAAACAGATCCGTAAAAAATCTCTTTGTTTCCTTAGCCTATATGGTATCTTTGTTTCGGTATACACAATCAAAGAGTTTAGAAAATTTCTCTGTGATTCTAGTGAATATTCATCAGAATCAATCCAATTCCTTAATCGAATTCAGAAAATTTTGCTGTGATTCGATTTGAAGTTATTAGCAAAACCCTAAGCATAATCCCTAATAAAATCTAATTATTATTGTAGATGGGGTCATCATCAAATGAGAATTTTGAAGGCAACATAAACAACAACAATGCAGTACCTATATCTCAGCAACAAGGGAATCATGAACCGGAGCAAGTCAATCCAGGAGAAAAACGAAAAGAAACAGATGGACCAAGTATTATGTAATTGTTTTGTTACACAGTAATTTTAATTTCTCATAATATTGTTCTTTGTACTATGCATTCACATGATTAAAGAGGAGATGGTTTGATTGAACTTATGTGGCTAGCTAAGAGAATAAGGTCATGAAGAAGAAGAAGAAGAACCTGCTTATTGTTTCATGTTTCATTTTGAGTTTAAGTTTTTCCCGAATTAGACTTTGCTTCTTGTTTTTGGTTTTTTTCAGTTTGAGTTTTAGTTTGTTTCTTAATTTCAGTTCATTTGTTGCTTGGTTTGACATTTCAATTTCAATAAAAGATGTTCTAGTTTTTCTGGATTCAATATTCTTTTGGTACAAGTTTACAAGTTATATTTAAGTTCAGTTAGGTTGGTTTGCTTAACTTGCACAAGTTACTTCATTTCTTGAACTGTTAGTTTGCACCAATGACATTTTTTTCCGGTTAATATCGGTTATAACCGATCCGAACCCGATCCAATTAAAGTATGGATCATTATTGGATCCCACATGTAGTATTCAAAACCGATCCGAACCCGATATAAAATAACCGATCCCGAACCGAAAATTACAAAATACCAGAATGGTCTTCATGAGGCATTATCCAAAAATTCGAAAATCCGAAAAAACCGAACCAAACCCAAATGGTCAACCGAACGCCCACCCCTAGTGGCACATGCCACACCCTGTGCCTTCTTCCGTCCGTTCCTGGATACATACTACATAGCACGAGAAATGGAGAACCATATTTTTATTTACAACCTTATATAATAGTAAAACCTGCAGACAAAAAAAAATATATATATAATAGTAAAACCTACTCGAGCTTTTATATTGAAAATCAGAATATAAAATAAAGATCTTAAAAATAAAAAACACAATATATCAAGTTATTCCAAAGATTGTTCTATGGAAAAACAATTGCGAAAGATATTTAAGAATCGTGAGGTGTAAATCCACGTTTGCTGATGAAGCTTCAAAACACAATCTTCTTGAGTTGCTTGCGCATTTCCAAAAATCCCTATACAACATAAGAGGTAGCATCAAAATTATTTTTGTTATTATTTTTAAGTTTTGATTCGTAAGTTGGTATAAAATCGAATGCTTAAATACATATGTTAGTCATTGAAAATTTAAAATTTAATTCCGGCATGGATTCAAACTTATTCCCCTGACCTTGTTGCACCCTTTGCAAAGAATACATAACTCAGACTCTTCCTAGATGAATGAAAGAACACAAAAAAGGGAGAGAACGAATTGGAGATTTACCTGATAAAAATTGTATTGATTCAAAGCGAGTTAAGACTAATATATGATGTTTAGTTTTATTGATGCTACATTCTAAAATATTCCATTTAGATGCCTCATAATTTATGCATTACAGAAAATTTGACCCTTCCTAATATTGTATTATCCTATGAACTATCAGCAAAAACAAAATCTTAACTCAGCACACCAATGAACAATTAAATCAAAGAAGGATGGAGAGAAATAGACGCAAGAAATGGTGTCTCTTACCCATCAGACAGAGGATCGAGTATGGTTGTTGAAAACACAAAGCCACTCTATGGGATTCGCTCGATTGTCCATGTAACTATCTGCAAACATAGTCCCTAACAAGAAATAAAAAAATTGCAGGTTACAGTAGCATGATTTTGACAGGGAAGCTAGAGATCGTATTACCTTGTGAGTGTGGATATTTACCGTTCCATGATTTGATGAGAGAGTAGCTGGTGAAAAACAATGAGTTATCGACTCAATTGTCATTCCTTCGTGGCTTCTTATCTCCACTAACATGACACTACCGTAATCTGATGTTATTTGACGCTTTACATACACATATGTGTTCTTCAGCTTCTTTACCCTGAAATGTCCACAAGAGATCACACTGACATTAGGATATTATCTTTTACCTCTTGAATGTATCGAATCCTTCAGCTATGAAACTTAATCCTTGATCCCACCACAAAATCTAATAAATCGTTCAGCAGAGACCAAATGATTTTAAACACAAAACACATAAAGACACAGTTAGAGTGAATATGGTTGCATAACTTACAATTAAAAGATATTTTTCTACTCAGCCAAGGGGATTGTTTCTTCTAACTTGATTCCACCTGATCAACAAGGAGTTTAATCATTAAAGCAGGAAAAAAGAAACAAAACATAAGCAACTCCTATACTGGAGGTGATAATTTCAATTTTGAGCAGGAGAATGAATTATAGAATCACTAAAGCCTGAAAACGATATAGGTTTATGTGAAGAAACAACAACTTAAATTGGTTCAAGCGTGGATGAATAGAGTCATGAGAAGGTAAAAGAGCCACAAGTTACACCAATGGGCTATAGGGAACAATAAAACAAACTATCATCGGAAGGAGCGCGAGTGAAAGAAGCTATAAAACTCATTTACCACACAATTACTCTTAACTGGCTCCATATCTACTTTGAACAGAAGTTTATATTCGGCTGACAATACGCTATCGTGTCATAAAAGAATCATGTTAGCAAAGAACACATTAAAAAGAGGTAATAGAAGGTACCACAACAGAGACTTTGGAAATGTGCTATCGTGTTTTGGTACTGATATAGAAAAAGAAGCTACCGAAATTCATCCTCTATGGAATCTAAGAACAAATGATGATTTTTTAAAAGATATTAAGAATGAAGGCGAACAATTTTATCATGATTCCGAGAACAAACAAATCAATGAGAACATAATC
This sequence comes from Draba incana, assembly GCA_963576765.1. Taxonomy (NCBI): domain Eukaryota; kingdom Viridiplantae; phylum Streptophyta; class Magnoliopsida; order Brassicales; family Brassicaceae; genus Draba; species Draba incana. The sequence goes on along the minus strand of OY755214.1, from coordinate 3,579,027 downwards.
ATTAATAATCAGCAAGTAGGCTGAAAATGGACTGACAACCTGTTTTCAAAGAATCATGTAAAGGAGCTTTTAGAACGGGAAATTCCTCTTGTATCCCATCTCCAGAGCTCAATTAGCACCATTAAGCATTTTTACAAATTGGAAATCCATTGGAAGCATTCATGTCAATCCTCGAATAGTTGAGTTTGTTCCCTTTGATTTTCTGCATAGCAACAATTTTCTAATTTTCTAAAAAGATATTTGAAGAAATCTTTTGTAGAGAGAGGCTTTGTTAAAACAACATTAGAGGAAACACTCATTTACCTTGAGAAACCAAAAATGAAGAAGTTGAGAGTTTTGTTTGGAAAATCTGTCACTTGAAAGTTGGTTTCTCCATTTTTTAGAGCATCAGGGGGTATCACAGAGGCTGTCATACTGTTTTTACAAGACAACATATAGAAGTGATGCATCTGAAGTAATTGGAAGCATATGTTCGAAGTAAAACAAAAAAGGATTTTGGAGTAATAAGATGCTTGGAAAATTTTACGTACCTAGTTGTAGGGGTGACAATGACATCAACGTCTATGAAGATATATATCCAAGTGATACTCCATCAATCTTCTCATGCAACAAAGAATTTCTAAGTTAATATAAGCATATTGAAATAACACAATTACCACTCTTGATAGGTTTTCTGGTTATATAGCATGTGGTTTATGGGAAAATCATATGAGACATCTACCAACAAGAAATCAGGCCATGGCACTTCATGCAAAGACTTTATGAGACATTAAGGTAGTCAAACTTTTAACTCCTTGGTGATGCAAAAACTTACTTCGGCCATTACAATCAATAATGAAAGCTGTGAAATTGTCTATTGACGCTTACCTAATACATTGAGTAGCAAGTAGTCTGAAGCAGAGAATGGCCGGGAAAATGCGAAGCTGGTACGAGTGTCGTAAGTTAGTTTTCAAATTTTCCTGAAACATCAGAAGACAATGGTTATTAGCCCAAAGTTATAATTTTTGTTTTGTAGACCAAAGAGATTTACTGTTATTGAAATCAGATTAAGCCTAAAGACGCACCTAGCCTCACAGTATGGAGTAAGAGACGAAAAATCAGAGAGTGCAAAAAAGTAGAAATTTCATCTCAAAGTAGAGTGATATTTGAAACAGTTACATAGAGAAGAGGTTCTTGAGATCTCCAATAGCAAGTGAGATTTCTCCATCAAGATTCAAATCTGACCCATTACTACACAACATAGAAAGACACAAAACAAATTACAACTTTTCCACAAGCAACAGACAAATATCTCCATCCACCATCTCTGTTTGATTTCGACATTGATCACACCAACAACTTCACCTACGATACTCCAACAATTGGAACTCAATCATTTCTAGGAAATTTCAATTTGAGCCGAATCTTAGTGAAGTAATTACAAAAATCTCCAACAAAAGATGTACCTTTTAGCAAGTTAGGGCTTGACGCAGTCGTACATTTGGTATGATTGAGGAATGAATCGCTGGGTTTCTGAAAAATCACACTGTAGACCTTTTCGTAATCTGACCTCTGCGAAATCAGAAAAAAATAAAGCTTTCTCCGACACCAATCTGATCGTTTAAAGGAGAAGATGTGAAGGCGGTAAAAATACCCAAAGACGTAGGTTTCTACGGCAGCGTGCTCGTCGCAGATTTTGACAAATCAACCGCTATTGTCTATTGATGATGATGATGATGATGATTATCTTTAGAGGGAAAGCGGAAGGGAGAGAGACGGTGATAGTTCAGATGAAGTAGAGGACCTTCCGATTATTTTTTTTTTGTCGAATCGTAAAAACTGACTTGCTTTAACATATTTTATTTTCTCTCTCAAAACAGGACAGGTGTCAACTAATTATGCCCAACACTCTCGGCCAACTTTTATATATTATATAGATTTCGGATGAGTTTGAACGTAAAGTTTGGATGCACCAAAGCCGGTCCAAAATTACAAAAGTCAAAAGTACCATTATTTATGTTTTTTTTTGCCAAAACCATTTTTCCGCCAAAAATGTAAAATGTCGTTTTCTACTAAAACTGAAAAATCTATTTTTCTGCCGAAACTTCAAAATCCTGTTTTCCCGTCAAATCCGCAAATCTCGTTTTCTCGCTAAAACTGCAAAATCTCGTTTTCCGCCAAAAGAGCAAAATCTTGTTTTCCTGTTGAAACTGCAAAATACAACAAAACCGCAAAATCTCTTCTTTTTTTTGTCGAAACTATAAAACAAATAATGTTTTCCCGCCAAAACAGTAAAATCTCGTTTTCCCGCCAAAACCGTAAAATCTCATTTTTTCGTAAAAACAACAAAACTTTTTTTTTCCGCCAAAACCATAAAATACAATTTTCCTGACAAAAATGCAAAACCTTGTTTTCCCGCAAAACTGCAAAATCGCAATCTCCTGTTTTTCTGCTGAAACCACAAAATCTCGTTTTCTCAGCTAAACAGCAAAATTATGTTTTCCCGCCAAACCCGCAAAATTATATGTTCCGCCAATAATATAAATTTACATTTATAATTTTAAAAAAAAACATTTAGCTATAATTATAATTTAAATCATAGTTAATAGTATTAATACAAAATATGGGATTTTTGGTCATTTGTGAATTTAATTTATAAATATGATTTTGTTTCTTAAAATCTTTTATTTTGTGAGATAATATTTTTTAAGACTTTATCAAAATAATTTGGTAATTATTTAGTATAAGTATATTTTAAATATTAATAGTAGTATTAACATATAATAAGGGATTTTTGGTCATATATTAGTATAAAAACACCCAAAAATAAAATAATTGCTTCTACATACAATTTGTGGACGCATAAACCAAAAATACAAACAAAATCATCTAGATAATGCGTCTAGAAACTGCATCTACATGTTGCGTCGAGATATTGCATCCAGACAATCAAGCGAACAACACCCAAGTCACTATATAGAAAACCATGTGAGAGTTTTATCAAAAATAAAATAATAGAATATATATGATTAAGAGTATCAACCTCTCTTAAAAACAGATGAAACAAACTATTAAATCGGTCATATGACTGAATCATTTAGTATATGATATAGAGAAAATTACGAGAAATGCCATAATTCCTCATAATAAGCCCACTGTGGCATTTTTTTGAAAGATTTCAATACTTTATGGCATTTTAGGTAATAAACCCTATGATATACATATTCTTCTACCCTATTATTAATACAGTTCACAAAACAAAAACACTAAAAAGCGTATCGACTTATTAGGTTTTAATATAGGTACTCTAATCATTTATGCCGTGGAATACATTTTATTTTCTGTATTTATTGGTCTCTTTGTTGACACGTGCAGGCTTATGTATGGAATTTTCCTTCAAGTCAAGAAACTCTGAGAAGTCTCAACTCTCAAGAGACTCAAAGTTCAATCATTCAATGGTAAAGAGGCGAGCAAATCCGGTGTTCGAGATTCAAAAGAAGCGAATTTTCTTTGATTTTCTCAGATGGCAATGTCTTGACTGACTCAGACTCCTTGTCCCCATCTATCAATAGAAGGGTTGTTTCTCCTATAACCATGTCTTTGAGCTTGGCTTTTTCAATCCTTCCCCAAGTATGGTATCTCTAAGATTTGGTACAAGATTGCTGGTATCACTTCTGGCTCATAAATGGCATGTTGATAGACATGGTTGGGACAGATTGGAACTTGACTATTGGGGATTCAAAGGCCGCGAGGGAAGACTTGTGGGATGAAGTTCGAGCATGTCGAAACAAACATGCCTAGAATCATATGTTTGGTTCTCAGAAGGCATTCCAAAGTGTTCTTTCATTACTTGGCTAGCACTTATGAGTCGACTTTCCACCAGTGCTAGGATTCACAAGTGGGGATGCATTCAAACTTGTCTACTTTGTAGAGAATTTGACGAAACTCGACATCATTTCTTTATTGCTTGTCCATATTCATACAAGCCTAATCTGAAAATCCTTAAGACTTACAATCCATTCTAGTGATTTCTTCAATGGAAGCAAAATTTGTAACCATCCGTATGCGGTTGAACCGAACAATATGAATCCAACTATAGTTTGTCTTATAGACATTATTATTCTATTATTTTATTTTTTATTATTTATTACTAATTTTATCAAGTGTTTATGTGATTATTATTTATCATAATTAGGCAAAACAATTGTATGAATCTTAAAAGAAATTTTTTTATATAAATATATCTTGAAAGGTAGGTAATTACATATTATTTTCAAAAAATATCCGAATAATGATATATAGAAAACAATTTTTTTTTTATCAATGTACCGTTGTTTTATATCTTGAATAAGTCAAAGTTATGATAATTAATCGGACATAGTCGGATTTTCTGATAATACAAATTTTTTTTTGGTAAAGATAACAAATTAGATGGAGTAAATATGTGGTTTGCACACACAAGAAAAAATGGCTAAAATATGTGGTCCACTGAATTTTCTATTTTTTCTCCCAACCATTTTTTACGGACTACATTTTTTCGTTTTACTTTGTTTGTATATATATAGAAAACCAAAATCTATATAAACGAAGATTGGACACAATATAAGTATTAAAAAAAAAAAACTAAGAAACAAAAAGCAACATGAATAAGGGTGCAAATAGCATTGGTTTCACCACTTGTTTGATGATCTTCTTGTTGATTTCGAACGGTAATGCATACTCCTCCGTTTCACAATCTTTGTCATTCTAGCCTTATTTTTTTTGTTTCAAAGTAGTTGTCATTCTGCAATTTCAATGCACATTTATGACTAATTTTTCTATTTTATCCATACTTTTAAGCTTATTAATTTCTCATATCAAATAAAACATTGTATTAATTAGGGGTAAAATAGATTTTTCATATGTTTTCTTAATGACAACTATTTTGAAACAGAAGGAGTATTATGACGAATGAATTTTACAAAAAGCCTCTTTTTGTTGTTTGTGTCAAATTTTAATTTATATTTTTCTATTTTTAAAATGCCATTATGACGAATGGATTTTTAAAAAAGCCTCTATTTGTTGTTTGTGTCAAATTTTTATTTATGTTTTTCTATTTTTGAAATGCCATTGGTAATTAAAAATACCAAACACAAATGATTTATAAACTTTTGTCTGCGTTTGAATTTTTCCATGCAAAACTATTTTGTCAAAAACTGAAAATACTTTTAAACTTTAGAAACATGTTTTTTTTTTAGAAGTTGAGTCTAATCAATGCTATTCTAAATATTTTTTATTCATCAAAAGTGCCAGGATACCATTTGTCAAAAACCGAGGAAACGTATTGTAAGCATTGTATGCGACGAGCATCATCACCAAGCAAACCAAGCAAAACTGCGCCACCTGAGAGTTGTAATAAACATAATGGTGGTGAATTATGTAATACTGCTTGCATAAACGAACATTATGTTCGTGGAAGATGTTTACCATCTAAAGATTCAGGAAAAATAGCTTGCCAATGTGATCACATATATAGCCTTTGCGAGAAGAGTTGTCCTCGGATAGTTAAATTCAAATAAGCTCTAATGAAAACAAATTAAGTTATTTCCAGGGTGTTAGGCCCTCTTTGTAATTTGCTTTCGCTTTCTCTTTCTCTTTCTTTGTTGTAATAAGTTGCTACGGCAACAACTATGTATCCTTCGAAAATGGTATAAGTTTAACATGAGTACCAAAAAAAAATAATAATAATAAGTTATGTGAACGGGTTGAGTGGTTCATCAAGTTGATTTCGTTTATAAACACACACGAAAACAAAACCATATTATTGAAAGTAAAAGCATAATTCTTCTTCACTATTGCAGAAATTTTTACAAAAGACGTTTGGATTTTTTTTATATTTTTTTTGCCGTGCTAGAAATCACAGCATAGCACAATATTGTCAGTATAACACAAACTCATCAACATAACTAAGATAATTTTAGAAATGATTTTAGTGTTGTTTGGTCTTTTCTTTAAATTAATTTTTTTTTTGAATTGAATTATTATTAAATATAGTAAACATAAATAAAGAAAAATAAATTAAATTATTTTTAGTTTAATCATTTAAAATTGAATGATTTTTTATAATTGAATACGATTTTTTCTTTTGCTAACTTAAAATCAAAATCCCATGATCTCTTTCTCAACTTCCCACCTTCGACGCCACTAACAATGTCACCATGTTTATCTCACAATCAACCTCATAGATATGAAATCTGCATCCGATCAGGTAAATAATCTCTGGACATTCTCTGTTTCAATTCTTTTGTGCTATAACAATTGATCAATCACTACATATGCTCTCATGTTCAAAAAAAAAAAAAAAACAATTGATCAATCCGTTTTCTTTACTTTCTCTGTAACAATTGATCAATCCATTTGATTCTCTTCAATATCAAATAACCAGGTTTGGAATCGGATCGGTTCGGTTTATTTGCCCCTTTTGTAAAACCCTCTTCCATTGAAGCTTCTTCTCTTTGTCGGAAAATCTCTTCTCAATAAGTCCCTGCTTAGTTAGCTTTTTTCCCGGTTGCCACTTGATCGGGAAATAATTTCATGCCGTTTTCCGATTCCATTACTCTCACATATGAGAAGATTGATTCGAAGAGCACCCTCTTCGCGTTTGTACGTGATTCCTGCACTTACGTGGACAAAACCTACAATCTCACACAGTCACACTGTTGCTTTCGTAACACTCAATGCCAAAGACAGAGCTTAACACACAAAACCAAAACAGAGTAATAACGAGCCTTTGAAACGATGCTGAACTAAAAATCTCTTAACCTTGAAATTAACTGAGTTTGGTCTTTTAAAGGACCTTACAACTTAAATGAGAAACTTACGCTACTGAAACAAAACAAAGGAAATGCTAGTCAATCTCCTCGACTTATTCTTCAAAGAACAATTCAAACTTCAATCTGCAAACACACTTCTAATGGATTCTGAACTACAGGCCCCAGTTGTATCCGCAGGCCCAAGTCACATTAGGCTTTATTCTTCATTCCCTCCCTTAAACTGGATTAGCCACTTTCCAGTTTACAAACTCCCATTCTACTTCTCTGTTTCTCAAACACGTCAAGCTTCACAACCTTGGTCATTACATCTGCAATCTGTTCTTGAGTAGCACAATAATCCAATTGAATTGTTCCTTCCTTCACCAACTATCTTAGAAAGTGAAACCTTACGTGTATGTGCTTGCTACTTCCATGTAAGACGGGGTTTTTTTGATAACTTGATGGTGGAACTATTATCGCAAAACAGAACCGTTCCTTCTCCTTGACTCAATCCGATCTCTGTTGGATAAGCTCCAAGATTATTCTAGAAGAAGAGATCCTTAAAGGAATTAGGAATCTCAATAGAGAAAAGGAAATTGTCTATTTCCAATAGGTTTAGGAAAAGGAAGTTCTAAACTATATATATATGTAAGATCATCAAGTTGTGTATGATCATAAGAATAAGAACTAAAGGAAGAAGTTCTTAAAGGAAGAACAATAGAGCTTGTTTAGGTTTTGAGAAGGAAGATTTTCCTAAGCATTAATAAAGAGAAGGATTTCTTTATAAGCTAAGTTTGTTCTTGCTCACTTTATTTGGTATCAGAGCGTTACGATCTTGAGACAACACGAAGATCATACGCATGGAGGAACGTATCGGAGCCACGGGTGATTCGAAAACAAAGGGAAGAGATTCGGTCCCCTCTTCGGTTCAATGTCCAATGCTTACCTCGACAAATTACACCGTTTGGTCGATGAGGATGAAGGTGCTGCTCCGGGTTCATGATGTATGGGAGACAATCGAATCCGGTTCTAAAGAGGCGAAGAAAAACGACATAGCTACTGCCTTGTTGTTTCAATCCATTCCCGAAACCCTTATCTTGCAAGTTGGTGATCACGATTCAGCAAAAGGAATATGGGATGCAATAAAGATGAGAAATCTCGGTGCAGAGAGAGTAAAGGAGGCTAGACTTCAAACTTTAATGGGCGAGTTTGAACGGTTGAAGATGAAGGATGGAGATTCAATTGATAGCTTCTCGGGCAAGTTATCAGAACTAGCTTCAAAGTCTACATCCCTAGGACAACCACTTGAAGAGACAAAGTTGGTAAAGAAGTTTCTTCATAGTCTGCCCCGAAGCAAGTATATCCAAATTGTTGCATCACTTGAGCAAGTACTAGATCTAAATCAGACGAGTTTTGAAGATATAGTGGGTCGCATCAAAGCGTATGAAGAACGTATACTGGAAGATGATACACATGAAGCCCATGGAAGTCTCTTGTTCTCAAAGGAAGAAGGGAACAATAAAAGGAGGTTTGATAACACAAAAGGACATGGAAGGGGCAGAGGACGTGGTCGTGGTTACAGAGGAAGAGGACGAGGCAGGTTCAATTCGCAAAGCAGAGAGAGGAAGGATAGATCTCAGCTTGTCTGTTTTCGTTGTGAGAAACCAAGACACTTTGCCTCCTCTTGCCCCATAAAGGTTCAGGAACTCAACAAAACCAAAACAGAAGAAGCTGATATTACATTATATATGCATGAGGTTGTGTTTTTGAACGAAGAAAAAGTAATTCCTAACAAGTATGAGACATCCAGAAAGGAAGATGGAGTATGGTACCTAGATAACGGAGCAAGTAACCATATGACTGGAGAGAGGAGTTACTTTTCGGAGTTGAATGAGAAAATCAAAGGAAAGGTTCGGTTTGGTGATGGATCGTGTGTTAACATCGGAGGAAAGGGATCGATTCGTTTTCAAGGGAAAACCGGTGAGCAAAGAGTGGTTCAAGATATCTACTTCATTCCAGAGCTAAGGAGCAATATTCTCAGTCTTGGACAAGCAACGGAGTGCGGCTGCGATATTAGAATGAAGTCCGACTATCTAACTCTAAGAGACCCATATGGTCAACTCTTAGCCAAGGTAACACGATCTCCAAATCGTTTATATAAGATTAAACTCGAAATTGGGAAACCGGTGTGTTTAATGTCAAGGATTGAGGAAGAAACATGGAGATGGCATGCAAGACTTGGACACATCAGTTTCAGAACAATGAAGAATATGTCGCTACAAGAGATGGTTCGCGGCATACCATCTATAGAGTACGAAAAGGAGATATGCGAGTCATGTCTTGTTGGGAAGCAAACTCGTCAAGCTTTCCCTCAAGCAACGCAATTCAGAGCTTCTCGAGAGTTAGAACTGCTACACGCAGATCTTTCTGGACCCATAACTCCGGCTACTCCTTCAAGAAACAGATACATCTTTGTTATCATCGATGACCACACAAGGTATATGTGGACAATCTTGTTAAGAGAAAAAGAAGCATTCGAGAAGTTTAGAACCTTCAAGGAACTAGTCGAAAAGGATCTCGACAAGAGGATTATGACCCTGCGAACGGATAGAGGTGGGGAGTTCACCTCGTAGGAATTTCAGGAGTATTGTGAGAAACACGGCATTAGACGACATCTAACTGCACCATATACTCCACAACAGAATGGTGTAGTAGAGCGAAGGAATCGAACTCTAATGGAGATGACTCGAAGTATTCTCAAGGCGATGAGAGTACCAAACTTCTTATGGGGAGAAACAATACGTCATTCCACTTATCTTCTCAATCGTGTTGCTACAAGAGCTCTTCAGAATCAGACCCCATACGAAAGTTTGAGAAACAAGAAACCGAACGTCGATCACCTTAGAATTTTTGGTTGTCTTGCCTATGCCAAAATACAAAGCGATCATCTGAAGAAGCTAGATGACCGTTCACAAGCTCTTGTTCACCTTGGAATTGAACCAGGATCCAAGGCTTACCGACTCTACAATACAACAACGAGGAAGATCATTGTGAGTAGAGATGTGGTCTTCAATGAGAAACAAGGTTGGAATTGGAAGGGAGCACAAGGAGATTGCAGAGAACCAGGCATGTTTCAGTTAACATGGGGTGAGGAGATTGATATTGACCAAGGGCCATTCAATGTTGAAGAATCGGGACTAAGCCCGACCGGTCAAGGAGGAGGTCGGGTCGAGCTCTCAGCATCAGACAGAGCAGAAACGGTACAATCAGGATCGACCAGTCAAGGAGGAGGTCGGGTCGAGCTCTCAGCATCAGACAGAGCAGAAACGGTACAATCAGGATCGACCAGTCAAGGAGAAGGTCCGGTTGATCCCCATGCCGCATGTGAGACTCAAGATGATCTTCCAGATGGACCTCGAAGATCGAATAGACAATCAACTCGGCCACAATACCTGGAAGATTACGTGCTCCTAGCGAATGTAGAATGTGAGATGCTACTCCTTTCACTCAATGATGAGCCTTTCAATTATCAAGAAGCAAAAAACACGCTAGTATGGACAAATGCGTGTTCAGAGGAGATAGACCCAATCAACAAGAACGGGACTTGGCGTTTAGTAGACAAACCGGCTGGAGTTAAGGTTATTGGTCTCAAGTGGGTCTTTAAGATCAAAAGGAATGCAAGTGGAACTATAAACAAGCACAAAGCTAGACTCGTTGCAAAAGGATATGTGCAGCAAGCATGGATTGATTTCGAGGAAGTTTTTGCTCCAGTTGCAAGAATTGAGACCGTTAGACTTTTGAGTGGTTTGGCTGCTTCACATGGATGGGAGATTCATCATCTAGACGTCAAAACCGCCTTCTTGCATGGAGAATTGAATGAAGAAGTGTATGTGTCTCAACCCGAGGGATTTGAAAAGAAAGGAGAAGAGCACAAGGTTTTCAAACTCTCTAAGGCTTTATACGGTTTGAGACAAGCCCCTAGAGCTTGGAACACAAAACTGGATCAGATTTTGAAAGGTTTAAGGTTCAAGAAGTGTACAAAGGAGAGTTCTGTTTATCGAAGAGAAGAAAAATGACAGCTTCTTGTTGTTGCCGTTTATGTGGATGACCTGTTTGTAACGGGAAACTCAATTCAAGTCATCAAGGATTTCAAAACGGACATGTCTACAAACTTTGAAATGTCTGATCTCGGTAAGCTCACGTATTATCTTGGCATTGAGGTGAAACAAAGTAAGGAAGGAGTTGAGATAAAGCAGGAAGCTTATGCACGAAGGATTCTGAAGGAAGCAGAGATGGATACATGTAATCCGACATGTATACCAATGGATTTTGGCTTGAAGATGTCTAAAGCCGAACATGAAGATGAGATAGATGCAACCTTGTATAGAAGGAGGATTGGATGTTTGAGATATCTTTTGCACACGAGACCGGACTTGGCTTTTTCGGTTGGAATCTTGAGTAGATACATGCAGTCTCCGCGAGAATCACATGGAAACGCGTTGAAACAGGTTCTAAGATATCTTCAAGGAACATTGAGCTACGGTTTGACATTCAAGCATGGAGTATCGAAGAAGCTCATTGGTTACAGTGACAGCAGTCACAATGTGGATGAAGATGATGGAAGAAGCACCACGGGTCATGTTTTCTACTATGGAGAAACACCAATAACATGGTGCTCGCAGAAGCAAGAAACGGTAGCTCTTTCTTCATGTGAGGCCGAGTTCATGGCTGCAACGGAAGCGGCAAAACAAGCAATTTGGTTACAAGACTTGTTAAGTGAGATCACGGGAAAGAATGGAGAAAGGATAGTCATTCTAATCGACAACAAGTCAGCCATTGCTTTGACGAAGAATCCGGTGTTTCATCGACGCAGCAAACACATTCATAAAAGGTATCATTTTATACGTGAATGTGTTGAAGGATAGCAAATCGAAGTGGAACATGTTCCTGGAGAAGAACAATGCGCAGACATTTTGACAAAGGCCCTAGCAAGGATCAAGTTTCAGAAGATGAGAGATCTAATTGGAGTACAAGATCTCAAGAAGACAAGCTTGAAGCTTAAGGGGGTGAATGTTGGAAAAGCTCCAAGATTATTCTAGAAGAAGAGATCCTTAAAGGAATTAGGAATCTCAATAGAGAAAAGGAAATTGTCTATTTCCAATAGGTTTAGGAAAAGGAAGTTCTAAACTATATATATGTAAGATCATCAAGTTGTGTATGATCATAAGAATAAGAACTAAAGGAAGAAGTTCTTAAAGGAAGAACAATAGAGCTTGTTTAGGTTTTGAGAAGGAAGATTTTCCTAAGCATTAATAAAGAGAAGGATTTCTTTATAAGCTAAGTTTGTTCTTGCTCACTTTATTTGGTATCAGAGCGTTACGATCTTGAGACAACACGAAGATCATACGCATGGAGGAACGTATCGGAGCCACGGGTGATTCGAAAACAAGATTCGGTCCCCTCTTCGGTTCAATGTCCAATGCTTACCTCGACAAATTACACCGTTTGGTCGATGAGGATGAAGGTGCTGCTCCGGGTTCATGATGTATGGGAGACAATCGAATCCGGTTCTAAAGAGGCGAAGAAAAACGACATAGCTACTGCCTTGTTGTTTCAATCCATTCCCGAAACCCTTATCTTGCAAGTTGGTGATCACGATTCAGCAAAAGGAATATGGGATGCAATAAAGATGAGAAATCTCGGTGCAGAAAGAGTAAAGGAGGCTAGACTTCAAACTTTAATGGGCGAGTTTGAACGGTTGAAGATGAAGGATAGAGATTCAATTGATAGCTTCTCGGGCAAGTTATCAGAACTAGCTTCAAAGTCTACATCCCTAGGACAACCACTTGAAGAGACAAAGTTGGTAAAGAAGTTTCTTCATAGTCTGCCCCGAAGCAAGTATATCCAAATCGTTGCATCACTTGAGCAAGTACTAGATCTAAATCAGACGAGTTTTGAAGATATAGTGGGTCGCATCAAAGCGTATGAAGAACGTATACTGGAAGAGGATACACATGAAGCCCATGGAAGTCTCTTGTTCTCAAAGGAAGAAGGGAACAATCAAAGGAGGTTTGATAACACAAAAGGACATGGAAGGGGCAGAGGACGTGGTCGTGGTTCTCATCTAACTTAATTCTCCTCTGATACGGCACCATTGCGTAAGCTAAGCATCCGAAAACTTTCAGATGTTCAACCGATGGCTTCCAATTACTCCACTTTTCTTTGGGTGTTGTGTCATTCAAGGCCTTTGATGGACTCCGGTTTAGTATGTACACGGCATATTGAACTGCCTCTGGCCAAAAATTTCTAGGTACCGACATCTCCATCAACATACATCTTGTCATATTCATGACGCTTCTATTCTTCCTCTCTGCGACTCCGTTTTGGTGAGGCATATAAGCCGCAGTGAGTTGCCTTTTAATTCCAAACTCATTGCAGTATTCTTCAAACTCCCTTGAGTTGTATTCACCTCCTTTATCTGAGCGCAAACACACAAGCTTCTGCCATGTTTCTCTCTCTGTTTTAACCTTAAACAGCTTAAAGTACATAAACGTTTCTGATTTTTCAACCAAGAAGTAAGTCCAACACTTCCTGCTAAAGTCGTCTATGAAATTGAGAATATACCTTTTCCCACTTTCAGAAGTTGGATTTATTGGTCCACAAATGTCCGAGTGCACCAGCTGCAGGACTTGAGAGGTTTTCCACAAACTTTCTTTTGGTATCGATTCTCGAATTTGCTTTCCCTTCAAGCATATCTCGCATATCTCTTCATCCTTTCCCTGAATGAATTTTGGTAATCCATTCACCATCTCTTTCTCAGCCAGCGATCTCATGCCTTTGTAGTTGAGATGACCAAATCTCTTGTGCCATAGGTTGTTAGATTTCTCACTCACCAGCAGACATTGACCTTCTTCCATCTCTCTCGGTTTTCTAACTTCTGCCAGGATCACAAACATCCGGTTTTTGGTCATTGCAGAGTGCATGACCATCTTCTTCTCTTGTTTGTGCCATACTTCGCATATATCATCTTCAATTATGATTCTTAACCCCTTTTGTTGCAATTGTCCCACACTAAAGAGGTTATTCTTCAAACCCGGCACGAAGTACACATCAGAAATCACTTGAGCTCTACCATTAATCTCAAGATGTAACTTTCCTCTTCCCTCTACAGCCATCTTCCGGTCATCTCCAAGTTTTACCGTGCGCTTAAAGTCATTGTATAACTCGATGAACTATTCCTTTATCCCGCACATGTGGTTGCTGCATCCCGAGTCTAGAAACCAGATTTGCTTCTCCTCCTTATGTTCATGTTCCACATGAGCCATAAGAAGCAAATCTTCTTCCATCTCCACATAGTTTGCCTTTCTTTCCCAGGTTGGACATTCGGATTTGTAATGCCCAATTTTGTGGCATTTTGTAACACTCAATCGTATCTTTGCTCGGGCTTCCACGTCCCCTTCCTTGGTAATTTCCTCTTCCTCTTCCTCTGGTTGAGCTACTGCCTCTGCCCCTTCCTCCATCGGGTCGCCAATATTGACCTTCAACCTTCAAGACCTTCTCTTCTGCATCATCTCTAGTGAGATTAAGCTCATGAACCGTCAATGAGCTTTGCAGCCCATCTACAGTCAAGGTCTTGACGTCATTCGATTCTTCAATCGCACATACTACATGTGTGAACTTCTCCGTGAGGGTTCGCAGAATTTTCTCCACAACCTTGAAATCAAGCATCTCTTCTCCCAGATTTCTCATGTCATTGGTGATCTCCATCACTCTTGAGACATACGCTTCTACCTTCTCTCCTCTTCTCATCTCGAGAATCTCGAAATTCCTCCTCAATCTTTGCAGTTGAGCACTCTTAACCCTTTCATTCCCTTGATACTTTTTCTTCATCGAATCCCACAAATCCTTTGACGTTTCTTTCTTCATAATCGTCTTTAGAATTGTCTTGTCTATCGATGCAAACAAGTAATTCTTTACCTTGTGATCCTTCACAATCTTCTCAGCATGCTCCGTTCTTTGTGCCCCATTCAGAATCACATTCGGTTCAGGTTGCACAATTCATTCCTCAATGAGATCCCACCATTCCTTGGATCTCAACAGATTTTCCATGAGCATAGCCCAATGCTCGTTGTTAGGATTTATCGGAATCAATCCTACTCGGAATGACTCGGAATCGCGAATCCTACGGAGTTCTAATCGATCGATTGAGCATAAAGTAAAGAACACACGAGACTCGAGCTTTGGGGCTTAGTACCAGCCCCTAACTCGCCGGTGATCGACGTCAGCGGAATCCACTAGAACACGGCGTTAATACTCGCCGGAATCAGTTTCAAATTCAAGCTCTCTCTCTCTCTCTTTTTACTCACCACTCTCTCTACTCTCTCTACTTTCTTGTGTATCCCGTTACTTTTACACAGACCAAAGAGAATTACTACATAACCGAGAAAGCACAGAGACTTAGGCATATGACTAATGGACTCATTAAACACTAAGCCCAATTAGCCTAAGCCCAACCGAGTGAGAGAAATCTGCATCTTCTAGTGAACCACATAAATAACCCTCTCATTGTGAAAGAGTATCTCCCACACTTAGCCAATTCTCCATAAAATCAGACTTGTGTGTATAACTTCCTTGAAGCTTGCATAAACTTGAGCTTCTCCTTCTTCTTAGCTAATGATAGGGATGTTGTCATGGGTAATTTTACCCTACCCTACCCGAACCCGAAGGAAACCCGCCCAAACAATACCCTAAACTGAAAAACCCGAAAAAACCCTGTATCAATAGGGTTACCCGATTAATACCCTATATATTAAGGGTTACCCGTCGGGTACCCGAATTCTATTTTCTATTTTTGCTTTTTTTTTTCTTTTTCTTACATAGATACCTAATGTTCAAATTAATGTTTTTTTTGCTTATAATTAATGTTTTTGCTTATAATTAATCATTTATCTACAATTGCAGTAATGATTTTAATTCAGTTTTGTTAATTTGCATAAAATTGTATAAAAGAAGAAATTTCTTTGCATAAATATGTATAACATAACAAATAGAAAAAAGAGATGTACGCATGGATTCCATTTGTTATTTAAGTAAGCAAAAAAGAAATGCCTCTTTCAATATAACTATGAAGGTACCATAACAGATTGTGATAAGAAGCAAGAGAAGCAAAAACCAAACTACTCAAAGGAAAAAACACATCATCAACTACTTGATGTCGTTGTAGCATCACTGATTTCATCATCAAAGAAATCTTCAATATCACCTAGAAGAAAAGAAACAAAAGAGACACAGAGAGTTAAGGATTTACAAACTTAATTATCAAACAGAAGAAAATACATGATCAAAAGTGAGAATATACCTTCAAATTCAGCGAAACCTCTTAACCAGTTCCGTGTGCAAAGTAGAGCTTGGACATTTTTTGGTAAGAGACGGTTTCTGTAAGGACTTATCACTCGACCTCCAATGCTAAAGGCTGATTCCGATGCTACTGTAGTAATAGGAATGCTGAGCAAATCGCATGCAAGATTAGCTAAGTCGCCATAGCGTTGCCCTTCGCCTTTCCAATAGGTTAAAACATCTATGTCGGTAAAAGACTTCGACTCTTTCCTAGACTCGTCTAAATAAAGATCCAAATTCGTCTTTGTATTATCTAGACCAGGCGGGATGCTCTTCTCAAGCTCATACAAATCCTATATTATAATTTATAAACAAACATGAAATTAGATAAACACAAATTATAAAACAAGTGATAGCAGTTGTAACCAGAGATTCCACCATTCTAAACTTTTATTCCAAGTAGCACACAACACAAGAACCTAGCAGGAGAGTAAATTGTATCCTATGTTCAATGTTTAACCTAGCAAGAGAGCAAATTCTACTTATATAACTCTATGTTCAATGATTAAGAACCAAAACCAAAATACTTACATAATTAAGATCATCCTCTAGTGGTGATTCAGTAAGAAGCTCATGTGGAGTTGGTGTGGCTGAAAATGTTGAAGAAGAAGCCTGGGACTTGGTTCTATAATCATCATAAAGCAATTTCAAATTCTTCTTAACAATTTCAAATTCTTCTTATCCCTAGCCCTAACCTTTTCATATTCAACATATCTAAAAGGTTGGTCATGATAGATAATAATCTCACTAATCATACCTCTATCTACTTTGGGATCATATGGTTGTTCATCACTCATTCCAGGAGGCCTATTTGGGCATATCTCTAAATGGCGTCGCATGGCAGTTGTTCCTTGACCAGATTCTGAAACTAACTTCTTACTACAATGCATACAACGACTCCTATTTTTCCCATCTGCCTCTACTCCTACTGGGATAAACTCATTCCAAACAATAGACTTTTTCGGCGTTTAGAAGTACTTACTGCTTAAGTCGCTTGACCAGATTGGGTTTCGTTGTGTGTGGCCCTATGAGTCGCTTGACCAGATTGGGTTTCGCTGTGTGTGGCCCCTTGAGTTTCTGTTTCATTAGTATCCTGATCCATCATCAGATTCTCTTCATCTTCCTCAGCATTAAGAGTTTCCATTAATCAAATTGTTTGTGAATCTGGATCCATTCTGCAAAAACAATCACACAAACCCAGCTAATATTAGTGCCATATTGAAAAATTTCAGAAACCCAGCTAGTTCTTCCACTATAATAGTAACCATGATCATTCAAGCATCAATATAACAATTATTTTACTAACAACACAAACAAGAGTGACGTTATCTTTGGCTTGCTTAAGCCAACATAACAATCTCTCTTCTTCTTATATGAATTATCAAGCATATTAGATGAAATATTCCGGACCATAACAATCTCCAACTATGGTCGTAATCAATCTAGCACGTTTTGTTTTAATCAAAACCAAACACTACTTAAACAAAACTAATTCAATTTTTGACCATCGGGAAAACAAAAACTAATGATTTTGGTTTGAGCAATACCCATAATCTGAAAGTAAGATCCATGAAATTAATACCAAAAAGCAAAACAAAATAGAAGAAAAGATTCACCTTTTGGAGAAACCCGATCCTTCAATTCAATAACACACACGAGAGACGTCCCAGAAAGAAGAGATTGAATTTGAGAATCTAAACAGAAAGAAGAGATTATAGTCCTCCTGACCTTGACGAAGGAGATTATAATCTAAACAAAACTCTCACAGAAAGAAGAGATTTGAGAACGCAAGAAGAAGAAGAAAGCCGACTTATTCTGATCAAATTGAAAATTTAGGTTTTGGAAAAGAGGAAAGGTGAAACGTCGTCGTTTTGCAATAAGTTTTATCTTTTAAAAAAAACCCATCGGGTACCCGGAACCCGATACAGTAAACCCGATAGGGTAATTAAAAAAATATACTCAACCCGTTTTAAACCAGCGAGTTTTTACAACATACAAGGCAAGTTTCGTGTTTTAAATTTGTACCCGGGTTTAGGGTACCCTATGGGTTTTTACCCATCATTAACATCCCTAGCTAATGACCATAGCTTCTTGTCACTTGATCTTTGTCTACAACCCTACAAAACTCCACCTTAGACTAAGATCACACCATTGTTACCTTGTTGGCTCCTTGCATCCTATAACGGATACTTGCATCTTTTACCGAACTTATGCTCGTTTCACTTCTTAGAAACCCCTCCGGTACCTGAGCTCCACTGCTCAACTTGTACAGAGCTTCACCATTCATCCAGAGCTTCACCGCTCAACTTGAACTTCACCGTTCCAATTTCCGAAACTCAAAACGTCTCACTCCTTTCTTTAGACTTGTTTCCACAAAAAAAACATCTTCGTCAAACTATCTCGATCCAGCATGAAGACTTTCTTGAATCTGCCCATATAACCATATAAACTCAGGTTATAATCTTGACAATTCCTATCTTTACCACTTGATCAAACCACCAATGAACCAAATATCAATGAATTCGTGATGTGATATGAATCACACTGCCACTCTTGAACCATCAAACATCTAGTATCACTTCTTGAGTTGTAAAACCAGCTTCAACACCGACTTGTATTAAAGCCAAACTCACTTTGATCCTCTTGTTTTCTTCACTAACTGAATACTCTTAACCTCTGCAAATCAATTCCTTTGTTAACCTTTTGATCCATCTCATGTGCACTGAGCTTTGAATCAAACTCTCCTTTGAATCATATGCAGAAATCTTTGACTCCATTATGCTTTATAAACTGAAACAGTCTTCGATTCTTCAATGATTTATTTGAACTATGAGCATCACCTTGCACCGCTGTTTTTACCAACAGAACACGCCGCCTAGCTTCACTGAATTAGGAAGACTTTCGAAGCAATTATTTCTGCTCAACCTTGTTCAAACTCTTCTGATTTTCGAAAAACTCTTGAAGTCACTTCTTCGCTGTAAATACCACACTGCCATAATCCTCTACGTAGGCAGCCTCTCATCAGTACTACTTCAACATGACTTTACCACTGATAACTAGATGTCTTCGCACTAACAAGCACCTAAAAAACAACCCTGAAAGCTTTCTCTTTAAACCTCTTGTTGCAACCTGATTTTGCTTGAACGTTGAGACATCTTCACTTGTTCTTAGACCCATATCTTCTTCATACACAACCTGAAAAATATTCCCGAAACAGTGACTGATTTCTTCTCAAACTCATGCCCAATGAGCTGATAAACCTTTAACTCAAATTATGTCTTTAATACTAAGACAACCGAGACACTCTAAACCTTCATAGCTCCACCTCGAATCATTCATCAACTTCTTTGAACCTGCATCACGTTCTTGTAATGCAAATGACTCCACCTGGAACTTGAAATCTTCAAAGTTACTTGCGTCTCTCAAGATGTGATTCATCTTCCTGAGTTAACAACTTCTTTCTCACTGTTTCTCTTAGATTCATAATCATAAATCCTCTTGTGTACTTGACTTAGAAGACCCTCCAAGAACACTTCACTTCTAATGAAGTTCCCAATCTGATTTTGTGCCTTTGAACCCATCAGAACGTATCTCTTATGCAGCCATCTCATCTGTTCACTTATACCAGAGGAACCACCACAAACCTTTGCTTCATACGAAGCTAACTCAATCTGATCTTTAACTGCCGAGCTGAACATCCAAACAAATAGACTTAGATGAGAGTCTATTGTCCTTCTTTGTGTTGTGTTTTTCCTGCCCGTTTCAACTGCACACCCAGACACAACAGCCTTGCAACCATGTTTCACTTCACTTGAAACACCACAGCAACTAATCTCTTCAATGATCTTTACCGGACCTTGATCATTATAAAATAGAGGCTGTATCTTTGATCCGTTTCCTTGGATTCCCTTGTTGCTTAATGCTCACCAATTTTCATCTCAGACCAGCCCTTTTCCTTTTGTTGGCTGTGAGTTCCAACTCAGTAACAATCTTCATGAAACAGATTATCACAAATTCCTGATAATCTAAACAATCTTCATGAAACCAGATTATCACAAATTCCTGATAATCTAAACAACTGGTATTAGAAAACCTGCAATTCAGACCATATATCACAAATATCCTTGACTTCTCCTCCAGCAAAGACGACATAAACCTCTGTGCACCGCCGTTTAAACCAAAATAGAATAAACCTTGCAGATTTGTTTCATTCCACTTAAAACACTTCTGCCACCAAACAAACGACACAATAGATGCTGCAGCTTTAATCCGTTCCCTTGGATTTCCGTAGCTGCTACTGACTCATTGATGAACAGCCTTCAAACTTCTCTCATCACAAGCTTTGAATCCTTTAGATTCCTTAAGAACTTGATAACTACCACTGAGACCGAACCGTTGACAGACCCTTCCTCAAAACTCTTGTAAATTCCTTGAAATCCACTGAATCATCAACCTACTAAGATTAAGTAGACCTCTTGATTATCCTTGAACTGTCCTGCACTTCTTCTCTTTCAACACCGAGCCTTAAGCGATGATATCCAAACAACCACTAACCCATATACCAATCAAACAACCAAGGCGTCCCCTAGTCCATAGACCTTTATGAGCTTCCAATAGCTGTTCTTTACTCATCTTCAACACAAGTTTGCACCAAAAAACGTACACACTGCCTTAACCCGAAACACACTAACTCCTAGTAGTGAATCTTTGCTAAAACCTTGCACAGTGAACATACAAACTTGTGCTTTAACAATCTTGACTCCTTTCTTTGCAGAACTTACAATTTCGGAACTTGACAATTAACCTTGCGACTTGCAGCGGATCCAAACTTGAATTTACCAAGTATTGAGCCTTCATGATGGTGATGAAAATCTGACCACTTGTCTTGAGATTCAACGCTTGAACTCACACACTTCTTGGACCAGAAAACATACTCCTTGATGTTGTAAAACTCCTCCACCTATCCCATCATCAAACTGTCTTCTTCTGTCTCAAAAAACGATTCTTTAGCTTGTAGTACCACTTCTTTCTTGAATATGGATCGATCCTTTCAAGTCCCTGCATAAAACTTATCCTGCGAGTATTTCCATGACTTCTCGCAAACACGCAGATACGGAACCATGGAGAAATCAACTAACAACTTCACAATTTCAGAAACTTGAAGTTTTTCTTGTAGTTCTACTAACGATGACATCTCACCGCAAAAAACTTTCTTCATCCGGTTCCGATTAACTTCGACCCAAAACAGCAACGATCCTATTCTCCTTGTGATTTAAAATTCCGAGAGAGAGCTAGTAACTTACAGATTCACCCTCGTTCATAAACTTGAACCTCCGTGAATCTTCCTTCCTTGGTGTCTTATACCCAGAACAAACTCGATCATCTTCTTTCTCCGTTCTCAACATCTTCGGATTCCAATCTCATGAAGTCGCGATGTTGACGAAGCTTCAAATCCTCCGGTTCTCGATTCGCGATTCTCCCTTCTTCCGTAAAGCCTTTAACCTCGGCTATGATACCAATTTGTTAGGATTTATCGGAATCAATCCTACTCGGAATGACTCGGAATCGCGAATCCTACGGAGTTCTAATCGATCGATCGAGCATAAAGTAAAGAACACACGAGACTCGAGCTTTGGGGCTTAGTACCGGCCCCTATCTCGCCGGTGATCGACGTAACCGGAATCCACTAGAACACGGCGTTAATACTCGCCGGAATCAGTTACAAATTCAAGCTCTCTCTCTCTCTCTTTTTACTCACCACTCTCTCTACTCTCTCTACTTTCTTGTGTATCCCGTTACTTTTGTTTCCCGTTACTTTTACACAGACCAAAGAGAATTACTACATAACCGAGAAAGCACAGAGACTTAGGCATATGACTAATGGACTCATTAAACACTAAGCCCAATTAACCTAAGCCCAACCGAGTGAGAGAAATCTGCATCTTCTAGTGAACCACATAGATAACCCTCTCATTGTGAAAGAGTATCTCCCACACTAGCCAATTCTCCATAAAATCAGACTTGTGTGTATAACTTCCTTGAAGCTTGCATAAACTTGAGCTTCTCCTTCTTCTTAGCTAATGACCATAGCTTCTTGTCACTTGATCTTTGTCTACAACCCTACACTCGTAGTCTCCATCGAACTTTGGTATGATTACCGAATCTTTGTCACCCATCTCTCTTAGTACCAGTCTCGTGTTGAGCTCTGATACCACTTGTTGCTTTCGTAACACTCAATGCCAAAAACAGAGCTTAACACACAAAACCAAAACAGAGTAATAACGAGCCTTTGAAACGATGATGAACTCAAAAACTCTTAACCTTGAAATTAACTGAGTTTGGTCTTTTAAAGGACCTTACAACTTAAAAGAGAAACTTACGCTACTGAAACAAAACAAAGAAAATGCTAGTCAATCTCCTACATCGAAGGAAGACTTATTCTTCAAAGACCAATTCAAACTTCAATCTGCAAACACACTTCTAATGGATTCCGAACTGCAGGCCCAAGTTGTATCTGCAGGCCCAAGTCACACTGGGCTTTATTCTTCACACACTCCGAACAAGTGAATGAAGGTAACTTTGATGGTTATGCATGATCTCCACCTTTTTGCTTTATAAATCTAAGGTTTTGAAAATTTACAAATTATTTATCTCATCTTCTATTGTTTACAGAATTTTGCTTTACAAATTATTTTAAAATATTTTTGTTGTTCCTCTTTCCATTTTTAACGTTTCCTCTTTACTATCTCCTATATTGTTGTTTTATTTGATTATCTCATTCGATTGGCATGTCTACATTGATGCAAATTAAAGCTCTCATCTAAAGAATGACGACTGCTTTGCAATGTGCAACAAAAGAGTGAACAAACGTTCCTCATGAAATCAAACATAATTTTGAATTCCATTCGTTTTTTCAGGTAAGTGATACCATCAAAAATGGCAAAGACAACTGGCAAAAACCGGAATAATGCACCTATTAATATTCAATGGTATCATCATTTATTCATCTCTATAAAGCAAAAATTAATTTAGTAGTCTTTTTTACATGCATAATCCCAGTAGGAGCTCTACAAATTGCCAAACTGATAAATTAATTAATGAAATAGAGTCCATATAGTTTAAATTACATGCCATGTAGAATTCTATGTTATTATATATACAGTGAATACATTAGTAGAATTAGAAATAATCCACTGGATTTTTTTTTATGTAGTAGTATACTCCACTGACATTGTTGTTCCCTTTCAAGATCTGAAGCAACTTTAATTAAGACACCTTATGGCAAAATTACAAATTCTTTATAGGTCAAAACTCAAAACAGAGACATAAAAGAGGAACACAAAACAGAGGAACTCAGATTTCTTTGGTCGTCTTAGAACAAATAACAGATCGCTTGCAGTAAAGGGTGACTAAGCCTAAGCGTGAGCTGTGAATATATTGAATAATTATTTGATAAGAGAAAGTGCATATGCATGTTGATGTTTTCCTTACGATGGCTTTCAATATATATATCATTTTTTTTTTCATGTAAGGCTTCTAATTTTGTTTCTAAAATGACCATTCGATTAAAGGAATAATGTATTTAGCATAAACATTTGCCCCTGCATAGCAGGGGCCGTAATACTAGTACATACTAATTCCAAAATAGTAATTTAAGTTCAACACAGTAAGTAGATAAAGTGGTCTTATAGGTTTCACCTATCTAGCTAACTACCGGGCAATAACCAATAGGTCCGAGGTGTATAATTGGTTGATCGTATTGGTGGAGGTCGAACCTTCTCCATTGGTATTCGAAGACGAAGGAATGTCACTCTCCGAGGAAATGCCAGGTGGTTTAGGTCTCGGAATCTCAAGTGATTCGTTCTCAAGTCTTGCTACCACCACATTCATGTTCGGCCTGTCCGCTGCATTTTGTTGAACACACAACAGCGCAATTTCGATGCATCTTAGGATTTGGTTAGACGGTGATGAATCTTCTATCATATTTTGATCTATGATCTCTCTCCAACTACCTTCAGTCCATTTTGTCCAGACCTGTTCATAAAAAATCAGTGTTAGTTTGTTTTCCTATTTTGTACCTGTAAAACAAACAAACATATATATATATAATTCTACAAACTTACATTGCTAATAAAACCGGTTCCGGAACCAGAGTAATATAAATAGAACCCTTTTCCTCCGAAACACACTATTCACGTCTTCTTTCTCACGGCTACGTGAATCGTAATTCTAAATTCCCCATATAAGTTCCTAGGACTTGAATAAATTTAAGTTGTTTGTATATACACGCCTAGGATGATGATTCAGGTTTTATGGAAGAGTTCTCGATTTACTCCGCTCGGTCTCTGTTTCGCTTCTTTTCCTTTTCATTTTCCCCCTCCGATTCTGTAATTTTTCATTTGTGCCCTCGCTTTTCCAGGGTAAAAATGTTCGAGGAAATCGACAAGGTAATTCGCCGAACATTCCGATCTTTGGTTCTCACTTATGTTATATACTTTCAAATTTCTCTATTTCTGTTCGGCTTGCTTATGATGATTCTTTTATAGGATGAGATATTATGTACGTCATTCGCGGCTGCTATGTACCTCAAGATCAACAATTTCCCAAAGGACAAGAAGGTTCTTCTTCCACTCAACTCATTCCCTATAGGTCTCTCTTTCCCTAACGCATATGTGTCCTAATATTTTTTGAGGGTGTTATTGAGGAGCTAAAGATTGATGGATATACATGTGTCATGTAAGTAGTTTTATCCTTTAGGGTCAGAAATTCCAAGACTTGATATGTTTTTCTTCAATATACTTAGGATCATGTCATAGACGAAGATACAATGGAAATCAAACTCTCTTTGAACATGATAAAAACGTAATGCGCCAGTAAGACTTTGCTTTTTTCTCTCTCTCTCTCTCTCCAGAATTTGGAATTTGTTGACTTCTGATTAGATATTTTGTTTGATGTCTTCTGATCAGATTCGTATTAGATTGATTTAATACCTAAATTTGTTGTAATTTTTAACAAGGGGAGACTATTTACGTGTTAGTAATAACTCTTTGTAGAAAAGTAAATCCTTCCTCTCTTCAAAATAGGGCTGGGCGTTTTATCCGAACCCGATTACCAAACCGAACCCGAACCCGATCTTGAATGTGAAAATACCCGATCAGATTTCAATTTCTTAAGGTTCGGTTACCCGTACCCGATCGGGTAATACCCAATACCCGATAGGGTACCCGATTCTTTTTTTTTTTAGTGATTAGGGTTGGATGTCATTGATTAATTGGTCAGTCTTAGTAATAACCTAGAGTGTGAATTCAATTTATAAACTAGTGAAAAGTTTTCTTATTGAAATTGAAAAGTTTTCTTAATTTTTTTTTTTGAATAACCTAGAGTGTGAATTGTTTAGTGACCGTATTGTAACTTTGATAACCGAGTAAGAACAGAACAATAAGACTTTGTTTTGGGCAATTGATATTGCCTCTTTTTGGCTTTTTGATTTCTTAAATAGAAAAGTACAAGAAGAGAAAATGGAGTCGTAACTCCTACAATGCAGGAAAGTGGGAAAGTGGTGAAGATGGCTCCTATTCAATAGGAAGACCGATTCTTCTCCTTATTATCAACAATAATTCAAAAACAGAAATAAAGAAAACAGAACCGAGATTGCAATTACGACATGTACTTCCGGTTCAGGATCTTTGGCCGGTTTGATCTTCTTCTCTCCGGTTCTGCAACTCCATCATTACACCCTCCCCCAAAATGAATCTTGTCCTCAAGATTCAAGGTGGGAAAACTGTCCTGAAGCTGACCAAGATCCTCCCCAGTGTCATGAAAGATCTCGTCTTCCTCTGCTTCCTCTTCATCTGCTCCCAGCATAAGTAAGAGTTGTGATGACTTACACTTATGGCCCGGTGTGTATCGTTCGTCGCGGTTGAAACATAAGCCTAAGCTCCGTTTCCGTTTCATCTCCTCCCAACTCAACCGCTTAGGTGTGGTTGTCACCGATGGTTGTTGGACTGTGCTTCCCGGTGATGATGCGCGTGGAGTGAACGGTGTCTGTTGTTTCTGGAGTTGTTCATCCCGGAGTCTAGCCAACTTGATCACGGTCCGAAGTGTTGTTGGAGAAAACATACGGACATGATCCGCGATGGCATCCTTCAAGCCTCCGAGAAAGGTTCCCACCAAGGCTGCTTCTGACCAATCCTCAACCTTGTTCATCAGTCGCTCGAATTCCCTTTGGTAGTCTCGAAGAGATCCTGTTTGACAAATTTTAGACAATGCTTCATGAAAGTTCTCGCCTTCGGAAGGCCCAAACCGGACCAAGAGTTCATACTCAAACGTCTCCCAATCCGCCGTATTGGGATCAAGCCGTAGTGCTTTTGAGGTTGCTTGCCACCACGCGTTTGCCTCCGCCGTCAGATGATATGACGCAAAGCTAACCCGCTGCTCCATTGGAACCCCGTGATAAGCAAAGTACTGTCTGAGTTTGCTTAGTCACTCCGTGGGATCCCCTCCGTCAAACCGTGGACAATCCAGTTTGATGTGACGAGAATGATTGACTGGTGCCGCAATCTGGCCTGCTGCTTCTTCTCGTCCCCCCCCCCCCCCCCCCCCCCGGTAGTTGTGGATCTGCTGGTTGGTGTCCTTGAAGAACCGGTGGTGGTCCGCGGTGACGATTCTCCACAGTTTCAATCAACCTTCTCAACGTCCCCTCCATGGTTCTGTTAGAGTCTTCAATACGTTGATACTTCTCCGTATTCGCCTCCTCCATGAGACGGAGCTTGTCAGTCATCTCTGCACGTAGCTTGTGCAAGTCGTCCGTGACCAAGCGCATCTCTCTCTCCAATACGTCAAGCCTGTCTTTGGTGTTAGCCATCGACGCTCACTGTGATACTTTGTAACTTTGGTGGTTTGCGTGTAGGTGGAATGGTGTGATGATGATGATGAAATGAAAAAAATTTGGATCGAGCACAATGCTTTGATACCAATTGATAAGCTACAACGTCGTCGTATTGTAACTTTGATAACCGAGTAAGAACAGAACAATAAGACTTTTGTTTTGGGCAATTGATATTGCCTCTTTTTGGCTTTTTGATTTCTTAAATAGAAAAGTATAAGAAGAGAAAATGGAGTCGTAACTCCTACAATGCAGGAAAGTGGGGTGAAGATGGCTCCTATTCAATAGGAAGACCGATTCTTCCCCTTATTATCAACAATAATTCAAAAACAGAAATAAAGAAAACAGAACCGAGATTGCAATTACGACATGTACTTCCGGTTCGGGATCTTTGGCCGGTTTGATCTTCTTCTCTCCGGTTCTGCAACTCCATCATTTAGATTAATGGAGATAGTTGCAGCTTAGTCAATATTGTTCCAAGCAAGAAACGGATTTCGTCGATTTTGAGTGATTTGCTTTTAAAATTTGGAGATGATTCTGGTAAAACCGTTCCTTTACACTTCACTTTTTTTATTTTTAAGTCTGTTTTTTTTTATTACGGTGCTATTTCGGGTTTCGAAAAAAAAATCTATTTTGGGTATTCGGGTATACCCGAACCCACCCGAACCGGATCCGAACCGAACAGAAATACCCGACCCGAACCCGATCGGGTACCCGAACGCCCAACCATACTTCAAAATGAGCAATTGTGTTTTTGATTCATTTTTTATTTTCAAAATTGATTTTTTTGTTACTGCTGCTTTGGTGGGTTCAATTAATCGAAACCATTTTCCAACGTAACCAAGATGTTCACATGTCTTTGCGCATGACAAGAATAACCATTGTTCGAGTAAACTCTCACCATAACACACGATATTTATCGAGGTATGATCAAAGACATAGGAGAGAATGTGAACATACCACTAGATGGATTTCAATCCATGTCAGAAAAAGTCACGCATAAGCAAGGGCAGTACGAAAAAATAATAATTGAGGCGTGAAAGATATTGTCGATAACAACGAATTGGGTGACATAGAGAAATCACGAGAATGAGGTGGAGAACAAAGAGAGAAATAAAAAGCTTGGAGATAAAGTAAGAGAAGATGCTATAAAGTTGGAGATTATGAATGACACTTGGTGAAGAAAAAAGAGAAGCAATATGAGAATTATTTGTTTGGATCGATCACCATAGATGTCTTTGTGAGTGTTTTGAAGGGAATTAGTGAAACACCATCGTGCTCGAGGCCAAAGATTTAAATCAGAATTCATTATCAAAGCAATATTGCATATAAATATTACACAAAGAATCTCAAAACTGGAATGCTCTGTCTAACTCTAAGATAAGATAATCCATCA
Source organism: Draba incana (assembly GCA_963576765.1). NCBI lineage: Eukaryota > Viridiplantae > Streptophyta > Magnoliopsida > Brassicales > Brassicaceae > Draba > Draba incana. Next base: position 3,550,580 of record OY755214.1, on the reverse strand, counting down.
ATGCAGGTCACCGGGTCAACTTCGTCGATGATAGAAGCGGATCCATAAAGTTGTCATCTTTCTCCATTTTCCGGTAAAGAGCAAAAGAGAGAGTGGTTAGAGGAAAATGTGGTCGAAAGAGAGAGTAGTTAGAGGAAATTGTGGTCGAAATTTGGGTGGCAATTGTAGGATCAAATTTATAATTGTTTCAAATTTTGTAATTTTAGTATATGAGTTATTGAAGGAGTGGTAAAAAAATTGCTTTGCACTAAAGTGATTTCTTTTAAAATTCAGCCTGCTTAACATCAAGTAGACCTTGACTTAGTAGTGTTTTACTTCTGCATTAAATTTCCATATATATATACATACATAAATTTATGTTTTTGAAGATATAACAAACTTCCAAATTAATAGGTCAACAACACAAACGCACAAATAACGAAAAAATTAAGAAATAAAATTAGAAGTTTACCACAAACCCCGCATGTAACGCGGGGAAAGACCTAGTCTTCTTTATATAAAAAGTGAAGATTTTATGCCCTTTAAAATGCCACATCAGCCTAAAATCAGAAAAATATTCAGAGATTTAATCCTCCAATCACAATGCATAAAAAGACATGTCATCTCTCATCTCTCATTCATTGTACGAAAATTGCAAAAGTAAAAGAAGTCCATATAAAGCCCAACTAATAATCCCATACGTTTTTAATTTCTCTAGATGTCACCCAACAAATTTTTTGTTCTTTAGATACTATTAATTTTTAAAAGTTTCTTAGATACCACTTTTTCAAAATAAAAATCAAACTTTCTAATAGTACAACAAACACAAAAATTGATTTTTAAAGGGTCTAGAATTTAAATTTTTGGGTTTTTGGTTAACTATTGTACAATTAGGGTATAGTTTTTAGGGGTTAGGGTGTAGGTTTAGGGTTTAGGGTTTAGTTTTGATCATTTAAAACTAATTTTAATTTTGTGGTATTTTTTGAACATTTGAAAAAAGTGAAATTTATGAAACTTTTTAAAATTGATGGTATGGCTGGAAATTTTTTTTTTTAATTTGGTATCTATGAGAATTGTCTTTTTTTATTTGTGAAGTTGTATTAAACCCAACAAGTACAAATGCCCTTTATTATTCCAATCTCGACACTTCAACATCTCCGTTCATCGTTACAGAACCTGCAAACACAATACACAATTCCCTCCAATAGGAAGGCATTACTCTTCCTTTAAATCCACAGTTAATTAAAAACGGACGTTTCAAAGCTTTTCATCTTCGGCTACTTTCATATGGCGAAACGCAGAGAGAGAGAGATTTATGTGGAATTGGGTATAAATTTTTGTGGTAATTCAACTACGAAAAGGGATTTTAGATTTGGATTGTTTAGATTGGATTTTGGTTATAGGTTTACGCAATAAGGTTAAGATATTTAATTTCAACGATATTGATCCTCACGAGAATTGTCTCATAATCGTCGTCTAAAACAACGCATGAACGTGCTCACCAGTTTAATCGAGGTATGTTCCTTTTCCCATTTGTGGATATTGAAATACATGCATGGGTAATAATGCTCTTTTGTTCTTCATTTCGCTTTTAATCATCCATAAGAATTACCTTTGGTTTCATTCGATTGGCAAATCATGGATCTATTTGTCGAGGTATGTTTTCTTTCCTGTTCCACAATATTTTTCGTCTTTGTTTCCAATACAACATCTCAAAGTTATTTACTAAGCTCATAGATGTTTCATGTCTCTTAGCGGTTTGGAATCAGATCCTCTCAAACTCTTATCTTTTTAGGTCTCTGCGAATATAGAAAACATGTAGCATAGTGTAAAATGGAGATTTTCTTAATGAGTTCCTTCTATGTTTAAATTGTTTCATGTTGTATAACTTAGACATGTACAATGTTCATGAAAGCCTGATTTTTCTTCCAGATGTATGGCGCATGCTAATGATTTGCAGGTCTTGAAGATGCAAGACCAAAGGAGTACTGTACCAAAAGTACAACAGGAGGTCAAGTGGCAAGACCATGTACCAGAAGGACTACTGTACCAGAAGATGTCACTGTACCAGTTGTGGTAATGAGAGCTCGAGTAGCACAAATGAGTTATGCTTAACGAGTTTGGGCTTTAACAAGATTGAGGATTATCTGCCAACTGAAGTAAAGACAAAAGGAGGCAGAAAAGATTGAAGACACAAGTCCTGTACCAGTCACAAGTCACTGTATCAATGATAGCTGATGGCGAGTCAGACAATACAACCGATGATGAAGGTATGATGAACAACTTTGTTACATTTGTTGGGTTCGTTGAAATAGATGAGACAGTATAGGAGTCTGAGTCAGAATCAGAAGGAGAGTGTGATGATGAACTTGTATCAAGCTACAGAGACGTTCGAGATACTCTCATTCGTCTTAACCTTGAGAATGCATGTCTTATCAAGGAAAAGCAGCATCTTGAGGAGCTGGTGATAGTAGTTCAGGGTGAACTAGAGGCTGAGAAAAAGTTGGTACAAGGAAGTCTGACCCTGATGAAAGAGAAACTAGCACTAGCAACCAAAGCTGCACGACTGGAAAAGGAGCTGTATGATGAACAGGAAAACTCAGCTCAGCTTCAGGCTCAGCTGGATCTTCAGTATAGGAAGATTCGCAAGTTCGCTGGTACGGAACAACTTGATAAGATTCTGTCTTATGGTCGCGTAGAGAAGACACACTGAGGCTTGGGTTACAATGGAAGAACTGATTCAGAGGCTAGAGGTATCAAGTTTGTATCAGCAGGATACACTGGTACATCTGAGCCCAAAACTGTAAGTGGTACAGTTCAGAAGAAAGGATATTATTTTTGTGGAAGAATTGGTCACATTAAGAGGTACTGTTACAAGTTTTGGGAAAGGGTGAGGCGCCTGAGACAGCAGGGGAAATTCACATGGAATCACCATAGAAATCAAATCTGGATCAAGAAGTCTGATCTACAGTTCACTGGTACAAGACGTGCCTCAACTAGTTCAAGCAGGACAGACCTCCGGTGTAACATGGCATCTGTTTCAGAGACACAAGATGATACTTGTCCCTGGTACATCGACAACGGCAGTTCAAGACACATGACAGGTACTTTGGACAACATTCGGAATATCAAGAAGGTGAAAGGAGGAAAAGTCACGTTTGGAGATGGAAGTCGTGGTGTTATTCAAGGAAAAGGAAACACCGGTGAGACAGGGCTACCACAACTAACGAACGTGTACCTGGTACAAGGGTTGAAAGCGAACTTGATAAGTGTGAGCCAGGTATGTGACAAAGGTCTAACCATTGTCTTTACGAGTGTCGACTGTAAGGTGATTGACAAAGATGGCTTCACAGTGTTGGAAGGAGTTCGGTCCGGCAGTAGTTGTTACATGTGGGACAATAAGATCGACTGGTTCAGGGTAAAAGGCAAGCTTCCTTTGAATGTGTGTAACAACTATCACTCAGACAATGATTCAGAGGTCCTTGAAGCAGAGTCAGGGAAGACCACTGAATTAGAAGAGCAAACAGCAGCATTGGAACAGAATGGTTTAGAGGAACAAATCGAATCAGGTAACAAGTTTGTGATAGATCAGTGTCTGCTACAAGATGTGAATCGGAATAATTCTGCATCTGATGTCATTGGAGCTGCGAATGAGGGACAGAAAAAGAAAGGAATCAAAAAGGTCTTTAATGAGATGGTTCAGCGTGTTTGTTCTGTACCAGTCCTAGATTCGAGGACACATCCTAAAGCCATAGAACAGGAGGTAAACCAGGAGCTAGAACAGCTTGAAAGAAACAAAGTCTGGGTACTTGTACCAAGACCTGAAGCAGTGGAACAGGAGCTGGAACTGGAACAGCTTGAAAGAAGTAAAGTCTGGGAACTTGTACCAAGACCTGAAGTAGTGAATGTCGTGGGTACTAAGCGGATTTTCAAGAACAAGATCGATGAAAATGGTGATGTGGTTCATAACAAAGCGAGACCAATTATTCAAGGATGCTCTCAAATCAAAGGAGTTGACTTTGAAGAGACGTATGCACCTGCACTAAGACTTGAATCCATTTGGTCGTGTCTAGGTGACTTTGAAACATTGTTGGTTCACTGCGACAACAAGAGTGCTATAAGTATCTCAAAGAATCCAGTACATCAATCAAGGACAAAGTACATCAATCAAGGACAAAGCACATCGACATTCGGCACCACTTTATCCGCGAACTAGTGGAGGAGAAACAGGTAGTGGTTGAACACTTTATCAATGATTTGCAATTGGCCGATTTATTCATAAAACCTCTGGACTTTAATCGTTTTGTCACCTTAAGAAATTCAATTGGTATTTGTGGAATTTGATGTGTTTTGTCGAAGTGTGCAGAACTGATACAGGTACTGACTCAGAGTATGTATACGTTTGGATTTTGTTTGGAGTCAGAAACACTTGTGAAAAAGAGCTACCCATCATGTCGTCTTGTCTTGTCGTCGGCACAGGTTTCACGAAAAAAAAAACAAAAAAAAATTCAAAAAATGGTTCGGGTTGTATTACTTTTGCTCAGGCAACCTGTAACAGAAATTCGGCTTTTCTATGCATGGTACAGGCTATATTTCTTTTGCTTAGGCAGTTCTGTACCACTAAAATTGTTTTCAAGCTTTAAATTATGCAAGTGAGGGTCTCTATGACGGTTCGTACTATATTACTTTTGCTCAGACAGTATGATACTTGAGGATCCAATGATCATACGCTTCTTAAGTGAACAGAGGTTGAAAACCGACTCAAGGCAAGATAAAGACGTGATGGTGTGAAAGCTAATCACTTGAGACACTGATGGCCAGATGTGTAATCCGTACAAGCGAAAAGTGTATCTCTGGATCTGGTACAGTGTTGGTTCTTAAGGCACAGCATGAGAAAAGGTACCGTTTTTTTAAATTGAACTTAAAATGTTTTTCAAAGGCCAATTGTTAAAGATTTATTTGTGGGCATCATTGTTCTGATAATCCCCATTTGTTTTGGATGAATGTGGTTGTGGTTGAGCTTAAATTCTTGAACTGTACTACGGCTGGATTTGTGTGTTTAGAATGTTATGCAGTGAATCAGGGTGTTTCAGAAGTTCTGGACTCTGTACCACAGTGAATCAGGGTGTTCCCATGGTCTTTCAAGGGAGAGCTTTGAGCCAACTAAGTGAATCGGTCTTTTACGTTATGGGATAGTCTCTGAAAGTGATACTGACCCAGCTGAGGAAGCTGAAGAACCAGACTTGGAGCAGCCACAACTCTTGCATTGATATTGAGCAAAATGATTAAAAGAAAAGTATTTCCTGTGTCTGCCAAGTCATATGTACCTGCTCAGTCTCAAGCATCTGCTACAGCAGAACCTGTATCTACTCTTGTCAAGTCGCCTGTCTCTGCAGCAGTGCAATAAGCTTCAGCATCAGCTCTGCATGTATTAGGACATCACACAGTCATGATTCCTTGTGTCATCTGGATTCCATCTACTCCAAGTGCGTTTTTCCAATGATGGATCTGTATCACACGTTGATCATGAAGTGAACGACTTTGAGTCATCATGTGAATTAGACAAGCTACACGACATGGAGATTTGTTCAGCCATCGTACCATGTGACTCCTTGAGCTGTACTTCAGAATATAAAGGTCATGTTGCTTTTCCCTATGTACTAACTATATTTGTTTTTAACTTGTGTGCTCACAAGCTGGGGGAGAAAAGTAGATGTCTTGATTTATGGGGGAGTATGACCGAATAAGATGTCTTGATTTATAGGGGAGTTTGACCGTGTTATGATTTGTTATGTGTTATTGATCTTGATTAGAGATTCGGTCATTAGTGATAGGATTATGGGGGAGTTAGGAGATGAGGTTATAATGTTGATTGATTGATCTTTAGAACTCTATAACTCTGTACTTTGTAGCTCTATGTCATATACAGTCTTGTTTAAAATCCTATTTGTGGCTGGCTACTTCTGTGTTATGTGTATGTGTTTCCGGTGCTTATGCTTGTGAGACACACAAAGCTAAAAAGGGGGAGATTGAAGATGCAAGACCAAAGGAGTCCTGTACCAGTAGTACAACAGGAGGTCAAGTGGCAAGACCATGTACCAGAAGGACTACTGTACCAGAGGATGTCACTGTACCAGTTGTGGTAATGAGAGCTCGAGTAGCACAAAGGAGTTATGCTTAACGAGTTTGGGCTTTAACAAGATTGAGGATTATCTGCCAACTGAAGTAAAGACAAAAGGAGGCAGAAGAGATTGAAGACACAAGTCCTGTACCAGTCACTATGTCAGAGTAACACAGTCGGAGCAGAAGCTAGCACAAATGACTTGGGATTGAAGGACTTGGGCCGTGACCTAGGTTTAGGTGTGTAGCCGTCTTAAAGAGAAGAGGAGTGGCGGCCAAGGGATCTTCACGTGGAGAAAAAGATACGGGAAGATCTTGGAGAGATTTAAGGAAGATATGGAAGTTTGGGAAGATACAAGATCTTACCAAATTTGGGAATATCCCTATGGGTATATATAGGGAGTTGGCTGCGGTTTGTGCATGTCAACACAATAGAGAAATATATCTTTAGCAAAGGGATTTAGGGTTAGAAAACAATATCTTGAATCTAGGATTAAAGGGTAGATAGAAGTTCATAAGATCGGTTGTGATCCTTGAACTACGAGACTAGGATTGATTGGATTAATAGGAAACGTGTAAGTACTCTTATTATATCAATCTAGTGAAAGTTTTGGAAAAAAAAACTCTTGTCTATTGTGTTCATTGAGCTGTAGTAGTATCTGTGTCAGTAGCTTATACATCTTCAGGTCTCTGATTTGGTGTTACCACTTACTATAATCTTACTGTATTAACTGTCTAATGTTCTAAACTATTTCTTATTCGAATTTTAAATTTGTAGGTTACATGAAAGATCTAACCCGATTAAAGAAGAAGTGTAACTCAAGCTACTGCGATTGTTTCATTAATGTAGGTTACCATCATATAGCTTTTAAATTCTTTTGATTTTGTTTCGTCTCTACCACCAACACATTTTATTTCTAGACAAACAATTGAGAATTAGATTTCATAGGATGTTTCTTTGGTTTGGAACCGTGCAAAATTCTACATACATGTGTTTTTTTTCTGCTGATTAGTTTATATTTTCTATTATTCTTGATTTTTAATGTTAGCTACATGCAATTGATTTCAAGGTTTTTCTTAAGCCTTAAGGCTATCCATCGAGTCTCAGGATGCAGAAACTCCAACGCATGGTGCAATTTAAACAAACCTTCTCTTTTTGATTTCTAGATGATACTGCTGGTTATATTTGTTGGTTTATAGGTTGTTTCCCATGCGTAGAGATTCCGCATGGCCCAAATCCGGATTTGAGGCTTGCTGCGAGAAAGGGTAAAACAAACTAAACAACAACTTGCTCTGTTTTTTGCTTGACTATGGTAATTTATTATATAACATGAATTTTCTCAGAGTAGAGAAGACGAAGATGCTCATAGTCAAGAACAGAGACCGAGAGCTATTGGATCGATTTCATCTTCCGATAAAAGCAAAGGTAGTGTTTCTAATCTTGAGAGATATATAATATCAATCCAAGTTTGGATATTGTAAATAATCATGTGATGTTTTTATGTTGTTGGATTATACATTTATTAAGACAAAAGAAGAATCTCTTGTGCGGCTTTAGTGTCTCTGCTTGATTTGAAATGTCTTCTTTGTGTATGCAATTCGTTGCAGTATTTTAGGAGAGGAAATTGCGAGTTCAACTGGGAATGTGTATTTTGTCACATCGATGGTGCAGTACCTATGCCTCCGGGTTTCGATCCGAGTGAATCATGGAGGAGGTCTAATTGGAGACACGAAACAGAGTCGAGCTCTTGGGAAGAAAATAGGGTAAAGAATGTGAACTAGAACTGTCTATGAGAGATATTGGGGAAAACGTACAAATTCCCCCTCAGAAGTTCTATATCCTCCTAGATAGACCCAGAATTTATGGCTCGTATTTTTTACCCACAATGTGAAAATTTAACAAGCTTTTCACCCTGGTTATATCACCACCTGTAAAATATAAACTTTGTTTATCCCCCTCATTCGTATTAATTCGGTTTACTGTAAACCAAGATTCAATTAATCAGAACAAAACCATTTGTTAACCGAATAATGACGCGATTATGGAACAGTAAACCGGAATTGATCCGACTACGGAACAGTAACCGAATTTGACCCGATTACCACCCAATTCTTAACCCGATTTTGTCGACAAAACCCAAAAACAAATCTTTTTCAAAAATAAAAAATTGGTCTTCTTCTACATCATCACTGATTCTTACTCTCACCTTCAACAACTAAAAATCCATGGCGATTTCACATCTCTATACTCTCTTCCTCTTCAGCATCATCTTCTCAATCAAATCTCATAGTGAAGAACAAGAAGAAACACCAATCACTCGATTCCAACGATACTTGCGATTCCATCAATTCTCTTCAATTCTCACCTCGATTCAGTTCATGCTAAATCTGAGAATGGATTCATCATCCTTGTCAGCTCATTACTTCGACGATGACGGTAAAATATACGCTCGTGGTGCTCAAGATGATAAATGTATCGGAATTCCGTATCTCGAATCGATTCAGAATTTGAATTCGAGAGGATTCGTACTGTTCATATCTCGTATGTACCTGAAGAAGAAGAGATCGCAGGATTCGACGGGATAAGTAAATTCGCCGGTTCGTCGGAGTTTATGGAGCTTAATGTTGGATTTGCTATCAACGAAGGTCAAGCAAATTCTGGTGATGAATTTAGTGGTTTCTACGATGATCGGACTCCATGGGAGCTTGTTATTATAGCTATAGAGTTACCTGGACATGGTGCTAAGCTTTATGATGATGGAGCAATGGAGAATTTGATGAAGAGTGTTGAAATAATTTCGAAGTCTCGAGTGTTGAAATAATTTCGAAATTTCGAGAGACGCAATTCGATTTCGTTAACGCTGGGAAATTTGCGAATTCTGAGGTTATCTCTATGAATCCAGTTTATCTCAAAGCAGGAACTCCTTTTACTACTGTAAGCTTGGTGATTGAATTATAAGCTCGTTGATTGTTTTAAAGGTTTGTTTTGAAAAGTTGTTGTTTTGTTTTAGGATTTGTGATGAATATGTAGCCTTCAGAAGCTGAATCTGGTTATGATTTAAGGTTACCTTCAATGGCAGATCCAAATCTTATGACAAAAAATTTGAATTTCGAAATTTTTACATTAATTCAAATTTTTTACATTGATGATGATTTTGTTAATCGAAACATATATGCTTCTAATCGACCACTACATAGTACAAAACTACAAAATATAACAACTAATTATGAGCTTCGATTTGCCCAATTGTAGAATTAGGGTTCTTAGATTTTCAAAATTGGAGAATTTGGGAATTTCTGATTTCAATTGAGTTTTGTCATAAATGGGTAAACGAAATGGTTCTGGGTCGGATTTTAATACCAATTGGGTTTCGATTTCGGTTTATTAACCGATTTACATGGTTCACGATCGGGTTATGTTACTAACCGAGAAAACCCAGAATTAGGGTGAAGTAGAAGTCATAATTTTGTTATGTGGGTTCACAGTACGAGCAAAGAGTTTGGGGTCTATCTAGGAGGATATGAAACTATCGAAGGGGAATTAGTACGTTTTCCCGAGATATTGAGATGCAGAGGAGAAGCCATAAAACAGAGTTAAGATTCTTGCAACACAAGTATACGGTAAAAGTCTAAAAGAAACTAACTTTTTGATAATTTAATGTTTCGTTGTTCAAAGCAGCGATTCAGAATCTAGGGGACAGCCTCGCAAGAAAATGTGGATCAAAGGTCGATTTATAGCTATATTTAAGGATAGAGAAATATGCAGGTAATAACCGGTGTCTCGCTTGATTAGGCTTAGTATTCGCTCGAAACATAGGACAAACTCTAATGGCTCAATTTTGATACCTCACTGGTTGACTAAACGTGAGTTAAATTGTGTGTAGTGTTGATGGATTTTGTCCTCTCGATGCATATGAGATTGCACGTAACTAGAAATTGACAGTATAAACTGGAATCTTGACAATTTGTATGGTAAATTTGATTGAAACTTAAAAAGTTTGGATTCAAGGTTGTAAAAGGCCTTGGGAGCGAGCATCAAGATATGTCACAGGAGATGAACATTTGGTGGCTGATGAGCACTAGAGCCACTCTTTTAAGAGTTCCGTAGTTTGGTGAGAAAAGATACATTGGCGCATAAAGGTGAGTTCTTGCCGTACACAGCCAGCTATTGACTACATTGTTTCACTTAGAAGTGATGTTTTCTTTCCTTCTCATGACTGAAACGCAGCAAAAGCTATGCTGGTAAAAAATACAAAATATTGAATAATTTGTTTCCTTCTCATACTCTCTTTTTTCAAATTGGCATGTATGTGATAAGAGTCTTTGTAACAGATAACTCCAAAAACCTTTATTATCCCGTAACAATTATACAAGTGTAGTGTTTTGATCACAACTTTTCTCAATGAATCCCAAAACTAATAGAGAACCTCTTTATATACTAGAGGCTTTCTCCTTTACACCCTTCTAACGACTTCTAACTACTATATCCCATTCTCCAACTGAATTGCAACAGCTTCTAACTTCCTTCTTTCTTCTCTTCTTCACTTCTTATCTCTTGCTGCTTCAGGACTTATCAGTATGTTTAAGTTATGCACGTATGTTTGTTTTGTATTTAAGTTATACATCACCTCAATTTCATTGGTTTACAAGGAAGGTATAAAAATACAAATAAAATTTTTACAATTTTTATGCTGAGGTGATTAGGGTTCTTGAATAATCTTCTTTTTGTTGTGGAATCCAGATTTTTGAAGAGGTCAATAAGTAGGGTTTTATGAATGATTGATCAGGTGGATTGTATTGTAGACATGAATTAGGAACAAAAGATCTCTCTTTATCTTGTCCAGATTGTTTTTGGAATTTTGGTTTAGTTTCCATATCTCGTTCTTTGAGATTTGCATTCATCTATGGATACGACTCGTGGAGAGGGTAAAGAAGCTAATGGATGTGAGAGTAGTAAGGCTATTGTTGTGAGTCTAAAAAGCAGTGAAATTGAAGATCAGATTTCAGAGGAAGAAGAAAGTGAGTCACAATGTTTATTGCCTCCAAGGAAGAAGAAGAGATGCGTAGAAGCTTCCCTTGGATCTTGTGGTCTCTTTGGAAAAACAGGAATAAGTTGTTGTTTGAAGGAAACTTATTTCTAGCGGATTAGGTGATGGATATGGAGAACTTTGCTCATTGGAAGTTTGAGAATGAGGTAAGATCAACAAATAGAGGAGAGCTTTTCTGATTGCTCAGAGTGTTTCAAAGGACTTTAGGATTCATTCTAATGTGGCTTTTGGTCCTCCTTTCTGGTTAAAGGATATCTTTGATTCTGAGAAAAACTTTTCCTCTTTTTTGTAAGGGTGATTTATTTTTTGGCTCGTTAAGTGCCTCGGTGCACTTGCGAGGTTTGCTTTTGGTTAGGCAAAGTTTGAAAATATTTTTGTAGTGTTCATATCTGTCTGATATACCTTATGTAACTCTGAAGGAACCTTGGTTCCTGTTTAATGAAATGTTCTTTAGATGCCAAAAAAAAAAAAAAAGACTTTGGTTTGTTAATTAAAGTCAATTTTATGCAATCAAAAGTCAATGGTCAAATAAAATCCACTGTAATACTAATTGACTGATCTTTCTTTTACTTGAGATCAAAACATTTTCATGAAGTTAAAACTGGAAAACTTAAGCAAAATCTCTTACAAACCAAGACTGAAACTTGTCTCTATTTAAGGTACTCAAGAAAACATCAAGATTCTTGTTTAAACTATTTTGATGATGAAGATAAAACCAGCAAATGAGTTATGATCTTTAGACAATGGCGTTCGCAGCACTCGCAATCCTTGGCCAAAGATCCGCACACTCTTTCCCGATCGGTCCAGTAATCGCAGAACCTAAACTCAATCAACAAACCCCAACCACATATTTCAGAAAAATGATCATACCTTAAACCAAAAATCTATGTGATACTAAAATGTGTTTGATAAACAAAGTAGTACCTTTCATTTCTCCCTTAGGGTTCACAATCACTCCCGCATTATCTACCATCGACAAACGATAAACCGATTATCGAATCAGTATAAATCTCAATACTCCAAAACTCATGTTTTTAGCTCAAGAAACTGTATTTTTTTACCTTCAAAGTACATGAAAACACCGTCCTTTCGGCGCCACGGCTTACGCTGCCTAACGATCACAGCAGGAAGAACCTTTTTCCTGAGATCTGGTTTACCTTTCTTGACAGTAGCCATAACCATATCACCAACACAAGCAGAAGGTAACCGATTGAGCCGACCTTTGATTCCTTTAACCGAAATGATGTAAAGGTTCTTAGCGCCAGTGTTGTCTGCACAGTTCACTGTGGCTGCTACTGGTAGACCAAGTGACATCCTGAATTTGTTACCAGACGTACCTCCACGTCCTAGCCAATTTTCCAAACCACCATTAGACCAAAGCTCAAGAAATGAAAATGGGTATCTTCAAAATCTATACTTTTGGTTTCATTTGTCATTAGATTTCTATAAGTATGCTCTAATCACATGATAATATTCCAAACCACTATTAGATTAAAGCTCAAGAACAATCATGAAATGGAAGATGGGTACCTTCAAAATCCGATACTATTAAATTCATTTGTTATTAATTTACTATGATTATGCTTTAATCACATGGTTACGGCTAGTTTCTCTAATCACTTCTCTGTAACCGATTTGAACTGAAGAAAGTGTGATAAAAGGTCGGATTTTTAAGTATTGATTTTAAGTATTGATTTCAATTTTTCTAAATCTAACAGCCATATGGAAGCTTCAATAACTACGAAAAATGAAGACTTGGAATCGAAAGACAAACCTCGCTTCGACATTTTGGACGGCTCGAGAAAAAACCTCTAGAATAGAGAGATTTAGGGTTTCCTCGTTTGAACGAAGAAGAAAAATGAAGGAGAAGAAGGGATTAGGGTTTAAACATCGAAACAGCCCAATCTATGGAAAATTTAATTAAGGCCCATAAAAGCCCATTAAGCATTTCTTCCGCCATAGTAATTAGGGCTGGGCGTAGGACGGGTACCATGAGATTTTGAAGTATCCGGAACTCGATCCGACCCTAGCGGGTATTTGAAAAAAAGCCTTGTACCCCACCCGTTAAAAGCGAGTACCATTTTAAACGGATACCCTGTAAAAAATCGATGACCCGCCGGGTATCCGACTCTTTACCCTTACCCGATGATTACAATATACTTTGTTTTTTTAACTATTATATTAAGAAATTTATATACAAAAAGATGAATAGTCATTACAATTAAACCAAATTTTCGCTAATATACCACATATAGTTTTTTTAAAATATAATATTATAAATTCAAAATTTAAAACTTGTAATATTATCTTCAAAATTATTAATGACAATTAACTGACATAAAATTTTATATTGTAAGAATCTTTCATCTATTTATATGCTCATGTTTTAAAATTTATTATCGAAAAGAAGTTTTTAACTCAAATGCTATAGGATTATATACCGCATAATTTATTTTGTAATTAAATCTATCAAATAAAAGTGATTTATAATATTAGTATAACGGGCCGAGTAATTAAAAAAAAATTGATACTTAACCCTTACCCGCGGGTAATTGGATTATAATACCCTTTACCCGACTCGAAGATTATGGGTACCTTTTTTTTTAGACGCCGGGTAGTAAAAAAAGGACGGATAACCGGTATCTGTTCCCAGCCCTAATAGTAATTGATGAACATTTTATACAACGGTTTTTCTTTTTTACAGAAAGAGTTTTTTATTTTGTTTTGTGTTTTTATTAAAAACGAAAATACAACGATATCTTAGGCTTCCAATACAGAAAATACATGGTTATATAGACACAAGATGAACAAATTTCTTAGTCTCGTTTGCGATTGGTCTTTACTTTATTCTTCTTAGCAATATATTCGAATAAACTTCCATCAAAGCAACCTCTCGCAGCTTCTTTTGACAAGAACCCTTCCTCGTCTTTTGCAAGAATGTAGAGTAATAACCATTCAACTTTATTTGAAAACCTGCCATAAACCAATAAAACATAACCGATCGATTTAGTTTGGTTAAACCAGTTATCTAAGAAAGAATGTTTTGTTTTGGTACTAAGTACTAACCATCCAAACGGATCGATCGCCATTCGATTTCCCTCGGTTAGGTTCCAAACCTCTTTGAATGTTAACTTATTGGAAACTGTTAGCGCGTATTTGCTAAATATGTTCTCAAGATTAACCGGAACATACCTATAGTATTACATATTTAGTATCATGAAAAAAAAATCTATTCGGATTTTTTATTTATTTTTATTATGGTTGAAATGTTACCTTCCTTCGGTGTCATAGGTGCTTGAATCACTTCCATGCTTGGCTTTGTGAATGTTGTTGATATAAACAGGCAATAATGGTGATGGTATCCAACTCTATTTGCATATATATACAATTCATAAACATAATATATATATAAAAACTATAAATCATAGAAATGATAATAATAAAAATAGAAAGGTCTTCTTAGGGTTTGTTTTGCATACCGGAAGTGTAACGTAGCTAAATGCTAAGTTTATGAGAAAGCTCCAAAAGATAGAGGATATTGGGTTGAAGCCAAGGTCACGAAATCCTGCATATATTTTTGTTTTTGTGGTTATGATGATAGATAAATAGCGATAATTAGGGTTACATGTGAATAAGAGTATTGATTATAAAATAATTAATTTACCTGCATAAGTCTCCCAAGGATATACGATTCCGTCGTCGTTCTGGTCGAAGAAAGCAACGTGTTGTTGCATAACACTCATGCCTTTGCTCGCGTGACCTTCGGCTCCATTTGGATGTTCTGTATCCGGAGCTGCTAATGCTCTTGCCAAATCTGATTTTTCCAAAAAATAAAATAATGAACCTTTGTATCATAGTTTGTTATCCAATTAATGTCTACGAGTTTAATTCTTTACCATAATTAACTTGATGTATGTATCTTAGGGTTAATTTTCAATAAATAATACGAATGATTAGCCGACAGATAATTACCATTAAACCAATGGAATGTTTACACATTCATCCCTTTAATATTATCACAGGAAAATATGCTTATGATATTAGTAATATTATATTACGTAGAGTTTTTTTCTGTATGAAAACAAAGAAAAAAACTAGACCTTTCCTTGACACTAGTCAATAAATCCAAATGGTTTTTTTTTAAAAAAAATTTTGAAAATGATCATGTTTCCACAATACCTTAGAAAGTTTCCACAATACCTTAGAAAGAATGTTTTTTCGTAATTTTTTTAAATCAAGTAGAAAATATGGATCTACTAAAGTTAATATGATAGGTTGTGAAATTCATTATTTGTTTTGACTTCAACTACTATACACTTTAAATCTAAAAATTTGGAAAAGCATATGTATACTTACAAGGTTTTGGTAGTGTCTCCTCCAAATCGTTCCGTACTTTTCGCTGACCGGTCACGGGAGCTAACGGCGCCGTCGTGGCCAAAGCCTCTCCCTCGTCTCCCATCTTCTCTCTAACTCTTTCTCTCCCTTCAATTATGTAAATGTTGATAATTTTAAGTTGCTCTCAGTTTTCGTTTATATAACCAAAAATTATACAACCAAAATGATGTGAATAAGGGACACGTGTGATGATGTTGTGGTGTAACCATTTAGAAGTAAAAAAGGACAAGCAAAGCAACGTAACGTAACCACATATAATAGGGGTCCATTCACGTGGAGAATTTCGATTTTTTTGAAGTTGATCCAATCAATCACGTAGAGGTCGGTGGGAAAAACGTGCTTTTATATATATATGTTTCTTTTTTTATAACTCAAAAAATTCTAAACCTATAGAATTGTCCAGGCTAATCTTTAGAAGAGATGCAAGTATCTGGATAGATCCTCTCTCCGAATATTTAAATAGGCCCAAAACAAGGGTTTATATCCGTGTGAAGTCTATCATATTTAAAGAAAGACAGAAAACATCATTATTTCAATTGGTATATATGAAAGGTTATCAATCAAACTTTAATTTATAAGAAAAAATATCTTCCAATCAACTAAATCCCGTGAATATTTTGGTATCAACCATGAAAATGAAATGAACGGCTTTCGGTTTCTTTAGGTGAATATTAACTTGATCGGACACGATTAATGCGTATTTGTTAAATATGTTCTCGAGATTAATATAAACTTTTTTTTTGTTAAAGGATTAATTTTGATTAATAGAACATGCGATCGTAATTTACAAAGTAATTTTATAATTAATATAGTGTTTTTTTTTGCTAAACAAATTAATATAATGTTTTGAGTAAGATTTATAAACATACGAAAAAATAAAAATCAAAAGTTGTATTGTTAATTATTAACATAATGGATTATACTATTGTCTTGGTTATGTCACTATCTTAATAATATATGTTGCTTGCTTCAACAATTACTATCATATTTAGCCTTATATGGGTGGTATGTGTATGCATTCATGCATATAGACTTTCGAAACTAAGAGATTTATTAGTCCAATTTTGTGTATGATTTATCTGAAGAAATTTCGGGAGAAATTTCCACCGTTGATGAAATCGAAATCGAGCACATCCATTGATTTTGATCCGGAATTTTCTTATCTTGACTCTTCTTGTCAGCTCCTTGCATCTTTGTTTCATCATCAGTTTGCCTTTTGGTACATTCACAAGCTCCTTAACGTATTTGCATCTTCCATTTCCTATAAACCAGCTGAACAGTTAATAAAAACATTTTATTCAATTCTAAAACCCTTATACAAGTGGCATAAATCAAATAATTAAGAACTAAATTCTTTTTAAATTGGTACCCTTTTGAGTAGCTTCTTCTCCTCCTTCTAGGCTTGTGTTATTTAGCAGCTGCTTATACAATAAAAAATTACAAAAACAGTAAGAGTCAGTTTGTTTATACAACGTCTATTATTTGTTGTAATCAGTGGCGAATCTACATTGATCATAAGCAGAGTCGTGCCTATAGGCTTATGAAAAAGGCATTCGTTTAGGCCCCCAAATAATTTAGAAATTTTAGGGCCCCGATTTTACAAATATTAGTCATAGTGTTGTGGTTATATAAAATTTGATTAGTCTACCATAATATCCCAACCTGAGTTTGAAACTCCAAATTTTTCCTATAAAATTTTCTTTCAATGTTTTTATTTGTGTTTTTCCGAGTATTATTGTTTATTTATTAAAACTCTAAGATCTATATTCTTATTTTATGTGTTAGTCTTCGTCAGATTTTGATTTTACGTGTTTTTTTCTTCCAATTCTTTTTGTATTTTGTATTTCAAATAAATTCATCTTATTAATTATATTATGTTAGTGGTGTGATTTTGTTTCTAATTTTTCTCTCGATTTTGTTTCTAATTTTCCTATCGATTTTGATTTTATTATACTCATGTCACTTTATGACAAACACCAAATGCTTATTTAGTGTTCTTATTATATTAATATTACTCATTGTTTCATGTTTTTTTTTTATTTTGCTTAATGATTAAACCTATTTTGTAAAAATGATTAAATGACTTGGCTATCATATATATAGAAAAATAGTTGGTTCGGCAATTTCTTTATGATCAGTTTGATCAAAGAATTCATAGAAAAATAATTTATTTTTGCCATATTTCTTTTTTTGTTAACATTTTAGATTTTTCTTGTTGGTTTTAGACTTCATTTATCATTGTTTTTCAATTGATTAATTTTATGGTTTAAAACTACCGTTAAAAACATTATTGAAAAGGCCCCGTTTTTTATTTCGCCTTGGACCTCTACAAGTTTTGGCACGACACTGACCATAAGGAGGGCACATGCCCCATATAATTTTTGTAAATTTCTTATAATTCCTACTAAATTGCATTGATGCCCCCCTTTGTCTTTTATAATTCTACCCTTCAAACTTTGAAATATTTGAGTAATGCCCCCTAAAAAATAATTTCTACATTCGCCCATGGTTGTAACTCGTGTGAATTATCATAATACCTTAACCAAACTGTCCATTCTTTTTCTCATCCGTCTCTGTATGTACCCTCTCGAGCACTATTTCAATCATGAGACATTTGAGAAATTTCAAGAACAAGAATAATACATAATATAATTTATGTTTTTTTTTCTTGTAACATTTTACCTTAATATGGTACTTAACGTATGCGTAGAAATTTAGTAAGTTCCAAACCGTTTTGTCAAGTCTTTTTCCTTCAACGTGCCGTGAGGTAATATCTGCAAAATAAAACGAGATGTACATTCGTTTTAATAATCTACTAATTAAAGAGGAGTTAATAAAGTAAATAAACTAATTGAGATATACATACCAAAAGAGACAAAACCAGAATTGGTGGTCAAGTCTTGGACCGGTTCTCCTCTAAGTTGGATAGGAGGAATTGGTGACCAATTACACTGTGGTGCCTTTCCCATTTCCTTTTGGCTTCCCACTTCCACTAGTTCCTTTTTTTGTCCAAAATATTGACAAATAAAAATCATATAGCTAAAAGCTTTACAGTGTATTTTTTCGTTTTGGTTCAATTGCCAAGAAGAAAAAAAAACCCTCCTATTTAAATATTCGAAACCAAAATTCGTAATTACGCTAATTTCGCAATGCTCATAGCGACCATGATACTTCAGCTACTACAATCATTCAAAACATTTGGTGTCTTAATCATTTTCACCTACAAATCACTTCTAATCATTTTGGGTGTTTTTTTTTCTTGTTACATTTTAGAAACATTGATGGATTGTAATTGTACCTGGAAGAATGACGAGGCAATGACCACATCCGAGTTGTCTTTAAAATTCATTGGAAACACTGCCGTAATTTTCTCCAACTGAGGGGAAAAAATGACATTTAAGATACTTGTCCTTAAAGTTAGAGTGAATAGAGAAAGCATACGAATCATAGTAACTTAATTAAATAAACCTGTTTAAAGACGTAGAAAGGTTGACTTGGGTGGTAAACAATCCTTATGGGCCTGTTGGTTTGTGAATCATCTTGAACATTCAAAAATCTAAGCATCTCTTTTAATTGGCTACTTAACATTAGCGCTTGTAGTTCAGAAATCTTTGTAATGATTTTAATCGCTTCTGCAATTTGAAAGAGTCCAAATGAATAACATTTTTACTTCTAGTACTGGTAAATAAAAATAATAACATGCACATTCGTAGTGTAGGTTTGTACTTGAATGATTACACAGTTACGATATATTACTAGAGTACATGTGTTGGTCTGAACTTTATTTTTCTACGACAATCATTTTTCTACGTTAAACAAACCCATTTTATGTAATAATAAACTTATACTTACTAGATACTAGAAGCTTACCTTTGCCACGTGGAATATTATCAAGGTGAAGCCTAAGGGTCAACTGAAACCCTAATCTTGGTGGATCAACAATATCTAATACACCAACTGCAATATTCTCAATCACCTCATAAGTGTGACTTGAAATTTCCTTCGAAGTCATTATTCCTTGTGTCTCAAGCAACGTCGACGTTGATACATACACAATATTTGGATCCGAAACCGAGCACTGCATCATTTATTTTATATATTGTAACAATAATCTAATTAAATAATCAAGAAAAATCATAAAAATGAAGAAGACTCATCTGTACATACCTTGATGTGATATAGAATCGAACCAAACTCGTAGAAATGTTGATCGATCTGAATGGGTTTTTCAGCACTGCCATGGATTTAATGACATTAAAAAGTTATAAAATTGAATCATCTCGATGGAAAACTAAACCGGAAATGAAATCGGACCGGATGATTATTGGCTTACCAATAAATCTTGAGTAGTATCTCTTTTAACGTTGGTGATGATCTTCCGAGATATGCCATTCTTAAAACAGCTCGTAAGAAACTTGAGAGCACAAGAATTATAATTTTATCTTCTTCTTTTTTGTCAAGAATTTATAATTTATAATTATGTGTTTCATTTTGTGCGCTTTTATGTTTGTATGTATGTGTGTAGGTGAATTAGTGGAAGTTGAGTAAAATGTAAGTTAAAAATTTGCAATCATTTTATTTAGCTTTTAAGCAAACAGGTAAGCTATAAGTGTGATTTAAAAGCCAATTATGTGGATATACTTGTGAGCCCAATCTAAATATAGGGCCGACACAAGAGTCGTAATTATGAGTCATGACAAAGAAGGAATCTAATGCTTTTGTTGGGATTACAAAATTTAATCTAACAAAAGAGTTCCAATCCAAATATTAAAGGTTAGTTTCCATTAAGACAATACTCCCTCCGTTTCATATTAATTGTCGTTTTGATAAAATGTATCTGAAATGTATCTGGATGTGTTTTGAATTAAATACATCCAAATATTAACCATATACATTTCTCAAAACGACAATTAATATGAAACGGAGGGAGTAAGATATATCCAATTATCTATAAATAGTATTCTCTGCGTCCTGTTTTAAAAAACGTTTTGGTTGAATGTGCAATAATTAAGAAAAACAAAATTATAAACAAAACATATTTAATAATAGTTAAAAATATAATTTAACCAATCATTTATAAGACTACAATATTCTAAATATCAAACTATCAAATAACATTTATATTTGCATAAAAATTAGTATAACATATTATAAAATGAAATAAACAAAAATCACTTAAACATCTTATATATATATAATGGAACAGAGGGAGTATAATTTAGCAAAATATTATACGATATAAATCCGCTTATGTGTGGATAATCACCTAACAAAACTTATTATTTGAGTACCTTTCCTAACATTTGTCAGTGGCGTTTAATAAAAATTTTAAGGAAAGTTTTGATATTTTATTAAAATTCGTTCACTACAAGAAAACATCTCTGTTTGTGACGGAAAAATCCGTCAGAAATCCGTCAGAATCAGGGGTTTTTCGACGGATTTCTGACGGATTTGTTCCGTCAGTTCTATCTCGTCAGAATTTCAAATCCGTCAGAATTCCGTCAGGACACTCTGACGGAATTCTGACGGCCAACGGATCACCGGAATCCGTCAGGAAACCGTCGGACTTCCGTCAGTATTTTGAACCGTCAGAAAACCGTCGAAATTCTGGGCTCCGACGAAATTCCGACGGTTGCGTGACGGATTCCGGTGATCCGTTGGCCGTCAGAATTCCGTCAAGGTGTCCTGACGGAATTCTGACGGATTTGGCATTATTTTTTTAAAAAAAATTATTTTTAATAAAATAATTGCAAAAAAATAAATTAGTAAGAAAAAATTTAATTAAAAAAGAAAGAAAATTATAATTAAATAGAAATTGTTTTAAAAAGAAATTAAAAGTTTTACATTAAATTTAAATTACAATATAAATTTAAAGTCCTTGACGACGTAAGAAGTCGTTCATCTTCTTCTCCAGCTGATTGTATCGTTCGTCCGCCTCCGCCTTCTCTCTCAGACGCCGTGCCTCCACCTCCTCAATATGTTTCTGCAGACGTGCCTCCGCCTCCGCCTTCTCTCTGTCGTACCGGTCCTCCAAAGAGCTAATCCGTTGGGTCAGCTCGGTGTTTTGTGCTACCAAACTGCTACCACTGAGATAGCGATACGACGAAACGGATGAGCAACTGTCTTCAGGGAGACCGTAGACACGACCTCTGCTCTTAGGGGTTACCTAAGAAACAAAAAATCAATTTGAAGTCGTATTAGTATTAAAAGGTATTTTAAATGTGTTTAAAATTGACACGTTTACTAACCTCGTAAGCGAACTCATTGACCTTGTCGAATGGAACTTCGGTTAGCGCCGGAGTTCCTTCTCCACGCTCTCCACGATTTCCCATATTTAAAATTTTCTCATCAAATTTTCTTCCATATTTAAAATTACTATGTCAATTATAGATATAAAATTTACAATCTTTATTACGTAGTTAGGGCTTTTGGGAATTTTGATTTTGAGTTTTTTAGATTTTACAATTTATGGATTTTAGGATATATGGAAATTTGGTAATATGCGATATTGGAAATTCGTGAAAAAAACAATGAAATAATTCCCCGACATCACCAAGAACAAACACGTAAAATTTTAAAACAGTTTAAAGGTTTTTAAGATATAGTTGTTTTTTGATTTTTTGATCATATATATATATATATATTATATAGATTTTGGGATTTTGGATGTGTTACATAATTTAATTTTTTAAAATTTTTTTAGAAGTTAAATGTTTTTAAAACTTAGATAATTTTAAATATTTAAAAATTACATAGTTACATGTTTGTAAAAGTTTATAAATTTCTTTAAATTCCAATAAGAGTTTAAAGTTACATGTATTTAAAAGTTACATCTTTTTAAGATTAACATATTTATAAATTTATGAGTTTTTAAAAGTGTTTTCAATTTTTTAAAGTTAAATGTTTTTAAAAGCTACATCTTTTTAAGAGTAACATATTTATAAATTTAACTGTTTTTTAAAGTTTTTTCATTTTTTGTTACAGTTAAATGTTTTTAAAAGTGACATTTTTCTAAACGTAACATAATTTGTTACAATTTTTAATTTATAGATTTTCTTATATTAATCCTATTATAAATCTCAATAAATACTTTAAAATTACACACACTTATTAGAATAAAATTTGGTAAATCCCTAAATTCATACCATTTTCTAAATCCCTAATTTCATAAAATTTTGAAAATCCCTAAATCTTAAATAACTAAACATCTCATAATCAATTTTGAAATCATGTTAAAGTATGATTCTAATTCGACATTTACCCATTCCTAATTGAAGAACACACAATTTCAACCACAAATCCGTTTATATTTTTTAAAATCAACAAAAACTTACATTGTTTTGTAGATTTGGTGAAGGTTTATGATTTGGAAAGGGGAGGTCGCAATTCCGGTGACAAACGGCGGTGAAGACGGCGGCGAAGACGGTGGCAACGTCGGCGATTTTGGGGAAAAAATTTGGTGAAAACTGGTTGTGACTGCGGGGAAGACGAAGTGTGTCTTTTTAAAGAACTATTCGACGGCATTCTGACGGAATAATGACGGACTATTAAAATCCGTCAGAATTCCGTCAGTTATTCCCGCTTTATCGATGAGATCGATGTGTTTAGGCGGGATGAAATTAGGGTTTTCCGTCAGAAATCCGTCATAATATTGTCATAATATGATTTAATATTAATTGCGATTCCGTCAGTATTCCGTCAGAATTAATGTTTTTTAAAAGTTTAATAAGGATTTAACAATTTAAATGTAAGACATTCATTTGTTTTTGAGATATGAGAAATTATAGATTTTATACATTTCATTTCCAGGACTAAGGGATTGTAAAAGATTTTTAAACATTTAAAATCATTTTAACATCTTCAAAATTTAAAAAATTAGGAAAAAAAATGAGTTTCCGTCAGTATTCCGTCATTATTTCTGACGGAATACTGACGGAATTATTAAATTTTAATTCTTTTAATTGCGATTCCGTCAGTATTCCGTCAAAATTAATGTTTTTAAAAAGTTTAATAAGGATTTAACAATTTAAATGTTAGAGATTCATTTGTTTTTGAGATATGAGAAATCATAGATTTTATACATTTCATTTCCAGGACTAAGGGATTGTAAAAAATGTTTAAACATTTAAAATCATTTTAACATCTTCAAAATTTAAAAAATTAGGAAAAAAAATGAGTTTCCGTCAGTATTCCGTCATGATTTCTGACAGAATACTGACGGAATTATTAAATTTTAATTCTTTTAATTGCGATTCCGTCAGTATTCCGTCAGAATTAATGTTTTTTAAAAGTTTAATAAGGATTTAACAATTTAAATGTTAGAGATTCATTTGTTTTTGAGATATGAGAAATTATAGATTTTATACATTTCATTTCCAGGACTAAGGGATTGTAAAAGATTTTTAAACATTTAAAATCATTTTAACATCTTCAAAATTTAAAAAATCCTGGTCGGTATGTGGTGCCTCATTAATGACCTCACGAATAAAATCTTGTGTTGGGCATGCCTGAGAACTATCACCTCGCATGACCTGCGCATCATGAGACCTCTTTCGAAACAGGCCTCGGCGTATCACTTGGCCAGGTCCCGGTATTACCGGCGTTTGGTTATGGGATTGTTGAGTTGGACGGAGTGAAATTGTCGGTTCAGCTTCAGTAACATTTAAGTTATCGTACGGAGGGCTTGAAGGAACAAGAGTTGTGTTTGGAGTGTTATGACCGGGGGCTCGGTTTTGCATATAGTAATTCCACAAATCTCTGTTAGCCATTATGCAATAGAATTTTTCTATGTTATGAGTGTGTGTTGAAATTTTTTTGTTTTTCAAATGATCTTATGAACAACCGGAGAAATTGGAAAACTTAAGTAGAATGAAAATCCGTCAGAATTCCGTCAGACAACCGTCAAAACCTCCGACATATCGACACATCAATCCCATCGGCCAACCCAGACGATGTGTTAACCACACAAAGTTTGCCGACATCGGAGTCCGTCACAATTCCGTCGGAATTCCGTCAGCCCTATAAAAAATCTGATTTCCGTCAGTGTTCCGTCATTAATACCGTCGGAATTGGACGACCAATTCTTGCCGTCAGTATTCCGTCGGTTACTAATGACGGATTTATGACGGAAAACTGACGGCTTCCCTTGCCGTCAGTATTCCGTCAGAATAAACTGACGGAATACTGACGGAATGAATTTTCTGTCAGATTACCGTCAGTAAACCGTCGGAATTGACCGACGGAAATACTGACGGCTGAAAATTCTGTCAGAATTGATGGTGTTTTCTGAGAAATACTTAGGTACACCCCTAGGGTGTATCTATGGGTCCACCCCCCTCCCCATCACCAATCATTTATCCACCTATTATCTAAAAAAATTAGAGTTAAAAAATAAATAAATATATATATATATATATATTAGGTTTGGGTTAACTAATCCCAAATTAGGGTATAGTTTTGGAGTTTAGGGTTTAGGGTTTGAGGTTTTTAATTTATTTTGGGTTAACTAATCCCAAATTAAGGTATAGTTTTGGAGTTTAGGGTTTAGGGTTTGGGGTTTATAATTTATTTTGGGTTAACTATTCCCAAATTAGGGTATAGTTTTGGAGTTTAGGGTTTGGGGTTTATAATTTATTTTGGGTTAACTATTCCCAAATTAGGGTATAATTTTGGAGTTTAGGGTTTAGGGTTTGGGGTTTATAATTTATTTTGGGTTAACTATTCCCAAATTAGGGAATAGTTTTGGAGTTTAAGGTTTAGGGTTTATAATTTATTTTGGGTTAACTATTCCCAAATTAGGGTAT
This sequence comes from Draba incana, assembly GCA_963576765.1. Taxonomy (NCBI): domain Eukaryota; kingdom Viridiplantae; phylum Streptophyta; class Magnoliopsida; order Brassicales; family Brassicaceae; genus Draba; species Draba incana. Next base: position 3,525,235 of record OY755214.1, on the reverse strand, counting down.
AGTTTTGGAGTTTAGGGTTTAGGGTTTGGGGTTTATAATTTATTTTGGGTTACCTATTCCCAAATTAGGGTATAGTTTTGGAGTTTAGGGTTTAAACTCCAAAACTATACCCTAATTTGAGACTAGAATTTTAGGGTTTAAACCCCAAACCCTAAACCCTAAACCCTAAACTCCAAAACTATATCCTAATTTGGGAATAGTTAACCCAAAATAAATTATAAACCCCAAACCCTAAACCCTAAACTCCAAAACTATACCCTAATTTGGGAATAGTTAACCCAAAATAAATTATAAACCTCAAACCCTAAACCCTAAACTCCAAAACTATACCCTAATTTGGGATTAGTTAACCCAAACCTAATATATATATATTTATTTATTTTTTAACTCTAATTTTTTTAGATAATAAATGGATAAATGATTGGTGATGGGGAAGGGGGTGGACCCATAGATACACCCTAGGGGTGTACCTAAGTATTTCTCGTGTTTTCTTGTAGTGGTTTATTAAAATTGTAGAGCAAGTTTCTCATAATTTGAATTTGTGGTCAAATATCTCGTTATGGAAAACTCATTATATAATAAATAAATAAATATATATATATAATATGGATTTTCATATATACAAATAAATAAATAAATATATATAATATAAATAAATATATAATATATATAATAATAAATAAATATATGTATATATAAATATATTTATATTTATATAAATATATAAATATATATATAAAAAACATAATATGGAAGATTTGACCAGACTATACTATCAATTTATATTACCATATACAATTAGTTTATAGTAAATAATAAACTTTTTTCTCAAAAAGAAATAAAAATAATAAAAAAACTCTTTGAAGTCAACGTTTTTGTTATGGAAAATTCATTACATAATATGCATTTTTGTAAAATTTATTTATATATATATAAACACTCACAAAACCATAAAATCAGTTTATAATAAGCAGCAAACAACATAAAAAATTAAAGGTATATCAGGTTGTATCTACACACACACACATATATATATATATATATATATATATTTATATATATATATATATATATGTTTTTTTAAGCATTCTTCCGAGTATTCCTAACTATACAATATACTAATTTATGTTATTGATGTATTAATATTATAGATGTCTCTATATCAGACTATAATTGTTCCTAATGTTGATTTAATTTGAAGGTTACTTTTTGTACGTTTTGTTTATTTTCTTAAAGGATATTTCGACAAAGAATTGTTCTAACTTTCGTAGACATAACTAATGGCAACTAAGAAGTTTTCCTCACTTTTGTTACCTTTGTTGGTGGTCTTTACTCTCATCCTTATGACCATGGTTTCTGTCTCAGGTAACATATTTATTTTTAGGGTTATATTATTGTAAAAGCCAAAAAACATATTTTTCAATCTGAAATACTCTCAATCAAACTTTTTTAACTAGTTGAATCGGGATCATTACACGCAAGAATTTTTGTTTGTATTTTTAATTTTTGTACTAATATACTGAATTGGTTATTTTGTATATAAATTATTAATAATATTTGTGAGCAATATAGGTCAGACAGAGACACAATGTGTACCAAAGGGACCATGTATCAGCGTAAGGAAATGCGATCAACATTGTACATCTCTAGGTTTCAAAAATGGGGGATTTTGTTTTACATCTCCTTCGACATACAAACAAGAAAAAATTGGTTTACAATCCGTTTATCTTTGTTGCTGCAAGACTAATTAACCTTCATAGACGTCATATGTCAAGTCATCTTGAGTATTAATTCAATATGTACCATCCATTACATGAATAAAACATATGCTTCCTCCGTTTCACCAAGATAATTTTTTTGAGTTTTTCACACATATTAAGAAAAACAATTAATCCTCTCATAATTGTCATGATTTCTACAATAAGCAGTTTTCAAGAAATTCTAACCAATAACTTCAATATTTGTTTTGAAAATTACAATCTCTGATCAATAAATGGTAAAAATTCATGTTCATGAAACAAACTTAAAAACTCAAAAAATTCATCTTGGTGAAACGGATGTAGTATCATTTATCATTACAACATGGATATTGCGTTTTTGACAGTTTAAGCTTTTAACTTATTAATATATGTGTTAAACAGAAGAGAATTTATTCAAAAAGTTAAAAATGATGACACAAAAAAAAATTAGGCAGAAACGAGAAGATCGATGGATTATATACCATTGGTTAGACCGATCCTAGTGATTAGGGAAAAGCGTCGGTTTCACACGAATAGTAAGCTTTTGACTTCACACGTACTGTTGTATTAAAAATATACACTTCTTTATTCTCAATGTTTGGATAGCTTAGGGTAAAAGAATAGTCATTCTAAAGCCGTATATATTACTTATAATTTGTTTTTAGTATGCCAAAGTGTTTCTTCGTCTCATGATTAATCAAGTTTGATTCGAATACCTGCACTAAGTGGTGGTGGCCTATTGGTAAATTTCTCTTAACAAGAGGAACAAATCATTTCGGATGAAATGGTATCGCACTTTAGACTCATTAAAAATGAGTTAGTTAGTAGAATATCAATTTTGAAAAAGAACATTGGGTAAATAACATATCAAAAATATGAATAGGTAAAAATAGTAAAAAGAAGTAAATATAAGATAAAAATTGCTCCTACATCTATAATTAAGGTAAATATGAAAAAATACCCGTAAAAATATTTGATTTCTTTCGTCTCCGAAAATTGATGTGTCTTTCTCTTTGAAAAAAGTAGTAGAAGAAGAAGAAAATGAAGAGACGTTGAATTAGAATTTTCCCATTTATATCTAAGGAAAATTAAAATTTAATATCGCTAGTCACTATGTTTTGTTTTATTGTATGTTAGATAACTTATTTCATGTTCATTAGGTTAGTACTCAACCACTAACTATAGCTTGAGAGAATTAAAATGACTAGGTTTTATAAAAAAAACTAGTGCTAATAAAAGATTCTATAGTAGTTTTCCATTATATATGTCAGATTCATTTTGATAATACAACTCATATAAAACTTTTAGTAATATAAAATTAGACATATGCTAAAATAGTAAGACGCTATCCATTTGTTTAATGGGAAATTTTTTGAATAATCCAAAAATAAATAAATTATAACTACAAATCTAAGCAATTATCCTAAATTTAATGGATATAATTGTGTTACATAACCTAATTTTGGTTAGCTGGTTAATTATTATTTTGTTTAGTTATTGAAGAAATTAGTCTTTATATAGTTCTATACTTCTATAATGTTGATAGTGAATTCGTCAACTTTTCTTGACACGTTCAAAGCATATTAAAAAATTTAGGTCAACAAGTTGTAATGTATAGTTCTAATTAAAATATTGCAAGTGTTGACAAAATTAAATAGATAAATATTGCAACTTTTTTAGTTAAAAAATGATTAGTCAATGGGAGCAGTATTAGCTCATAACGAGATTACCTAACCTTGCCTTAAACAAAAAAGCTTAATCTCATTTTGCACAAAAAATCTCACATTAAATTTTAGCCGTTGATTCTATTTAACGAAATTTTCCTTCACTTTCCAATAAGAACTCGACAGAGAGAAAACGCGTTTCTCAGATTTCAATCTTCCACTTTCCCTTTTGTTATCGGATCAGATTAATTTGGAATTTCGGGTTTTTTTCTGGATTGGTGGATTCGTTTTTCAGTTTTTCTTGTCAGAATTTTCAATTTTCCCGAGAAAATTTGAGATTTTTCCCTTCACCTACCCAGAAAAAAATCTCTGATTTCACTTTTCGGATCTCGATCTTGATTTTTTCGATCTGGGTTTGCTTAAAGGCGTTGACTTTTTCAGTGGATCATTAGATTCTGAAAAATTTCCATGTTTTGGTGATTAGGGTTCTTAAATTATCTTGTTTTTGTTGTGGAATCCAGATTTTTGAAGAGGTCAATGTGTAGGGTTTTATGAATGATTGATCTGGTGGATTGTATTGTAGACATGAATTAGGAACAAAAGATCTCTCTTTTTATCTTCTCCAGATTGATTTTGGAATTTTGGTTTAGTTTTCATATCTCGTTCTTTGAGATTTGCTTTCATCTATGGATACGACTCTTGGAGAGGGTAAAGAAGCTAATGGATGTGAGAGTAGTAAAGCTATTGTTGTGAGTCTAAAAAGCAGTGAAATTGAAGATCGGATTTCAGAGGAAGAAGAAAGCGAGTCACAATGTTTATTGCCTCCAAGGAAAGGAGGAATGTCAAGAAGTACTGATAAGATTAAGAGGACTGTGCAATGGAATGATAACAAAGGAGATAATCTTGCTGAGGTTTTAGTTTATGAACCAAGGTAAATTTTGATCCTAAGGAACAAAATTTCACTTAATTATGAACCATATTACAAACTTTAGCCTTAGTAGTAATGTTTAGTATGGATTTGGTTGTTAGCAATTGTTTTGGAGGTGTCTTCTTGATCTTGGATTGGTGGCTATTTAGTTTAGGAATGGTTTCAAGAGAAATTCTTGTGGTTGTTTCTCTTAGGCTTGCCTTAGTTATATTCTTCATTGATTTAATTTTATCCGTAAAATAAGTAATTGTTGCAAATTTCGTTAGCGTTTGTGCATTTATCGGTGGCAACAGTTTAGTTGACTAACCGTTAGACGCCTGCGTGAACATTGTGGATTGTGGAATCTGAATCTGGGAAAGTACCGTGGAAATAATGTTTGAGCGGTCTAGAAACATACGAGTCAAATGATTGTTGACTTCTTTTCGATGTTCAGTATTAGTAGTTGTTCGATTATAGGTCCATTAGAGAAGTTATCTTTTGTTACGTTGTTAAGAAGTACATTTTCTTACTTTCTTTCTCCATTTTATGCTTGTGCAGCGAAGTAAGCGATACAGATGACGATGAATCAGATTCCTGCATCTGCACAATTATGTAGTCCTCAAAACCCGCAAACAACAACCATTATTAACAAGGAGTTTAACAACGAGCTCGTCCTTGTATCTGACTTCTTTTCATCAATCAGTTTTTGTGACGACAGACGAACCAATCGAGAACTGTCTGATTTTTGTGTTCAGGACTTCTCACTAGAAGAACGGTCCAAACGAGAGATCCGTCTCGTCTCAAGTGACAGGAGTGAGTAAATAGATTATTTATTTGCTGTATTGTTCAATAGAAGGCTGCTTCAAAAATCTTTGAGTGCTGTTTGATTTTTGTAATAGGTTTTGATCGTAAACTTATGTATGTCTTTTCCGCAACATACACGATTGTTAAATTGTAAGTATACGCAGCAATTTAATCCCGCTTTCTTCTTCTTCTACGATTCAAATTCAAGCGTAATCAGATGCAAAAACTGTTGAAAGATTATCAAGATTCAGTTGCAGGAACAGCCAGTAGGCAAAACGAAACCTTGAAACAAGAAACCGATACACACAAGAAAGAATCAGAAATGGTACAAAGACAAAAACAACAAAACACACTGTGAAATCTTTCTACTTCTCCTTCTCCATATTTGTGATATCTAAAATCGGGGATCGCTTCGACGAAGTAATCCAATTGGAAAGGCTAGTATTGACGATTATCTCTTTCAGCAGCGGTTTTTCTTGATCATCATCATCGGTATTAGCGTTTTCTTTCATAATCTGTTTAACTCTTAGTGGCTTTGCTTTAACCGCTTTCCACTGCGCAAGATTCTCGATTGGATGATTCAAAAGAGGAGTTACCAACTGGTCGTCTTCTTCGTCTTCATCATCAGCATCGTCTTCATAATAGTCTTCTTCATCTTCCTCCAAATCACTCTCTCCGTAACCGATTTCATCTTCATCTTCGAAACTATCCACACAATTCTGGTATCTATAGTTTGATGGATACACCGATTTACTGCTAGAGTCCTCTTCATCAACATTGCAATCATCAATCTCAAATGTTGTTTGTAGAAGAGGTTCATAAATTTGTACATTCAAGTTAAATCGAACTCGCTTCCTCGTCTTCTTTGTTTCCTTCTTCTTCTCTTCCTCTTCCTCAAAACTAACACAATACCAGAAATGAACATCCATAGTTAATTTACACTGCTAAAACAGGGTTCTTAGAGCATAAAGTCTTCAGTTTTTTTTTTACCAAAATCTTTAAGACACTGACCTGAGATTCGAATTTGAGATTTTTTCTTCAGGGTTATATAGAACAGTACTGAAATGTGTTGGATCTGAAGAATGTAGAAGAGGCTCATAGCTACAGATTCTCTGCAAGAAATGGAAGAAAAAACCAAACTTTTAAAGAGAAAGAATAAAGATTGTTGTTTTATTTTATTGGGGGGAAGATTAAAGAAGCTTACTTGATCTCGAGGAAGGATTTTTCTGATTGAGTTTCTGCGTTTTTTGGTGGAAGAGAGACCGAAACAACCCATAAAACATCCCATTTTTTGGTTATGGTTATGTTTTCTTCTGTTTCGGTTTTGATTTATTGAGAGAAAGAAGAAGAAGAAGAAGAAGAAGAGAGATGATTTTTGTTTTGCCTGTTTGATGTGTTTGAAATGGAGAAAATAGGAACGTTGGGATTTCAAAAAAAGGTTAAAGTGACGGTGGGCTCACGGCGTTTATGCCGTCGTTAATATTTGTTGTTTATGAAGATGAGACAAAAAACAGTTATTGCAGTCTGTTTTTTATTTCATTTCAATTTTGTACTAAGAAGAAAAAAATAATAGTCAGGATTTACTCGATTCTATGCGTAACCAAGTATCTCAGTGGATTGGATAGGGGAAAAGTAGTCATTTGTTAGAAATACAATTTTGGTATTTTATATGCATTTTTAAATTGGTTGTATAAATTATATGAAAATACAAATGAGAGTGTTCTTTCATAAGGCAATTACTAATTTTACTACATTCATATATTTACATGAAGAACTTTCACAGGGATTTGTACTGTTCGATCAGACGCGACGCATGGAGACGTGATGTTGGTACGACCGTGCATCCTAGACTCTGCAGAAATGCGATCTGCCATTTCGAAAACATCATAAACAAACAAATGTATATCATCTTCTAATTTTCGGTTTGCCCACTTAAGTATTATACGACCGTTGGATGGATAATATGATGATGTCTTTTACCTGTTTAGGTGTTGCTTCCGAACTGCTCATTGAGTTTTCGATTCTCTGTTTCTGGAAATGCTCCTGAAAACCCGAAAATTTTCAAAGTTTTATAGAGTGAATTGACTTACAACTCTTGATTTCTCAAAACAGATATATAAGTATTACCTGTTTCTCGCGCATTATATGAGCTCGTGTGTCTGCAGGAAGTTGTTCCCACCTAAGTACCTGACATATACAGAGTTACATGAACGCCACAATCTCAGTTTCCATTTGCTAGTCTGTGACAGTATTAATATGCTTACATGTTCTGCATATTGGAACGCTTCTTCGGAATCCAACAATGATTTAAGTGCTCGTAAGACATCCTAACAAAACAGTCACCAAAACATATTCAACACTCTGTGATTGTATGCCTGCTTGATAGGCTTTAACCATGGAGCTTCATAAATAACCTTACAGTAAGCAAATAGAAAATAAGCGTGTCTACAAACCTTGTGTTTGTTATTCTTGATGGCTAAACGTTCAGCAGTCACAAATCTAACCTGCATGTTCAAAACAACATTGACATGAACCGTAAGATAATAAGTGAGAAACAATCCTAAAAAAATACATTAAATGATCGAGAACTGTTGTAGGGTATGCGATACTCACTTTGTCAATCAACCTCTTCGGATCTTGGAATGCTTGTTTCTTAGCCCATGTGTGAAATAAGTGAGAGACAACTGATCTAACCTCCACATCAAACCTGTTAAGTATAAAACTTTGAATGATGACCAAACCACAGAGTGCCAAATTAGTAGTTATAGTGGTTTAAAGCTTGATACCTCTTAAGAAAGCTGTTCCCATTGAGCGCATATGCCGCTTCTATTGACTCCTCCGAGGCATCATCTACTGGAATTTTCATCACATCATTGTCTGTCGGTTCATTTTTCTCATCTTTTACTTCTGTTCCAGAATTGGAGACGCTCTGCTCAGTTTTGTTTGGAAAGTTTTGATTAACTCTTCTGTTGTCATTTTTGCTCAAGTCTCCCTACAAAACCATACAAAAGTCAAGACCTCAGCAAGCTATGGTTAGGAGAAATTTATGCATAAAATTGCAAACAGACTGAAGATTTAAACCTGTAGAAGATGTCCCGGTATCTCTTTAAGGAATCGTGAGGGTTGGAGCACCTAGATGGAAGGTCATTCTTTAATCAGAGTCAAAGTTTGAGAGGAAAAATTCACAAACCATGTGCAATACTAACCTGCCAATTCGAATCTACTGTTATGTACAAGAAAAATAATTCCTTGCGAGCACGAGTCATAGCAACATACAGAAGACGACGTTCCTCCTACAATTTAAACAACCAATACATGGTTCATATACATACGTAGAGTTTGCAGAGGTTGGAAGTGGATAGAGAGTTAATGAAAAACTTCATGAGAGCGAAGAGTGATACCTCAAGTGATGTTCCGCCTTCCGATGCAGTGCCATTAGATTCATGTAACAGGGGAATCTCGTTTTCATTAGCCTGTTCAGGGCAAACATTGATTCAAATTGAAGCACCAATTTCTGTTTTGTTTCATTGATTCTATAAAAAAAACTGCCAAGAAATCAACAGAGGATGATATATACCTTGACTATGAAAACCATGTCCCACTCCAAACCTTTAGACTGCATAAAAACGTACAAGAGATATTAGCCAATATTTTCATTTCTACCTGAGCAGCTAACTCTGACACTAATGGATACCAAACTGTGTACTGCATGACAAATACCTGATGAATGGTGGTCAATGTGACAGAATTTTCATTGTTATATTTTCTTGAACGGAAATTTTCAGTTTCACGCTCGGAGATATAATTGATAAATGAATCAAGTTGATTGCATCCTTTCTTCTCTTTCATAGCATCCGCTTCTTCTCCAGTTGTAGTGCTATGAGTGGAAAGAAACTCAGCTACATCATCCATTAAGTATTGGAGTACCTGCAAAAAAGAAAATCATTATCCCATAATATTTTATAAACATACAGAGAGGGGAAAAATTATCCAAGTTTTGAAGAGAAAAAGCCACTTACAGATCTAAGATCGTTGTCTTCGTTCAGGAGTTTCCCCCCATCATTATCCAGAATTGCTCGTTGCTCAAGAAGGTATTTCTAGATTTTGAAATAACATTAGCAGGTAGTGTGATAAAGAAAAGAAATGGGTATATATTGCATAGAGTTTGTACGGAAAGACACAATAAATCTCCAAAGCAAAGCTGACATGTTTATAAACTAATTATCAGTAAAACTGATATCTTAAGCCTATAATCACTATCGCTATACACTTTCAAGAATGAACATTTGACTGTCAAGCATACAGTTCCTTTTTCATGTCCACATCACGATTCATTATTGGTGGGATAATATATATCTATCTTGCTTAGCAAAATAACTTTCCAAAAACTTATTACCTGTGGTATCATATTTGCTACGCATGTTACAACAGCTGAAAGTGATTGTTCCTGTAAATCATTGTAGATGTAAGAAATTAGTAGTGCTAAGTTGAATAACCACGATCATGTCAATGAATGATAAATGTTTTCAAAGTATTTCAATTCTAAAGGACCAAGAAACAAACATCTTACCCTATCAACCAGCTTTGCTACCATGTCAAGAGTTTGCAACACTTTGCGTCCCAGGGTAAGCTGGTTCCTGTGGTTAAATATAAACTAGCCTAAGAAGCTTTACAGGAGTCAGGAATATAACAAGACCGAGAGAAGAATTAATTTGCGTCCCCTTCTTCGAATCTGTATATACACATACAATGTAACCTACATCTGGGTGGTAAAACGACCTATATTTATCACTCTAGCATGCATCATGAAAATAAAAGCAGACACGTTTATATGAGAAAAACTTGAATTTATAATCCGAGTTAAAAAGCCTAGAAGCAGAAAATATTCTCAATTTGGAATTAAGACTAAAGCAGTTTAATATATTTCATCGAGCAATACCTCTTGAAGGTACCAGAAATTTTGGCACTGAAGATATCAGTCGCGGCTGAAATAAAGCTGCATTTCCTACTAGTGAAGATTTTGTCAATATATTCTATAACCTGCAGATGTGGGTAATAAAGTAATTACAAATATGTTCTGATAGCTAAAGCCGAAAAAGAAAAAATTAATCATCATAGATAGCCATGCAAACAAAATAACGAGAGCAAATGAGGTACTAACCTTTATCTTTTCTTCTTTCTCACAAGGAAGTAATGCCTTAAACACTCGCCGATAAGAAGCATCATCACATTCGGAAAATGTTGTTCTCAGCATTGCTAAAATGATTCGGACAACCTATCATAGAATAAATTGTAAAGCTAAGATAATCACACGTACGAAATGTCAGGCTTCAAGCACTGAGAAACATGGATCATTCAACAGTTAAACAAATGGGCTACATATTAGGAAAACTACCTTTTTCCTATAGAAAGCAACACCATGAACGTTGAATGGTATCTTTCTCTGGCGGAAAGCAGTTTGGAAGACTTTGCCTGACACCTGAATATCAGTACATTCGTCGTTTACTAACACAGAAGTAAATATGTTGATTTTTTAAGAAATTCAGTCAACATGTCATTAAGGAAAAGAAAAGGACTGACCTGCCTCCTATAAAGGATGGCAATATCTCCATGGGAACAACAAGGTGTTGAGCCATTATTAGTGAATTCAATTATTTTGTCAATGACAAATGCACACTGTGCCTCCTCGTTATGGCATTCCTTGACAGTAATCTATACTGGTTGAAACATAAAAAAATTAAGCCTCTAACAATTAAATGATGCGAATTCTTCAAGAGAAAATATTAACTTGCCTTAGATCCCTGAGAGTTTTCAGACGAAATGCTTTTTGATTGGCACCGCTTAGTATTGTTTTTTATGATAGAAGACGCAGCTTCCACAATATGGCGGGAGGAGCGATAGTTTTTTATGAGCCTGACCTGAATCAGAAGCAGTAAGATGAGTTTTCTTCATCCTCAATTCACTACCGAGAGCTTTGGTTTCTTAAGCTAATAAATCAAACATGGTTTAGTTATTGAAATTTAATCCGGATGCAATAGCTTGAAGAAGCCAAACCTCTTTGTAATTTGGGAAATCTCGGCGAAATGAATCAAATCCTGAACTGTCCGCCCCGTTAAAACCAAAGATGGACTGCAAAAAAAGATGCATCATGCTTCCAGTTTTGCATAATCAAACAAAGGCAAGTACTTATTGTTTGAAAACAAGGCACCTGATCATCATCACCAACAATAGTTATGCGATTATGAGACCCTAGCATTCGTAGAAGCTTGTACTGCATTGTGCTAGTGTCCTGAAATTCATCAACAATGATGGCTTTCCAAGTATCTTGGCATTCCTTCATAACTATAATCAAATCCAGCAGATACGCATAATCAGAAGGAAACCTTGAGCGTCATAAATGTAAATTCCAGAAATTTTATTTAAGTGGCTTCATCTTCAGGGAAGTCAGAGAGCAGTGTGACTGAACAACTGATCAAATCATGATAGTCCAGAGATATCGTTGTAGTTTCCAAGAATTTTAGCCTGTATCAGCACCAGTACAGAACCATATCATATGAGCTATTTCATAGTAGAGATGACTGAAACAACTTTTAGCTGACTTACTCCTATCTCATTACCCATCTTACAGCACTCCTCTGGGGTTCTACCAGAAGCCTTTCCCTAAAATGCAGAAACAGGTTAAAAACAACTATAGGTAAGAGACAAATTATATGAGAAGGACAGCATATATGCCCTATCGAAAGACCGTAAAGTAAAACAAACAATATCAATTCTCCATTTATTGCCAACCTGGGTCACATATTTTTGCCATTTCTTTGATATATCCTTGGCATATTCTGGACATACTGATACTGCTCCATTCAGACCTTCCTTAGATTCACATGCACCGGAGCTACTACTTGCATTCTTCTTTTCCTCCTCATATAGACGCACGGCTTCAATTATTGCTCTTCTTTGTTGCCCGTGTCCATACACTGAGAATTCTGATGTACGTTGTAACCTGTGACATTAAGAACGGTATAAGGTCCACAAATCCCAAGAATCTACAACTCTAAAGATGTTAATGAGTGACACATAACTAACAGCCTCAAATGAAGACAAGTAATATAGAACTAGTAATTCATATCCTCACTTTTCTGCATGCATCCGACAAAGCTGCAACGAAAATGAATGGAATGTACTGATTGTTATCTCTTTGGCTGCTTTCTTCCCAGCAGATTTTCCTATACGTTCTCTCATCTCAGCAGTTGCCGCTGTAGTGAAAGTCATTGCAAGGATATTTGATGGAAGTAGACCCTATTAAGATTAAAAAACGAGACAAAACTCATAACTTCAAACCCAATTCCACAATTAAGACCTCAAGTACGAAAATCGTTCTAAATCATTCATCGGCGATAACTGATAGTACCTGATTGAGCAACACTAAGACACGGCCAACCATAGTGGACGTCTAACATCGACAAAAAAAAGGAATTATTAGCCATTCACTGTATAACAATGAAAACCACCATAACTTTAATTAGATACAAACCTTTCCACTTCCAGGACCAGCAATAACCATCAAAGGAGTAGAAATTTCACTAGACGCTGCATCACGTTGTCTATCGTTTAACGACTGCATAAACTTCGAACACTCATCAGGCATGTCACTAATCAATGCAGGATCAGTAACAATGGTAGTCTCTTTATCAAGCTCTAATTTGACATTAGTGCTTGACTCAAACATAGAACCAAATCCAGCCTTAAGGCCACTGTTGTTGTTATTATCTTTGGAAGGAGTCTGAGTTATACTGATACTTGGAGTTTGACAAGCTTTTTTCCTCGCTGATTGTTCGCAAATCATGTCAATCTCTTGTAACATTGAATCATCAATGTCATCATCGAAAAATGAAGAAGTTGAGTCGTCACTGTTTAGTGTAACCCGTTCTGGAACTTTCAATGGAGTTACAAATGATTGTGACGACGAAATCGAATTGTACGGAGAAATCTCAGGGTCTGGTTTTAGGCGTTTGTGTGGTGGTGGTGTATTGGTTGATAAATCCATAAGAGGGATCCGATTGGAGTTAGATTGGTGAGAAATTGATTCAGTAGTGCCCATTGAACCCTTGATTCTGCGAAGAACAGAGAGATGATAGATCAGAACAAGTGTGAGAAATGGAAGAAGAAGACGAAGGGGTTACTGTGAAATCGGACCTGTGAGGAAGAGGATGAAGAAGCGGCTTGGAGATTCTGAAGCTATGAAAAATCGGAGAATGATGATTGTAGTTTTGATTCCATATTCCTCTGTTTGGTGGGTGATTCTCCATTTTCGTTTTCCGGCGAGAAAATCAAGATTCCGGTGAGAAAATTGAGAAAAGAGAAGACCCGAGAATACAAATCCCGCTTCTGGCCTAAATGGGCTATTTTTCCAGGTGGGTTCTGAAATAGGCCCAATTTAAAATTCTTTGACCAATATATTTGGTTTAATTGCTTTCTTAATTGCTTTATCACCCATTTACATTTTTGTGATAGAATTCTATTTTTTTCTAATAGGAATTTCTGTTCTTCTTATGATATAATTCTATGTTTTAAGAAATTCGTCTTTGAATTCGCTCTTGAATTCATAACAAAAAGGAACTAAAGAAACATGAACAAATTTAGAAAGACAATAAGCTAACAATCAAAAATGCAAGCCAAGAAACAAATCAAAAATCAAAGCAAGCAAACACTAATAAACAAGCAACAAGTTGATTAGATTATGGATGAGGCAACTAACTAGGTTAGATTTAAAATTAAATTAATACTACGTCATGCATTAAACGACATCAAAAGACATATAGATGGAAGCAAGATTAATCCACAATGAAACTAAGCTCACATTTGTTAATTATACAATCACTATAAAAATTACAAATTATATCCACGAATTGGCAAAATATATAACGAAAAAATTGATAGTTAAAGAAAAACCTTTTTACGACCAACTTACTTAATTATCATATTATCTAAACAACATATTTATAAATTTAGCAAGCTTTTAGAACATGTTCAATGGGAGTCTCTCACAAGAGTCTCTCATCTATGAAAATAGTAATAAAATATTAAATAGTCATAAGAATTTCTAAAAAAATGTGAAGAAAATCTCTCAAATCTCTCATTTGAGAAATTTTGAAAAGGTTTCTCATTTCAAGTTTATTATTTTAGAATATAAACTTTTGTGAGAGACTCTCGTAACACATGTCTTATCAAACTTCCAAAACAAAGCAAAGTCTCAAAATGATAACAAATTTCCTCTTCTCAAATCACGAGCTCACTGATGCCTGATCCAGTGATCCTTTCGGTCCGTACTAGAAAACATGACTAATGTACTTTAGTTCGAAGTTTGAACCATGACTGACACGACATCTTGACCGTTCGATTTTGACCACTAAATCCGTACACCGTCCGATATACCTGCTCGAATCTATCACATCACCAAGTAAAATATCTTCTCAAACTTCATAAAAAAATCCAATAAGAGTTAACTTATTTTAAAAAACAGTAAAAGAAATGGGCCTATTAGAGAAGAGGAAAAAAGAAAAATAGTAAAAGAAGCTGAAATTAAATGTTTCTTTTTTTCCTTGAGTCTCTTTAACCCAATTGGCCGCTAGTTTTCCCCAAAGTCTGTTTTTTTTTTCCTCTCTCTCTCCCAATTTCACAAACCCGAAACCCTAATTTTCTCGGGACACTGAAATTTTAACAGCTTCTTCTTCACCGGGGGATTCGTCGGTGTTGAATCTAGGGTTTTTGGGTAGAGAGAAGAAATCGTGTCAATGGAATCAGATCAAGGAAAGCTTTTTATCGGTGGAATTTCATGGGATACCGACGAAAATCTCCTAAGAGAATACTTCAGCAATTTCGGTGAGGTTTTGCAGGTGACCGTGATGCGAGAGAAAGCTACAGGTCGTCCTCGAGGATTCGGATTCGTCGCATTCTCGGATCCTTCCGTTATTGATAGGGTTCTTCAGGACAAACACCATATCGATAATAGAGATGTAAGCAAAACCACCTTTAATTCACTCCTAATTGCTCTTGTTTCTATAAAAGGTTTCTAATTTGAAATTGGGTTTGTTTTAATTTCTGCAATAATTTAGGTTGATGTGAAGAGAGCAATGTCTAGAGAAGAGCAGAATCCTTCTGGTAGATCAGGGAATTTTAATGCATCTAGGAATTTTGATAGTGGAGCTAACGTTCGTACCAAGAAGATATTCGTGGGAGGTTTGCCTCCTGCATTAACATCAGACGAATTCCGGGCCTATTTCGAAACTTACGGTCCTGTGAGTGATGCAGTGATTATGATTGATCAGACTACACAACGTCCTAGAGGATTTGGTTTTGTTTCTTTTGACTCGGAAGATTCGGTTGATCTTGTTTTACACAAGACGTTCCACGATTTGAACGGTAAACAAGTAGAAGTTAAACGCGCTCTTCCTAAAGACGCTAATCCTGGTGTAGCCAGCGGTGGTGGTGGTCGCGGTAGTGGTGGTTTTCCGGTTTATGGTGGTTCAGGTGGAAGTGGTTATGAAAGCCGTGTGGATTCGACTAGATACATGCAGCCTCAAAACACTGGAAGTGGTGGGTATGCTCCTTCTGGTGCTTTTGGTTATGGTACTGGTTATGGTTATGGTAGCAACGGTGTAGGTTATGGTGGTTTTGGAGGGTATGGTAATCCAGCTGGTGCGCCTTACGGGAATCCGGGTGTGCCTGGAGCTGGGTTTGGAAGTGGTCCAAGAAGTTCATGGGGAGCCGCTCAAGCACCTTCGGGTTATGGTAATGTGGGATATGGAAATGCTGCGGCTCCGTGGGCTGGTTCTGGTCCCGGTTCAGCTGTGATGGGTCAAGGTGGTGCGTCTGCGGGTTATGGTAGTCAAGGTTATGGCTATGGTGGAAATGATTCGTCTTACGGGACTCCGTCTGGGTACGGTGCAGTTGGTGGCCGGTCTGGTAGTATTCCTAACAGCCATGTCGGTGGCTATGCTGATGGTTCGGATGGCGCTGGAGGTTACGGAAATCACCAAGTGAACAACGGGCAAGCTGGTTATGGTGGAGGTTATGGAAGTGGTAGGCAAGTTCAACAACAGTGATTGAAGACTAGAATGTGGTTTTATCAACCTCCTCTTTCCGCCATAATGATGGATTGTTCTCTTTTGTTAGTTTCTCAATAAGTTGTTTTTCAGGCAACTCTGGATGCTGCTGCTGCTAGTATTTTCCAATCAAGTTGTAGTTTTTATAAGTTTGCGTGCTTATTTATATTTGTCGCTTTGGAATGGTTTTCTCTCTATTCTAGTGTTTGTCTCTTTAACAATAACCTCTTCCAGATTATCATTATTCATCTTTGTTTTGTGCATTCATTCTTTGAATATTCCTTTCCAGAATTCTTGCTTTTGAACATTTTATACTAAATGTGGTTGTTTTGTTTATAATATATACAATAACAGAAATGTAGTGATTTAGAACTAAACAAAACTATGAAACAAAATCTTGTGAAAAAACCCGCACATCGCGTTGTGAAATTATATATCTAGTAATGTATAGATGATTTACAGATGAGATTTGGATGGAGAAAATTTACTAGAAATAGGAGATTTGCTAATTCAAGTTATATATGTTTTTATAAGTTTTTTCCTGTTTTTACTCACATCCTCTCTCATTCATCAAGCACAATATATTTTTTTTTTTTTGCTGTCGATTACCTTTTTCCAGCTTGTCTCCTTCCTCTTTCATTTCTTCTCTTCCTCTTGTTTTTGTTTGTTAAGTGTTTTGCCTTAATTTAAAACACACGAACTATGTCTTCTCTCTCCCTCTTTCCTCTCTCATTGGACAATCTAATTTCATAAATCTCTCGTCCAAAACATTTCCCTCCACCCCTCTCTCTCCTCCTCCGCCATGACCCATCATAACCGGCGAGAGTCTTTCTCGGTACCCATTTCCAACATGGGAAGTGGTTCCGCGGTGGTTTGTCCTAATACCGACCTTCTTTGGCCATTTGGGAAGCTTGATGGGCTTGACCGGGAAGATATCCGTGAAACGGCTTATGAGATCTTCTTCACGGCTTGTCGGTCATCACCGGGGTTTGGAGGCCGGACCGCTCTTACGTTCTACTCGTCGCATAACGCTAACGACCATCATGGGGACGGAGGAGGAGGAATGGGATCCGGCGGCTCACATGGTGCTGGCTCTGGGTCTGGATTTGGGTCTTCAGGGAGGAAAGAGGTGGTGACAACCCCGACAAGCCGCGTGAAACGGGCTTTGGGCTTAAAAATGCTGAAAAGGTCTCCGTCTAGGCGAATGTCAACGATAGGAGCGGCTGGAGGAGCTGGGACAACTTCATTGTCTCCTGGTGGCGGAATGACTAGTTCAGGACACATTAGCCCTGGAGCCGGGTTCTTAACGGTCCCAGCTTCTCGGCCTAGAAGACCGTTAACCTCGGCGGAAATTATGAGGCAACAAATGAGGGTGACAGAACAGAGTGATAGCCGGCTTCGGAAAACCCTATTGAGGACTCTTGTTGGCCAAGTAAGTTGCTTCCTTTTGCTACACGTTAATTAAAAACGTTGAAATGCCTTAACCATAGAAGCTAAAATTGGTTTTCTTTTTTTCAATCTCTAGACGGGTAGACGAGCAGAGACGATAATCTTGCCGTTAGAGCTGCTTCGACACCTGAAAACATCGGAGTTTGGCGATTCACATGAGTACCAGCTTTGGCAACGAAGACAATTCAGAGTCCTTGAAGCTGGTCTTCTCCTTCATCCATCAATTCCTCTAGACAAAACCAATAACTACGCAATGCGGTTAAGGGAAATCGTAAGAAAATGCGAGAACAAACCCATTGACACAAGCAAAAATTCAGACACAATGAGAACACTCTGCAACGTCGTAGTCTCTTTATCTTGGCGTAGTACTAATGGAAACCCGACCGATGTTTGTCACTGGGCTGATGGTTATCCTCTCAATATTCATCTTTACATAGCGTTGTTGCAGTCGATATTCGATGTAAGGGACGAAATATTGGTCCTCGATGAGATTGATGAGCTTCTAGAGCTAATGAAGAAGACTTGGTCTACTCTAGGGATCACAAGACCGATACATAATCTATGTTTCACTTGGGTTTTGTTTCATCAATACGTCGTGACGTCACAAATGGAACCGGACTTGCTTGGTGCCTCACACGCTATGCTAGCTGAAGTTGCTAATGACGCTAAGAAGCTTGACCGTGAAGTTCTCTATGTAAAACTATTGACCTCAACATTAGCTTCTATGCAAGGATGGACCGAGAAAAGGTAATTAATGACAATCTTGATATAAGCCAAAAGACTGATTACGATTTCAAGAATCTTAATGTGATTGCGGTTTGTTATTAGGTTATTAAGCTACCATGATTATTTCCAAAGAGGAAATGTTGGATTGATAGAGAATCTTCTACCATTGGCATTATCATCATCAAGAATCTTAGGAGAAGATGTAAAAATTTCTCAAGGGAAAGGACAAGAGAAAGGCGATGTGAAATTGGTCGATCATTCAGGAGATCGCGTCGATTATTACATTAGAGCGTCTATTAAACACGCATTTTCTAAGGTACATTCAATGGTTTTTCATTTATCTAAATTCTTTTAGGGTTTCTGAATTTCTTTTGTTTGTAGGTCATAGAGAACACGAAAGCGAAGATCGCAGCAACAGAGGAAGGAGAAGAAGCAGCAGCGACGTTATTGCAGTTAGCTAAAGAAACAGAGGAGTTAGCGTTAAGAGAACGCGAATGTTTCAGCCCGATACTTAAGAGATGGCATTCGTTTGCGGCTGGTGTCGCTTCAGTGTCACTTCATCAGTGTTACGGCTCAATCTTGATGCAATATTTGGCGGGAAGATCGTTTATCTCGAGAGAAACCGTTGAGGTTTTGCAAATAGCAGGGAAGCTTGAGAAGGTTTTGGTCCAAATGGTGGCTGAAGATTCCGAAGAATGCGATGACGGTGGAAAAGGGCTTGTTCGAGAAATGGTTCCCTATGAAGTTGATTCGATTATATTGCGGCTTTTAAGACAATGGATCGAAGAAAAGTTGAAGAAAGTTGAAGAATGTTTGTTTAGAGCAAAGGAGACTGAAGTAAGTTTTTAAAACATTACTTTATCTTCTTTTTTTTTTTGTTTTTAATAAAGAGGTTCTGGACCTAGACCCGCCTAAATGCCACCCAAACCACCGACCTCTAGGCTTTGCCTAAGATATTATTATTAATGTTTTTTGCATTCTTTGTAGACATGGAACCCGAAGTCTAAATCGGAACCTTACGCGCAATCCGCGGGAGAATTAATGAAGCTAGCGAAAGATACGATAGATGAGTTCTTCGAAATCCCTATTGGAATTACAGAGGATTTAGTTCATGATCTTGCTGAAGGATTAGAAAAACTTTTCCAAGAATACACAACTTTCGTCGCATCTTGCGGTAAGCGAACCAAAAAACATTCAAAATCCGTCTTTCGAATTCCCGAATAAACACCGCAATAATCTTAAATTGGGTAAATTTGATATTCAGGTTCAAGACAGAGTTACATTCCTACATTACCTCCACTAACAAGATGCAACAGGGATTCAAGATTCGTTAAACTATGGAAACGCGCTACGCCGTGTACCGTCTCCCGAGAAGAGTTCAGCCACACCGTACCCGCGCTTTCCGATGGTCACCATCCGCGACCATCGACAAGCCGCGGGACACAACGTCTCTACATTCGTCTAAACACATTGCATTTCCTAAGCTCACATATCCATTCATTAAACAAAGCACTTTCACTAAACCCGAAAGTACTCCCGGCGACCCGAAAACGCTACCGCCATCGAAACAACAATAACTCCTCCTCTTACTTCGATTTCACGTACGCCGGTATCGAATCCGCTTGCCAACACGTTTCGGAAGTTGCGGCGTACCGACTAATTTTCCTCGACTCAAACTCTGTTTTATACGAAAGCCTATACGTAGGAGAAGTTGCGAACACTAGGATCAGACCCGCTTTAAGGACAATGAAACAGAACTTAACGTTAATGTCCGCAATCCTCGCGGACCGAGCTCAAGCGTTGGCGATGAGAGAGGTTATGAAGTCCTCTTTCGAAGCGTTCTTGATGGTTCTTTTAGCCGGAGGCTATTCACGAGTGTATTACCGGTCGGATCATTGTTTAATCGAAGAAGATTTCGAGAATTTGAAGAGGGTTTTTTGCACTTGCGGCGAAGGGTTGATACCGGAAGAAGTTGTGGATAGAGAAGCCGAGACGGTAGAAGGAGTGATTCAGCTTATGAGTCAACCAACTGAACAACTTATGGAAGATTTTAGCATTGTGACGTGCGAGACAAGCGGTATTGGGATGGTTGGATCCGGACAGAAGCTACCGATGCCTCCGACAACAGGACGGTGGAACCGATCGGATCCGAATACGATCTTGAGGGTTCTTTGTCATAGAAATGACCGTGTTGCTAATCAGTTCTTGAAGAAATCGTTTCAGTTGGCTAAACGAAGGTAACTTGGGAAAAAAGAAAGAGAAAAATAATCCTTTGGCTCAGGAAAAAAAAATGGTTGTGTTGGTGAGAGACGTTAACTTGATCGTTCGTTGTGTAAATGGTTTACACGTTTCTCTTTATTTTTTTGAGTTTTGGGGGAATAATTTGTAATTTTTAAAAAAATTCTTGTTGGATGGAGGTTGAAGAGAGTTGTTTGTTGTTAATACCGATGAAATATTTGTTCATTCTTTTATTAGAGCATGTACAATGGTGACACTGTCGCCAGTGTCTAAAAAATTTTCAGAACCTATACTTTTTCTATTTTTAGACACTCAAAGTTCCTAAAATTTAATATATTTAATTCTGAAAAGTTTTTAGACACTCACGATAGTGTCATCATTGTACATGCTCTTAGATGTGTTCACTGAATTAGAAGTAGATGTGTTCATCGTGGATTTTGATTCGAACAGATATTATTTAACAGTTTGGTTCAATTTTCATTTATACATTATTTTTTTCTTGTTTTTCTTTTAATTATTTTACATTTTAGTTATAATATACACATATATAACAAAATAAATGCAAGAGTTCAAGATGATTGGTTATCAAGCATAATAAATCCAAAAAAATATTGGCTCAGATTGGTAACCGTTTTTATAACGTACCGCTTCTTTATAATTTGTACCGCTTTAAATTGTACCGCTTTAAATTGTAACAATCACCAAAGCGATACTAAATCTTTATCAACACTATTACACTCAGCTTTTTATACAGCTCTTTTGTACCGTTCTTTTGTACAACTTTGCACTATTCTATAAGCTTACCGTTCTAGCTTACAACTTATCGCTCCAGCTTACCGCTGTTAACCAATCTGACCCATTGAAACACATAGTTAAGAGTACCCACAACTAATAGGGGGTTTAAAGTTACCAATAATACTGTATCCATATGAATTTTTACTGGGCAGATTTTTCCAGGGTTCAGAGTGGGTAGAGTTTTTTTTAACCCACCACAATCCTTAGTTTAACATATAAAAATATAGGCCTCGAGCCCAACATATATGAAGCCCATATATAACTTTTCTCAGGAATATAAAGAAAACAAATTGGAAGATAAACCCTATCCACTTTAAACCTCCACTACCTTCTTCTTCTTCCTCCGTCGCCAACAATGGCCTTGCCTATGTCCGGCACGCGCCACCTCACGCGCGCACTCCTGCCCACGGCTACGGTATTAGCTTATCCACGGATTCCTTCCTCTATTCACTGCGATGGATTTGGTTCCGGTTCGGTTGGATCTCGGTTAGGTTTTTCGACCCGGTTCGTCTCAATCCGATGCAGAGCTAACAGGTCAGGCTCAGCTTACTCGCCGCTTAACTCTGGCTCTAACTTCAGTGATCGACCTCCTACGGAAATGGCGCCTTTGTTTCCGGGATGCGATTACGAACACTGGCTCATAGTTATGGATAAACCTGGTGGCGAAGGAGCCACGAAGCAGCAGATGATTGATTGTTACATTCAAACTTTAGCTAAAGTCGTTGGAAGGTAAATTCTTCAGATTTGCATGTGTAGAATTTGGCAAATGAATGAAATTCTAGGATTGACTAGGGAAATGTATCTGTTTATTGTGATATGTTGCTATGGTGATAGGTTTTTAGCTAATAGGAGTTATTGGATAGTGCCTTTGTGTTTGCTCTGTGTATTATATGACTGTGTTTGTTTCGTTTTGGTAGTGAGGAAGAGGCAAAGAAGCGGATTTACAATGTTTCGTGCGAGAGGTATTTAGGTTTTGGCTGCGAGATTGACGAGGAGACATCGACTAAGCTTGAAGGTATGGACCTTCACTTCTCTCTTTTTATGCTAGCTAGTGTTATCAGATGATAAAGGGTACTCTAATGTGTTGATTTTGTTTACAAAAGGTTTACCTGGTGTTCTATTTGTGCTTCCTGATTCGTATGTGGATCCTGAAAACAAAGATTATGGAGGTAATTGTTCTGCATCTTATTGAAGTTTAATTATAAGATTATGAAATCTTTGCTAGTCTTAGTGCGGCGTCTCTTTTTGGAATATGAAAAGAATGTTTTTGATTAGTCCATCTTGGCAAGGCTAATGAGTCTTTTGGCTATGATTAGCTTTGTATGCTTATGGACTGAGATCAACTGTTTTCTCTTAGCCGATTATTGCAGATAGTTAATGTAATATCTAACTGCAAGCCGGTTTTGATGAAACATATATTCCAACTCTTGAGTACTTCTTGCTTTCAATTAGTCCATCTTGGTGAAGCTAGTGAATCTCTCCGCCTTTTTTTGTGCATTGAATAATGACACGTTTTAGTGCTAAACGTTCGATATGAAATAATGCGTAGCCACTAATAGTGTTGGTGTGTCACTTACTCTCATAGTCCATCTTGGCAAAGTTAAATGTGTTTTTTTTTTGCTGTGATTAGCTTTGAATGCAAATGGACTCACATCGAGATTCTCTCTTTCTTGTTCTGTGCTCTTGATACTGGAGGAGCATAGGCTCAATTATCAGAGATATATCAGTGTTTTACTATTATTTTTACTTGTTGGTTTGCAGCTGAGCTGTTTGTTAATGGAGAGATAGTCCAGCGATCACCCGAGAGGCAGAGAAGAGTTGAGCCGCAGCCGCAGAGAGCCCAAGATAGACCAAGATACAATGACAGAACTCGTTACTCTCGTCGCAGAGAAAACACACGATGATCTTCAATCTGAAGAAGATATACATACACCATATCAAGTCAATGGGAAGCTAGAATGATGATGACGACGACGATTATGACGATGAGGATAATGGTGGTGATGTGGATATTGTTGCTGAAAAGGGAAGCCTTGTAGACTCAATGGACCAAGTTTAGATGTTGTTGAATTCTAAAGTTTTGATTGATTATAAATTATAATGTAACATTTTGATAATAATAATAATGTAAATCTAGGTTTTTTTTTTCTTTAGGAAATACATTTGGTATCGACGGTAATGTTTTCTTTTGGGATTTTAACCCATTTCTGTGACAAATGGTGATTTTATTTTAATTATCAAGATGTGGAATATGCTTTGGAAAATTACGGATTAAAAAGTAAAAGTAAAAAGATTGAAGGACGATATGATGATTTCTCAAAAAAAAAAAAAAGAAGGGAAAAATCGAAAAGTAAAGAAGAAGATTTTAAAATCCAGCGGACAAAAAATCTGCAGTCTCGCCTCTGACGAAAAATTCTCTACCGGAGACGCTAGTTTTCGCCGTCGGCGAGGCTAATTCAATCGCCGGAGGTGCGTCGGTTCTCCTCCGCTTCTATATTCCCCTTCATTTTTCGTCTCTCATGTCACGATTGTTTGGGCCTTTTGGTTGATTGTACTATACATAGTTGAATCGGTCGCGAAAGAATTGCTTCTCCATTTCGAGATATCTAGGGTTCGTATGATTTTCGAGAACTTGGTGTTAATCGAATGTCTGTGTAGTTAGTTGGCGTCAAAATGGGCTGTCTAAATTTCCCCACTGTTTTTCTAGGTCGTGATTGCTTATTTGTGATTCGATTCGATTGGATCATACTAGTTATTACTTGCTTTTTGGTGGTTGGGAACTTGTTGATGTGATTGGGAATCTATGAACTGATAGCCAATATTGTGGTAGCATATTGATCGGTTGCTGTTTCTGTGTGTGTTTCTGGCTCTTTGTATTTAGTTGAGGGAGGAATTTTACTTGACCATTTGATATTACAAATTGTTAAAGATATTCATGAATTCAGTTGTGCATTGGCTTATGTTCTCTGAATTTTCTCCTTAAACAAGCAGGATGGAGGAAGTTAGTAAGCAAAAGGAAAAGCCTGGTGGGCATGAAGAGCTAGAGAATGAAGGAACTTCTGCTCGAACAAGACCTACAAGTGTTGAGGAGATTATGCTAAGAAGGAAGAGGAAAGAGACCTTGGAAAATGTGAAGGGGGAAACGGTAGGAGCAACTGAGCTACTGGGTAACGATCTTGCTGAGAAGGTTTCTGACCACCGTGAGTCTGAAAAAGGGCATGATAGATCCAAGAAAGTGAGGCGTGCAGAACGTGTTAAGGACACTTCAAGCAAGAAAGAAGACTCCATTTCTAGTTCTAGGGAAGAAAAACTAGAAAAACCGATGATAGAGGATCCTGTGGGAGCAGCTCAGGCACAGATTAACGATCTTGTTGAGAAGGTTTATGACGATCATATGTCTGAAAAAGGGCATGATAGAACCAAGAAAGTGAGGAGTGAAGAATGTGTTAAGGACAGTTCAAGCAAGAAACAAGATACCATTTCTCATTTGAGGGAAGAAAAACCGACGAAAGAGGACCCTGTGGGACAAGCTGAGTCACGGACTAACTATCATGCGTCTGGAAAAGGGCATGATAGATCCAAGAAAGGGAGGAGTGAAGAACGTGTTAAGGACAGTTCAAGCAAGAAAGATGCCATTTCTAATTCGAGGGAAGAAACACCGTTAAAAGAGGACCCTGTGGGAGCAGCTGAGCCACAGACTAACGATCTTGTTGAAAAGTTTTCTGACTACCATGCGTCTGAAAAAGGGCATGATAGATCCAAGAAAGTGAGGAGTGAAGAACGTGTCAAAGACAGTTCAAGCAGGAAGGAAACCATTTCTCATTCGAGGGAAGAAAAACCGTTGAAAGAGGACCCTGTGGGAGTACCTGATTCACAGACTAACGATCTTGTTGAGAAGTTTTTTGACCATCATGCGTCGGGAAAAGGGCATGATAGATCCAAGAAAGGGAGGCGTGAAGAACGTGTTAAGGATAGTTCAAGAAAGAAAGAAGATGCCATTTCTAGTTCTATGGAAGAAAAACGGATGACAGAGGACCCGGTGGGAACAGCTCAGTCACTGGGTAACGATCGTGTTGAGAAAGTTTCTGACTATCCCAAGTCTGATAGATCTGAAAATCTGAGGCGTGAAGAGCGTGTTAAGGACAGTTCAAGAAAGATAGAAGCGGCCATTTCTAGTTCTAGGGATGAAAGAGTAGATAAACCAAAAAGAGAGGAGCCTACTGCAAATAGAAAAAGGAAGGCAGAAGGAGAGCATTCTAGAGCTGAAACAAAATTAGTGGAAGAACATATTAAGGATAGACAAAGAAAAAAAGAAGAAACTAATTCTAGCTATAAGGAGGAAAGACTAGATAAAAAGATGAAGAAGGAAGACCTTGCTGCCAACAGAAAAATGAGCATTGAAGGAGAATGCCCTACAATTGAAACAAAAATAATGACAGATAGAGATGGGCTTGGTGTAGACACCAAAATGAAGGCAAAAAGAGAAAGCCATGCGGCAAAGACAACTGAAAAGCAGATTCATCCGCGGGATACAGGTCACGAACAACCAAGAAGTGCTCTTGATAATTTACCTGGTAGTAGGAAGCGTCTTAGAAGTCTAGTGGTGGCAGACATACCTCGAAATGAAAATAGTATGAAACCTGACAATGGAAACAAGAGAAATAATCAAAATGGAGATGATAAGAAGAACAGGGAGAGGAATATCTCAAAGAGGCATGATCCAGGAAAAGTGCACAGTGGTCAAGTTTCAGAACAATGGGAGAAAAGGGAACAGTCAAAATCGCATCAACGTGACACGAGAGAGAAAAGGAGGAGATCAAGAAGTCGAGATCATGGACATGATAGACAGAAAAGGTCATCCCCCTTACCAAGGGCCGAAAAGGCTACATCGCGTCATAAGAGAGGCCATGAGGAGGACTCGGAAAATGCTGGTAAAGATAAGTCCGGAAAGCGTCAGTATAATGATAATGAAAACGAAGAGGCAAACACAGTAAATAACAAGTCTAGAAGGTATAGTGCTTCCAAAAGTGAACTTGGTGGATATTCACCCCGGAAAAAAAGGGAAGACACCTCTGCCAAGGCTGCTTCTCCGCCTAATCTTTCCTCTGAGAAAAGAAGTGGTAAATGGGATCTTGCACCTACTGTAACTTCTAGCATCTTCTCAGGCTCAGTTTTTTCTGGTCTCCAAGCAGCAACTCAGACAGCATATCCTACCATCAGTGAGGCTTCCTTGACGCATTTGAAGCCACTTCTGGAGGCGCCTTTTAGGACGCATCCGGCAATGCAGACCACTTTAGTTGATTCCGTTCAACTGACTGAATCCACCAGGCTTATGAGGAGACTTTACGCAGAAAATGTGCCAGATTCAGCCTCTGAGAAGTCTCTGATTGAATACTTCAATGGCTATATGCTATCTTCAGGCTCCAATCACATAAAAGGAAGCAAACCCTGTATCAGTTGCATTGTGGGTTTCTTGAGAATGACTTTCTTATTCCTATCACTCTTGTTATGTTTGTGCATTTTATCACCTTATAGTATTTTGGTCCTCTAAATGCAGATAAACAAGGAAAAAAATCAGGCACTAGTGGAGTTCCTTACACCACAGGATGCCTCTGCTGCACTATCCTTAGATGGCTGCTCCTTTGCGGGCTCAAACCTTAAAATTCGACGCCCTAAAGACTATGTCGAGACTACAGTAAGAATTACAATCTGTACATTCTATTTCTATACAACTCTTGCCATCTGCCCCACATTTTTTACCTTTTAATAGTCATCTGGTATATTTGCAAACTAGATATGGTTAATGTTTTTACTTTCGGCATATAAGATTCAATGATTAATGTTTCCACTTTCAGTTCAGTTGATAACATGTTGTGAATTCATTTTGATGATTTAAGCCTGGAAGCAAGTTGGCATCCAATTATTGTAATATATGACCATTGTCTCACACAACTTTATGTTAGATCATTTACGAGTAGAAAGCATGAGTCCTCTTTTGATTCAAATAAAGAATTAGAGACTCAAAGTATACAGATATGGAACTTATCAAAACATCTGGACCAATATCTTAGAGCACATAAGCATGGTGGTGTTGTCAGTCCAAGTTTTCGTTTAGTGATGAGTCCATCTGTTTGGCCTTGTAAACCAGTACCTTGGTTTTTATAATAGTTTCTGAGCTATGTTATGGTTACCATCCATGAAGCAGGTTTTCAGACGATTGCTATTTTCATGCAGAGCGGTGAATTGGAGAAAATGGAGCCAACAACGAATGCACTTGGTAACCATGTGGAGGACTCATCAAACAAGGTGGAAATTAGTGCCCTAAACTTGCTTCTTTTAACAGTGGGGAAAACTTTTAATATTGAAATTGAGTGTAGAATATCTCTCTTTATCTGTGACATATTTATGTTTGACAATGTTGAAAGCGTTAATCTGTTTTTGGATTATGCCAGTTGCTTGGTATTATTTCCTTTTTTCTGCCGAGCTTGCTGTTGATTCTAATGTACTTGTTGCAGATCTTTATTGGCGGATTTCCAGAGACAATTTCATCGGAAATGGTATGTTGAGCTGTATTTCTTTGAAAACTTTTAACATGTTCAATCTCCTATTGGTCCCGTTTCTTCTTTTATAATAATTCTCCAACGTTCAAATTCTAGGATTGTCTGATTCCTCTTTGCCATTTTTTCAGCTAATGGAGATTGTCAGCGTCTTTGGACCTTTGAAAGCATACCGGTTTGTGATCAATAATGATCTCAAGCAGCGGTGCGTTTTCCTAGAGGTTAGAAGATGCTTTTTATTTTGGCTTTCTCTAGTACGATCGTCGTATATATCCCCTGAAGTCCATTTTGGATTCCGCAGTTTGATGTGGTTATTGTGATTTGTTTCATATGGGTGTTCAATTTTTTCGGGTAGCATGGGTGAATTTTTTTTCCAGGAAGTTGTAGATAATAACCGATGATGTCACTGTAGTTCCAGATATCCACACATGTTTTAACTCTGTTTTACAATTCTATACCTCAGTACACTGATGGTTCAGTGACCCCCAGAGCTTGTGCTGGTCTTAATGGTATGAAGTTAGGTGGCAATGTAATAACTGCCGTTTGCGCACTTCCTGATGCACAATCTGTCGTGGTAATTCAGTGATCTATCTCTCCTCTAGTTAGTTCATATTCTGTTTGTATGGGTGACATAGACCATAAATTCCTTTAGTTACATGTGAGAGTGGTGTTGTTATGTAATATGTGTTGCAGATGAATGAGAATCCACCATTCTATGGTATACCTGAGCATGCAAAACCACTTCTTGGCAAGCCTAAGCATATTCTAAAGCTTAAGAATGTGGTAAGGAGGGGACTAGAGTTATCCATTTTTCTTATGAATCTTGCCCACATAAACTATAATTGTGGAGACTGGAGTTATCCATTTTTCTTATAATTGTCTTGTTTGATTGATAGGTTGACCCAGAACATTTCCCGTCTCTTTCCGAGCCGGAAGTGAAAGAAATTCTGGAGGATGTACGGTTTGAATGTGCAAGGTTAAGCTCGGAGACTATTCTTCTTATGAGTCCATTGAGCTTTAAAAGCAAGTAAAGTAACAAAGAAGACCTTTGTGTCTTGTCGTTGATGCAGATTTGGGGTTATAAAGTCGATTAACATTGTGGCACACCCGAGCAAAGATATCACTGGTTGCGAAACAGATGCATCGTTGATCCCAGAATCAACTGAATCTAAAGAAACGAGCTTGTCAACAATTCAGGAGAAAGACGAGGAATCGACGAAATTGGATGATACTGCAGATCATGTAGATCCTGTGGTCAGGCCAGACAGTTTGACGGTTGAAGACAAGTTCTGTGAACCGAGCTCAGATACTGCCGTTGAGACAAACATTCAAGTAAAGGAAGATCATGACACCACTGGACAAGACCATTGTGAAAAGGTTGTTGCGGAAAGTGCACAGGACGAGGCAGAGAATCCGCAAGAAGTAGTAGGATCAGCGCGTGCGGTCAAGACAAGATGGGATACTGAAGAAAAGAGAGAAGAAGAAGAAGAAGAAGATCCCAAGGATGTGTTTGAGCCGGGTTGTATCTTCGTCGAGTACAGAAGACCAGAAGCCACACGTGATGCAGCGCATTCGTTACACGGAAGGCTCTATGAAAGCCGTGTCGTAAAAGCACAATACGTTTCTAAAGAGATGTACCAAACCAGATTCCCAAGTGGGTAATGTCCACATCTCCGAAACAACAAGCGACTACTATTCTTCTTCTCGTCCTGACCCATACCGTTTCAAACCGGGGTCAGAGCTCAATACATCGTATCTAAAAAACCGAAAACTCGTAATCAAAAAAATCTCTTTTGTAGTCGTTGGGACTGATCAGGTTGGTATTTCATCACCACATGTGTCTTTCAAGAATCCAAAAATTAATTATCCACATTGTTATGTTTTGGTTTTGTGTGAACCGAAATTCAATTACAAAATGCTTTTGGTTTATTAAGAGAAGGTAAACCTTCTTGATGAGCAAGAGGTTTTCAATTTTTTACAAATAAATAAATGGAAACCCAATCTTCATCATTATCCAAATCCTCTCTTTCGCTTGTGAGAGTCGAAGCAGCAAAAATGACGACAATGGCGACGCAAGGGGCTTGGCTACGAATGGCTACAGTATCGTCTTCTTCTTCGGCGAAGTCCGTCGTTAAAACCACCGTGACTTCAACGGAGCTTGGATTTCTCACCTCCCAGCTCAGCGGCGTAAGAATCTCTCACGGACCCAGTGACGTCATCAATCGTATCTCCCTTCCTTCATTCCCCGGTCTCCAGCCAATCGTCGCACGTAATTTCCCCATCATTCTATTAGGGTTTATCCGAATTTATCGAAATTTTTGACTAGCTTTTGTGTTGGATGGTTTAGTGCTCGGGAATCAAATTAAGCATTGTGTTCAAGTTTCGTTTGCATAATTTGTTGGTTTTGATTTTGAATGCTAATCTGTGACAATTTGCCCCCAAATTTGGATGATTTTGAAGAAAAAAAATGTTGCTATGTCATGATATCTTTGTTAAAATTCTGCTTGTGAAACATTTTGTATGTTTTCTTGAGACTATTTTTTTTTTGTTTTTTCAGGGAGAATCTGTCCATTTACTGGGAAGAAAGCAAATAGAGCAAACAAAGTTTCATTCTCTAACCACAAGACCAAGACGTTGCAATTCGTCAACTTACAGTACAAGAAAGTTTGGTGGGAAGCTGGGAAACGTTTTGTCAAACTCCGTTTATCGACTAAGGCTTTAAAGACCATTGAGAAAAACGGACTCGACGCTGTTGCCAAGAAAGCCGGGATTGATCTTCGCAAGAAATAGAAACAAAATAAATATATGGTTTAGGTATTGATGATTGAGAGATGACAAAGGTTATGTACATTTCTTGCTGCTTCTTTCGCACAATCATACATTTCCTTCTAGATTCGGTAAAGTATCAATCTGAATATTCTGAGCTTTCTTGTGAGCCAGTTTTTTTTTGTGTTTTGTGCTGTCAAGAAGAGACTTAAAAGAGTAATCGAAAACAAACTCTCTCACACGCAGGTGGCTCAAAAAAATTACATTTCATGTTTTCGTATATGTGTCTCAGATAATATCGTTACAGGTATCAGCTGAATTCTCGGCTTTTCCTTTCGGTGATTTTTTCAACAATGCTTCTCCCCCTACTGATCCTTTAAGTTTCCTCGGACGGGATGTAGCCTTCCGTGGAGGAGCTGAACTATCAGGAAGATGATTAGCAATTTCCGTGTTTGGAACCGAACGCCTTCTACGGACTGATGGGTCTTGATCATTCGAGTCCATTGACCCGTGTGAGCTTCGATGATGTCTTGAATGCTTTGTTGGTTCATCCGATGATGCAGTACTTCCGCTGCTTTTTCTTGGCGGAGACCCGGCTGGATTTGGGTTTGGAGAAGACCCTCCACTAGGTTTCCGCCTTGGTTTATGTTTCGGTTTCTCGGTATTGCTCGTAGGAAGTAATTCTTTTAGCCCCGCTCCTCGTTGGTTCATCCCTGTTGAGATAACCGTCAATTCCTCCAACCGATCTTTTGATTTTTTCCGTCAAAGATCATTTGCGGTAAACATTTACGGAAGAAAAATTAACCTGGAGGATTGTATTTATTGGAATTTCCTCTGGAAACAACTTGACCTTTCTCATGTTCTTGAGGTTTGAAATCATTCATCTGCGGAAAATGATTATTAGCGCGAATGCGAATCAGAAATACGTATAAAATGTTTATGTATTTAGATCTTACCCAGCTTGGTGTATTGGAGACTGGACCATCGGAGCCAATATGAGCAACATGTTTTACATCGGTCGGAAATCCGATCTGCATCTCCTGCTCTTTCTCTTCGTCTACAATAGAGATGAATCTCTTGTGACCCAAAAAAATAAACAACAACAACAGAGAGACTTGTGTTCATTTTGGATGAGAGAACTCACCAAAAATCTGAGTAATGTAACGAAGGCCTTTGAGAAGGCCCTTCATCGTCGTCGCCATTAATGTGTAATTGAAAGTATTGTTTCCGGTTAGTGTGTATCCCACACACCGGAGACAATTGGTTCAAGATTTGACGATCGTTACAGCTTTTGTAACTCTCGTAAACCTAACTTGCAAGAAAAACGAACCAAGAACATATGAACAACGACAAAAATGTCATTAAGACAAACAAACAAAAAAAGACAACATCGAAATCTGAAGACCAAACCTTGAACCAAAGGATTGTTTTTCTCTCTTGACGAAGAAAAAAGATTGAATATTTTGGAAGAAGAGAGAGAGAGAGAGAGAGAGAGAGAGAGAGAGAGGGGAGAGAGAGAGAGAGAGATCTCCAAGAAGTTATTGGTTGAGATCAAAACCAGAGAAAGAAGAGGGAGAGCACTAAGTTTTGTTGTTGTTTTGTTTCTTTTTTTCACCACAAAGAGAAACAAATTTTTTTTTTTTTTTTTAATTGAAAGTTGTAATTTACAGTTAATTTTTATTTATAAATTTAGATTTGTTGATGGTAATGGAGGCAACGTAGAGTTAATCAAACCCTCCACGAGAAACAAGTTGTCAAAGAGAATTTTCCGGGTCTAAAGGAAGGAGACAACAAAACCACACCAAAACATTGTATACATAATAAATCACATTACCATTTTTTTAATTTAAATTGTGGGCTAATAACTTGTATTTGATTTATCAAATGTCTAAGTTAGACATAACCATATAATTTAATAGCTTGGGGCTCTATATTATTATTAAACGAGTTAAATAAAAAATTCACAAATTACATAAAAGAAGAGTTGATAAGATTGATTCATATGTTATATAAACTTATAATATAAAAAAGTGAACATTCAGATAGAAGAAACCAACATTTATTCTGTTTCTTTGGCGGGTAAAAAAAGAAATGTTTTTAGAATCCGAAGAGGAGAAAGTTAAAAACAGACAAAGGTTCCGGCAAAGAAGATTCGAATACCGGCGATAACCATGATTGCGATCAAGAAGCTTTCATGTCGTCCATACCAACACTAGCCTGCAAAAGATAGACAAAAACAAAAGAATCACAGTCTGTGATGAAATAATTTAGAGTTTTTTTAGAGTCTTTGTTTGTTTACCAGAAACTTATGATTATCTTGAAGAAACGGACCAAACTCGGCGCAAAACCTTTCCATGTCGGAGTAAATGTCACCAGAACCAGATATGACATCCATAAACTTCTTCCTATCTGGAGCCAGCTTTAAAGCCATCTGATTAAAAAAAAGTTGACGGTTTTCTCAGGTAAAATGAAATCGGTTTTAGAAGATGTTGATCGTATGAAAGAAGATAAACACGAGTAAGTACATACAGAAAAGCTAGAGCTAGCGAGCCATCCATGCCATTTCTTGAGTGTTTTTTGGTATGATTCACCACAAGCTTGCGACATTGACCAGTCTTGATGTGATACCAAGTTACGGAACAGCTCCACTAAGAAATCCATCGCTCTGTATGAATACAACATTATATATCTATGTTTTCGAGATAAAGGAATGTATCGTATAAAAGACGATATCTTTTACCTGGTCAACCAGAGAAGACCGTTGGTACAACTAGACGATCCTTTTGCGGTCTTAGACTCAATTTCAACTTGTACAATGGTATACAAGTACTTGAACTTGTCGGGATCAGACAAGTAGTTCTTCTCCAACCTCTACACAAGAGACGGGACTAATCATTTAATATCGCAAGAGTCAAGACAATAGTCCAATGCAAAGAGGTCATGTCACTAGTAACGGAGATTTCTACTAGCTTATTCTCCGCTAGCAGAGGTACACATTACTATGTAAGAGGAGCAAAAACAGGGCCAGGCAGTGCAATCTTCGACTACCGAAATTGTTGAAATTAATAGAGAGTTTACCGATATGTTGCCACCAATGTCAGATTTCACGAGAGTCATAGCAGCTCCAAATTTATCTGGAAAGGAAATACCAAAGAAAATGAAAAGTCATGAAACAAGAAACACAACATTTGTATAAGTCTTACATTTTATAAGAACATTAGTATTGAAATACAATGAACTATCACAAAAAAAAGGTGTCACATAAAGTAATTAACAGACGAAGGAATAACAAAAAAAGTATCTCCTTTCGTTACCGATAACAGGCAAGATCGTCTTGCAGAGGTCGAGAAACGGCTTAGTAAGCATCTCGCCATGTTCAGTCTTAACATGCTTCATTCCTTCCAAACAAGGCGTGAACACAGTCCCTTCCATCTTCAACTTTCACTAACTACAAAATCCAAACAACCAAAAGAGGAAATCCCGATATTACGATTCGCTATTTGAAAACAAACACATCCACATTACTCAATCATCAATGACCACCATCTTCCTCAAACTTAACACTAAACATAATCAGCATTATGCAATTTCGAATCCATACGGAAACTGATCTAATCCAATTGCGAATCGAAACATCTAAGAATCTCTTATACATCATGCAGACATAGAAACTGTTTAAATCAGCTCCATTTCACTGAAACTCAGACCGACCCACATCTAAAAAACGACGAATTTCATCAATCAGATCCAGAAAGAGATCTAATTTCGATAAATTGAACCAATCGGATCCATCGATCAAGCATAAGATCAAACTAGATGATAAGACACCAAAAAACACTTTTTTTTGATCCATCGATGAAGCTACCGATTCAACGAAATAAACAGATGAGAAAGACGAATCTGAGGCCGATCTTCAACGGAGAAGGAGAAAAAATCATACCTTTGAGCCTGAGAATCAGATTCGAATAGTGAGATCGCTCTTCGTTCTCTGTACTTAGAAATTCTCTTCTTTTTGAAACGGCTACAGTTTTTCTTCATTCAGAGATTAAAAGTCAATATTTGTGTTATACGCCCGAACTTTACGGATATTTATGAGAATAACCCCTAATATTTATTCTTTTATCAATTGGACCCATCTCATCATGTGGTAAAAGAAAATGGGCAAAAAGAAGAGACACATTTTATAGAATTTGGAACCAAATGTTTGCAATTGCATCAATGGTAGTTTTGTTTTCAGACATTGATACATCATAAATACTCAGTTACTAAAATATCTCAAAAAGCTGTATAAAGGAAAGTGATCTCTGACTTGCAAAGCCCTTCAGGATGCTACCTTCTTGTTCTTGAAGGGCGATAGTAATGAAAAATGGCGAGAAGCTGAAAAAAAACCGAAGAAGAAAAGGTGAGTAAACTCACATCAGTTGTAATTAGGATCACTCAGTAAGAAAAAGAAGGTTTTGTTTACTTACATTTCTGTGAAGCTGTTGCTGCTGTAGGTGTTTCATCTTGAGATATGAGATTCTTCAGAGTAAATGCTAAATAACAAAAAAGAAGCCAAATTTCCCCGAGTTACATACCGATATCAATGAAACCATATTTGGTTTTAAATATAAGGCTTTTCTCTTATGTGACAATGCAAGTTAATCTAGAGCAACTACTTCAGTACGAAAAACTTGTTCATCATGTCAATATTTTCAAGAAAGCATACCAAATTTACATTTGTTTCGGAAGTAAAAAGTTTGTACCTTCACTTGTCGTGGCAACAGTTACCGCTGGTTCATGGTCCTCGTTGCTGTTGCCAGCTTCATTATTAGACTCGGTATGTTGTTCACTTGTCGACGAAGTCTGACTCTTTTTTCCAAATTTCAATAGTTTTCTGAGCCCTTTAGACGCTGACTCTTTTGTTTGAGATTTCTCTGAAGCCTCACTTGTCTTCTTCTCTGGTACAAGGACTTTGACAGTTTCTTGCTCAGCCTCATTTGAATGTAAGTTTGGTGCAGGTGCTTGGGAAAACTCTGAGTACACTGTACATGGATCTTCTAACGAAGAAGCCCGAGCATATGGAGCTACATATGGTTTCTCAACAACACTATGACTTGTCAGAAACTTTGGTGTTTCTGTTACTAAGTCACTCAGAGTCTCCAATCTAACCTGAAAGCAAAAAATAACCATTTCGGTCATCAAAACCGTTATAAAACAGAAAATAAAATTCATCCAGCTACAATAAGAGTGCTTACTAGGACTAGATCATTGTTACTGTCCTGCGTTGTTTCATTGCCTTCCTTATCAACTCCTTCAGAATGAATAGAGACTCCCTCGGACTTCTCGTGTTTCATCTGATCTCTACTTATACTTCGAGCTGAACTTGGCAACACCATTACCACAGACTTCTCAATCACTGGAGTTTCATCGGCATCATTCTGGGACAATGATTTGTTCTTGTTACCACTTGGTTCAGCCTCAGAAGCTGAAGATTTCATTTTTTCCACACCTTTCACCAGAACATTAGTAGGAC
This sequence comes from Draba incana, assembly GCA_963576765.1. NCBI lineage: Eukaryota > Viridiplantae > Streptophyta > Magnoliopsida > Brassicales > Brassicaceae > Draba > Draba incana. The sequence goes on along the minus strand of OY755214.1, from coordinate 3,488,973 downwards.
CTTTGGCTGGTTTGATCTTCAGTTCTGGAAGAGATGCAATTTTCGCTATATCATAGTTAACAATGGCTGATATTTTCTTTATCTCAGGAACATCAGATACTTTTTTCGATTCTATTGTGCGCTGTGACCTCACTGAAGAACTTGGTGCACTTTTATTACCCATTTTCGGTTCTGACAGTCGTCTCATCTTTGAAACCAAAACCGGCTTGTTCTGAGTATCTAGGCTAACCCTGCTTTCTCTCTTAGACAAAGGTAAAGGTGATGTCGACCTGGTTAGCCTATTTCCTGTTGCTATGCTTTCTCTCTTAGATGGAGGTAAAGGTGATATTGACCTTCTTAGCATGTTTCCTGTTGACTTACTTCCGGAAATCAGTTTACCGCTCTTGGCGAATTTCTGAGAGTCTAAAGAAGCAGATCTTACGGGAAGACGTTGAAGAGGTGATAATGATCCTGGTTCTGAGTCACTAAACTTAGAGCTTCTAAGAGGGCCAGAAGAAAACTTGTTTAGCATTGGTTTTCTTGTTTGTTGTGCAGACAACTGTGACTGTCCTACAGCTGATTTGCTTTTAGAAGCAATCCGCTTTTGCCTTTCTATTTTCAGATCTTCGATGCGCTTCCTCTGCTCCTCTTCCTAAACATAAGAAAGGTTGATATTAAGAGTGTGTGAGTGATGCAAAGCTTTAACCACAAGCTGGCTATAGCCTTGGTTAGAATGTTTAGAGTTTATATTGTACCTTTTCCTTTTTCATTTTCATGAGATCAGCTTTGAAACTCCTAAGCTTATCAGCACGTGCCTTAGCCTCATCTAAAGGGCTCATCTTTGCAGGTCTTCCTTTCCGTATTGGCCCCGAAGCCTTCCTCTTATCTGCGGCATCACTAGAAAGTATTGATTTTGGATCTTTCACCAACTTCTTAGTTGCCTGGTTATTCTTCTTCAAAGCTTTGATTCCAAAATCTAATGCAGGATCATATCCAGCCGATAACTTCTCTGTTTCCCGTTCTGGCACCAAGCTCAGATCATGAGGCTCATAATTGACTAACTTTCTTTCATTTCCATCAGTTTGGTGGTACGGAGAGATCTCTGATCCCATGTCTATAGCATTACGTTTACTGCGTCCACCTTCATCTAGCGTTGCAGACTGCCGAATATAAGAATCATCATCCATGTTAATTGATGATCTCTTATCCAGACCATTTCTTGGATTATCAAATCCATTCAAGTTAAGAGGATCAGAAAACTTCTCAAAACCATTTTCTCTCTGGTGAACCATAAAAGAGTCATTAGATCTCCTGTTTCGACGAGTCACGCTTCCATTCCGAACGTCAGAGGTATCCCTTTCTTGATATATTTCTCCTTCACGTTCATCGTAAGCCAAAGGATCATATTTCCCTGCACTTGGTCTCTTCTTCCCTGTAATCTCCTTTTCCACCATATCGTCAATGCTACGTTCATCTCTATCGGCATCTTGCAATAAATATGTCTGAAAGGCCTGCCAGTTTCCAGTATCAGCCTCTGTCTTTTCTGTTGCTCTCTCTTTACCATTGTAACAATCTCCTTTTGCTCCTTCATGACTTTCATCAGCATCAGATTCTGTTCCTGAATGATCTTGCTTCTTTGAATTAACGTAGTTTATATTCCGAATCACCACCTTCCCCGATTTCGTTCTTCTACCTGATTTTTCTTTCACTCTATCCTGGTCCTCCGATTCGGAGTCCTCGCTACAAGATGAATGATGTTTTTGAGCCTTTCTTTGACCTGAACTACGTCTAGAATCATCCGTCGACGGATAGGGAGATTGATACGGACTAGCTCCTGGATACCCCGGGTAGTACGGCATGCCCTGCATTGTATATCCTGGGAAGACAGGAAAGGTACCTGGTGGAGAGTGAACTGGCCAGGGTGCATACATCGGCTGCGGATGCTGCCCTTGCACATATTCTTGATTTACATTTTGTTTATTATCCGGAGGAGACTTCACATCTAGATACAAGAAGTACATTGTAATAAATATCGACTGTGTGAAAGTAATACCGAACAAGTCAATAAAAATATTCAACTTTCAGCTATTAGGACTCATAACCTTACCACTGTTTTCAGGAGTCCCGGGCAATGAGTCCCTTCGCATATTAGCAAACATAATTCCTGAGTCATTCATTGCAGAGAGGTTTGGATTTGTTGCCATTACTTCTGTTGCTTCGATTTCAACCCACTGGCCAGTTTCATGCTTTTTCTTCCACAAGTCCATGAATTTTATGCAAGCATCCCTATAACAATGATGAAGCAAAAACATAAGATAACTTTACGCTATCCACTCCACAAAGATTCTTTCAAACTCAAATGCTTAAATGGATAGGTGAGCATCTTCTCACATCAAACGTGAGGCGCCAAAAGTTTTGGCAAAAGATATAAGAGGAAGCATATCATCAGTGTCAAAACCAGCTGCCGCAGCACGTGCAAACGCCATTCCTTGTTCTTTCTGCAACACTATCTTCCGTGTCTCTAGAACTTTCAAAACTTGAGCTCTGATAACAAATTCCACATAACACCAATCAGATAACTACTCTCTTTCTCAAACACAGAAACAAAAAAGAAAAAGAAAAATCTTTCATGCAAAAAGGTATACTTAGAGTTCTCGTCTGATGCAGCAGCACCATTTGCTTGCTTTGGATGTGACTCAGGCTGTCAAAAATGCAAGACGATGGAATTAATTGCTCGTTACAAAGAGGAAAAGACTAGAAGGAAACTCTTTCGTTTCTAAGTAACCTCGTAAAGGACAATAGCTTTCTCCTCGTTCAGCTGTAGCAAAGGCCTACTACCTGATTCACATTCTCACATATTAGTTAAACCAAAAGATCAAGAGCCAAGAAGCATGATATGTTTACAATTTTCAGCATCGTTATAGCATACCTTCCATACTTTCGGTTCTTTTTGCTCGTAAATCTTTGTCCACCTATTTTTACACTACAACATTAGATTCTAGTGACTATACAACAAACCAAGTACTAAAAAATCCAAGTTTACTTACAACAGTCAAAGCTATTTCACAGTTGTTCTGGATTCCAATTGCTTCCTTGATCTGTATGATCTCGGTTTCCAAACTATAAACACGTTCTAAGACTTCCGGATTGCTCACGAATCGAACAAACCTAGCAAAGAAAAGACTCAATTTTCACAGCTCTAAGACAAAATTGTTGCCAAAGCCAATTCATATGATAAAAAAACCTTTCAATTGTTCCTTTAGTGAACCAAGCTGCATTGTCACTAGCTTCAGGCTTAAGTATAATAGAGTATCCACCTTTTGCTACTTGTTCTTGTGCAGTCTTCAAGTGAGCAAGAAAAGGATCAACCAAACCTGTTGCTATTTTCTCAGTCTTTCCATTAACTGTTACCAACAAATCACACCTGCAAAACAAACAAAGAGACAAACTTTAATCTTTCATTGTAAAATTTGGTAATAAATCAACACTGAAACACACCCTAAAAGTGAATCAAAGAACCCAACAACAAAAATTCGGCTTTTCTTAGAAACAATTTCTTAAAGGTGACGACTTTACAAATTTTGTAACATCTTAAGTAAACAATTAGATCAAAGTGATGATTTTTATTACCGGGTTCGAGTGGGAGTGAGCTGAAACACAACTGAGTCAAGCCGAGTCGAAGATTTCATTGCTTAATAATCAAAAAGTACCCACGATCTCAAAACTTCTCAGATTTTAGCAAAATCATACGAAAGGACACAAATTGCAGAAAATCCAAATAAATTGTGTCGAGAGAGAGAGAGAAAGAGAAAGAGAGAGAGAGAGAGAGCTTTGTCTCCAGCTGGAAGAGTGAGAGTTGTAATCAGCGAATTTTCCGAGGAAATGTAAATTGAGTGAAACTGCAGGGGCAAATGCGGAAATTCGAAAGTGATCACTACTAGTGTGAGTAGTATCTACTTTACTGTTTACTACACGACAAGATATAAATATATGTCATCTGCTCGATAGTAACATTTAACGGTAATATTGGTTATTATTTTTACACTAATATTTTTACAAAATTAATTAAAAAGATTGTGTGGTTATACTTATAGTAATACTAGGATTTTATCTGCGCGATTGCGCGGACATTATAATTCATAATACATGTTTTCTATAATTTAGTCTTTATATACAGATAAATTAATACTTTTTGTTGTATATACGACTATAATATATATTTTTATGAAAATATAAAGAACTAAAATAGAGAATAATGAACCATAAAATGTTTAGTATTCTCTAATATATAAATGTATCTTAAATTATTTAAAAATTAAAGGTACTATACCCTAATTTGGGAGCCTAAACCCTCACAAATGTACATGCAGTATGAAATGATTTAAGTAGAATGGTTTGAATAAATATATTAATTTTAATCAGTTCAAATTGATAAAGTATGTGGATTTAAAGTGATACTAAACCCTCACAAATATATTTAAATAGATTTTAGTTCGAAATAACTAAGTATGCGGATTTGATATAGTACTAAATACTAATACGGGAGTTTAAACCCTTACAAATGAACTGATTTGAAGAAATATTTTGATTTAAATCAGTTTGAATTGACTAAGTGTGTGGATTTTAAGTGGTACCAAACTCTAATATAGGAGTCTAACCCCACACAAATGTACTTGACTAAGTATGTAGATTTTAAGTGGTACTAAACCCTAATATGAAGGCTCAAACCCTCACAAATGTAATTACAGTATGAAATGATTTTAAAAGACCGATTTTAATAAATATATGTTTTAGTCAGTTCGAATCATTGAGTATGTATGTTTTCAGTGGTATGTAACCCTAATATGAGAGTCTAAACCCTCATAAATGTACTTACAGTATGAAATGGTTTAAACACCCTGATATGAATATATATCGATTTTAGTCAGTTCGAATTGACTAAGATGTAGATTTTAAGTGGTAATAAATTTTAATATGGCATCCTAAATGCTCACAAATGCACTTTTATGAAATTTAAGTGGTTAAACCCTATTATGAGAGCCTAAACCCTCACAAATGTACTTACATCACTGAATGGTTTAAACACCCCGATTTGAATATATATATATATATATTGATTTTAATCAGTTCGAATTGGCTAAGGATGTGGATTTTTAGTGGTAATAAATTCCAATATGGGACCCTAAACCCGCATATGGGAGCCTAAACTCTAAAATGGGATCACAAATGTACTTTTATGAAATTTAATTAGTACTAAACCCTAATATGGGAGCCTAAATTCTCACAAATACACTTACAATATGAAAAAACATATTTTTTATTATTTAATTTTTATATATATATAAAAATTAAATTAGTGTTTCTGAATATAGGTTTTATAAATCTTGTTTCGATTGAGAAAGTTGATCACCAAAATTTGTAATTTTATTTGGTTCTTGGTTTGGTTCGATCAAACCGAATAATTGCCCGGAAATGTTTTTATTATTAAATAAATTTAATTATGCATCTTATTTTCATTGGTTAACCGAATAAAACTAACTAAATTTTTTAAAAAAATTGATGGCATTAAACTGTCTGACTAAAAGTTGAACTAAATTAATACTTTGGATTCATTTGGCAAAATGTTTTTTTTGGGTCAATATTGGAAATTATTATTGAACCGAGCCGGAGGAAAAAGAAACACGGTTCATAGCTGAAATTTTCATATGTATTTTTCTTTAAGAAAAGTTTTATATAACATGTTTTATAGGTTTACTTAGGACATGCACTTGAGATCTGGAATGTGCGTCATTTGTAAGGTTTCTGTGTGCGCTCTTATTAGCGTCTTACCAATGCTCATAATTCATAACTCTTTCTTTGAAATTATTTACTTCAATTGTTCATCTAAGATGATCTTATTATAGATGATTGATGGAGATATCAAAAAAATAAAATGTTTTCATATTGACAAGATAATGGGTTAAAAATTCGAAAAGCTTTAACTATATTTTTATTATTATTTTATTATAAATTATGAGCATTGTTACATCCACGATTCTAACTACGGATAAATCTTTCTTGCTGATCCATGCTAGACGATTATATCTTGTCCCACGCTGAAAACCTCCTACAAGTTTGTCTTTATTAATCTGCAAATTATAATAAATCGCATTTTTTGGGATTCAAACCCCATATCTCTTGGTATAGAAACATTAATAAACATTTGGCCGACCATCAGACCAAAGGCTTCCACAACTCTAAATGTTTATGACTTAAAAAAAAGTTCCCAGTACACAAATATTATTTAAAAATATTTAAGATTGAGATATTTGAGATATAAAATTTTGAAAAACTTTATAAATAACATGTTTGTAAAAAATAAATTAACAATGCCATTAATTAGCTTATTGTAGATAAATATAATCCCAATATTATCAGCATACAAACATAATTAAAAATCAAAATACCGATATTTATGTAATAGAAAAAACATATATCACCAAAAAAGTAACACCATATATATATATATATATATATATCATCCTACTTAATTATATCTATATACTGAGTTTAATGTAAATATTGTTAGTGTTAGAATATGGGCTTCCAACTCAAAACCAATTGACGATTAGTGGATTGGCCCATATCCTTTATATATTGCTTAGATTCCCTTCCAACTTTCGATGTGGACTTTTGTCCCTAATACGCCCCCTCGAGATGATGGCTCTTTGGCCGTTAATCTCGGAATATTCGGGCAAGGATCGATGGACCATTTTTGGTTCATATCGATTATGGATCGGGTTGGACTGTGCGGATTGTGGGCTCTGATACCATGTTAGAATATGAGCTTCCAACTCAAAACCAATTGGCCATGAGATGATAGGCCCATATCCCTTATATATTGCTTAGATTCCCTTCCAACTTCCGATGTGGGACTTTTGTCCCTAATAAATATGTCTTGGATGTAAATTCCATGACTCATATTTGTTTTTGGTTTATTTTTCTTTATAAATTATTAATGATATGAAAATGATTTTATTAGAATAAAAAGAAACGTAAATAAAGGTTTATTATATTTATTTTTTTGTTCATTCTCCTAATATATCTTTATAATCATATTTAAAAATATAAATATCAATAAAATAACAAAAGAACAACGACTGTTATTATCGTATTGAAAATACTATATATCTATGAGAATAACTAATGTATTATAAAACTAATATACATAGAGTTAGTCAGTCTATCTTAGAAATTTTATCAAAGTAAAAATATATTTTTTCTTGAATTAAACACCGATTAAAAAAATTAATACCCAGTTCAAAAAAAGGAACATCAAGAACACGAATCTATGTTATTGTTTCATCGATCATCACGAATAAAAAAATCCCGATCATTACTATGAAGCACACTTTCTTCATAAAATTAAGATAACGCGTTACCTATAATGGTGGGCATGGCAGATGAATATGCAATGAGGTTAGTAAAAAAACAAAAATTAGAAAAGATCTCAAACACTAAAATCTAAATAGTTAATTTATATGCGAACGAATTTAGAGATCGCGTCAGTTAACTAAACAAATACTAAAAAATCTAAAACACTATAACAATATGCGAAAGAAAGTGTACCTTCTTAACCATAGATGTAAAATACGAAACCTAGCAAACATTAGAACACAATCAAACCAATAATCGAACAAACAAATTTCAAAAACTACAAATCTTGTGACCAAAGTGATGAACAAATAGTATATATGAATATAAAAACAGAAACATACAACGAAATCTTTTTCAAACAAAAAAAAACATGACGAACTATAATTCTGAAGAAAAAAAAGGGAGAGCTAAGATTTGTTTAATAACAATACATATATAGATTATAATATACATGTACATATACACGAATTGATTCTCAGAATTTACATACGTTAATTTTCAATTATTTATATATATATAGTGATGTCATATATCAACAAAGAAAAAACGTAAAACAATAATAGAAGAAAGCTACTAAAAACATTATAATAGACAAATTTCCCTGACAAAAAAAGAGCGACACTTTAACTATGATGATAGGTAAACGAACTCCTCTCGATAAAAAAGAGTACAGGATGAAACAAATCTGATAAGAAATCAAACTATATTAGAGTTTAAAACAAATCAAATATCGTATGGTAGCAAAATAAAAATAAAAATAAAAATAAAAAAGAATATAGATCTTTTAAAATTTTCAATGGACAATAAAACATATCTCCAAACAATAAACGCCAAATAGCATTCTAAACAACCGAAGAAATTAATAGAGACTATTCGTGATCAATAGCATAATAACAAACAAACTCCGTATATAACTTGCATCAAGCCACATAGAATACAAATCCAAACAAAATCATCACTCGTCGATTATGCAAACAAACATATATATATATATATATAGATCAAATACGAAACAATCAGAACAAACTTTTAATTGTAGACTTGTAGTCGCTGAATGATCGACTGATGACCTATCAGTAGTAAGAACAAAAAACACAAACACAAAACATACAAAAGAAGAATAAAGGGACGATTAGTATGACAAACTAACCAATAAGAAGGTATATATATAGAGAAAAATAGATAACTACAAAAATCGATTTGATATCATCAATTAGATATATATACATAGATATCCATAAAAGTTTAAACACAAAACAAAAGTTATCGAATATATCCGTTATAAATAAAAACAAATTAAAGACAACATTAAAATACAATGTAATAAAAATTCAACTTTCATTGTGGTGCATAGTTACCTCTCTAATAATATAATAGATTACTATTTTTGGTTAACAAATTTTGGTTATAGTTATGGTTATGGTAATATTACTAATATATCAACTTAATTAAGATTTCGATATTTTGACTATTTATACGTCTGTTGTATTCATTGTATAATTAACCATGTAACTATGACTATCAAATCTAATTTGATGTTTTGTTAAGGAAAGAAAATTATGATGTAAAGTATGTTGTACGGAAACATGCCCTAGACCAATTTGTGGACGGTAAAAACTCATTAATATGAGTCATTTACTAACTATACGTAGTGTTCGATCAAGACACTTAGGTTTAAAAATTGGTAAATGTTAAAATTAAGAACAGATGTTATTCAGATGAGATGAAATTTCGACACTAATATGGTAATTAGATGGAGAAGACAAAAACTGTTTTCACAATTATATTATGGATAATACTTCACGTTACTTTGATGTAATTAGAAAGTAGAAAATTATAGCACGTTTGAAAACTACAAGGCATATGAAATTAGGTAACCTTTTTATGCCCTAATTGTTTCTCCTAAAAAATTAGTTAAACTTTCTTAAAAAGATCAAATTTGGACAATACATAAATTGAGATAAAAAGATCAAATTTGGATTAGCCCTTTTTCAAAAAAAAATCGGACGCTAATATGGTTATTAGCCCTTTTTCATATTTAATTTTGTGAATTAAAATGAGTGAAGAATACTTTGATGTAACTAGAAAGTATAAAATTATAGCAGGTTTGAAAACTACTAGTCATACAAAACTTTTACGCCCTAATATTGTTTCTTTATGTTCATTAAGAGATATTTTCGTATGTTATGTATCTTATATTATTGTTAAAATAAGTATGTAGATATTTTCCAGATACGCATTATCATATTCTGGTCTCATGCAATGTTCAAAAATTCGCTAGGCGTTAATCGGGCGGTCGGAGTGGACCTAGCGATTAATGAGAAAATCGGGGATTAATCGGGGATTAGTTTTACACATTTTTAAGGAAATATAGTATATATATTATTTTTGCGGATAAATAGCAATAAGTTAAGATAGTATGGTGGTACGATGAGACTAATTATACATTGAGAACGCGCGTTCGAATCTCTCATCTGCCTTTTTGATCTATTTCTACATATTTACTTTAATGAAATGCAAAATGACGAAATTGCCCTCGTCTACCTCACGAAGGAAAATGATTTCTGCAACCCTAGCCGCCACATATGTTCAATTTCCTCACGTTATTCTTCATTTTTTTTCTTTTACTTTTTCTTGTTTTTAATATCAAAATATGACAGATTCATCCAGTTTTAATCGATTTTGAACTTAAAATGATGAAAAAATTGAGTTTTTTCAAAAAATCCAAAAGATTGTCCGACAGCGATTAATCGGCTAGGCGGCCGATTTTTTGAACAGGGGTCTCATGAATTGATCTCCGAAGAAAAATCTTATTGTCAGGCCTTTCTCTGAAACAAATCTTATTTTCATAAACATTTCGTAACCTATAATTTTACCAGCTTTCGAATAAATATATCTCATGTTATTGTTAACCATCTAGTTTATACACCTTTTGGGCCGACAAGTAATAGAGTTTTGGTTTACAAACTTTTTCAAATTATCATAGTCCTCATCATTCAATATAAAAAGTGCATTTACCTTACAAAGGCTTAATATATCCATCAATGTTCAAAATTTCGCAAGGCACTAATCAGACGGTCGACTTAGGCTTAGCGCGTAATGATATAATGGGAGATTATTTTTTTTTAATTTAATTATTTTATTTGATTAATATTAAATTATTAATTTATATGGTTATATATATTTGAAAAGAAAATCTTTTCAATAATTATAATAGTTCAGGAGGTTAAAACTTTGGACACTGTGTAAAAGGTATCGGGTTCGAGACCTTTGGTAACCATTTTTAGCTATCTTTTTCATTTATTTGAATGAGGGATAAAATGATAATTTCCCTTTCTTTTTCTTCAAACATGATATTCTACTAGGAAACCCTAATTTATGGTCGCCGTCAGTATTCTACTCGTTGTCCACCGATTATAACTTCATTTTAAACTAGATTTAGCCAAAAAAATCATAGATTTGACAACAAATGCTCTACCTGGAACCAAAAGTCAAGAGAATTCGAGATCTCCCAAAATTTTATGCTTTTGAAGCATAATCGCGTTGGAGTTCTGTCACCGACCACACGCCTCCGTCGCAATCTTGAACATGGATATTCGTAATTTGTTTCTCTTTCCATTCAAGATAAAGATCAACTTCAGGGAAAACAATATTTTTGAGAATTATGCGATTTTGTGATAACGCCTTCTAAAATATTAAAAAAACAATCATTCAAATGTATTTAAAAACAAAAAAGTACCATCTTTTATAAAATGCCATATCCAAAACAACACAGAAATTGAGAAAAACAAATCTAAGGATCCACAAGTTTTCTTCTTTTGAAAACCCTAGTTTCCTAACAAGATTTCTTCTCCATAACTAAAGACAACAAGCATAGAACACTATTTAAAAAAAAATTAAAGTCTTAAAATAAGATCAACGAAATCTTCTTCTTCGTTCTCTTCTATGGTATGAATCTCCGACCACTCTTGCTCTAACTGCTCAATGAGCGGCAAAGTACGAACATCATTCTCCATTGACATTTCCGCATCCACGATGTGTACCTGAGGTCTATGTTGCGGCTGAGGTCGCACTTGAACCGGATGCCATTCAAACTGCGGGTGACCAATAACAAAGTTGGTGTTATTGTTATTGGCCATGGGCATGTATTGAAAGTTTGGTGTTTCGGCTACAGTAGCCGCCGGAGAAGCCGCGTTTTGGAACCTTCTAAAGTGATTAGGAAAATGATTTTGATTGTTGTTTTGGAACGGAGTTGGTGGGTAATAGTTATGGTTTGGACTGGGATTGATACGAGAATATGGCACATAATCTCTTCTCCTCGGGAGAGAGGAATCAACATTCCTTCGATTGGCATGAAACATATCGAAATGTGATACCAACGCTTGAGGACTTCGAAAAACTATGTTACAAAAAAAACATTGGGGTATATCTTGTCCGACAAACGACATTCTTTTATCGAACGTAATAAAAGAAAAATGATATTGGTGAATAAGAGAAACATATACAAAATTTGAGGGGAGGCAACATATTTATAGTAGTGAGATATGTGTTATGGGTAGAATAGTAATTAAGTAATATATTTATCAAAAAAAAATTAGTTTCACTAATGGAAAATTGTACTACTTGCTTTTAAATATCATATTCAATCTGTTTTATTATATATGATATTTTGACTAAAAACTTGAGCATTAATAAAATTATTTTATCTAAAAATAAAAATTTTAATATCTAATTTAAAAAAAGTTAAAATTTTCAATTTAAATATGCTGACATCTTATATTTTGAAAAAAAATGCTTCTAAGACATCCTATATTTTGAAATAGAAGAGTATTTTTTGGCTCACAACCTCACAGGTTAATATTGAATTTGGTAGTTATACACTGTGTATACATTTTAGTGATTTAAAAAAAAAAAAAAAAAAACCAAAATCTGTAGGAATTATAAATATATCAAGTACATGCAATATTCAACACACCAATTAGGACATACGTTAAGGATCACATAGTGTATAATAGTTTGTACTTATGTTGTTATTGTGTCATTACTCAAATTCAAATAATAGAATACATGTTATTAAGTATTAACTAAAAAAAAAAAATCTAAATGTTTAGTTGTGAAAAATCAAAATAAAATTAATTACTGGAACATTTAAAGATTAGTTATTAGCAGAGTTGAAAGTAAATTGTACAATTGGGTGGATGGCTTGATCCACCCTCTTGTGAATACCAATTTAATTAGTTAAACAAAAAAGTTCCACCAACATAATGTTGTTTACTACTAAAAAATTACAAATTATTATGGGTTTAGTTTATTATGGGAGGCTACTTCGATGTTAATTTCTTAAGAAACAAACGAATTAACTACTGGTTTCTTGCTTTAAATTATTTGTTACTAAGGTCATGATAACTATATACGAATTTTGTGTTCATATGCTAATGAAGTGTTAAAAATAACGTCATTTTGATTTATGGTTCGCATGTATATATCTAAGATTAGATTAATAACAGATTATGTGAATATATGAAAATTTTCCATGGAAAAAACAATTGAAATCCTATAAAAAAGGAAAAAAATCTGAAATTCATACATATTAAGTAAAAGTTTATGTGTTCATTTAAAAAATATAAATGCTAACAGTTTAACTGATATAAAAAGAAAAAAATCTGAAATATTCTGTACATATTAACTAAAACTTCATGTGTCCATTTAAAAATATAAATGCTAACAGTTTAACTGTTATAAAAAGTAAAAAATCTGAAATATACATACATATTAAGTAAAAGTTCATATGCCCATTTTAAAAATATAAATGCTAACAGTTTAAGTGCTCTAAAAAGGAAACAAATCTGAAAAAGTCTTACATATTAAGTAAAAAGTTCACATGCCAATTTAAAAAAAAAATATAAATACTAACAGTTTAGGCTAAAAAAAAGGAATTATCATATGGAAAGATACCACAACTATTTTCCTTATACAATTGTCTTTTCTGTTGTAATTTCCTTAAGTAAAAACTCATACTATGTTTATTTGAAAAAGAAAAAAAAAATGCTAACAGTTTAGGCTGAAAAAAAGAATTGCCATATGGAAATATACTACAACTATTTTCCTTATACAGCTGTATTTTCTGTTGTAATTTCCTTAAGTAAAAGCTCTTACTATGTTCATTTTGAAAAAAAATGCTAACAGTTTAGTTCAAAAAAAGGAATTGCCATATGGACATATACTACAACTAATTTTCTTATACAATTGTATTTGCTGTTGTAATTTCCTGAAGTAAAAGCTCATACTATGTTCATTTTGAAGAAGAAAAAAAATGCTACCAATTTAGGCCAAAAAAGGAATTGCCATATGGAAATATATTACAACTATTTCACTTATACAATTGAGTTTTCTGTTGCAATTTCCTTATGTAAAAGCTCATACTATGTTCATTTTGAAAAGAAAAAAAATGCTTACAATTTAGGCCAAAAAAGGAATTGCCATATGGAAATATACTACAACTATTTTATTTATACAATTGAATTTTCTGTTGTAATTTCCTTAAGTAAAAGCTCATATTATGTTCATTTTGATTTTTTTTAAATGCTAACAGTTTAAGCCAAAAAAGGAATTGCCATATAGAAATATACTACAATTTATTTCCTTGTATATGTACTTTATGTTGTAGTTAGAAGAGAACCACTTTATTTAGTGAAAAGAACTGTTTTGTAAAACAGTGAGAAGCTAATTGTCTTGCCGGCGGATTAGCGAAGCATGCTTTTGCTTTACCTTTAGGGTTTCATGTTCTTGATTTTGTACCTTTTGAAGTTAACTCGATCTTACAAGAGGATGTCTCTGGACAAACTCGGCTAAGAAGAGTGTGCATGTAATCGTTTTTGATTTTCTTTAATAAAAACCGGGAGAAAGATTCACCAAAAAAAAAAGAACTGTTTTGTAAAACGGCTTTAGTAATAATAACTACTAGTAAAAATAGATAATTCTAAACATTATTACTGGACACATTTTTAATTAATTTTATTGGAAATACAGACAACAACTAATAAATATAATGAAATATAATGTAATATAATTGGATGTGAATTTTTTTTAATGTTTTTAATGTTTTAAATATAAAATTGATTAATACAACTTTTTTCCACTAGATTAATAATTCAGTATTAAACAACTGATTCCTTATATGTTCAGTCTTAAATTTTTTGTTTGTACATTAAATAATTAAATAACCGTTAAACAGATTTTTTTTGTATAAATCGTAGAGAATTTTCATGATATGCACTAATTTTATGTTTGACTTTGCATGTATAATATAAAGACATGCACATGAAATATAGTGAAATTGAAGAGCTTAACGAGTTAAAACCATATATTTATCACATAATCTTTAATCAAATGATGTTCGTTTATTTCCTTAAAATTAGGAAACCGATAATTTCGAGAGAAAAACAAAGTATCCATAGAAATGTCACAGCTCCTTCACATACTCACCGTAAAGCCTCTCACTTCCTCTTCCCATTCCCTATGGTGAGTAGCTCAAAGCTCGTGAACGTTTCACGAGCAGTCTTAGTCGGTGCAGCTCGGGTAAAAGAAGAAGACGATGGTCTAGTGGCCGGGTCAGGAACGAGCTGGCTTCTTTGAGCGGTTGAGGAACGGCCATTGTTTGGAACGACTCTGCTCGAGCGGTTCTCTGTGAAATCAGCTGAAGAGGTGGCTCGAACGCTCGAGACAATGGCTTTTCTTGAAGAACTTGCGTTTCTTGTTGAAGAGATTGGTCTCTCGACTCTTTCATAGTTTTGCTGGTTCCAATCAAGAACACAATTTAATCAGTTTAAAATATACATTTTAAGAAGATTTTCATATGTATTTTAGATGACTCACTGGTGTTGTGTCCTTTGATGATGCCAATACATTCTCTGAGGTTCTTGGTCTAGATCGATCAGCTTGAACTGCACTGCTTCCTGATCCGTTTCTTCTAGCGTATGCCTCTAAAGCACCCGAGAATCTATCGCGACTCTCTTGCCCAGCTCGCTCTTGTCCAGCTGTAGACAAAATAAAATTGCAGATCCATATTTAGTTAATTACATATAATTATGTTCAACTGACTAATTGGCCTTTAGGTGGCCACAAAGCACCCGATTAGCGCCTTAACTTTTTAATTTAAAGAAGCAACCACGGAAACTTGGGCAAGCGTTGAAAGCCAGATAAAAAACTAAAAGTTATGGTAGATGAGTATTATACAGTTTAAAGCTTACCTGAAGGTTTTTCTGGTCTCTCAGCCGATGGTACTGGAGGATTCAGAGCTGGTCTCAGGCTCGACTATTGGGACGCAGAGACAAGTGTGAGGATTTGATAAAATGCTCTAGAGGATTAAAAATGATGGAAAACTCAAAGTAATTGATGTTACTTACTCTTGGTTTGGAGCTGGAGCTGGCGCCGAACTGTGGATACTTCAAGATTGTCCAATCAAATACATAGTCAAACTGATAACCTGCGAATACATAACATTCGAAACAAATTATTGAGTTTTTATGTGAATTTTTTCTACACGAAAATAAGGAAAATTAAAGACTTTTCCCAACCTTCTCGGATGAATAGATCTCTGAAAAGCCTCTTTAGGTATGGATAGTCTGGTTTGTCTTCAAACCGTAATGATCGTACATAGAGAAAGTATGATGTGAACTCAGGTGGAAATGATTTACAAAGAAGCTGCCAATAATGAATGCAACAGTTTGGTAAGTAAAGGATTCTTTTGCTAGCTTCAAGACACATCATCCGTGGCAATTTTCATACAGGTTTCTGAATATAATAGTAAACGGATTAGGAAATTACCTCTACGGGTGTAAGCCTTTTCTTTTCGCTGATCTTGTCATACTTCTGCTTTTTGGTACCAGCGCGAAGTCCTTGCCAAGGAAGACTAGCAAGAGAATTTGAGGGTAAGGGGACAAATATCAGAAATGGAAGAAAATTAAAAAAATTTGGGTTGAGTAAAGATGTATCTAACCTTCCTCGAAGAAAATACATAAGCACATAGCCAAGAGATTCCAGGTCGTCCCTTCGACTTTGTTCTGTGTAAGAAGTATCAAATCAGAACTTGAAATATACTGAATTATAGAGCGTAAAGTGCACACAAACAATACTCACCAATTCCAAGATGAGTGTTAACACTTGCATATCGCGCTGTTCCAGTAAGATTCTTGTTTTCCCTAAAAAGCAACTCTTGATTAGCAAATGTAAATGACATGGAGGGATTAAAACAATGTTGAAATGCAGGAATAATAAGAACACTCTTTTGACATGAGGCCAAATATGTACCTGTACGGAATGTGCCTATGAGTTTGAAGATCTCTGTACTTTTTCGCAAGTCCGTAGTCAATGATGTACACCTACACATGAAGAAAGAAGACATGTCAGAGAATAGATATAGTAAAAGAGCATTGCAAGAAGTTCCAAAAACCAAACAAGTAATATCATTTCACACAAAAAGTTGCATACCACAACTACTCACCTGGTTTGCTTTGCGTCCAAGACCCATCAAAAAGTTATCAGGCTTAATATCACGATGAAGAAAGCCTCGTACATGCATATACTCAACTCTATTTATCTGAAGAAATAAAAACGGAAAACAAAGTATGAATAAGTAGAGCAATGTAATAACTCAAAATACATATCAGAAGAAACGAACTAATACCATCTGATCTGCAAGCATTAGAACCGTCTTTAGATTGAACCTCCGGCTGCAATAATTAAATAAATCCTCCATGCTTGGTCCCAGAAGGTCAATCACCATACAGTTATATTCACCTTCGACCCCATACCATTTCAAATGTGGAATACCAGCTAAAAGAAAGCAGATCTAAAGTTTAATACAAAGAAGGACTTAAACCGAAGCATGAACACTCAAGGCAAAAACTTACTTCCTCCTTGAAGAAGCATATAGAGCTTTGACTCATAATGAAGTTGGGGATGCCTCGCCCGAGCAGGTTCCTGCAAGAAAGAGTTTACGCAGTCAGCTATCTAAACCATGGAAGCGAAACGACGAACACAAAAGATAAAATCTTGATCTCAACCACAATATTGAATTGAAAAGAGTAATAGTGACTTACAAGCTTCACAGCCACTTCTTCTCCAGTTTGCACATTCACCCCTGAAAACAACACCAAGTTGAGAAGAATGACTTAACACAAAAACTTGAAATAACCAAAAGACATAAAAACAAGAAAGCTTTCATATACCTAGAAAAAGTTCACCAAATGATCCACTACCGAGTTTACGTCCCAACTTATACTTTCCACCAACCACACGATCCATGTTGAACAATTCCAATCAAAAGTACTCTTTTTCTCAGAGTTTACGGTTTCTCTCCGGTCAAACAATCAATCAAAACGGATTCAACAAGAGGACCTTGTAACAATTCAACACTGACGTTAACCCACAAAAGCTGATTAAGATCTAAGTTGACCCAGATCTCCAATTCTCTTCCTTTAGCTCGCTAAAGCCTAATTCGAATCGATAATCCCCAGATTGAATTCAAAGGCCCCCAATTTCTCTATCACCACCAAGTAAGACAACTACAAATTCCCAGTAAGAAACCCCCAAATATCTCCTACGAGCTTCTCCAATCGATTAAAAGGGCTTTGACCCAAATCGAATTACAAAATCAAATTGAGAAGGAGCAACTAAAAATAACGACAAAAAGCTTCAGATCACGAACAAAAGAACCAAAAGAAAAAAAAAAGTATCCGCTGAGAAAAAAAAAAATCTGCAGAAACCAAAATGAAAAACGCGGAGAGAACAAGAAGCGACGATAATCAAAAACAAACAAAAAATTGAGTCTTTGGATTTGATTATCGTCTCTGATCTAGGTTTAGCTACAAGACAGCTTTGATTCAGTATTTTTTTTTCTTTTTTCTGCTTTTTGCAGGATTTTTTTGTTGTTTCTAGGGAAGATGACGAAATTAGAGAAGAAACCACAACGTTAAAAAGGAAAACAAAATCTGACGAGACGGGACTTAAGAGATTTTCTTTCCTTATCCCTAATTTTTTCACCTTTTTTTTAGCTTTATTCTTTCATTTATGGAATTATTAACTTAATACTAGTAACGTCACCTTTTAAAACCATATAATTAAATTTTTGTTTATATTATAACATTAGTTGGATTTTGAATGTTCTGTTCTTGGCATCTAAAAATATCAAAAAATGTTCTGTAAGCAACTTATATTAGCTATTAAATTTTTGTTAATTTTGCTGATTTTGACTCTCACCGCCAAATAGCATTTAAGAAAATTGACATACTTTTTCTTTTGTTCGGACAAATCTCACAATTTAGAAACATATATATATATATATTAAAAAAAAAAAAAAACCTCAGACCTTTTCTTCTTGGGAGAATTACGAAATGTAACACTTTTGTATAAAATCTTATAAAATGTACCACAAAACCCGGATCCTTATAAAATGTACCACACGCCATTGTAGAAAGACTAAAATACCCCTTGATTAGACAAAACACGAAAGCCAACGAACCATCATTAGTCCCTTCGTTATCTCTGCGTAAAAGCACCAAATACTTCGACCTTGTCTCTCTCTCTGTTTCCAAACTGTTCACATTCAGAACTTTTCAGTTTCTCTAGCAATTTCATTTCAAAAAAAATCGAAAGTCTTCATCTCTCCGTCTCTCTAATCATCATTTCTTCACCATCTGATTCTCTCTCACTCTATTTGTCTCTCCGTCACTGGTGTATATTGACTAATACTACGACTGGGATTTTATCCTTTTCCTAGCATCTCAGATCCGGCGAAGTTCTCCGGTCAAAAAGAAGAATCCATCACTGTTTCTTCTCATCACTGAGCGGACGTAACCATAACTCTGGGTAAGTGGATAAATCTCTGCCATGGCCATTAAGGGTTTTTGCATGCCTCGTTTCCAGAAATCTTAAAAGTCAATGTATTGTGATAAAAAATATCAATTAGGCTTTTCCATGTTGTCCATTCTCAATTACTGCGTAGATTCCATTTTTTTATGTCCATTAAAATATTGTCCTTCACTAATAATTTTATTTGGTTACAGACATGGCAGAGAAATCGTCCACCGGTGGTAAGGTAACCCGGACAAGTGGCCGTAAACAACCTCCTGGTCCAGAAGGTGCAAATCTGGATCTTCTACCCCAACGAATATACGCAACGGACCGATACCCTCCTGAGGGCCAACTGAATGCGTACTCAAAGTCAGAGTTTCTGTTGGATGTTGTCCAGGCCCTGGAAGGTACTGAAGATCTTACATACATTCTGGATTCACCTTTCAAGTCACTTTTCAAAATACCGGATAGGAAGGCATCCTTATCTGGCAAACTAGTCCATCAGATGTTGTGTAGGGCTCTACACACGAAGAAAGGATAGGAAATGTGGTTTGTGTTCGGGGGTAAACCTTTCAAGTTTTCAATTCGTGAGTTTGCAATAGTGACATGTCTGAACTGCGGTCCCTACCCTGACACAAGAGTAACAAAGGCTTTGCAGACTCCAGAAGACCCGGAAAATCCTTACTGGAACACTTTGTTCGAAACCAAAAATCCAATTGTCTATGTGAAAGACATCATGGAGAAGCTAAAAAGGGATCAGCGGAAACCATCAGACCAAAGAATGCAAAGCTGGAGGAGAGTCCGATTGGCACTCATCGTGATTGTAGAGGGTATTCTATTGGCTACAACACAACCAACTAAGGCCACTAAGGAGGTGGTTGAAATGGTTAAAGATTTGGACTCCTTCACAGCATATCCTTGGGGACGAAAGTCCTTTGAATATACCCTGAGGATGGTGAAAGTGGGCAGCAAGATACCCACTCTGAAACAGCTGAAAACAAAGTTGAACCAGACACACACCTCTGCTCACGGGTTTCCTCTGGCTTTCCAGCTAGTTATACTACAGACTGTTCCAGGCCTGGAAGCTATTATTCGAGAAGGTACGAAAGACCAATGTTTCACTGATAAGTCACTTGTTCATCTCCCTCTCCTGAAGGCCTTCCACAATTCCAACATCTTGGAAGTAGAGAACACGGAGGTAAGAACACTAAAAACTAGACCTTCTTTCATTTATTGCATAATTATTTACCTGATTGGTTCACACATTTCTGCCCAGATGCCTATACCAGTCCACATCCTGCCAAGAACCAGTGATCCAGTGGTTTATGAACCAAAATGGAGGAACGAGGTTGAGGACGAATCTGTTGACTACCTTGATCGGCTGATAGGCAGTGGTTATCGATTCACTAAAGATACATGGATTAGTGGGGACAAGAGTTGGCCTAAGCTTGTTGTTAAAACAAAAGGAAAGGGGAAGGAGAAAGTTTTTGAGAATGCTGCTCACCAATGTATAGACTGTGATGCTCTGTTACTGCAAATCGATGAAAAGAATGAAGCTCTGTTACTGCAAATTGATGAAAAGAATGCTGCTCACCTATCAAGTGTTGAAGAATTGCTTAGGTTGGTAAGGGAAACAATAGTAGATGAACTTCTAGATGAGGCAATTCGTGCAATGCGTCATGGTGGAAAGTCTCCTACACCAGTATCCCCCGTACAAGCTGACGACAAAAGAACCTCTCATGAAGAAGCCAAGGAACCTGATTCCTCAATGCCACTATACCAAGGTAGAGGATGGGAAGATTACGAAGGTGTCCCTAATGTCGTGGACGAAATCAACAAATCCCATGGTGGCCCAATCGGTGGACAAGAAGATCAACTTGATAATCAGGTTTGATTCTCCAACTACTAGTATTATTTGGTGGAACTACGTTGTTATTGTTGACATATATAATGTCCTAATTGCAGGACCCCCGGCCTCAGACCAATACAGTTTCTTCAAGTATAACTGATGATCATAATGTCCTTCCTCCAAACCCAGTACAACCTCCAAACAGTCCTCCCAGCCATCCAAACCATCCAAACCATGTCCACCCTGAACCCAGTGTCCTAGTCAGAGAAAACATCCATACAGGAAATGATATCAATCCTGATGGCATTTTCTGAACGAACTCACGTTGAAAGACAAATCCTCTCTCCACCCAGAGATGGTTCTCTAACTCTTGTCCTGTCACCTGCACCTCCCCAGTCACTTGTACCTGTGCAGTCACCGACACATGTCCAGTCACCTGGACATGTTACCTCGCCTCTACCTGTAACCTCACCTATTGTAAGTTTTAAGTTACAATTATCCAAAGTTCCATTGAAATTGTGTTCGCTTATGAATTGAATAAATGTTTTACCACAGGGAAACAACGTCTACTATCCTGTGGGGATAATACTGGATCTATTGAACAGAGGGTGGTTGGAGGAGGAAATGTGGAAGAATTGGTTACAACCAACGAACCAAGCAGAGTTGAATCATATTCTTCCAACCTGGTGATCAACAATATACAGGTACGTAAAATTTCAATGCACTATTTCTTTATGTCGTGAAACTCTCTAACTCAGAGTGCCCCTTTGTCAACTATCTTTGGTTTGTTAATTCACAGGAGATGGACACAGATGGGAATAGAGAAGACAAGGTTACGAATATGGGACAAGTGGAGGAGGTTGTCGTCCCAATCCCTCCTGGTGGACAGCAATGTTTAGAGGTTAGAAACACACCAAGTTTTGTAAAGAGTGAATATAGTAGTTAATCTTATAGTTCTATTCACATTATCTTTGGTAGGTTGATGGTAATGATGAATGGGAAGAAGAAGGGCCCTCAAGAGGGCGAAAGAGGAATGTTTCTGATGTGGATGACGATTTTGAGGAGGAACTGCCTTTGAAGAGGACCAGGAAACGTACAACACGGTTCGGAGAGTCGGGAACAAAAGGCCCAAATACGTTTCCAGACTCACCAATTCCTTTGGTTAATGAACAGCTAAGAAAAAAATTTCTCTCAAAACTTAGAGCAGCCAGAAACAAGTAAGTTTTTGGAGAAACAATTATTTATACTCATATTAGGCCATTTGCTAATATTCAGTTACACATTTGCTGTGATGATGTCCAGGGAATACATGGTGAATGGGCATTGCGTTAATAAGGACTTCTTCGCCGAAATCCACTCACCTCTGAAAAGCCTGCAAGCAAATGTAAGAGTCAACGGTTTCAATTATTATACTGCCCATTCGCAGGATATTAAAGGACATTTTTCTGATACATATTGTCCATGCAGCATATCAATGCACTATTGTCTTTGCTGTGGTCCAAAATTGGTGAGAGCCTCCTCCAAAACCGCTTTGCTATATTGGATTCGTGGTTCATAAGGGAATTGGTGACAGAACACAGTCGATTCAAAAAATTAAAGAAGAATGAGAAATATAGTTCGAATAGCATAATCAAGAACTACGTCCGTGGTGTAGTACCAGGAAGATCCATCAAACATGGGTGGCTATCTGAGGTGGACTCCCTATATGCACCAATGCATTGGGGCAAAGATCATTGGGTTGCTGTTTGTATTTCCCTGCCGTCCAGGTCTATTTATGTTGTGGATCCATGGTTGACCAAGACTGATGATGGCAAGGTTAAAAAACTAATGCAACCATTGGTGGAAATGATACCTGCTGTAATGAATGATTTGGCAAATTCAACGGAGACATCTGAGTCATTGTTTGAAGTTCACAGGGAGGTAAACTGCAGTCAGACTTCGGTGTCCACCAACACAGCTCCGATGGCAATTGCCTTTATCCAACTCCTGACTCAAGGACTACCAGTGGACGGCATTCATGAAGATATGTTAAGTAGTATCCGCATGACATATGCGGTGGCCATGTTTGAGGAATTCGTACAAAATTTGAGTGAGTAGGTCCCACCTCAGAATGTAATACTAAACTTATGGTGCATTTTGAATTTTTAAGTTATGTGTTGTACTTTGAATTTTTAAGTTATGTGTTGTACTATGTGTTGTTTTCTTTATGGATCTTATGTGTGGTGTGGTTTTCAGATTATATGGTTTCTTTTAATGTCGTTGCTATGATTTGGTTACTTTGTTTTACATGGTACTTGTGAATACCGTAGGTTGTTAGTGGGGTGAAACTAAACTGAAATGGTACAAAATATGAAAAACATGTCCACGTAATAGTGTAATACATGGCATATCGATGGACATCATAATTTACACTTGTGGAGATAAAATAACTTTAAACAACAGTTGTACTTAAGATATGTATTAAGTGGGCCATGGCTAACCAATTAAATCAGGTACAGTAAGGTGTAGGGGGTCCACACCTAAACATTTCCCAATACCTTTCAAATAAAAGCTATGTACATGTCACGTACGTCAAATGTCTATTCCGGCACTTCAGTGGGCAAATTTTCCACAATCAACTGTAGTGGATAACAACTATACAAATTATGTAAAATGAGATCGTTTATAGGAAACCATGTTGTGGCCTTTAGTACTTTAATCACTACTTGTATCGCTTGTTGTTTGACAAAACTACCGAATGTTTTAGCCTTTTCGTAATTCAATCATTATAATGTAATGTTTACATGTTAGGTGTTTTGATTAAGGGATTTGATTTGTATGAGAATCATACCAAAGTAAACTATTTGAGAAAGAAACATGTAATAGAAAGGGTTTCCAAACTTGGACCGGTGGACAATAACATCAATTACACACACTGCGTGGATTATAAAAGTATTTAGTACAACACGTGTAGACAACTTAAGGAGAGATATTACACATATGATACATATCACTAAGCTTAGTAGAAGAAAGGTTAAGAAGAGATATTACACATATTATACATCGCACTAATATCCACGATTAGTGATTGCTTTGCCACCATATCATACAATTGTTGCAAACCGATTCAACCGCATGAAAAAGACATCCGGGCAAGCGGGAGGGGGGGGGGCGAGCTAAAGCTGGTGGCCAGACCGGATTACGCCACCATGAGCAACATCTAGGACATGATTCGCCACTGCTGCATAGTAGACAACCATTTGTAGTGGTTGGGGGCCACAATAACAAATGTTGCCATGTTGAACTGAATAGTATCCTATTCCTCGGACCAATGTTGTTGATGTCCCAAAACACTCGTTGAGAAACATTGACCGCTCCGTCAAAACACGAAACCATGGACTTAAACTTCTTCATAGCAAGCAGGGCTTCACCATGTCGTCCACTGGAAGACAATACCAAGGCGTGCAAGAAACAAAATTTCAAATCAGTGGAGTCCTTGTCAACTAGGAGGCTTAGACTTCGGTCAAGCGCACCATCTTGTACTGCAAGCCTAAGGCTTTCAAGGTAGCAGGCTGCTACATTACCGGCGATGGAACATCGAACAATGAATGGTCGATAGGGTGAGCCCTCATTGATAGATATTGGCATGATAGCAAGATAATCAAGTGCCGCTTCTTTAAGAAAGGTGGGACTGAATGCAAGCGCCATCCCATGTTTGCTCGATGCAATAAGAGGGCCAAGATCTGTGGCAAGGCCTTTGGCCACCAAGACGATGATTGAAATTTGGAGGCTAATAGGAAGGGAAAAGAGGAGCGAAAAGTTGTCCACAGCAGAATATTCCATCTTAATTAGTTAGGAAAATGTTTAGGAAGAAAAGGAAGTTGGTGTGGAAATATTGAGGTTACAAGTAACCTATATATTGCGAAGGGATTACTTCATAAACAGATGTAGATTATTTTAAACTTTTATTTCCACCTGTGAAATGGCATCATTACGATTTGTGACAAGGGCGGGCGCCGTATCCAAAGCCACTATGAAGATACTTCATCATACTACATTTAATATCCCTTAATATAATAGAGAACCAAGTGTGGACATCAGTCCTTTATGGACAAAATTAATTATGTGGATATCATATATTCCAAATCTGACCTATTTGGTGAAGGAAATTAAAGATTTAAGTAGGAACATTAGGTTTATGACCATTATTACGGTCCTCTTGGTGGACAACATTTATTACATAGCTTACAAAATGTCACAAAACAGACATGTTACTAATCCATTGACCAAAATCCCCCTACCACGGTACTTCTCACCATACATACAAACCCATAAAGAAATTTGACCCCCTACCAACTCATTACCATCCTCCATACAAGAAACACTAAAAAAATGTACTGTGGACGGTGGATAGTATTGCGCAGATAGTGGGTCAAATTTCTAGATGGTTTTGTACAAATGGTGGGGAGACCAGGGATTCAAAACGGATCCAACCATATACATTCCCTACTTTCATTATACAACAGTAAACCAATAAAAAAAAGATACAAACGTTAACATAAAAACAAACAACATCTCCTACCAACACGACCACCTCAATCTTCAGGATGGAACCCCAATAGCAAAGGCTAGGAAGTGGTACATTACCGATAATGCAAGGCCCGTGATAGCCATATACACAGATCCTTCCACGACGTTTGGCCAATTTTTTTTTTGAGTTTGGTTGGTGCATAGTAGAGGGAGGGGTGAAAAGTGGTCCATTTTTAAAGCCGCCAAGTTGATTAAGAATGAGTATGTTGAGATAAAAGCAGAATGTGGTTCGAGGATAGTGAAGATACCAATAACCTATATAGTGAGCAAAAATGTAGCTAATATTTTAAATATTTAATTTAATTTGAACCTCACATTTGGTAGTATTGAAAAGTGTGACAAAAGTCATGTTCTATTAGTAGGGTTACTTGATAGGATAGAGCATGAAAAGTCACCATCCGTCATATCCACTGCCTACCACCCTATTAACCAAAATTGTACTGTTTGTGAATAGTACAAGACACGCATTACTATGGAGTTTCACTGGCATTATACGCCGTACTGCGGAAGATGGACAACATTTATAACCAAGACAACAAACTTTGGTAAGTTTGAAATTTGGGACGACACTTTATGCGGACAATATAAGTTGTAATCCTAACCCCAACCCCTAAACACTAAACATTGGGGGTGTAAGAGCAACGCTTACATTTTAAAGTAGATGGACGACACTTCTTATCAATGTCTTAGAGAAGATGGACGAGACTTATTATCAATTTGACACACACTTACAAAATCAAATACAATGCCGAAAATGAAATTAGTAGAAAGGAGCAAACAAAACACCATAAAGTCTTGTAATTGTTCATGTGTTTGGTACTGTCATCCACCTTCTGCTCCAATCCACGAACAACCTCTTTCATTTGCGCAATGTCGGATTCGAATACGCTTGTTAAAGCATCCATGCGAATCATGCGATCATCCATTTGCCATTTCCAACGGTTGACGGTCTGCACCTCGTCGAAAAGTGCTTCGTCGCACCACTTAAACAGATGATAAGGATCCGGATTGCAGTCATCCTGCATAGAGTGTTGAGAAATAAATCATAAAGCAACAATCTAGTTCCAGAATGTAATAAATATTAATAAAGACATCAGAGCTCACATCTGCCATCGTGCATGTGTAGAAGCGTCTGCCAGGATTATTTTCTAACTTGGATGCTTTTACACACACTCTACCCCCGCAGAAACAAGTGCTAGGAATACCACAAATTTGATG
This sequence comes from Draba incana, assembly GCA_963576765.1. NCBI lineage: Eukaryota > Viridiplantae > Streptophyta > Magnoliopsida > Brassicales > Brassicaceae > Draba > Draba incana. The sequence continues at coordinate 3,462,089 of OY755214.1, read as the reverse complement.
GTATGCATAGCAGCTAAACGAATCTGAAGAGGACGAGGGTTGGTTGTAGCTATAACGACCCATGGGTTTAGCAATAGGAAGGGTGGTTAGATAAAAGGGGTTATGAAAAGAGTAAGAGCATACAAGGAACCCCATGTAGGTGATTTTATATAAAGGGCAAGGTGTGATGTTTATCCACTGTCGCTAGTGTCGTCCATCGTAAAATAATTTGTCCATTGGTAACTGTTGTCCACATTGGCATATATACCATAGTGAGTAACATGGACGACAGTTGCGAGACTTTATTGGAAATTAAGTGGCGAAACTTTAATGTTAGGACAACCGATTTTCATATGTTAATTGTTAAACCATAAACCCTATAGTAAACCCTAAACCCTAAACCCTATAGTAAACCCTAAACCCTATAGTAAACCCTAACCCCTAAACCATAAATCCCATGTAGGTAATTTTATATAAAAGGGCAAGGTTTGATGTTTATCCACTGTCGCTAGTGTCGTCCATCGTACAATAAATTGACCATTGTTAACTGTTGTCCACATGGGCATATATGTCATAATGAGTAACATGGACTACATTTCAGAGACTTTATTGGATATTAAGTGGCGAAAATTTAATGTTAGGACAACCCGAGTTACATATGTTAATTGTTAAACCCTAAACCCTAAACTTAAACCCTATAGTAAACCCTAAACCCTATAGTAAACCCTAAACCCTATGGTAAACCCTAAATGCTATAGTAAACCCTATAATAAACCCTAAACCATATAGTAAACCTTAAACCCTAAACCCTAGCGCCAAAACCCTATAATAAACCTTAAACCCTAAGCCCTAAAGTAAACCCTAAACCCTATAGTAAACCCTAAACCCTAAGCAGTAGACACTATAGTAAACCTTATAAGAAACCCTAAACCATTAAACTTTAAACCCTAAACCCTATAGTAAACACTAAACCCTAAACCCTAAACCGATAACCCTAATCCCTATACCCTATAAACCGTATCTTTTTAATCCGGATTTTAAAAAAATTTATATCAAGGTGGACAACATTTAATGCATATGGCACATAATATCACTTGGACACGAAACTGATACTCGTACTAACCAGTACTTACAATTATTATATTATATGATATACTGTCCACCGATCTCACCAATCTTGAAATATCTTGGTTACGCCAACAACACGAGCTTCAAATGATAACATAGTCGGGACATAACTTTCAATATTGTCCAACGATCACAGGGATGGTTCTTACATACAAGGGACTACCACTTAAGCATATAATAGACAAATTAACCAATAACGACAAGTAAAGTTGATATTACAAAAAAGCTAAAGCAACCCCAAAAAGTGTACTTGGTGCATGTATTACAAAAGTTTCGTATTAAACAACAACCAAAAGGAACTACATTTCCAAACTAACTCCAGCAGCCATCTATATAGGGTTTTTGCAAGTCGCTCTGTTGTGGCCGACCTTACCACAAGTAGTGTATTTACCTTTCTTCCCTCCTTTGCGCTGAAAGACATAGTCAGCTCTTGTTTAGTACGATTAATTTTACACAACACTTGAGGCTGCTATATAAATGTACTTACATTGAACTCCCCTTGAGAAGGTATCCTAATCGATCGGGGACGTCCACCACCCCTCCTAGTTTTAGGTGGACCTGTGTCTTTTCCCCCAACACTAGATGGTACGTTGTTGTCCCTCTCATTCTGAGGTGGAAGAACAGTCTCTCCCCACAGTTCCCTCCATGTATGGGTCCTGAAGCAATCTCCTATCAGAGTGTACATATCAACATTCCTTATCCCAACAGCAGCAAGGGCGTGACAACATGGAACCATTAGAACATCAAAGACCCGACATGTGCATTTTTTCTTCTTTAGGTCCACCGTAAACATCATACCTTCCCCGTCATTGACTTGGTATATCCAGTCATTAGATGCAACGACAGCGCAATCCGTGGCCTCTTTCATGTGCTCTATAAGTAGCTCCTCAATTTCGGGTGGACATCTTGTTTTAGTTTTCCAAGCTTCGGCCCTCTTTTCGCAAAACCACCTCATCAACGTTGTCCGTATGAATTCCACCATTGCAACTATCAGATAAGTCATGGCCTTCTGTAGAGCATAATTTAAAGATTCAGAAATATTACTACTCATTAAATTGTACCTCATGCCCGAAAAGAATGCCAATGTCCAATGAGGTAGACCAATTTTCATTAGATAAGGAATACATTTAGGCTCCCGTTTCTGAATCTCCTCCCACCAATATCGAAAGTCGCCCACCGTGTATGCTCTAGCAGCATTAGAAACCATACCTGCTAAACCCTCGCACTTGAACTGGGTGACAACATTCCTGAACAAATGAACTGCACAAGCAACGTGATGAGCGCGTGGATACTGGGCTTTCAAACCAGCATAAATGGCAGCATGCCTGTCCGACACGAAAACAAGGTCCTCCTCATCGGGGACAACTTTTTTCAAATTTTCAAAAAACCATGACCACGCAATTGTGTTCTCACTGTCCACCACACCAAATGCCAGGGGGAATATCTGGTAGTTACCATCTTGTCCACTAGCTGCCACTAGACAACTTTTGTACTTACCCCTCGTATATGTCCCATCAATAACAACAACTTTACGGAGATGTTTGTAACCAGCCACCGATGCACCAAAGGAGAAAAAAAGATACTTGAACAATTTCTTCCCGTCTGCAGTCATGGTTGTGTGGATGTTTGTAATAGTGCCTGGATTCGTGGTCTCCACCAAGTGCAAGTGTATTGCCAAGGATTTGTAACTATCTTCCTCACTGCCTCTAGCCATGTTCATAGCAACTTCCTTAGCATACCAAGCTTCCATATATGAAATACTGACTTTCAATTCCGATAAAAGTATCTCAGGGAGTTCGCATGCCCGAGGCCCAAACTTACCATATGCATACTTCGCTTGAATCAACTCGCCTAGCAAAGTCGTTGTTGCCTTCTTTCCCCTTTGAGATCTAGAACCCGCATCACAAGTATGGTTGAGCGTAGCAGTACGTATTTCTAAGTTGTCAGATCCCTTGTGATTTGTAGCATAAATCCTCCAATGGCAATTTGGGTCTTCGCAAACTGCAACAACCTTCTTCTTGGCAGAATATGTTATCTTGAAATTATATAGCCTCTTCATAGAATAAGCTGATAACGCTTTATGGAGATCTGACTTATCCTTGAATACCCGGCCAACATATATATTATTCCCAGCTCGCCTTAGGTTCATGTTAGTTTTGTCCTTTGCAAGACCTGCTGCATTGTCACGGAATGGACGGGAATCCTTCAACAAGAGAGGGCTTTCTTCGACCACGGTTGGGTAATCTCCTGCATTATTTGCAACCCAAACTCCTTCATCCCTCTGATGACCATCAGTGGTTGGTGAGGTTGGTATCTGTGGACCACAACCATGTCCACTACTGTCAGTGGAGTTCCCCATACATGGTTCTACAAAACATAAAACGGACCTCAGGGGTGTTGCTGTGGTGTTCAAACTGTCCTCTTGCAATTGTTGTCCTGGTAACTGTGGACAACTTCTAGAAATGTCTTCCATGTTCGCTTCTTGTACGTTTCCTTGTAAACATGGGTCCGAGTTTTCGAAACTATCCAACAACCAGTCACCAAAACCAACTTGATGCACCGTAGTTTCAGTCAGATGTCCCCCACTATTGTCATCCACCAACGACCACATCGAAGCATCGTGACTAGTACTTGGGCAATTTGTGGGGTTGAGGGGGTCCCAGTCTATTGGATACTCCCTATCGATGAGGGCAGATATTGCATCGATGTCATAGTCATGAGTCTGAGTCTGGCTCATACAACCTGATAATTGCAACACTTCCCTACGCCTCTTTCCCATACACACAGCCTGTGTTCCAATGTTGTCCACATTTGGAATGTTGTCCACCACTGGACTGAAGGCTACATCGTCGAATAATACAGGTATATCTGTAAAGCCTTCGTCCCCTATTGAGTTACCTTGGCCCCCACGGTCATCTTCGAGTAAAGCTTCTCCCGCTCTTACTTTTTTCATTAGAGAGCCTTCTTCATTTTTCTTCATACTCACGAACAAATTGAGTTCTCTTTGTTCTTGCCTCTTCTTCTTAAATTGCGCAAGGCCCGCATCCCCATCGACAGCAACAGGAGGCATTTTGATCTGGGTAAAAACCTGGCTGCCTCCTTCAACCCAAAATGTAATTACCAAGTGATGTATTTGCAGATCTACACCAAACTCGTTGACAATCTTCTGATGGACAACCTCAAAGCTGTCGTCACTTCGCATGTCAATGCACTTAGCAAATACGTCATTGCATACCACAAAATGCCACACGCCCTGATCCCTGCATTCCCAATCTCCAACTATGACCAGGACATCATCGGAGATGGATATCTCTTGAACGGTAACCATTAAATGTGTCCCCCTGCAAAGATTGATGATTTAACAAACTTATAAACAACGAAATACTTAGACCAATAAATGCAGGAAGGACTAAGTTTTAGGGAAACAATAAATGATGGCGTTTGCAGTCAACCTCTTTTGATTATAAATGTTGTCTTCCTCGTAGGACTTGAATGTTGCTCGTTTGTCTCTCTCTGGAAGGGAAAAAACAGAGAACTAGAGGATTAGGACCGAAGATGAAATATTAATATTAATTTTACAAAACACGTAGAACTGTAGCACCACTATAATCATCCTTAAATGAGATGGGGAAAAAGTACTTCCACCGCCACTTAAACGTCTTCTCCTACAACACAGCTGTCCCTACCACTCATCTTCACAAAACCCACCTGAAGGTCATCGTGGTAATTTGGCCGCCGCTATTGTCCAAAAAGTGGTATGCAATAAAAGGCTGGTCAACAAATGGTAGATTTTGCAATGGATTTCAAAAAAAGTGTTACTCGTCGTAATTTTCCCTTTCTTCAATAACAGTATCAAACATATAATGACATGCATTTTCTACAATGACAGCTAGGGGTTTTGTATTTTAATATATTGAACTTTATAAAATAAACTAAATATAAAATAATAACAAGAAGAAGTACATGAACTTATAAGCCGACACCGTATATGGGCTTATAAATATTTGGGCCTCATTTTCATTTGTAAGCTTTGGCCCATTTAAATTGTAATCTCCAAAATTAGATTCGTTCGAGATAATTAGATGACGTGGCATCACACTAATGGATCTGAGCTCATCACCAATACATACACAATCGAGAAGCCTTGAAGCTCTTTTAGACTGATCAATCTCCGAAACCTTTTTTCGCCGGCGATAATTTTCCGATCTCGATCTCATGGCGAAGGAACCAGTTCGTGTTCTTGTTACTGGTGCTGCAGGTAAATTCATAATTCCTTCGATCTCCTGCATATGATCTCCGGTTAAGTTATTCGTATCGTCAGATCTCTCAGTAGTACGAAGTTTTTAGCTAATCGGCAAAATTTACTCGATCGATGAATCGTAGATTAGAGTCTAGTGCTTTTGTGTTCTTCAGTGAGATCTGGACACAGAAATGTATTGGATCTAGGTTTCGCATGTGAGATCTATTGTTTTCTTAAACGAATCGTCGTTTTCGGTGAATTATATGAAGAATTATCTGATTTTCCAAGGGATTTTTCTGATGTTGGGATTACGTGCAACCTTGGTTTAGCGATTGAAAATGATGTAGTTTGTATTTGTAATCATTTTTTAAGTTTGTTTCTGCTACTGGAGTAACAGTGGTGAATATGCAGGACAAATCGGATATGCGCTTGTTCCTATGATTGCAAGAGGGATAATGCTTGGTGCAGACCAGCCTGTGATCCTCCACATGCTTGATATCCCTCCTGCAGCAGAAGCTTTGAACGGTGTGAAAATGGAGTTGATTGATGCTGCTTTCCCACTTTTGAAAGGTAAGTTGAGTTTATCAAAGTCTAAAACATGTTGAATCTTCGTTTGATCGAATATAGTTTGTTATCTTGAGGGTGGAATCTGATATTCGTGTTTTTTCCCTGTGAAAGGTGTCGTTGCTACAACTGATGCCGTTGAGGGGTGTACCGGTGTCAATGTAGCTGTTATGGTTGGCGGTTTCCCGAGGAAAGAGGGAATGGAAAGGAAGGATGTTATGTCTAAGAACGTTTCCATTTACAAGTCTCAAGCTGCTGCCTTGGAGAAACATGCTGCACCAAACTGCAAGGTGAGAATTCTTTCAAATCTTTTCTTATAAGCTTATCCTGCAGAAAAAGGAAGGAACTTTATCCTATTTTGTTACAAGGGATACTTCATATCTCAAAGAATCAAGTTTGAGATTTACTTATATTGGATTCTTTTGTGAATGAATTGCTCACACATATCTTCTCTCTATGTATATTGTAGGTCTTGGTTGTTGCAAACCCTGCAAACACCAATGCATTGATCTTGAAGGAATTTGCACCGTCGATCCCAGAGAAGAACATCACTTGCTTGACCAGGCTTGACCACAACAGGGCATTGGGACAGGTCTCTGAGAGGTTGAGCGTGCCAGTGTCTGATGTCAAGAATGTGATTATCTGGGGAAACCACTCATCGACCCAATACCCAGATGTCAACCACGCTACCGTCAGGACTTCTTCTGGAGAGAAGCCTGTGCGCGAGCTAGTCAAGAATGACGAGTGGTATGAAACTCTAAAGCCCCTCTAATATCTCAAGCTATATCTTAGTCTTATATTATTGAAGGCTGAAATTTGTTTTGACTATTGTATGTAGGTTGAATGGAGAGTTCATCGCTACCGTTCAACAACGTGGAGCTGCCATTATCAAGGCCAGGAAGTTGTCTAGTGCTCTCTCTGCAGCTAGCTCAGCTTGTGACCATATCCGCGATTGGGTTCTTGGAACCCCTGAGGTTCGCACTACAAACTGTTCGATTTCGAATCAGTCTCATTGTTGTGTGCTAAAAAAATAAACACTAATGGGTTTTTCTTTGATTCCTATTTTCAGGGCACATTCGTTTCAATGGGAGTTTACTCAGATGGATCATACAATGTGCCAGCTGGACTTATCTACTCTTTCCCGGTGACTTGCCGTAACGGAGAGTGGACTATTGTGCAAGGTAAGAAAAATATCCGACTCATGCCTATTGACTCAAACCAAAAGTTACCAAAGTAAAGAACTAGTGATGCTGTTTATGTAGATTGGTCTAAGTGTAATGTTACCGTGGACAGGTTTACCGATTGATGAAGTATCGAGGAAGAAGATGGATTTGACCACGGAGGAACTGAAGGAAGAGAAGGACCTTGCTTACTCGTGCCTCTCTTAGACCGGTTTACTCAGTGAGAGATTCATTAAGAGCTTTGTTTGGAATAAAAATTGACACAACCTTCAAATAAACTAACCTTTTGAGGTTTAAGAGCAGTACTTTGTTTTTTTTTTTTCTTCTTCCTGATGTGTCGCTGATTTGCTGACCATATAATAAGTTTTGATCATTGATTCTCCTTTTAGCTTTGGTTTTTCTTGATCTTACGTAAAGGAAAAAGAAATCGAACTTATTAGTAGAGTTTTGCTGATGTGATCCGAAATTAGCTTGTTTTACTAGCACAAATGTACTAATTAATAACTTTTATGAAACTTTCAAGTCTTATAACTAAATAATTATTTCTCCGAAGCATCTGGGACAAATATTGAACAATTTTTAGTTGTCATGTAATCTAGTAGACTCGGAAGTGATATCTTCAACTTCAAGTAGTCAATGAACATTGGAGATCTTTTAACAAAAAGAAAAAGATTCTAAAATAGTTATTACTAATATTGATTTTTATTATTAATAAACTCTCGAAGTATTTTGATTCAAAGCAAACACCATAAAATGTAGCTAAGGAAAATAATACCAAAAAAAAACTAAACCAAAAAAATCTGAGTTAAACTAAAGAAATCCTAACAAAAACCGATAATTTAGGGAAAGTAAAAAAAAAAATCTAAGACCGAATCTTCTCCTGGTTTTTCTCCGGCTGATTTTCGCCGGTGAGATCTTCAAGCGATTGACGTTTCGTTTCCGGAATACAAAGAAGAGTGATCAACAAGCCAGCCATATTGATTCCTGCCATGATGTACAACGTTTTCTTCAACCCAACAGCTTTAACCAATGCAGCAAAGCCGAACGAACCAACCATAGCACCGGCTTTACCAGAAGCAGCCGAGATCCCATGACAAGTAGACCGAATCCTCGCCGGAAAAATCTCAGCCGGGAGAATGAAAGTAGTTGCGTTAGGTCCAAAATTGCAAAAGAAAAATGTGAAAGAGTAGAGAACCACGAAACCAATCCCGTTATGAGGTAATGTCCAATGGTGGTACGGTATGGCTAAAGCCAACATGAAAGCAGTCATAAAGAAGAATCCCATCACCTGAATGGTTCGCCGTCCCCACCAATCGACGAAACCTACGGTGAAAAAGTAACCAGGAACGGTGCTGCAAAAAGCGATTATGGTTTGAGACTTAGCGATCACGAAGAGCTCTTGGATTGCGTTCATGTATTTAGCCGGAGGTAACCAACCAATGGTTGTGAAAATGTCCTTCTGAAACAAGTTTTGACTGTAGAACGCAATGTCGAGGAGGAACCAAGTGGTGGCTGTTCCGAATAAGTGCAGTCCATGGCGGCTCAAGAATTTCTTGGACAATAAGCCAAACTCGTCTTCGGAAACCCTAGCTTGGTCATTCTTTGCGGAAGAAGCTTCAATGTCTACGTGAAGCACCTTAGACATATCCGCGGCCGCTTGCTCAGAGTTCTTGGCCACTAGAGAAGTGTAACGAGCGGTTTCAGGCATCTTCATCCGCGAGTAGAAAGTCAAGAGAGCCGGTATAGCCCCGAACATTAAGATAATCCTCCATACGTAATCTGCCTCCGGAACGGTCGAGGCCGCCCCGTCCAACATATAGACCCGAGACGGAAATTTCATCTCGAAAACAAACGAGACAAGTAAAGAAACAAGTCCCGCGACGACGATCCCAAACCCTTGCATAGCGAAAACCCCTGCTATAAACGCACCACGACAACGTTTGTTAGCATACTCAGACATGATAGTAGCCGAGAGCGGATAGTCACCGCCAATACCAAACCCTAGCCAGAACCGGAAGAAACAGAGCGTGACCATGACTGATTTTGGGTCCTTTCCAAGAGAAAAACCCGAACAAATGGAGCAGAAGGTCATGATCAAAAGGGTTAACCCGTAGACTTTCTTACGCCCGAGCTTATCACCGAGCCACCCAAAGAAGAGCTGTCCAAGAAACGTTCCCGCAAAGGCCACACCGCTCACGGCCGCAGATATACCATCAGGGAGGCTTCCGGGGGAGGAGGAGCCTGGTTTCTGATAGTAGATCCGGCCAAGGAGCTTCGTGATGAGAGAAATCACGAAGAGATCGTATGAGTCAGTGAAGAAACCCATACCGGAGATTACAACCGCCTTGATGTGGTACCATTGAGGCTTAGCCGCATCAAGAGTCTTCAAGATGCTTCCTTTCTCTTCGTTAGTCATGTCGAGTCTTTGTGTTCTCTTAAATCCTGAAAACCAAATATGTGAACAAAACTTGTTACAATATATAGAGAAAATTATTGTAACAAAAAAGAAGCACGATCGTGCGATTCTAGTTTTGTATTTGGAGTTGGAAGTAGTATTTTGTTTATATACAAATAAGCAAAAAAAAAAATATCAATGATCAACAAAATACTAAAAATAAAGGGAATAAGAGATTTAAACTGAAAAAATTACGATAAAAAAATATTAAACACAGAAAGATCATGTTATGGTTTCTCTCATGCTACATTCATGATCCATCAAACAAAATTGTTTCCGTGTTGAAACATCTTCTGATAATAATAGTTGCAAACAAAAATATATGTACATGCATAAATTAGAAATTATTATTAAATATTAGAAGATGAAGTGATTACCAACAAGTTGTTAGATCCGGAAAGACTCGTTTTCTCTGAGCTGAAGACTGTTGAAGATTTGTTGTTAGGGTTTATAGCTTTATATATAGAGATGGAGATGAGAGCACAATAGCATATTCTTTTGGAAGGGATAGAATTATCGTATAAGTGAAGAATAATTCCAGAATTAATTATTCTCTTTGTGATTAGTTCCAACAATTTTTTCATTTTTAAAATCTAATAGATAATCACGAGAAAATATAAAATTTAATATTTATAGCATTAGATATTTCATAAGTCATAAACATAAACTAGGTGATCGACCCGCACCGTGTGCGGGTATGAATTTATTTTAGAGAATAGTTTAATTTTATCATTTAATAACACGATTATATTGTTTATTAGAATTAATTATACATGTGTTCAGTTTTAAATTTATATGTATTTAAGATATTAATATTATAGATAACATTTTCTGAAGATGGTGAAGAAGAAGAGGAATCCTACAAAAATATAAAAATAATTTATTGTGAATACTTGGAACTTCTTAGAGTGAAGTTTAGGACCAGTAACTGAGATAGATGTGGAGACTTATAAAGACTTATAAGCAAACTCGGTCTTATGTCTTAATCTTGCCAAATGTCTGTGATTCCAAAATACAAACCACTTCATAGATCTCTATATGAGATAGATAGTTTGTGAGGAATATTGATAAAAAAGACTTCTCCATACTATTCTTCTACTCTTTGAAGTATGTTTGCATATATTTGAATCAACCTTTTTTGGCAAAGACAATTGATATTTAAAATTTGAGTTGTATAAACATTAATTGTTGTAACAAAGTGAGGTTTTTCTTTATATGACGTGAATCAACAACGTTATCCATATGACGTGAAGGCTAAATTTTTTATATGCTTCCAAAGTGAAGTGAAGGCAAATTATTTTTCTTTCATGATCTCATATTTTTTAGCCTTGGATATTGATGTTAATCTTATTTGCTACGGTTTGATAAGCCAATATTATATACAATTAATCTCCACGATATTCTTTATAAATTTAATTGCTCTTTTTCTCGTGAAATATATAGGATCTCAAAAGTTAAAATTCTCTATGATCTTCTCTAATCTTAGAGACTCATTTCCGGAAGGCTCTAGCTTTGACTGTTGGTCCACCCCTGACCAAAAGGGATGACCCGTGATTTGACACATACTTCTTGTATTTCTTTTTTTTGCTTATGATAGCTTGCTCTTTCCTCCTGTTTCAAAGCTTTCTCCAACTATGATCAAAACAAACACAAACATAGCCACGTAAATTACATCTGGGTTTTTATCAAGTTTTGATTTCCTCTGTACATTGAGATTTTTTTGTTATTGCATTTTCTTACTTATTATGACATTTTAAATATGTTAAATTCAACAGATAATTGATGGTCATCCAATGTTACGTCCATCCCAGATCTACTATTGTTCTCTTGCACATCAATCAAACATTCACACGAGATTAGTATACAGAAATTAAAGAGCCAAAGATTAAAACATTATAAAAATTTGAAAATAAAGTAAAATTCAAAATGTTTGAGATGTAATGTGTTGAGCATGACACTCATTATATAGTGAATGGGTGTACTCATTTATGTTAGGTTAAGAGAGAAATATATTGGAAAAAACGTGAATGTTTATCTCAAAGGAAATTGGTAATTATGATATTTTGTTTGTTTTTAGGAATATTCCGTGGAAAATATTTGCTTAAGATTGCAATCTTGAATTTATTTGGTAAGGAAGATTTTACGGCGTATACCACATGAAAAAAATGTTATGATTTGGTATTTTGTTTTAAATGGGTAGCTAATATGGATTGTAATCTTCAATTTATTGTTGTGGAAGACATCTATTATACTAAAAATGTACGTTTTTAACCGAAGAAAATAAAACATAAATATTTTAATTGGCTAATCTTTACAAAAACAACTATATCTTAACAAATATATTTTCCAGTTAAAAAAGTTATGTATTACATAATAAGAGAAAATTGGATTAAAAGGTCTTCTAAATTTTAATTTGTCAATCTACACCTTTATTTGATATTACCAAATTTTGCCACAATTACCCTTATAATATAAATAATTAGTTTTTTCAAAAAAAATTTCAAACATGTAACAAATGAAATAATAAGACTTTTTATCAAAAGTGAAAATTTTAATTTGTAACTAATAGATTAAAATTTGGATTTCTAAATTCAATATATTTTGTACAGAATGTACATTCTGCTGTCTATACATGTTCCTAAAAAGTTTAGAAAATGTAATCTACCGATTGTACATGTTCTACAACTTTTAGAATTTGTATTTTTAACTTTGCTCTTTGTTTTAAAAATTTAGAGCACACGCACATTCCAAACGATTTAGAACAAAATATCAGAATACGTTATCTGCACATTGGTCTATGTTCTAAAAAAATTAGAGAAACACTAATATTCTAAAAGTTTTAGAATCAAATTTCAGAATACGTAATCTTTACTTTGCTCTACGTTCTACAAAATGTAGAATATGTATTCTTCAGTTTGTTCTATGTTCTAAAAATTTGAGAATACAATTCTAAAATTAATTTTCAAATTCCAAAAATTTAGGAAATCAAATGTTTCAGTTAAAGAAATCAAATATTCAGTTATATTAGATTGTGCATAATAAGGAAATAAGATTTAAAATCTTTTGAAAAATATTTATATATTCCAAAAATATTAATATTTTACGAAAATAATATTTTCCGAAAATTAATATTTTTATTATAAATCTTAAAAAGTTTCAATTAATGTTATCACAAATTAAAAAAATTTCAGAATAAATTAAAATAAATCCGAAATTATTAAATAAAATCAGAATTAAATATGAAAATCAATTTTCAAATCCTACAATTAAGGAAATTTTTTTATATTTTGGAAACAAATCACGCAATTAATAAATTTAAGGGTATTAGAGGATTATAATTTTAACTAAAGTGTATGTCACCAATCTAGAAAATAAAGGTGTAGATCATCAAATCCAAATTTTTTTGGCCTAAAAATCTAATTTTCCCTAATAATAACAATTCCGACATAGTATAATAGTTTATCAAACTCTCCTGATTTTTCTTTTTCTTTATTAACTTAATATATAAAGAAAAAAAAGAAACCGTATATTTTAATAGTCAAGTCTCGGGTACGTAATCTCATTCGGAGACCAAAGTTTCCGGCAACGGAGCTAATTCCGATTTCTCGGCCTCAAACTCACAATACTCTCTCAGATAATTACCCTCAATATTCGTAAGCCCTAAAGAAGTAAAGATAACGGACCAACAATCTTTCATAATCTTTCACGATAATTTTTTCTTTTAAATCGGTTACCAAAAAAAAAAACAATCTTTCACAATCAAACCAATGGCGATCCGCAACAATCTTGATCGATTCCACCTATGAAACCATCTTACCGGTACTGCTAAAGAAGAACTTGGCGATCTCTTTGGTGTATGATTTAAGCTCCAACGTTGCGTTCCAACAATCTATTAGGTTTCCGACGCCAAAATGATCCGTAGCCACCGTTGAAGGTTAGAGAGGTAGAATCTCAAACTCTAATAAAATTAATCGTCCAATTCTATTTATTTATTAATTAGTTTTCAATTAACAAAAAATATTTAATAATTTAGTTTTAAGCCATATCATCATTTCTCCAAGCCATGTCATCATTCCACATCATAGTTTTTTTTAAAATAAACCAATCAAATTAAAACACCTAAGCTCTTTCAATAAAACCACTTCGCTTTTAATAGTAAGGGGATATTTGATTACAACAAGAAGTCCCGAAATATAAGAATGAGGCCCTACTAATCTTAAATTTTAGAGAGGAAACAACTCTATTCCATAAGAGGGAGTGTCAACTCGAAAATTGAAATAAAATAAAATCAAGTAAACCATAGATATGCAGAATATTAATGTATTGGTAATTATAACATCATAACATCAAGGCCAGGTTACAAATAAAATGGAAACAAAAACAAACAAAAAACATCGCACTCCATAAATAACAATAGAAATACAATCATTTCATCATCACAAATCGATAACTAGTCTTCTCGACAGTGTTCATTTCTCAACCTCAGCCTCACCGGAGAGCTCTTCAAGGGACTTACCCTTGGGCTCAGGGACAAGGAAGGTGAAGAGCATACCAACAAAGTTAATGACACCAAGCATGATCAACGAGTTCTTGACTCCAATCCCCGGTGGGTATCCTGCGTCTGTCTTGGTCTTGTCTTTTGACTGAGCCGCGTAAAGGAATCCGAAGGCTCCCACAATGGCTCCAGCCTTACCTGTCGCGGCTGATATTCCGTGGCATGTGGACCTTAGCCTGGCCGGGAAGATTTCAGCCGGGACAATGAAAGTAGTTGCGTTTGGTCCAAAGTTGGCAAAGAAAAAGGTGAGCGCGTACATGACCACGAATCCGATACGGTTTTCTGGTTTGGTCCAGTGGTTGTAAGGGAAGGCAATGGCAAACATAAAAACGGTCATCATGAAGAATCCCATAAGCTGGATCGCGAACCTTCCAATAATATCAATAAACGCGACAGTGAACCAGTAGCCTGGGACGGTACTGCATAGGGCGATGAGGGTCTGAGCCCTGGCGATCTTGAAAACTTCGTGAACTGCATTCATGGTTGCTGCCTTTGGGATCCATCCGATAGCTGAAAAGATATCCTTTTGGAACAAGTTTTGGCTGTAAAACGCGATGTCAAGCAAAAACCAAGTGGAAGTAGTTCCAAGGAGATGAAGTCCATGACGTCTAAGGAATTCCTTGGAGAACAATCCATAGTTAAGTCTCGGGTCTTGAACGATTTCCTCCGCCCTCTCCTCCATCTCAAGCTCCACTTGTAAGACCTTGGACATGTCGTTTGTGGCTTGTTTAATGTTCTTGGCCACCAAAGCGGTGTAACGAGCGGTTTCAGGCATCTTCATACGCCAGTAGAATGTCAAGGCTGCGGGTATAGCACCGAACATGACGATGATTCTCCAAATGTAATCAGCTTCAGGAGGCGTCGAGAGAGCCCTGTTGACTGCATAGGTCGGAGATGGGAACTTCTTGTCGAAAATGGAAGACACAGCAAGTGCCACAAAACCACCAGCCAAGATACCGACACCTTGCATGGCGAACACGGCCGCGATGAAAGCACCACGAGTCTTCTTGTTAGCATATTCAGACATGATGGTGGCAGAAAGAGGGTAATCGCCTCCAATACCGAATCCCAGCCAAAACCTAAACAAAATTGCACATATAATCATTTTTTTTTTATCAAACCGAAACCAGACTCGTTTTTGAAACTTGTAACTGCTATAAAGTTATTGTTAAACAATATAATATATATATAAGAAAAATCAGATGATAATCGTACCTGAAGAAGCAAAGAGTGGTCATGACACCCTTGGCTTGGTGACCGAAGGAGAGACCCGACAAGATAGAGCACAAAATCATCATGATCAAAGTGAGACCGTACACTTTCTTCCTTCCGAGCTTGTCACCGAGCCATCCGAAGAAGAGCTGACCAGCAAGAGTCCCACATAGAGCCACACCGTTGACCGCGGCCGCAACATGAGGGGGAAGTGTGCCAGGCTTAGCTGACTCTGGATTGAAGTAGTAGAGACGGCCAAGGAGCTTTGTCACTAAAGAAACGCAAAAGAGATCGTAGGCGTCCGTAAAGAAACCCATACCGGCGATCACAATCGCTGTGAAATGGTAAAGTTGCGTTTTCGCAACATCGAGTGCCTTTAGCACTCCTAGTTGCTGTTCAGCCATTGCCTTGTGCACTATGACCAAACAAGACAAAGAATCCAAGATTTCAATTCATTAGATGGTGTAATATATATGTATGAAAAAAACAAGAAAAAAACATTTGTATGTTTATAACGATTATGGTACGTCTGTGTTTATTATAAACGTAGGAGCAGAGTATTTGACCTCCTGTATGGCCACACACACACAAAAAAAAAAATCCTTTCTGGTAATTTTTATTTTGAAATTGACATAGAAACAAAAGACCAACATGAGACCGTACAAAACAAATTCGAAGGAGGCAAGTAATCTTTACCTTAATCAGCTCTAATGAAGGTTAAGAACTTCTTTGGAGAGAGAGAGAGAGAGAGAGAGAGAGAGAAGAAGAAGAAGGTATGCGATGATTTGGATATGAACAATAACGGTGGCAATTTATATAGAAGAAGAAAGAGAAAATGGTCCCTAAACAAAGAGAAAAGAGATGTGAGAAACGTTATCGCCTGCTTCTACTTGACTATTTATTTATTTGCAAGTAATCCATATGGGTTTTTAGTCAATATTTGATATTTTATTTAGCCGCAATTAAAGCTTTTGTATGTCATTTTGTATGTCATATGAAATTGGATGCATTTTTTTTACCAGCTTATGTAATTAACTATATCGTGACACACATCAACATATTTTTTTAATTATGGTACTGATTTTTTCTTTGGGTTTATTTGCCCAATAACCCAATTTTTTTTAATAATTAAGTACAAAGCCAAAACTGTCATGTGGCATATTCACAACCACTAGTTTTAGGTTTTTTGGCTATGTGTATTATTATTTTAATTTTTCCTGTTATTAAGCAAATTAACTTCTTCTTTTTTTTTGAGTTCTTATATTTAGAAGATTTGAAAATAAAAAGATAGTAATGTATCATTAAATTGATCAAAAATGTATCGTGCCCCATCCACTCTCAGGAACAAATCTTTTAAGCTCCGGGTACACTGGGGAACTAATCATCCCCTCGAGAGAACTAATCATCACTCGATACTCAAAGGTCTCGCTACCACAGACAAATCAGGCTGAAGATACTCATGAATCTTAGCCACCAACTCCTCCGACTCATGCAGGCACTTCCTCAACATCGACACATGAAATACCTTATGGAATGCCTTCATGATCGGAGGTAACTCTAACCGATACGCCACTAGTCCAACTCGCTCCACTACCGGGAACGGACCCATAAACCTTGGACTCCGTTTATTCTCAGAAATGGATATGTTGGGACCTCGCAACATGGCCAACTTGAGATACACTCTATCTCCAACCGCGAACTCCAACTCTCTCCTCCTCTTATCGGTATAACTCTTCTGCCGATCTTGAGCCTCCTTCATGTTCAGCCTCAAGACACGGATCTTCTCCGTCGTCTCCAAAACAAAACTCGCACCATAAATGCTCCTCTTCCTTACTTGGGTTCAGCATAACAGTGTCCTATACGGCCTCCTATACAACGCCTCATAAGGAGCCATCCCAATACTCGCTTGAAAGCTGTTGTTATACGCAAACTTATCCAGGCATATATGATCAACCCAGTGACCACCCCAATCCAGAACACACATCTGCAGTAAATCCTCCAAAGTCTGAATTGTCCTCTCTGACTGCCCATCAGTGTGCGCATGATAAGTTGTGCTCATATGCACCTTAGTGCCATCTCTCTCCGAAAAGCTCTCAAAAACTCAGACGCAAACTTAGGATATCGATCTGACACTATACTGGCTGACACTATATTGGCTGACACTCCATGTAGCCTCACAATCTCCTTCACAAATTTCTTAACCAAAACCGCAACTTCATTGGTTTTCTTGATCGTCAGAAAATGTGCAGACTTAGTCAGACGATCCACAGTCACCCAAATAACATCGTAGGTCCGCGAGTTAGGTAATCCCACTTCCACTCCGAAATAGGTAAACTCTGCAACTTACCACTCGGAACCTGATGCTATGCCTTCACTAACTGGAACGTATTACACTTCGCGACCCAGTCAGCTACATTTCTCTTCATTTCGACCCAATGATAATACCTCTAAAGATCATGGTACATCTTAGTCATCCCCGGATGAATCGAGAACTTGCTCGCATGAGCTTCTCGCAGAATCTCCTGCCTCAACTCCTCCTCCCTGGGTACACAAACCCGTCAACGCAAAACACAGTCCCATTCGAAGAGACATGATACTCAGCTGCGCTCGACGCATCGATCAAACTCTGATCACCCTCCTAAGCTACTCGAATCCTACTCAAAAGATCCGCCTGATTAGCCGCCTCCAAAACGGCCCCTGCGAGATAGCACATAACCGCAAAGTGCTAATCTCGCTCACAAGCGCCTCAATATCCTGCTCCTGAGTCGAATCCACTCTCTGACAACTCAGAGCATCTGTCACCTGGTTCGCCTTACCAGGATGGTAAACAATATCTAGGTCGTAATCTACCAGCAACTCAACCTAGCGCCTCTGTCTCACATTCAGCAACGGCAAAATATGCTGCAGATTCTTATGATCTGTGAAAATCTAAATTTTCCCACCATACAGATAGGATCTCAAAATCTTCAAAGCAAATACAACTGCACCCAACTCTAAATCATGCATAGGGTAATTGCGCTCGGTACCCCTTAGCTGCCTCAAAGCATACGTAATTACTCTACCCTACCTGCATCAACAAGAAACCCAACACTACAAGAAAACAGTCCAGAAGTGAATACTATTTGTGACTGCGAAATCAGTCACTAATATTTGCGACTAAGATAATATCAGTCGCAAATCAGTCGCATATTTGTGACAGATAAACCTAGTCGCAAATATGTCACACATTAGCGACCGATTTACGACTCTTTTTCGAAGGTTCTCATGTAGTCGCAAATTTAAGACTGATTTGTGACGTTATATGTCGTGGCACATTTGCGACGCTTTCGTAACGATATTTGGAGTCACAATTTAGTGTCTACCAAGATGTCACAACATAGTTACTAATTTACGACTGGATTGTGACCGATTTGTAACGAAATAGGGTTTAGGGTTTGGATATCTGAAACACTAAAGCGATGTCACAACATAGTAACTAATTTACGACGCATTTGCCACAATAAGGGTTTGAGTGCGAACGTAGGTAACAACAATTTTTTTTAAATTGGTAGTGACGAATTTGTGACTCTTTAGTGACCATATAGGGTTAAGGGTTTCAGATTAACAAGTTTTTAAAAATTGGTAGTGACGAATTTGTGACTCTTTAGTGACTATATAGGGTTTATCTGAAATACCAACGTCATAAAATAGTCACAAATATACCACTACTTTGCGACACATTTGCGACGCATAAAAAAATCTGCGACTGATTAGTGACTACTTTGCCACTCCATTTTACATTACTACACATTAAAACCCAAAATGTATATTTCTATGATTTATAGTTGTATTTAGCTTGTACTAAAGTCAATGACAAATTAGCCAAGATGTGGTTTTAGTGAATAAATCAATTTCCAAAAATATATTTATGTGAGAACAACATTTATGTACTTTAGCATATAAACACTTAGAAGTTTTAAAGTAAGTTTATGTAAAGTTGATGTTTTTGTAAATTAGTTTTGTTAGTGGTATAATGGTTATATGAGTTTATTTAGGGTATATGGTTTAGGGAAATGGTAGAAAAACAAAATTTGGGTCTAAATGTTTAGGGTTTAGGGATTTGATTTGTGACTAACTTAAAATCGTCACAAATCAGTCACAAATTAGTAACTATTTTGCTACTTTTTTGAGACTAATATATAGGCGGGAATTATTTGGGGGTTTGGTGAAATAATTTGATTTTTTGGGTGGGAATTTACCGTTCCAAATTTTTTTTGTTTTGACTAAATTACATCCTCTTTAAAACGAAGTGTCTAAAATATCTCATTCCCAAATCAGTTTCACAAACCCTAGATTTTTATTTCTCTCCAAATCTCAATCCGATTCAACTTATCTTTCTCTGAGAGACATTTCTTTCATGTGATTTGTTCATCTCTCTTTCGATTTAGATCTAAATCTTCACCTCTCTTTCTCTCTCTCTATTTCTCGTTCGCGTCTCTCGTTCGCGTCTCTCAGACTCTCGCTAGCTTCTCCGGCGAAACCGAGCTCTCTCGTGCCACCGCCGTGAAGAAATTCTGGGAATACGTGAAGCTTCACAATCTCCGTCGTCGAAAGTTAAAGCAGCGGTAAATCCAGCATCCTCGAAGCACTCGTCGCCGTGATCTTCTCCCTCGCGGCAATGAAATCTTCACTCACCGTCGTCTCCTTCTCCAGCTTATTCAGACAAAACCACGCTCCGATGGTGGCTCCGATGTCGAGTAGGGAGAGTTTCTTCACCAAGGTAGCAAACGATTCTATGATTTCTCTGAAATTCGCCGAGAGATTGAGGTTTTTTTTCTTTACTCTCTCTTCTAAATTCGTTTCACCTTATAAAATTGCTAGGATCGGTGTAATCTAATGCATGGATGATTTATTTTCTAGGCTGAGACGAATAGATTAGTAGGAGATAATATAGGCGTATCAAATCATCATATTCGTCTCAAGATTTATTCTCCTAATGTTCTGGATATCACTCTTGTGGATCTTCCTAGCATTACAAAGGTTCTTGTTGGTGATTAGCCTACGGATAAGATCCCTGCCTGCGTGATTCTAGCTGTTACACCAGCTAATTCGGATTTAGCCAACTCAGATGCTTTACAAATCTGCAGGAAACGCTGATCCTGATGGTTAGTATTTTGGTTGCAATTCAATTGGGAATTTAATAATTTTATTCACTTCATGTTCATAGTATACAATATACTCACATTTTCTTTGCATATGAATTTATTGTCCTCAGGTCATAGAACGATAGGTATTAGACTAGTTAAGAGATTGTACACCGGTTTCGCCGATTTCCGATTACGATCGCCGTGATAGTATTCATTCTCCTTTCTACATCACCAGTGGTGATAATCCAGGTGTCGCCATCATTACTGAGGTACTTGATGGAACAAATTACGATAACTGGCGTTTAGCTATGATGATAGCCTTAGATGCGAAGAACAAAATAGCTTTTGTAGATGGATCTTTAGCTAGGCCTCCTGAATCGGATAATAGCTTTAGAATTTGGTCTCGTTGCAATTCCATGGTGAAATCTTGGATTCTTAATTCTGTTTCGAAGCAAATCTACAAGAGTATTCTTCATTTCAATGATGCTTCAGAAATTTGGAGAGATTTAATGGCTAGGTATCACATCACTAGTCTTCTGAGATCCTATCAGTTATCCCAACAGATTTGGTCTTTGCAACAAGGATCTCTGGATCTTGCAACTTATTATACAAAATTGAAGACGCTTTGGGATGAACTTGATGGTGCTTCTTGTGTCAAGATCTGTCATCATTGTGATTGTTGCAAGGCTATGGAAACTCAGTCAGATCATGCTAAAGTTATAAAGTTCTTGGCTGGTTTAAATGATTCTTATTCTACTATTCGAAGCCAGATCATCATGAAGAAGCATGTTCCTGAGTTGTCTGATATCTACAATCTTTTGGATCAAGATCATAGCCAGCGCAACATTACTCCAGTTCATAATTCCAGTGCATTTCAGGTTTCTGTTTCTGATCCTATCTCTGTGAATGCTACTGCATCTTCTTATCCTCAGAAGCAGAATCGTCCTGTTTGTGCGCATTGTGGATACACTGGACACACTGTTGAGACTTGTTATAAAATACATGGTTATCCAGTGGGGTTCAAACACAAGATCAAACCATCTTCTGATAAGTCCTATGCTCCAACCAAGCCACAGTCTACTTCTAAACCTGTGATTGCTCAAATGGTTTTAGCTGATACAGTTCAGGATGGTGCTTCTCTTGCTGGTATGGTTAATACCTTATCTCAGCATCAGATTCAAGGCGTCATTGATTACTTCAATTCGCAGCTTCAACCTAATGAACTGACCTCTTCTCCTATTAGTGGCACCATCACAGCTCTTCCTGGTATGGCATTTTCTTCCTCCACTTTACATTTTGTTGGGGTTTTAACAGCTATAGGGAGTGCTTTATCTCCTCAATCCTGGATAGTAGATAGTGGTGCTACTCATCATGTAGTTCATGATAAGAGCTTGTTTGCAACTCTATCTGAATCTTTGAATAGGAAAGTTGCTTTACCCACAGGATTAGGTGTGGATATTGCTGGTATAGGTACAGTCAAACTCAGTGAACAATTAACATTGAAAAATGTTCTGTTCATTCCGGATTTCAGATTAAATCTACTCAGTGTGAGTCAGATTACTAAGGATATGGGGTATAGAGTTGTTTTTGATCAGACTTCTTGCCTCATACAGGAGCCTATCAAGGGATTGATGATTGGTCAGGGTGATGAAGTTGCCAATCTCTATGTCATGGATGCTGCTACATTCTTGGATTCAGTGGATTCTCCTTTTAGATGTTCTAATGTTGTTGTGGATTCTAGTATATGACATAACAGATTAGGACATCCAGCTTTGTGTAAAACTGATTTCCTCACTGATGTACTTGGTTTGAAACAGAAGAATAAAGATTTTCATTGTGCCATTTGTCCCCTTGCCAAACAAAAACATCACCCACTTATATCCAAAAACCACATGACTGAAAAATCCTTTGATCTTTTACACATAGATACTTGGGGTCCTTTCTCTGTATCTACTGTGGAAGGTTTTAGGTATTTTTTAACGATTGTGGATGATCATAGTAGCGTCACATGGGTATATTTGATGAAAAACAAGTCGGATGCTCTCACTGTTTTTCCTGATTTCTTGAAGATGGTGGAGAATCAGTATCATACAGTGGTTAAAGCAGTAAGATCTGACAATGCTCCGGAATTGAAGTTTATTGATTTATTCAAGCAAAAAGGGATTGTATCTTTTCACTCTTGTCCAGAGACTCCTGAACAGAACTCTGTGGTGGAAAGGAAGCATCACCACATTCTTAATGTGGCTAGAGCTCTCATGTTTCAAGCTCACATCCCTTTGGAATATTGGGGAGACTGTGTCTTAATTGCAGTGTTCTTGATTAATAGAACACCCACTCCCTTGTTGAAGAATCAGGTTCCTTTTCAGGTTCTCACTTCTAAACTTCCAGATTATAGTGGTTTGAAGGTTTTTGGTTGTTTGGGGTATTGTTCTACTTCCTCTAAAGGCCGCCACAAATTTCAACCGCGTTCTAAACCATGTGTCTTCTTGGGATATCCAGCAGGCTACAAAGGCTACAAAATGTTGGATTTGGAGACTAATTCAGTATACATTTCTCGGAATGTTGTCTTCTATGAGGACATATTTCCCTTTGCCTCTGCTCAGCCTTTTTCTGATAAGGATTTGTTTCTTTTTCCTAAGGTTGATGAAGTTTCAGAGAGTGCTCATGTTCATGCTAGTGGAGATAATGTGGTTCCTTCAGTTCTTGTTCCTGAAGTTTCTGCTTCTACTAGTCCAGAGGTTTCTGTTTCTGATGATATAATGGGGAAGAGATCAGTCAAGCCTCCTACTCATTTACAGGACTATTATTGCAACATGACTGATACAGAAATCCCTTATCCGTTGGCTGCATACTTATCTTATGATCATCTTTCTGATGAGTATAGGGAGTATGTTTGTGCTCTCACTCAATTGTCTGAACCTACGTCTTTTAAGCAGGCCAAATCTTTTAAGGAATGGCTCCAGGCAATGAATGAGGAGTTGCAGGCTTTGGAGACCACAAACACTTGGGACATTTGTTCTCTTCCACCTGAGAAGCATGCAATAGGCTGCAAATGGGTTTTTAAACTCAAGCTATTTGCTGATGGTAGTCTAGAGAGGTACAAAGCAAGATTGGTCGCCAAAGGATATACTCAGAAAGAAGGTGTTGATTTTGTTGATACTTTCTCTCCTGTTGCTAAGATGACTACTGTTAAGACTCTACTTGCAGTTTCTGCAGCTAAGAATTGGAGACATCAATTGGAGTCTTACACAGCTTGATGTCTCCAATGCTTTCCTCAATGGAGACTTAGATGAAGAAATATACATGACCTTGCCTCCAGGGTATACTCCTAAACCTGGAGTCACTCTCCCTTCTAATGCAGTTTGCAAACTGAAGAAGTCTTTATATGGTTTAAAACAAGCGTCAAGACAGTGGTTCTTAAAGTTCAGTTCTACTATTATGGCACTTGGTTATCAGAAGTCCCATTCTGATCATACACTCTTTATTAAGCACTCTGCCGGGAAGTATGTGGCTGTGCTAGTGTATGTAGATGACATCATCATTACTAGCAACAATGATGCAGAGGTTGTGGAACTCAAGGCTGCTTTGCATAAAGCTTTTAAGCTCAGAGATTTAGGACCTCTCAAATACTTTCTTGGCTTGGAAATTGCTCGTTCTAGCAAAGGTATTTTAATTTGCCAAAGAAAGTATGTTCTTGGTCTTCTTGAAGAAACTGGTTTACTTGCTTGTAAACCCTCATCAATTCCTATGGAACCTAGTCTCAAGCTGAAACACGACTCAGATGAACCTGTTCTTGAAGATGTGCAAGTCTATAGGCGTTTAGTGGGTAAGATGATGTATTTGACTATTACTAGGCCTGACATCACTTATGCCGTCAACAAATTATGCCAATTTGCTTCAGCTCCAAAGAACTCTCACTTACAAGCTGCCTACAAGGTGTTACATTATCTCAAGGGCACCATTGGACTTGGTTTGTTCTATTCTGTGGATTCAAATCTCTTGTTTCAAGCCTTTACTGATGCAGATTGGGCTTCCTGTCCAGACACTCACCGTTCAACATCTGGTTTTTGTATGTTTCTTGGTGATTCTCTCATTTCTTGGAGATCCAAGAAACAACAAACTCCTTCACACTCCTCTGCTGAATCGGAGTACAGAGCCATGGAGATGGCGGTTCGGGAAGTTGTCTGGTTAGTGAATTTACTCAAGGAATTTCAGATTTTTCAACCTCATTCTGTTGCTTTTTACTGTGATTCTACTGCTGCAATACACATTGCTAATAACGCAGTCTTTCACGAGCGTACTAAGCATATAGAGTTGGATTGTCATATCGTCCGAGACAAAATCATCAGTGGCTTGATCAAAACACTTCATGTGAAGACTGATGCTCAGCTAGCTGATGTTTTTACTAAGCCATTGTTTCCTGGTCATTTTCATTCTCTTATTGGCAAGATGGCTTTAAAGTCAATATATTTGCCATCTTGAGGGAGGCTATTAGACTAGTTAAGAGATTGTACACCAGTTTGTCCCGGTTTGCTTAAATGTATAGTCTATTGGTTAAGTGTTTGTACTAAACCAAGGCTATATAATATCTGTAACAGATTCTTTTGATCGAATAACAAGAATAACAAACATTTCATTTCTTCTTCTTCCTCTAGATTCTTCATCTCTAATAATAGGTGTTATCACAAAGGTGTGATTTCTTTTTCTCAGATATTTGTTTATATATCACTATTTTGGATTTAGTAGCAATGGTAATCTACCTTATTTCTCATGGCTGCTCTATTTTCTCCCTGATTCAGTTGGATATTATGGACAGAGGTACTGATGCTCGAAATCACCTTCTTGGAAAAACAATTCCTCTTAGACTTGGATACATGGGAGTTGTAAATCGTAATCACGAGGCAGAATGTGGTTACTTAAATTTTATTAATTTGGTTAATGGTATGAGGAAGTGTTCCAAGTTATTGAATGATTCTTATGAGAGTTTAGTAACTGCTCCATGGTTTTGTTTAGTTTATGCATAGTTTTTCTTGACTAGGAATGTTGTTTATGAGTTATATTTCTTGCGCCGTAGTTGTTGAAGTAGCATATGGATTAAAGAACGTTTCTCGTTCGATGATTATAGGTTCAGGAAGTTTATCCCTGTCTCAGTGAAGATATTCCAGTCTAAAAGAACATCTGCAATAAGCATTGAGCAGAAGAAGAAGTTTCAAAGAGAGGTCTCTCCAAGATTAAACATATTGAGCAGGTAAATAATATGGAGACTTTAATGTTTGATTGTTGTCATATGTTAAGCCTAACCTCGTACGTCTTTTGGTAATCTCGCTTTTTGAATGACACTTTATCGGGGCCTGCGTAGAACCAAAGCTGATGATAATTACTGAACTCATGGAAGGCGGTACTCTTCAGAAGTTTATGTTGAGTACTCTTCTAAAGCCTCTTGATTTCAAGCTAGCGATTAGCTTTACGTTGGATATTGCTCGGGAAAAATGGACAGGTAACTCATCATCCATTCCATTCGTAGGTTATTCTGCTCAATGCTTTGCTCGGACCCCAAGCTTGATTCACACCGTTTCAAAGACATTCTCAATGAGGCATGTGTACTTATTCTTTCCATGATCTATGTATTAGGTTTCATCAAGGCGATGGTGAAGATGATCGAGCTCATGAAGAACAAAGATCCAACACTTGGGCTGCTTCTTCAACTCTTGAACTCTCTCTTCTTCTTTTTTTTTTGTCACAAGAACTCTCTCTTCTTAACAAACTAGCATGTTGTAATACTTTTTGTACTTTGGTTTTAACCATTTTGTACTTTAAATGCTTGAATATGTAGTATGCTTTTAATTTCAAGGTTTTTCGTTATTCATTCGATTTGGACAATTCAAAACAAAACAAATAAACAATTAGTAGCATATAAGCGGCAAATCAGTGGCAAATAAGTGACCAAAATGTGACTAACCTAAAATGTGACAACAACAATATTGTCTCTAATTAGAAGCTCATTAGTTGTTAATTTGCGACGAATATAGTTAGTCATAAATCAGTCGCTAATTAGTTGCTTATTTGTCACGCCAAAGGCAGTCCCAAATACGTTGCTAATTAGTGACTACCTACATGAGTCACAATTGTGTCGCTTATTTGCGACTGAGTTATGGAGTTATTAATCCGTCGCAAATTAGCGACGAATAAAATAAAGTCACAAATACGTCGCTAATTTGCAACGGATTTCCAGTGTCGCAAATTTGCAACGCACGTTTTGCGACGACTTGTTGCCGTCGCAAAGTAGTCGCAAACGGGTCATTTGTGACGAATTTGCGACGCTTTTGGTAGTCACAAATGACATGTTTTCTTGTAGTACAAACCAATCCCAGAAGCATCGGTGTACACTGCAAAAGGCTTACCCGGCTCGGGCAACGCCAACACAGGTGTACTCATCAACATCTCCTACAGCTTCGCAAAGATGTCCTCGTACTCCTGAGACCAAACAAACAAACGGGACATCCTTCTTGGTCAAATTTGTCATCGACTGAGCCATACTCGCAAAGCCCTTGACAAACCTCGGATAATATCCTGCCAAACCCAAGAAAATCCTGATCTCCATAGCACTAGACGGTCTAAGCCAATCTCTGATAGCCTCAATCTTAGCCGGATGCACAAAAACTCCATTTGAAGAAACGATATGGCCAAGAAAACCCATCTCTCTCTGCCAAAAACTGGACTTACTCAACTTGGCAAAAAGCTTCTGCTCCCAAAGCTTCTATAGAACTAATCTCAAGTGCACCTCGTGCTCCTCAGGATTCCTCGAGTAGACCAGGATATCGTCAATAAAGATAATCACGAAAACATCCAGGTACTCCTGAAATATGCCGTTCATCAACCGCATGAACCCTGCTGGCACATTCGTTAAACCGAAAAGCATAACCACGAACTCAAAATGCCCATATCTAGTCCTGAAAGCCGTCTTCCGAACATCTACCTAATCTATCAAAATATGATGGTAACCTGACGCCAAGTCAATCTTGGAGAACCAAGTAGCACCCCTCAGCTGAACCAACAACTCATCAATCCTCGAGAAAGGGTACTTGTTCTTCACTGTGACTCGGTTAAGTCCCCGGTAATCAATACACAACCGGAAACTACCATCCTTTTTCTTCACAAACAACATCGGCGCTCCCCATGTTGAAGTACTCTAACGAATAAAACCCTTACTCACCAAATCCTCAAGCTGATTCTTCAGGTCTGCCAACTCTGCTGGAGCCATCCTGTAAGGTGCCTTAGATATATGCGTTGTCCCATGCTCTAGCTGAATCGTGAAAAGATCAGACCGAGACAGCGGTAATCCCTGCAACAACTAAAAAACCTCCTCGAAATCCCAAACAACCTGAATACCTCCAATAGCAACCTTACCAACAGACTTCGGCATCAAAATCTTCACCAGATAAGCCTCGTATCCCCGCTTGAACATCTGCACTGCCTCAACCGCAGAAATCACGAGACTCTCCGAAGTCGTTCTGACTCTCTGGTAAACCAACCTCGAACCCTCGCGCTCAAACACTACGCAACCACAATAACAATCCAGATGAACCCGGTAACGCTACAACTAGTCTATCCCTAGAGTGACATCATATAGCTCTATAGCCACCTTGGCATCGACTCTCCCGCAATCTGAACATCTATGCCACTCGCTCGACTAAGCGTAGCTAGGAATCCTCCTCCAGCCACCTTGACCATACTCACTGGCTCAGCAGTATCACTCCTAATGCCACTGCTCTCTGCACACTCTGGAGTGAAGCAATTCGATGCTCCAGAATCAAACATCACGTGGGTCTCGAAACCTCCCACTAATAAGGTCCCTGCACAAACCTTAGGTGCCAAGAAACCTTAATTTTTCTATCAGAGGAAATAACACGAACCAAACAATTTAATTTAATTTTTCTGTGATCGCCCTGGCACTAGACTGGCCTGTCTCCCCTGGCGTGTACATACGCAGTGCTCCTCCCAACTGAGCCATCGACTGCACTGCCGCTATTCGAGACACTGGCGGTACTCCCACTGGCTGAACTGCAACAACCGCCATCTGCTGCAACTTGGGACACATTGGCCTGATATGCCCCGGCTCTCTGTAGTGGAAACACACTCTCGAATACGACTGCAGCTGCCACTGCTGGTTGTCCTGGGGGCAACTCAACAAACAATGCTCCAAACTCCCGCATCCATAGCACGCTCCGCCCCTCTGACTGGGCCTGGAAGCGTCATCCCACTTCCATTTCTGCCCCTACGCAAGCTTGCTGTCCTTTCTAGAACCAGAACCAAAACCACCCTGCTGCCTCCTCGGTTGAACAGCAGGAACAACCGCCGCTGGAACTACTGTAGCTGACTGACCCCTAAGCTCTTCTTCAATGCCTGCAGCCATCTCTACCAGCTTTGCCCTCGAGGCGTACTCCGATACTCTACAACGTATCCTCAAATCTACCTGAAGTCTCCTCAAGAACCTCTGCACCTGCGTCCGCTCGTCCTCCATGCCTCTATCCACATATACAAGCAGCCTGCTAAACTCGGCGTCATACTCACATACAGTATGATCACCTTGCACTAGCTCCACGAACCTTGTCCCGAGATGATCTAGAGCCTTCTGAGGGAAGTACTTGGCGCTGAGTTTAGCCACGAACTCTCCTCAGGTCCACACAGTATTTGGCCTCCTGGCCTCAACGAATCTCCGCCATAAGTGAGCATCACCACTCAGATAATGGATCGCCAACTCCACTCGAAAATCCTCAGGACAACGAACCGAGCGAAAACTGCGCTCCATACGCCTACGCCACTCATCTGCCTCCTCAGGCCCAACACCGCTCGAGAAGAACGCAGTTTTCATATACCGCATTTGACCTACCGTCTCCAGGTAGGTCGGATGCACCTCTGCAACTGCAGCCTTCGGTTGCACCTCCGCTACTAGAGGCACCACTGGAGCTTGAACCGGAACCGCCGTCGAAAACCGCTCCATCAACTGTGCCAAAATACCCTCCATACAATCCAAACGATCCTGAGCTTGAGTAGCACCCACACCTGGACCCACTCAACCACCAGGAACACCTGCACCTCTCCCGGCACACACAACACTCACACTAGCACTAGCACTGGTCTCGCTCACAGATCCCACATGATGCGTAAGAGTCTCTGACACCTGCATAGCACTCGCAGCTATGCTACTAGATGACTCAAACACTGGTCCACGACCACGTCCACGGCCTCTACAACGGCCACTACCACGTCCAAGACCTATAGCTCCTGAATCCATCTCTATGCACTCATACAGGAGAGGATAATAAGCTACAAGAAGTCACAAACAACAAACAAAAACTTACCGTGAAATCTCTTTGAAGGTCTGAAGAGGATGATATAAGACTAATTAAATTGACTAATTATTCATAATCAATTTAAATCACATAGTCTCAGTTCATACAACCTACTGCCCTAAAACCGTAAGGGCTCTGATACCAAAATGAAACAACCAACATTCGTTTTTTTTCTTAATTAATTAGTCCAAATTTATATTCCCATAAATATAAATTCTCAACGACCAATTCAACAAAACCAAAACTCAGCGGAAATAACTACTCAATTAAATCATTTAAATCCAACAAAAACAATTTAATTCTAATAACCAAACAACTCAAGTTCTGGGTGCAACAATATAAAACCAATAAGCCTAGCAACCTAAACACCATGTTCACTAAAACTAAAAACATAAACAATAAAACATAATCATCCTTCCCCTACTGCCTTGATTCCGCGATCACATTTTCTTTTACCTGCAAGACATAGAAATAAGAGTTGCGTGAGTATTATCACAAATACTTTGTGAGACGGTCATCCCGTCTACCGGTTACATAATAAGGGAAAATAGAATGACAATTACTACGCGATCAATCATCAGTCAACAATATTCAAAATTTATCAATGCAATAAGTAGTGTCGATCGACACGCCACCATGATGTCGATCAACACTACAAACCAAAATGCACAATTTCACAACTGGGTGTCAATCGATACCACCACGGGGTGTTGATCGATGCACCTAACACAGAACACAATTATCATGCCATAAAAAGTGGGTGTCGATCGACACTACCACTAGGTGTCAATTGACACTCCTCGCAGAAACCTAAATCGAGACAAATCCTCACACGACTCGATTCTGTTTCATCTCGCGAGACAATTTCACGACTAATCACACACGAACTTCACAGAAATAGCAACCAAATCATACAAATTCATCACAAATCACACAATCGATAACCTAACATAATATTCTCATAACCACGATCACGCACTCACCTTGCTATGAACGACAAAGGATCGAGACAACGATGGGACAGCGATGAACACGAAATCAGACCTTCACAAGCCTGGGAATTCGTTCCAAGGATCAAGGCTACGAAGAACGATGATCTCTAGCACTTAAACCTCACAAAACCTTTCCTTATGACCCTAAACACTCACAATCACAAGGAATCACCAACTTTGCTAATTTTCTCTCTATTTCTGCCTCTGGAACCAGAAAAACACGACTGCCCACGCATATAAACGCAGGTCTAGGGATTTCATTCTCCAAACCAACGAAAACTGCAATTAAAATCGAACCAACCTCGGTTCAAAAACATTGGTGTCGATCGACACACCTTCCTGGTGTCGATCGACACCCTTACCGAATTTCACTATTTCGGTTCGGGATGTTACAGTCTCAGATGCGGCTCTGACTATAAATATACAATGAAATCAATTCTAAATCTTTAACCACTAGCCCACCACACCCTTGGTAATATGTCCGTGCATTCCACATTCTTTCTCTACCTATTTTGCAATGTTTTCAACAACATAAAAAATCCCCACATACAGTATATACACATATAGTATAGTTTGTCACAGTAGAAAAGGTTATGTTTACTTGCATGTCTATTTTTAACTATTTTGAAAGAAGAACCAGAAAAACGAATATATAGTTACGTAGTGGATAGTGTAATATGAATGTACGTATATTCAGGTTACTCCAGCAGCTACTAACAATAAAACTTTTTTTTTTTTAAACATTGGGTCACAACTGGCCGACCCATTAGTCTAATTCCTACATTAAGTAGGAGGAGGGACTCAACTAACAATAAAACTTAATAAAATACTAGAGTTTTTTTTTTCCTTTATAAAAAACTCTAGATCAAACTGCAAAAAGTCAATAAATAAAGTATTTAATTTAAATGGCAAATATTCTTGGGACAATTATAAAAATGTCACTTTTGACATGCTACTTTACGAATATGTCACTCTTGAATTATTTTCTTACCAATATGTCACTTATAAATCCGTTTAAAAACCTTATATCTCAAAATTCTCAATTTAAAAAAATATTTTGAGCCCTAACAAACCTTAAACCCAAAAAACTAAACCTAGTATAACATATTTAACCCAAAAATAAATGATTTAAAAATTTAGAAAAAGTGAGTGGCATATTTGAAAAGTGGCATGTCGAAAATGACATTTCTTGAAATTTCTCAATATTGTTTACTAATTGGTAAAAAGTGAAGAGAATTTTCATGATATGCCACTCTTTACAAGAATGCCATTTTTTTTTAACTTAACTTTTATATTTTTTGGGTTTGGGTTAACTATTTTATATTTAGGATATAATTTTTGGGGGTAGAGTTTAGGATTTGGGTTTTGAACGAAATATTTTTTTTTTATGATTTTGTCTTATTCTATAAAAGATGGCATGTTTGCAATAAATTTCAAAAAATGGCATATCTGAAATATATTTTCAAATGTGGTATGTTTGTAATTTCCCTAAAAGTAAAAGTATAATTGTGCAGCATGACATTAGGTAAGTTTGAAAGTTTAGACACGATTTCTAAAGATGTGCATACCATGTAATTTCCCAAAATATAAGTAATTTAGCCACGATTTCAGTTCCTAATTACCTTTTTTTCTTTGGAGTGTATAACGCGTTATTTTTATGTTTGATTCCAATTTGTATATGTATACATATATTTATGTTTGATTCGAATTTTGAATTTTTTTTTTTTTTTGCAATATTTGCATTTTTCCTTAAAAATAACGACTGTTACAAATTATCATTATTATTTATTTGTGTATAATGCGAACTACAACTGATTGTATTCGTAGCCGAATCATCCAACTCTAATAGTTGACATTTGAGCAGTGACAATCAGGAGACATATTCAAATATACAGTCATGAAGATTAATTATCATTTACCAAAAAGTCAACGTCAATATTAAAATAAAGCATATTCCAAAAACATTGGATATTCGCGAGAACATATGCAGATATATTATTTTTTCATATAATTTCATGCCTTAGTGGACCAACTATTTATAGAGTGTATGTAACATTATTTAATCAAAACTACGTTTTATATAGTTCTTTCTTGTAAACTACGATTTGGAGACTTCATTACAAACGATTTCTATTTTTAATTGTTATAACTAAATATAAAAAATGATAAGAATTATAAGGAATTCGATAGCATGGTATACAGATAAACAATCAAATCAATATAATAGTGTACACTAGGGTGGGCATTTTAACCAAACCAAACTAAGCCGACCCAACCGATCCAAACCGATCCAAAGTTTACATGCAAACCATTTGGTTGACTTTTTTCTCAGCCCAAACTATTCAGTTCGGTTCGGTTGAACTAGTAATCCAATGTGTATTTCGGTTTTTCTTAATACTAAATTATAGTTAATGATATTAAAGATGTTTCTAAAAATACAGATTCACGTTTGATTTTATTTTTCTTATTCCAATATAAATGATTATATGTTAAGATTTTATAGTTTGTTTCAATTTCCTATGATGTAGTTTATGAATTTGGATAACCGAATTAAAACCGAACCAATGTACAACCAAACTGAACTAAACCCAAACTGAACTAAACCCAAACTGAACTAAACCGAACCAAACTAACTTCGTTTGAGTTTGGTTAGAATTTTATTCAACCCCTACTAACCGAACCGAGCCGAACCCAAACCGAACCCGAATATAAACCGAAATGCCCACCCTTAGTGTAAACCAAGTTTTTGATTGATCACATTTTGTCTCTCACACACACAAACACACACAAAAAAAGTAGAGGTGCACGCACCATTACAAACATCACATCACGCATTGCATAAATAAGCAAAATGTTAGAGAAGAATTGAGCGAAACCAATAACAAAAAGAATTTGAAAACCTAACGGAGTAATCACTTCTCAACCTCAGTCTCACCGGAGAGTTCTTCCAGTGACTTGCCCTTGGGCTCGGGAACAAGGAAGGTGAAGAGCATACCAACAAAGTTAATGACACCAAGCATGATCAATGAGTTCTTGACTCCAATGCCCGGTGGGTATCCTGCGTCAGTCTTGTTCTTGTCTTGTGACTGAGCCGCGTATAGGAACCCGAAAGCTCCCACAATGGCTCCAGCCTTACCTGTCGCGGCTGATATTCCGTGGCATGTGGACCTTAGCCTGGCCGGGAAGATCTCAGCCGGGACAATGAAAGTAGTTGCGTTTGGTCCAAAGTTGGCAAAGAAAAAGGTGAGCGCGTACATGACCACGAATCCGATACGGTTTTCTGGTTTGGTCCAGTGGTCGTAAGGAAAGGCAATAGCAAACATAAAAACGGTCATCATGAAGAATCCCATTAGCTGGATCGCGAACCTTCCAATAATATCAATAAACGCGACAGTGAACCAGTAGCCTGGAACGGTACTGCATAGCGCGATGAGGGTCTGAGCCCTGGCGATCTTGAAAACTTCGTGAACTGCATTCATGGTTGCTGCCTTTGGGATCCATCCGATAGCTGAAAAGATATCCTTTTGGAACAAGTTTTGGCTGTAAAACGCAATGTCAAGCAAAAACCAAGTGGAAGTAGTTCCAAGGAGAGGAAGTCCATGGCGTCTCAAAAATTCCTTGGAGAACAATCCATAGTTGAGTCTCGGATCTTGAACGATTTCGTCTGCCCTCTCCTCCATCTCAAGTTCCACTTGTAAAACCTTGGACATGTCTTGAGTGGCCTGTTTGATATTCTTGGCCACTAAGGCGGTGTAACGAGCTGTTTCAGGCATCTTCATACGCCAGTAGTAAGTCAAGGCTGCGGGTAGAGCACCAAACATGACAATGATTCTCCAAATGTAATCAGCTTCCGGAGGCGTCGAGAGAGCCCTGTTAACTGCATAGGTCGGGGATGGGAACTTTTTGTCGAAAATGGAAGATACAGCAAGTGCCACAAAACCTCCAGCCAAGATACCAACACCTTGCATGGCGAACACGGCCGCGATGAAAGCACCACGAGTTTTCTTGTTAGCATATTCAGACATGATGGTGGCAGAAAGAGGGTAATCACCTCCAATACCGAATCCCAGCCAAAACCTAAAACAAGTTGTTTACACGTTAACATTTTTCAAACAATAGAGAGATGATCGGGTCAACCCAGACTAATCTTAAAAACATGTAACCCTTATGAGATTATCATTGAATTATATGTATATATATATTGGATGAAACTTGTACCTAAAGAAACAAAGAGTGGTCATGACACTCTTGGCTTGGTTACCGAAGGAGAGACCGGAAGCAACAGAGCACACAATCATCATGATCAAAGTGATACCATACACTTTCTTCCTTCCGAGCTTGTCACCAAGCCATCCGAAGAAGAGCTGACCAGCAAGTGTCCCACATAGAGCCACACCGTTGACCGCGGCCGCAACATGAGGGGGAAGTGAGCCAGGCTTAGCTGACTCTGGATTGAAGTAGTAGAGACGGCCAAGGAGCTTTGTCACTAAAGAAACGCAAAAGAGATCGTAGGCGTCCGTAAAGAAACCCATACCGGCGATCACAATCGCCGTGAAATGGTAAAGTTGCGTTTTCGCAACATCGAGTGCCTTTAGCACTCCTAGTTGCTGTTCGGCCATCTCCGCTTTGCTTGTCTCTCCTGATTAAACACACTAAACGTTAAATACTTTTGCATTGGTACAATTCTTGTAAATGTAATGTGAAGACACTAGAAAAAACTAGCTTGACTCTTTAAGGTTTCAATGTCTTAACGAAAGGAAAAAGAGAGAATGTTGGCTAATTAAGAGACAAATACATGTTAAATCACTTTAGCCAAAAAAGAAAGAAAGAAAATAACATGTTAAATTACTAAGCATTTGAGTTGTATACGCTGAAATCGTTGATGATGTTTACATATCATAAGTAAATTTCCAGACAAATATATATATACTCACCTTCTTGTTAAGTTGTAGCTTAATTGGGTGAGAGAACTTGAAGAGATGTTTACTAATGGTATGAGTGCAAGAATGTTGGGAATTTATAGAACAGAAAAATGGCTGTTGGAGTTGATAAGCGGTATCAATTTTTAGGTATATTCTCTTGTGATTTTTTTTGTAAGCTTATATGTACATGATAAAATGCCAATATGTGTGTATAAATATATTTCTGTTTTTTTTTTTTTGTCAACAGCATATTATAACTTAGATCGGTTCAGAAATCCATTATTTATGTATTTATCCATTAGTTTATAAATGAGATGGTTTTGTCGGGATTCTTAAATGATTGCCATTTAGTCGAGATTTTTTTTTGTTTCGTTGTAATTTTTTTTCACCTTTTTAAAAGATTTGCTCATAATCAGTTTATTATCCGGATTGATCATGTCCCAGTATCGACTTTTCGACATCGCCTAAAGAAAAATGCTTCCATAGTACCAAATTTATCTGTATGATATATATGTCGACAATTCTTACAAGTTTTTGTAGTTGTCGGATTAAGATTATCCCACACAACATAATAGACTATGATACGTAAAGGTCCAGGACGAAAAGTTTGAATCATTTTTTATTTTTAATCACCAATGAGTTTTCACCATCTGATTAATCTCCAAATAATCCATTCACCAAAAATTTTAGTAAACCTAAAACGTGGCACCATTTTGATTGGCCAAATGTAGATGAAAATATTTTCAAAAGGAAAAGTGTTGAAATGTTACAATGAACTATGATCAAGATATAATATTACATCTATTTCATTACAAATACTAATGATGGTGGCACAGGAACATCTGATGCGGAATAGACAAAAGCAGTAAAAATAAGTAGGTTAAAAGTTTCAAAAAAAAAAGATTAATAAGTAGGTTAATGCAAAAGCAAATGGATACGATATAACAAAAATTCCTGAATTTGAGTAAAAAAAAAAAAAAGTATATACACCTATAGGTCCTATAGAAATTAACACTCAATTAATTAATAACAAAATTATCTCCTAGTCTAACTCATACAATTTGTTTACATTTTCTTAATCAGCTTACAATTTACAGTGGAGACCGCAATTTAGTTGGTTTCACGTTTGGCCTCATTAATATATAACTAGTAAATCAGGAAAACAAAAGGAAAAAGAAGTGTGCATAGTGCATACCATGTTCCTAACTCACAGTTGCAACATCCATCATGGTTTACTTATCCTCCATCTTACTTTGAATAAGTCAGAAATCATATAAAATTAAGTTAATTAACCATCAGTTGGTGGTATCATCTCAGAATTGTTATATTTTTAAAAAAGTGAAAATCTCAACGCTTACTTTCATTTATGTGAACAAGTCTTCGCATCTTTAATTAACACAGCTTATGGATACTGTTTATATATTTAACATTTCTGATACATGCTCTTATATTTCGAATCCACAATCATCAAATATCTAAGGATATAAATCTTATCCTCTCATAAGAAGAGTCCCGTTTTATGGATATTGTTATATAATATAATATTGGTATCATGTAGTGGTCCTTATAGTTTTTTCCATATGAAATTCGTAAATTTCAAACGAAAATGTTTATTCATTTAAATTATAAAAAAAAATTACCTTTAATTAATTCAATACTATATTTCTTTTTTCCTTTTTTTTTTTTGATAATAGACATTTTTCACGAATTTATAGACATTCAATACTAAAAAATTGGTTCACAACAAAAAAATATTTGATGTGCAAATATAACTGAATATGTACTATTATCGCTCTCAGTAATTATCGAGACAAGTTATGCAATATTTTTGGAAAATGGGTTTACTACTTAAATTTAGTGCATAAATGAACTGAAGTTATTTGATTAAATTTCTCTGTTTCAGTAATAACTAAAACTAGGTTAACACGCGTGTACAACATGGATTTAAATGTAACCGTTAATTAAAAAAATTATATTGTTTCATGACATGTAAATAGAGATAAATAAACAATGTTGATATTATTATGCATCAAAAATATCTCATAGAATGAATTATGTGTATGTACTTTTGATCACTTTGCATAATAATTTGTTGGTTATAGTATGTATTATTGTGATACAATATTACTTAACTTAGTTAAATAGTTTTATCTACATTTATTTGCCTTTATCTAATTAAAAGGGCATTTTCATGAAATTTCTATGGGAAAATTTGAAAATTTATATCTTGGAATCTTTCTCCTTTAATATATAGAACATTGCTCGCATAGTTTTAGTTTTAGTTTTAGTATCTTTTTTATATGTACTAAATTTTTAGTTGCTAACGCAAATGCTTTTAAAGATAAAAGAATAATTTATTTTAATTTTAATGTGTCTAGTTATATATTAATTATTATTAAAATATATGTTGAATTTTTTATACATGTTCATACTTCATAGATTTCAAACTAAAATGAAATTAATTTATTTTACTTTTGTTGGATTATATATTTATTAATAGGGAATTTATAAATTTATTATTTAATGTATTAATTTCGAAATAAATATATTTGGCAAGTATATATGTATTAATTTGGAAATAAATATATTTGGCAAGTATATATATATATATATATATATATATATATTAAAATGTGTTTGGTAATTAGATTTAGAATATATTTAGAAATAGTTATGTATTTAGTAATGAGTATAGTAGAATTTAATAAATTAAAAATTAAAAATGTTAGAAAATTTGTGATGATAAGACTTGAATAAAATTAGTTTAGAATGCTTCTCCTTTGATATATAGAAGATTTTGAATATTGTTTTACCCAACAAAATGCAACAAAAAAATTCTTTTTAAAAATCTAATATGTTTGAATATATATATATATATATATATATACCTTGAGGCAGATATTTATCTAATATATATGCTGGTTTGTAACTTGAAAGTGATTTGTCTTTTTCGTTCAGACTTTTACATGGTAATGTGTTGTAACTTGTACGGTTGCTCCAATCCGTACACACTTCCACGCATTGACTTTTGCAACAGCAACTATAAAACATGTTACTTAAATAATTATAATGCTACCTTTGATTGTTATAGATATTTAAATTATATATATATGCATTATCTATTAAGTTGCTTTCAGTAACATTGATGTTAAGGTATATGCTCTCTTGTGACAAAAAAAAAGAAGAGTATATGCTCTAATCCGGAGACTAAAATGCATGGCCAATCCTAGAAAAAGTTGGGCCATAAACATAACAAAATAAATGGGCCAGTCATATCATAATTTTGGAATAAGAAAACAAAATTTTCCATTGCAATACAATTATTTATATTAAATATATAAATTTTCTTAGCTAAATGGACTATTTAAATTTTGGGGCCAAGGCGAATGTTTCATCGAGCTCCCCCAAGGGCCGGCCCTGCTAAAATGTAAACTACATTTTTTTCCAGGAGAAAGTGTAAACAATATACATGAAGCATCAACTTACAGTGCGAGCATTGTCACTTGGATTAGTTTGACCATGGCTCTTTTATTATATTTACAGATTAATTTTTTTATTTTGTATTTTTTTGATCTTTTGTTTTTGAGTTTCTCCTTTTAAAAGGCGGTTGAGATTGAATTGAAAGTTGTAGATTTTCCTAATCAAGCTAGAAAATGTTTAAACAAAAGAAAGTAGACTTTAGTACGGCCTTGTCGAAAAAGAAGTTGACTTTTAGTACGGAAAGACATGATAGGTGATATGATAACTTTGTTAGATGGTTTCAAATAAACAATAGTATTTTTTTTTTTATATATAAAAATAAAATTTCGTTTAATGAAAGTCAATTCGACATTTCTATTTTAAGTTAGATAGCGGCTATAAGATCACTGAAATTATCAAAGATGCTAAAATTCTCAAATAATATATGAGTGTATGCCTCTGGATAGTTTAGCATTGGAATGGAGTTTCAAATTGAATTTATCTGTTATCTGGATAGTTTATCTGTTAAGTTGCTTTTACATCATATCATATGCTACTCTATTTTGAGTTTCAGAAAAAGTAAAGAGAAACACTTTCAGGTTAATATGTGTATTTTCCTATTCTATCATCAATACAGATTCGAATCGAATATAGTTTTTGTAGTGTTTTATTTTCTTAGAAGATATCAACGACTAGCTAACATGTAAAGTACCACGAATTTCTAGTTTATACTAAATTACTAATGAGGATTAATACTTCGTGAAATATCACACATTTTATAATTACAATGGATCGAAAACGTTTTAATTACAGAGATAAGTTGATCAAACATTGTGGATGACTTATACGCTTGTCGTATGGATTAATATAGTATATAATACATAAAAGATATGTACGAGTACTTATCTGTAGGGGTCGGATCCCCCCTCGAAGAATCGATAAGCCTAAACGACGTCGTATTCGCCGAAACGGCCCAATAGTCAAGTCCAGAAGATAGAGGCCCATTAACGGTCCATTACTGTTCATCCGAACCGACCTACTTTCTCTATAAATAAACATGTACCCCCTCACTTGTGAGGGATCGGAAAAACTTTGTGAAAACGCTCTGATCTTGATAAATAAGAACCCTAGTTCATAATCTAATTCTAAATCTTTCTAAGTGTTTGAAACCCTAAAGGAGCTCTACTTCATAAGAATCTTCACAAATTCGATTGTGTGAATTTCCAGCACGCACAATTTGGCGCTAGAAGGAGGGTCTACTCGCAACACTAGCTTCATACACGAAACAAACGCTTAGACAAACTCGTCAGCATGTCGATAACGAACCCGCAGTCTCCAGCGACCGAAGACGGTTCAGGTCCGAGCGAGCCCATTGTAACTGGGCTAATCGACCATTCCGCAATGGAGGCGGAAGCAGGCAGATCTTTTCCTACAAAAAACCTGGCAACCGCCAGTGCGAACTTGACCGATCCGACAACACCACAAGCTTTCGATCAGCTCAAAACAATGATCGAGCAATTGCTTAAGCAGTCTCAGAAACAGGAAACTATCAACAGCAACCTGACTGCCGAAATCAGGGCCTTGTCGACAGCTCGTCAGCCTCACAGTCTACCTCAGGATGTCGCACGTCGTGTCACCCCGATCGCTCTTGACTTCTCCCCCGCGGCCTCGCCTTCAGCCCGCGAGGCTCGCGAAGATCATACGCCAACGCCTCTCAGAGATGGGGCCGTCCTCGTCACAGATGCAACAGGCGGTATGGTTGCAATCACGGACGCTTGACCCAGTCGGCCGACCAGTCGAATCCAAAGTCGGGATGAGGGCGAAAACGCAGAAAACATGCGATGGATGGATCAGGCTGAAGCCCCGACCAATCGCGGAGCTATCGCTTCGCAGCAAAGGGAGATGGACGAACTCAAAGCCATCATGAACCAGACAGCTCGCGATCTCAAAGATCGACCGTGTTCTTGAAGAAGCTCGCACCACCCCTTTTACCCAGCGAATAACAAAGGCACGTCTGTCCGATCCGGGGAAGATAAAGCTTCCTATTTATGACGGAAAGGGCGACCCCACGGAGCATATTAGGGCCTTCTCGATCGGCATGGGGCAAGCCAAGTTCCGACTCGACGAAATCGACGTTGGCTGCTGCCTCCTCTTTGTAGAGCACCTCAAGGGGGCAGCTCTCTATTGGTTCACAGGAATGAAGAAAAATTCGATCGACAGCTTCGCC
The DNA here is from genome assembly GCA_963576765.1 of Draba incana. Taxonomy (NCBI): domain Eukaryota; kingdom Viridiplantae; phylum Streptophyta; class Magnoliopsida; order Brassicales; family Brassicaceae; genus Draba; species Draba incana. The sequence goes on along the minus strand of OY755214.1, from coordinate 3,420,696 downwards.
CAGCTCTCCGAAGCATTCCTAAAACAATACGCGATCCTAATCAAACGCACGTCGTCTGAGGCGGATCTTTACACCCTGTCACAGGCAGCCGGCGAACCCTTGGGAGTCTTCATTGACCGCTTCAAGGCAATGCTTACTCAAGTGAAGGGAATCGATGACCAATCCGCACTTAGCGCATTGCGTAAAGCCCTATGGTACAACTCGGATTTTCGAAAGGAAATGACAATCAATGAGCCCTCTTCCATTCAAGACGCGCTCCATCGCGCAAATGGCTTCGCAAGGAACGAAGAAGAAACGCAGGTTTTGGACCAAAAGTATGGAAAAACAAGTCCTAATCCGCGAGAAACTCCACCGACAAAAAAGAAGAAGCAAAAAGACTTCGTGCGACACGAAGGAGGCTTCAAAGGGGCCCATAGCTATCAAGTGGACTCGCCCGGCTACGGTAGAGGAAGAGGGCGAGGCCGCGGAAATGGCGCTCCAGGCCGCAGAAGTAGCACGCCAAGTCGCGGTTATGGCAACACATGGACGAGGAACTTGCAGTACGACGAATCCGCATATTGCGAACTGCACAAAATGCAGAGTGCTCAGAATGAGACTCGCAGCGAAGCTAGCCGCAGGCGAACTCAGAGGTAACATAAACGTTAATGATTTCTAGCTCTAACAGTTCGACGATGCAAGAGGGGAAGACCACTCGTCCGGAGACTTTAACAAGAATAACAAACGAGACAAAAGGAATGAAAACGAGGCCCACCTCGGCAGACGAAACAATAACGATGGCCAAGGCGGCTCGAAGCAAAAAATCTGTAACATGATCATGGGCAGCTCGCGCTATTGCTCGAACACCATCTCCTCTATCAAAGCTTATCAGAGGCGAGCCGAGGTAGGAGCGAACAAGCCAAACCCGTCGAAGTTTCCAAACAATGTCATCCAGTTCGAAGAGAATAAGATTGATGACATCGACAAACTGCACGACGATCCGCTTGTCGTCTAACTCACCATCGCAGGATGGGACACGGGTCGAGTTTTGATCGATACAGGAAGCACAGTCGACATCATTTTCATAGACGCTCTTAAGCGTATGGAAATCGACCTCGCCCAAGTCGAATCCTATCCTAAACCTTTAACCGGATTTAATGGCGAGACGACAATGACACTTGGAACGATCAAACTTCCTGTGCGTGCGGAAGGAATAACGAAAATAGTGGAGTTCGCGGTATCGGATAACCCGGTAATTTACAATGTGATAATGGGAACCCCTTGGCTCAACTCGATGCGTGCAGTCGCCTCGACATACCATCTCTGCCTTAAGTTTCCTGCGAAAGACGGGATCAAAACGATCAGAGGGAGTCAGGCAGCTTCGCGATCTTGCTTCATGGCCGCGCAAAAACAAAGAAGTCGCGCGACGGAGCCGATTCCAAGCGAGCCGCGGAAAAAGATCAAAGCAGACAGGGAACCCGTCAAGGAGATCTCAGACCTGTTATAGCAGCTACAGACCGCGGAATCCGCCGAAGAGGAAGGAGCGGGTCCAACGTGCGAACCCGTCGTATCGGTTTGCATAGACGACGAATTCCCAGAAAGACGAGTAAAAATAGGCGCGACACTAGATGAAGTCGTCAGGCTCGACCTCGTCGAGTTTCTTAGGGAAAATGTCGGTACATTCGCATGGGCCGCATAAGACATGCCCGGGATCGATATCGGCATCATCAGTCATGAGTTGAACGTAGACTCAACCTTCAAGCCCATAAAGCAGAAGCGATGGCGACTCGGTCCTGATAGGGCTCAAGCAGTAAACGACGAAGTCGACAGACTCTTACAGGCTGGCTCAATCTCTGAAGTTAGATATCCGGACTGGCTCGCTAACCCAGTAGACGATATACACGTCAAGTCGCTCGAGGAAAAAGACCACGTCGGCCACCTCGCAGAATGCTTCGCGCTGTTAAACAAGTATAACATGAAGCTCAATCCGGCTAAGTGTCGCTTTAGCGTAACATCGGGTGAGTTTCTCGGCTATATGGTGACCCGTCGCGGGATCGAGGCGAATCCAAAACAAATCCGTGCGCTCATCCAGATGGCCTCGCCTAAATCAAAAAGAGAAGTTCAGCGGCTAAACGGCAGAGTCGCGGCATTGAACAGATTCATCTCGCGCTCTACCGACAAATGTTTGCCTTTTTATGACATGCTCAGGGATAAAAAGGGAGCAGCTCGACAAGCTTTCGAATGGACAGAGAAGTGTGAAGAAGCTTTTCAAAAATTGAAGCAATATCTTGCGACTCTCCCTGTCTTGACAAAACCTATCGAAGGCGAACCGCTCTATCTCTACGTCGCGGTCTCGACCTCGGCGGTCAGTGGAGTCCTAATTCGTGAAGACGGCACAGAACAGAAGCCCGTTTTCTACATTAGCAAGTCGCTAACCGATGCAGAAACGAGATATCCTCTGACAGAGAAATTAGCACTCGTAGTCATTACATCGGCTCGCAAGCTTCGACCTTATTTCCAGTCCAACTCGATCGTGGTTCAAAGTACTTTTCCATTGCGAACTGTTCTCCTTAGTCCTACTCAATCCGGGAGACTCGCCAAGTGGGCTATCGAACTCAGCGAGTTCGATATCGAGTACCGTAGTAGGACAACGATCAAAGCACAAGTGTTGGCCAACTTTTTAATCGAGCTACCAGAGGCGACGACCTCGTCCGAAAATAAAGACGCACTCACGATCAGCTCGTCATCTCAAACCTGGCAATTATATGTCGACGGCTCGTCGTCTAAACATGGGTCGGGAGTAGGCATTCGACTGTCGTCGCCACACAGGGAATCTCTGGAACAGTCATTCCGTCTTGGCTTCAGAGCATCGAACAATGAGGCAGAATACGAGGCCTTACTCGCGGGTCTTCGATTGGCGAAAGCGCTTAAAATGACAAGAATAGAAGCCTTTTGCGACTCTCAGCTCGTCGTGAATCAGTTCAACGGCGAGTACGCTACAAAAGATGAACGTATGGAGGCATATCTCGCCCTTGTCAAGACATTAGCGGCGGAATTCGAGTTTTTCACTATAACAAGAATTCCAAGGGCGGAGAACTCGCAAGCAGATGCCCTCGGGTCACTCGGCTCGTCGGCACATCCAGATAAAGATCTTCAAAGAATCGTCAAAGTCGAATTCATCGAAAAACCAAGTGTCGCGATCGTTAAAAAAGTCAACATGCTGACAAGATCTCAAGCCGCGAAGCGAAAAACGGACATAAGCGACGGCTCGCCTACTCGTCCTGTCGCAGATCTAATGGACCTCGACCAAACCGGGGGAATAACCGGGCCGGATCCGATGGATCTCGACCATTGCGACACGGTCGGCACAGACGAAACGACCGATGTAATGGCAAAAGACAACGAGCTCGACCCGAATAATACAGCTTTTAACCGCGGCCTCCTCCCCAAATAAATCGAAGAGTCAAATCCAGAAGATGCTTACCCGTGTAGCGAAGAGCCGCCCCCTGAGCATGAAGTCGTCGATATTCCCATAGACGACGAGACCAAAGTCTACGGTTGCGACACCAAGTGGATGGCGGACATTCGCGAATATCTCGCAGACGGCAAAATGCTGGTAGACAAATGGGCAGCTCGCAAGTTAAAGGCGCAGTCATCTCGTTACATTTTATTTCACGGAGAAGTATTCAAATAGCGACTGTCCGGACCACTCCTCATCTGTGTCGAGGGGGAAGCAGCTCGCAAGATAATGCACAAAGTTCACGGCGGGTCTTGCGGTAACCATTCTGGAGGTCGATCACTCGCCATCTGAATCAAAAGACATGGATATTTTTTGCCAACCATGATAAAAGATTGAGAGTTGTTCGCTGCGAAGTGCGAAAAATGTCAACGCCATGGTCCTTTCATCCATCAACCTTCGGAGTTTTTGAGCTCGGTCACCTCGCCGTATCCATTCATGAGATGGGCGATGGACATCGTTGGCCCGCTCCATCCGTCTCGTCAAAAGCGATACCTCTTGGTCCTAACGGATTATTTTTCCAAGTGGATTGAAGCGGAAGCATTCGGATCGATCAAGGACAAGCATGTCGAAAACTTCGTCTAGAAGAATATCATCTGTCGTCACGGCGTTCCCTATGATATAGTAACTGACAACTGCTCGCAGTTTATTTCCAAGCACTTAGAAATTTTTTGCGACAAGTGGAAAATCAGAGTCAGCAAGTCGACACCTCGCTGCCCACAAGGCAACGGCCAAGCAGAGTCGTCAAACAAGACGCTTATACACGGATTAAAGACTCGACTCGACGCTAAGAAGGGCCGTTGGGCAGATGAACTAGAAGGCGTTTTGTGGTCTTATCGAACAACGCCGCGTCGCGCTACGAGTGAGACTCCTTTCGTCCTCGTCTACGGAACAGAATGCGTGATCCCTCCCGAGGTCTATTTCCCAGGAGTTCGCCGACGATTGCTTCCAGAACAGGAGGGCCTTAATCACCTCCTCATGATCGACGAGTTCGACCTCATCAACGAAAGACGCGATCAAGCTCTCGTCAAGATGACTGAATATCAGATCGCAGCGTCCAAATATTACAACTCAAAAGTGCGAGTTCGGCGTTTCTATGAAGGAGACCTCGTCCTCCGCGCTGTATTTCAAAATACGGTCGAGACCAATGCCGGCAAGCTCGGCGCTCACTGGGAAGGACCTTATCAGATCATGAAAGTAGTTCGCCCAGGCGTCTACGAAATCGCCAACATGAAAGGCGAGATGATTCCGCGTTCCTGGAATGCGCGACATCTGAAGAAATATCACTGCTAAAAATACTAAGTCATTAGACTTGAACTACGACGCGACTTGATCCCTTCATTGGGTACGTAGGCAGCTCGTTTTCGGACGAGTTCAGTTGCCCCCTTATTCAAAAAAGGGGGGAGTGCGTACGTATATTCATACTCCCACTCGCAGTATGTAACGACTTAAAGTTTTAACCAAGTCTTGTTACGAGTCGTTCAACTCGCAAACGACTTCGATCTAAACGCGACAAGTCGACTCGCAAACGACTTCGGTCTAAACGCGACAAGTCGACTCGCAAACGATTTCGGTCTAAACGCGATGATCGATAACGACTTAAGGTTTTAACCAAGTCTTTTTACAATTCGTTCGACTCGCAAATGACTTCGGTCTAAACGCGACAAGTCGACTCGCAAACGACTTCGGTCTAAACGCGATAAGTCGACTCGCAAATGACTTCGGTCTAAACGCGACAAGTCGACTCGCAAACGACTTTGGTCTAAACGCGGCAAGTCGACTCGCAAACGACTTCGGTCTAAATGCGACAAGTCGACTCGCAAACGACTTCGGTCTAAACGCGACAAGTCGACTCGCAAACGACTTTGGTCTAAACGCGACAAGTTGACTCGCAAACGACTTCGGTCTAAACGCGATAATCGATAACGATTTAAGGTTTTAACCAAGTCTTTTTACGATTCGTTCGACTCGCAAACGACTTCGGTCTAAACGCGACAAGTTGACTCGCAAACGACTTCGGTGTAAACGCGACAAGTTGACTCGCAAACGACTTTGGTCTAAACGCGACAAGTCGACTCGCTAAAACGACTTAACTGTCTAAAACGCGATGACATCAGTTCGCAAACGATTTAACTGTCTAAATGCGACGTCTATGTCAACTCGTCATTACTAGCTATAATGACGATCTATAAAACTTCATCAAAAAGTTTCATATACATCCACAAACGGATAAAGCGCGCTATATAAATTTAGAGTTCATTTCTGGGATAGACATATTCAGTGCGAGTATGTCCGTTAGCCAGGATGTCCATCTCGCGAGTCCATCTCGGGATAGACACATTCAGTAGAGTGTGTCCGTTAGCCAGGATGTTTGACTCGCAAACCCAGTTTTTACTTAACAAACTGGTTCAACTTAGCAAATATAATCGGTCAGAGATTCTGTCGAACTCTTCTGCACCGATATTTGCTTGGATAAGATATATTCAGTAGAATATAACCAGGGTGTTCGTCTCGCAAAACCCAGTTATACCTAACACTGGTCGAACATGGCTAATTTTACAACGATACGATGAGTCGTATCGCCTGTAAGCGTCTTAAAACCGCATCGCGTCTTAAAACCGCATCGCGTCTTAAAACCACATCGCCTTTAAGCGTCTTAAAAACGCATCGTAAATATGAATCATAAAGAAATCAAACAAGTCGCAAGAAATCCAAATTTTTATAAATTTGGTCCGACCAACTCGACAATTAAAAATGTTACGAGTCGGATAAAGCCATCCAGGCACAAAAACCAAAAATCGAGTCTTAAAACCTCAAGCAAAAACAAAAGAAACATTATGAAATCTATTACAAGGTCGAATAGGCGACAAATTCGCCATCGTCGACCACCCTTTCATCGACGACAAGCTCGCCCTCTTCAACTCCTTGGTCTTCAGCCCAAGCAATGATAACAGCCGAGTTTTCTGCCTCGCCAATCTTCGGGTCTTGCGCTGGAGGAGTCGGCTCGCGCTGAGTTTCGGTAACAGCAGCTTGGTCGTGGTCGACGCTCTTACCGGTCTCGCCCGAATCATTTTCGCTTAACTCCTCACTAGCGCCTCGTAGCCGCATGCCCAAAGAGCCGTCATTAAAACCGGAAGCTACATGAATACCAATAGACTTAGCACTGATCTCGATTCGTGGAGAAACAACTATATCCGCAACGTTAAGGGGGACAACGTAATTCATACCTAACACTCCCCTCAACTCGGCGGCTACCTCATCGAAGGCCTCGTGTCCCGAGTCCAGCTGCGACCTGTTCTCGACGATGAGAACGCGTTCGGCTTTAGGATCAAAGGGCTCCTCGGCAGTTGCACCTTCAATATCATCAAGAAGCTGGAGGTTGGTTTCCGCCTGCGAAAGATAGACCATGCATTTGATGGGCTTCTTCATCATTCGGCGAAACAACTCGTTCGCGCGATTCAGTTGAGATTGAACCTCGGCAGCCGCGGTTCGCCTCGCAGAAGAAGCCGCCTCCTCAATGTCCCTCTCGCGACTCGCCTTCAAAGACAGTAGCTCTGCCTTCAGTTCGGCGTTTGTCTCCTCGATCTTCTTCTTCTCGAGGCCGACTTGATGAAGCTGCTTCATCGCGTCGTCAGTATCCCTCTTATACAGATTGCGCTCGGCAGTAAGGGCCTTCACTTCAGCCGGGACTCGCCTCTTCTGCCTCCTTGGCCTCTTTGATAAAAGCCTCCCTAGACCTCGCTTCGTGATTGTAAGCAAGGATCATCCTATTGCAATGGGCGATGACCTGAAAAAGCTTTAAAGTATGAGAAAGGAAGCGAGACGAAACCGACAGAACAAGTGAGAATTTACCTTAGCCTGGCGAGACGAGAACTCTTTAACAGCAGTTCCGGGATCGGCATGTTATCGCCCGGATATGTGATCTTTGCCATTAAGGCAGCTATGGCTGAGGGATCGTCGTAGAGCTCGGCCGACTTTCCAGATCGCGGACCTGGAGGAATGGGTTCGCCCTGAGGCAAAGTCGGCAGCTCGCGACGAGTTCTTTTCGGCTCGCCGGTTTTACCTTTGCCTTTATCAGAGGCAGAATGTTTTCGCTTCCGAGACAGCTGGTTCTCGGGCTCGGTGAGCTGATCAGAAACGGTGATCGGCTGTGAAGGAATAACAACCAGAGCACAACTCGCGTCCGCAGCAGCCGCGTCACCACTCGTTGCCACATGAGTGTCTCCTTTGGCCACGCTTCCCTCCGACGTCTCGGCGGCAGTAGCTTTTGATTTATCTTTTCTCATGGCCTTCTCAGCTCGCCTTTTTTCTCTTTCGGCTTGCTTCTTGACAAGATCGCGAAAAGTCGGCTTTTCTGGCATGATTGCGAGATCGTCGGAGTCGCTTTGATTGAGACTTTCTTCCTCGACGTTTAGAGCAAGTTTGCGAGCTCGAATAACTCTCCGAAGATATAAGTGGCGCTCCCAAAGACACTTGCGTTCCTTAAGCTTTTTGAACAGGTCGTCGATTCCGGGAGCATGAGTGCCTAAAGGTCTACGAGCTGTAAAAACAATCATGAAATCGGTTAGTGCATATAAAAGATACAGCTCGCGCGTAAATTTTTCAGAGTTGTACCAAGTGTTCCCCACTTTGCCACCGCCGGGTGTTCTAATTCAACAGACGCAGGCGATATCGGCACAAAGAAAAAGAACTTTTGCCAATTATGGTCTTTGTTTGGGAAGTCGTCAATTATCTTGTACAGAGTGCGACTCACCAGATTATAAAACTTCTTGCCACCCGGGTCGTTGTTTGCGCAAAATTCAAGAAAATTACGAAGTTGGCGAACTCCGATAGGCTCGCCGCATTCGGCAGCTCGCGTAAGAAGGCTAACCAGTTGCCGACCCCCCCTCGTATTAATATGCACGAGTGCGATGCGATGCACCCACATAAACCGCAAAATTGTCGCTGGAATAGGAAGTGTAAGATAGCAGCCCCTGAACCAACACTCGTAGGCAGTGAACGTACCGATTGGCGGGTCGTCTTCTCGCTGCTCGATAGTCGGCACAATCATCTCAACCGCATCCGAGATCTTGCATTTTGCGCGAAGAGTATCTAGCGACTCCTCGGTGCACCATGAAGAGCCTGGAGGCGGGCGTTGCTTTCGCCTCGACCTTTTCTTCTTCTTCACAACTTCTGCCAATCCTGAGGCGACCCAGGCCTCCACTCTTTCCGCCTCCTCGACAGGGTTGTACGCCCAGTTGCATTCTTCGAGTTTTACTTGGATGGGCGGTTCGGCAGGACTGAGGGACTCGTCACGAAGATGCGGAATCTTGACAACCAGCCTTTGATCATCGGTGGCAGAGGCCTCGACATTCTTCGAGGGACGTGAAGTCCCAACTCCCTCTTGAATGTCTGCTCGTGGAACTCGCCTCAAGGAGACAGCCTCCTCCAGCTCGCGACTTCGCCTTGGGTTGGGGGAGGGGTAAGAGAACAAGTCGGCAAGAGGATAATTACCTCTAGACCGACACTCGCGCGCAGAAAAACTCTCTTCCTCGCGCATAGATGGACTCGCCTCTTCGCTGCTTGAAGGACTCGCATCCTCATATCCACGGACCCTTTGGCAACTCGAACTCGCATCGACGACCGACTCGCTGAGAGCGGAATACTCCCAAATCAATCTTTCCTTAGCAAACTCAGCAGATCTCGCGGACTCAGTCGAGTTTGTTGACGACATCCTCTTTGGATTAAAAAGTTGGAATTTTTCAGTCTTCTCAAGAACACTGCGGCGGCGATGAAGAACACGGCGGCGGCGAAGTGGTGGCATGACAAAAACTATCAAATACTTGAAAGAAAAATGAGAGAAAAGGGGGAGAAAGCAAACCTGTTTTCGGAGAAATGAAAATAATGAGAAGTATGTGAGGAGCATCGCACCTTATAAAGACATTTTTGACAGTTCGGGTTTCGAGGTGGGCCTCATTTCGTAATAGGCCCAAAAGTCTGGGCTCGGAAGATCAGTTTCGAGGGAGGTTGATCCGAGCTTATGATTCTACGACTTCCAATTGGCTCAGAGCACGACCCTGCGACCTCACCTCAGATTTGATTCGCGACTTCAGGACTTCACGTTCTCAAGACTTCAATCATCGGCGATTAACACGACCTCTCAATATCCATGAAGTTGATCGGGTCGCACCCTCGCAATTTGGCCAAGTCGCTCTCTTCACCAAATAGGTTCGCAACCTCGCGACTTTCTACATCAAATCAGCTCGCGACCTCGCGACTATCTTCATTTCACCACCTCGCAATCTATATCTCAAGTCGCCTCGCGCATAGCGAGCGACTCGCAGATTTGTGACTTCATTTCGCCGTCTCTCGAATTCATCTAGTCGCCTCGCGCATAGCGAGCGACTCGCAGATTTTTTATATATCCCTCTCGTCGCCTCTCGTATAGCGAGCGACTCGCGGATTTGTGACATTCTTAAACGTCGCACTCGATCATCTCGCGAAGATCAGTATGTGACTTCGCTTCGCCATCTCGCCACCAATCGTTCGAAGTTATCTCGCATATTCGTGTATCTACTCGCCTCGCAGCAGCAATGATTTTCGTTACACCAAAGGGTTCAGTGGATACACCAACGAAACCAAGTTTAGAATTCGGCGACAAAGACGACCTAGGCAAGTGTGTGACTCGCGCTCTTTTTCCCTTGGTCTGGTTTTTTCCCATCGGGTTTTCCAGACGAGGTTTTTACTGAGGCTTGTTCGCATACTTATATCGTCATCTCGTCACCTCGCGTTTCAAGCAGATCAGCTCACGACTTCGCAAGATCGAAATCGACTCGCCTGAAACGTCTCACTCGATCAGCTCGCGACTTCGCAAGATCGTCATCTCATCGCACTCGATCAGCTCGCGACTTCCTTTCACCAGCGACTCGTAGGTTTTGGATTAGCTCATCTCGTCACTTCGCGACCTCAAGAACCGACTCGCTGGATTCGATGCAATCAGGTCATCTGGGCTCGACATCATCATCAACACGTAAACCGTCTAAGCGGAAATCGGTTCATCACTCGGACACCCTTACTTCAACACTTTTATTTATAAAACTGTTGAACTGGGGGGCTAACTGTAGGTGTCGGATCCCCCCTCGAAGAATCGATAAGCCTAAACGACGTCGTATTCGCCGAAACGGCCCAATAGTCAAGTCCAGAAGATAGAGGCCCATTAACGGCCCATTACTGTTCATCCGAACCTTCCTACTTTCTCTATAAATAAACATGTATCCCCTCACTTGTGAGGGATCGGAAAAACTTTGTGAAAACGCTCTGATCTTGATAAATAAGAACCCTAGTTCATAATCTAATTCTAAATCTTTCTAAGTGTTTGAAACCCTAAAGGAGCTCTACTTTATAAGAATCTTCACAAATTCGATTGTGTGAATTTCCAGCACGCACATTATCCACTTGATTAAGCTTTAGCATTAAAGAGCCAAAACATGTTATGACGTAATTAACTTATCTCGGTTCATAAAAAACATGTTTTGACGTTATGTGGATATATCATGATTTAAATTTGTCCATAGACTTTTTTTTTCCAGCAAATTTGTCCATAGACATTAACGAGTTTCGGTAATAACCTTCCAACTTATACAATTTTAGTATATAAAAAATATATCAAATTAAAAAAGGAGGAAAAAGACTACATACGTTTTTTTGTTTGAGAGATTATAGAAACGGTATTAGAAACTCCTATACCACCTGGCATGTTTTGATAAATTTAGAATTTTTATTTGATTAAATAATTTAATTATATTAAAAGTTGTAGTATTAAATTCTATAGATACTTTCTTTAGAGACTATAGCGATGGAGATATCATGAGTTCACGGCCAGCACACTTTGCCAATGAGTAATGACCATATATATGTTTAACTGGCAAAAATTCTCGCTGTATGAAAGTTTGGCCGCTAAGAAATAGTTGCTTGAATCTCGAACGTCATCTTTGAAAAAGGTGAAAAGTAAGCTTTTAGGGCTTAAGTATATTATTGTGTCCCTGTCTCTCTCAACTCTATTATAGGAATTTGACAAGTTCTAGTTTCGTTAGATAAATGGGCCTTCCACGAGTGATATGTTTTCTTGTTACTGAAGGTCTTTACTTAGCTGAGAAGATCCAATAAATGTTCAGACACTTCCAACCACTATCAAAATCCTTCAAACGGGTAAAAGAATCCTTCGGGAAAGGCCAATCAGACCGTCCACCAAAGTAAAGGAAATGGAATAGCAATTAGCTGCGAGTGGTCATGATAATCGTGGTCGAGGAAATAAAGTGGTCGTGGCTAACTTTAATCAATCACAAGATTCATTCACTGTAATCAATGCGGAAGATTTGGTTACCTACTCTTTCAAGTTATGGTATATTAAGCCTTACACTCTTGTGTAATCTCTTCTCAAAACCGTGACATTGGTCACGCTTGTAACTGATTCAAATCCTTCTAACGATTGTGTAAACCCTTCCAACAATTGTCAATCAAAATTTTCCCTTCTTTTTTTTCTTTTCGATATACTCTATCGGCTGATCCGGTCAACCCCGATAGAAACGCACCGAAGTGCTACATAATAGACTTCTCTCCGAAGGGTCACCATACTGCCTGACCCGAGTTTGGAATGCCTTCCGACTAATGTCAGGGGATAGTCTGACCGCCTGCATTCTGACTACCAAATAAACCAATTGGGCTGAGGTCCAACTGAAAGACTTCCCACAAACTACGGTTAACAGCGAAAGAGAAAAATCGAATCCAAGATCTGGGAGTTGCACTCTTTCAACCAATCCGCCCTACCACTGGCCCACCACCTTGCGGGCTATTTTTTCCCTTCTGTATAGAAGAATGATTTGGATAGTCTGACTTTATCAAGAGAGGTGTTGTTGCGGGTGCACTAATCAATACAACAATATACTACGCATTGAGTTTTGAAGCGACCATATAATATATTAAATAATAACGATGGTTTATTTGATCGTTACAGCTACTTAAATAATCCATGTACAAGCTATCATTAACTGTAAAATTGTTTAAATAATATTGATATGGAGTATATACTCTGATGGATAGAATAAAAATGTAAAATACGTATATGAATACAAGGCATCAATTTTTTAGTGGGAGCCTTGTTGCTTGAATTAGTTTGACCAACAAATATCTAGCTCTAATTCATAAGGTAGCCAATTTGGACATATATAGCTTCAAAATCATCGAAGCTACGTACGTACTATATATTACAGATTTCAATTTCTAATCTCCAGATTATTTTGGGGCTCTTTTTCCTTTAAGAAAATAGCTGACTTTTAGATTTTCAAAAATAAAAATAAAAAAATAGCTGACTTTTTAGGGAAAATGATGTTTTTATTAATCTAAGAGGAAACTTTCAAAACAAAACATATAAAAAAATAATGTGGACTTTAGTATGGAGATCCGTGATAGGTCAAAACATAACTTGTTAGATGGTTTTCAATTAAAGAAGAGGTAAAGAAAAACAATTTGTCAACATAACTTGTTAGATGACATTGTAGCAACGCTAATATAAACCAATATGAGATTAACATTCAGAACATGCTATATAGAAAGAAAGAAAGAAAAATCATCGACGTCTCTTATTTAAGATCATATACAAGAGCGTCAAGAACCGCATCAACTCAACCATAAGTGCCTTTATCAAATTATGTTTTATACTTTTAGTCTTTTACGTTAAACTCTTGTTTGGAAAAGACCATTTATTTTAAAAGCTCATTTGATTGAATAAAATTTTACGTTCATTCAAAGAAAATAAAATAATAATAATAACCATATCTCTGGGCTAAAGAACACCGGAAACGCATGATAGATTTAAATTTTCAGAGACGGTGGAACATGACCTCAACATCAAGAGTCCCTTAGCACAACTTGGTATGGTTCACAAGTTCCGTCCCTAAACACCATGTAGCTTTGCTGCTTAGATAGTCTTTCCACACTTTCCCGGTTACGTTCATGGGATTTGAAAGAAGATGACACTTTCCCTCTTTATGAAATCTACGATACCAATATATCTTAGCTAATTTGTCCTTTCATGGGGCTCAGCACTTGACCACTTATTGGGATATGTAGAGGTTAATGGGCCATGAAGCCTTAATCTCTAGAGAGTGTGTGTAAGATAAGTCATACATCAGAAGTTGGGAGGGACCTTGAATAATATATAAGGAACTTGTGCATCTCCACTAATAGACAATTGGTTTTGAGTTGGATGCCCATGAAACTTAACATGGTATCAGAACCCGATCCACACACTCTCGTAATCCGGCCCAGAAAGGGCCCATGCCCCTCGACCCGATGAATGATGGTCTTGTGAGATTAATGGCTAGAAGAGCCATTATCTCGAGGGGGTATTGGGATATGTAAAAGTTAATGGGCCAGGAAGCCTTAATCTCTAGAGAGTGTGTGTAAGATAAGTCCTACATCAGAAGTTGTGAAGGACCTTGAATAATATATAAGAAACTTGTGCCTCTCCACTAATAGCCAATTGGTTTTGATTTGGATCTCCAGGAAACTTAACACCACTCTTCCTTGTTTGCCTCAAAGCACCACACAAGACAACTCCATGGCATCTTTACCACGAAACATGATTTAATTTGTTGGACCAACAATAGAATGAGTCCATGATTATAAATCTCATTGAGATGTCATTGCTACTAATAATAGATTATTTAAAGGAAGATAAACTATGTGCATAGCACACCATACCCATAAGAGCAAGAAAGAGAAGATAACAAACATATTGAAATAAAATGTGGATATACCTTTAAGATGCCGGAGACTATTCTTCTCCGGTCTCCTCTATAAATAGCCGCGGTCTCAGCAACCACAATCACAACCACCACCTCTCTCTCTCAATATCAATAGTTCTCTATAGCTTGCCTCGTCCTTCGCCACCATTAACACAACGTGACGGTGAGATTAGTTACAAGGTTTTTATATTTTCATCCAAATTCACTCGCTTAATTAAGTTGTATGATTATGAATAATTTTAATTAATGTAACTGAAAGGTTTTTTTTTATGTTAAATGTATTAGTATTGAATTACAATAGTAGTAGCATTTTTATAATAGCTACAAGATATTTTTTATAAAGACAAAATATTAACTTTTATACTGTGTTAAAGCAGGAGAGACAAGAGAGGCTGAGATGGCCGAACAGCAACTAGGAGTGCTAAAGGCACTCGATGTTGCAAAAACGCAACTTTACCATTTCACGGCGATTGTGATCGCCGGTATGGGTTTCTTTACGGACGCCTACGATCTCTTTTGCGTTTCTTTGGTGACAAAACTCCTTGGCCGTCTCTACTACTTCAATCCAGAGTCAGCTAAGCCTGGCACACTTCCCCCTCATGTTGCGGCCGCGGTCAACGGTGTGGCTCTATGTGGGACTCTTGCTGGTCAGCTCTTCTTCGGATGGCTTGGTGACAAGCTCGGAAGGAAGAAAGTATACGGTCTCACTTTGATCATCATGATTTTGTGCTCTATCATGTCGGGTCTCTCATTCGGTCGCCAAGCCAAGGGTGTCATGACCACTCTTTGCTTCTTCAGGTACGATTATCATGTAATTTTTATCATATATATACACATATGATTTACCAATAACTTATAGCGGTTACAAGTTTCAAAAACAATTCTGGTTTCGGTTTGAGAAAAAGAATGATAATGTGCAATTTTGTTTAGGTTTTGGCTGGGATTCGGTATCGGAGGTGATTACCCTCTTTCTGCCACCATCATGTCTGAATATGCTAACAAGAAGACTCGTGGTGCTTTCATCGCGGCCGTGTTCGCCATGCAAGGTGTCGGTATCTTGGCTGGTGGTTTTGTGGCACTTGCTGTGTCTTCCATTTTCGACAAGAAGTTCCCATCTCCGACCTATGCAGTCAACAGGGCTCTCTCGACGCCTCCTGAAGCTGATTACATTTGGAGAATCGTCGTCATGTTTGGTGCTATACCCGCAGCCTTGACTTTCTATTGGCGTATGAAGATGCCAGAAACCGCTCGTTACACCGCTTTGGTGGCCAAGAACATTCAACAAGCCACAACAGACATGTCCAAGGTCTTACAAGTGGAGCTTGAGATGGAGGAGAGGGCGGAGGAAATCGTTCAAGACCCGAGACTTAACTATGGATTGTTCTCCAAGGAATTCCTTAGACGTCATGGACTTCATCTCCTTGGAACTACTTCCACTTGGTTTTTGCTTGACATTGCGTTTTACAGCCAAAACTTGTTCCAAAAGGATATCTTTTCAGCTATCGGATGGATCCCAAAGGCAGCAACCATGAATGCAGTTCACGAAGTTTACAAGATCGCCAGGGCTCAGACCCTCATCGCCCTATGCAGTACCGTCCCAGGCTACTGGTTCACTGTCGCGTTTATTGATATTATTGGAAGGTTCGCGATCCAGCTTATGGGATTCTTCATGATGACCGTTTTTATGTTTGCCATTGCCTTCCCTTACAACCACTGGACCAAACCAGAAAACCGTATCGGATTCGTGGTCATGTACGCGCTCACCTTTTTCTTTGCCAACTTTGGACCAAACGCAACTACTTTCATTGTCCCGGCTGAAATCTTCCCGGCCAGGCTAAGGTCCACATGCCACGGAATATCAGCCGCGACAGGTAAGGCTGGAGCCATTGTGGGAGCCTTCGGATTCCTTTACGCGGCTCAGTCAAAAGACAAGACCAAGACAGACGCAGGATACCCACCGGGCATTGGAGTCAAGAACTCATTGATCATGCTTGGTGTCATTAACTTTGTTGGTATGCTCTTCACCTTCCTTGTCCCTGAGCCCAAGGGTAAGTCCCTTGAAGAGCTCTCAGGCGAGACTGAGGCTGAGGTTGAGAAATGATCAAATGTAATGTTGTTTTTGTGATTTGTTTGATTTTTTTTTTTTTTCCATTTAAATTTATTTTATCTCCCTTGCGTGATGCACTAAGACGAATGGTTGTGATGTGGAATACTTCTATATTACTGCCCTGGGTGCAAATCTTGTAATCCACTTTGTAATCAACAATGTCAAATTTAAATTTTATATATGCTATTATTATTACTATATATGTTTGATCCTAACTTCCAACCAAATTCTTGTAGTTTGTAACCTCATCTTTAGTCGCTTGACTATTTATTCATTCAATAAGCCAACAACAAACATACATATCTCAAGATCATGCAAGGATCCTAAAATCTAGTTATATATATAAGGAGAAATTGCTTCGAAAGTTTTGGTTTTTTTTTGAACAAACCAAATACATTAACTTAATAACGTCGTCTTACACAGTAGAAATAGAGATGTTACACAGAGCAGATAATGCAAGTCCATCTGCAATCTGATTTTCATTACGGGAAACATAAATAAACTGGATATCGAAAGAAAAGGAGCTCAATAGACAACGGATGTCAAAGAGGATGCTTTTCACCTCGTTCGTTACGCCACCGGAGTTGAGTAACAAGACGAGCGTTTGAGAATCAACATTTTAGAGCCAAGGCTTCAGCCATCAACGCGGAGGAGATGAACCTGCAGCAGCTTTCCCTTGGAGCAGAGTTTTCTTACCCTGAGATTTGAAGATCCAACCAACACCACAATCCACGGAAGTGGAGTCCCAAGCTGCATAATGTGACAAGTAATAATGTTAGCACTTACGGAAGGACTACTATGTGTGTTGACCCTCTTGATTTGTTAAGGTACTTCTATCTGATTCGCATCTTGCCAATCACGTGCTTCGCCTAGTATCTTCGTGACTACTTCCTGCTCGGTGAATCTTCTGTTTTCGAATATAAGGCAGTTGCGTGCCTTCCACAATTGCCAAAACGTCCATGGGAAGAGAGGAATCACAATTCCTGATGGAGGAAGGTTAAGCATTCTCCGAGATTTCTCAAATAATAGAGGTACTGAGTCAATCGCATCAAATTGCGGCTTGAGATCGATTAGAAGGCAGAAGGTCCCAAACTCTTCTTGCAAAAGGACACTTGAAGAGAACATGAAGCTCATCTTCCAATACTTTGTCTCAAGATCATGTGATAATACACATATCAATCAAACATATGTTTCGAAGTTCTTCTTGTTCCACATTAATCTCCAATCTGAATATTCTTCTATTGATTGCTAAGTTTTTAATCGATTTTTTCATCGCAATTGCACCAGTTTCTTATTCATTGTTATCTGCATATAACACTAGTAAATTTGAATTACTTGTAGAAGAAAAACTAGACTGATAATTAAACCTATGACTTATATGTATGTAAAGATCAATCTCGAAATTAAGCCAATATTTGTTAGATTGTATAGGAATTAGTTAGTTTATGAATTAACTTCATGTATATGGATCGATCGTTTTCTCATTTTTGGTCCAAAGGAAACATGTTTTATTAGCCGATTTATACCAACAATTACAAACCAAATTTACAGCAACAACAACAAAAAAAAAGACAATAGCAACAACAAAAAACACACAAAGTGATAGGGAAAAAATCCAAAAAGCTTTCAAAATCCTGTTGCTCTCTCACCATGATATGACCCGATCATACAACATACAGTCGTTTACGTTGACATGATTGATAAAATGTTATTATATATGCTCATTGTTATGGAACCAAACCACACTTCATTGTTCCAACATTTTCTCACAGAAATGCTTATAAGTCATCAATTCTTCATCAGTTATATTCTTTCGAATTTTGCGAACTCAGAATCGACTGTAAAATAAACATATAATTCGGTAAAATTATTAGAGATTTTGAACTTGATATGTAACACTTAATCAACATGGAGTGAATCCTAAACTCAAAAATGGATTTATAGTGAAAAGTTATGTGGTTGATATATACCTTGACTTTAGGATAAGGGAAGCTAGTTTTAGCACCACCTCTGCTTCCGAAACTGAATTTAAATTTCTTGTCATTAGGTTTTAAGATCTGAAAAGAGCAAGTCAAATCATCGTCCACGCTCATCATCGCACCAGCATTATCGAATTCCCCGCAGTAATTCGGTGCAGAAAATATCGTCACAAGCTGCTTATTTGCAAAGAACTCAAACCCATCTTCAACAACCTAAGACAAAACCATTTCCTTGCGTCAAAAGGAAACATACACCAAAAAATGTTGCTTTCGCTGCAAGGAACAAAACACACAAACCTGGTGAGCCCTACAAATTAGGTCAAGATCGAGTCTTTTGAGAAACACAGAGACAGTATCCGATCCAAAAGTGTAAGACACTCCGCGATCATTAGGTCCCCAACCTTTAATCACTTTATCAGGATCAGACCACAATAGATCACATAGTAAACCGCGATCAGGAATATCCGTAGGACGACGAATATCCCTAATCTGTCTCAAGCTATGCAGCTCGGGGGAAATCCCACCGTGCATACAAAGAATCCGGTCATCGATAAGCGCAGCCACGGGGAGACAATTGAAGCAATCAGTGAAAATTCGCCAAATCTTGACACTAAAACGACGTTTACACTCGTCGTAAAACCCATAAATGCGATTGATTGAAGCACATTCATGGTTTCCTCTTAAAAGAAAGAAGTTCTCAGGGTACTTAATCTTATAAGCAAGTAATAAACAAATCGTTTCGATGCTTTGTTTCCCGCGATCAACGTAATCTCCAAGAAACAAGTAGTTTGAGCGAGGAGGGTATCCGCCGTACTCGAATAGTCTTAAAAGATCCGAGTATTGTCCATGAACGTCCCCTGTTTTAACAAAAACATTCCATAAGAACACAATCTCAAAGAAGGATAGAGAGAAACAGAGAGACGATTTACCGCAAATTTTGACCGGAGCTTCGAGTTCTAAGAGATTTGACTGTCTCAAGAAGATATCTCTGGATACAAAACAGAGTTGTTTGATCTCTGTTTCAGATAATTGAACAATCTTTCCTGGTTTCTCTCTAGCTTCAAGTAAACGATTGATTATCGAGTTTAAAGTAGTAGCGTCCATTAAGAAACAGAGCAACAACAAAGAAGAAACATAGAAGGTTTATAGTAAAGAGAAGCTATTGAATTTATAGAATGATAAAGTATGGAGCTTTATGTTCTTTTTATTATTCTTTTGCTCTTTGAGATAAAGAACGGTAATTGTCAAATTTCAAGAATCGAGCTTTATAAAGCCGCGTTGAAGAATCTATTCTTCTTCCTTTTTAGCAAAAGTCCCATGTGTTAAAACATACCTACATTGTTCTAATCTCAACTACATCATCATGTAAGAACCAGATGCTAGCTCTATAAACACTTTCTTTGAGCTTTTCAGGCTTGAATGCAACCCGGTACATCGTGCTTTGGATTCAAGATCTTTCCGCGGGTAACTAAAGTGCCGTTAATGGTTTTCGGATTCAGGGTAATTCTCAAAATCCCTGTTTTGTACACATCATCATATCAAAGCAACTTGGCTAATCTAACAAGAACATATTCGTTATGAAACTACAAGATGTGAGAGGACACCCCAGGAATAACAAGAAAGTGAGATAGGAGAATATTAGTTTGGCTTTTGCCCTTTTCTTCCATTAGAAACCCAAAACTGAGAAAAGGAAAGATTCCAAAGTTGGGAGAAACAAAGAGTGATGCTTCCTCTTAAGACTTGTAGATCATTTCAGTATCTTACTCTGTTTTCTAATTAGAATTTAGTACTTAAAACAAAATTCTTCCATTTCCTCACATTATTCCAAAGATCAAAACACACACACACACACAAAAAATTAAACTCGGTTTTGACGGTATAAACTCGAAAGAACTGAATTTAAACATAAAACTGATCAGTCATAAACAGCAAGCTTCTTATACTCATCACCTTTGATAGCTAACCACATGACATCTTCAGGATTCACAATCCCGCCTTCTTCGAGAAACAAAGTCAGTAGATTCTTCGAAAACCCGCTAACCATAGCCACTCCTTTCTGCTTGGCAACCACAGGTGTAGCCGACGAGTCTCTTAAGTTCCAAAACACCATTTCGGGGACATTCTTAAAACCTTTCTCCTTATACTTTCTCTGAACCACCTCGTAATCT
This sequence comes from Draba incana, assembly GCA_963576765.1. Classification (NCBI taxonomy): domain Eukaryota; kingdom Viridiplantae; phylum Streptophyta; class Magnoliopsida; order Brassicales; family Brassicaceae; genus Draba; species Draba incana. Next base: position 3,400,165 of record OY755214.1, on the reverse strand, counting down.
GTTTCCCACTTCTCCTTGGACCGGTCCTTTGAAGTCTTTAACCGTTCCTCCAAACTCATGCTGTAATCAACTTCCACGCCAGTCGCACTATCGAACTCCATGTCGCTGAACACAAACAACCGTTTGATCATCTGATCATCGGTTAAGTTATTCTCGACTGCAACCTCTAGAATCCGGTCAAACACCTTTTGGAAATCAGTGTTCATTCCCCAATCCATTTCCCTAACAAACTCGGTCTTTTCTCTTAAACTCGAACCCGTGATTAAATGAAGTTGCGGGTTTTCGCTAAAGGTGATAACTTTCCCTTTCCACGGCTCCTCATTAAGTTCCGAAACCAATAACCCGAGCGCCACACAAACTTCCATAGGTGTACCAGACATACTTCCCGAGACATCACAAACCGCTAACGAATTCTTCATCTTCCCTTTCTTAGCGAGATCATCCACCATTCTCGCCCATTGAAGCTCCGCAACTTCAGCGCCAACGTCGCTACCGTTATCATCCTCCAACTGTTTAATTATCTCATGAGGAAGCAACGCACCAGCCGCAATCTTGGCCTTGCCGGACTTCACATCCTCTAAAAACTTCGTAAACCGTTCGCTATCGTGTTCCTCGAATAGCTTCTTGTAATTCTTCATTGCCACAGAAGCAACTCTATTGTACTTCAACAAATTCCATTCCTTTGCACTCATAGACACTTCAGGCAACTCGAGAGCTTTACGCAACGGAACAAGAACTTGTTTCCTCAACCTATCTCGAATCCTATACGCGTAATGCGCTTCTTCGATTCCTTTGTATTCTTCCTCCTCTTTAGGAAATATCCTCCTAGCTATTGCCTCACATATCAAAGTACTCTTATCATACGAAGAATCAACAGAAGGACACCATTTCGAAGCTAAACCGATCTTATTCAACTCATTCGAATTCAAAAACTTCAAATCCGATTTCAACAAATCCGCAAACAAATCCGCAATTCGATCAAATAATAATTTGTAATTAGCATCAGAGTTATACCTATCAATTGCTTTCTTCGCCTTTTCGATCTCTCGCTGTTTCCGTAAAGCCCTAGCCTTGATTTTATCAATCTCCTCCACATTTTCTTCGATTTCTCCAGAAATCTCAGAGCTTTTCCTCTTCCTCTGAATCTTCTTCCTCCAATTCCGATTCTTCCCTCGCTCAATCTGTTGACCATCAAGGATCCGGTACAGAATCTCAGGCAAATCTTTCAAATACCCAAAATCGACAAGAGCAGGGAGATTCAAAGCTAGGGTTTTTGGGTGATTCTTGTAAAGCCAGAACGCACAAGTGTAAAACCCTTCTTTATCTGATTTCCCAGTTCCTCTAACTCCACGGAGATTGCAGATAAGCTTCAAAGTAGTCAACGGATCGTGAGACCAAGAAAGGACCAACCTTTGGATTAGATCGTTGGGGAGAGTATCGGGGACGATGTGGAAGAAGAAATCGAGACATGGGTTTCCTGAGGAGAGAAAAGTCGGTGAGAGATTCTCGGTTAGACCCATCGGTGGTTTTTCTGCTCCGAGGTTTAAAGTAGCGGTCTTTGAGATCAAAGTGTGGTCATCGGAAACAGAGAGTTCCGGCGAATTGTTGATCACTGGTGTATCGGAGGCAGAAACGGAAGGTGGGCCCAGAAGGGTCGCAGTGGAAGAAGCCATTAAAGAAGAAGAGAGGGAAGTTGATGGTGATGGTGATGGTGATGGTGATGGTGATGGTTCTCTGTTTTGTGAATTTTGGAGTCAGATTTAAAGATGATTGATTTTAGGGTTTTCGGAGGATTTTGACTTTGAAGATTTGATCGGAGAGGATTTTAGTTCGAAGCATGTAGGAGACGTGGCGAATTTTCTCATAAATGCCAGTATGCCACGTTCTGTTTATCGGATTTGTTTTCTTGTACTAGTATGTTTTTTATTGCTTTTTTATGCATTAAATATTTTTGTTGGTCAGAGTTTTATCTTATTTTATATGAATTTATTGAAAATGTCTAATTGAGGTGTTACAAAAATATGAATTTTTTTTTAAAATGGTAATACAGTTGTGTGTAATCTATGGTGTCATATAATTTGAGTTAATTTTGATTTGTTCTTAAGTAGTTTTGGCTTAAAAAGAAAAAATGAAAAAAATGGTAGCTAGGCATCAATCGAAATATAACCCATTCTCTATTCCCAATCAATAATCAAATACTTAAGCTAGCTCTCATCCTGTACAGCATTGATCGACAAACATAGTTTTCTATTCTTTATTCGTATTTTTGAAATTTTAAATCCATAGTCTTCTCTCTTTTTTTTAAGAAAAAAATCTATAATCTTCTACAAATTTATTAGAAATTCCGGTGAGTGGATTACTCGACAGCTACTTGATATGGTCAAATTTACCCTAGACATATTCTCTCAAACAAAGAGATCAATGCAGTATTTAAGGTATCGAAATCCACAGGGAATCAGAGAAACACAATAGATTTAATAAGTTCAGATTAAGCTAGGCAGAATAAAAAGAATGCAAGTAAACAAAGCAGTAAATTCGGTTGTGAAAATTAATTAAAAGAGAGTCAGGCACAGGGAAATCTCAGGTAAATCAGATATGCAGATGATCAATTAAAAACAGGATTTATTAAGCTCAGTTCACGAACATGAATCACGAATATAAAACCAATCAGCTTTCGCTGCAGAGATTATCTATGTTCAGATCCTAGAAGACCAAATTTCTTTGCGAATCCTAACAATCTAAACAAGCATTAATGTTCAGGTTCAATTGCTCACAAAACCCTAAACCAAATTTTTTTACGAAAAAGAATTTTGCTCATCAAAGTCTAGTTCAGGAAATCAGTCAAACTGTCGTTTCTATTAATTATCCTAAGATCAGATTTCAGGTCATGAATCTAAAATCAGCAATGAACACGAGACAAGATGAAGAACAATCTAATGATATTAATCCTATGCAATAAAGATCAGATCTAGCAAATCATCAAACACCTTTGAATAACCCTAAACCTAACAAGGAAATTACTCAGACATGATCATAGAAGAAAACATCTTTTTATTAATGAAAATCTCTAAGTAATTGATAAAATAAAGCATAAGTCTAAACAATGACTTGGAAAACGTATTTATACAGGTTCTAAACCGTCATAGATCACAAAAGTAAACATCTGGAACTTCTAGGCAAAAACGGCAAATTTCCGAAAAGTGGCTTTCTGTGTACGCGCAGGGTGTCGATCGACACCCAGGGATGGTGTCGATCGACACCAGTCTCTGAAATCCATTCTTCACTTGCATTTTTGACGTCTTCTTCCGTAATGCTCCAAAACTCCCAGTAAACATCTTTTATTCTTCAAACGTGTAGAAACCTGCAAAGACTCTAAAACCAATGGAAAACACAACAAAGACTCTATATATTGGATTATATCATGGTCTAAACTGGATAAAAACCATGATATATCACTACTCTTACCCTAAACAAAAATAATAATAATAAATAAATCCTACCATATTTGTGGCTTATTCTCTCTTACTGTTGAACAATGTTTTTAAGAGTGCTCTTGCTTGAAATGCTTCTCATTGTTAATGTTTATTTTTTAACATATAACGACATGTTGTTAATAGGCATCAAGATCAGTGGTATTTAAAAAGATTTTGGAAGAAGAGGAGTGCAAGGGCGTTACGGCTAACACTACAAGAAAACAGGGTGTTTTCCGACGGAACATTAATTTCCGTCGGAATTCCGTCGGAAAAAACAGACGGTATTCCGACGGTTGGCCGACCAAAACGATCCCGTCGGCAATCCGTCAAAATTGTCCGAGGGCATTCCGACGGAAACCCAATCCGTCGGTATACCGTTGGAATACCGTCTTAATTTCAGACGGCATACCGACGGTAATTCGCCGTCGATCTATTCCGACGGTATTCCGGCGAAGTCCCGACGGAAATCGGAATTTCCGATGTCGGGAAAGTTTTGCGTGGTCACCGGTGTAAGACATTTTTCCGACGGCATTACCGACGGTATTCCGACGGAATTCCTACGGTGTTCGATGTCGGCAACGATTGTGTGGTTGCCAAATCGTCTCCGGTGGCCGATGTGAAATTGTGGGGTGTGATGTCGGGGGTATTGACGGATTTCCGACGGAATTCGGAGGGAAATCCGTTTTATATAAGGTAGCCGAATTCGTCATTCCATCGTATCATAAATTCTTTCTTTAAACAAAAAAAATTCCAAAGATGAGTTCATATTTTCGGGCATGGATGGACGAGCCAATGACGGATGTGGGCTCGGACTTATTAAGGAACGAATACGCTCAAGGAATATGCGAGTTCATGAATTTACCCAGTAATGTAGAAACAGCCAAAAAAGGTCAGGATATCAAATGTCCTTGTTCCAATTGTTGTAATAGAATTAGTGTCGCCATTCATAATGTTTGGACTCATTTATATAGATATGGTTTTAGGCCGGGATATAAGGTTTGGTTTTTACATGGAGAAACCAATTATGAATATGGTAGTACTAGTAGCAATGCACCTTATTTTCCAGATACCGTAGGGGAAACGGATACCGTATGGGAACCTACAGCGGGAGTAGATGTTGGGGTAAGTACGGTGGCGATGGTTAGAGATAATTTTAGAGAGGATTTGCAGTCGGGTGGGTATGAGGGTGGTAGGGTTGAAGAGCCTAATTTAGAATCTCGGAGGTTTTTCAATATGTTAGACGCAGCAAAGCAACCTCTATACAGCGGTTGTAGGGATGGTCATTCACCGCTGTCTGCTGCCACTAGGATGATGAACCTGAAGACTGATTATAATTTGTCTGAAGAATGTGTTGATGCATTCGCCGAGTTCGTGAAAGATGTTTTGCCAGAAGATAATCTGGCCCCAGGATCATACTACGAGGTCCAAAAACTTGTCGCCGGTCTTGGTTTGCCCTACCAGGTTATAGATGTGTGCATCGACAACTGTATGATATACTGGAGAGAAGACGAGAACCGAAAAAATGTAAATTTTGCCGGAAACCCCGGTTCCAGGACACAAGCGGCAGGGTGAAGATTCCATTCAAACGGATGTGGTATTTACCCATAACGGAGAGGTTGAAGAGGCTGTACGAATCAGACCGCACAGCTAAGGCTATGAGATGGCATGCTGAGCATAGTCAAGATGGAGATATCACGCATCCGTCTGACGCGGAAGCGTGGAAACACTTTCAATCTGTGTATCCAGCTTTTGCATATGAACGACGAAATGTATACATAGGCCTATCCACTGATGGTTTCAACCCGTTTGGCAAGCATGGAAGACCATATTCACTATGGCCGATCATCGTAACACCTTACAATTTGCCTCCATCTATGTGCATGCGGCGGGAGTTCCTGTTTCTCTCAATTCTAGTACCCGGCCCAGATCATCCAAGACGGTCCCTCGATATATTCCTCCAACCATTGATCTATGAGTTGCAGATGTTGTGGGAGGATGGTGTTGAGGCATATGATGTTTCAATCAAGCAGAATTTCAAGATGCGTGCGGTTCTTATGTGGACCATCAGCAATTTTCCGGTATACGGTATGTTATCTGGATGGACAACGCATGGAAGATTGGCATGTCCTTATTGCCAAGACAATACTTCTGCATTCCAACTGCAGCACGGAAGGAAGACTTCGTGGTTTGATTGTCATAGGTATTTTTTACCGGCAAATCATCCATATCGGCGGTCTAAAAGACATTTCAAGACGAATGTACAAGTGTTATATGGTCCACCTGCTGAGATAGATGGTCGCAACATTTTGGAACAGTTACGAGATTTTGGTGCAGAGCGAACTCCTGAATGTGGGGGTAATGGCCATCACCCCGTCGACGGTTGTGGGGAATATCACAATTGGCACAAAAAGAGTATTTTTTGGGATTTGCCTTACTGGAAAGACCACCTACTGCGGCATAATGTAGATGTCATGCATGTGGAAAAGAATTTCTTCGATAACATCATGAACACCATATTAAACGTCCCAGGAAAAACAAAAGACAACTGGAAGTCAAGATTCGACTTGCCATTGATTTGTTCGAGGCCATCTCTTCATGTTTTGCCTAATGGTAGATTGCCGATGCCTGCGTACCGGTTAGACGCTAGGCAGAAACAAGAATTTTTTGAATGGTTTAAAAATTGTCTAAAATTCCCGGACGGCTACGCATCTAATCTAGGTAATTGCGTGGATTCGACGGAAGGGAAGTTCATAGGAATGAAGAGTCATGATTGTCATGTCGTGATGCAGCGTCTTCTTCCTTTTGTATTTGCATTTCTTCTTCCAGGACCTATCCACCAAGCAATTGGAGGTATATTCCTTACTCTCATTACTTTCTTACTACCATATAATTACTATATATGTAGTAATTTGTATATTTTGCGTTTGTAGGAGTTGGTGCATTCTTCCGAGATTTATGTTCCAGAACGCTTACCGTCCACGGGATACGTAACTTGGAGGCCAATATCCCTGTTCTCCTTTGTAATCTTGAGAAGATATTTCCACCGTCTTTTTTGACGTTATGGAACATCTACCTATTCACCTCCCACGAGAAGCAGCCTTAGGAGGCCCTGTTCAATACCGATGGATGTATCCGTTCGAGCGTTACATGTTCCATCTGAAGAAAAAGGTTAAAAATTTGAGCAGGGTTGAAGGATCTATTGCTGCACAGAGCCTAAACGAGGAAGTCTCACAATTTTCCGAAATTTACTTCCCACGGGCAGTAAGTACTAAGGCGAGACGGCCTCCCCGACATGATGATAGAGGTGAGAAAGCAGTGTATGACGTGGTTGTTCCTCAGTTATTTGCCCAAGTTGGTCGAGCAAGTGGAAAACCAAAGAAACGCAGACTATCACCACAAGAGGTCATACATTTGCATACGTATATCCTTAGAAATTGTGACGAAATTTTGGAGTACGAAAGGTATATCAGTTATTATACTACAATTATGGAATTAGTTGCCTTCATCTACTAATGACTGTTATGTTACAGGATTTACATGTCGCTCGCTCGTCAGTACCATTATGGTAAGACAGATGCCGAAATTGCTGTCTTGAAAGACGAAGAATTCGAGGGGTGGTTGAAATGTTATGTAAGTGTAATATAATTATTTACTCTTACTTTTCCAGGTTTTAACTTTTATATGTTACTGATATATTAGTTATACCATTGTTAGGTTTCCGAAAGTTTATCAACTGGTCAACCTCTCCCGACATGGTTAGTGGAGTTTATTCATGGTTTACGCAGCACTGCGAATTCATATCCCCAGTTTTGCACTAGGGGATATGCGTTCAGGATCTTCGAGGAAGGACGCCAAAGGTCAACTGCGGACTATGGTATTTCGGCGCATTCCGGCGATACCATGTACTATGGGATTTTAAAAGAAATCTTGGAAATCCGCTACCGAGGACTGTTGAACTTGAGGTGCATTGTGTTCATGTGCGATTGGTATGATCCAGCCAATGGTCAGGGGGTTCGAGTTGACTCTCTTGGTGTTACTTCGATCAATTCAAGCCGCAGACTGCATTATCACGATCCATTTATCCTTGCGTCTCAAGCAGACCAGGTATCAATATATACACTCATATGTTTACCTATGTACGCATGGTTAATGTTTCTTGTTCATGTATATTAACAATATCCACTACTTATGAATAGGTTTGCTACATTCCGTATCCACGAGTTGCCTACCGTACAGATCCGTGGATCACAGTAACTCCAATAAACCCCAGAGGAAAAATCTATGGAGTTCCAGAACATGATGCTCTACAACCATCGAGAAGTGTACCAATGTCACCTGTTGACGAGGTGGATAACATTGACCTCGTTGTCGATGTCACACATGTCGGGGATGATCTAGTGCATTCGGACGAAGAGGAACCCTGTGGGGAATTTGACGACGATTCAGACTCCATCCCTAGTGAAGGTTCCTCTGGAGATTGAGAATAATAAATTGTGATTACGAAATATGTTGTTCATGTTCTTCTCTAATATTTGTTTCTTGCCTATAATATTTTTCATTTCATTAACAAAACCGATTCTACAGGAGAATTTGAGTATTGGAACTCCAATAAAACATTACATTTAATGAAACATAAAATTTAAAATACATTCTTAAACGGGTACATTAAAGACTTGCAAATATTTAACACAGAACGGTTATGGTACAAGTACGTAATAAACTTCTCATTATACAATCATATGTCGGTTTCCACTCCAAACTTACCATTGGTTAAAACCATTTAGTGATTTTCTTTCCCTTTTTTTCTTTGCTGGAGAATCTAAAACTCCGTCGCACAATTTTTTGATTGTATCTTCATCAATACATAAGTCTGCCGGTGGCTCTTCTGGGCTTTGGGCGCCTATCAAATCATAGTACTCATCCTTACATTCATTTGAAGGACTTCCACCGTAAGTGATTTTCTTTCCTTTTTTTTTCTTTGCTGGAGAATCTAAAACTCCGTCGCACAATTTTTTGATTGCATCTTCATCAATATATAAGTCTGGCGGTGGCTCTTCTGGGCTTTGGGCGCCTATCAAATCATAGTACTGATCCTTACATTCATTTGAAGGACTTCCACCGTAACTATATGACGGTTCACTGAATTGAAATGGTTGGACGTATTTGTCGCACTTAGTTGGCGATTCCGACGACAATTTTGGAATGTGGTGGATGTTTGGCGAGCACTGGCTGTCAGGCACTATTGTTGATGTGGAATCTTCTTTATGGATTGGTGAGCACATATCAAATTCCCACGAGTAAGTGAGCAGCTCTTTAAACGATTCGTCGCAATAAGATTGAGTTTCCCACGAGAATTTTGGTATTATTGGAAATCCAAAAGGATCAAGGTCGGTTGTTTCTGCGTCTTTCTGAGGAGAGGGAGAAGACATTTTTTGTGTTATTGAGATGTGTAGAAGATATACACTCCATGAGGTGTATTTAAAGTAGAATTTATATGTATAAACCGTCGGTATTCTGTCCGTATTACCGAAGTTCTGACGGATTGCCGACGGTTTTCGATGTCGGCAAAGTTTTGGTGCTTATTAAGATTTGTCTGGAGTGGCCTCATTGATTGGTGGGGTTTTATGTCGGACTGGGTTGACGGATTTCTGACGGATTGCCTACGGTTTTTGATGTCGGCAAAGTTTCAGTGATTATTAAGATTCGTCAGCAGTGGCCGAAGGGATTGGTGGGGTTTTATGTCGGACTGGGTTGACGGATTTCTGATGGATTACCGACGGAAATCGGATTTTCCGATGTCGGCAAAGTTTTCCGTGGTCGCCGTGTAAGAACTGTTTCCCGACGGCCACATTCCGTCGGAATTCCTGACGGAATTGGTACGAAATTCCTACGGTGGACGATGTCGGCAAAGATTGTGTGGTTGCCAAATCGTCTCCGGTGGCCGATGGGAAATTGTGGGGTGTGATGTCGGGGGTATTGACGGATTTCCGACGGAATTCCGACGGAAATATGTTTTATATAAGGTAGCCGAAAATCATAACACAAAAATATTCAATTGCGTTATGGCAAACAGAGATCTATGGAATTACTATATGCAAAACCGAGGCCCCGGTCACAACCCTCCAAACACAACTCTTGTTCCTTCCAGCCCTCCTTACGATAACTTAAATGTTACTGATGCTGAACCGACAATTTCACTCCATCCAACTCAACAATCCCAGAACCAAACGCCCGTAATGTCGGGACCTGGCCAAGTCGTACGGCGAGGAATGTTTCGCAAGAGGTCTCATGATGCAAAGGTGCTGCGGGGTGAAAGTTCTCAGACACGCCCAACACAAGATTTTATTCGTGAGGTCTTGAATGAGCCAACACAGGCCGACCATGATTTCCGTAGTCCTCGGTGGACTTCTACTATGGATTACATAATGTGTGAAGGTATATATATATATTATATCTACTACTATATATATATATAATTACCCGTAATTTTACTGGTACAATAATGATTATAGCTGAAAATACTACATCTATTATTCTTACATGTAGGTTCCTATAACAATAGGAGCACACCATTATGGACCCAGATTGCAGAAATTCAATCCCCGCATTTACACTTTGTGAAAGTCAAAAAGGTTTACTTTTTCCACCTATTTTATTAACATTTACACATACAGTTATCTGACAAGTATATTCTATTTGATTATTAGATTGTGGCTATGCTCTCTAGTTTGACCCCCAATGACCAGGGGGATCTGCTAGTAACCTTAAAAGATCCTTCAGGAAAAATCGAGGGAACCATGCACCATAACATCTTCAGCAAGGACGAGTACAGACTCGCCACTGGTGTAGGTGCGGTGGTCATCCTAAGAAATGTTACCGTTTGCCGTTTTAACAGGAACTCAAAGTACCTGAACATCACAGAGCGAAACATTGTTAAGGTAGATACAACATACGTTTTTAAATATTTATGGGAATGCTTAACCAAATTCAATTTTCAAATAGATAATCGGTGTTAATTCGATGCTTGCTAAATACCAACCAATGGAAGTATCTACCACCGAGGAGGAAGATGGAGGAACTACTGCGCATGAATATGAAATAGTTCCAGACTCCGATGAAGACTAAACATCCAACTCGTCCATGATTAAGAATAATTAAATGATAAAAGCTTTATGTTGTTTTTATATATGTTCAATAATGGCCTTTATGTTGTTTTTATTTTCAAATCCATATGTTGTTTTTATGTTCTATAATTTTATGATAAAAGCTTTATGTTGTTTTTACTATTTCCGTAGTAGTAAAATACATCCCACGGCACAAGTTTTAATTAAGTATAATGTAATATAATTTAAAATTTTCCAAAAACATTTTAAAAATTAAGATAAAATTTATAAAGTAAGGCGTAAAAATACATAACCCATACTTTCTGAAATCTAAAACCTTTAAAATTGCATTTAAACAATTAATGTTGGGATAAAATATTTTAAAATAAATAATTTAAGAACCGTCGGGATTCCGTCTGAAATTGAGACGGAATTCCGACGGTTGTTTATTTTTTAATTAACAGCCGTCGGGATGCCGTCTCAATTTCAGACGGAATCCCGACGGTTATTAATTTTTTATTAATTAAGGATCGGATAATCAAAAATTAAATTAAAAATTTAAGAACCGTCGGGGTTCCGTCTGAAAGTGAGACGGCATCCCGACGGTAACCCTAATTTTAGTTGCCGCCAAACAACCTCGTTGTCACCGTCAAAGCGGGAAAACCGTCGGAAGTTCCGTCTGAATTTTTTTTATACCGTCGGAATTCCGTCGGAGTACCGTCGGACAGTCCAATAAATCCACAGTCTTCGTCTTCCCCGAAAACAGATCTCAACTTTTTTTTTTCCTCATAAAATACTCCGATCGTTTCTCCGTCGATTCCGAGCCGTTTCTCCGCCGTTTCACCGCCGAATCCTTGCAAAAACTACTCCTCCGTCATGATTCCTCACAATCTTTCACCAAATCCAACATTATGTGAGTTTTACATAATTTCAATTAAAAATCCGAAATTGTTCTTGAGGATTCTCGTTCATGTAGAATGTTAGGGTGAATTCGGATTTGACAATGTTAGTAAATTAGGTTTGTAGATTAAATTGGTTAATTGTGTTATTTTGGAAATTTTACAATTTGGAGATTGGAAAATTTAGGGAATTTCATAATTTTAGGAATTTACTAACTTAGGGATTTTTAGGAAATTATAATTTTATAAATTTTACAATTTTAAGAATATGATTTTCATAGGTTTTTATGAATTTTTTCATTTCATTTACAATTTAATGTATGATTAATATTGTAAGAGAATCATTTTATAACATTAATAAAACATATATTAAAAATTTTATAAATTGAAACACTTAAACCTACTTAAAAATAAAAAAATATAAAACTTTAAATCCTTGAAATTAAAAATATATATTATAATTTTAAACATTTATAACTTTAACGATTTCAAAATAATGAAATTTTTTGAACATTAATAACATTTGTCAAATTATAAAAGTCAATTTCCCAACAAAACCTAAATCCATGAACTTCGGTTTCCGAATATACAATATACAAACAAGTCCTGGTTACTTAAATTTCTAAATTCTAATTTCCCTAAATCCCTAAGTGCATTAATTCCAAAACCACATAATCCCAAATTCAATAAAGTCATTTATTACAAAAATCTTAAAATCCTAAGTTTTTTAAATAATAAAATGTCATAAAACTAAATTCCTTTAATCTCTATATTTCAAAAAACCCTTAAAAACACTAAATGCTTATATCCCTAAATCCGAAATTTCCAAGTAACTAAATCGCAAATCGAAAAATCCCGAATTATTATAAATTCCAAATTTCATAAATCCCGAAATTTCAAACTCTTAGAATTTTGGAAACCGTAGGGACTATCCAGCATATCATCAGTCTAGAGTAGGGGCGTCTTCCAGTGGGGGAGATCGGACTGCGACTGATACGCATATCCCCTACGCTACTCCCGACCTACATGCCCCACACATGTCTCAGCCCCCGCCCACAGCCAATTCACAACCCACATCCATGACCATCGAGCAGTTTGTGGCGGAACCTGGACGTGATAGGTTGACTCGTCTAGATCCAGACACGCCACCTAACACGACCTGGTAAGTCAAATGTAAATATGTTTTGGATTAAATTATTTTACTAAAATATTTAACCAAATATTTTAATAGGTTCCAATACTCGCAAAACGGGATTACTGCTTCTATCAACGACATGATGAATACCATGTTAGATAAACCGTATGGTACATACAACGATATGCCACCGGAGGACCGGGACATTTGGTTCCGACAATTTGCGGTATGTAATTTAATTTATAAGTTTAAAATATATTTCCTATATTAGTCAAATTATAATGACTAATGCAAATTTTTGTGGTGTGGTTTGCAGCAAACCTTCACGTGGGATCCACAGCTCACTACGTTGGTCCGAAAGGGATTCGACGAAAAGGCGGGGAGGAAGTACTCGTGGAAGATAAACGAGTGGAAAAATGCGTGGTTGAAGACCGGGAAGCGGCCTCGGGTTTTGAAATATAAAGATGAGTGTTGGGAAGGACTAGTTGCACTTTGGGAAAAGGAGGCAACTAAGGCGATCTCAGAGAGAAACTCAACTAACCGCAACAGCAGCCGGAAGGGGAAGGGACCAGCGACCCACAACCTCGGTGCAACAAGCAAGGCGTCGAAAGCAGACAAAATGGTAAATATTTAAACAATTCAATTTTTTTAATAATTTGCTAACACAATTTTCCGCTGTTAACAGTTTAAGGAAACCGGTGTTTTTCCTTCGAACCTTGATTTGATCAGAGTAAGCCACACCAACAAGAAGACCGGTGAAATCCAAGATGCCGTTGCTCGTGAAATCGTGGAAACCGTGGAGAGGCGGCAGGAGGAGTACCTCCAATCGCAACCGATGGACGAAGGGACTCAGGCGCCCACCGAAGTTCCATACGAGGTGGTCAACGAGTTCGCCTATCAGGTTAGTAACCGTGTTAGTTTTAAACACATTTTCAACTAATTTTTAATACAACTAACTTTTTATATCTTTTTTATCCTAGGCGACTCCCAAGACCAGAGGCCGTGTATTCGGCCTTCCTGAGGCTAGTTGCTCATCGGTTTCGTCTGTGCGACAAGGCGGTGGTAGCAAATTGGAGGCCGAAAACCGAGCGCTGACCGAGCGGCTTAAGGCAGTGGAGGAAGCGAGAGAGAAGGATAAGGCGGAGGCCGAGGCTGCAAGAGAGAAGGATAAGGCGGATGCGGAGTCACGATTTCGAGCGTTGGAAGACCAGATGAGACAGTTCCTGAACTCCCGTAGGGCGGAATAGCCCTTTTATAGTTTTTAAATATATTGTAAAACTTCGATCGTACTTTTAAAACAATTTTAAATGTTTTTTTAATTTTTAATACATTTTTTATGTTTTATTATATTTTATATAATTTTAATTAATTATTTATTATTTATTTATTTTTTTTCAAAAAATACGGTTTCCGTCGGAATTCCGTCGGTTATCGCCGGAACTCCGGCACCGTCGGAATTCCGTCGGTTATCGCCGGAACTCCGGCACCGTCGGAATTCCGTCGCCGGTTTAGGTCCGACGTTTTAACGTCGGATTGCCGTCGGAAATAATCAACGATTTTCCGACGGTGCATTTTTCCGACGAGACAGAAGCGACGGACCAATCCCGTCGGAATTCCGTCGAAAATGACCGTTTTCCGACGGGAATCCGACGGTTTTGGCCGTCGGAATACCCCCTGTTTTCTTGTAGTGTAACTTAGAAACAATCACTCTCTTTGAGATGAAGCATGAAGAAGTTGATGCTTTAGTTGAGTTCATGTACAGCGTTGATGGATCCATTTCTTCTGAAAGTCTCGAAAAACATGTTCGGTCAATCTATCTTGCAGCCGACATATATGAGATCCCGCATCTTAGGGATCTATGCTTAGGCGAACTTATATGATCTCTTAATTCGTAGAATGCTTTTGGTATAATTATAGGATTTTTAAATCTTCAAGATTTTTAAATCTTTAAGTAGGATTTAAAATTTTGAACGATTTAAAAATTATATCAAAATTTATGTTTTCCGTTCTATAATTGTTATTCAATGTTGAAGGATTTTGTTGTTAAAAGGACAAAAACTCAAATCCATTGGCATTATGTTGTTGGTAACAAATCCCTAAGATGTTGTTGATCCTTAAAACTAAATACAAAATCTCCAAACTCAAAATTAATCTTCTTTTACTCAGAGGCGGCTTTGGATGTAGATAGATCTCATTCTTCAATAAAAACGTGCAAAATGAAGCAAGATATCTCTAAAAGGAATAGTAACTGCAAATGCAACATCTTTATTAGCTATCATAATCTGAAACATATATTTCATAGAAAACAAATTAACATCAAAGCCATCATAATCGGTCGATTTCATTCCAAAACATCAAATCATGATCATAAGATCATTGCATATAATTTCTTTGCATATAATACTAATAATGTCTTATGCTTTCTTGCTTTCGTTATAAATGATAACGAATTATATTTCACTCATCACTTCTTCTTGCCCTTTTTAGAATTCTCTTCTTCCTCAAGGAGCTCCTCCAAAACACTATCATCCAAATATTCAAATTCAAAAACTTGCCTAGAAGAAGAAGAAGTGGAGGCTGAGGAGGAGGAAGATCCAGCCACCGTGGCCACAGAAGAACCGCCGGCACTACTCCCCATGTTATACTCATGAGGGAAGTTCAAAATCGCGGCTTGGCCTCTCATTGAAAAAGCGGCTTGGTCATATCCTCTAGCCGCTTCTTCCGCCGTGTCGAACGTTCCAAGCCACACACGTTCACCATGTTTCCTTGAATCTCTTATCTCCGCAGCGTATTTGCCCCAAGGCCGTCTTCGAACTCCTCGGTACTTCCCTTGCTCCGCTCCTCCGCCACCACGACCTCCTTGGTCCATATATATATATGTGTGTGTCTGTAAATAGACGTGAGAATTTTGATCAATGGACAAGGAATGTTCTTGCGCTTGTTTTATTTCTTACGTACGTGTAGTGTTTTTTTTCTGTTGCATGTGTTTGACGGAATTTTATTTGGGGATTTATAGGCTGGGAACAAAAATGTGGGTCCTATTTAAAACCTAATATTCGGCCCTCGAGACATATATAATTTAAGAATATAAGAGCACTTACAATGGAGAACTCAAAGTGTCTTAACTAAGACTATCTCCATCCAAGTGTCTTAACAAGGATTTTGTGTCTTAAAAAAATAAAAAACAAATAAAAGAGAAAAGAGATAATGAAGAAAAGTTCTTAAACAAGAACTTTAAGATCTTGTGTCTTGCTAAATGATGTGTTGTGATTGGTTAAATGTATTTTTAATAAATTAAAATTTAAATAAAGAATTAAAATTACTAAGTTAGACTTTTTTGAAGATCTTTATGGATGGAAATGTTGTCTAATATATAAAATATAATTTAAATATTAAGAATGAGATCTTAAAAGTAAGAAAAGTGTCTAATATTAGACACTTTTAGTACATTTAGACACTTTCATATTTAAAAGTAAATAAAATTTAGTTAAAAAAATGTTTTAGACACTTTGATAAGTGTCTCCATTGCACATGGTCTAAGAGTCCCATTGAGATGTTAAAATTTTCTTACGCTATTGAAATTTCATCGATCTTTAGAGAAATTATGTAAATAGTATAAAGAAATTCGAAGCTTCCAGCTTTAGTGGTAATGTATACCGCCGGTAAACGAAATTTTGTTTGATTGTTTTAAGTAATTATTTACACACTGAAATTATTTTTTTTTCTTTTTTGAAGTCATCTTTAACCCAACATGACTTCCTCTAGCTACTCGCTAAATTTAAAGAAATTTGCAGTGTCAATACATAGTATATGGTTTAAATTCTTAGTTTTGTATTCTATGGATTTTTTGGCAATGTTACATAAATAAATTTTCTTACCAATAATATATGGTTGAAGTGAATAAGGTGAAAACTTTAAGCTAGGTCGTTGTGGGATCACAGCAAGGAAACGTTGGAGAATATCTTTGACTTTGATTGTGCGCACGTGTGTTGACTAATCAAAAGGTTGACTAGTTGGATTTTTTTTTCTTTAACAAAAAAAAATGTAATTAGGTTTTCTAGATCAAACTTTATAAATTTATATAGCCGGTCGTAGAAACACGGAAAACTCATAACTCAAAGTAAAACAAAGACAAATAAAAAGAAGACGAAGAAATTGCAAAAATGGACCCATACCGTGTAAGACGTATATATTGCTCTTAGACCATGCTAAACAGAAATATACTTAAAAAACAATAAATAAGCCTTGTATTGGCTGCTTCGGCGTCCGAGTAGTGGATCGGGATGTCATGTCCGTACACAGGCAACATTAGGCAATAACATGTTTCTTTGCTTTTTGTTTGGTCGAAAAAACTAAAATCAACGGGGCATGTGGTCTAGTGGTAATGGGCCCACGACTGTGGGTACCAACACCTTGATTCGATTTCTGGCTACCGAGGCATTCACATGGATTTTTCGGGTTTTTAGGACTATGCCAGTTTCTGTTAAACACGACGCTAGTTGAAACCTGTTTTGGTGGGATCCAAATATCTGGATTATCTAATAAATAAATAAATAAAAAGCTAAAATCTCCTAGTTCCTTTCATTTTCACCTCATAAGTTATAATACAATGACTATGAGATGTGTTTTTTAACCGAAATTTATATAAGTCAAACCAATACTAATCCCTGAAACTTGTAGAAAACCGAAGTTTTTTCTTTTCAATTAAGTCGTTATTTAGTCTAATAATAGAAAATTGAATAAGGTGTTTATTGGAAAGAATTTTTGAGATCCACGGAAATGATTGAATTATGAGGGTTATGGTAAGCTTAGATACGCATTTTGACCGTTGGATAGCAAATTAAAATTAATCGGTGAAAAAAAATATATTGAAATATTGTGATTTTTGGGTATAAACATATAAGAGGGCAAGTTTACAAAATTTGTGGTGATATGTAACATACATCCTATATATTATTTGAGAAGCATTTTTGCTTAGGCGTCATCACTTCATTTTTTTATTTTTCATTTAATTAATTAAAATCTTAACACTATCCTAATTGTCAAACAAATATTTTTCCAAACAACATTAATTCCATAATAAACTTATCTACATTCCCAAACGAGTTTACTCATTTACTAATTGTTTACAAACAACGGTTTATATATGGATATACTATGAAACTGTAATTGTCCATTACATTTATCATTTTTCATTTTGAAAATTGTATTTTCCGGTTATACCAATTATATACTCTTGGTTTATACTATATGATCCATCGATTTATGTAATACTGAAAACTTTATAATAAAATTCAAAAATTTTAATCGATACCCAATAAACCAAATTATTAACACATCAGGCTAATTTAACATTGACAAATTCAAAAACGTCTATATAGTATCTCTATAATATTATTTAAGAAATAGATTTAAAACATTTCTTAAAAACATCTTAATTACATAGGATGCCATTGGCATTATAAAGTGAATTATTTCAAAAGATCTATATAATAAACAAAATTTAAATTACTTTCAATAACTTAATTATCTCGGTTTAACAAAAAAAATCAAGTAGTTAAGAAAATATTCCTTAATTATGTCCGAATACTTTTTTTTTAATTAGTTGAAATGTATCCAATATATTTTTAATCATCCTTAAGTAAATACAAAGATATCGATATTAGGAAATCAAAATATCGACATTAATATAAACTTACCAATATTTTAGGAATCACGGACATAATGAAGAACATGTAATAGAACATTAAAATTATATTTCCACAAATTGAATCTTACTTTCTTTTTATTTCAAAACATTTATTTATTCTCATATTATCTACTTACTAAATAAGATTTTGGCTTAAAAATTAAGCTCACAAATTTCGCAAGAAACTTAACAATTATAAAATATTTCTTAAAAGTATATTTATTGTTTTATACTTGGCAACCAGTTATACATGGCAAAAAAATTCTATTGGTTAAAACTAATACATATCTTTGTTACACTCATGTTTGGTAACAAGTCAATAATATCTAGATATGATTGTAATCAATCAATTAAGATTCAGATTTATATCGTTTATTTTTCAAATACGTAAAACCTTTTTTTCACCAATACGTTTCATTGCTTATAAATATTTATTGTACCAATGTCAATCTCATTCTCACATTTTTCTGTATTTGTTATTTAAGGTTCTCAATTAAATTTTGTTGTGTTTATAGATGAATCTCATGAATCAATCTTTCTCTCTTAGTGTTATTTCTTCAGCATAAATCCAAAAGATTTTGCCACCATTCTGAATGTAAGTAATTAATTGAATTTGATTATCTATCTATCTATCTCAACTTTGTATTTGTTTCTTTTTATCATATATTTGCTTTATCGGTTGTGGTCAAATAGGTGAGTAAAAAGTTGGTGCTATCTTCATTAAGATGGAATGCATAGCAAGAAAGTGGAAAATCTCCATTTTGACACAAAACTACATAATTTCGACAAAAATTAAAGAAACTATTTTTCATTTTTTTTTAAATATGTGAACATGTAAAAGTATTTAACGATAGTTATTGAACTTTGTTTTGAAATCTTCGTCTGAGAAATGAAAATAATAAAATAGATCTTAACAATTTCATTCAATCCATTTTTAATGTATAATAATTCTAACACATTTTTTAAATTATTTCAGTTACCAATAATAAAAAATTGACGGTTATACTGTAACCCGTGCATAGCGAGAAAACTGCCAAATTCCCCCCGTGACCCAAATTATAATTTGGATTTCCCCCCCCCCCCCCCCCCAAATTGAATTCTCAGCCAAATTCCCCCCAATTCGTTATTTGTCTTTCAATTTCAACACAAATTTCAATTTTCTGGGTCAATTAACAAATCCGGTGACTTAACCCGATATCGTGAACTCAAACCAGTCAGAGCTTGCGTGAACCGAACAAAACCGGTAAGACCCGAAATTTGTGAGTCGGATCCTCTTATAACCCAGACAAACCGAAACCATAGTTCTGAAAAATCCCCAATTCGATTTCTCAATCACAAACCCTAGAAACTTGGTAATAACCCAAATTGAGCAGCTCGATCCACGCTATCAATGGCGCCTTCGTCGCCTGATTCCTCGATGGACTCATTCGACAAGTTGATGGACGATGCGATGGGTGTGTGGAGGACCGCCGAGAACCCAGAAGTTGATTCTGATGAGTGCTTTCGCGAAGTTCCGGTGGCTACGTCCAACTACGATGAAGAAGCGGAGGCGCAATTCGAAGTGGCGGTGGAGGCGATCAATGGCTCAAATGAACTGTCAATGGTATCGTGGAAGGCACCACCACTTGAAGACTACGGCCTAGATTCTGATGGAGAGAACCCAGTGGAGAGAAATGAGTATGAAATCGCCATGGCCGTTGGTGAAGTTAACGAGAATCCGGTGAGACATGATGAATATTACGACAGTGGAGATGAATACAACGACGAAAGAGAAGCGAGGCTTGAGAGAACAAGGAACTTCACACCACGATACAATGGGATACTCTTCAAGGGTCAGACATTCTTCAATGGTTTGGCTTTCAAGGATGCAGTGCTCCATCATGCTTTGAAGAATCAAAGAGATGTTCGGCAATGGAGGTATGACAAGAAAAAAATTAGTTTTCGTTGTCTGGGATTTGGAAAGGAAGAAGTGAAATGTCCGTGGAGGGTTTACTGCTCTGTTAGGAACGGTTCTCCGACTTGGAGAATTAGAAAGTTACCTTCAGAGCACATATGTGAGAAGAGTGGTGATTGTTCGCTTCTGAAGGTAACAACAATAGCTAGGTTGTATGTTGATAAGATTAGGGATGAACCACATTATTTCAAGGCAATGAAGATAGAAGAGCTTATCAGTGAGAGATGGGGAATTAGTGTGACTAGAAATCAAACGCAAGCAGCTAGAGACAAGGCATTGAAGTGGATAGAAGCTGAGTATGATGACCAATTCAAGAGGCTTAAGGATTATGGAGCTGAGCTACTTTAGTCAAATCCTGGTTCTTCTGTTGAAGTTGCAAGCTACAAGAACTCATCTGGTGAGGATGTCTTCCACAGATTATATGTGTGCTTCGATGTGTTGAGAAGGTCATGGAAATCTACTTGTAGGCCACTGATTGGTATCGATGGAAGCTTCTTGAAGTCAAAGGTTAAAGGGCAGCTTCTGATAGCCCTAGGGAGAGATGGGAATAACCAGATTACCCAGTTGCGTGGGGTGTTGTGGAGAAAGAAGACACAGAGAATGGGGAGTGGTTTGTGCAGAAGATACAAAAAGACTTAGGCTTAGGTGATGGGGCTGGGTTTGTGATGGTTTCAGATAGGCAAAAGGGGTTAATAAGCGCTGTGAAGAAGAGGTTGCCTGAAGCCAAGTGCTAAGGCTAAGGGAAATGTTAAGCGAAGGCAGAAGAAGAAGGTCCAAGCAAAGCCAAGTCAGGCGTCTCAAGTGATAGACTAAGATGGTTGTTAGGTTTTAGTTTTATCTTTTATTATCGGAAATCCTTTATTATCGGTGGAGTGAGCTTCACATTTTTGTAATCCTTACAACACCGCATTAAGCCTACGAGAATACAACAAAGCCTTACAACACCACATTAAGCCTATTAGATATTGAAACTAACAAGAAGAACCACAATCATCACAAATGCTACAACCACCATTGCCATTATCTTCTTCATCTTACAACTTGATTCCTCGATCATTCCTTCAACCGAGCGAAGCATAGACATTTCAAACTCATGTAAAACATCCTCAGATATGGATTCCGATGGGACCTCTCTCTCATTAACCACTGCCTTCATCGCCATCATCTCCTCCTCTAGAACAGAGACTTGATAATCAAGTTGTGTAATCTCATTATGGAAAGCCTCATCCACCCACTTGAAAACGTGTCCATCATTTTGCAACTACAATAAAATCCAAAGAACCGTAACTTTTACAATAAAATCCAAAGAACCATCATTTTGCAACATCATTTTGTAACTATAATGCAAAGAACCGTAACTTTTACCTTCTCAGAGTAAGCAAAGGAACATCGGTAGTAACGGCGGTATGGGTTCTCCTCCGTGCCGGAGATCCTCTCCACAATCCCGGCGCCACACCAACAACTTTTCGGAATTCCGGCGACTACCTTTTGCTCTGTTATGCCACCGCTCACTCGAAGAACTTGAAGACGATGCCTTCACCATTTGTCTCTGAGATGGTCTCGATTATGCTCAGAAATAAGCTCAAGAAAAAAATTTAGGGTTCTTACACATAAAAATCGATTTGGGGATTTAGTTTTAAAGGGGATTTAGTTTTAACGGGTCAAACCGTTACCCTTAATTCGGATTACTGTTGGTTTAGTGATGGTTAGCAATTATAAACCACGTTTCGGTTCAGGTTAGTTGGTTAAGTCACCGGATTTGTTAATTGACCCAGAAAATTGAAATTTGTGTTGAAATTAAAAGACAAATAACGAATTGGGGGGAATTTGGCTGAGAATTCAATTTGGGGGGAAATCCAAATTATAATTTGGGTCACGGGGGGAATTTGGCAGTTTTTCGGTGCATAGCACATGTCCTGTTCTAGTTGAAGATTGAACCAACTGTTATTAGAAAATAACGAATCTAATAAATGATATCTATATAATATTTAAAGTTTACACAAACCAAAAAGCTATGAGAAGATGATATGTGTCATATCTTTTTTTATATAATTAATTAATTAATTAATTTTGGTCAAATGTAATTAATTACTAAAATTAATACTACTAATACATTAACTACAATATCTAAAAAAATAAAAACTAACTCTTTATATTTGTAAATACAAAAAACCAAATTAAAGAAAAAAAAAGATGATAAGTAATTATAATATAAAAAGAGGTTGTATAATAAATAATTATTTACTATAAAATTTTACCAGTTATTTAGATAACATAATTTATTCAGTTGTCAAATTTATGTAGTGAACAAAGTTGCAAATAAATATATTTATTTTCAAATAGTAACCGTCAATATTGAAATAGTTGAAAATCACTTTATATTTCTATGTCAATGCAATATAGATAACATAATCAACTAATTTCAAGTCAATTATTATTTTTTGTTTACAAAGAATTGGTTGTTTTTGTTAAATATAAATAATAAGATAAACCATATTGTTTGTCTCTAAATGTAATTGTAACACCCGGTTTTTTTTTTTTAATGCGGAAATTCTCATCAAATAAGTTCATAAATATTAAATCCATAAAACAATAATTCATTTTTTCCAGAATAATAATAAATCTAGCAACCTAACCGGGTTCACTAGAACTTAGCAAAAACAGGAAATCAAATAACAACCCTAATCATCCTCTCCCTAAAGTCATGATCCCGCGGTCTCACTTTTCCTTTTCCTTTACCTGCAACACAATTGGGAAAAATTACACGGTTTTGATACCGAACGTATCACGCTTTCCTATTCACGCTTGATAAAGGCTATCGCAATATGAGATTTGATTCAGACTCATCTCAACTTATCACCGCCATCAATTCGGGAGACTCACTTTTGAATGCATATGGCATCTTTGAAGACATTTTAGCTTTAGCTCAAAAACTTCGGATCATTTTCGTTTGTGTGTATTAATCGCAAGTTTAATTTACAAGCTAATATGTTTGCGAAACAAGCTATTTTGAGACATGTAGACTCTGGATGATATTAATAAAAATGCATATCTTTGGTTATTAAAAAAAAACAAACAAACAAACAAGTATTTCCTTCAAACATCTAAAAAATTGCTTACAAATACATAACTAATAACATAAGATGACAAAATTTTTGGCCCCGAATTCTTCAAAACATTGAGAAATTATACTTCATGGTTAACCTCGGTTATCAACATTCGATACCAATTCTGAAACACTTGCGTTTGTGGTTTATGTAACAAAAACGGCCCATTACAAAAGGGCCCAGGAAAACTAACCAGATGGGTCTGGAAATTACGTAAACCTAATAAAAAGCCTTTACCTTCCTCTTCAAGTACAATTATTTAGGTTTATTTGAGATTTAATGTAACGAGTTAATTACGATCTCCTTAAGTGAAAGAGTTTCTTCACGGTACGTGTGTTTATGATCTGATGCACTCACGTGACCGACCATTGATCACGTGCTGCGGATTCCTTTATGTGTAACTGTAACCATCCATGTGGCGTATGTTCTATGGATAAAACACCAAATCATATGCAAATTAAAGTCGTTGATACGGTAAAAAGTCTCTCAAGTCAAAAGTCAATTGTTGTGGTAAAGTCAAAAGACAATATTTTAGTTGAGATCTAACCATTTGTTACGTTCGGTTCCTAAAGTTTTGTTTTCTCATAAATTGGCTAGAAAATTGGATATATACAAATAGTATATTTTTTTCTCTTTTGTGAACTGAATCAAAATTGTCTGGATATGTCATTTAAATATCATACGACGATGTAAGATCCGATGGAAATAGACAACTCTTGAAAGAAATAACATTTGCCATTTTAATTTTAACTATGGAATATTTAACCTATGATAATAATAAATTTTCAGTGTGTCAATCATTAGGGGACTAAATTAACCTCATTAAGCTATAGTCTTCTTATCGGAATGTAGTTAAGATAGTAGCTCACTTTCTATAGCTCCAAACATATTTATCGGGTAAACATCAGGTTTTCTTAACTATCCTACAATTGATTTATTGATTTATTTTTAATTAGGAATATGTGGTATGTTGAAAATTGAAAATTGAAATTTAGGGGGGGTTATTGGTTTTGGTATTTTGATGGATTTGAAAATCCATGTAGGATTTACAAATCTTTGTGATTTTCAAATCAAACATGTGTATTTTGATTAGTATTTGAGAATAACAAGGTTTTCCAATGGATTTGAGTCTTCGTATTTTTAACATAACAATCCTTCCAAATCCACTAAAATCCATTTTTAAATCAAATCCATAAGTAGATATGTAAGATTGAATAAATGGTGATTTTGATTTGTATTTGAGAATCACAAATTGAATAAGAGATGATTTTGATTTGTATTTAAGAATGACATATTGAATAAGACATTATTCCAATAAGGATTTTAAAATGACTAATTGAATAACATAAGATTTGGTTAGGATTTTCAAATCAATTAAAATATCAAAACCAATAAACCCCCTCTACAGTAACAATAGTGGTATGTACTCGTTGACCCTAAATAATCAATTGTTTTAAACCCAACTGGTCGTTTAGAAATAGAGTCTTCATAAGTGATTGAATATTTATAACCACCCCTTTAAATATTTATACATGGTTATTAATCTAAAGGTTATCAAGTTAGAGAATTTGTAGCATGTTGTTTGTTGGTTAACCTATATGTGGTATATTTGCTAATTTTGGGACCAACAAATATGTGGTGTATGTTGAAACAATATTTTGTTATATCGTTCAACTAACCATTTGTACTTTCGAAACTGATTTTTAAGCAATAGCCAACTAAGAAGATTCTCTATTTTTCTCGTCGAGCGTGTTGATGTAATAAATCAAAATGACATAAACCTTTTTTGTTTTTAAAAGTAACATAAAGTTTGGTTTGGTATAGAAAGAAGGTTTACTGAAATTAATATAAAGAAAAATGGTGTGAACTGTCATCTACATATGTCGTCGTGTCAAGAGTTTGGTTTAATCGTGCGCATCTCTTTGACCGTGTGAATAAGCTACGCAAGAGACCTTTAATGACAATAAGCAAAACAGACATCTTAGTTTAGAGATAATAACTAAAACAACCTTGAAAATCCACTAATAACTAAAACAACTTTGTAGAGATGAGAGGACATTAAAAGTCTTTTAAACCTTGTGATGTTCTTTTTATTACAAAATTGCCATGGAAAAATTAAATTAGGTTTTTGTAATTGTTTTAATAAAACCTAATAAAACACTTTTTTTTAACATAAGTCGGGGAAAGAAAAAAGAAAACCGTCGGCGACTCTTCTCCTTCGTGTCTCATCGTCTTCTCCGGCGATTCCAAGGTAAGTTTTGGGTTTCTCTTAACTTCTCTTCTCTTCCTTTCTCTTTTCTTCCTTTCATAATATAGATACAAATCGATTTTGTAATTTGTTCTTGTTCGATTTCCGGGTTTGTTCGTGTTCGATTTCTGGGTTTGTTCTTGTTCTTGTGCACTTTTCGAAAGTTCTGGTGCATTCAACAACATGTAATTACAATTCCGGCTTCATTTCAGTGGTTTTGTTCCGATTCAATTTCTGGGTTCTTGTTCTTTGATGGTAGATTTATTTTTCTTTGATGGTAGATTTATTTTGCTGGACGTGGAGGCTTCGGAGGTGGTGGCAAAAGAAGCGGAAGCCGTGGATCTATTGGATTCGGCGGTGGTAATGGTAGTTTAATTTGGTAGGAAGTTTGTTCAGTCATGGTAGATTTATTCTATGTTCAATGGTATGGTAGTTTTTCTTTGATGGTAGATTTATTTTTCTTTGATGGTAGATTTATTCTGCTGGACGTAGAGGCTTCGGAGGTGGTGGCAAAAGAAGCGGAAGCCGTGGATCTATTGGATTCGGCGGTGGTAATGGTAGTTTAATTTGGTAGGAAGTTTGTTCTGTCATGGTAGATTTATTCTATGTTCAATGGTATGGTAGTTTTTCTTTGATGGTAGATTTATTTTTCTTTGATGGTAGATTTATTCTGCTGGACGTTGAGGCTTCGGAGGTGGTGACAAAAGAAGCGGAAGCCATGGATCTATTGGATTCAGCGGTGATAATGATAGTTTAATTTGGTAGGAAGTTTGTTCTGTCATGGTAGATTTATTATATGTTCAATGGTATGGTAGTTTTTCTTTGATGGTAGATTTATTTTTCTTTGATGGTAGATTTATTATGCTGGATGTGGAGGCTTCGGAGGTGGTGGCAAAAGAAGCGGAAGCCATGGATCTATTGGATTTAGCGGTGATAATGATAGTTTAATTTGGTAGGAAGTTTGTTCTGTCATGGTAGATTTATTCTATGTTCAATGGTATGGTAGTTTTTCTTTGATGGTAAATTTATTATGCTGGACGTGGAGGCTTCGGAGGTGGTGGCGGAAGAGGCGGAGGTCGTGGATCTGTTGGATTTGGCGTTGGTAATTGTAGTTTAATTTGGTAGGAAGTTTGTTCTGTCATGGTTGATTTATTGTTTTGTAATGGTAGATTTATTTGTGTGTCATGGTAGAGTTATTTATGTTCCATGGTAGATTTTTTTTGACAATTTATGATGTCGAGACGGACCACAATGAACCATACGATACTCTGGTTTAAGGAACCGCCGCTGATGCTGGTTCATCAAGTGGACGTGGAGGCTTCGGAGGTGGTGGCAGAAGAGGCGGAGATCGTGGATTTGTTGGATTCAGAGATGGTGGTGGTAGTTTAATTTGGTAGAAAGTTTGTTTTGTCATGGTAGATTTATTGTTCTGTAATGGTAGATTTATCTGTGTCTCATGGTAGAGTTATTTATGTTCCATGGTAGATTTATTTTGACATTTTACGATGTCGAGACGGACCACACTAGATCAGACGGTACTCCGATTCAAGGAACCGCCGCTGATGGTGGTTCATTTGGTGGACATGGAGGCTTCAGAGGTGGATAACTTACAAATTTATGTTTGATGGTAGATTTATTCTCTGTTCAATGGTATGGTAGATTTATTTTTCTTTGATGGTAGATTTGTTTTTCTTTGGTGGTAGATTTATTCTCTGTTCAATGTAATGAATTGGCAGAATTTATGTACTCTAGAAATTTGCTCGCTATATAATTTGTTTTCAAATGTCTTTAGCATCAATTACTATAACATTAAAACAGGAAAAACAAGTTAAAATTTTAAGCTTCACTAGTGGTATGATTATGATCGTATTGACGACAATTAGAACACTTGTGTTCTTTCCTTGGCTGGTATCGTTCCATCTTAGTCTCCAATGCACCTTTTATCCATGAGTCAGATAATAAGTCTACCACAACATTATTTAAAGAACCTAAGTCAGATAATAAGTCTACCACAACATTATTCAAAGAACCTAAGTCAAATAATAAGTCTACCGCCACATTGTTTAAAGAACCTAAGTCAGATAACAAGTCTACCACAACAGTGTTTAAAGAAGCTAAGTCAAATAACAAATCTACCACTACATTGTTTAGAGAGCCAAATTCAGATAACAAATCTACCACTACATTGTTTAAAGAGCCAAAATCAGATAACAAGTCTACCACAACATTGTTGTTTAAAGAACATAAGTCAAATAACAAGTCTACCACAACATTGTTGTTTGAAGAACCTAAGTCACATAACAAGTCTACCACCACAGGGTTGTTTGAATAACCTAGGTCAGATAACAAGTCTACCACAACATCATTGTTTGAATAACCTATGTCAGATAACAAGTCTACCACAACTATATGAACAACCATCGTGGGATAATAAGTCTACCACAACTCTATGACAACCATCTTCGGATAATAAGTCTACCATTCGGAAAACAAATCTACCATAAGGTAAACAGAAAAAATAACTCTACCGATGTTTTTCGGGAAGTTGTTCTAGTAAACGGAAAAAGATTGAATAAGTCTACCGTCGAAAATATTAAATCTACCACTCAGTATAAATCTACCACCACTATAATAAGTCTATCACTATAGTCCATTAGTATAAATCTACCACCACTATAATAAGTCTACCAATCGCAAAAATAAATCTACCACGCAAATTTAACTCTACTGTTAAAGAAAACAAATCTACCAATATTCGGAAATAAATCTACCAATCACAAAATAAGTCTAATGCTCCAAAATAAATCTACCACTGAAAATAATAAATCTACTAATCACTCTAATAAGTCTACCATTCGAAAACATCTCTACCACCAAGGGGACAAATAAGTCTACCGTTCGTATATAAATCTACCGCTCAAAAAATAAGTCTACCGTTCGCATATAAATCTACCATCACAGAATGGTAGATTTATTTTCTTTGGCGGGAACTTTTCCCACCGATTCATTAATGGCAGTTTCGTAAATATATTTTTTGTTATCAAGACAAATAAGGGTAAAACGGGCAAAAATTCTCCAAAACACAACTTTTTGAAGGGAAGATTGTTTTAGTGCAAAACCAACTTTCCAAGATTGTTTGAGTAAACTTTTCTTTAGTTTATTAGAAAATTAGTTCATTATAATTTAATCCATAGCGCGTCATATTAATCGTGCACTGAGTATTAACCAATACGAAAAAAAAACGTTATAAATTAATATGCTAAAAAGACACTTATATATAGCTATGCGCCAATTACGAAAAGAATAAAACAAATGCTAATTTCTATCGTTTGTTTGCCAACAATGCATGATGGAATATCTATGCATAACATTTTTTTTGGGTGAATATATGCATAACATTATTATAGAGTGGAGAAATATATTACTTTGAATATATAAACCTAATTCATAGTTTGTAGTTGATGTGTATATATTAAGCTCTATCTTTTAAAACCTCATTCATTCCCATTTTCTATATTTGATTTTGGGGAATTTTTTTGTAAGTTTGTTTGTTAATGTGCAAGCAATTTTCGACATCCATCTCTTCACATTTCACATATACAACAAGAAAAACAATTAAATAGTACGAAAATCCATGACTAGTGTGAAACGAACAACCCAAGATTCCGATGTCAAGTCATCTAAGCAATAGTTGTAAGAAAAAAGTATTCTCTTTTTTTGACAGCAAGTTTTAAAGTTTCTGTAACATTTCATTTTTAAAAGTAAGAGTAGGCCATCAATTTATTTATTGTTACTACTATAATTGCATGAAGATAAGAACTAGTAACTACTATATTTGATTACACAAACGCGCAACTGTTGTGTACCAAAATCGTCAAGATATACACACGATAGACGACGGGAACACCGAAACAGTGTCGGTCCAAATTCTTTTCATTTATTTATTTTCTGCTTTTTCTGGAAAAAATAATAGAAAATCAGGTGATCTTTTTTGCTTGACAAAAATGAAACGCAAATTGGATTCGTGCGATAGATTTGACTTTTCTTGTATTTTTCCCCCTTACGAGTTAGACAATTTTATGGTCTTGCCTCTAATACCCCACTGTGAAAGTTATTTGATTGTTTCATAACGCTGCATCATTGCAGTAATCATTAATAAAACAAAAAAATACAATTTCATAGGCTTTTTCTAAAAAAAAGTTAGTAGTATCCAATGTTCTTCTCAATAGTCGTATAAGAATCCCATTATGTTGAGTATGAAGCTGTTATGTTAATTGTGATAAAGCTATTTTATGTTGGCTGGCAAATGAAAGATTATGCCATATTTTGAGCATATTTTCAAACGTAAACGAACTATAAAAACTTATCAATATGAAATTTATAGTTTGTATGCATATTAAGCTGTTGTAATATATATAGTTATGTAAAACCAAAAAAAAATAATATATATATAGTTATATACGTGTGGTGGAATGCATGTGCGCAAAGTTTACTTTTTGTTTTTTTTCGTTTGAATATTGAATTTGTAATTGACAATGAAGCTATGTTGACTAGAAATGGACGTGTTATAAAAGTCATATTAATCCTTTTATCTTTAAACGTTTCCAATCAAATAGCCATGCCTCAAATCCATTTTTATTTTATAAAATTTCAAGAACACCTAGTGTTACTATATAGTCTATACTACATCTCTTCAAATTAAGATTAGAAGTTAAAACTAAAATTGATAATTTCGAATAGGATATTGGATAATTAACCATTCTCACGTATAAGGTTTTTTTTTCTTCTTCTATATTCTGAACTTTCTAAAGCTCTTGAATCAATCTGTTTACGTGGGATTCAACTAAAATGTAAAAGGTTCTAATATATAAATCCAGGGCCTCATTACTATAAATCATAATTAATTTTGCTACCGACAATCATGGTTAAATAGTTTAGCAAAATAAAAAAGAAAGACAATCATGGTTAGATCATAAATCATAATCACAAATGGTTTTTTTCGATTTTAATAATTGCAATATGGTACGTTTAGTGAAGCTGATTATATATCATCATCGTCATACCCCATTAACTATGACTTATACCCTAATTTTATCTACT
The DNA here is from genome assembly GCA_963576765.1 of Draba incana. Taxonomy (NCBI): domain Eukaryota; kingdom Viridiplantae; phylum Streptophyta; class Magnoliopsida; order Brassicales; family Brassicaceae; genus Draba; species Draba incana. Next base: position 3,369,457 of record OY755214.1, on the reverse strand, counting down.
TGAACAAACTTTCACTATCAGAAAATTATATCATTTGACATCAAAACACAAAGAAAAAGTGTAGATCAAATTAATGCCAACAGATTAAATTCAAAATTAATAGCGAATATGCGAATATACATGTCAGTTTTGTTCTCTAAATTTAAAACTTCCCCACCGAACTTATACAAACAAACAATTTGTTTTCACTTTTCCCACCAATCAAAGTTAACATTAATCTTCTGAATTAAATAGAAATATTTTTACTATACATGACAAATAAAGAAAATCTCTTACATTGATTAAACGAGTCACACCAATCAAGAAACAAATATTAAAACAATTATATAAAGAGCCTATAGAAATCTCACTGAACTTTCATTTTACTCCATCTCTCTCTCTCTCTCTCAAGATTGTTCTTCAAGATTCAATATCCATCAGATTTCAGTTTCTTACACAAAAACTCGAACCTTGTTGAGTAAATTCTCAAGATTTCAAAAGCTTACTTATTTTTGTTCTTCTATATAAGAGAATGAGCTTGTTCATATAGTTAATGGATCCATCAAACCCTCACAATCTCCTCAGGGATCTAAGCTTTCCTCCACCACCACTACCGCCGCTTATTCTCCACCGTGGAACAGGGCCAAATTTTCCGATCATATTGGTCGCGGTGATCGGAATCTTGGCCACAGGTTCATTACTTGTAAGCTATTACGTTTTTGTGATAAAATGTTGTCTTAGTTGGCACAGAATCGATATTCTTGGTCGATTCTCCTTGTCTCGACGACGACGAAACGAGCAAGATCCGTTAATGGTTTACTCTCCTGAGTTTATAAACCGTGGTCTTGATGAATCCGTCATTAGAGCAATACCAATCTTGAAATTCAAGAAGAGCAGGGACGGAGAGGATCAAAACGACGTCGTTTTAAGAGAAGAGGAAGAGAAGAGCTCTCAAGAGTGCTCTGTTTGTTTGAATGAGTTTCAAGATGAGGAGAAGCTTAGGGTTATTCCAACTTGTTTTCATTTATTTCATATCGATTGTATCGATATTTGGCTTCAGAACAATGCTAATTGCCCTTTGTGTAGAACTAGGGTTTCTTGTGATACAAGCTTCCCACCGGATAGGGTTTATGCTCCGAGTTCTTTTCCCCAGAATCTGGTTTCAGAGTCGGCTACCGTTGTGGTTAGAGGTGAAAACGAGTTTGTTGTCATTGAATTGGGTATAGGGAATGGTAATAGCATTGTTAGTGACCGAGATAGCTCTAGTAGGTTACTTGTGGATCAAGAAAGGTCAAATTCGGCTCGTCTATTGACCCAAGCCGCTCAAAATTTGATCCGTGCGTCTCCAAGGAAGTTTGAAAGAGGCGGGTTTCATAGGAAAGCAAGAAATCTTCACAAGCTCACAAGTATGGGAGATGAGTGTATCGATATTAGAAGAGGCAAAGATGAGCAGTTTGGTAGTGTTCAGCCCATAAGAAGATCAATTTCAATGGATTCGTCGGCGGATCGACAGCTGTATTTGGCGGTTCAAGAAGCGATTTTACAGAAAAACCGGGAAGTTCCGGTGGTCGGAGACGGAGAAGGATGTAGTAGCAGTAGTGGTAATGTTAGTAATAGAGTGAAGAGATCTTTCTTCTCTTTTGGGAGTAGTAGACGTTCTAGAAGTTCTTCCATTTTGCCTCTTTATTTTGAACCCTAATGGTCCACTTTATTTCTTTGTTTTATTTTTGTTGCTTCTTTCTTTTTTAATATTTTGAGATGGATTTTTTTATTATATGGTCGGTGCGGTAGGAGAGAATTATAGGTGTGTTTAGGAATTAGAAGTCAAAAGTGTTTATAAGTTGTATTGTTGAGGAGAGAATTTTACGTTTGAAGCCCTCAAAAAATATTTCTTTCATAGAAAAATATCATCTTTGCCAATGAAAGAATATGAACATACTTAGTAGTCTTCTTTGTATGTCACATTCATTTTTATAACAAAGATGTTACATTTTACAGCAAAACCTTTTAGCAATTGGATAGTTTATGCATCGAAATCCAAATTAATCGTAGAATTTGCATTAAACCATATCACGTTTATGTAGCGATAATCAAGCATTATCTTGGACATTAAACTAGTAGAATCTACATTCATTGCATAATATTGTTTCTTAGAAACTACGAAACTTTTGAACATTAATTAAACTAGTAGATTGCATACCAAAACTATACATATGTATATGTTCCAAAGATTTCAAAAATGTAGGGATGAGTGGTCGGAGGAAGTCGAAACTTAAGGATCATGAAAATCCAAAAAGTAAACAAGAAGAAGAAAAAAGTTATGGTATGGGCAAAATTAATAAAGAGACCCTACCATTGATTTTTTTTGTCATTGCATTTCACAATTTAATCGGTCGGTCCATGCTATATTTCAATCTAGGTGTACTATTGACTTTATTTGATTGTATATATAGTTACATATATACAGAGAGAGACAGACACAAGCTTTTTCTCTTGTTCAAGAAAGATCATAAATAGAGTTTTGAGGATTTTATTACATTTGTGTAGTTTGATAATGTTATTTCATGGGCCGGGCTATTTGTTATAGGATAAATTGAATCAGTTATAAAATTGAACCAAAGAACTCAAACCGGGAATATGTAAACCGGATAACTAATAGTCAACCCCAGGCCTCGAATGTATTTAATATTAATGTGAAATCCTTACATAACTAAACTTAAAAAAACCAGAAGAACCCAATCTTTGAGTTTTGTCCTCTCGAGTCACCGAAGAAGATTCCATCTCTCCGTTCCGACCGGAAAAATCCTAAGAGCCGAGCTAGCTTGAGCAAAGAGAGAATGGGTTTCTTCTCGTTTCTTGGAAGAGTTCTCTTTGCTTCTGTTTTCATTCTCTCTGCTTGGCAAATGTGAGTTTTTGATTTTGTTTCTTACTCCTTCTCGATCTGTTTCTCGCGATTGCTTCGTGTTCCTTGTGTAGGATTTGGGTTATTTGCTTATGAATTTGATTTTAGTGATAGATCTAAGCTTCCTGAACTCTTTTGATTTGGTCTAAAGCATATCAAGGGTTTCGTGAGATCTATTGCTTTAGCTGAATCTTTTTCCATTTTGAGTATTATGTCTGGATCTGGATCTCTTACTGTAATTGATTTGTATTTCGAATTTGAATTTATTTTAATCGATGTCGCAGAGTTAGTTCCCAAGTTTTTGAATTTTAGGGTTTTGGTGAATCTCTGAATAGGTTGGATTTGGTGTAGTTACTGCCAATTAATCAAAGATGTAGTTATTCATATGGTATGCATTTCAGTAGATGAATCAGAATCTGGCTTGTTCACTAGCTGTTTGTTACGGAATTGCGAGAACCTTTAGTCCTTTACTTGATCCTTGTGGACTTTTAATAGGTTCAATGACTTTGGAGTTGACGGCGGTCCTGCAGCTAAAGAGTTGTCTCCAAAGCTTGATCTTGCTAAGGGACATCTATCTTCTAGATTAGGCGTTACTTTGCCCAAGATAGAGGTAATTAATAAGCATGACATTTCTATATATGTGTTTTTTTTATTGACATGGAGAATGAATTTGTACAGGTGAAACAAGTTGTGGTTACTATTATTGCCCTCAAAGGAGTTGGAGGCTTACTCTTTGTTATCGGAAGCATCGTCGGTGCTTATCTTTTGGTTAGGCTTCTACATTGTTACAGATAAGGGATCCCATTCTTGCAATTGTATGACTTTGTAATAATCTCAAATTTTGTGTGTTTCAGGCTTTCCACTTGGTGATTGTCAGTCCGATTCTGTATGATTTCTACAACTACGGTCCTCAAGAACGTCAATTCTCTCTTCTTTTTACCGAATTCTTGCAGGTTTGTCCATAACTTTCTTCTATTATCTGATATGCACCTTTGTTCACACACAAATTAGATTTAAAGATTTAGGCTAAGCTTCCTCTTAACCCTAAACTCTCTTTGGAGGTTAAGGTTAATTCTTGGAAGTTTTATTTCTTATTAATCACTAGAGACCCTTATATAGAGTCTTGATACAACTTAATCATAACCTTAATGTAAAAAGGAAAACACTCTTAACTTAGAATGGAAAACATGAAAACTAATTAATAAATTAAAACACTTTAATTAAATCACCCTAACCATGTCTAAACACCTTAACCATGGTCTCGTATCATTATGATAATTCGATAAAAAAAATCATTCGGTTTTTTTTGCAGAGCGTTGCACTATTTGGAGCATTGCTCTTCTTTATTGGAATGAAGAACTCAACACCGTCCAAGAGGAATCTGAAGAAGAGAACTCCTAAGCCAAAAGCTGCTTAATTAGTATCATTCTCACTTGTACTTCAGGGTTGCCACGAGCAATACCTTTTGTTTTTTCCGGACAAAATCTTCTCTTAGAACTGAGTTTTCTTTCCATTGTAGGATTCTTTGTATTAGCCAATGATAGATTTATCTTTTACTCTGATTTCACTATATTGGAGTTTTGATTTTTTTTGAAATTTGAATCATGCAGCTATTGGAACAACGATTTTGTGACATTGAATTTGTAATAACCAAATCGAAGTTTATAAAGATAATAGCTTGACTAATCCCACATATGATCCATGATATTGGTTAGTCATTATTGATGAAGATGTATGCATACTGAGTTTTAGAATCCAATATGAGTTCAAGTATTCATCTAAGGAGTATGAAGCTAATGGTAAAGTAACTGAAAGGTGTAGCTGACTGAAAGAATGTCTGTATGAGTGCATAGTACTACAGAAAGTGCTTCAGCATACTAGTTTGAGTGATAAACGGATCGGGCTTGAATAGATGGGCTTGGACCAGAGCTAGGATGAGTCCATGGACGTGAAAAAGAGTTGATGGATGGCTAAGGACGTGTTACTTGGAGAGGACCTAGGAGCATGAAGATTTCCTTATATCTTAGTCAGATTAAGGAAAGGTAAATATTTGGTGAAGATACAAGATCTTACCAAACTTGAAGACTAAGGGTTTGTCTTGAGATGTTCATTGATCGTGTATAGATCTAGGAATTAATGGGCCTAGAGAAGTTGTTTTAGGTGTAACTTGTAAGTGCATCTAAGAGATTTTCTAGTAAGCAATATATCTTAGCAAAGGAGACTGTTGGGGTCAGTTTTCACCCTTTCAACATTTACGTTCAAAGTCAAGCATACGAAGAAATAACCCTCTGAACTTTCAAGGAGCAAGGTAGAGTAAGCCCCTAAGTCTTACTGCGAAGAAAAGCGAAGCAAGTGATTATGGAGTGAGGCGAAGCAGGAGTGAACCGACCACAGGGTCGTCACTGTGGACCGACCACAGGGTCGGCACTGCAGACCGACCACAGGGTCGGCACTGTGGACCGACCACAGTTTCGGCCTCTGTGGCCCGACCACAGGGTCGGTTCGGTCGTCTGTCCTATCTTCAGCCCAATGCATTCTCTGATCCATCAACATGAATGAAGCCTGAAGCCCACTCCAACATGACCGACTGAAGCAATATGATTCCGCGAAGACTTAGGGAGCAGAACCGCCTTAGATGTAGTATATATACCTCTTTTGTGTAAACCCTAAGGGGATCCGAATTTTTTTTCCATACACAAGCTTTGTACTCAACTTTACACAGCAATAAGAACAACTCTTTCTCAATCTCTTGTGATCCCTAGTTAACATAGAAATCTCTAAATTCCCCTCACGAATCCTTACAAGTTTAATTGTGTTGGTTTCGACCCCCACAGAGACTAAGGGTTGTCTTGTAAGAGATCCTTGTCAAAGAGGCTAAGGTAGAGTTGCAAGGTTCATGGATTAGGTATAGATCCTTGAGCATGAGAGGCTAGATTGAGTGAAACTTGTAAAAACATTTCATGATTGATCTAGTAATATATTTTGGAGAAAAGAAAACCTCGTATATTTTGTATTCGTTCCTCCTGTAGCCGTAGTTGTCGCACTTACTGTTATTGTTTTGTATTACTTTTGTTACAGCAGCTCTAGCACTAACAATTGATTTCAATTTCACTACTCATATATTCAAATTGAGTGGAGAAGAGAAGCTGAGATGATGTCGAAACCCGATACATAGATTCTAACTCTTTCATTGTCTTCTCTCTATCCTTAAGCTTGCGAGTGGATTCCATGGAAGTTCCATTATATAAAAAACAAATTATAAGTACACCTAGAGCAGGATAAAAATCCAAAAAAAGTAAACAAGAAGAAGAAGAAGAAGAAAAAAGTTATGGTATCGGTAAAATTAATAAAGAGACCCCTTTTTTTCATTTGTCTGAATTTTATTGACCAAAAACGCCGAACCAAAATTTGGCCGAGAAGTACATCAAGAGGCTATAGGTATGACACATCCATGCTTAAACCACAAGCAAACCAATGTTGGGAATGTCCTGAAATCATACTTGTACTCACTCTAGCCATAGTTGTGTTGTCGAGATTAGACATTCATATGATACTAGGTGGTCATGACGTTTTGCTAGAAGCCACTAATGATCTATGAGTTATGAACTCATTGCTAGTATTATATGATTCTACAGGGTCACACATCTAAGCAAACTGGATAAACTTTATGTGGGAATAATCAATAATGTAATGATTCAAATGATGTGTATTTGATACACATAAGAAACGTGTTTTAAAGAGTGTGTCGATCGACACAAATGAGCCGTGTCGATCGACACGGGCCAATAATCGAAATAGGGATTTCGGTTTAATGACTTAATTTGGACCGGTTTAATTACTGGACAATTAGGTTTTCTCACGTGCCTATATATATGATATAAGGCACAAAATTGAGAGTAGCCTTAGTTGATAGCCACCTCTGAAAACGTAAGTTCCCTAAGAGATCCGATTCCAGGTACTAGCATACCTGCGGATTCCAGTTTGTGTGCGTGTGGACTATCATTAGAGGCGCAACACTTGATGCGCTACAGATCTCGATAACCTGACAACCTTCCGCTGCATAATCTCCAGGTATATTCGAGATCCGTTCTTGTAGATTCATCGTTTACAAACCCTAGATCCTAGGCTAAAGAATTGTCACTAGGTTGTTTAATAGAGATTAAACCGATTAAAACCTGTGCAAATTTCTTCAGTGGTATCAGAGCCTTTGGGTTTAACTAATGAATCTAAAAGCATATAATTGAATTAGAGAATTCAGATTGAAATATGTGATGTTTAGGATGCTTGCTAGATCAAATTTTCTCTGAAATTTGTTTTGTTAAAGTTGATCAGAACCGATCGTGTTGATCGACACAATGGTTGTGTCGATCGACACGACTTTGCTAAAATTTTAGGGCTTTCGATCGTAAAATTAAAGTTCTAGAAACCTAAGTGTCGATCGACACAAATGGTTATGTCGATCGACACGACCTTGCGATTGGTTAACCGCTTCAATTAGATTGAATCGATTATCGCGCTTGGTTAGAAATCGATTGAAACCGGTTTATTACGGTTAATGCGATTTGGTTGGCGTCGATCGACACATACGTTGTATCGATCGACACCGATCGGTTATCGACCCGGTTCAATTGGATTGACCGGTTATCGATTTGGTTCAATTGGATTGACCGGTTATCGCAAAATTGATTTGGTTTGGTTAGCGCCGATCGACACAATCGTTATATCGATCGACAGAGACCAATTATCGATCCGGTTCAATTGGATTATCCGGTTATCGATTCGGTCAATTGGATTGACCGGTTATAGAAAATTAAATTTGGTTAGTCAATGTCGATCGATACAAATGTTGTGTCGATCGACACTGACCGGTTATCGGGTCGGTTATCGAAATCGGTTCAATTGGATTGATTGGTTATCGAAGAACTGTTACAGAGAGGTGAGTGTCGATCGACACTAAGGTAGTGTCGATCGACAGCCTACGAAAATTATGGGTTAGTGAACCTATAATCAGATAACCAAACCAGATTTAATGAGATTCTAAACCTTCCTGAATGCATATTTGATATGTGTTAGGATTAAATGTTCAGTTCCTCAACTAAATATCAAGTGTTCTGGATGTCTTCCCGATCTTGTCAGCTGTCAAGACTCGTTTCATTGCGTGATAGGCTTGCAGTGCAAGGTGTCCGTAGTTACATGAGTAAGGCATTAGGTAATTGAGTTGATGGGCTTGCAGTGCATGGCATCAACTATTACATGACTGAAGAGATTGGTTTACTTGAATGGGCTATAAGAAGTTCTGGGCCCAGAGACATCAGGTGGTTAAAACATAAGATGTCTTATCCACAACCAAGAGTCATATTGGATATGATTAGCAAAGTGTTGTTTACCTATATAGCTAAGATTCGGGTGACAGGCAGTGGCTTGCTCGGGTTTTGGTGAAATATGGATCTTGGATCATTATATTCATTTGAGGAAACATTGTTTTGAATATAATGCGAGTTTTCTTAATTGTTAAGATTTCTCATTTCCTGAATATCACAACTGATTTTTCCTTTTCCTATTACAGTTATGTCTAATCAGAACTCTTTCTCGTTGAGATCCGTCCTTGAGAAGGACAAGTTAAATGGATCCAACTTCCTTGATTGGTATCTGAACTTGAGAATTGTTCTCAAGCAGGAGAGAAAGGACTATGTCCTTGAGAAAGTTCTCCCCGAGAAACTAAGGTCCAATGCCTCACATGCAGTATATGATGCTTGGAATAAGCATTATTATGATGTGGTCGACGTGCACCGTCTGATGTTGGCTACCATGAACTCGGACTTGCAGAGGCAGTTTGAGAACGTGGAATCGCCTATCGAGATAGTCACTAGCCTGAAAGCTATGTTTCAGGAGCAGGCTCGAACTGAGAGATATCAGACGATTAAATCTCTAGTTGAGTGCAAGCTACCAAAGGATGCTCCAGTGAGTCCTCATGTCATAAAGATTATGGGTTATATTGATAACCAGAGGAGACTGGATTGTCCCATTAGCCAAGAGTTGGCTACTGACATCATTCTGCAGTCACTGCCGTCAAGCTATGATAAGTTCATAAAGTACTATATCAAGAATGACTTGACGAAGACGTTGACTGAGCTGCATGACATGCTCAAGACAGCTGAGCTTAACATCAAGAAGGGAAAAAGGTTTGAGAAACCTGGTAAAGACAAGGGTGAGAGAAAGGCCGTCCAGATTGTGAATCAGGAAGAGCCCGAGTTTCCCACTAAACCCAAGTCTGGCCCATCTGATGATGATATATGCAGCTACTGTGGGGAGCCAAGGCATTGGAGGAGAAAATGCAAGAAATACATGGAAGATACTATGGAAATGATGAAGATGTATGAGACTTCTTCTTCAGGTATTTATGTTATTTCAAGTTCTATCTTAAGGGTATTAGATACCGGTTATGGTGCTCATATTTATTGAAATATGCAGGGCCTGAACAACAGTAGAACGTTGAAGAAGGGACAAGTGGAGATACTCGACAGGAATGAAGCAAGAGTTGTTGCATTAGCTGTAGGAAGTTTCCATTTGTAGTCGCCTTCAGGCTTGGTTTTAGAAACTAAATAATTGCTATTATGTACCTGCTATGAGCAGAAATGTCATTTCATTTTCTTGTATGATTTTGAATGATTTTATTTTGATAAAAGATAAATGTTGCTCTTTTGATCTTAATAATATGTTCTATGGTAGCACCCCATTAGAGAATGTGTTTTATGTCTTAAACCAATCTATGCATGTCTATAATATAAACACAAAACGGTTCTCTAGCATTGTCATTTTGGGCCACATCGGATACAAAAGTTCCATAGTGATGGACTTTTGGACTCATTTGATTGTGAATCATGTGAGAAATGTGAATCCTGCTGTTGGACAAAATGACTAAGGCCCATTTTATCAAACTAATTGAAAGGGCCAACGAATTATTGGGCCTCATACATACATATGTATGCGGCCCGATGGGCACAAGTGCTAGAGGATATCTTCAGTACTTCATTGATGACTTCAGTAGGCATGGCTATGTTTATCTAATGAGTCACAAGTCGGAATCTTTTGAAAGGTTCAAAGAGTTCCAGAATGAAGTACATGATCAAATTGGCAAAAGTATTAGAGCTTTTTGATCAGATCGAGGAGGAGAATATTTCTTCGATCAGATCGCGGAGGAGAATACTTAAGTCTAGAGTTAAGTGATCATCTGAGAGAGTGTGGAATTGTTTCACTACTCACTCCTACTGGAACGCCCCAATGGAATGAAGTTTCTGCGAGGAGGAATCAGACCTTATTGGATATGGTCCGATCGATGATGAGTCACAAAGATCTTCCATTATCTCTTTTAGGGACACACTCTAGAAATGTCTGCGTTTACACTAAATAGGGTTCCATCAAAATCAGTTGCAAAGACGCCACATGAGATGTGGATTGGAAATGTTCCAAGTTTGTCTTTTCTAAAAATTTGGAATTGTGAGGCTTATGTAAAATTTCATATCTGATAAGCTTGCACCCAAATCCGATAAGTGCTGCTTCACTGGTTATCCTAAGGAAACCAAGGCTTACTACTTCTACAACCGTTCTAAGAACAAAGTGTTTGTTGCTAAGAACTATGTTTTCTTGAGAGAGATTGTCTTTCCAAGGAGAACAGTGGGAGTGAAGTACAAATCGAAGATGTTCGAGAGTCACAGGAGACTACTCAACCTGTTAAGGAAGAGCAGTAGCTGGATCTACAAAGAGTTGTAGAACCTACACCTGTGGTGCCTGAAGCTCGCAGATCCGAAAGGATTCGTAATGATCACGAGAAATAGGGATTTCTCGCGACCGATTGTCATGACTTGTTGATCATTGACAATGACGAGCCTGCGAATTTTGAAGAAGCAGTGTTGGGCCCGGACTCCGATAAGTGGCTTGGAGCCGCTAGATCCAATATGAGAATATCCAGATATTCAAAGCTTGGCTTGTGGCTAAAGGTTTTAAGCAAATTCATGGTATGACTATGAAGAAACCTATTCCCCAGTTGCTATGCTTAAATCCATTAGGATTATCCTAGTAAATGCCATTTATCATGGTGATGAGATTTGGCAGATGGATGTGAAAAACAGTTTTCCTTGATGGAATTCTGGAAAAGGATGTGTATGTGACACAACCTGAGTTTTAACAGATCCTAATAATGCTGGGAAGGAATGCAAGCTTCATCGATCCATTTATGGAGTTGAAGTCTTCGTTTTGATGAAGCGGTCAAAAGGTTTGACTTCATCAGGAATGAAGAGGAACCGTGTGTTTACAAGAAGACTAGTGGGAGTGTAGTTGCATTTCTCGTTATGTATGTAGAAGACATACTTCTTCTCGGAAATGACATTCCGTTGCTTTAGTCTCTTGAGATTTGGCTTGGAAGTTATTTTTCAATGTAAGACATGGGAGAAGCCGCGTGAATTCTTGGAATAAGAATCTATAGAGATAGATTGGGTAGGCTAATTAGATCGTGTCAAGATGCTTATGGTGATAAGGTCTTGGACAGGTTCAGTATGCATGATTCTAAGAAGGGCCTCATACCAATGTCTCATGGCATTAATCTTAGCAAGATGCAATGTCTCTAGACACTGGCTGAGCAAGAACGTTTGAGTAGGATTCCCAAGCGTATGCAGTGGAATCTATCATGAGTGCCATGACCTGCACTCATCCAGATATTGCTTGTGTTTTAAGCATGACGAGTAGATACCAATATGATCCATGTGAAAGTCATTGGACAGTTACCAAGAATATCCTCAAGTATTTGAGGAATACTAAGAATAGGAGCTTGGTGAACTGAGGAAGTAATGGTTTTTGTTGAGAGTGGTTAGACGGACAAAGACGATTTCTGGTCGGATTCTGGTTATGTCTTGTGTCTATATGGCGGTGCGGTTTTGTTGGAAAGGGTTCCAAGCAGAGCACCGAAGCCTGCGGTTTATTGGAAAGGGTTCCAAGCAGAGCTCCGCAGCCTCTCCCACGACCTAAGCATGAGTAGGTATTAGATATATTAAGATGTGATCTTGATTCTAGTGGGAGTTGTAATGGATTTAGTTATGTTATGATATTCATGTGGACATACTTTGGTTATGTCATAATGAAATTGTTTCATGTATTATTTGATTATTGGATAATTAAATAATAGTCCCAAAGTAATTTATGGCATTTTATAGGTCATCAAGTTGAGGACTTGATCATGAAACCCTATAAGTGAATAATGACATAGATTACATTTGTCCCTGGTCAAGGTTGTTAAAGTGGGACACTGACAACCGCGTGAGACTGGTATGTGAGGTGACTGATGACTAAGTTTCATGGAGTCATTAATAAGAGTATTAAAGTCAATCACATAGATATATGTTAGAGAACATATGATCGGACATGACCCGCTAATGAGAACTCTACAGGATAGTTATATAAGTGTCATAAGAGGTTTTCATTACGACTATAGAGTATAGTCCTTAGACCTGAGTTCATCATGATTTCTTGCATATGAATTGGTCCGCTTTGACTTTGTCAAACGTTATCCGTAACAGGTGACTATAAAGGCATTGATTGGATGTATCATGAAGTGTGTGAAGTAACAGGGATGGAACAAGATGGTATTTGTCCCTCCTATATAACAGGAGATAAATATCTCAGGGCCCATCGAAGATTTGATACTGAGAAATGCGTGGCCGCGCTCAAACGAGGTGATTGTCAGTCGTTTGTTTTTAAATCAGTATAAATCGGAGTTCGATGAACGTGATATTGGCTGTAATAAGGATGACACGGTTCTTGCTTGATGCCATATCGAGATATAGAGACAAAGGGATTATGGGAATAGTTGATTCCAGTACAAGTGGGAGATTGTTGGGAATGTCCTGAAATCATTCTTGTACTCACTCTAGCCATAGTTGTGTTGTCGAGATTAGACATTCATATGATACTAGGTAGTCATGATGTTTTGCTAGAAGCCACTAATGATCTATGAGTTATGAACTCATTGCTAGTATTATATGATCCTACAGGGTCACACACCTAAGCAAACTGGATAAACTTTATGTGGGAATAATCATTAATGTAATGATTCAAATGATGTGTATTTGATACACATAAGAAACGTGTTTTAAAGAGTGTGTCGATCGACACAAATGAGTCGTGTCGATCGACACGGGCCAATAATCGAAATAGGGATTTCGGTTTAATGACTTAATTTGGACCGGTTTAATTGTTGGACAATTAGGTTTTCTCACGTGCCTATATATATGATATAAGGCACGAAATTGAGAGTAGCCTTAGTTGATAGCCACCTCTGAAAACGTAAGTTCCCTAAGAGATCCGATTCCAGGTACTAGCATACCTGCGGATTCCAGTTTGTGTGCGTGTGGACTATCATTAGAGGCGCAACACTTGATGCGCTACAGATCTCGATAACCTGACAACCTTCCGCTGCATAATCTCCAGGTATATTCGAGATCCGTTCTTGTAGATTCATCGTTTACAAACCCTAGATCCTAGGCTAAAGAATTGTCACTAGGTTGTTTAATAGAGATTAAACCGATTAAAACCTGTGCAAATTTCTTCAACCAAAACATAGAGTACAAATACAAACACCATAGTCCAAAATACGGGGAATTTAAACATCTAAAGAAACACACAAGCGTCACACCACAAAGTCAACCCAAAAATTAACTCCTCCTCAAACGTATCTTTGGATACCCAAACACTGAACTGAGGACCAAGAGGTAACCGAGCACAAGCCACCATAACCTCTACCAGCAACAGCATGGTCTGAGGAGAAAACTCAAAAGGGGAGATAAACGGAGCGACAATCTCATCAAACCATCAAAATCACAGCAAAGGAATGGTACAAACAGAAAACATAAAGAGACACCTTCACCTTTGGAAGGAAAAACGCCAAGGAGGATCAACTTCTCTAGCACACGGACATTCGCAAGCCAGTCCTAATCAACAATGATTAAAGACTAACCACCTCTTCACAAGAGTAGAAAAGAACACCGACACCACTGTATCTCTTGATATCTACTACTCTAGTCTAAAGACAAAGGGAAAAGAGAGTAGATACCTCCACAACAATGAAGCATCACCATTAATAAAGAGACCCTACCATTGATGTTTTTTTGTCATTACATTTCGCAATTTAATCGGTCGGTCCATGCTATATTTCAATCTAGGTGTACTACTGACTTTATTTAATTATATATATTGTTACATAAATACAGAGGGAGACACACACAAGCTTTTTCTCTTGTTCAAGAAAGATCATAAATAGGGTTTTGAGGATTTTATTACATTTGTGTAGTTTGATAATGTTATTTCATGGGCCGGGCTATTTGTTATGGGTTAAATTGAATCACTCATAAAATTGAACCAAAGAACTTAAACCGGGAATATGTAAACCGGATTACATCGGACAAAACCGAATATCATCACTTAGATCCAGAAATAGAAAAGTGATTCTTTTTTTCTGCAATCACCGGAAAAAATGAAGATTCTCGTCGCCGTTAAACGTGTCGTCGATTACGCCGTCAAGATCCGGGTCAAACCCGATAAGGTACACACACAAAAAAAAAACCATCTCTTAATTTCTCCATAACCGTTGACTCACCCTAAAAAATCTGTTGACTTTTTTTCTCTTGAATCAGAGTGGTGTAGATACCCAGAATGTGAAAATGTCGATTAATCCATTTTGCGAGATCGCTCTCGAAGAAGCGCTTCGAATCAAAGAAGCTGGGTTCGCTACAGAGGTTATAGCTGTGAGTATCGGACCTTCTCAATGTGTGGACACGCTTCGTACTGGTTTAGCCATGGGTGCGGATCGAGGAATCCATGTTGAGTCGAATTCGAATTTTCTTCCTCTTACGATTGCTAAGATCTTGAAGAGTCTCGCTGATGTTGAGAATCCTGGATTGATTTTCCTCGGGAAACAAGTACGCTTGTCCAATTTCTTGAAATTTTGAGACTTTAGCTTAAATTTGAGGGGTTCTAACAAATTCGTATTTGATTCATCATTTCTATGTATGAAACATTGTTCTTTTTGAAAAATTCTTCAAATCTCTCAAGAAGTGAAGAACTTGTGATTAGTTTTCTTCATGAGGCAATCTTGTTGGGTTTTAACTACTAAAATGCTTTTGAAATGTTGAGATTTGGTGTAATGTTTGATGTGTTGAATGTGTAGGCAATAGATGATGATTGCAATCAAACAGGACAAATGGTTGCAGCTTTGCTTGATTGGCCTCAGGCAACGTTTGCGTCAAAGGTAACGAGTCTTTTTTTTCTTTTGATTGCTTTTAGATTGTAACATTAAGTTGTGATTGATTATGTTCATTTGCTCTGGCTTGTTATGGTTTAGTAGGTTGTGTTGGATAAGGATAAGCAAGTTGCAACCGTGGATAGAGAAGTCGATGGAGGTCTCGAGACTCTTAGCGTAGACTTACCCGCCGTGATCACGTAAGTTCTTAAACATTATCACTTTATTTACATGCTAGTGTCATGATATCTCATTGCTGTTAAAATGCAGGACTGATTTGAGACTAAACCAACCGAGATACGCAACACTCCCCAACATAATGAAGGCAAAATCGAAGCCTATCAAGAAAATGACGGTAGAGGATCTGAAAGTAGATGTTAAATCCGACATAGAGATTATCGAAGTCACGGAGCCTCCAAAGAGGAAATCCGGGGTTATCGTTTCTTCAGTGGATGAGTTGATTGATAAACTCAGAAACGAAGCTCATGTTGTTTGAAGAAAAGAAACCCTTATCATTTCTCTATCTCTATCTCTGTTTCAGGCATGAAGTAGAGGGTTAATAAATAAATGTAAGTCCGAATCCGTTTATACAGTAAGCTACATGAAATATTTGTATCTTTATTACATTATTTCATGGAAACTTGAGATGCAAAACACACAATTATATGATATCTCCTTAAGCTGGATAAGTTCTTGCTTCATATCTTATAGTTAGATAAATGCGATTTTCCATTGAAGGTGTTCGCAAGGTATCCTGCAGTGTACTCTGGTATGGTGATTTCTTTATACTTTGCAGGGTTTTCTTCAGACAGAAGCTCTTTTATCGGTCCATAAACCGTGGGATTTGGAAACAGACTCGAGCTAAAGAAGCACGCGACGGAAATCCGCGGTCCATCTCTGTTCGCTCGTACCCTATGCTCCAAACTCGGGAACTTATCGTTTGTTATCAGCTGCAAAACCAAAATGTCTCAAAATTCTCGGGTTAAAGGCTCCATTATAAGGAATGAATTGGGTTTTACCTGCAGGAAATCGCCCATGTTGACAACAAGAGCACCAGGAATCGGAGGAACATCGACCCAATAATCTTGATGAAGAACTTGAAGACCGCCGATTTGGTCTTGAAGAAGAAGAGTGAGGAAAGAGTTATCGGTATGTTTACCTAAGCCTAAAGTTAGGTCAGGTTGTGGGCAAGGTGGGTAGTAATGGCAGACCATAAACATACCCTTAAGACAGTCCATCTTCTTAAGCATCTCAGAGTCTAAACCTACAGCTTCTGATAAAAGTTGGAATAACAAAGCTCCAAACTCCATTACGTGCTACGAGTATCCGATCACCGCATCTCTAAAATCATCACTATGTACTCAGATTCGAAACATTTGAAGAAAAAAAATGAAAAAAGAGAGTTACGTTACCTGCAAGCAAGTGGGATTTCTTCTGGATTTGGAGGATTTGGAGCAATGTAACAAACGAAAGAGTCTCTCCAGTTCATTGGAGAAGCATGACTAAGATCATAGTTGAAGTTGTAAAGAAATTTCTGGTTGTTGAAACGGGTTTGAGATGTGTAGTGTTTCTTAACCTCTGGATCTTCTTCGTGAAATCTTTTAACTCCTTGTTTGATTTCTTGTGAAGTCTCTCCTCTGGATCTTCTTAGAGGAGAGACTTCACAGATCTAAACGTGTTGACTAAGCCGTGTTGATCGCCGCGAAAGGGTCTCAGGTAAAGGAGAGCATCGTAGGCACTAACTCATCAGCCATGGCTCAATCCACTGTTAGAGATACCCCTTCACGACTACCGTATTGGCAGAGCCGTGTTGTTTAGACCGGAAACTCTTCTGGGTCTATCTAGAAATCTCGAGTACTTCGATCGCTACTTGTGTTTATGAAAGAAAGAATACAAAGCTTATGAAGATGTTGAGATCTAGAAAACTTAGAGAGAATCTAGAGATACATGTTTTTAGAGAGAGAAACTTTTTATTAGAAATGAAAACTTGTTCCTTACATGGATGGATACATCCCTTATTTATAGGAGAGACATTTAAGTCGCTTACGTAAGCGCTTACCTCATTACACACTTATAGATTATTCTACACGCTTATAGATATTTCTTACATATTTATTTTAATTAAACATAATACTTATTGGGCTTCTTAGTGGACTCCTTAGTAGGCTCCTTATTTCTTAGTGGACTTCTTATTGGGCTTGGGTTTTAAGATGTCTCTAATGATCCATCTCAAATTCAAGCGTGTGATCTTCACAACATCCATAGCCATCGTCTGGACACACATACTTTGGTTTTGGTTCTTCATTTGTCTCCATGATCGTGTCACTGGTGCAAAACTTTTCTATCTCTTCAAGGTCTAGATTTAGGTCTGGATCCTCAGGTTCTTGTGAGTTTTGCCAATATACTCCTGCTGGTGGTGCATTCCCATATTTGCCGTCTTCTTCCTCGGTCTTTACTTCAGTAAATTTACCACTTTTGAGTTGCTCTTGCTTCATCATATAGAACTGAAGGTCTTCATCAAGATCCATCTGGTAATCAACTTCGTAGAACGACCAATTAAGTTTGTATGGGATAGCAAACTTCTGGATTGTGTTGTTGAGTCGAAACGCATGATTCTGAAAGGCTTCAAAAGTCTCATTATCGGCCATGTTGAAATCTGGACGAACTCCTCTGTTAGGATCTTTATGATGGATGAGTGTAGGCATTGCATGGATCTTTTTTGATTTTGTGTTGACGCTGACAGGTCGGTGGAAGAAGTAGATGGTGTGTGGGTTGAAGAACGGATTGGATGTTGTTCTCCGTAGCTTCTTGAAAGGATAGTTAAGTGCCTTGGTTGAAGCACGAAGTTTGCTGCTCCAAACGTTCATTGGTTCGAACAATCTCAGAAAGGTCGATATACCATTAGTGAAACACTTCTGGGAATTAATGTGTTGATATAACCATGGTATCTCAAAGATAATACCAACAGTGTATACCGCACAAAAATACCATAGAAAGCAGATGACTTCTTCTGGGAGGTCGCTTTGTCGGATACTGAACAGATGAGCGAACGGATACCTTGGATGGATACCAAGCGGTGTGATGAAGTTGTTGGTAACTCCGTGGTTGGACAAGATTATGGACTGGTAGCGAAAGATCTTCTGTCGAAGGTGGTTGTGAAGTTTTCCAGTCTTGATCAGGTCCTTTGTATCTTCAGGAATGTTGCTGTCGAAATCGTAGAGAGACTTTGGTGAAGAACTGGATCCTTGGCAGCTCATGATGGCGAAAATGGGTATTACTGGTTTACGACTTAACATATCGGCTAAGATATTCTCCTTGCCCTTTAAATAGGTAGAGTCGAAGTCATATTTCGAAAACCATTCACTCCAACGAAGTAGCTGCTGATGTGGCACCATCTTCTGGTTGAATTGTAACATCTTCGGAAAAGATGACATATCCATCTCAATCTTGAATCTATGTCCTATCAAGTAGAATTCGAATATCTCAATAGCCTTTTTGACCGCTAGGATTTCTTTGAACGTAGAGTGATAATGCGTTTCTGACTCCTTGAAACGTCCACTCTTGTAGGCACAAATATGTCTTTTCCCATCAATCTCTTTGAACAGTATTGCTCCCCAGTATTTGTCGCTTGCGTCGGTTTGAACTATTCTTTTGCCGACAGAGGGAATCTGCAGGGGTGGTAGCTTTTGAATTTCTTGCTTTAACTTTTTCACTGCTTCAGTTTGTCGTGTACTCCACTGTGGAGGATTCTTTTGCAACAGCTTTCTCAGTGGCTGTGTCAGCTGTGACATCTTTGGAATAAATTCACCGACATAATTGATTACGCCAAGAAATTATTGCACCTGTCTTCTTGTGAGATTTTCGTCGGGGAAGGCGAGTAGTTCTGTAGCCAGATGTAGTTGAGGTGTGAACTTTCCTTCTGCGATCTTGACTCCAAGGAACTCGATTTCTGGTTTTGCTATGGTCATCTTCTTTGCTGCGAGCATGATTCCATACTGTTGGACTAAGTCATAGAACTGTTTCAAAACCTTGACATGATCTTCATTACTCTTGGAGAATAGTAGAATGTCATCGATGTATATTAGTGCTGTGTTGACCAATGGTTGAAATATCCTTAGCATTGCTTGTTGAAATAAGGACGGAGCTGTCTTCAGACCAAATGGTAGGACTTTCCATTCCAGATGACGATCTGGTAAACAAAATGCTGTCTTGTGCCTTTCTTCCGGTTTGACTCCGATTTGCCAAAATTCTGATTTTAAATCGAATTTTGAGAAAATGGTTGCTCCGGAAAGGTGTTGCAATAGTGCTTTTCTCGTCGGGAGTGGGAACTTGATATCTTGAAGGAATCGATTCAGTGGTTTGTAATCAATCACCAGCCTTAATTTGCCTCTAGTTTGTTCTTCTCTT
Source organism: Draba incana (assembly GCA_963576765.1). Classification (NCBI taxonomy): domain Eukaryota; kingdom Viridiplantae; phylum Streptophyta; class Magnoliopsida; order Brassicales; family Brassicaceae; genus Draba; species Draba incana. The sequence continues at coordinate 3,349,883 of OY755214.1, read as the reverse complement.
TTGTTGACGTAGAAAGCTTTGCATGTCCATGGTGAGTTTGTTGTGGAGACTATTCCTTGCTTTATTAGTTGCTCACACTCTTCATGCGCCTGTTGTAGAAGTGCCGGGGGCATTCCCGCATGACTTGCTTTGGTTGGCGTAGTAATAATATTCTCCTTGAACGGAAGAGAAACGAAAAACGCCGGGTTTAGCCATAGAGGATTCTTGCATTTCTGCAGGAATTCACTATGCGAATCTGCACATGATCTCTTCGTTATTTCTTCTTTTATGTTGTCGAATTCTGCTGACATGATGTCTTGGACAGAGAAAAGCCTTGGAATTGTTGTATAAGGCTTGAACAGATTCTTCCATTTGACTCCTCGAGGTTCGATGGAGATATCAAACTTCTTCTTTAATGACTGGTAACAATCCCATCCTAGGATAATGTCTTTGCCTGGTGCCGTCGATCCAAGCACTTGAGTCGTGATTTGGCATCCTGGGAAGATCTCGATCGTGATTGGCTTAGATTTGGCTTTAATGAACAACGATCCTGCAGTTGCGACTCTGAACTCTTGATTATATGGAAGCCACATTGATGCCGATAAAACGTTAGGATTCATGATTGATGCATGGGCTCCAGTGTCTATGAAGGCAATGATATGAACTGGTCGCATCTTCTTTTCTGGATCAAAGATGGTTACTGGAAGATGAGGTGTCTGAATATCTTTTTGTTTAGGAATCTCTGTGATTTTGTAACATCCTTCCTCTTCTTCGGATGAGTCGTCTTCCTCAGTATCAGAATATCCACATATTGCATCTTGTTCGTCACTATCATATGATAGGACTGACTCGAGATCGTGTTTGTCAAGGTCGAGGTCAGGAGCAATGTTGGATATCGAGTTGATGAGATACTGCTTCTTCTTCTTGGATTTGCTAGGACAGTTTTTCGCAAAATGCCCTTCTTTGTGACAAAGAATGCATTTTGTCGTTTTCCTGAAGCTCTTTTTTCTTCTGAAGAATTTTTTGCTCCGAAATGGGTATTTGTTTGGAAACCTCTTGTTCTCACGATGTTTCTTCTTCTGATCGCACGAACATTATGATTGATCACTTGGAAAAACCCCCCAATTCTCAGCTGCGTCTTTGATCTTCGAAACGACGACCTTTCGAAGATCCGTGTTCTCTTGATCCTTCATGATGTCTCTGAGGTCGATGATCGGGACGGTGAGATTTAAGTCGGAGATGTTATTGGATATAGTTGAAGAAGGGACATGTAAGATTCGAGGAACTTCGGTAATGTCAGCATCGACGAGTCCTTTCACTCCGGTTTTCGGTGTGAATTCGTTTAAACTGTCGGTTTTTTCTGTCATGATGAATACTTCTTTAGGTTTTTTGTTTACCTGTCAATGGCTGCTAAATAGAAGAAAGGAGAAGAAGAAGATTCAGCTAACAGTCAACTAAAAGACAGGAGTGGATAAGGAGTTTGAATTTAGTGGTTGCGAGAGTTGTGTGTTGTTGTAACTTGTTGGCTTGTTGCAAAGAAGAATAAGTTTCAAAGCATCAATTATCATCTTCGAAGACTCTTATAGACTTAGAAGGTTATATATAATTTATAACAGAATGAAAAAAAAGTGGAGATGCGGGGTATCGATCCTCGTACCTCTCGCATGCTAAGCGAGCGCTCTACCATCTGAGCTACATCCCCATTTGACTATAGAATAACAATTAGAATATATATTCAGGAGCTGAATATGGACGAAGTCCAAATTTTGTTTTAACCTTAGTTAAGCAAGATTTTTTTTTTTTTTACTAAAGGAAGCAAGATTTATTGAATTTTAATTTTTACATCCCTTACAATATTAAAGTATTGGTTCATGTGTATAAAATTGGTATAGAATAAGTTCCGGTTTAGTTAAATTATGATGTATTAGTTTGATTGTTGGTTTAATGTTGTTAGTATAGTATATAAGGAACATACTGTACAATGAGCTCATGAATGAAGAATAACAAACTTTTACATCAAAACTTTGTTCACGAATATGGTATCAGAGCTTTTCTCGTTCATTCTCTGAAATTTCTTCATTCTTTGCTTCGATTCTCATTGTTTTTGTTCGATTTTCTTCCAATTCTCTATGAATTCACCATACGTTTGTTGCGACGATCCCGAACTGTGTTTTTCTTCGTCATTTGAAGCTGCAAAATCGATTTTGTCAGTTACGGTGGCTGTTTGAATCAGATTTCAAGCTTCGTTTTACACCAATGGTGAAACAAGGCAGGAAAACTCGAAACCGCAATGCGATGACGGATTTGGATGATTCTCCGGCGAATAAACGGGGTGAATCGGAATTTCCTAATGAATCTAAGCAGATTCACTCTCCGATTCTCCGTAAAGTGCCGACTCGAGCTCGATCTGGAGCTTATGTGTCTGGAATTGCTTCGTGTGATAATATTCATAGTCCTTTCTTCCTTCATTCTGCAGATCACCCAGGTTTATCTATTGTCACTCAAAAACTTGATGGAACAAATTACAACAACTGGTTTATAGCTATGCGAATGAGTTAAGATGCGAAAAATAAGCTTAGTTTTGTTGATGGATCGTTACCTAGGCCAGATTTAGATGATGATTTGTTCCGTATCTGGAGTCGATGTAATAGTATGGTAAAATCCTGGATATTGAATGTTGTTAGTCAGGAAATTTATGATAGCATTCTGTATTACGAAGATGCTGCTGAGATGTGGATGGATTTGTTCTCAAGATTTAGAGTCAGTAATCTTCCACGAAAATATCAGTTGGAACAATCCATTGTTGCTCTTAAGCAAGGTTCTCTTGATCTTTCTGCATATTATACCAAGAAGAAAACCTTGTGGGAACAATTAGCCAACACTAAGAGCTCTACTGTGAAGAAATGTAGTTGTGATTATGCAAATGAGCTTGTGGATGAGGCGGCAACAAGTCGTATAATTCAGTTCTTGATGGGATTAAATGACAACTTTGCCAATATCAGAGGACAAATTCTTAACATGCGTCCTAGACCAGGTCTTACTGAGATTTATAATATGCTTGATCAAGATGAGAGTCAAAGGATAGTTGGAGGTACTTCTTCTCAATCCTTCCCTAATCCATCAACTTTTCACACTCAAGCTTCTCAGGTTAATGATCAGTCTCATGTCATGTTAACTAATGGTGGTTTTCAAAAGCCAAAATGTTCCTACTGTTTCAAGCTTGGTCACACAGTGGATAAGTGCTACAAGAAGCATGGTTACCCTCCTGGTTCTGGTCCTAAGTGGAAGAAGCCTCAAGTGGTGAGAACTACTAATCTTGCTTCTATACCTTATCAGTCTCCCTCAGAACATAAAGTTAAGCTTGTGGATCCTACTGAAGAAGACATGTCTAAGGAGCAAATTCAATCAGTGATTTCATACCTTAGTTCTTAACTTCAAACTACAGTCATGGATTCCACACCTGTTATATCTTGTGCTTTGTCTTCTTCTTATGTACCTGTGATTTCACAGATCAAAGGTACTTTCCTTTGTCTCTATTCACTTGCCTATTATGACATGTTAATTTCATCTACCTCTAAAGAACCAGCTGTGTTTCCTAAGTCTTGGGTTATTGATTCAGGTGTAACTCATCATGTCACCCATAATAGAACCGTTTTCTTAGAATACAAATCCTTAGTTCAAACCTTTGTTACTTTACCCAATGGCTTTACTGTTAAGATAGAGGGTATTGGATTGATTCAATTGACTGATGCTATCTCTCTCCTGAATGTTCTTTATATTCCTGAATTTAAATTCAACTTGATCAGTGTTAGTGTTCTTACTAAGACTTTACATTCTCAAGTTAGTTTCACATCTGATGAATGTTTTATTCAGGAACTTACTTAGGAATTGATGATTGGCAGAGGTAGTCAAGTTGGCCATTTATATGTCTTGGATTTTGATGCATCTTGTAATTCAATTTCTTTAAAAGGTATCACTCATGTCTGTTCTAGCATCATAGTGGATCCTACTGTATGGCATATGAGATTAGGACATCCTTCACAAGCTAAACTTGATTCATCCTTCACAAGCTAAACTTGATTCATTATCTGTTGCTTTGAATATGAAAAAGACTAAAGGAAATAAAACTCATTATGATCATTGTCGTATTTGTCATTTATCAAAGCAAAAGCATTTACCATTTAAAACTAGACAGAATATGTGCATCACTCCATTTAAATTGGTCCATATAGACACATGGGGGCCATTCTTTGTTCCTACTATAGATGGTTGTAGATACTTCGTGACTATAGTTGATGATTATAGTAGAGCCACCTGGATTTATTTGCTTAAACTCAAATCTGATGTCTTACATATATTTCCTAGTTTTTTTAACCATGGTAGAGAATCAATACAATGTGAAAGTGAAGTATGTTCGTTCTGATAATGCTCATGAGTTGAAATTTACTGAATTATTTGCATCAAAAGGCATAGTTGCATATCATACTTGTCATGATACTCCTGAACAAAATTCAGTTGTAGAGAGAAAGCATCAACACATATTGAATGTTGCTAGGGCCTTACTTTTTCAGTCTAATGTTCCTATAGAGTATTGGGGGATTGTGTACTTACAACCGTTTTTCTTATTAATAGACTTCCTACTCCAGTTTTAGATAATCAGACTCCATATGAGAGATTAACCTCTAAACCACCTGAGTATGAAAATTTAAAGAGTTTTGGTTGTTTGTGTTATAGTTCCACTTCCCCTAAGCAGAGAACTAAGTTTGACCCTAGAGCTAAAGCTTGTGTATTTCTAGGCTATCCATTGGGTTGCAAAGGATATAAACTTTTAGATTTGGAGACACATGCTATTTCTGTTTCACGACATGTCATTTTTCATGAGGAGATCTATCCTTTTGTTTCATCCACTATCACGGATGAAACAAAGACTTTCTTCCCTCATTTATAGTTTCCTGCTTCCCATGATGGTCAATTGCTTCCTATGCAATCATCTTCTGATACACATCCTATCTCTGATGTGTCATCTTCTGAGTTAGTGGTTCCTTGTGAATCACTTTCTCGCAGACAAACAAAACCACCCAAACACTTGCAGGATTTCCATTGTTATAATCTTACTAGTACTATTGTATATCCTATTTCCAATTATGTTTCTTATTCTAGTATTTCTGAGCCTTTTCTAGCTTTCATTATCACCATTACCAACCATTTTGTACCACAAAGATTTTCCGAAGCAAAAGATATTAAGGTGTGGTTTGATGCTTGTGATTTGGAAATTGGAGCAATGGTCCGAACTCATACTTGGAGTATTTGTTCTTTGCCTCCAAACAAGACAACTATTGGGTGTAAGTGGGTTTTTACTATCAAGTTTCTTTCTGATGGAGAGAGAGAAAGACATAAAGCTAGATTAGTAGCAAAAGGATATACACAAGAAGAAGGTATGGATTTTGAAGAAACCTTTTCCCCTGTTGCTAAGCTTGCTATTGTGCGAATGCTGCTCCTTCTTGCAGCTAAGATGAACTGGATCATTCATCAACTGGATATTTCTAATGCCTTCCTTAATGGAGACTTGGATGAGGAGATTTATATGAAGATTCCTCCTGGCTACACTGATTTAACAGGTGAAGTTCTGCCTCCCAATGATGGTTGTAGACTTCACATGTCTATATATGGGTTGAAACAAGCTTCAAGTCAGTGGTTTTTGAAGTTATCTAGTACTTTGAAGGGGATGGGGTTTAGTCGTTCCAATGGTGATCATACTTTGTTCTCGAAATTCACCAACGGTGTTTTTCTTGGTATTCTTGTGTATGTTGATGATATAATGATGGTTAGCAATAGTGTTGAGGCTGTGAAGGGATTTATTGATGAATTGGCTTCTATTTCAAGCTGAGAGATCTTGGTCAGTGTAAATACTTCCTAGGCTTGGAGATAGCTCGTTCTGGTGCAGGAATTTCAGTGTGTCAGAGGAAGTACCTTCTTGAATTGCTTTCTACCTCTGGGTTCTTAGGCAGCAAACCATCCTCAGTACCTATGGATCCTAGTGTCGAATTTTCTAAGGGTTCAGGTGTTCCTCTTCCAGATTTTAAGATTTACAGAAAGTTGGTTTGGAAGTTGATGTATTTGCAGATTACTAGACCAGATATTGCTTATGCTGTCAATACTCTGTGTCAGTATTCCTCTGCACTAACAGACATTCATCTTAATGGTGTTCACAAAGTGTTGAGATACCTTAAGGGTACTGTTGGACATGGATTGTTCTATCCTGCAGATGACAAGTTTGATCTTAGAGGCTTTGCCGATGCAGATTGGGGTTCTTGCAGAGATACAAGGCGATCTATCTCTGGTCTTTGTATGTTTGTTGGTGGTTCTTTGGTTTCTTGGCGATCAAAGAACCAAGAATCTGTCTCTTGTAGTACAGCTGAAGCTGAATATCGAGCAATGTCCCTTGCTACTAAAGAGTTGCTATGGTTATCTCGTTTGCTGGTAGATTTACAGGTTCCTTTCAAGGGTCATGCTTACTTGTATTGTGATAATATTGCTGCCTTACACATTGCCAATAATGTTGTGTTTCATGAACGCACCAAGCATGTGGAGTTGGATTGTCATAATACAAGAGATCAGATTGAAGCTGGCTTTCTTAAAACCATGTATGTAAAGACTGGAAATCAACTAGCTGATCCTATGACCAAGGCTTTGTACCCAGCTCATTTCCGAGAGTTGATATCCAAGATGGGTGTTTGCAACATCTTTGCACCTCCATCTTGAGGGGGGCTATTAAAGTATTGGTTCATGTGTATAGGATTGGTATAGAATAAGTTCCGGTTTAGTTAAATTATGATATATTAGTTTGATTGTTGGTTTAATGTTGTTAGTATAGTATATAAAGAACATACTGTACAATGAGCTCATGAATGAAGAATAACAAACTTTTATATCAAAACTATGTTGACGAATATACAATAATAAATATGATATTAATGTGAAATCCTTACATAACTAAACTTAAAAAAAACCAGAAGAACCCAATTATTGAGTTTTGTCCTCTCGAGTCACCGAAGAAGATTCCATCTCTCCGTTCCGACCGGAAAAATCCTTAGAGCCGAGCTAGCTTGAGCAAAGAGAGAATGGGTTTCATCTCGTTTCTTGGAAGAGTTCTCTTTGCTTCTGTTTTCATTCTCTCTGCTTGGCAAATGTGAGTTTTTGATTTTGTTTCTTACTCCTTCTCGATCTGTTTCTCGCGATTGCTTCGTGTTCCTTGTGTAGGATTTGGGTTATTTGCTTATGAATTTGATTTTAGTGATAGATCTAAGCTTCCTGAACTCTTTTGATTTGGTCTAAAGCATATCAAGGGTTTCGTGAGATCTATTGCTTTAGCTGAATCTTTTTCCATTTTGAGTATTATGTCTGGATCTGGATCTCTTACTGTAATTGATTTGTATTTCGAATTTGAATTTATTTTAATCGATGTCGCAGAGTTAGTTCCCAAGTTTTTGAATTTTAGGGTTTTGGTGAATCTCTGAATAGGTTGGATTTGGTGTAGTTACTGCCAATTAATCAAAGATGTAGTTATTCATATGGTATGCATTTCAGTAGATGAATCAGAATCTGGCTTGTTCACTAGCTGTTTGTTACGGAATTGCGAGAACCTTTAGTCCTTTACTTGATCCTTGTGGACTTTTAATAGGTTCAATGACTTTGGAGTTGACGGCGGTCCTGCAGCTAAAGAGTTGTCTCCAAAGCTTGATCTTGCTAAGGGACATCTATCTTCTAGATTAGGCGTTACTTTGCCCAAGATAGAGGTAATTAATAAGCATGACATTTCTATATATGTGTTTTTTTTATTGACATGGAGAATGAATTTGTACAGGTGAAACAAGTTGTGGTTACTATTATTGCCCTCAAAGGAGTTGGAGGCTTACTCTTTGTTATCGGAAGCATCGTCGGTGCTTATCTTTTGGTTAGGCTTCTACATTGTTACAGATAAGGGATCCCATTCTTGCCAATTGTAATAATCTCAAATTATGTGTGTTTCAGGCTTTCTACTTGGTGATTGTCAGTCCGATTCTGTATGATTTCTACAACTACGGTTCTCAAGAACGTCAATTCTCTCTTCTGTTTACCGAGTTCTTGCAGGTTTGTCCATAACTTTCTTCTAGTATCGTAATCTTCTGACAATGGACGATAATTCGAGAAAGAAAAAAAATCATTTGTTTTTTTTTTTTTTTTGTAGAGTGTTGCACTGTTTGGAGCATTGCTCTTCTTTATTGGAATGAAGAACTCAACACCGTCCAAGAGGAATCTGAAGAAGAGGACTCCTAAGCCAAAAGCTGCTTAATTAGTATACTTGGGGGTTGCCATGAGCAATACCTTTTGTTTTTCCATTTTCCCGGTCAAAATCTTCTCTTAGAACTCGAGTTTTCTTTCCATTGTAGGATTCTTTATACTCCTTCCGTTCCATTATATTAGATGTCTAAGAGATTATTTTTACTTGTTTTATTTTATTAGATGTTTTACTAGTTTTTATGTAGAATTTAATATTATTTGATGTGTTCTGACTTTTTAAATCTTGTATTATTTTATATGATTGGTTGTAATATATTTTTAATTTATTACTATTTAATATGGTTTTGTTTATAATTTATGTGTCTTAATTCTTGCGCTTTTCGACCAAAACATTTTATAAAACGGAGTAGAGGGAGTATTAGCCAATGATATATTTATCTTGAATAGAAGAAAGCCTAAAAAACTATCAAATCTATCTGTAAAATTCTAAAAATCTAAACCGAAGTGAACCGAAATTGAATACCAAGTCTTAGGTCCACCGTGTCGTCTAGTGCATCCACAAAGATGTGTAGGCTTTACTCAGTTTAGTAACACACTTACGCGCTCTCTCTTGCTCCATCTTCTCCTAAAAGCTCAAAATCTCTAAAACAACAATTGCAGCGTAATTCATCAAAATGGTATTTTTGTTTTCAAGTTTCTGTTGTCGAATTTACTGTTTTCCTGGAAACCCAAAATCCAAATTCATATGCTGTTTTTCTTTTCTATTTCACAGGATTACTTGAAAACTGTTTTTCCTTCTCAGCTTGTAGCTGAACGAGGATCGAATCTCGTTGTCTTCAACCCAGGTACCTCCTCTTCTCTCAAATTTCAATCAAACGAAGCAAAGTTTTAAGCTTTAGGGTTTTTACGGAACTTGTAAATGTGAATTAGGGTCTGGAAATGTAAGAATAGGATTAGCGAAGCAAGAGACACCTTTCAATGTCCCTCATTGCATTGCTAGATACAACACACAAGCTGGGAAACCAAACGTTATTGATCAGGTTTCGTAAATTTTGTTTAAAGATTGTACATTTTGTTCTTTTCTATGAATTTGATTTGATGTGTGTGTGTGTGTTCTTTGTGAAATCCTAGATGCTTAACACTCAGGTCACTACGAGTCAACGTCTTGATCGTGAGAGAGCTTACAATACTGTAAGAAGAAACTATGAGATTTATAATTAGTTTCAGTTTTTGATTCTTATGTTAGTTGAATCAGTTCTTGGTGTTGATTTTTCTTCTACTTTTCTTTCGTATTTACTGAAAGATTGCATCGCTATTGAAGATACCATACCTGAACGAGAGTTCTTCTTTTGGCTCTGCATCATGCAAGGTAAGTCGAATACTTAAGTGTTCTTATAAATAGTATGGTATTATTCACTTCAGCAAGGTTTTATTTAAAAGTTTGAGTAATGAATGAGTGAACACTGATTGTTTTTTGCTTTTTTTGGTTATAAACTTCTAAAAGCATATGCAAATGGGAAGGATCGACGGATATAATCAACACAATCAACGGAGTAATACGAAGAAAGAGACAGTCTTTACTTGGACTAATGTGTATGAGGACGAGCAAAGTTTGCCTGTGACAGCAGGTGTCATTCTAATTCTTTCTTCTTCTACTTACTTCATTTTCGATTCCCGTATTCCTCACTTGGCATGCATTGAATTTTCCTATGTTGGCCTTCTTTAGGAGTAATTTGGCCTTTTTTTCCTGATGGTGGATTTTTGTACCCCAAAAGGAAGTAATACATAGTAGTGGTTTCTGAGTCTTCTTTATATCAGTTACACACTTGCTTACCATATAGAGATCTGTGTCTGTTGTATAAAGTTGAGTAAAATACACCGGAATGGTATTTCTCTGAACATACATATGCAGGGTTTTCAATGTTTATATTCCTTATCTACACCAATTGTGCAGAAACTTCGGCTGAAAAAAGCGAGGCTAGCTCAACTGGAGCTGCTCCTGATGTCACTGACTCTAAAGATGCTAGTGAGAGTAAGCGCAAGTATAGGAAGATGATTTTTGGTGAAGAAGCTATGACAATATCTCCAAAAGAACCATATTTCTTACACCGCCCTATTCGTAGGGGTCACTTCAATGTTTCGCCTCATTATTCAGCACAACAGGTACATATAGTTCCAATATTTCTCTTTCACGTACTCGTTGTTGAAGGAATCTTCTGGTTACTGATATGATACATCTACTATCCAGGTTTGTGAGGATTTAACTGCTATCTGGGACTGGGTTTTACTAGAGAAACTTGAAATAGCTCACAGCGAGAGAAGCTTATATTCTGCTGTTCTTGTTGTCCCAGAAACATTTGACAGTCGCGGTAAACTTGTTATTCTTATTGCAGCCTTTTTTTTTTTTTTTTTCCCCCAGTTCCATCGTTTGATCGATTTGAACTAGTATTCTGATTTGGCTTCATGATATATATCAGAAATAAAGGAGATGTTAACTATCGTGTTGCAAGACCTACACTTTAGCTCGGCAGTGGTCCACCAAGAAGGTCTATCTGCCATTTTTGGGAATGGTATGTCAACAGCTTGTATCGTGAATATGGGAGCCCAGACAAGTACAGTTGTTTGTATCGAGGTATCAACAGAGTACGATAAAAAAATCTTTCTGCTTTTACAATTGTTTTATGCTCGTTGAATTCATTTTGTAGGACGGAGTTTCATTGCCAAATACTGAACAGATTTTACCTTTTGGAGGAGATGTAAGGATATATTTATCGTTTTTCTTTCTATTTCTAAGATGAGCTGCGTTACGTAGGCAAATTTTTTCATCTACGTATAATTTTCAGGATATATCTAGATGCCTTCTTTGGATTCAGAGTTATTACAAAAACTGGCCACAAATTCGCACAGACGTTTTGACAAAGCCGATTGATATGCTGATGCTCAATCAACTTAAGGAGTCACATTGTGATATTAAAGTTAGTTGGATAGTCTTTGTTTTCTCTTATCTTGATATACAATTTTGAAACTAATATACTTTTTTCATACACAGGAAGGAGAACTTGAAACAAATGCAACAGTCCATTCTTACGAGGAAGACATGCCAGCTATACCTCACAAGACTAATCTCACCTCGCTGAACGTAACATGAAAGAGGACCAAGTTATTATTCTGTTAATGATCTTTTATGTTTTAGTCCTGAAAAACTTTCCTTTGGTTATTTCAGGTTCCACCGATGGGTCTGTTTTATCCTAACCTTCTGGTCCCTGAAGTGTTTCCCCAGCCACCACGAACATGGTCAGTTACCTTTCTTAGTCTTCTTTAGTTTTGGACCATGAGATATCAATATTAAACATTTGCATATTGATTAGGTTCCAAGACCATGAGAATATGTTAGAGGAAACATGGAACATGGACTATGCAGGCGGTGGTACTATGGGATTACCAGTGTGGGATAGTTTTGGAGTTTCCCCTTTGAGACCAAAGAAAGAAGAGAAGATTAGTCTCGCCGAAGCCATTTCAAGCAGCATTCTCTCTGCTGGTATATACATATTGTAATGCATTCTGTCTGCTTACTATAAGAAGGCGAGGCAAAACCTAACAAAAACCTTCTTCTGTTTGTTAATGTTGCAGGACGCATAGACCTTCAGCGAAAGCTATTCTCCAGCATACAATTGGTAAAGCCCTTTAAAACCCTTTTCTTTCAAACACTCAAGTTTTGCCATGAAACTCTCCCATGCCTGAAATGTGTTAATTCTGGAACTCTTCTCAGATAGGTGGTGTTGGTTTGACTAAAGGTCTTGTCACGGCCGTGGAAGAAAGGTTTTTTCGTTTGTTCCTGTTTATAAGATCCAAAAAAAAGATTGTTTTGTGAAGTAATATTAGTTTGTGTCCCTCTTTCGTCACCGTTGCAGAGTTCTTCACGCGATACCGCCAACAGAAGCCATTGACACAGTGGAGGTTCTGCCATCAAGAATGGACCCAACATTCGTAACTTGGAAAGGAGGAGCGGTACGTCTGTTTTTTTTTTTTTTGCACTCTAAACCATTTATGGATATATATGAATACTGAAAAGGTTGTAAGTAAAATTTGGTGACAGTTACTGGGAATCTTGGACTTTGGGAGGGAGGCTTGGATTCACAGAGAGGAATGGATAAAGAATGGAATTCATGTAGGGAGTGGGAAGAAGTACAGAGACTCTTATTACATCCAAGCACAAGCAATGTGTTTCATCAACTCCTAGTAGTGTATGGTTTCTTTCTAGTAGTGTAAAAGTTGTGTGTGTTTTGATGAATTAATTCAACAAGATCCAAAATTCAAGAGGAGATTTCTTTCTTTATTCTAGCGAGAAATATGCTGCACTAAAGAGCAAAGTTTTACTCACCATCTTATTTGCAAATAACAAGAAATGGCAAAACCGTAATTTTTTCCTAATGAATTGTGAGTTTACTTACTTTTGTCCCACATCGGGAAGAAGAGAGTGAAGAAGTAGAGTAAGGGTTGTATATAAGGAGATGGGCCATTTCGTTGAAAAATTAAAAAGGGTCGGATAGCAATTTATGCCACGCTCAGCCTTTAATATTAAAGAGGGTGGGTGCTGTATGGCAATCAAGACATATGGCCGACGTAATTTCTGGAACATCCCATAGGGTTGGCTCGCTCGGCCGAAAACTTACTAGGATATTAGCTCATAGGTTCGTATCAATTTTATTGGAAACTGCAAGATGTTAAAAATTTAAGGTGTTAATGGGAATATTTTACGATGAGTTTAGCGTCTAAATTTATTTTTAGTCTGTTTTAGATAGTTCATTCATGTAAAACTAAAAAAATTATGTTCATATAGTTTCCTTCTCCAAATTATGTTACACAAATAACATATACTAAACCAATAGGCCATTTACATGTTAAAAATTGTAGATATTTCGTTTGACTGATTTTACTAGGGGTGGGCAAATTATCTGAAATCCGAAACCGACACCGAACCCGACCGAAATTAAGCGGTTTGGATCTATATTGATAATCTTATTATATAAAAGAGAAGCCGGTCGACGAGAGCGCGACACGTAAGCAAAATTGTAACTCGGGATATCGTGACAAGTGTCTAATATTGATCGAGATGATGACATGTGTGAAATATTAAAATTAATTAAGAAAGAATAAAATTACAAATGGAAAAATAACAAAAGAAAAATGAGTTAACTAAGCAATTAGTACAAAGTAAAATTTCTAATAGTCTTAACTAATTAGAATAACAAAAAAATTTCTAATATAGTCTAAACTAATGAAGGAAAATGAACTTTATAATAGTAAAACTAACTAAAAAATCTACGGAAAAATTGAGAGAATATAAAGTTTTTGATCTATAAGGAAATTGTATAAAAGGAAACTTATACAAAAGAATAACAATATATTTACTATTAAAACAATTTTATACGTATTATGAGATTATTAATATGAAATTTATTATATTCTAATTTAACTCTACATTATTTAAATTGTTATATGATTTTTCCTAAAACTAATATATATGGATTATGGATAAGAAAATAATATGTGATTAAAAATAGAAATTGAATTATGCTTACATATATTTTAGGATCCGTTGTGATGAATTAGAATATGAAAATGAGGATAAAAATTAATATCTAATGATTTGAGATCCCTATGTAAATAATTTTTATTCCATTACTAAATAAATATTGGTAGTGTGCGGGATGGTGTACAAATTGGTATATTGCATGTTGATCTTTATTAGTATCAATGATAGATGTCTTGCTTTTGATTTTTAAGTTAATTACTATTTTTAAATAAGATCTCACAAATTTGTAAGGTATCTAGAGAATCTATAACGAGGAAAAGAGAATGAAGAAAACATTTTGTCTCTTAAGTTTTCTACGAAGGAAGAAGCCGCTCTGTCACTTTAAATTTTGTAAAATAAGGTATTTTTATTTTTCTAATATATTTAAACAAAAATTTTTAAATAAACATAAAATAATGGTATAGATTAAAAATACTCAAAAGAATTTGATTAAAAATAAATGGGTAGACAAATATTGGTGGTGTACTGGATGGTGTACAAATTAGTAGACGGGTGTTGATCTTGGTTAGTATTGATGACATATGTCTTGCTTTTTTTTCGTTAAGTACTAAATTTTAATAAGATCTCACAAAATTATAAGATTCAAGGAAAATCAAAAAAAAAAAAAAAAAATGAAGAAGACGTTATGTCACTTGAGTTTATAATTTTTAGTGTTTTTATCCGCGTATTTACGCGGGCTTTACTCTAGTTACTAAATAACCGAATAGTTTTCAATTTATTTTACTTTGGATTTCGGTTCGGTTTCGGATATATCCGATAACCGAAGTAATAACCGAACAAATCAAGTATTTAGAAACAATGTATATCACCTACTTATGTTCTTTTTTTTTCTTTCACATTTTATACAAGTTTTGAAGTTTGAACTATATTAAATAGATATGACTCTTTTTTCATCATTTTGGTTTTATATTTGAATTTGGCTCTTCTTTTTATATGTAGGCCTTATTTTTAATGTTATGAATGACCTCATACTTATGTTTGGGTTCGGATAAAACCTAATCCGAACCGAATCCGATAGGACTTTGGATGAGTTTTGGATCTTAAAATCAATAGCAAATCCGATCCGAACCCGAAAGAATCCGAACCGATCCCAATCCGTTATAGAAATATACCCGAATGGTATTATTAAACCCTAATCCGAAAATTCGAAAATCCAAAAAACCCGGACCGAATCCGACCAATGATCCGAATCCCCACCCCTAGATTTTACTAAAATGAAAGTACTTAATTTGTAGATCTTAATGGCTGATTTTTAGAATAACTAACTATAGTTTGTTACCTTATTAACAGAGATTAAAAGAGTTGATTATAGATTTGATTGAAGTGAAAAATGGGAAATAAAATAAATAACTCTCCCGCCAAGCAAAACGAGGGAACAAAATTTTTGTTAACATTTAATTAGATTGAATTAACGGCGAGATGGACGTTAAAAAACAAAATTAACGGCGAGATGCAACAGTAATTTTGGCTCCGATAAAAAAAACCCCGCGAATTTTTTACCACCAAAACCATTCGTTTCAATTCGCGCCAAAATCGAATCGTCAATTCTTATTTAAAAACCCTAAACCCCACTCTCCCATCTCTTCCTCTCCCACCCACCATTTTCTTCATCTCTCTTTCTCTCTATTCGATTTCTCTATTGTCTACTAATCCAAAACAATCATGATTGATGAAACAGAGATTCGGAGAACAAAACCCGAATCTGAGTTGGGTTGTTGTTCCGATGAGTGTAAGATCGTTGCTGATAGTCTCGATGTTATTGACGGATCCTCTGTTTTCGTTCGGACAGCAATTGGAGTCCGAATCTCAGCTCAATTGGGCGAAAAAACCCTCGAAGAGATCGTTAGCTCAAATGGGTCAAAGCCGGATCCTTTGGATCTTGTGCCGGCGATTACTATTCCGGCGAAAGACGAGGTAATTGTTGACGAATCAAAATCTGTTACTGTTTGTGATGGTAATTTAGTATCTGATTCATTAAAGGAAGCGAATTTAGAGATCCGTGTGAAGGAGGAACCTGATTTGGGTAGTGTTGAGAATCGGGTTTTCGACGAAATGATAATAGATTCTATAGAAAGGTCTGTGCTTGAAACTGTTTCAAGAGGTTTAGAGAACGAGTGTAATGTAAAGGTGGAACCTTTATCTGGTGGTTGGTCAAGAAGAAGAAATGGTGATTGAAAAACCCGTTCTTGAAACTGGTTTAGACAAGGAGTGTGTTAATGTCAAGGTCAAGGAAGAGCCTGATTTACTAGGTACAAGGTTAGAAGAAGAATCATTCCAGAAAAATCTCTTTTTGTCTGGAGATTTGGAGACTACTACTACTTCAGCTAATAGAAGGAAAATGGAGATGGAAAATTCTGTATCAAGTCATGTCAAAAGCTCTACCATGGAGGAGAAGAAGCCTCTTGAAGTTACTCCACTGAAATTGATTTACCCTGAATATATTAGCATGGAGACTGAGTATCGAAATTACCTAGCGGAACAAGAGAAAAGTTCTACGCAAAAGAAACCTGTGTATGTGAAAAAGGCATCACCGGTTGAAGTGAAAAAGATGAAAGTGGAAGATGGAGATTTTCCAGTGGAGAAAGATTGGTTTTTGGCTGGGAGGTCGCTTGTTACGGCTACTTCTACAAGTAAAGGAAGGAAATTGGAAGATAATGAGGTTGTCAATTTCACATTTCCATCTACTGTCAATTGCAAAGTCCCAAACATCGTTAGGTTCTCCACAAAACGATGTGGAGAGGTAAGCCATTTTTGTTATGCATTTACTGCAAAAAGATTCAAAATTTTAAACTTTGAAATTCATTTTTGTAATCTTGGTATGATCTTTAGATTGGGAGGCTTCCGATGGAATGGTCTAATTGGGCAGTGATGCTTTTGAAATCCGATAAAGTCAAAATGCTAGGCAGATGTGTAGCCGCGCCACCGATTCTTCAAATGATGCAAGATATTATGCTTTATGTCAGGTAAACATGGTTTACTTTTGCCTTTTCTTGACTCTTAGTTTTGTTGTAAACTTACATGGCTGTTGGATGGCAGTTTTTACATTCACAGCTCGAATTCACCGATGTAACCAAATCCACTTGGCGTATTGGCTCTTCACCGAACATTAATTCTACGCTTCATCCTCTTCTTCAGCTTTTCAAACACCTCACAATCAAACCTTATCAAAAGGTACTTAACACAATTTCACTGTTCTAATAATACCTTTGTAGCCTTGGAATCACATTTCTCATTCATATTTCATCAAGCAGGCGGAGTTTACTCCTGAGCAACTTAACTCTCGCAAACGTTCACTGAATTTGGAGGTATGTGTTACACTTCAGTTATGAATTTTTAAGTTCTTTATTCATTTGATGGAGACTAATGAAGTTATACGTTTTATCATTAGGATGACTACGACGAAAGAGCAGCGTTGTTGGCCATAGCGAAAAGAAGAAAAGGTTCTCAACAGTATATGGAGCAGAATAATGATGAAGAAGAAGATTCTCCTGAGTCGTATATGAATCGGGTTGTTGGCGCTGCAGATTCATATAACCTGGAAGTATGCATTACCTTCTATAAGAGTTAAGTTTTGTCCCTTTAAAGGAACTAATGTTAATATCCTTTTGTATTGTCAATCGTCTAGGAAATGGAAGCTCCAAGTACACTCACATGTAACCTGAGACCATACCAGAAACAAGCTCTCTACTGGATGTCTGAATCTGAAAAAGGAATCGATGTCGAAAAGGCAGCTGAAACTCTACATCCTTGCTGGGAAGCTTACCGAATATGTGACGAGTATGTACTTGGAGCTGCAAAAATGATTTATAATGAGCTGCAAAAATGTATCTAATATGTAATCTTATTTTTTCAGGAGAGCACCTTCAATTTATGTGAATATCTTCAGCGGCGAAGCAACAATCCAGTTTCCAACAGCAACACAAATGGCAAGAGGCGGCGTATGTTTTCTTGATCACACTGAATTTCATTCTCACACATTTATTTCTCTCTAATGCTTATAATATAAGTTAAAAATATGTGTGCAGATTTTGGCAGATGCAATGGGACTTGGAAAAACTGTGATGACAATTGCATTAATACTTTCAAGACCAGGCCGAGGTAACCCCGTAGATGAAGAGGACCATGTGGTTGATGTTAAACGTAAGAGGAAAGAGGATCAAACCGCACTAATGTTGTGGAAGGAAAAAGGAGGCACTCTTATTATTTGTCCCATGGCATTGTTAAGCCAATGGAAGGATGAGCTTGAGACTCATTCGAAGCCTGACACCGTTTCTGTGTTAGTTTACTATGGAGGAGATAGGACACAAGACGCAAAAGCAATAGCGAGTCATGATGTGGTCCTGACAACGTACGGTGTCTTAACCTCGGCTTTCAAGCAGGATAATGCGAATAGTATCTTCCACAAGATTGATTGGTATAGGATTGTTCTTGACGAAGCACACACGATAAAATCGTGGAAAACTCAAGCTGCTAAAGCTACTTTTGAGTTGTCTTCACACTGTAGATGGTGTTTGACAGGGACCCCATTACAAGTAATTTTACTAAAAAAGCAAACTTGTGAAGAGACAATATGAGTTTTGGTACTTACTGATTATATAACTCTTTAAATAACAGAACAAGCTTGAAGATCTTTACAGTCTTCTATGCTTTCTCCATGTTGAACCATGGTGCAATTGGGCTTGGTGGAGTAAGTTGATACAAAAGCCTTATGAGAATGGTGATTCTCGAGGATTGAAGTTGATCAAGGCGATTTTGAGGCCATTGATGCTGAGAAGAACAAAGGAAACAAGAGACAAAGAAGGAAGGTAAGCAATTTTTCTCTGTTTCGAATTTCGATCCTTATTTTCTTCACTTTTGTTTGGTTTACGCTTAACTTTCCTCTACTTTCGGAACATTTTCAGTCTAATTCTTGAACTTCCTCCAACCGATGTTCAAGTCATCGAATGTGAACAGTCCAAAGCAGAACGTGACTTCTATACAGCCCTTTTCAAGAGATCCAAGGTAAGTCATAACTCATAAGCCTAATTATAATCTGCTAAAGGATTTTATGATGTCTTGGTAAATGCATAACCTTCTCTTTTTTTTTTTGTATGGAAACAGGTTCAATTTGACCAATTTGTGGCACAAGGCAAAGTTCTTCATAACTATGCAAACATCCTTGAGCTTCTTCTTCGTCTACGCCAATGTTGTAACCATCCATTTCTAGTTATGAGGTACAAAGTAAAAACCAGACTATAATACATTCAATAAACTTGTTGTTGAGTCTAATACACTTGGAAAAAATTGCAGCCGCGCAGATTCACAACAGTATGCTGATTTAGATAGCCTTGCAAGGAGGTTTCTTGATAACAACACTGATTCCGTTTCCCAAACCGCTCCTTCTCGGGCGTATATCGAAGAAGTTATCCACGGTTTACGTGAAGTCAACAACAAAGAATGTCCGATATGTCTAGAATCTGCAGATGATCCCATTCTCACACCTTGTGCTCACATGATGTGTCGAGAATGTCTCTTTAGTAGCTGGAGGTCTTCGTCTTGCGGTCTATGTCCGATATGCAGGACGATTCTTAAGAAAACCGAGCTTATTTTGTGCCCGACAGAAAGTATATTCCGTGTTGATGTGGTAAAGAACTGGAAAGAGTCTTCAAAGGTCACAGAGCTGCTCAAGTGCTTAGAGAAGATTCAGAAATCGGGTTTGGGCGAGAAGAGTATTGTTTTTAGCCAATGGACTTCGTTTTTGGATCTTTTGGAGATTCCGTTGAGAAGAAGAGGCATCGGGTTTCTCAGATTCAACGGAAAGCTAGCTCAGAAAGCAAGAGAAAAGGTCTTGAAGGAGTTCAATGAAACCAAACAGAAAACAGTAAGTAAATAAATAATTTCTAACAAAATCTCTGTTTTGAATTGAACATAGAGCTTATGCTTCTTTGATGTATCAGATTCTTCTTATGTCTCTGAAAGCTGGAGGAGTTGGTTTGAATCTAACCGCGGCTTCAAGTGTCTTCTTAATGGTAACATTTCTTTTCAAGCTTGCTTTGAATTCTAAACCCTAATCCTAACCCTAAATCTTGTTTGTTTCTTGAACCACTTAGGATCCATGGTGGAATCCGGCGGTGGAAGAGCAAGCGATAATGAGAATTCATCGAATCGGACAGAAAAGAACGGTATGCGTCAGAAGATTCATTGTCAAGGTAATAATACTAAGGTTTTTTTTAGTATCTTGTGTTGTAAGTAACTAAAGTTGCAAGATCTTTAAGTAATATAACATTGTTTCTTGTGTATTAAATTGATGTTTGTGTGTATAGGATACAGTGGAGGAACGGATGCAGCAAGTTCAGGCGAGGAAGCAGAGGATGATTGCCGGAGCTTTGACGGACGAAGAAGTCCGGTCGGCGAGACTTGAGGAGCTCAAAATGTTGTTCCGATGAGTTAGATTCACCTTTTTGATGTATATAAAAGTAGGAATTTTTTTTATTTTGTTTTTGAGAATGGTATAAGTTATTTATCCTTCTAAATCTCTACTACTGATTTATTTGCAATTTTTTTTGTTTTGTTACATTTTAAGAAGAATTTTTAAATTAATTTTAGTCTTTGCTTTTTTTTGGTGTCTACAATTAAGTCATCTGAGATCCACAAAATTATGAAATTAAATTAAATCAAGAGAAAATTGGATTAAAAGGTCTTCTAAATTTAAATTTGTCCATCTACACCTTTTTTTAACATTGCCAAATTTTGTCACAATTACCTTTTTAATATAAATAATTAGTTTTTTCAAACTTTTTTTTTTCAAACATGTAACAAATGAAATAATAAGACTTTTTATCAAAGGTGAAAATTTTAAATTGTAACCAATAGATTAAAATTTGGATTTCTAAATTCAATATATTTTGTACAAAATGTACATTCTGCTGTCTATACATGTTCCTAAAAAGTTAAGAAAATGTAATCTACCGATTGTACATGTTCTGCAACTTTTAGAATTTGTATTTTTAACTTTGTTCTAAAAATTTAGAGCACACACACATTCCAAACGACTTAGAACAAAATATCAGAATACGTCATCTGCACATTGGTCTATGTTCTAAAAAATTTAGAGAAACACTAATATTCTAAAAGTTTTAAAATCAAAATTTAGAATACGTAATCTTTACTTTGCTCTACGTTCTACAAAATGTAGAATATGTATTCTTCAGTTTGTTCTATGTTCTGAAAATTTGAGAATACCAATTCTAAAATTAATTTTCAAATTTCAAAAATTTAGGAAACCAAATCTTTCAGTTAAGTAAATCAAATATTCAATTTTATTAGATTCTGCATAATAAGGAAATAAGATTTAAAATCTTTTGAAAGTGTTTATATATTCCGAAAATATTTATATTTTACGAAAATAAGATTTTCTGGAACTTAATATTTATATTATAAATCTTAAAAAGTTTCAATTAATGTTATTAACAAATAAATGAATTAAAAAGTTTAAAATCTTTTGAAAATGTTTATATATTCCGAAAATATTTATATTTTACGAAAATAAGATTTCACAAAAATTAATATTTATATTATAAATCTTAGAATGTTTCAATTAATGTTATTAACAAATAAATGAATTTTTTTCATTTGATATATAATTATAAAATTAAATTAGAATATAATTTCAATTAATGTAATTAACAAATAAATAAAAGTAAATGATTTTCAGAATAAAATTAATATAAATCCGAAATTATTAAATAAAATCAGAATTAAATATGAAAAACAATTTCCAAATCCTACAATTAAGGAAAAAATCTTATATTTTGGAAACAAATTACACAATTAATAAATTTAAGGGTATTAGAAGATTCTAATTTCAACTAAAGTGTATGTCACCAATCTGAAAAAATAAAGATGTAGATCACCAAATCCAAAAACAATTGGCCTAAAAATCCAATTTTCTCTTAAATCAAACAATGATGAGAAAGAGAAAAAAAAAAGAAAGAGTGAGAACTACATAAATTCTGAATCTTTCGCTTTAAATTAAATCTAGTTTTTTATTTTAATAATAAGATCTCTCTCATATTTTGATCTAATCTACTTGAGTTTTGATTCAATTTGGGTTACAAATATTAGTTATTAATTCGATTTGGGTTGATTTAATCTAAAAATCTGGGTTTTGTTTTGTTTTGGTTGATTTTGTTCTTAAGTTTGATAAAAAAAATATAGGTTAGTTTTTAAAGTATATTATTATAATCTGCTTTAAAAACTCTTATAATTTGATTTAAAAACCTTATCATATGTTTTTAAAAAAATTTCACGTCGTTATAATATTTCTTAAACAGATTATAAGGTTTTTTAAAGGTCTTTAGGGTTTTAAAAAATCTTATAATCTAATTTAAAAACTTTTATAGTCTATTTTAAAAACTTTATCATCTGTTTTTAAAAAAAGTTTTCACAACGGTATAATGTTTTCTAAACAAATTATAACGTTTTTAAAGGTTTCTAGGGTTTTACAAAACCTTATAATATCATTTAAAAACCTTATAATATGTTTTAAAAACCCTATAATATCATTTAAAAACTTTAAAACCTTATAAAATAGTTACTCAAAACCCAAACCCTAAACCATATCCCTCAATGTAAAATAGTTAACCCAAACCTAAAACTTTTAAAAGCTTTTGTGTATTTGCGTGTTTATTTACATTTTTCGTTTCTTGAGAACATTCTTCTTCTTCTTCTTCTTCTTCTTCTTTTCAATCCACGAGATCCATTTTTATTTTTTTGTAATTTTTTTCTTAAATTCTTGTTTTTAAATATGGTTATATGAGAGAGATGCGATTTGGTGCAGAGAGAAAAAGATAGAAGGAAGAAAAATTTGAGATTTGAAAAAAAAACTCTAGAAAAAAAAAACTGAAAAAGTCAAGTTAAAAAAGGTGGCATGGTTTGCAAACATTTTTAAAAGATAACATATGTGTAAAGTGGCATGCCAAAAGTGGCATTTCATAAAATTTCTCAAAAGTTTTAATTAAATAGTTTACATTATTATTAAACTTTTAATTAAATAGTTTACATATAGAAAAGGTAAGTCATCTAGAATTATTTTATTTCACTAATTTAAATGTAAATAAATATTTGATTTTTGTTTTCATTTTCAACATAACTAATTGTGAGCAAATCATTTTCTATATATAATTACAAGTAAGTCTCAACATAATAGCATACAAATTACTTTGAATATACATTAAACTTATATATTTCATTATCCTTTTTTAAAACTCTCTCATAATTATGGTTTAAATTTTTTGTGATATTTTTATTAAATTTTTTACTAAATTTTTTACGTATAGACCAAGTAGAAACAATATAGAAAAAGTAAGTTATCTATAATTATCCTTTTAAAACGATATAGAAACAATATAAGTAAAAGTATCAAAGAATGTTTCTCCTTTAAATATATAGAGGATACATGTCTCAAACACAAGAAAAAGTAATAATGAAATGATTTGTATATACTTATTTGTAATAACGTTGTTCAACAATAATAGCATACAATTTACTTTGGATATATATACAATGAAATTTAATTTTTAGTTATCCTTTTTTACAACTATCTCATAATTGGTTCTAAGAACTTAGGATATTCTTATGAAACTTTCAGCAAAATAGTTTACGTATAGAAAGTAGAAACAATATAGAAAAGGTAAGTTATCTACAATTATTTTACAAAAAAAAGAAATGAATGATTCTTGATTTTCATTAAAGAAAACTAGGACTATATAATGTGTTTGTGTGTCTAACTAATCTCTTCTAATCTTATAACATTTACGTCTAGACCTTGTTCCTTGTGTGGTTTCATAGAAAGAAAGAGAGAATTGAAAGTAAAAACCATGATCAATAGTTTACCCGACGATTTGCTTGTGGAGATATTGTTGCTAATCCCGATAAAAGAGGCTGCGGCTACCATGATATTGTCAAAACGGTGGCAGTCTATTTGGACGATGGTGCCAATACTTGTGTACGAAGAGAGCAACAACGATGAATGCAGAAGCGTTTGGAATTTTCTTGATAAATCATTACAACTCCACAAGGCACCTGTATTACAAAGATCGAATTGTTGTGATACTTGGTCTACAATGTCCTGTTAATGTTGATGTCCGAAAGTGGATTAAAAATGCGGTTGGTCGCAAGGTGCGCAGGCTAATATTCGATCTCAACTGGTCTGCAAAACCTATCAGTTTGCCTAAGAGACTTTTCACATGCAATACGCTCGTATGCTTGGGTCTATCCCACAAGATATTTGTGGATATGGTTTCTCCGGCTTGCCTCCCATCCCTCACAAATCTTTCTCTTCTATGTGTTGTGTTTAAAGACGATGATTCTTTGGTTTGGCTTTTATCAGGTTGTCCTATTCTCAAAACTTTACATGTCGAACGACATAAAAACGACAACGTGACAAACTTCAAATTGAAAGTATCTTCTCTAGAGACCTTGTTGTATGTGTATGTAGATAAAAAAGATGTAGAAGATATTGAGGGGTCCTTGGTTATAGATTCTCCTAGTTTAAAGATGATCATTATGTGGGATTTTTCGGGAGACTCTTTCTCAATTGGAAATACACCTCGCCTTGATAAAACAAGTATATACGTTTTATGGTACCCTAGTGAAAAGTTTACGAGATTTCTTTCTTCTCTCATACTTTTCGATACAATTTTAGACAATGTAACGGTATGTACCAAGTAGTTCCGATTCTCTCTTTCTATCTATATATCTCCAACAATCACCTATGTAGTTATATATGTATCCTTGTAGGTTGTATGGTGCACAACTATTAACTTCTCTCAGCTATTAGAGTTGAGGATACAACCATTTGAGTTAGACTGGTTGGAACCACTTATGGATCTAGTTCAAAATTCTCCGAAACTAAAAATGCTTCTTATCGACCAGGTCCGTACTCTTCATTTACTTCAAACAAATGCATGCAATTTTGATGGACTAAATGAAAACTCAAATAAATTAATCTTGTTATCTCTTGTATCTTATTAGAACCAGCTACGTGAGGATTTCCCACTTTCTTGGAGCCATCCGGGTTCTGTTCCCAAATGCTTGTTAACCCATCTCGAAATCTTTGAATGGAAAGATTATGGAGGAAGAAGCCAAGAGAAGGATCTCGCGAGATACATACTTGCAAACTCTAAGTGTTTAAAAAGAGTTGCAATTTCCTTCACATCAACATGCAACCCCCAAGATAGAGAGAAGATGATGAATGAGTTAAACTCATTGTCTAGGATTTCAGAATCTTCCCAGCTTATGTTCACTACAATAATTTTGCAAGGCAACTATTATGACTGGTTCAATTATTCCGTCATGTATATATGTGATGAATTTTTTTCAAAACTATATATATAAACTACTGCCTAATAACTTGTACATAATTGTCGAATTTGCAGATTCCAAAGATTTGTTGCATTGCATCTTTAATCAGCTCCATAGTAAATTTATAGCATATACTCATACAATGGTCAATGGCTAATTAACTTATGCCTGGTTTTGCCGACACAATTTCATGTATTGTTCCACGAACAAGACCGTTCGTTGTCTCGATCATTTGACAATTTGATGTGAAAAATAAAATTGAAAATGCGCACTAGCCGTAAATCGAACCCCGTGGCAAGGTACTAATCTACCACTAGATTGACCACTGGTGCTTTTGTATTTGGATATTGTAAAGCTTTGATTAGTCATTATATTTTAAAACTGTATTAACTTAAGTCTAAAAAAGAAAAGCAGCCCAACCAGACCCAAACAAACCGGATTAGGTGTACAAGAAACGTAATCAATCAATGATGTGGCAGTAATTAAGCGAATCAAAGTACTCGAGTTGCTATCTTTTTTGTCATCTAATTAAATTTGAAACTCTCAAGGTGACAACTTGTCGAGCATATCCAAGACGGCAAGCTTCGCTCTTAAAAGGAGTTCGACTGATAATCTTGATTGCTTTAGAATCATTTGATACATAATCATCATCTGGATTTGAATCTAATTCTTCTTTAATAACACTATCGAGATAATAAAATGTCCTCACTTCAAAATTATTTTTTAAATATTCTTAAATAAATGAGCAGAGAGATTTGAATTTGATAAATTTTCATACTAATTCCAGCGGTAGAAATGCTGCAAAAGAGTTAATAAATATTTCAAAATGTATGAAAAATATGTCACTTATTTGTCACATATTTTTAACATAATTATTTTGCAAAATAGCTAAGTTTTACAACCGTTGTATGATTCTTGCAAGTTTTGCAATGAATTTTCACATTTCGTAAAACAAAGCAAATTGGTAACAAAATTTGCAACAAAAATTATTTGTTGTTTTGCAATGAATTAGTAATAAAATTACAACGTGTATTCACCATTGCATTAAGATTGCAAAAATTGTTGCAAAATTTTAACAAAAATGAACGTTGCAAGTGTTATGTTGCAATAACACCATTTTCTTGTAGTGATTATCCAAAGACAACCAATTATCCTTCCATACTTTTACTTATTTCCCATTTCCAATGGCCCAGCCAAGCTTCTTAACCAGCAAAACTCTCCCTATGAAAATACTTCTCCAATCATGTGATGTTGAAGCTGGATTTACCCAGTGGACAAAATCCGATTTGTGACAATATTTTTCTAATAGAACTCTAGAGAGCAGGCTTTATGGGTTTTTGAGAATGGCTAATAAAGTACCATTAAAACAATTGATCAATTCTTGTACTAAAATGAAAATAAATATTGGGTTTTTTTTTTGGTGTCATTTTCAACATAATTAATTGTGAACAAATCATTTTTTTAGTTGGTAGGAATTGTGAACAAATCATTATCTGTATATAGTTATGTTTAATAATGTAACTCTTAAAATAATAGCATATAAATTACTTTGGAAATACACATTGATCTTTAATATTTAATTTTCCTATTTTACGACTCTCATATTTTTTATAAAAACTTATGATTATTAGTAAAATTTCAACTAATTAAATAGTTTACATATAGAAAGTAGAAACAATATAGAAAATGTAAGTTATCTATATTTATTTTATTTCACTAGTTAATATGTAAATAAATATTTTATTTTTGTTTTCATTTTCAACATAATTAATTGTGGGCAAATCATTCTCTATATATAATTACATTTAACTCTCAAAATTATAGCATACATATTACTTTGGAAATACATTTAACATTTAATTATCCTTTTCTACAACTCTCTCATAATTTAAAAAAAAAATTAATTTATGATATTCTTGTTAAACTTTCAACTTAATTGTTTACGTACAGAAAGTAGAAACAATATAGAATAGGTAAGTTTATCTATAATTATCTTAACAACAACAACAAAAAAGAATGATTCTTGCATGATTTTCATTAAAGAAAACTTAGATTAGATAATGTGTTTGTGTGTCTGACTAATCTCTTCTAATCTTATAACATTTACGTCAAGACCTTGTTCCTTGTGTGGTTTCATAGAAAGAAAGAGAGAATTGAAAGTAAAAACCATGATCAATAATTTACCCGACGATTTGCTTGTGGAGATATTGTTGCTAATCCCGATAAAAGAGGCTGCGGCTACCATGATATTGTCAAAACGGTGGCAGTCTATTTGGACGATCGATGGTGCCAATACTTATGTACGAAGAGAGCAACAACGATGAATGCAAAAGCGTTTGGAATTTTCTTGATAAATCATTACAACTCCACAAGGCACCTGTATTACAAAGAATTGTTGTGGTACTTGGTCTACAATGTCCTGTTAATGTTGATGTCCGAAAGTGGATTTAAAATGCGGTTGATCGCAAGGTGCGCAGGCTAATATTCAATCTCAACTGGTCTGCAAAACCTATCAGTTTGCCTAAGAGACTTTTCTGAAAATACGAAAACTACGAGTAAGACAGAAAGTAACACAGAACTTGACAAAAGGGTTTCTTCATAAGAATATATTACTAGAAAATCTTTTAGATACACTAACAAGTTTCACCTAAAACAATCTATCTAGCATACATATTCAAAGATCTATACGTGATCCAATAACCTCTCAAGAAAAACCCTAAGCCCCTTTGTTTATGTGTTCTTACAAGAACCTCCAAAACCCTAGACTATGAATTTTCTCACATTATGAGGGTTGGCGTCTACAAACACCTATGACTCCTATTTATACAGAATATGACGTCACTTTTACCCTAAAAACTACCCAAATAGAGATAATGATAAATCTCTCATTTTGTAGTTATCCAATCCCTTTATTTTCTCCAAGGGATCATCTTGGATCTTTTAGGTGAGGATCGCCTACAAGCTTATCCTTTAGCCTTCTAGAATCTTCAAGATCGTCCAGCTCAGCTCCCGCCTTCACGGGTCCAGCTCATCCATTTATTCCACGTCAATCACTCTGCAGTTCTTTCCTGAGGTATCTCTTGAGTTATCCTGAGTAACTCAGATGCTGTCTCAAAACTGTGCATTCTAAAAACACAATCAAAATGCACTTTCAATCTCCCCCTTTTTGACTGAGTTTTAGAATCCAAGCATGCACTCAATACTTCACACAACACAAGTCTTGATGTTCTTTAAACTCCCCTTTAATCGCATAACATCGAGCTTGTTGCTTTTCATTGAATTTGCACATCTTCTCCCCCTGCTTGGTTGCTTGATTTCTTCTCTTCACATTGGAAGATTCGGTCTCTTTCCTTGAGGGGCTTCACGCTATGTAGACTTTCATGCGTCTTTGCAGTATGATGTGTGCATCCCTGTCCCAATACCATGATTCGTTTTTCCTTTTCTCCGTAGAAAGAAAGCCATGCTGCACCTTGGACTCTTTTCTCCACTCGTTCTGAGTTACTTCTTGATGCAGTTTGATGAAGCTCAGCCCAAACCAGATCTGTTCTTTGCGTCATCCTCTCCCCGTGAAATTTCTTTGACTTATGATCTCCATAGTTCTCCATTTTTCTCCACAAGATATCACTTGTATGTATACGGACAAGTGCTGCTCTGATACCAATTGAAAATGCGAGAACTACGAGTAAGACAGAAAGTAACACAGAACTTGACACAAAGGTTTCTTCATAAGAAAATATTACTAGAAAATCTTTTAGATGCACTTACAAGTTTCACCTAAAACAATCTATCTAGCATACATATTCAAAGATCTATACATGATCCAAGAACCTCTCAAGAAAAACCCTAAGCCCCTTTGTTTATGTGTTCTTACAAGAACCCCCAAAACCCTAGACTAGGAATTTTCTCACATTATAAGGGTTGGCGTCTACAAACACCTATGACTCCTATTTATACAAAATATGACGTCACTTTTACCCTAAAAACTACCCAAATAGAGATAATGATAAATCTCTCATTTTGTAGTTATCCAATCCCTTTATTTTCTCCAAGGGATCATCTTGAATCTTTTAGGTGAGGATCGCCTACAAGCTTATCCTTTAGCCTTCTAGAATCTTCACTATCGTCCAGCTCAGCTCCCGTCTTCACTGGTCCAGCTCAGCTCCCGTCTTCACTGGTCCAACTCATCCATTTATTCCACGTCAATCACTCTGCAGTTCTTTCCTGAGGTATCTCCTGAGTTATCCTGAGTAACTCAGATGCTGTCTCAAAACTGTGCATTCTAAAAACACAATCAAAATGCACTTTCATTTTCACATGCAATACGCTCGTATGCTTGGGTCTATCCCACAAGATATTTGTGGATATGGTTTCTCCGGCTTGCCTCCCATCCCTCACAAATCTTTCTCTTCTATATGTTGTGTTTAAAGACGATGATTCTTTGGTTTGGCTTTTATCAGGTTGTCCTATTCTCAAAACTTTACGTGTCGAACGACATAAAAACGACAAGACAAACTTCAAATTGAAAGTATCTTCTCTAGAGACCTTGTTGTATGTGTATGTAGATAGAAAAGATGTAGAAGATATTGAGGGGTCTTTGGTTATAGATTCTCCTAGTTTAAAGATGATCATTATTTGGGATTTTTCGGGAGACTCTTTCTCAATTGGAGATATACCTCGCCTTGATAAAACAAGTATATACGTTTTATGGCCCCCTAGTGAAAAGTTTACGAGATCTCTTTCTTCTCTCATACTTTTCAATATTTTAGTCGACAATGTAACGGTACGTACCAAGTAATTTTGATTCTCTCTTTCTCTCTATCTCTAAAGATCACTTATGTAGTTATGTATCATTTCAGGTTGTGTGGTGCACAACTATTAACTTCTCTCAGCTTATTAGAGTTGAGGATACAACCATTTGAGTTAGAATGGTTGGAACCACTCATGGATCTAGTTCAAAATTCTCCGAAACTAAAAATGCTTCTTATCGACCAGGTCCGTACTCTTCATTTACTTCAAACAAATGCATGCAATTTTGATGGACTAAATGAAAACTCAAATAAATTAATCTTGTTATCTCTTGTATCTTATTAGAACCAGCTACGTGAGGATTTCCCACTTTCTTGGAGCCATCCGGGTTCTGTTCCCAAATGCTTGTTAGCCCATCTTGAAATCTTTGAATGGGAAGGTTATAGAGGAAGAAGCCAAGAGAAGGATCTCGCGAGATACATACTTGCAAACTCTAAGTGTTTAAAAAGAGTTGCAATTTACTTCACATCAACATGCAACCCCCAAGATAGAGAGAAGATGATGGATGAGTTAAACTCAATGTCTAGGATTTCAGAATCTTCCCAGCTTAATTATGTTCACTACAATAATTTTGCAAGGCAACTATCATGACCGGTTCAATTATTCCGTCATGTATATGCGATAAATTGTTTTCAAAACTATATATATATAAACTATTATGACCGGTTCAACTATTCCGTCATGTATATTAATCCATCAGATAATTTTTTGCTATACTATATGCGATGAAGTTTTTGCAATCTTAGTTTGAATCTGAGAAATCCTCATTTTCTTCTAAATAAATCAATGATACAAACTTATTAGAACCAAAATCAAGCTCAGTAAATGGTAAGAGGAGTGTGCAACAGCACTAGTAGGAGTGGTGACTGATAAAGTTTGAACAGTCTCAGGTGAAGGAGACTCAAGTGTTGTTGCTGGTGTAATAGGAGCTGTTTGATATATGTGCTATAGAAATAGTCAGAGTCACATTCTCTGTTGTTAAGGCTATACCTAGGGTAATGGGATCTTCCACGGTAGTAGTTGTAGGTTGATCAACAGTTGGTTATTTGTTATTTTGCAAGGACAAGATTGTTAGAATTAGGCACCTCTTTACTTGCGGCGAGAACTGATTCAGAAGATTGCTTAGTAATTGGGACAAATTTAGTAGCACATGACTTAACCTCTTGGATAACCTTGGTGTCAAAAACCGCCGTGGTCGTGTCTACAACTACTTAAGAATTAGTTACTATGGAGGAGATAAGACAGAGGATGCAAAAGCAATAGCCAGTCATGATGTGGTCTTGATCTTAACCTCGGCTTTCAAGCAGGATAATGCGAATATTATTTTCCACAAGATTGATTGGTATAGGATTGTTCTTGACGAAGCACACACGATAAATCGTGGAAAACTCAAACTGCTAAAACTACTTTTGAGTTGTCTTCACACTGTAGATGGTGTTTGACAGGGACCCCATCAAAAAAGTGTATGTAGTTTGTAATTAATAACCATTCTTAGTTGTAACTATATCATATTTTACAATATATAAGCAAAAAATAAGCAATAAATATCATTATTATACAATATATAAGCAAAAGATAATCAATACATAAGAAAAAATGTTGGGAAATTAGGCAAAATGGCGATGAAAGAAATTAAATCTCAGAATCTAATTCCGTGTTGATGTGGTAAAGAACTGGAAGGAGTCTTCAAAGGTTACAGAGCTGCTCAAGTGCTTAGAGAAGATTCAGAAATCGAGTTCGGGTGAGAAGAGTATTGTTTTTAGCCAATGGACTTCGTTTTTGGATCTTTTGGAGATTCCGTTGCGAAGAAGAGGCATCGGGTTTCTCAGATTCGACGGAAAGCTAGCTCAGAAAGCAAGAGAAAAGGTCTTGAAGGAGTTCAATGAAACCAAACAGAAAACAGTAAGTAAATACATAACTTCCAACAAAAACTCTCAATTTCTGTTTTGAATTATGCAGAGAGCTTATGCTTCTTTGATGTATCAGATTCTGCTTATGTCTCTGAAAGCTGGAGGAGTTGGTCTGAATCTAACCGCGGCTTCAAGTGTCTTCTTAATGGTAACGTTTCTTTTCAAGCTTGCTTTGAATTCTAAACCCTAATCCTAACCCTAAATCTTGTTTGTTTCTTGAACCACTTAGGATCCATGGTGGAATCCGGCGGTGGAAGAGCAAGCGATAATGAGAATTCATTGAATCGGACAGAAAAGAACGGTATGCGTCAGAAGATTCATTGTCAAGGTAATAATACTAAAGTTTTTTTTAGTATCTTGTGTTGTAAGTAACTAAAGTTGCAAGATCTTTAAGTAATATAACATTGTTTCTTGTGTATTAAATTGATGTTTGTGTGTATAGGATACAGTGGAGGAACGGATGCAGCAAGTTCAGGCGAGGAAGCAGAGGATGATTGCCGGAGCTTTGACGGACGAAGAAGTCCGGTCGGCGAGACTTGAGGAGCTCAAAATGTTGTTCCGATGAGTTTAATTCATTTTTTTTTTTATGTATATAAAAGTAGGAAATTTTTTTTATTTTGTTTTTGAGAATGGTAAAAGTTATTTATCCTTCTGAATCTCTACTACTGATTTATTTGCAATTTTTTTTGTTTTGTTACATTTTAAGAAGAATTTTTAAATTAATTTTAGTCTTTGCTTTTTTTTGGTGCGGTGATGAGCGTGGACGATGATTTGACTTGCTCTTTTCAGATCTTAAAACCTAATGACAAGGAACCGGATTTCAGTTTCGGAAGCAGATGTGGCGCGAAAACTAGCTTTCGTTATACTTTAATCACAATATGATTACAATCATATTTTACGTTTGATTGTTTTTTTTTCTTTTTTAAAACATTATAATCAAACCAGTTATTTTATTTTGATTTTTGATTACTTTGTTTTGTTGGTTTTTAGATATTGTTCTATAGTTCTCTTTATTTTTGTTTCTGGTTTATATGAACTACAATGAAATAAAACTAGAAATGATGTGATAAAAAAATAATCTCTTGAATACGAGAGTATACGAGAGTATAAGAAGAAAAACAATCATGAATATCAAATCACTACAAATCCTCTCAAAAATAAAAGCGAATCACACTAAATCCATCAAAATCCTACACAATTACACAAAAAGATTTGCTATTTTTAATTATTTTAAAATAAAAATCACAACAAATTCCTTAAATTCACCTAAATCCCATCAAATCACAAACTCCACCAAATTCACTAAAATACCATATCCAATACACCCCCCTTAATTATTTGTAATAAAAATAATGTGGATGATCCATTAAAAACCAAAACAAGAAAAGAAGAGTACTGTTCTTATTTATTCAACAATAATGTGAATGATCCATTAAAAACCAAGAAAAAAAAGAAAATAATACTGATATGTAAATAATTATTTGTAACAACAATAATGTGAATGATCAATCCATTCATATATATGTTTAATTTTTTTTTTTGACGTATATATGTTTAATTAAAAACAAGAAAGAGAAAAGAAGACAGATCTTTTTAATATTCTTCCCATAGTTAATATAACTTCAGTGGACCATCAATTGGCCGACTTCTTCTCCTTCTTAGCCTTGGTGATATTAATGCACTACAAAAAATGAGCTAGTAAATAATGTTATTTTAAATCATTTATTTATAAATGAAGCATATATATTTAGTTTAACATCAATTATAATAATCAATGTTGTTATTGACTAGCTTAACATCAATTCAATAAAATGATTCAAATTGATCTTAACTTTAATCATTTTTACATGATTGATTCAAAAATATGGATTCTCATCACTTAAGTAAATGATGCATTTACTAATTTATGTTACCATTACTTATAAAATGATACAAGGTTTGCATCAATAAAAAGTTGATGTAAATATACTTTTTATTATTAATATATATTTGGTTTACATCGGTTGGAAAAAAAACTGATGCAACTATTTTTTTTAAAGAGTAAAAATTCGTTTCCTATTGTTGACAATGTTGAGCACTCCTTATCCCACATCGAAAGTTAAGGGAGGACTGAATTTTTGTTTTGTTTTATAAATAACTATATGTGCCGTTTCTTAAGTTTAGTGGGCTACTAAAATAATTAGTTGGTTTTGTTCTAACAAAATTCATTGTCATTATTCTTTTGAAGTGATTTCATTATGAAATCATGTTTACGTCCAGTAAAAAAAATAATATATATATATATATATATGTGTATTTTTTTAGTTAAAACCTTACAGAAGACCAAACCAAAAACTAATATTAATTACATGTAATACATAATAACGTTAATTAAAAAACTGATGCAAATAATTAGAATCATTTGTTGTAACTATTACAAATACTAGTATCATTTATATTAATTGATGCCAATGTTAATATCAGTTGTTGCAAATGATGTAAAATTAACATCAGTTATTTTATAATTGATTCAAGATATTTGCATCACCCAAAACAAAATCACTTTAAAATAAGTGATGTAAAATTTGTTTGCATCAATTATAAGTAATGTAAATAAGTAAAATAACTGATGTAATTTAACACTTTTTTTGTAGTGATGGTTGTTGACTTGGGTGGCACTCATCTTGGGATACTGGAAGCTCGAAGTAGGCATCCAAGTGGTCTCTGCTGGTTTATAGTCTCTCAGGGCTGGGACTTTTGCCGGCTTCGTCGGAGCAAGAAAAGGGATTTTGTCACTCATTTTTTTAATTATATTACTTACGTGAATGAACTTGTAGAATATTATGTGAAATAATCACCGATGATACTTTAACGGATATTAGCATATATAATATAACATAATATATATATATATATATATATATATATATACAAAAAAACCAAAATATTGTGTACAAACAGTGCCAAGTATATGTTTGGACAAATTTTAACCAGACCAGCCTGTTATGGTCTAATGTTGACAAAAAAAAGTGTATGTAGTTTGTAATTAATAACCATTCTTAGTTGTAACTATATCATTTTTTACAATATATAAGCAAAAAATAAGCAATACATATCATTATTATACAATATGTAAGCAAAAGATAAGCAATACATAAGAAAAAATGTTGGGAAATTAGGCAAAATGGCCATGAAAAAAATTAAATCTCAGAATCTAACAAAAACCCTCATATGTGGCCAAATTTCAGCCATTGGACGTAGGTTTTTTTGTTACTATCCTAGATATAATTTTTTTCATTGCTATTTGGCAAATGACCCAAAAATCTTTTTCAAATATAAAAAAAAAATACATAAGAAAAATGAATGGCATCACGGAGGTCCTGGGCATCGACTCCGTCTGTGGCGGATTGGTGACACGTCTGAAGGCAGGAACCTCTGCGTAAAACAATATTGATATTCATACACTACAAAAAACAAGGTAAGTGACATCACTTATTTTTCATGTTTACATCGGTTATTGAATGTTACAAGTGTATTACCATCACTTATATAATTGATAAGAAAAGTGGCGATGCAAATTAATTTGTTAATTATAGAGATCGATAGAAATATTTCCATCGATTATAGTAAGTGATATTAATTTGTGTCAATTAGTAGAAATGGTGTAAATATTTGTGACGCTTGCCGTAACTGATGTTACATATTTGTATCAGTTTCTATAATTGATATTATAATTACATCGGTTGTAAATAATTGATAAAAAACTGTTAATTTTGATATGTAAATTTTTTCATTATAATACTATTAATTTTAAATTCAAATAAATTTTAAAACTTTATATATTTATTGATTATAATCGATATATACACTTAAAATATATATATACTAGATTTAAACCCTTCGCGATGCGAGGATTAATTGATTTATAGTAAATAATTATGGCTTAAAATATTTTAGAGAAAAACATACCATATTCTTAATTTAAACCTTAACTTATTATATACTATATTCTTAATTCAAATCATAACTTAGATAATGTAATGTTTTGACAAAAAAAAAACTTAGATAATGTAATATTTCAAATTATAGGTTCATATGTAATTTGAAAAATATAGTTTCATAACTCATATTTGAAGAATTTGGAAATTACTAAAGTATACAATCTTGATATATATATAAGTATGATTTAAATCATTAAACAATTTGATATAACAACTAAATAATTCGTACATGTTTTGACGATCCTTCTTTGATGCTATTTCGTAAACTAAACATACCACTAACCAAATTTTCTTTATCTTTATTTTATGCTTGTTTATTTTCCATATTAATTTCTTCTTTTTTGAGTAACTAACAATTTTGGTATTAGAAAATTTACATATTTAAATAATTGACATGTGTCACAATCTAAACGACTACTTAACACATGTCGCAATCTCGTGAGTTACAATTATAAGAACTCTCATTTATATATTGTTTATTTTTCATTTTAATTTCTTCCTTTTTGAGTAACTAACAATTTTGGTATTGAAAAAATTACATATTTAAATAAACGACTACTTAACTTGCGTGTCACGATCTCGTGAGTTACAATTATAAGAACTCTCATTTATATAATAAGATATAGAATGGTCATCAAGTGAATAACTTACAATGAGTCAATTAATATATATAGAGAAAAAAATTTCTCCTCTCATGAGTTATTTCCGATGTGGGACAAACATACTATGACAAAAGGAAAAACCGTGCATATTAATTATTTAACTAGATTTTTGTTACCATCACTTTTTTATTGATACAAAATTTGTATTCATTTATTTAATTGATGCTAAAATATTTTAATATACGTATATATTAAATAATGTATATTTAATATATGTATATATATTTTGCATCACTTATAATGTTAATATTTATTTTTTTATTAATTTAAATCTTTGCATCACTTAGCGTAATTGATACTAAAATAAATTTAGTAGATGCATCGATTATATAAGTGATATAAATGTATATTTTCGTATCAATTTTTTTAAAATGATGTAAAATATCATAAATTTATGTCAATTTAATATGACTGATGTAAAACAAGTTAGTTCCAACATCAATTGTTATAACCGATGTTAAACCTTATATTTTGCATCATTTATTAAAAAACGATTTAGAATAGCATTATTTAGTTTTCTGATGCAATTAAACTGATGCTACTCACCTTGTTTTTTGTAGTGATATAATCAAACCGAAGAAAAAGTATGTATGTAATGTCAACGTCGTGGATGATCCATATATATATTATGTTTATAAACAAAGGAAAAGAAAAGAGAAATTATCAACAAGCATGATCCAAGGAAGCTGATCTTATTTGTAAAGTAAGTGTACGACGATCAGTTCGCCATATGTTTATGTTCAATAATGTGAAGATTCATGTATATGTTTATAAAAAAAAAAGGAACACTGATCTTATTTGTAAATAACAGTTTGTAATAACATTGTTCAACAATAATGTGAAGATTCATATGTTTGTTTAAAAACCAAGAAAAAAAAGAACTCTGATCTTATTTATAATAACATTGTTCAACAATAATGTGAAGATTCATTATTCATATATATGTTTAAAAACTAAGATTAAGAAAAGAACACTGATCTTATTTAATAATATTCCAATACGACTCATCAATTGGCCGCCGGTATGTCTTTTGATCATGCGGGGCTTGAAGGCATTGGAATGCTCTGTGGCGGATAAGTCACCTTTCTCACGGCTGTGATTAACTTACTTATGATGAGCTTATGTGAAAGGTTCCTTCTTATATAGAGTATCAAAGTAACTAAAAAGCAATTTACCTCTTTGGATTTTAGATGCGTGTGATGTCTTTTAATTACTTTGAAACCACCATGAACATTACTAGAAAAATCTTTAATAATTGTTGACTTTGTTCCAAACCAAATTCTTATGGGTTGACGAAAGTAGAGTAAATTATGCTTTTACGCAGTTGGATCCCCACGTTCTCTCCTTGTTCGAACCGCGTGAATAGACATTTGTAGCATTGGTTTTATTTAAGTAGTGCTTTATTATTTTTCTCTAAAGATTAATCTGAAATCCATAGCATTATAATATGAAATAAATCAAACAATGAAGTTGATGTGTAAATTTTTTCTACAAAACAAAATGTTGTTTACGCACGGGCTATGGGATATTAGCAAACTCACAAATCGTACGTAGGTGATTCACATTTTCCATGGGTTAATATTGATTTTTCATTTTGTTTTTACAAATAAAGACGGGAACATAATCTAATAACAGATAAGAACAAAAATGGAAAGAAACTCTTATAATAAATGTAATTTTGGTCGACTCAGTTCGCCGACGCCGGTTTGTCCTCTGTGTATAGTCGTTGAGTTTGAGTTGATGCTTGAAACTGGCGGCATGATAGAGCTGAAAGTCATCGCGACGATATGTGGTGGGTGGCAGAATTCCCTCATTGGTTAGACTTTACGCCAGTTTAATCATATAAGCAAAAATAATAATAATAAAAAACTAACGAAATATACAAGAAAAAAAAAAGTAATTTACAAAAAAAAATAGAAAAAACACATTAAATAAAGAGAAAATTATAAAATGTGCCATTTATTAGCAATTACTATTAAAATGTGCCATTTTTCAAAATTGCTTTTCTCACATGGCATAATTTTGTTTTCATAATTTTGTCTTCTAGTAAAAATAAAATTACATTTTTAACCATTCTTCTATACTACATATTTTCTTTTTCTTTTTATCTTTTCTTATCTTCTACTCGAAAACTGAAATTTTTTTTAATCTTTTTCTCTTTCTTTTTTTCTTTTTCTTTTTTTTCTTTCAAGATGATGGATGGTAGTGGCCGGTGATGGAGTCGGAGATGGAACTTTGCCGGAAACGGAGATGAGACGGTGGACCAACACGAAGACACTACTATAGACTAAAACGGAAACAATGACAGAAACAATGGACAACACACGAAAACAAGAATCGTAATAGTAGACAAAAACAGAAACGGTGGTCGACGGTGACGGAGACGGTGGTGGACATAGCCGGAGACGGTGACGATGATGGACATAGCTGGAGACGGTGACAGACATAGTCGAACATGACGAAATTGTGAATAGTGAACTAAATGGAGATCGTGAACGATGGAAAAAAACAGAAACGGTGACAAAATGGTGGACAAACGGTAACTGAGATGGTAGTTGACATAGTCTCCGACTATACGGACAAAACTAGAGCTGGTGGACAAGTTGTGGTTATGGACTAAAAACAAATACAAAATCAGCATCATTCATCATGATTTAAAGTGAAATATATAAAATTATTTTGCTTCCACTATAAAGTGTTTTCAAAATCTGGTGTAAAGTAAATTCGAAAAGGAAAACCAAATTAAACATTGTGCACAATCCAGGAATCAAACCCGGGTCTGTACCGTGGCAGGGTATTATTCTACCACTAGACGACTAGTGCTTTTGTTGGCATTTGTATGTGTATTAATTTAAGAAATCATTTTATTAACTATTAGGTCTAAAATGAAAAGCAGACCAAACCCAAACAAACCGGATTAGGTGTACAAGAAACGTAATCAATCAAAGATCTGGCAGTAATTAAGCGAATCAAGTACTCGAGTTGCTATCCAATGACACATTGATTTTCGCCAAGCTGTCTAATTAATAATATGATTTTTAATACTAAATTTTTAGCTATGTATTCTTTAATTTGTTTTGATCTATATATATTTTTAAGATGATTATGCTTTTCCATCAAGATATTATATTTAGTTTTGGTGAAAATTGACCGTAGTAATTTTATAATAAATATCGAGACTAAACTATGAAATTCTATAAATTTTAGTTTCGTGCTGATCAAATTGCGATAAAAGGTTGGATTATTACAAGACAAAGCACAAAAGGAATGTTTAGATATAAAGACAAGTACGATTGATTTAAACCACTCCATTGCCTTAATTGTCATCATTTTTTGTAATTTTGTGGACTAATGAAGAGTTTAGTTGAGGTCAATTTGGTTTTCAGTTGATTGGATTAATGTGACGATTGACATATATATTTTCTTATGTGATTTCTAATCAAATCTATCGTTATGTCTTTTTCCACATTTTTATGTTCGTGACTTTACTGTATACTAGAGACGAAACTAAATATTCGCTTGCTGATCAAAAAATTAGACCTAGTTTATTCTGAAAATCACAATCCATATATTAAAAAGATTGTAATTGATTTTACTTAGAAGTTAGCGGCATAGCAAATTTTCAAAAGCTTTTTTTTATCAGATATGTTAGATGACAAATGGTATGATTTTAGTTTTGTACTTCTTTAAAATAGTTATCAACTTAAACTTCCTATTATTGGCAAGCTAATATAATAAATCATAACGTTATAATATAGCTAACAATAATACATAAGAACAAAACCAGAAACCCACGATATACGGTGATATTAAAAAAAGAAATCGATACATTATTATACCATGAAAGATAAAGCCAAATCATGTCTTCCAAGCATATAAACACACAACAACAAAAAGCATAATTAGCCTTATATGTATATATAAATCTTGTACATTTCTCTAATCTATCATATAAAAAAAAAATCCTTATATGCACCCAACAAATTTTGACTACTCTTTCATAAATCGCATCTTTAAATCTTCCATTAAAATTAGGGTTTCTTGAAAATATCTCTATATGGAGTGTGAGAGATCTTCGTCGTCCACGTCATCGGAGACCGGAACCATCCACCACCACCGTCGTACCTCAACCTCGTCGTCGGTCTCCACCGTGACAAGAAGAATGTACGAATGTACTTTTTGCAAAAGAGGTTTTACGAACGCACAAGCTTTAGGTGGTCACATGAACATACATCGACGTGACCGTCTCAACAAGGCCAAGAACGATGCTGGTGACGTGGCACTCTCTGGTGATCGAAGATGTTTCCACGTGGCGGTGTCCGATCCTCGAGGCTACGAGTTGGTGGACACCGTTATGTTGAGCACGATGACCACTTCGAACTTGAGCTTACGGATTGGCTCGACGGCTACAAGGAGAGAAAAGGTCGTCGTTGAAGGAGATGAAATCGATTTGGAGCTACGTCTTGGATTATGATCATCAACTACTACAACTCTATATCTGTGTAATATGTTTTTTTTTGGTATATTATATGGTTTTTTTTTTTTTGAAACTTTATATTATATGGTTTTCTTGACTGGTATATGTAATTTAGGAAAGCATATGAGGAGTTCAATATATGTGAAGGTAAGATATTTTTGGGTGAGTAATTTATGTATGTTTTGTGATCAATATGAGATTTGGGTGAGTAATTTATGTATGTTATGGATTTTCATGGATTTAAAATTCCAAGCAAATCAGTATCAAATTTTGTTCTACGGATGAATTGATAAGCTACATGATTGATGATTGCGAGAGAATGATATTAAAATTAATAAAAAAAAGATTAAAATGAAAAGAACAAATAATAAGAAAATTGACAGTTAATGCTCAAAATCAATTTCGTGTTTTTAACCTTCTAAAATATTTTTTAAATATTTCTTTCATTATTAATGTTTTCCATAAAAAAAAAAGATCTAGGAAGATTAGTAGATTTTCCCTCTACCTATAACAGTGCAATTCGGTAAATGAATCTTCTAGAACTTGATTTAAGGATATTACTTCCCGTTTTATGTGTGTTAATTGTGTCATTGTTTCGTTTATATATATCTTCCATTAGGAGAATCTGCCATGATTTCGACGATTACAATTCTGTCATCTCTCTGCTTTTGATTCTTAGAGTTTATAAGGTTATATTTCAAAATATATTTCATTTCTTTGTCTGCTATAGTTCTGTTGTGTTATAATCGTTCATGGGATTATAAGAGAGTGAAGATCTAATTCACTTGCTTAGTCCTTTAATTAATTTCGTAGTTTGATGGAGAGAACAAACAAAACCTTGAGAGAAATGTCCAAGATTATTAATGAAACTCATGGAGCAAAAATATCAAATGACCAAGATGATGATCGTGGTATGCATTTCCATTTTTTTTACGATTCTTTGATTGTTTTAAATCTCAAATTACTCTCTCTTTTCGTGTTGTTTAAATTATTCGAGATTGTTTTCCAAATTTCCTAGAATCAAATCCCTCTGATCTGTATGGGAGAGCTACATGGATAATTAAGAAATTTTCACAAAGCGATAAAGAAATCCGTAGCAATGTTTTTGAAGCTGGTGACTACAAATGATAAATGACATTTCTTTATGTGATTATAATCAATAAACTTAAAACTCTATGAGTTTATATGCTTCTTCTTCTACATATGATAGGTATTTGTTATTATATCCACAAGGGTGTGAAGTTTGCGACCATCTCTCTGTGTTTCTTTGTGTTGCAAACCATAAAGAACTTCTTCCAGGTGATTATTGTTGTTTTGTTTTTAGCTTTCCCTCTCTTTGACTCTTTGATCATCATTTAGGTTACATTATCTACAGGGTGGAGTCGTTTAGCTCAATATACTATCGCTTTGGTGAATCAAGATCCAAAGAAATCGAAACATTCAGGTTATATACATGTGTTATTTATTTACCTTTTTCTGAATCCACATTACGCAAAACAAACTGAACACGTTTTGTTTTCTCGCAGATACAATACACCAGTTTTCGAAGAGAGCATGATTGGGGATGGAAAAGGTTTTGTGAATTACTTAAATTACAATAGAGGGGTTCATACATGATTATGACTCTCTTATAATTAAGGCACAAGTTCAGGTGATTAGGTAAATATGCCAACATTTTTAGTGTATATATTTTCATATTCTATGCTTCATTTCCCGTGGCACCATTCACATATATACATCCAAATTATCAATAAAACTGATTCTTGCAGAGAGAGTGTGGAGTGTGGACCAACCTTTTCGCTGCCTTGATGGTCGCTATAAGAAGGAACTTCTTCGTGTGTATACGGCAAATGTAAAGCCTATTTTCTCGAAATTTGTGGAAGAGAAAAGAAGCAAGCTTATGAAGTTCAAAGATGACAAGAAGAGATGGACAAGGTAATTTTCCATCTCCATTAAATGTGTTTCTTGAAAGTTTGATCAATTTTGAATCATTACAAGAGAATGGATATTTTTTTTGTTATTTCTTGGTGCAGCTTATGTAACTTTTGGTTTGGCAAGGTAATTTTCCATCTCCATTAAATGTGTTTCTTGAAAGTTTGATCAATTTTGAATCATTACAAGAGAATGGATATTTTTTTTGTTATTTCTTGGTGCAGCTTATGTAACTTTTGGTTTGGGATGGACCAAAAGACAAAACTCGAGATGTCTCGAGAGAAAATGGATGTGATTCTAAAACTTGTTGTGAAACAATTCTTCATCAAGAACGAAATTATATCCACTTTGGTGATGGAATTCTTGTTTTATGGAATAAAGTCTCTTGAAGAGAAAAAAGACTACTACGTAAACTTTCAGAACTAGTTGAGGAAACATTGTTGCTCAATAAGGATCCTTTGCACGATAAATCGAAGACTCTTGAAGACGAAACTAAGAAAAAGAAAACAATCGATGCCAAAAGATATTCATCTCCAATTGTTAGTTTGGAGGAAGATATGTTTGTTTTAGATAATGATATGATGTTTGACCTAGAGAAACTTATTCTCGAGCCGATTCCTGATGGTTCTCACGTTCTTGCGGTTAGTTTCATGTTGCTCATATGGTTCCATTTCGATTACGATTTTATTTTTCTTGTATTGATAATGTTTTTGTGTTTTATTGTTTCATGTGAATCTAGGTTGGTAATGTCGGCGAGAAGTATAATATGGAGCCTGATGAGAAGCGATTAAGTGAGTTTGGTTTATGTACTTTGGAGGTTTTTTTCTTGACCATATTTTCTGCAACAAAATTGAAGTTGCACGGCAAGAAGCTATTGCCTTGAAATTGCAAGAAGAGCATATTCATGAAGAAATAGAGGAGGGGAAGAAGAAGAACAAGAAAAGACAGATTAATTAAGTCAAGTTTTTGTTGGAAAGAAAAGTGAACTTTTGTGTGTGTGTGTTTTATCTCTAGGCGTTATTAAAAGTAGTCCTGAGCATATTAACTTGAACCTGTGGACCCGAACCTGGACCCGTACCGAAGTTAGTGGTGTAATCTGTTGGGTATGTTTTTGTAATACCCGTGGGTACAGGTTCGGGTCCGGGTAGGAACCTGTACCCGAAGAGGAACCTGTACAATTTCTTGTAGTATGTCTTTAGTCCTTTATTTCAATATGTCTAGTCTTTAGTCCTTTCTAATTTGTCTAATCTTTAGTCACTATCAATATGATAGAGGAGCCCTAATTCTCTCCCACGCCATGAAAACAAGGAGTCGCTAAAGTGTTTCTTCCCCGGCATGGATTGACTTTGTCTCTCCATCTCCGGTCTTTTTCTCCATGCGTGGCCTGGCCGTCGTCTCCTCCGCCGGTGAGTTGCAAATGAACTATTGTTATTTTGATTGTTTTTGTGTTACAAATGCATTTTTTAGTTCAATTTGCAGGTTTAAGTTACAATATGAGAGAATTCGTTCTCTTAAGTTTTTTTATATTGGATTCGATTGTCTAAGTGCTTTGAATTTGAATCGAGTATGATTGTCTAATTGCTTTGAATTTGATTCGAGTATGATTCAATTGTGTAATTGTGTAATTATCTGATTCATTGTGTAATTTCTCTATTTGTTTCACAATATTTTCTCTATATTTGATACAAAACTGATTCTGATATTGTAATTTTCTGATTGTTGTTTTTCGGCTAAACACAATCTTTGAAGACTTGAACATTGTTGTTTTTTTTGTGTTGCAAATGCATTATTCAGCTGAATTTACAAGTTTAAGTTCAGGTTCTTTTACAATTTCGGGTAATAATACAATGCAGAACCTGTACCCGAAAGGAACCTGTAAAAATTCGGGTATTTATAGGTTCAATAAGGTGGAACCTGAACCCGAAT
Source organism: Draba incana (assembly GCA_963576765.1). Lineage (NCBI taxonomy): Eukaryota > Viridiplantae > Streptophyta > Magnoliopsida > Brassicales > Brassicaceae > Draba > Draba incana. The sequence goes on along the minus strand of OY755214.1, from coordinate 3,304,992 downwards.
TTGGACCGTTAGGACCCGAACCTGTACCCGACCCGAAACATTACATGTACCTAAATGGGTCCAAAATATGTATACCCGTTGGAACCTGTATCCGTTAGGATCCGAACCTGTACCCGAACCGAATACCCGTATGCCCAGGACTAATTAAAAGAATCTTGTTCTGGATTGTAGACTTTTTGATAACCGATATGAAGAAGATATGTGATAATTAGTGCACTCTGGCTTAACATTGACTTTGCAATCTCACTATAATTAATACTCCTAGCCAGCCAAAAAAATAAAGTAAAAAGTTCAAAACTCTTTAGGTTACGTATACTTTTTTTATTTCACTTTGTAACGGCTAAAGCTATTTCAAGAAGAGAACTTATTCATGAATAAAACATATACAATCCACTTGTCAATCTTAAAAAACTCCACTTTTATTCATACGATACCAGATTCCTTTTCTCTTTTCTCAAAGCAAAGGAATTCTGAACTTTTAGCTAATAATCTCTTCAGTACCCATAATCAGTTTTTAGATATTTCGATTAAAAAAATAACATTTCATCTTTAAAAAAAGTTTAACTCGAAGCACAAAAATCTTACTTATATCAAAACTTACATGTTTATGTCCGTAAATATATGTTTCCTTCTGAATAGAAATTGAACTGGAAACTCAAAAAAACTCATAATTGTTTTAAATCATAGTGGATTGTCATAACCAGTTCTGGCCCATTACGGCCCGGTCTGGCCCATCTAAACTTAGTCATAGACCTTTTTATGTATTCCTTGTTGTACAAAGATTTTCTTATTATGTACTTTTCTTTTCTCTTTAGGAAAAAGAAACTTCCTTTTATCTCATGTATTGATTCTTATATAAAGGATACTTGATTAATGAAATAAGACACACGAATTTCCCCATTCTCTTCTCTCTATTCACAACACGTTATCAGCACGAATTCTCTAAATCCCTAAGCTAAAAAAAAAAAAAACCCTAAAATCCGTTTTCGTCAAGAACCCTAATTTCCAAAATTCTCAAAACTCCATCAACGACGTCGCGGACGAAGTATTAGCTCGATCTCAAAGTTCATACAGCCTACCAAGGTTACGGCGAACTAGAAGCATCCTTCATCACCCATTCAAACAATCCCGGAGGTTAAGGTAAGTAACATAAAACCCTAAAGAACCATAAAACCCTAAATTCATGAAAACCCGAGAAACCCTAAACCTAAATCATACTCGTTCTTATAATTGTTTGATTGATTGTGTTGTTTCATCATGATTCATAATAGCTCACCTTAATGAAACCCTAATTTGCATCTCTAACCTAAACCGATTAAAATCAAAACTCTTTGCTTAAATTAAACCCGTGTCGATCGACAGGCTTTACCTCTGTCGATCAACGGAACACTTTATACCCGAAATCTATTGTTTGAATTGAACCCGTGTCGATCGACACTAAGATTCCGTCGATCGACAAATAACCTTCTGCCCGAAAACCCTTCTTAGTCAAAATCGAATTTGGTTGCATGATCTAATTGAACCCACCTGTTAGTTTGATTATATTAATTGATCTAATTGATTGTTAAACCTGATTGACTGAAACTGCATCATATTTAATTGACCTAACATGCTTTGCTTAAAATCCGGACATATTAAAATTCGATCATCATGAACGGTTTAGAATTTGCATGATAGGTTTGCATCATGAACATATGCTAGGTTGCTGGTTAGGAATATCTTGTTAGAAACATAAGACTTGTTTAATAAGCATCTAGTTAACCTCTATCAAGAGAGTCTTAAAGGGAAGAATCCAGAAACCCATATGATCCAGCATGATAATGAAGGAGATTTTGATCATGAGCAAGATGACCAGATAAACTATGAAACCTCAGATTTGCTTAAGTGACAAAGTTGATTTCGATTTTCTGTTTTATGTTTTGCTTTTATAACTTGCATTTACATTTTTCTAGTTTATGTTTTTGGTTTTGTTTTATTGCTATTATTTAAACTTAATGAAATAAAAGGGTGTTATTTTAAAAGTTTCTAAAGATGCGATTATTATTTTCTTTTGAAGAATGAAAGATGATATGGATGTGTTCGTTGTGGACAGTGGGTCAAGCCACACGATTCTAAGAAACAAAAGATATTTCATTGATCTTACACTTAAAAGGGCAGATGTAACCACTATTGCGGGTATAGCCAATATGATTGAAGGCCACGACCAAGCCCATGTTTTATTACCTAAGGGCACGCATCTAGATATTTCTAATGCATTATATTCACCCAGTTCAAAGAAAAGCCTATTGAGTTTTAAAGATATTCGAATGAATGGCCCCCATGTTGAAACTAAGGGCGAAGGTAACAAAGAGTTCCTTCAAATATTTGAAATTGCCCAAGGCCATAAGAAAGTCCTGGAGACTATACCTGCTGTTTCTGCGGGCCTTTATTGTGCTAAAATCAGTATGATAGAAGCAAATGCCACGGTAAACAAAGCATTTACCGAGAATTTCACTTTTTGGCACAACCGGCTTGGCCATCCCGGTTCTAACATGATGCGAAAAATATTAACAAGTACTAATGGGCACACATTGAAAGAAAGAAGAGTTATCCCAAAGAATCTCACGTGTGAAGCATGTTCACTAGGGAAACTCATTACTAGGCCGTCACCAGTTAAAGTAACTAAGGAAACAATAAACTTTCTGGAAAGAATACAAGGAGACATATGCGGACCAATACACCCACCTTGTGGGACGTTTAGATACTTTATGGTCCTTATTGATGCATCCACGAGATGGTCACATCTCTGCCTATTATCAACTAGAAATTTGGCGTTTGCAAGATTACTTGCCCAGATAATATGTTTAAGGGCACACTTTCCAGATTTTCCTTTAAAAACTATACGCCTTGATAATGCTGGTGAATTCACGTCCCAAGCGTTTAATGATTATTGTATGTCCATGGGGGTAAGTGTTGAATATTCTGTGGCACATGTACATACACAAAACGGTTTGGCAAAATCATTTATGAAACGCATACAATCAATAGCCAGACCGTTGCTTATGAGATCAAAACTCCCGGTCTCAGCTTGGGGACATGCGGTTTTACATGCAGCAGAGTTAATTCGCATCAGGCCATCTAGTGAACACAAGTATTCCCCATCACAATTAATCATGGATCAAGAGCCAGATATATCCCATCTTAAGACATTCGGATGTGCTGTTTATGTACCGATTGCACCACCACAGAGAACAAAGATGGGCCCTCAAAGGAGGATGGGGATATATGTTGGATATGATTCTCCCACGATCATTAAGTACCTTGAGCCAACCACGGGTGATTTATTTAAGGTCAGGTACGCGGATTGTCATTTTGACGAATCTGTCTATCCAACATTAGGAGGAGATAATAATAAGCTGGTAAAGGAAATTACATGGAATCAAACGTCCTTAACATGGCAAGATCCTCGGACTCAAGAATGTGAATTAGAAGTCCAAAAGATAATACATTTACAAAAGCTAGCTAATCAATTGCCATATTCCTTTGCTGACCCGAAAAGAGTAACTAAGTCATATATACCAGCCGTTAATGCACCAATTCGTATTGATGTCCAAGAGGGACACAATCAAGTTGCTACAGAGTCTAAAACACGCTTAAAACGTGGCCGGCCAATAGGTTCCAAAGATAAGAACCCTCGGAAATCAAAGAAAGGTGCTGAAACCGTGGTTAAGGAATCCGAGGTCCAGGGAACCCCAGACATGACCGAACTGATGGTACCAAACAATGAGGCTCGGGACGTAGAGATTCATGGTCCTGAAGTTCCTGATAATAATGAGATCTCAATAAATTATATTATGTCTGGAATACAATGGAATAGAAAGTGTGTGGAAATTGATGATATATTTGCATTTAAGGTAGCACTTGAACTTATGGATATAACCGAGGATCCAGAACCCACGTCAATATATGAGTGCACTCAAAGTAAGGATTGGACTAAATGGAAAGAAGCTATAAACGTGGAGTTAAATTCATTAAGGAAAAGGGATGTCTTTGGTCCAATAACCCGGACACCCTATGATATTAAACCAGTTGGACATAAATGGGTCTTTGTGAGGAAAAGAAATGAACATGGTGAAATAGTGAGATACAAAGCACGGCTAGTTGCACAAGGATTCTCACAGAGACCAGAAATAGACTATGAGGAGACGTACTCCCCTGTGGTGGATGCTACAACTTTTAGATTCTTGGGTCTGTTTTATACTAACCAATCCAAAGACGGTTTAATTGGTTTTGCTGATGCAGGTTACCTTTCGGATCCACACAGTGCTCGGTCTTAGACAGGTTATGTTTTTACTCATGGTGGGACGGCAATATCCTGGCGGTCAATTAAGCAGACCATTACGGCTACATCATCTAACCATGCGGAGATATTGGCCATTTACGAGGCCAGTCGTGAATGTGTTTGGTTAAGACTAATGACTCAGCACATAAAAGTTGATTGTGGGATGACCGAAGGAAAGCAGAAACCAACCATTTTATACGAGGACAACACAGCATGCATAGCACAACTTAAGAATGGATACATCAAAGGTGATAGGACGAAGCACATCTTGCCAAAGTTCTTCTTCACATCTGACTTGCAGAAAGCCGGAGAAGTTCAAGTGCAACAAGTACGGTCAAGTGAAAATTCGGCGGACCTATTCACCAAATCGCTTCCAACCTCAACATTTAAGAAGCTAACACACCATATTGGAATGCGTCGATTGAAAGACCTTCAGTGAGGTTCGGAACAGGGGGAGTAATACGTGTTGTACTCTTTTTCCTTCACCACGGTTTTGTCCCAATTGGGTTTTACTTGGTAAGGTTTTAATGAGGCAACATCCAAAGCGTATTACAAGCCCATTACGGTTATGACATCCAAGGGGGAGTGTTATAAATCATAGTGGATTGTCATAATCAGTTCTGGCCCATTACGGCCCGGTCCGGCCCATCTACACTTAGTCATAAACCTTTTTATGTATTCTTTGTTATACAAAGATTTACTTATTATGTACTTTCCTTTTCTCTTTAGGAAAAAGAAACTTCCTTTGTATTGATCCTTATATAAAAGATACTTGATTAATAAAATAAGACACACAAATTTCCCCATTCTCATCTCTCTATTCACAACAATAATTTTTTTGAAAGTCCGAAAAATTTATCACTAGTCCAAAATTTAATCTATGTTTTTATATGCTTTATGTAGTTTACTATTAGATTTTTTCACATAAATTTAAAATTAGCTATAAATTTTATATGATATACACCTAAAAAAAATTCCCACGTGATTTATGCGGATTTTAGTTACAAAATTTCCAAAGAACTTTTTTTAATATCTATTTAGTTGCTTTCCAAACAAAGAATATTAATGTCTCTTGTGGTTAGTTCATTAGATACAAGTTAAATTATTTATAAATTCAAAATCATTAATATATATATATATATAATAATTTCTCGTATGATTTATGCAGATTTATTTCTAATTTAGAATTTAAGTTTTACATTTTTAGTGTTATTAATTTTTAAAATATAAAAATTATGAATATATATTGTATTCAAACTAAAATTTTGTTTACGATATTTTCTTGTAAAGTAAAAAGATAAAAGTCTCTTCCGATTAACTCAGTAGATAATAAAAAAAACTAAATCATATGTAAAATTATTTTGCGCGTTACTTACGCGGGTTTTGTTTATCATTTTCTGAAAGTAACAAAATTTTCTTTTAAATTTGAAAATTAATACTATATCTTTTGTTAAGTTCGTTTTAGATAAAACTTAGACACAACTAGCTCAATATAGAGATTTTAATTAAAACTCTTACTCTTTGTTAAGCAAAATATGGAGAAAAGACAGAAATGAAACACAATCTATATATATATATATAGTATATATATGAAACTATTAAGATAATTATTTTTTTGTGAAGGTTTTTTTTCTCTCTTTCGCTGCGTTTTTTCCTATTGAGCTCTCTTCTTAAGACCTCACCATTTCTCTCTCTCTCTCTCTCTCTCTCTCTCTTCCGTCTCCTTTCTTCTCTCTCTCTAGAATCTTAAGGAGGAGGAGCTTCCATTAATCTATTCGACGAACGATTTAAGCTTTTTTTTTCTTCCTCCATCTCCAGGTTTCGCTTCGATCTACGTCTTCAATCTCGTTTCAATTTTTATTCGGATTTTGCGAGGCTTAGGTTTCCGATTTCAATCTTCGCTTTTTTCCCCTTAGTTTCTGTGGTTTTTGATTCTCCGATCGCTGATTTCGCATGTTTATGGATATTTGCAATTTAGTGTAATTCTGGAGATTTAGTTGATAGATACGAATGAATTGATCTTCCGCTATGAATTTGCTTTTATTTTTGAAGATTGGTTTTTAGGGTTTATTCGTATTGCTTTATCTGATGTGGGGTTTTGATGAATTGATTTTCGCTGTGAACTTGAGGAAATTGATTTGAGGAATTTTTCTCTGTCTCTGTGAGTGATTTGATTGATTGATACAGTCTTAAGTGTTTTATAGAGATGTTTTGAGCTTATTTCAGCTGCTATATTGTTTATGAGAATTTGATCACTGTCATGATGTTTAGACTATATTCAACTGTGATGTGTAATCATCTCTTCAGGGGATTGTGAGAATTTATAATCTGATTTATGTATGATTGATTCTTTTTTCCCCTAGTTTGGAAGAAGCTTCAGGGGAATGTCGACGAGTACTAATGAAGATTCTGGAGCAGGACGATCAGTGGAGGAAAATTCAAGCGGAATACGAAGTAAATTAGAAGAAGCACTTGCAGAGTGGCGTTCTTCTGATCAAGTCGAGGATGGGACTCCTTCGACATCGCCACCTTACTGGGACATTGATGATGATGATGATTATGGTATGTGTGTTGGACGTTTGTATTACTTTTTTCATGAATGTTGTTTATAGGGTTGCTCGAACGTCGATACGTGTCTCTTTGTTATTTAAATGTTCTATTTTTCTCCTTTTTTGGGCTTTTGTTTGTATCATACCTTTTGAGTTTTGTCGCGGTTTATTTGAATTTTGTGTTCTTATCTGTAGGATCAAAAAAACCCGCTGAGCTATATGGGAGAACTACGTGGAAGATTGAGAAATTTTCAGAAATCAACAAACGCGAGCTTCGTGGCGATGTATTCGAAGTTGGTGGTTACAAATGGTAAACGACAAAAGAAAATTCCGTTATTCCTTCATATGTTTTACTTATTTAGGCTCTCGGAAGCCTACTCAATAAGCTATCATAATAATAATCTTGAAACTCTCGTAATCACTAAATTAAGTTGCGTATGTTTCCTTATGCATGCCCAAATATTTATGTGAAGTTCCATACAGGTATATTTTAATTTATCCGCAAGGGTGTGATGTTTGCAACCATCTCTCTTTGTTTCTCTGTGTTGCAAACCATGATAAACTTCTTCCAGGTGAGTATTGTTGTTCGCTTGTTGTCCTTTTAGCTTCCATCTCTCGAAATGGAAACCTTATCAGTTAGGTTCATCGTTATCTTTGAGACAGGCTGGAGTCATTTTGCTCAGTTTACTATAGCTGTGGTGAACAAAGATCCAAAGAAATCGAAGCATTCAGGTGACCTTTTGCGTCTTTTAGTTTCCCTGTATCCTGTTGCGCAGACAAACTGAACATATTTCTTGCAGATACATTACACCGGTTTTGGAAAAAGGAGCATGATTGGGGATGGAAAAAGTTTATTGAGTTACCTAAATTAAAAGACGGGTTCGTAGATGATTCTGACTCTCTTACTATTAAGGCTCAAGTTCAGGTGATCAGGTAAATGCAAGATTAAGTTCACCTAAATTCATGTATCCTACACCCACACATGTTTAATAACATGCATGACCATACACATTGCAATTAAAAATTAGGTTTCTGTTTTATTTTTGCATTGTTGATCATTTCCGTAATTTAATTCTTGCAGAGAGAGGGTGGACCGACCTTTTCGCTGCCTTGACTGTAAGTATAGAAGGGAACTTGTTAGGGTTTATTTGACAAATGTAGAGCAAAGTTTCTGGCGGTTTGTGGAAGAGAAAAGAAGCAAGCTTGGTAGGTTGATAGAGAACAAGGCCGAATGGAGAAGGTATTCCACCTTTAAACTCATCTCCTCCATATTCCCGAAATGAAATCATAAATATTTGTGTAATGCGCTTTTCCATATTTATTTCTTGATATTTTACCTTGTAAGTTTGGGCAATTCGCATCACAAGGAAAGTACTGTTTTCTTTTGGTGCAGCTTTTGTTCCTTCTGGTTAGGGTTGGACCCAAATTCAAGGCGTCGAATGTCTCGAGAGAACATGGATGTGGTTCTTAAAATAGTTGTAAAACACTTCTTCATAGAGAAAGAAGTTACATCCACTTTAGTGATGGATTCCTTGTATAGTGGGTTGAAGGCTCTTGAAGGCCAAAGTAAGAACAAGAAAAATAGGTCAAGACTAATGGATACCGAAGAATTGCCAGCTCCAGTTGTTAGTGTGAACAAAGATGAGTTTCTGTTAGTTGATGATGTGTTGTTACTCCTAGAGAGGGCTGCACTGGAGCCATTGCCATTGTCTCCAAAAGATGGAAAAGGTCCTCAAAACCGTATAAAGGTTAGCTTCATAGGCTATGCATTATTGAAATTCCATGATTTGTTATCCTGTGTGTTGGTACATATTTATCTTTCTTATCCATGGAAAAATGCTTGAAGCATGAGCACCAGTCTCTCCATATTGGCCAGATTTTACTTGTATTAATATTACTACTTATATTCTTCCAACTATATATAGGATGGGAATGCCGCAGAGGAATTCAATAGAGAAGCCACAGCAAGTGATGATGAAAGGCGTTTAACTGAGTTGGGTAGACGAACTGTGGAGATATTTGTTCTTTCCCATATCTTCAGGTAAGATTGCATCATTTGTCCCTAGGTTTGAAATTTCTATGCAAATTTCAATTTTCTAACCACATATTTTGTTGACAAGCTCAAACATGTATCTGAAACCGCTGATAGCGTTTGATTTCTATTTCTGGTCCTCTGGTATTATGTGTCTCTGTCTTCTCTTAGCTGTACCTCATGTATCGCACTGCAATCTTTCTGGGAAATGCAGCAACAAAATTGAAGTTGCATACCAAGAAGCAATTGCATGGAAAAGGCAAGAAGAACTTATTCGTGAAGAAGAGGAAGCGTGGCTGGCAGGAACCGAACAAAAGGCCAGAAGAGGAGCAGCTGAGAAAGAGAAGAAATCTAAGAAGAAACAGGTCCTTACACTTCTGTTGCTTCCAAAGTAAATAATGCCCTGAACAACTTCATTCAGTGCTAATGGAGATTCTTGGTTTGTAAATTTGCAGGCGAAACAGAAAAAGAACAAAAATAGAGGAAAAGAGAAAAGGAAAGAAGAGAAGGTGAGAACCCAGACAGAAGAAAGGGATATTGAGAAAGAGGAATGTGTGAGAGCACAAGCAGAATCGTCAGCTGAAAAACCAGACACACTTGGAGATCTCTCTGACATATCTGATTCAGTGGATAGTTCAGCTGACATTCAGCTCGACGCAGAAGATAGAGAGAGTAGCCCTGTTCATTGGGAAATAGATGCATCAGAAATTCATCCTCCTCCGTCAGGAGACACTAGCAAAGGAAGTGACAGTTCCGTATCTATACATAATGGAGTTGCAGAAAGAAATTGTCTACCTACAATGGATGATAGTTCTTCAACATGCTCTAATGACTCAACCCAGTCAGGGGTAGCTACTGGATCATACAAAGGGAATGTATTAAATTCCCCAAGCCAGAAATGGCTTAGCAAGTAAGTAAGCTATTCTTTTGCTGCTTCCGTTGATTCTTTTGTTTGTTGCATATCTAACATACCTTGTGATGTGCAGTGGGAAAACACAACCAGGAAAGATCTCTGATGCCAACAGTATAGCCAGTGAAACAGAGGACCGATCTTCAAGACGTGTATCGGACCATAAGAATCAGACTCATTCTGCTGAGGTACGTAGAGTTAGTGAAGCTGATGCAGTTATCTCCCCCATCTGGAAACAGCCAGAGATCCCTGTAGAGCGTAAACCAGAGAGCCCTGGAGAGCGTAATCCTGTTAGCAAGGTGGTTCACTCATACTTTTGAAGTTTGCATATTGGAATTTAGAAGTTAACCGTAAAGAGAGAAAGCCACTTGACTCTGTTGAGTGGATTCTTTTCCAGAAGTTGCAATAATTTACCTTCTATCTGATTTACAGTGCTATGTTCATCAACATTGAATGACTATGTTTTATTCTGCAGGATCACGGCATGGTTCAGAGGGAAGAGAAAAGTGCTACTGTACTTTCCCCGCCCAGAGCTGCTCCCTGGAATCTCCCATCTATAGCGCAAGCAAAACCGGAGAAAAATGGTGTTTCCAATGTAGATGCTGTTCCGACCCGGAAAGTAATATCTGCTAGGTCACCACCTTCGTCAGATCAAGCATCACCATCCCGAGATATCCAGTTGCAAACTGTGGGTCCTAGAGCCGATATACAGAAAATTGCTTCTCCGAAACCCTTGGCACAACCAGCACCTGCTATGTCGAGGCCTTCGAGTGCTCCTATAATCCCTCCAAAGCAAGCTGCACCTGTTGTCTCTGCTGTTCAAACCTCGACAATGCCCTTTTCTCGTTCACTGAGCTCAACTGGCCGTTTAGGTTCACCGACAAATAGCCAAGCTTATATTCCTCAATCCTATAAGCATGCTATAGTCGGTTCATCTGGTTTCAACCACTCAAGCTCCCAATCTACCGGAGTAAGCTCATTGCCGCCTTATTCACATCTGCCTCCTATCTCAGTATCCAATCAGCCCGGATACCCAATCAATGTTGGCTCGTGGGATGTTTCGTCTGGTGGGCTCTTATGGACCGGTCGTTCGAGTTCCAATACGACAACCGTCAGCGGGAATCATAGAATGAACCACTACAATACACCTGTTACAGTCAGCACCAGGGCTACTAATGTCCAGATTGGGAGAACGGCGCAGATGACCGATGAGTTCCCTCACCTCGATATCATCAATGATCTGCTTGAAGACGAACAGGGCATGATGGACAGTAACGTATACCAACTACCCCAAATGTTCAACAACAACCAGTACTCATATCACGGTGGTGGTACTGCAGATCTCGGGATCTCTGGCAGGTCTAGGAGTTATAGTGACGATGGATTTCTGCACCAGTCTTATGGCGAATACATGCCTTATGTTTCTTCTTCACCGTATGGGAACGGGCAAATGGATGGGTTGACACAAAGTCAATGGCAGATAGCTAACATGGAGTTGTCTTTACTGGCTATGAGGAATCAGGACGATGCAGCGACTTACTCGTACTTTGATTTAAATTCATCGAACCCGAATTTATCAGCTGGAATCAACGGCTATAGAGACTTCTGGCCATCGAACGGACATTGAGTCTGACAAACTCAAGAGTATCGTTAGTTTGATGGGGAAGTCTTGGTTGCATTGTGTAATATTTTTATATAAAGATGGAAAGAAAAAAAATAACATTTGTGTAAAGAGAGTTTTCGTTCTCTTCATTTTCATATGAATCCTTCTTTTCTATAGGTTTTCTATAATATTAAGATTTTCCTTTCTCAATTTTTCTTTGAGAAAATGGCTAAATAAACCCTCAACTATATGGGGGGATCAAAAAAAAAACCCTCAATTAATCATTACACCATTTTAACTTTCAACTTTTGTTGACTCACTTTTAAATCTTAAAACTTTAATTGACTAAACTAAATTAGATATGTCGTTAAGTTGTCTAACAGAACAAATAAACAGAGTTAATCTGTGTTACTGTTGTTCGTTTAACACAAAACGACGTCGTCTTGTCGTGGTCTCTGTATACAATTCCCAAATCGATTTTAGGGTTCTAAAAACACAAAATCCTCAAAACGATTTCTTTTCTTCTTCTCTTCTCAATTTCCTCCAAAGCAATGAGTTCTAGCTCTGAAAAAACGTGTGTAAACACACGAGGTATACGCGGAATGCCTTTGAAGTGTGTTTGTGGTCGTGATGTCATAATTTACACTTCGAAAACGCAAGAAAATCCGGAGAGACAATTTTTCCGTTGGGCGACGAAAAGAGATGTAAGAAATCGATTGAATTATGAATTTGTTGTTTACATAGGACATAATAGGTGTTTTGATTGAAAACAAACTTTATTCTTGCATAGGACCATTTGTTCAAATGGGTAGAAGAAGCCGTATATGAAGAGGTTGAGGATAGTTTACCAAAACTTGGTATTATCGAAAAAGAAATATCAAATGAGAAGGCAAAGGTTGAAAACTTTGGTTCAAGAATTGAAAGAAGATGGAATGAGGAGTAACGAAGAAATCCGACAATGCAAAATGACGCACAAAACATGTTTTGTGTGTATTTGCTTGATGGTGATTGTAATTGTTTATCTTTTGGTTGTTAAGGAGAGAGAGAATAATTGGTTCTTGGTTATTAGTCTAGTAAGGTGTGTATGAGATGAGATGTATGAATGATACGTGAAGTTTTAAACCTAAATAGTATCCGCAAGTGCACAGACAAAAGCAGTAGTATTTTAGGTATCGAATCCTCAGGGACCACGGTCACTCTATGAAAATATGGATTATCGTTTAAAGCTAAGATAAAATGGGAATTTGTTTGTGACGAATTAATGAACGAAATAGCAACTAAAAATGATGTAAATTCAATAAGATAAAGGCACTAGATTAGAGTCATTCGCCGGTGGTTTCGGATCATGGACTGAGCAATCTATTCAGGATTCAATTTAGCGCAATCTAGAACTCGAACATGAATGTAATATTGCCTCGCTGTCGTGATGTATCAATAACTTTATCTAGCATCCTAAATGCATAAACTGTCGTTCGAATTCAGAAATGAAGATAAGCATTAACAATTTGGTTCGATTTGTTCACAATCGATGGCAACAATCAACTGTCGTTGGTTACACACCGATTGCTCATCAATGGTTTATCTAGCAACCTAGAGCACTTTCGTGAATAAGTTAATCCTAAAATCATAGACTAGGTGATCAAATTAGCCTAAGCAGTATGAATCCCGATTGATGAAGACAAATGATAACATTTCCTATTTGGCTCAGTCACAATCACCCTAATCCACCATTGAATTTCCCTAATCTAGCAATGAGACTACTCAGTCATGGAGGACAAAATCACATCAATCAAATGAGAAGAAAGCATCATGATAAAATAAGAGAATAGGGTTTAAGAAATCTTCTCAATGGAAAGTTGTGGATGATCCTCCAATTCTTACAATCAAAATCCTTGGAAAATGAAAAACACCTTGAAAGGATCTCAACAATGGAAACAAGTAGTCTCAGCTCTAAAAAATGTCTCAGGAAAAATATCTCAGAAAAATCAGCCTCACTCTTGGAAAGTGGCTACAACTTATTTATAAGGAAATTTTAGGGCAACTTGGTTCTGGGAGCCCGACCGGTCGGTCCGTGTCAGCACGAGGTATGTCTTCGGGTCTGGGATCGGTCGGTCTTACAATTCGGATTGGTCGGTCCGGATTCCAGAGACTTCTGGCTTCGGGTCTTCGAGTGTGGACCGGTCGGTCCTCTCATCCGGACCGGTCGGTCCGGATTCCAGAGACTTTTGGCTTCCTTGGGTTTTCAGGCGAGCAGGTGCTCGCTCCAAACCGAGCAGGTGCTCGATTTATGAAAATCACTGTCTTTCCTCCAGATTCGTCCCTTTTTGCTCCAATGACCCTCACGGACTCCAATCTATGCTCGAGAGCCTCCTAGAACCTGAAAAGACACAAAATAAACTAGAAAGAACCAAAAAGACTAAAGAAACAAAGCGTAAAAGACACCAAAATACTAACATATCAATGAACCAAAAACTCATTTGTACTATGATGTTTCCTTCTTGTTGTTTGTCAAACCTCGATTATAACTTGAGTAATAAGAGAAACACTAACATAAATGATCATTTGGTTACATAGTTTTGTTACATACCAAAATCCGAAGTAAAAAGAGAGAAGCTTGTTACCAACAAGCAGAATCTAAAGCAAAAGGAAAACAAGCTTGTTACCAACAACCATAATTGAAACAACCAAGCTTTGCCCAGAAGGTGGTGGGCGAGTGGTTGGTAGGGCCTTGGGTGAGAGGGTGAAAATCCCAGCAACCCAGGTTCGATCCTTCCCACTCGCTGTTATCAACATCTTGCTGGGAAGTAATGTCCAATTGGTTTACCTGGTAGTCAGAAATGCAGACGGTCTCACTATCCCCAAGCATTAGTCGAAAGGCACTCCAAACTCGGATGGCCCCTCGGTGCAATCCAGCACCTCGGGGAGTTAGTCCACTCCGTAGCACCTTAGTGCGTTCCTACCGGGGCCAACCAGATCAGCCGTTATGGTATATCAAACAAAAAAAAAAAAACAACCTAAGTTTTTTTTTCCCGAATTAGTATTTTCATAAATATTAACTCTCAACGGCAAACCCAACAATTACCAATGCGGAAATTCTCATATAATAATTTCATTAAAATAATAAACCAACATTCAATTCCATAATCTAACAAATCAATTCCATAACTTCAATAAACTAACCAAGTAATTTTTATAGCAACCTAAACACCAGTATCTACTAGAAATAAACATATAAATGCAATTCTAATCATCCTCTTCCTACGCCATGATTCCACGATCACACTTTTCTTTTACCTGCAACATATGGGAAAAAGAGTTGCGTAAGTTCAAGCGGGAAGACTCACAATCGATGCCCACGGCTTACACACACAACGACATCTTTCAACAGCCCTTGATGGAATTCTAGAGAAGATTTGTGCTATAATATCATCAGGGATTGACTATTGATTAGTTCCAGAATATAGTATGGATTTCTTGATCTGATTTTGAACGAATGATGAGTATTTATACGGAACATCACTGGAATCAAAGATTCTCCTTGCAAATCTCTTGTTGTTCCTTGTCTAAAAAATCAGTCTTGGTGATGTTGTACCATGCACGAGGAGTTTTGCAAGCTGTGATCTCATTTGCGATTGTTTGGCAAGTGCTATCAAGCATACTCGGAATGTTTAGGTAATTGGAAGCGAGAATGAGACCCAAGATCGATGAGCGGATGAAGAACCACCATGCTGGTTGCAGTTGTCGTTTACTTTCCGTACAAAACGTTGTTCACCGGAATCCCTTTACAAGAGTCAGAGGGATCAACATCAGCGCTAGGGTCTTCAATTGGCTTGCGACAACTTCATTGATCTCAAAGGAAACCCCATCGGAGCTTATTAATGTGAGAGTATACTCGAGCTGATTGAGCTGGTGAGACAGAACCATAATTTTGAAAAAGGTATTTTTGGGTCTTCTTTTATTTGTTTATTATTAGGTGAATTAAATTAAGAAAAGATCCCAAAAAAGTATATTTGTTTCTCGTAATTGTCTTGTTATGACATACTAATAATCTTAAATTAACTCACATGTTTTCTTTCTATTACCATTTGAACAAAAGAAATCTAAATCCAAAATTGGAATCTCCCCCATAACTCGTCGGAATATAACCTAACCTATTTAATTAAATACACAATTTGCCCCCCAAGTATCTACTCTTAACATATAGACCCAAAAAAAAAGTTATTATCTACGGTTAATTTTGTCGTTAAAAATTTTGTGATTTGCTTAGTCATATAGAGATATTCGCTACCCTCACCTTTTCTCTTGTAATAAAATTTTACACAAATTGCCCCAAACAAAACTTGTATTTGAAATTTTCCTAAAAGCCTAACATCTTTCTCTGCTCAATTTTCCGACCAACTTCTTCTTTCGTTGGGATGCCGTCGCCGTTTCTTCCGGCGATCCGCCACCAAGCCTTCAACTCCTCCTTCTCAGAATGTAAAGCAATACAAAGATATAATTCAGATAGTATAAGCACTTAGTTGGTCAAAATTAGCATACCACTATTCAGTGTCGGCCCTAGCTGTTGGGCTTCCCAAAGCTCAATTAATAACTAAAAGTTAAAATTCCTAAATCTTGACATGATCTCTGTGCTCTAACCTCCAACCTGTTACATGTCCATACTGTGCTGGCCACTAGACTACAAGAGTTTTCACGGTAGAAAGTTGCCCTCAAATTAATAATATAACTTTGATGCCTAAAGCAAGTGCTTCACCTGCTTTAGCCTAGAGCCGGCCCTGCCACTATTACTTGTGTGATGATTATATATATATACCTCAAGAAAGTCATGGTTTGAGATAAACTGCGACTCAACAAAGCAAGTCATCCCTCCGACCTTAACACATATTGAACTCTTCTCTCTATTTCTCCTTGAGCTTTGTCCCTCCATGGCCCCTCCTGAATAAACCAAACATTGAGTTACATGTTGCAGCCCAGTCACTTAGCTGAAAACATCTAATGCACAGACTTGACGCTTCTTCTCTTGCGTTCTGAGCACTTAAGTTGTGTACTAGATCTCTCAGCTCTGTATCAGTTACTTCCAAACAATCCCTTAACCGATGACCCTTTCTACCGCAGTAGAAACAGATTGGTTCCGTCTCCCTGTCCGAGGGCATGATGTGTTTGAGTGCTTCTAATCTTCTTGAAAACATAGATGCCATTGCTTCTAAAGACTCTATTCTCTGTGAAGAAACTATGGGAAGAATCGGCTTCGGGCTATCGAACCTGCCAACATTATCGTCTGTCAACATTTTCTGCGAATCACTGGCCTCTTTAGCCGCTTCATTGGTGACTCTCTCATGAAGATCAATTTTCTGAGGGAAAGAGCTTCTCGAAGAAAACCGGTGACTTTCAGGACCAGAGTTTCTGTTGCTTAAACGCTGCGAAAACTTTCCATCAGCTTCACCACCACAAGGCTTTTCCTCTTGGATGTTTAGCTCTTTTTCCTCGGAAGAGAATGCTTCCCTGGTCTGATTAATTCCAACTTTTCCGGGTTTAGCCAACTGACCTATCTCTTTACCAGATGAAGACAAGTGATCCTCTTTGGTAATGGGACGTTGTTCAGGAATCCAGGGAAGTTCCCGCATTGTATCATTCAGCATATCTGCATCTTGACCTTTTTTCCTGGGACAATATATTATATATGGACTAGAAAAACGACTGAAAACCGGTTTTTCTTTCACTATTTTCCTTCAAGCAGCATGGACTAAATTGTTGTTGGCTTGACCATTAGCTTCTGATGTGTTCTTAAGAGCTACAGAGGATGATTGTCTTCTTCATAACCATTCCAGATTCCTTTGGTCATGTTTGATATCCAATTCATAAAGGAACTATTTTGCTTGAGTTTCGAAACATTCATCACCTAGTGTAACCAAATGATCTAAATGTTAGTGTTTCTCTTATTACTCAAGTTATAATCGGGTTTTGACAAACAACAAGAAGGAAACATCATAAATTAGTGTTTCATTGAACACTTTAGTACAAATGAATTTTTGGTTCATACATCTCATCGCATACACATCTTACGAGACTAATAACCAAGAACCAATTTCTTCTCTTTTTCCTTAACAACCAAAAGATAAACAATTACAATCACCATCAAGCAAATACACACAAAACATGTTTTGTGCGTCATTTTGCATTGTCAAATTTCTTCGTTGCTCCTCATTCCATCTTCTTTCAATTCTTGAACCAAAGCTTTCAACTCTTCAACCCTGCCTTCACATTTGATGTTTCACTTTTGATTATACCAAGTTTTGGTAAATTATCCTCAACCTCTTCATATACGGCTTCTTCTACCCATTTGAACTAATGGTCCTATGCAAAAATAAAGTTTGTTTTCAATCAAAACACCTATTGTGTACAATGTAAACAACAAATTCAGAATTCAATCGATTTCTTACATCTCTTTTCGTCGGGCAACGGAAGAAAGGTCTCCCCGGATTTTCTTGCGTTTTTGAAGTGTAAATTGTGACATCACGTCCACAAACACACTTAAAAGGCATTCCGCATATACCTTGTGTGTGCTAGAGCTCATTGCTTTGGAGGAAATTGAGAAGAGAAGAAGAAAAGAAATTGATTTGGGGATTTTGTATTTTTAGAACCCTAAAATTGATTTGGGAATTGTATACAGAGACCACGACAAGACGACGTCGTTTTGTGTTAAACGGACAACAGTAACAGAGATTAACTATGTCTAATTGTTAATTTAGTTTAGTTAATTAAAGTTTAAGATTTAAAAGTGAAAGTCAACAAAAATTGGAGGTTAAAATGATTTAGTGATTAATTGAGGGGTTTTTGGCTCCCGCCATATAATTGAGGGTTTATTTAGCCATTTTCCCATTTTTCTTTGTTGGTTACGAAAATTTTGCTTCGACCCATGAAGAAACCTCAGTTACACAGAAGATCTCGAGAATTTAATTGTTGACTATTATTATTGAATAATGAATATTTTTTTTTTTTTGTGCTAAATTGAATAATGAATATTGATCATCAAATTTAAGTTCAAGAGCCAAGTTCTCTTCACGTTTGGAGTATTTGATGTGTGATGCAAATGTAAATGCGGTTTTGGATAGAGCTGTGACGAATAAAGTCCACTTTAACTATTCAAATATGTCCACGGACCACGAGACGTGTACACAGTTTTTTCCCCAAAATGCTCTTTAGAAGAAACATGGAAAAGGAAAAATAAAACACAAGATGATACAAATATGACATATATATGTATGCCTTAACGTACACGTTAATTTTCCTACTAGATTAAAGACTTTAAAAAGATTTTATGATGAGAATTATTATATGACTTCTGATCAAACGATATATGTAACAGAAGTATACAACTAAAATGGTTATTGTGTGGAAGAAAGATTTTAATTTATGCAAAAAAGCTTTCAAAAATATATTTTAGTTTATAAAAAATGATCTTATGTTTTGATTAAAAATTGTAACGCCCCGACCGCCCCTCCCATGGGCCCCAGTCCACTCCTAGGCCCGTGAGCCCACCATGCCCGACGGTCGGTGCGTTAGTCTGGGAGGCTCGAAAGTCATGTTTACTGACCTTGCAAATCACCACGCGATATTTTCCCGTGTTTTGACCTCACTCACATGGTACTGGAAATGACTTTCCAATAGGTCACTCATCCTGAAACTACGCCAGCTCAAGCACGCTTAACTCTGGAATTCTCTCAAGATATGTGACCGAAAAGATAAGTGCACTTTGGTGATATAGGTAGCCAAATCAATTCCTTTAAGCCTCTCCGCATATACCGCATATACCATATATGCTCTGAAGCTGGGGTGTCACAAAAATAGTACAATTGTTAGCTATAATAAAATAGCCACCAATTTCACAATTTCAGAAATATACGCGATAGGTTCATGCGAGCTTACGGTCTACGTACATATCGTATTCAGTTCAAGAACGACTAGCTCGATTATATTATACATATCAATAGCCACCATAGTTTTCACACATTTGACATATCCATATCTCGGACGTGTATTAAAGTAAGTGATACTCTTAACAATATTGAATTTTAAAAAAAATATCATCACGTTTGGGTCAAAAGCGTACTAATCTATCTCTCTTGATCGACGTAATATTGTAAAGAAATTGATCAATAGGATAGCCACCACAACGTTTCTCTATAAATACTCATTAGGTTCTTTTATCATTTTCATAAATCTTAACCTCACGAAAGAAAAAGAAAGACTCAAAGTAAGAAAAAGAATAGAGAAAATGTCGGACGTATGCCCAGGTATATACTAATCTAAATATACGTCTTTATTTTAGATATAAACCTAATATACATACATATTTAAAATTTGCACATAGTGAAATAATTTTTGAATCCGAGAAAAAATTGTTCGAACGTACTACTTGAACATGCTAAAAGACGGTCATGGATGCAATATGCATTTGGTTATAGAGTATATTAATTCAATATACGTTGTGTATATGTATAGAGAGTGCTGGTGAAGGAATGAAGATTTCATGGCCTGAGTTGGTGGGGAAAACTGGAGAAGAAACAAAAGAGATAATTGATAGAGAGAATACGAAAATTACTGCTGAGATTATATCTGAAGATGCAATCATTTTGGCGGTTGTGGTTTGCGATAGGGTTCTTGTTCGTGTCAATGATTGTGGCATCGTTACACAAACCCCTTTCGTGGGTTAAAAATTTGTGAATCGTGGATCGCAATTATATGTAACATATGAGTGAAATAAGATATGTGCTTCAGTGATTGTTGTGAATGCTGTAATAAAGAAACGAGACATATTATAATAGAACAATTCTTGTATATAGCCCTGAGAGGTGAACCTGTTATATTCACGCCACCTCTTATATCCAATGATTCGGTCATGTCAACTTATAAAAATAAAAGATTAAAATGTTTACAAAAACAAACAAACCTTACAGATTAAATAAATCAACAAGAGAAAAAAAAAACAAACAGACGTTCTTCGTTAACGCCATCCACAAAGAATGCATAAAGAAAAGAAAAAAAAAAGGTTCATCTTCTTCATCAGAGAAAAGCAAAATTCTGCGACTCCGATGACAGCTCCGACTCGATTCCGGCGGACGGCTCCGACTCGATTCCGGGTCGATGATGGCTCCGGCGAACGTAAAATCAGTTCTCTCTCTACAATTCTGCGACCTCAATCACGGATCTGAGAAACTATGTTTGTTGGAGGGATTACGACAATGAAATCGGCCTTCAAGTTCCGGTTCAAGCAACTCGCTCTCTTCTTATTATTCAATAAAACCAGAATTGCATTAAAAATGAACTAATTTTGAAGAATCTAACAAAATTGCATTAGATTGGAAGATACAGTACTAGCGACACATAGGTAGTGTTTTATTCTTGTGTCTGTATTCCTCATTAATTGATTCTCTGCTTTCAGGTTTTCTCCAGGTGACACAAACTTGGTACTATGATGCTCTGACGCCCTCTTTTTCTCCAGGTGATACAAACCAGTATATAGAGACGATCACCAAATCAAAAGTAATTATCTTAGAGCCATTGAAAATTCCTATCAAATGGGTGTCAATCTCATAAAACTATTGAATTTGATGGGTCTATACTATGGTGTTTTTCTTAATTGGTCTATCTTAGAGATTTTTGTGTATGTATCTTAAAAGCTTATAGACGATACCACTGTTGTAGCATGTTCCTGGTCCAAATAATGCTAATTGGATGCAAATTCTCTACCAGGTGATTCGTCTTCCCATCAAACATGTTTGATACTTGATTAGATATCACTATTGTGCATGATGATAAGCGTTCATGATTGTGTGTGTTTGTTTGATGCAGAACCGGTCTGATGCACTTAAGGCTCGGAGCAAAGCCGGGATAATAATAAATGGAATGGTGATAGTAGGAGTAAAACCAGTAGATCCGATACAAAAGCAAGCGTTAATTTGAAGTTTTGAGAGCAGAGTGGCTAAACGTAAATTTAGAGCTTTAGTTTAACAGTTTCTAGTTTCTTTAGGATATGATTTTCCTTTTCTTTTTTGTTAAGTACAACTTCCTTTTTTCCATACTTTTCCTAATTCTTTTAGTAGTTGTAACCCTAACAATCTCTGTATAAGATTGTTTTTGCTTTGTATTTAGAAACAGTTTTGAGAAGGAATAATAAGAGCTTTTCTCTTTATCCTGTTTTGAGAATTTTATTGAATTTTGATCAGTTGAATCGGCTCCCAACAAATTTTTGGCATGAATTATACTGTTTGAGTTACGTTTCGCATCGGTAAGCTGTGCTACTCTCTTATCCTCTTTCAACACAATTCGTTAGAACAAAAAAAAAAGGCCTATGTTGACTTATATTGTTGTTTTTGATCACGTTTGACTTCTATGTTGACTTCTATTGTTGTTTTCGTTACTATTATTGTCTATGATCACGTTTGAGCCATATCTATTGTTGTTTTTGATCACGTCTATGTGAACAATTCTTCTGGGCTTCAGACTTTTCTTTCTTTTTTTTTCTTTATCGTTATGATTGATTTTTGAAATTTACTATATAATTGCTGCCTTCAAATATATCGTAATTGTTGGCATGATTTATTTGATCATTTAAGTGCAGATTGCAATGGAAAGTAGTCATTTAACTGGTCAAGAAACTGCTCCCGATAGTCAATATGGATCTAGTTTGCAAGTCTCAGGTGAATCCAGTTCTTTAAATCAAAATTCAGATGGGTTTTTAGCCGAAGAAAAAGATGCTTCACTCAGTGATGACGATGCTTCATTCAGTGATTTCGACGAAGAAGAAGACATTGTGAACAACGATGATTCTATTCAAACCGAAGATGTTGATGCTTCAAAGTAAAACGTTGAAAACGAGAATAAAGATGAACTCTGTATTGAAATGGAATTTAGTTCAAATGAGGAAACATCGGACGTCGAGAAAAAAATATAAGCTAGTAAGGATTGTTTATCTATGTTCAAAAGAGGGGTTTAGAAAGGAAAGGGTCAAGAAATATTATTCACGGTCAATCACAAGGTGTGGTTGTAACGCTCGCATGTCTTGCTACCTCCAGGTTAACGGAAGATATAAGATTAAGTCTTTCGAGCCGAATCATAACCATGATTTAGTGACGACACCTATGAAGCATTTGTTGAAGGGAAATCCACTACAAGAAAACATGCTTATTTCCGACGGAATTTCCGGCCGTCAGAATTCTCGTCGGACAATTCCGTCGGAATTCAGACGGTTTTCCGACAGAAAATCATTCCGTCAGTACTCCGTCAATTTATTTTGACGGAATTCTGACGACCAGGATTACCGTCCTTATGCCTTCAGAAATCCGTCAATATTTACCGACAGATTACCGACGACGGTAAGCCGTCGTAACTTTCCGTCGACATTCCGACGGACAACCGACATAAATCAGATTTTTCTGTCTGACAGACGGAATTCCGACGGCATTGTGACATGGTCCGATGTCGGCAAACTTTGGGTGGTTAACATATCGTCTGGGTTGGCCAATGGGATTGATGTGTTGTTATGTTGGAGGTTTTGACGGTTTTCCGACGGATTTCTGACGGATTTTCATTCTACATAAGTTTTCACATTTCTTCCGACGTTCATAACAACATTTGAAAAACAAAAAAAAAAATTTAGAGATGAGTTCTTCATATATTCGGTCATGGATGGACGAGCCAATGATGGAAGAGGGGTCGAACTTATTAACGACCGAATACGCTCAAGGTATTTGCGAGTTCATGCAGTTACCTAGAAATCAAGAGGCGGCCAACAAAGGTCAGAATATCAAATGTCCTTGTTCTAATTGCTGTAATAGAATTAGTGTTGCGGTTCCTACTGTTTGGAACCACTTATATAGATATGGATTTAGGGCGGGATATAAGGTTTGGTATTTACATGGAGAAAGGAATTATGAATATGTTAGTACCAGTAGCAATGAACCTTATTTTCCGTCTAGCGTAGGGGAACCTACAGCTGAAGTAGATGTTGGGGTAAGTACGGTTGCGATGGTTAACGATGCGTTTAGAGAGAATTTGCAGTCGGGTGGGTATCATGGAGGTGATAGGGTTGAAGAACCTAATTTAGAATCTCAAAGGTTTTTCGATATGTTAGACGCATCAAAGCAACCACTATACAACGGTTGTAGGGATGGTCATTCACCGCTATCTTCTGCTAGTAGGATGATGAACCTGAAGACTGATTATAATTTGTCCGAAGAATGTGTTGATGCATTCGCCGAATTCATGAAAGATGTTTTGCCAGAAGATAATCAGGCCCCAGGATCATACTACGAGGTCTAAAAACTTGTCGCCGGTCTTGGTTTGCCCTACCAAGTTATAGATGTGTGCATCGACAACTGTATGATATACTGGAGAGAAGACGAGAACCGAAACAAATGTAAATTTTGCCAGAAACCCCGGTTCCAGGACACAAGTGGCAGGGTGAAGATTTCATTCAAACGGATATGGTATTTACCCTTAACGGAGAGGTTGAAGAGGCTGTACGAATCAAACCGCACAGTTAAGGCTATGAGAAGGCATGCAGAGCATAGTCAAGATAGAGATATCACGCATCCTTCTGACGCGGAAGCGTGGAAACACTTCCAATCCGTATATCCAGATTTTGCATATGAACGACGAAATGTATACATAGGCTTATCCACTGATGGTTTTAACCCACTTGGCAAGCATGAAAGAAAATATTCATTGTGGCCGGTCATCGTAACACCTTACAATTTGCCTCCATCTTTGTGCATGCGGCGAGAGTTCCTGTTTCTCTCAATTCTAGTTCCCGGGTCAGATCATCCAAGACGGTCGCTCGATATATTCTTCCAACCATTGATCTGTGAGTTGCAGATGTTGTGGGAACATGGTGTTGAGGCGTTTGATGTTTCAGTCCAGCAGAATTTCAACATGCGTGCGGTTCTTATGTGGACCATAAGCGATTTTCCAGCGTACGGTATGTTATCTGGATAGACAATGCATGGAAGATTGGCTTGTCCTTATTGCCAAGACAATACTACATCATTCCAATTGCAGCACGGAAGGAAGACTTCATGGTTTGATTGCCATAGGTGTTTTTTACCGGCAAATCATCCATATCGTCGGTCTATAAGACATTTCAGGAAGAATTTACAAGTGTTACATGGTCCACCTCCTGAGATAGATGGTCGCAGCATATTGGAACAGTTACGAGATTTTGGTGCAGAGCGAACTCCTGAATGTGGGGGTAATGGCCATCACCCCGTCGACGGATGTGGGGAATATCACAATTGGCACAAGAAGAGTATTTTTTTTGGGATTTGCCTTACTGGAAAGACCATCTACTGCGGCATAATCTAGATGTCATGCATGTTGAAAAGAATTTCTTCGACAACATCATGAACACCATCTTAAACGTTTCAGGGAAGACAAAAGACAACTGAAAGTCTAGATTAGACTTCCCATTGGTTTGTTTAAGAGAATCTCTTCATGTTTTTAACGGTAGATTGCCGATGCCTGCGTACCGGTTAGACGCTGGGCAGAAAGAAGTATTTTTTGAATGGTTCAAAAAATTTGTAAAATTTCCTGACGGCTACGCATCTAATCTACGTAATTGCGTGGATTCGACGGAAGGGAAGTTTATAGGAATGAAGAGTCATGATTGTCATGTCGTGATGCAGTGTATTCTTCCATTTGTATTTGCATATCTTCTTTCAGAACCAATCCACCAAGCAATTGGAGGTATATTTCGTACTCCCATTAGTTTTTTGCTACCATAATATTACTATACATGTACTAATTAACTTGTTTATTTTTCATTTACAGGCGTTGGTGCATTCTTCCGAGATTTATGTTCAAGAACGCTTCCAGTCCACGGGATACATAACTTAGAGTCCAATATCCCGGTTCTCCTTTTTAATCTTGAGAAGATATTTCCACCGTCTTTTTTTGATGTTATGGAACATCTTCCTATTCACCTCCCACGAGAAGCAGCCTTAGGAGGCCCTGTTCAATACCGATGGATGTATCCGTTCGAGCGTTACATGTTCCACCTGAAGAAAAAAGTTAAAAATTTGAGCAAGGTTGAGGGATCTATTGTCGCACAAAGCCTAAACAAGAAAGTCTCACACTTTGCCGAATATTACTTTCCACCGGAAGTTCGTACTAAGGCGAGACGTCCTGTCCGACATGATGATAGAGGTGAGAAAGCAGTCTATGCCGTGGTTGTTCCTGAGTTGTTTGCCCAAGTTGGTCGAGCAAGTGGAAAAGAAAAGAAACGCAGACTATCACCACAAGAGGTCACACATTTGCATACGTATATCCTCAGAAACTGTGACGAAATTTTGGAGTACGAAAGGTATATCAGTTATTATACTAAATTTATGGAATTATTTATCTTCATCTACTAACGACTGTTATGTTACAGGATCTACATGTCTCTAGCACGTGATTACTATTCTGATAAGACAGATGCCGAACTTGCTGTCTTGGAAGATGAAGAATTTTCGGGGTGGTCGAAATGTTATGTAAGTTTAATATAATTACTGACTCTTACTTTTCCAGGTTTTCCCGTTCATATGTTACTGATATCTTACTTATATCATTTTTTAGGTTTCCAAAAGTTTAGCAAGTGGTCAACTACTCCCGACATGGTTAGTGGAGTTTGTTCAGGGTTTACGTAGCACCGCGACTTCATATCCCAAGTTTTGCACTAGGGGATATTCGTTCAGGGTCCGTAAGGAAGGATGTCAAATGTCAACTTCGGACTATGGTATTTCGGCGCAGTCAGGTGATACCATGTACTATGGGATTTTAAACGAAATCTTGGAAATCCACTATCCAGGAATGTTGGACTTGAGGTGCATTGTGTTTATGTGCGATTGGTATGATCCATCCAATGGTCGAGGGGTTTTGAGTTGACCCTCTTGGTGTTATTTCGATAAATTCAAATCGGAAACTACAGTATTACGATTCATTTATCCTTGCGTCTCAAGCAGACCAGGTATCAATACAATAATATGTTTACCTACGTACTCATACTTAAGGTTTGTTGTTCATGTATATTAACAATATATAGCAACACAAGATTTCAACAACTAAAAATGCTTTAACATGCATCAGTTGCACAACGCGGGTCTAAGCCGCCTGGAAAAGAAAAATAAAAAACCAATCAATTCATAAAATTATTTCCAAGTGAAGTCTAAATTCAATGTCTCCTTTTATAACATGTAAATATCTAAAGTTTGGTAAGAGTTGTGCCAGCACAACTACTACTAAAAACGCAGTATTCTACCGCGTCTGCTTTTCGCAAGAGTAGTGCCGGCACGACTCCTTTGGTTTTTTATTGATTTTTTAAATCTCTGAATAGATATTATAAAAATTTAATGATCCGTCAGAAATCCGTCAGAAATTATGACGGATTCCTGACGGAATATAATTTTTCTAATCGGATATAAAAAAATTGATAAAAAAACAAAATCCGTCAGAAATCCGTCAGAAATTATGATGGATTTCTGACGGCATATAATTTTTTTCTAATCGGAGATAAAAAACCAAAATCCGTCAGAAATCCGTCAGAAATTATGACGGATTTCTGACGGAATATAATTTTTTTAAAATTTCGTCGACATGAGTCTCTGGAATCGGGACCGGTCGGGCTGGTAATGGGACCGGTCGGTCTCAATTGCAGGAGGTAAAAGTTTTCGATCCGTTGGCGAGCAGGTGCTCGGATAGGGAAAATCGGCTTTTTGCTCCAATTTTGTCTCGTTTGCTCCAATGAGCCCCAATAACTCCAAACCATGCTCGAGAGCCTCCTAGAACCTCAAAAGACACCAAAAAAAACTTGAAAGACTCGAAAAACAATAGAAAACACTAAGTAAAAAAGGCTAATTTTCTGCCGCCTAAATACTTCGATCTCATCATCGACCGTTCTGCCGCCGATTCAGGACCGATTCGGACCGGTTTTCCGATGTTGACAATCCAATTGTCAAACCCACTCACCCACTCAATAATCCATGAAAGTTTTTGATGATTTTAAAGAGTTTTTATGGATTTGTCCTTGAAATTGTTTGTTAGTAATATGGGAATGGTTAATTGTCCATTTAAATACATTGTTCAACATGATTTCGTTCTTGATTATGACATTTTTAGTCATTTATGAATGAACGGATTTTGGAATTTAGGCATTTGAGTTATGAAAAAATGAATAAATAAGCCCAAATCCGTCAGAAATCCGTCATAATTTCTGACGGATATCTGACGGGTAATAAATTTTATATTTTTCCTATTCGGAGAATGAAAAAATTAATTAAAAAATCACTATTTGTCAGAATTCCGTCACACTTCCTGACGGAATTCTGACGGAAAACCCTAATTTCTTGCCGCCTAAACACTTCGATATCATCGAAGACGCGGCAAAATCCGTCAGTATTTCCGTCGGAATTTTTTATTCTGTCTGAATTCCGTCGGAACCCCGTCGGCATACGC
Organism: Draba incana; assembly: GCA_963576765.1. Lineage (NCBI taxonomy): Eukaryota > Viridiplantae > Streptophyta > Magnoliopsida > Brassicales > Brassicaceae > Draba > Draba incana. The sequence continues at coordinate 3,277,089 of OY755214.1, read as the reverse complement.
CATTAAAACCAGAGACTTCATCTTCCCCGCAGACATAACGCAAAAATTTTATTTTTCCGTCGAGATTTGGCCGATTTCCGGTTGCTTCACCGCCGATTTGCCCCCGATTACACCGTATCTATTCCCCTTCCGTAAGACTATCACCAATTACCCGAAACATGTAAGTTTTTCATAATTTTGAAGAGTTTGTCAATATTTTTCTTGAAATTATTAGTTAGAAAATTGATTTTCATTGTGATTGTGATCGAAATTTGGGCGATTTCATAATGGTTTATGAGAATTTTATGCATTTAGGAAGTAACGGACTTAGGAATTCACATATTTCAGGTGTGTGAGTTTGTTAAGGATTTATGAATTTAGGTATTAGTAGAATTTTCTAAATTTATAATTTTTGGGAATTTAGAAATTTTTAAATGTATGAATTTTGGATTTATGCCTATATAATGAATTTTAAAATTTAGGGATTTTAGAAATTTTTACAATATTATGAAAATTTTATGAATTTTTGGAATTTTTTTATTTTGATTTGAATAAGTTTTTGTGGTTTTTAGGGATTTTAATAGATTTGTGATATGATTAATATATAAAATTCTAAAATTTAAAAATTAAAAAAAAATATTTATCTAAAACTTTTACAAAAACATTTAACTTTGTTATACTTTGAAAATTGTATAACTTTTAAAAATCATTTTAAACATTTAAAATTTTATAAATCCTCTATAAAATTATTTTTAAAATAAATTTACAAATTCCAAATCCCAATTACCAAAAAATACCTATATCCCTAAACCTCCATATCTAAAAATCGAAAAATCCCTAAATGCCGAAATTCCAAATTTCCAATTTCCCAAAATCCCTAAGTTAGTAAATTCTAAAATCTTAAAATCCTAAATTGCTAACACATGATGATGGACCGATTATAATCCTAATCCCAATGATAATATGATTAATATAAAAAATTCTATAAATTAAAAATTGTTAAAACTATTGATTAAATTTTTTTTTAAAAAAAAAATTCTTAAATTTAAAAAAATTTTAAAAACTTTTACAAACATGTAACTCTTAAATTTAAAAAAAATTAAAAAAATTTAAATTTTAAAAACATGTAACTTTAAATTTTAAGTAACTTTTAAAAAAATTTAAAAAACTTTTAAAACCCTTAAATTTTTAAAAAAAAATTAAAAACATTTAAAACAATACAAATTTAAAAAATTAAGGGATTCGATCAATGTTGGGACTTGTATGCAACAATTATTGGCAATGTATAGTAATTAGGGATTTATGAAAACTAAGCCAGCATAGGTAGAACTTCTGGTTTTCACGGAATTGGCTCTTCGAATGGCAACATAATTCGTCATAATTTATGTTCTGCCAATCAAAGATCCAAGCCCCTGAATCCCAGAAGTTCTATCTATGTTTCATTGGTTTTCATAAACCTCTAATTCCTTAACATTGTCAATAATGGTTGCTTGAACTTCCAACATTGAGCGAGTCCCTTAATATTTTAAATTTGTATTGTTTTAAATGTTTTTTAAAAAAATTTTACAAATCCTAAATCCCTAAATCTATATATATAAGATGAAAAAATCAAAAAATCACTATATCTAAAAAAAACCTTTATACCATTTACAAAAATTTACGTGTTTGGTCTTCGTGATGTCGGAGTGTTACTTCATTCCTTCATAACAAAATTCCAAAACCGCAAATTACCAAATGACCATAAATCTTAAATTCCATAAATTCTGAATCCCTAAAGCTCAAACTCCGTACTAAAGATTGTAAATTTTAAATTTATAATTGACATAGTAATTTTAAATACTAATTTTAAAGTTATGTAAAAAAATTGTAAATCGTAGGGATTATGGCCTATTTCATGAGACTAGCGCAACCGGTACTTCCAATAGGGGAGGTGGGACTGAGAGTCAGTCACAGATCCCCGACACTCCTCTTACGGGTACAAGTGCCTCTGCTCGTACTGCCTCTGCTCGTACGGCAATGAGCATCGAGGAGTTTGTGTTCCAACCCGGTCGGGATAGTTTGACACGACTTGATCCAGATGTACCACCTAACACGACCTGGTAATGACTACTTTTAAAAATTTATAGGCTTATATTAACTTAATAAAATTGTTAACAAAATAGGAAGCAAAATACCGTGTAGGTTCCCATATTTGAGAAACGGTATTTCGAGTGCCATCAACTCAATGATCAATACCATGATAAGTAAGGTGTATCCCACTTATGATTCCATGCCGGTGGTAGACAAGGACACATGGTTTCGGCAATTTTCGGTATGTATATATATTCTAAATTAACAATTCATCTTTTATATTACATTCCAATTGTCAATAGTATTTCGGGTATTGTTTTGTTTTCCAGCAAGAATTTACGTGGGACCCACAGCTGACTCGTATCGTCCGCAAAGAATTCGACGCAAAGGCGCGTAGAAAGTACTCGCAGAAGATGAACGAGTGGAAGGACGGGTGGTTGCGACGTCAGAAGGTGCCTAAGGTTCTTAAAAACGACGAAGCATTATGGGTTGGACTACTTCCACATTGGGAATGGGAGGACACTCAAGCGACCTCCGAGAAAAACTCGACTAACCGGAAGAGCGACCGGAATGGGAAGGGACAAGCGACCCACAACCTCGGTGCAACGAACAAGGCGTCACGTGTTCAGCAACTGGTAATTTTCCTAATTTTCCATAATTTTTTAATTATCGCTAACATTTTCCGTACTTGACTATGCTAACAGATTGTGAAGACCGGTGTGCGTCCTTCGCATCTTGATGTCTTCAGAGATGCTCACACCAACAGAAAGACGGGTGAAATCCAAGATGCAATTGCTCGGGAAATCGTGGAGAGCGTGGAGAAGCTCGGGGAGCAGTACCTCCAATCGCAATCGAGCGTCGATGGAACTCCGCCGCCAACCGAATTTCCATTCGAGAAGATCAACGAGTTCACTTACGAGGTTAGTAAACGTGTCAATTTTAAACACATTTAAAATACCTTTTAATACTAATACGTTTTGAAATTGCTTGAATTTTTTTTTCTTAGGTAACCCCTAAGAGCAGAGGTCGTGTCTACGGCCTCCCTGAAGACAGTTGCTCATCCGTTTCGTCGGTTCGCTATCACGGTGGTAGCAGTTTGGTAGCACAAAACGCCGAGCTGACCCAGCGGGTTAGCTCTTTGGAGGAATGGTACGAGAGAGAAAAGAAGGAGCCGGAGGAACGGCTGCAGAGACAGTTTGCGGAGGCGGAGGACCGGCGAAAGAGAGAGAAGGAGGAGGCGGACAAACGATATCGTGCAATGGAGGCGAAGATGAACAACTTCTTCCGTGCTCATAGGTCGTAAATGTTTTTGGACATTTTAAATTTAATGTAAAACTTTAAATTTGATTTTTAAACAATCTGAATTTAATTTTAATTTAATTTTGATTTTTAATTTATTTTTTTCTTAATAATTCATTTATTTTCATATATTTAAATAAAAATAATTTTTAAAAAAAATATTTCCAAATCCGTCAGAATTCCGTTGGTTTGGCCCGACGGATTCCTGACGGCACATGGATCACCGGAATCCGTCGATACTACGTCGGAATCCGGTCGGAGCACAGAATTCCGACGGTATTCCGACGGCTACATAAACGGACGGATTTCCGACGGTCTTGAAGCCGTCGCCTTCCTTGACCGTCAGAATTCTGTCAGGATGAGTATCCGTCAGAATGCCGTCGGAATTCTCTGCTCCGACCGGATTCCGACATAGTGTCGACGGATTCCGGTGATCCATGTCCCGTCAGAAATCCATCGGGGCAACCCGACGGATTTTTGACGGATTTGTATTTCCGACGAGATAGAACCGGCGGACCAAATCCATCAGAAATCTGTCGTAATACCCTCTATTCTGACGGATTTGGCCGTAGGAATATGCCTTGTTTTCTTGTAGTGATCGGGCAATCTTTATCCCTCAAAAACAACATGCTGATGATGCCGAGATATCAGGAATTTCAGCAAAAGCAACTGTTGACATGATTAGTAGAGAAGTAGGGGGCGAGAAAATATGGGTTTTTTGGAGAAAGACTATCGCAATTACATATACCGTAAGCGAATGGAAGTAATGAAAAAGGGAGATGCTGGAGCAGTTTTGGAGTACTTTCAAAAAAAAAAAAAAAAAAAGATAATGCATCTTTTTTTTACTCAATGCAACTTGATGAGGACGACATGATCACTAATATCTTCTGGGAAGATGATCGGTCAATTAGTGATTACAATCTTTTTGGAGATGTCGTTTGCTTTGATACAACTTATAAGACCAATGAATATGGCAGACCGTTTTCTCCATTTGTCGGGGTCAATCATCATAGGCAAACTGTTGTGTTTGGTGCTGCTCTCTTATATGATGAAACCATAGAGTCTTTTGAGTAGCTTTTTCAGACTTTTCTTGGAGCAATGTCTAGAAAACAACCAAGAATAATTCTTACAGACCAATGTGCAGCAATGGCAAATGCAATAGAGAAGGTGTTCCCTGAAACAAAACATAGGTTATGTGTTTGGCATATTTACCAAAATGCTGCGAAGAGGTTGAGTAGTGTATTCCATGGAAAAGACCAGTTTGCCACAGACTTTGGAAACTGTGTATATGGCCATGAGAATGAGACAGATTGGTTATCGGCATGGAGTGATATGCTCGAGAAGCATGAATTGACAGAGAATACATGGTTGAAGAATTTGTTTGAGCTGAGACAAAAATGGGCAAGGGTATATGGTCGTCAAACTTTTACAGCAGATATGATGAGCACACAACGTAGTGAAAGTACGAATAATACTTTGAAAAATTACTTGAAGCGCAGTTATAACTTGTTGCGTTTCTTTAAACACTATGAGAGAGTGTTGGATGATCGGCGGTTTAAAGAATTAACTGCTGACTCGGTATGATGCACACCTCGCCGGTATTATCTGCTCATGTAAAGATGTTGCAACATGCAGTGGGCGTGTATACACCAGAAGTTTTTACCTTGTTCCATAAGGAATACACAGCTATCGGTGACTATGTTGCCAAAAAGGTCAGTAAGTCTGAGACGGTGTATGAATACAATGTATCTTTTCGTGATGTTGGACAAGAGAATTTGGTCAGGTATCTCCCTGCAGACCAAACGATAGATTGTAGTTGCATGAAGTTTACTTTTGTCGGGATTTTATGTCGGCATGCATTGAAAGTGTTGGCCAAAAAGGATGTTAGAAGAATTTCACCTACCTACATTCTGAATCGATGGAGTAAAGAGGCAAAAGCATGGACCATATTTTATTATCATTCAGAGACACCTAATGAAACATTTAATCAATCGATTGGAAAGCGATATAGCCATATATGTCGTACTTTCCGTGAGATTGCATCCGTTGCTGCTGAACATAACGAACTGACATTGGGTGCAGTTTAAAGAATTAACTGCTGACTCGGTATGATGCACACCTCGCCGGTATTATCTGCTCCTGTAGAGATGTTGCAACATGCAGTGGGCGTGTATACACCAGGAGTTTTTACCTTGTTCCATAAGGAATACACAACTATCGGTGATTATGTTGCCAAAAAGGTCAGTAAGTCTGAGATGGTGTATGAATACAATGTATCTTTTCGTGATGTTGGACAAGAGCATTTGGTCAGGTATCTCCCTGCAGACCAAACGATAGATTGTAGTTGCATGAAGTTTACTTTTGTCGGGATCTTATGTCGTCATGCATTGAAAGTGTTGGCCAAAAAGGATGTTAGAAGAATTCCACCTACCTACATTCTGAATCGATGGAGTAAAGAGGCAAAACCACGGACCATATTTTATTATCATTCAGAGACACCTAATGAAACATTTAATCAATCGATTGGAAAGCGATATAGCCATATATGTCGTACTTTCCGTGAGATTGCATCCGTTGCTGCTGAACATAACGAACTGACGTTGTGTGCAGATGAAGCTGCCTTTCAGTTGCTTGAAAAATTGGTGGAGAAGAAAAAAGAGCTTGTCAAAGCAAGTAAATGGATGTCCCATACTTCAGATGTTGAACTTGTGGAAGAATAAGAAGAAGTTCTACATGCACGTGGAATAAAAAGAAAAAATCCTCTTGGACGACCAAAGAACCAAAAAGTCGGACCACATGGTCGATATTTGAGTCCTCTTGAAACGAAAAATCGTGGTACATCAAAATCATCAAGTAGTGCTACAGCAAAGAAAAAATTGTCATTTGAGGTATTTGATATTTAATTTTTTTTCTTTATGTACTATTTTGATCGAAATGTGACTTAATCAATATATGTGTTGTAGGACTCAAGTTTTCCTCCTGATACCCAGTTATCTGTTGCTACCACTAATCTGACCTTACATAATGAGCCATCTTTCTCACAACTGCTCCAGGTAAATACTTCATTCTCTCTACTATTTATGTTTGAGTTGTCTGTCAATATTTAATAATTTGAAGTCTTCTATTTTGTAGGACATTGACAAGAGTTATGGTGGCTCATCTTAAAACTCTGTTATTTTAAATGTGAAGTCTGTCCTTAATTATGTGTTTTTATTTATTAAGCTTACCTTCGAAAACTCATAATTATCTCAATGGATAATTTATAAAGTTGAAGGAAAAAACTACAATCCTTACTTTCCCTTGTTTCTATTGACAAATATCTCAATTATGTTTTGGCTTTAGTCTTTTACTCTCTGTTTCCTTTAACCGATCCTTCTTCAAAATTTCTACAACACTCCAATGCAAAAGCTGTGGTAAAGTAAGCTTCAACGTGTTCCTGCTCAAACATAAACAAGAATTCAGAAACGTGTTCCTGCTCAAACATAATTATGCCAAGTTATCAGTAATATACGATTGGTATAAATCTCTTCACAGAAAAGTCTTACCAGTCTCAAGAAGTCTCCATGTTTTCTTTCTTCTTCCTCAATTGCTCTATCGAGAAATTCCACCAGAAATGGCACTATCCATGGAAAACACTCAATCAATACACACACATGAATCAACATTCTAAGCTAAATAAAATTCAAAAATGCTATTGATACATACACAAAAATCTCTAAGATAGACCAATTAAGAAAAACACCATAGTATAGACCCATCAAATTCAATAGTTTTATGAGATTGACACCCATTTGATAGGAATTTTCAATGGCTCTAAGATAATTACTTTTGATTTGGTGATCGTCTCTATATACTGGTTTGTATCACCTGGAGAAAAAGAGGGCGTCAGAGCATCATAGTACCAAGTTTGTGTCACCTGGAGAAAACCTGAAAGCAGAGAATCAATTAATGAGGAATACAGACACAAGAATAAAACACTACCTATGTGTCGCTAGTACTGTATCTTCCAATCTAATGCAATTTTGTTAGATTCTTCAAAATTAGTTCATTTTTAATGCAATTCTGGTTTTATTGAATAATAAGAAGAGAGCGAGTTGCTTGAACCGGAACTTGAAGGCCGATTTCATTGTCGTAATCCCTCCAACAAACATAGTTTCTCAGATCCGTGATTGAGGTCGCAGAATTGTAGAGAGAGAACTGATTTTACGTTCGCCGGAGCCATCATCGACCCGGAATCGAGTCGGAGCCGTCCGCCGGAATCGAGTCGGAGCTGTCATCGGAGTCGCAGAATTTTGCTTTTCTCTGATGAAGAAGATGAACCTTTTTTTTTTCTTTTCTTTATGCATTCTTTGTGGATGGCGTTAACGAAGAACGTCTGTTTGTTTTTTTTTTCTCTTATTGATTTATTTTTATTTTTTTTTTCGTCAAAATATTTCCATTTCCTAAACATGATTACAAGCTCCACTTTACAATATAGCTTTGAGATTTTATCCTAGCCTAGCCTGCTTTGCTAAAGAATCAGCCACATCATTAGCAGACCCAAAGACATGATTAAATTGGAAATTACAAAGACTTGCAATATGGATAATATCATGTAAAAGGACTCTGTATTGAAGATTCAAGTTCTCCTTCTCTCCATGAGTCTGAAACTTTTGTAAGTTTGTGTAGTAAAATATAAAAGAAAAAAAAAAACTTACTGCTTACTGCTTACTGCTTACTGCTTACTGCTTACTGCTTACTGCTTACTGCTTACTGCTTACTGCTTACTGCTTACTGCTTACTGCTTACTGCTTACTGCTTACTGCTTACTGCTTACTGCTTACTGCTTACTGCTTACTGCTTACTGCTTACTGCTTACTGCTTACTGCTTATAAAAGACCAAAAGTTTCGATTGTGACAAATCAAGCCCCAGAAAAGATTCTCACACATACATACAATTTATTAATTTATCCTAAAATATATCTGGTGATGAGATAGAGGCATAGGCTAAAAGCACAACAAAACAATCTCTGTGTCAGATTCCCACTGAATTTTGATGATTCCTTTTTAAACAATTGGAGATTATTGCACAAAACTTAAATTAATGGTTAATTAATTAAATCCCCAAAAATTAGATACCAAATTATCAACTCTAAATAATTTCTCCATGCCTTCTCTCTCAGAATCAAAACACTAAAGAGAAGAAAGAAAATGGAATCTTTCGAATCGACTCGTTTCTGCTCTGTTACTCTTCTTCTTATCTCACTTGTCTGGTTTCTACCTTCAAGCTTAGCTCAACAACTAAATGAAGAAAACCCAACGATTATCAGAACTATGGAGGATTTTTCCGGATACCCGATTCACGAACCGGGTCAATTCGGCTCCATTAATCTCGCTTCTTCACTCTCCGTTGATGCTCAAGGACTTCAAAAACAGGTTCCTTTATTCTAATTTTGAATCTGTTGATATGTGAATTGGGTTTTTAGTGGAACAAAGTTTAAAGCTTTGATTTTTATTTTAGATAGATGAGCTTTCTAATTTCTCTGATGCTCCTTCTCCATCAGTAACAAGAGTTCTCTACACTGATAAAGATGTCAAAGCACGAGGGTAATTTCATAATCTGAATCAAATTTACTAATTCTGTTACTACATTCTGAATCTGAAAATTGAGTTTGTACTTGGTTGATTTTTGCAGTTATGTTAAGAATTTGATGAAACTTGCTGGTCTTAGTGTTAGAGAAGATGCTGTTGGTAACATATTTGGCAAATGGTTTGGCTTCTCTCTTTTGCTCATTGAACATTTGATTATAAAGTTTTAAGTTTTTTTGGTTTATTTGTATGTTTGAGTAATCTGATGTGTTTTTAGGGATGGTTCAGAGCTAAATCTTCCTGCGGTAGCGACTGGTTCTCACATCGATGCTATTCCGTATTCAGGGAAGTATGATGGTGTTGTTGGTGTTTTAGGTGCAATTGAAGCTATTAATGTGTTGAAAAGGTATGCATAATCTAAAACAGGATTCAAGAAAGCAAAATCTTTGGTAACTATTGTGTTTTGTTAAAGGTCGGGGTTTAAACCGAAGAGGTCTCTGGAGGTAATCATGTTCACGTCCGAAGAACCTACGCGATTTGGGATTAGTTGTTTAGGAAGGTACTATTATTTGAATCTTTACGAACAACAAAAAAGATTGATGCTTTGTTTCGTTTTCTTTGTCTTACGTGTGGATGTTCTTGATACAGCCGCTTACTAGCTGGAAGTAAAGAACTTGCAGAAGCTCTAAAGACTACAGTTTTTGATGGCCAAAATGTGTCTTTTATAGAAGCAGCTAGATCAGCCGGGTATGCGGGAGATAAAAACAACGAGTTATTGAGTGTGTTTTTGAAGAAAGGAAGTTACTTTGCTTTTATAGAGTTGCATATCGAACAAGGACCTATACTCGAAGAGGAAGGTACGGTTTAATTTCCCTTTTCCACGCCCCAAAGTATCTTGCTTTTTGCTGTCTCTTTACCCTTTAAACGACCACAGGTTTAGATATCGGTGTAGTAACTGCTATCGCTGCTCCAGCGAGTTTGAAGGTGGAATTTGAAGGCAATGGAGGTCACGCCGGTGCAGTTCTTATGCCATATAGGTGAGTTATATTTTAAGATATTAACCATTTGTGTAATCGCTTGTACACTGATTAGAATGATGAATTTTTGTAGAAATGATGCCGGACTTGCGGCTGCAGAGTTGGCTTTAGCCGTGGAGAAACATGTATTAGAATCGGAATCAATAGATACTGTAGGAACTGTTGGTAAGTTTTTTGGCTCATTGATTTCACAAGAACTTACTCTCTCAATGGAACTTATTCACAAGATCAATCGTTACGGTTTAAGGTATTTTGGAGCTACATCCTGGAGCAATCAACAGCATTCCGAGCAAATCTCGTCTTGAAATCGGTAATTCATAGTAGAGTAGTATCGAGTGTTTTTGGTTTGATCGTTGGGACTGAAGTTTCGATCTTGTGTTATTTCAAAGATACGAGGGATATCGATGAAGCGAGAAGAAACACTGTGATCAAGAAAATTCAGGATTCTGCAAACACTATAGCTCGAAAACGAAAAGTGAGGCTCTCGGAATTCAAAATTGTGAATCAAGATCCACCTGCACTCTCAGACAAACTAGTAATCAAGAAAATGGCAGAGGCAGCAACAGAGCTAAACTTATCACACAAGATGATGATAAGCCGAGCTTATCACGATTCTCTCTTCATGGCCAGGTACTACACAAGTCTACTTTCAATGTTCTTGTTTTAGAATAATTATGAATTATGTTGTATTTTTGGTTTCCAGGGTATCTCCAATGGGTATGATATTCATTCCGTGTTACAAAGGTATATATGCGAATCAATGAGACTATAATCGTAATCGGAATCAACATATCGCCATATTGAATGTTTTTTTGGGTGTGCGATTGCAGGATATAGTCATAAACCTGAAGAATACTCATCTCCTGAAGATATGGCTAATGGAGTTAAAGTACTTTCACTCGCTCTTGCTAAGCTTTCCTTAGACTGATGCAGAAACCTCTTTCTCATCCAGTAGCGTTGATCCATTCTCTACTTGTTCTTTTTTTCTTTTTGTGTTCAAATATGTATCTTTGACAATATAAAGAAAATTCAATAAATGATGTGACTCACAGTTATGCATTGTTAAATAAAAATTGTAATTGGTTGATAAATATGCTTTTAAATGTGGTAAATTGATGTTTGAATGACAGATGACACAAGTTGGGAATGTTAGTTAGCTTTGAGATTGTGATAGGGAACTAATTCTTCTCCAGCTAATAGTGTTATGAATGGTTGTCAAAAGAAACTTTGTTTTTCTTTTTCTTTTTCTTTTTTGACTTGTTAATAAAAAAAGTTGTAAAAGTAGAATGTGATTGTTCAGATAGGAATATGTCTTTATTTTATAGATACCAAACGTTAGGTCTCTCATGTTCATACTTGTGGTGTTAAGGTAATTGATGTATAGTTGTAGTCTTGTAGATCATACATTGAAACTTAGGTGTACCAAATTTATATTCATGCATTATGGATATCTGAAGTTAGAATATCCATTCACACAAAATTGTGTTCGGATTTAAATAATAAATCATAGTAGAGAATTATTACTTATATTTAAATAATGAGTTGAAAAATACAGTATATTTATTTTATTTTATTTTCGAAATGATTAGTTTTATATATGAATAATTATCTTTCTTTACATAACGGATTTTTCTGATCCGATCCGTTAAAAAGTAAATACTGTCTTTGAAAAATACATGTCAAATGAACTTATTACGTATATTGTTTACTATGGCGCGTATAATAATATTCTTACAAAAAAAAATTATACAAAATTGTGATTTTGATTTGAAATTAATGAAAATGTTATTAGAGGGGGGAAAAGAGACAAATACTCTTTATATAAATAACGATTATATTGTTCTAAAAAGGGAAACAAAAGATGGTAAGAGAAACAAGTCTTCACGTAATAAAAAGTGAGAGCATATCTTAAAATGAAAAATGCATGGCCCTATAGACTTCTCTCTCTCTCTCTCTCTCTCTCTCTCTCTCTCTCTCTCTCTCTCTCTCTCTCTCTCTCTCTCTCTCTCTCTCTCTCTCTCTGAGCCAAAAGTTGAGGTGGATGATGCCTGGCTCGAGACCATTCTTCCATGTCATGGTGATGATGATGATTATGATGATTTCGGACCAGGCTTCATTCCCTTCAACTTACACGGTTTGCTTCTTAATCATATTCAATCTTCAATACCAATCGTTAACTTCATAATTAATTTAACTCGCCGTCTGTGGTTCGATATGTTGGTACCAAATGCTTTATTTTCTGATGAATAATGTGTAGATTGATAAAATTCGTGGTTAATGTTTGTATATATATAATCAAAAACTATAGAATATTGTTTGAACGTCTGTAATTATACTAATAGTAATATGAACTGGTGTAGCAAGAAAGATATGACATCGAATTTAATGGCAGCTTTAACTGATGGGGGTATCTCCTTTTCTCTTTTCTCTGTCTCTTTACCAATTCCGTTGAAAAATCTTGTTGGAATCAGTGTGGAAATTGGCTCGTAACAACTGTTTTCTTTTTATTTCCTTTTGACTATTATAGTTTTCAATATTTTGTGTATTTTAACTGGTTTTACACTTTTAGTTAAGTAATTACCCGCGTATGATTTATATTGTTATGGAAAGTTAACGTACGATAGCTTGTTGATTCAATAGTTCCACGTATTGAAGATCGTACAGTTTGGTTTGATATGTAATACACTAATGGATTCAATGGAGAAATATTGATATAGTATCATTTGTTCATAACTATGCAATAATCAGTTTATATAGTTAAATTATAGAGATTAGCAAAAAAGGTCGTGATTTACATATTTTATACATGCCTCGTTACTCTCTCTTTCCTTTTCTGACTTGAGCGCATAATTATTATATTGTCTTTTACTTTCCCAATAGAGCAAAAAATATGCAATGTGTTCATACTCTCAAAGAGAGCTTTATGTGCAACTTCAGTTTAGTTTGTTTCCCTGAAAAAGGATACACAAATGCTAACCAACGTATGAGTAAAATATACAGATTGTTTAAAATATCCAACCTGTTTTATTTTTTTCTAAATTTGTAGAACTATAGTGTTAGAAACTTGCTATCAAAAACCTTGACCGAAATTGAAGAACTACACAAATGGGATTATAGGGAATTTTGAAAAAATTAAAGCATTTGTAAGAGAACAAATGTAATCTGTGGCAGAGCCAGAAATAATTTTTACCGGGGTCAATATATATATATATATATATATAAAATATAATGATAAAAATCTTACTGCTTAAACTGAATTTTAAACATTTTTGTACTATAATTTTAGTTTATATAAATAAAATTAGAACTAAACTTATGTTATGGTATATTTATGTTAAGGTATATAAGTAGTCTCATTATTTTTCCATTCTGTTATGTTTTTTATGATGATGAAAAAGATATGATATATATTTTCTTTCAAAAAGTATATTTATCTTACGATTAGTATCTATATTAATTGATAGTTAATAATTATAAAGAAAAAACTATCTTAGAAGCAATTGCTAAAACTTAGGGTGCAAATGGTTGTTCATTTAGAGGATTAAAGATGGGTAGAATTATGTATTCCTCTAAATTGGAATTATGAGTGAAACAAAAATTGGTGGAATTATGTATTCCTCTAAATGTTTACCATTTGGGTTGAAAAGTTTTTTTAAAAGTGATTCAACTTATCCACTAATAAAAATTGAAAACATGAACAAAGTTGGAGGAAAACATTCCTCTACAAAATAGGAGATGAATTAGTGGAACAAAAAACAATCAATTTTCCACTCCATTTTTTCACTCACGTTATTCCATTTATTCCACTTATGCAAACCATTTGCACCCTTAATATTGTATAGAGGAAATAAAGAAAGAAAGAAGATTCCTCTTAAAACTACGCAAAGGCAAACAAATATTTTTCATTGACGAAAAAAAAAAGAATCGATTTTTAGTTTCAACAAAAAAAAAGGCAAACAAATTTTATTTTTTATTTTTTAAAAATATGCAAACATGTCAAAAGTAAAAAAAAGTAACAACAAACGAATGAAAAATATATCAAAGGGTGCAAAATGCACGGTTTGAATATGGAGCAAGGGGGTCAACATTTCAAACATTCAACCAAATCATTCAAGTGTAAAAGATTACATATGCATACAATTTAAAATTTACAAAAGTAGTGGGGGTCAGCTGACCCCCTCCTCTCCAAAAAGCATTTTCATGTTCTATGTATTTTGCTTATTTAGATCGTAGTATCCTTCCATGGTTAACACCAAAATTGTTAGTATTCGAACATTGAACGTTTCTATAAATAATCTTCGATATCTCCAAAATCGCTATTTATATGAACAATGGAAATTGACAACAATAAAAATAGTCAAATACATATATAGATTCGCAAAACTCTTTTAGTAAGTGCGTTTGTTATGATTTGATGGCCAGTTGCTGCTTTGAGAATTTTCATATATGATTTTCATATATGAATTTTCATATGAATTTCCAGTTGCTATTTCCCAACCGTAACTATGATATACACATATAACTCCACAAAATGTTTAACTCCGTACAGATATCTACCAACTGGAAATTCCATGTCTATTTCCCCACCAGATAAAAGTTAAATGTCTAGTTCCCCACCCTTTCAAATTTTGATTGGTTTAACTGGTTTTAGACTGGTTTAAGATCGGTTTAAGATCTAAACCGACACAAAACCATCAAATTGAACAAAATCAATTCAGAAAATAATATTTATTTAAAAATAATAATAAACATCACAATAATTTTTTTAAATTCGAAACAAATGGGGAAAAAGTTCTGAAACTTTAAACAAAAATATTAACTTTAAAATTTCCAAATTTATAATCTTCAAAACTTTAAAAACACTTTAAAAATCATAAACTATGAAATAAAGCTATGAATTTTAGATCATAAAATCCTAACTTGTTTAGATTATATATTTATCTTTTAAAGTGTTGTTAGTGTATATAATTTTTACCGATTCAAGTTTTTTAAAATCCTAACTTGTATTTTGTAACTTAAATTTTATAATCTAAAATCCATACCTTTATTTCATAATTTATGAAATTCAACACTTTATAATTTAAATTTTACTTAGCTTTTGTAAAATCCTATATAATTCAAAAAACAAGTTAGCATTTTTGTAAAATCATAAAATCACAAGCTATGAAATAAAGCTATGAATTTTAGATTAAAATATTGGGGAAAAAATTCTTAAACTTAAAAAAAAAAAATTTTACAATGATTTTTTTAAAATAATACATTCGGTTTTAAATTTAAAAACCTAAATTTAACTTTAAAATTTCCAAATTTATAATCTTCAAAACTTTAAAAACACTTTAAAAATCATAAATTTAAACAAGTGTTTTTAATCTTTATTTAAACAAATAATATTTATTTAAAAATAATAATAACATCACAATAAGTTTTTAAAATTCGTAAAAAATTGGGGGAAAATTTCTGAAACTTTTAAAAAAATAATTAACTTTAAAATTTCCAAATTTATTATCTTCAAAACTTTAAAAACACTTTAAAAATCATAAATTCGGTATGCAATAGTTACGGTAGGGAAATATACAGTTTTTCCAATTTTTGTTCCACATGATTTAATCATTTCAGTATTTTAATTGATTCAAGTAATATCAAAAGATGTGACTATACGTAGTCGACATAAAGAAAAAGTCGGTATAACACCCATAAGTCCATAATCAAACATTTAATATTTTGGACCCTATTGCTAACTGTTTTATTTAATCAAGCAGCTTTCAAATTGAAGTTTATAACTTCACCAAATTAGTCATCCAACCTCCTTTTATTTGTTTGAATGTCAAATGGACTACAAGCAAGACTTGTGATGGATAGAGTTTGTTAAAATTTTGTGTGTGGGAATGAAGACAAAATTTGAGACAATGTCTTTATGATGAAAGAAACTTTATACATCTTTGATGTCTCATCTTCAACTGCTTCATTGTCCTCCTTAAAAAATACTTGATAATTACTCTAATTATAACGGATCATGAATCTTCAAACTTTCGTACAAATAGCCTTGTTATGTTTAGGATTTCATTTTGTTGTTTTTGAATTCATATTTAATAAAACATATGAAAATAGTTTCTTCGACGTTTTTGTTTTTTGTTTTATATTCGTTTTGTTAGGATATCATTCAAAAATCACATCCGAAAATCAATTAGGTAATACTCATCAAATATAAATCACACATATTCCAATTAATATGAGACATGTTGTGACAAAATCCATAAAAATCGATGCGCCTCATGAACACCTTTTTTAAATCAACAAAAAACGAGAAGGAAATTTGGTGTCAAGTATTCGCAGAACGAATGGTGCAAACTTTATTATATGTATGTTCAAGTATCTTAATTTGTGTAGGGTAACTAGAGTTGGCATGTGGAGTGTTTGTACAACATGAAACATACACTTCCACATAAGAGTATATAAAGCTGATAAATATAAAAGAACTGATGTGATCCTAACCCAAGAATCTTGTCTTTGGCGTGACTTAGCTACTGGTTTTGAAGTATATAAATCAGAGGTTGCGGAATGGTACGATGAATGTTGCGAAATGGTGTGATAGACGCGATACGAGTGGATTTGCGGTTGATGGAATGAAACAAAGATGGAGATGATAGAATCACACGATCTATGGCTGGACCGAATGAAGAATAGGGGCTGCTACTCGGTAGAATCACTCTAAGAATAGTCAGAATCTTCCAAGGAAGAAAGGGGTTCGTTGGCTTCACACCAAACCGTAGAGAAAACACTTTGATCCAAAAATAGGTTATCACAACCAAACATGGATGTTTTATTAAGCAATTTTGTGGGTCTTATATAGGAGGAAATACACACATTCCAACTCCTAGGAAAAACACAAAAACTTAATTAAAAAGAAGTAAATACAAAGACTTGACAAAAGACCAAAGACTAGAAATTACATGCATTTTTATTCAAATTCAAATCTGATTTTTGGCTCCTTCTTTATTTCGAAATTTTTGAATATTCTCTTGGATATAGAGTCTTCTAAGGATCGAGAATACACACTAAGTAGCATAGGGGAAGTGAAACAATTAGCCTTATTAAAACTTATGCTTGAGAAAACCCAATGGGAAAAACCGAAGCATAGGAAAAAGAGTACTAACGGTTCCACTTAGCTAGCTTAGTGAGTACCTTGACCTTTTCCGGATGCTTGGATGAAGTTGATGTAGTTTGGTGCAGCTTCATGCTCTCCATCTTGAGTTTCCCGCAACATAACCTCCATGGCTTTAGCTAACTCCCGTGCTTTGCTTCTTGTAACCGCTCCATTCGGTATTTCCAAAGCTTTAGAAACATCTTTAACCTCCATTGCTCCCAACTCAGTTTGTGAGCCATCTAGGATCACATCATCCTCTCCCTCTTGAAAAGGATTTGACCTCAAATCTATTTCATCATCTGCAATAAACGGAACAAGATCAGAAACATTGAAAGCAATAGATACATTGTACTTACCTTGAAGATCGAGATGATAAGCATTGTCACTGATCTTCTTTGTGATACGGAAAGGACCATCGATCCTTGGCATCAGTTTGGACTTCCTCTCATTATGGAAACATTCCTTCCTTAGATGTATCCAAACTTGATCACCCACGTTGAGTTTTACGGCTTTTCTCCCTTTGTTCGCATACTTGGCATAAAGTTCGGTTTTATGCTCAATATTTTTTTGAGCCTTGTCATGAATCTTCTTGACCAAATCAGCTTTCCTTTTGCCATCTAAACTGACTCTTTCACTCAAAGGAAGGGGGGTTAAATCCAACGGTGACAAAGGTTTAAATCCGTAAACAATCTCAAACGGCGAATACTTAGTAGCGGAATGCGTTGCATAATTATAAGCAAATTCAACATGAGGCAAGCATTCTTCCCAAGATTTTAAATTACTCTTAACCAAAGTCCTAAGAAAGGTAGGCAATGTACGATTCACAACTTCAGTTTGACCATCGGATTGCGGATGACTTGTAGTAGAAAATGCCAACTTAGTTCCTAACTTAGACCATAACGTTTTCCAAAAATAACTAAGGAACTTAGCGTCACGATCAGATAGAATAGTTCTAGGCATGCCATGCAATCTAACAACATCCTTAAAGAAAAGATTAGCAACATTCAAAGCATCATCCATTTTATGACAAGCGATAAAATGTGCCATTTTAGAAAACTGATCAACCACATCAAAGATAGAATCCTTACCGTTCTTGGTTCGAGGTAATCCAACTACAAAATCCATAGAAATATCAGTCCAAGGATGCATAGGAATAGGAAGAGGAGTATACAAACCGTGGGGTTGAACTTTGGATTTGGCTTGTTTACACGTAACACATCGATCACAAAACCGTTCCACATCCCTTTGCATGTGCGGCAAAAAAAAATGATCTTGGACGGTTTTAAGAGTCTTGGCAACACCAAAGTGTCCCATAAGTCCACCTCCATGAGCTTCTTTAACCAACAAAATTCTCAAAGAACCGTTAGGCACACAAAGACGATTTTCATAAAATAAAAACCCGTCTTGCCTAAAGTAATGATTAATCGCAAATTTCTCACAAGCTAGGTACGGTTCTTTAAACTCATGATCATCAGCATATAAGTCCTTAAAATGATTCAAATCCCATCAGTTTAGTACCTAGATTAGAAAGGAGAGTGTACCTTCTTGATAATGCGTCAGCTACGACATTATCCTTACCTTTTTTATACTTAATCACATACGGAAATGTTTCGATGAACTCAATCCATTTAGCATGCCTTTTGTTGAGCTTGTGTTGACTTTTAATGTGCTTGAGAGACTCATAATCCGTATGAATCACAAATTCTTTCGGCCATAGGTAGTGTTGCCACGTTTGTAGAGCTCTCACCAAAGCGTAGAATTCTTTATCATAAGTCGGGTAATTGAGTATGGATCCTCCAATCCTCTCACTAAAGAATGTTATAGGTCTTTTATCCTGCATCAAAACAGCACCAATACCAATTCCACATGCATCACATTCAATCTCAAAAGTTTTAGTAAAATTGGGTAAAACAAGAAGTGGGGCGTTAGTAAGCTTCTCTTTTAAGGAATGGAATGCTTCTTCTTGAGCTTGACCCACTTGAATCCCACGTCCTTTTTGATCACTTCAGTTAGAGGTGCGGCTATAGTGCTAAAATCTTTCACAAAACATCGATAAAATCCCGCAAGACCGTGAAAAGATCTAACATCGCCTATGGACTTAGGAGTCGGCCAATCTCTTATAGCTTTCACCTTTTCCTCATCTACTTTGATACCACCTGCACTTACAACAAAGCCTAGGAACACGAGGTTATCCGTACAAAAGGTGTATTTCTTAAGATTAGCATAAAGACTTTCTTTTCGTAAAATTTCCAAAACCGAGCTAATATGTTTAAGATGCTCATCTAGACTTTTGCTATAGATCAGAATGTCATCAAAATAAACCACAACAAATATGCCAATGAATGATCTAAGCACATGATTCATTAAGCGCATAAAAGTACTAGGTGCATTAGTTAAACCAAACGGCATGACTAACCATTCATATAAACCATGCTTCGTTTTAAATGCGGTTTTCCACTCATCACCTTCTTTCATTCTAATTTGATGATAACCACTTTTTAAATCAATCTTAGAAAAGATGGTGGAACCATGCAACTCATCAAGCATATCATCTAAACGAGGGATAGGATGTCGATACTTTACAGTGATATTGTTGACGGCACGACAATTGACACACATCTTCCATGTACCATCTTTTTTTGGTACAAGTAACACCGGAACAGCACATGGACTCATGCTTTCCCTTATATGTCCCTTGCTCATGAGCTCATCCACTTGCCGTTGTAACTCTTTAGTTTCGACCGGGTTAGTACGGTACGCGGCTTTGTTCGGTAATGAAGCTCCGGGAACAAAATTGATTTGATGTTCGATTCCTCTTATAGGTGGCAATCCCTCCGGACTATCCTCTGGAAAAACGTCATTAAAATCCTGCAAAAGATCATGCATCTCACTCAAAATAACCGGCTCCACGTTAGCTAAACTCGTTAGAGTTTCTTTATAAATAAAAAGGAGAATCGGTTTACTCGAAAGATAGGATTTCTTAACCTCTTTTGGTTTGATGATGAGATTGGAATTTTCAATAGGTACCTTCTCCATTTCCTCTTTCTTTTTGAAATGCAACTGATCCTTATAGATCTCTTGAGGCGTCATAGGCACAAGTGTGATTTTCTTACCGTTAGACACGAAATAATGCTTGTTGGAGAAACCATCGTGCATCACCTTAAGATCCGATTGCCAAGGCCTCCCCAAAAGGATATGGCTAGCTCTCATAGGTAAGACGTCACACACAATCTCATCTTGGTACTTACCAATGCTTATTGGTACGGTGACTTGTTCACTAACTTTCATTTCACCGCTCTCGTTGAACCATTGTAGCTTATACGGTTTCGGATGCTTCCGAACCTTTAGACCTAACTTCTCAACCATAGAAACCCTAGCAACATTAGTACAACTACCTCCATCTATGATGAGGCTGCATACCTTTTCCTTGACCAAACACCTCGTATGGAACAGATTTTCCCGTTGCACGATTTCTTCTTTTTCGGTTTGTAGGCTTAGCGTTCGTCTAGCAACTAGTAACTCTCCTTGTATAGGTAATGCTTCAAACTCTTCTTCATCAGTAGGAGCATCATCCTCACTCTCAATTTCAGGTTGTATGTCTCCATTATCTAGAAGCATGAACAACTTCTTATTAACACATTCATTCGCAAAATGAACCATACCTTGGCACTTGTAGCACCGAATGTGTGTTTTGCTTTTGCTTGGAGTAGCTACTGATTTTCTTTTGAGATCAAACTTAGAATCAT
Source organism: Draba incana (assembly GCA_963576765.1). Classification (NCBI taxonomy): domain Eukaryota; kingdom Viridiplantae; phylum Streptophyta; class Magnoliopsida; order Brassicales; family Brassicaceae; genus Draba; species Draba incana. The sequence goes on along the minus strand of OY755214.1, from coordinate 3,256,246 downwards.
CCTTAGGACCAGTAGTAGATGGCTTGTCACCCCGTTGATAGCTTGGGTTGGTCTCCTTAGACTTGTACAAACCCGAGATAAAGTTGGATCGAGACGGCTTTCGGCTTACTTGTTGCTCAATAAGTATTTCTTTGTGTAGAAAATCCTCCATATCAACATATGCTTGTAGCTCTAACTTGTCTTGAATCTCCCTACTAAGACCACCCATGAATCTCGCCATAGTAGCTTCACGGTCCTCTTGAATATCCGCCTTAAGCATTAGGGTTTCTAACTCTTGGAAATATTCCTCCACTTTCTTTCCACCTTGGTTCAGCCTTCTAAGACGTTGATGTAGCTCACGGTGATAATGATTTGGCACGAACCGTCTCTTCATAATATTTTTGAGTTGATCCTAAGTGGCGGTCGGCGCATCCCCAACTCTTCTTCTCGTCGGTACGGTTTGTTCCCACCAAGTAAGAGCATAATCACTAAAATCCGTCACGGCTATCTTAATCTTGCTGGCCTCAGGAGGTTTTTTACAATCAAAAACGAGATCCATTTTCTTTTCCCAATCGAGATACGCATCAAGATCATTTTTACCGACAAAGGTTGGCATTTTGAGCTTTATGTTGTCAAATTGATGTCGCCTTTGAGGTGCTGGTTCATCTCTTCGCCTCCTTGGTTCTTCATCATTTCTATGACTTCTCCTACTACTGTTTGAGCTGGAATAATAGGTTTCCGTATGCAGCAACTCATCCTCACCATTTCCTCCATTCGCGGGTCTACGATGGTGCGGTCTAGGTGCTGGTGGTTTACAATGGGCTGGAGGTACTACATCATTCCTTTTTTCGGCAAGCATCTATCTCATCATCAGACGTATGTCTTCCATCATAAGCCTTCTATCATTTTCTTTACTTGTTTCTTCTTCATCGTTAGTCACCATCGGATCTTTTCGATCAAAAACAACAAAAACGAAAACAAATCAAAGCAACTATGGTATGAAGGAGATCAAAATACAACAAGTCACAAATAAGAAGATGAACAATCACAAAAGAAGATGAACAATCAGATTTTTCTTCAAGCAAAAATCGCATAAAACTGAAAATTCCAAAGAGAAATGAGACACTTAGCTACGCCAAAGTGCTCTGATACCACTTGATGTGATCCTAACCCAAGAATCTTGTCTTTGGTGTGACTTAGCTACTGGTTTTGAAGTATATAAATCAGAGGTTGCGGAATGGTACGATGAATGATGCGAAATGGTGTGATAGACGCGATACGAGTAGATTTGCGGTTGATGGAATGAAACGAAGATGGAGATGATAGAATCACACGATATATGGCTGGACCGAATGAAGAATAGGGGCTGCTACTCGGTAGAATCACTCTAAGAATAGTTAGAATCTTCCAAGGAAGAAAGGGGTTCGTTGGCTTCACACCAAACCGTAGAGAAAACACTTTGATCCAAAAATAGGTTATCACAACCAAACATGGATGTTTTATTAAGCAATTTCGTGGGTCTTATATAGGAGGGAATACACACATTACAACTCCTAGGAAAAACACAAAAACTTAATTAAAAAGAAGTAAATACAAAGACTTGACAAAAGACCAAAGACTAGAAATTACATGCATTTTTATTCAAATTCAAATCTGATTTTTGGCTCCTTCTTTATTTCGAAATTCTTGAACATTCTCTTGGATATAGAGTCTTTTAAGAATCGAGAATACACACTAAGTAGCATAGGGGAAGTGAAACAATTAGCCTTATTAAAACCTATGTTTGAGAAAACCCAATGGGAAAAACTGAAGCATAGGAAAAAGAGTACTAACGGTTCCACTTAGCTAGCTTAGTGAGTACCTTGACCTTTTCCGGATGCCTGGATGAAGTTGATGTAGTTTGGTGCAGCTCCATGCTCTCCATCTTGAGTTTCCCGCAACATAACCTCCATGGCTTTAGCTAACTCCCGTGCTTTGCTTCTTGTAACCGCTCCATTCGGTATTTCCAAAGCTTTAGAAACATCTTTAACCTCCATTGCTCCCAACTCAGTTTGTGAGCCATCTTGGATCACATCATCCTCACCCTCTTGAAAAGAATTTGACCTCAAATCTATTTCATCATCTGCAATAAACGGAACAAAATCAGAAACATTGAAAGCATTAGATACGTTGTACTTACCTTGAAGATCGAGATGATAAGCATTGTTATTGATCTTCTTTGTGATACGGAAAAGACCATCGATTCTTGGTGTCAAGTATTCGCAGAACGAATGGTGCAAACTTTATTATATGTATGTTCAAGTATCTTAATTTGTGTAGGGTAACTAGAGTTGGCATGTGGAGTGTTTGTACAACATGAAACATACACTTCCACATCAGAGTATATAAAGCTGATAAATATAAAAGAACTAATGTGATCCTAACTTAAGAATCTTATCTTTGGCATGACTTAGCTACTGGTTTTGAAGTATATAAATCAGAGGTTGCGGAATGGTACGATGAATGATGCGAAATGGTGTGATAGACGAGATACGAGTGGATTTGCGGTTGATGGAATAAAACGAAGATGGAGATGATAGAATCACACGATCTATGGCTGGACCGAATGAAGAATAGGGGCTGCTACTCGGTAGAATCACTCTTAGAATAGTCAGAATCTTCCAAGGAAGAAAGGGGTTCGTTGGCTTCACACCAAACCGTAGAGAAAACACTTTGATCCAAAAATAGGTTATCACAACCAAACATGGATGTTTTATTAAGCAATTTCGTGGGTCTTGTATAGGAGGGAATACACACATTCCAACTCCTAGGAAAAACACAAAAACTTAATTAAAAAGAAGTAAATACAAAGACTTGACAAAAGACCAAAGACTAGAAATTACATGCATTTTTATTCAAATTCAAATCTGATTTTTGGATCCTTCTTTATTTCGAAATTCTTGAACATTCTCTTGGATATAGAGTCTTCTAAGGATCGAGAATACACACTAAGTAGCATAGGGGAAGTGAAACAATTAGCCTTATTAAAACCTATGCTTGAGAAAACCCAATGGGAAAAACCGAAGCATAGGAAAAAGAGTACTAACGGTTCCACTTAGCTAGCTAAGTGAGTACCTTGACTTTTTCTAGATGTTTGGATGAAGTTGATGTAGTTTGGTGCAGCTCCATGCTCTCCATCTTGAGTTTCCCGCAACATAACCTCCATGGCTTTAGCTAACTCATGTGCTTTGCCTCTTGTAACCGCTCCATTCGGTATTTCCAAAGCTTTAGAAACATCTTTAACCTCCATTGCTCCCAACTCAGTTTGTGAGCCATCTAGGATCACATCAAGAACAAAGGATACACTTCAATATATATTTCAAATCATATCAAAATCGGTTTCATGCATAATTAGAACTTCTACAATATATTTTAAAAAGATGGAGAACTAATTAAAGTCATTATAAGTTACTCATTAATTTCATTGACATGAATGGATTCACTCATTAAAAAATTTCATTATCAAAATTAAATTCACGAGACATTTTTATTTTAAGATGAGAATTTATAAATCTTCATTTGTTATAGTTAATCTTCATTTTCCAAAATCCCACATTGAAATGAATTATGGACCTTATACACAAAAATTCACATAAGAGTCACATATATATAAGTATATACATTGTTTTGTTCTAGAGAGTCGAAAATGAGACCAAAAACAGAAAATTTCAAAAAAGAAAATAGACACATGTGTCCATTTCTTTAAGAAAATGAACTAAAGAGACAGGTACATATAATACTCCATCCGTTCCATAAAACAAGATGTTCTAGCTTTTAAAATTATTCCATAAAATATATTCTAGCTTTTTTTATTATTTAATATTAATAAATCGTAAATTTTAAAAAGTGTATTAAATAAAAAGGTTTGAATACTATTGGTCCATAGTTATGGGAAAGTGGTTTTTTGAGAGAATCAATGTATTTAATATTAAATCTTAATTGTTTCTTAATAAGTGTGAGAGTAGTAGAACTGGAACATCATGTTGTATGGAATAGACAGAGTATTAATGTATATCCTTAAATCAAGGAAAGAAAGCTAAAACATGTGGCCTAAATATTACCTTAGACTTATACTTTATTAGGATTCATATTGCATATATATATTCATCAATGTTATAACAAGAGGAAACGGTTAGGGCATGTGCATTCCACACTTTTAAAATGAGTGTCTAAAGAAATTTATGATTAAATTTAAATAAGTTTAATGTTTTAAGACACTTTGGTTATGGAGTGATTCATTGGAGACACTTTAAATGTGGGTGTCTAAAGGAAAAAACAATATTATTATTTAATTCATTAAAAATTTTAGAAATATTTTATTAAACATAAAAACAATTAAAACATAACAAAGATTAATAAAAATTCAAACATAGAATACATAAGAAAGATTACAAACATAATATTTCAAATAATAAACGGTAAAAGTACGATGAGTTTTATTCTTGTTGTCGGTTTTGCCAAACATGCTCAATCAAATCATTTTTCAAGTCTTCATGCTTTTTTCTATCACGGATTCGAGTTCGAACGGTCAACATTTGGGAGACATTTGTACGCATATCAGTACCAAATGTGAAATCTACATGTACAGTTCCTTCTCCTTGTCTGAACTCTGATACATCATACTGAGTATTTGCAGCTCGTTCGTCTTCTACTATCATGTTGTGGAATATGATACAAGCTCTCATAATGTTTCCTATTTTTGCCTTATCCCACATACGAGCTGGGTTTTTAACAATGGCAAACCGAGCTTGCAAGACTCCAAAAGCACGCTCAACATCTTTTCGGACAGCTTCTTGACGTTCAGCAAATAAGCATGCTTTTGGATCTTGTGGAAGTGAAATAGATTGGATAAAAGTTGCCCATTTTGGATATATACCATTTGTTAGGTAGTAAGCCAAACGATAGTCATTTCCGTTGACAGTGAAACACACTTTTGGAGCTTTACCATCAAGTATATCAGCAAAAACTGGTGAGTAGTGAAGAATATTGATATCATTTAAGGTACCTGGACTGCCAAAAAATGCGTGCCATATCCAGAGATCATATGAAGCAACAGCCTCTAAAACGATGGTGGGTTTTCCAGATCCCCGTAAATATTGTCATTTCCAACCAGTAGGACAATTCTTCCACTCCCAATGCATACAATCGATACTTCCTATCATCCCGGGAAATTCCCGTTCTTCTCCGACATAAAGTAATCGTTGTAGATCCTCTGGTGTAGGTCTTCGTAGGTATTCATCGCCAAACAAAGATATTATTCCTTCGACAAAATTGTTCACGCATTTAAGAGTAGTACTTGCACCGAGCCGGAGGTATTCGTCTACTTGGTCAGCCGCAACACCATATGCCAGGACACGAATTGCTGATGTACACTTTTGAAGTGGAGAGAGACCAAGTCTTCCAGTAGCATCTTTCTTTTGTCGAAAGAATGAAAATTCATTTGATAGTCGGTCCACGATATGTATGAACAAGTGCTTGTGCATTCTAAAACGGCGTCGGAATACATTAGGGGGGTAAGTTGGGTGGTCACTGAAATAGTTGTTCCATAACTGCACGTGTCCCTCTTCGCGATCTCGGTTGATGTAGACCCGTTTTTTCAGTTCAGTTGCTTCTTCAAGATCATCATAATCAATTAACAAATTATTGAATTCTTGTTCAATAAATTCATTAAATTCTTCATCGATTGCTTGTGAGAAAGGATCATGGGAAGATGATGCCATTTGGGCGAGAAATTTTGGTTTGGATTGTAAAAGAAAATTTTGTGTGAAAGTTTGGTTTGGTTTGTAAATTTTGGTTTGGTTAGTAATTTAAAGAGAAGAGGAGAAGTGTCGTTCAAAAAATAAAGAGAAGAGGAGAAGCTTGATATGAGAGGAGAGAAGAAGCAAATATATATATATGAAGAATTTGATGCATTGTATGAACATAAACAATAACTCGTATAAAAGAACAAAAGAACCCATGTGAAATAAACAGAACACTGGTTTGGTCTAAAGAAACCAACAAAACCAATTCTGACTTCTACACATGGTGAAACACTTTTTGTGACATCTTGTGAATTCACTTGTTTGGTTGTGCCGACATGAATACACATTATTCACCATCTGAAACATTAACAAGCATTACCATAAACCTAGTAATTAACATTACAATTACAACATAAATACAAATGACGAATAACTAACATGTGTAACTTGAAATTCATCAGATTGCACACCATCTTCTCTATTATTCTTCTTGTCCTCACCTTAAGCTCAGCTCATTCCTCACGATATATACAAATAGAAGAGGCACAAGTAATCAGTACTTAGAGAAACAATCATCTAAAGAGTTGTTTGGATGTTCAGACAATAGCAAATTGGATTTTATAGAAACTGATATTTATTTCAAGAAATAGACAATAGCAAATCACATAAGCAGTACAATTCAAGAAACAGAAATATGATGAACAAGGAAGCAAATCATTTCATTTCATACAAGACTACATCATTTCATACAAGAAACAGAAATATGACAATATATTACAACAACAAAAATAGGAAATCAAGACTTCGATAACATGTTACTAATCAACTGGTTTTTGAGCTCTAATTCCAGGTCAGACAGTGGATCAGTTTTGGCTAGGAGAGTCTCAAGCATGTTTCTTTCTGACACCTCTTTCTTGAGAGTTGCATCCTTCACTTTCAAGTCCCAAACGGTCTGAAAGTACTCCAGCTTTTTGGTTTGTTCTTCTACAGTGGTTGTCTTGGACATGGATCTTTTAAGTTTAGCTTTTGCTGCTTTAATACCTGGAGGCCTAACCTCCGGTCCATCCTCCATATTGTTCACCGACTGTGAACTATCAGATTGGACAGAACCATCAGCAAACTTCCTTCTTTTTGAACTGCCTCCATCTACACCTCTACCTGAGTAGATTTGACACCACTTCTGCTCATTTTTGAGCTCATGCCATGCATGCTCAAGCATGAATTTGGCCTTGTAGTCTGAGACGAAGATATCATGAGCAAGCTTTACATAGTCTTTCTCACCAAAACCACTTTTGGGAGGAGTATTTGCAGCCGCATAAGCTCCACAAAACTTGGAGACTTGGTCATTGATCTTCCTCAACCTCTGCTGACAGTGATTGAGCTCTCTCTTCTCATCACCTGGGATGTTAGGACTAGCAGCAAACAATGTTGCTATGCGATCCCAGAATTTGTCAGTCTTTTGCTCATTTGAAACAATGTTGTCCTTGCTGGTGTTTAACCACGAGCTGATCAGCACAATATCTTCTGCTTTACTCTATCTCTTTCTCTCTTTACGACCCTCTTCTTCAAGTATTGGACCATCATAACACTGTGTACTAAACAGTGGAATCTCTGATGTTCCAACTGGCACAGATTGAGAAAAACTCTGAAATGGATTTTGGTCAGGGTAATGGGTATCTTCTTGGTTATTTAAAAGGTCCATAAAGTTGGACCTTTGACCATATGGATTACGAGAATCCATATCCTACCTATGATAGTGAACAGAAGAGAAGACAAGAGGAGAGAAGAGGAAGCAGAATAGCACATGAAACAGAAGAGAAGACAAGAAGATACAGAAGAAGAAGAAACAGAAGAGAAGGTTAAGCAAGAAGTGGTTTTAAGTTTCGGCTGAGTACTTAATTATATAGCAAAAGGTTTAAGTAAACACAAGTATCTCTTATAATTTAATAAAGCATTCAATTACAAGCTCAACCTAATCTACAACCATTTTTCACATCAGAACTTAATAATAACCCTAATCTACAACCATTCATCACATCAAAAATTAATAACAAACCTAATCTAAAACCATTCATCACATCACAAGCATTGATGACAGTGTTAAGCACAAACAGAGGCAAAACTAGCATTTATTACCAGAGAAGAAACAATAAATACTATAACTTGTAGGGGTCAAATCTCCCCTGAAAGAACCGATAAGCCTAAAACGACTAAGTGTGCGCTAAACCGACTATCCCAAGAAACTAGTTATCCAGCTCCCACATAACTAATGTAAAACAGCAAAAAAGCAGTTCAACTAAGCTACAGTCTCATATGTATAAACAAGGCTACACAAAATTATTTGTAAAGAGTAAACAAAATCAGTTTATTTCTCTAAATCAGTTGTTTCTCTTAGTCTCATTCCTCACAGTTAAGTCAATCACAAAGTCAACAAATAAAACAGCAAAGAGAAGAAATAAAACAGCAAAGAAGCAACAACTCAACTCAGTTCTATATCTTTAACAAGATATCAGTTCATTTCTCATATCAGAACAAAATCACTTCATTTCTCATATCATACAAGGCTACACGAGAAATAAAACAGCAAAGAGAAGAAATATTAGTACCTTGTTAATATTTGCTTCCTTTTCCAATGAGAAATGTTAGCCAAATAACCTGCAGAAAATAAAATCAAAACATCAGAACTTAGGCCAAACCGCAAAAATGTAAATTAGTATGAAGAGAGACATACATGTTCATACTGCAGCCATCTCATTGCCTTCGTCTCCACAGGTGTAACCTCAAAAGAAATGGGACAAAACTCATTTCGGAGATAATCCAAAATTTCGAGGAACCCTAATTTTACACTGAAATCATCATTTGTTGACGATTTGACGAAGATAACTCAAATCGCCTTTTCATTCTCCGTCGATGAAAACAAAGAGAAAGAGAGAAGAGAGAGAGGCGAATGAAAAAAAATTAAAACCCTGATTTTTTTCTTTCCCGTGTTTATGTTCTTTCTTCCAATCAGATGATGCCACGTCAACATGTCTAAAGACCGAAAATAAATCCTATACTAGACACTTTTAATCAGTTTTGGATCTGTAATCTTAAATTTTATTGTTTTAATATTGTTTAGACAAGCTTATTAGATCTCTCAAAGTGTGCAATGCACATGATCATTTGTTTGCATTTGAATAATAAAAAAAAAATTTATCACGATAACAAAATATTTCGCGTTACTACAAATCTTTTCGATATAATTATTATTTTCTCCCTAGCAAAACAAAATCATTGTGTAGAAAAGTACATTTTTTTTAATTTAATTCCGGAAGCGCGAAATGCATGGAGAAGAATGTAAACACGTGGCGCTCTAGGGACCTTATAAGAAAAAATTAAAAAGCTTTTGATTTGAAGCAAGTTTCAAATCACATCATTTCTATGTTTAGCCATATAGCCGCTTCGCACTGTCTTCTTCGTCTTCTCTCTCACCTTTTCTAATTAGCTGGAGTACAAAGCTCAATTATCCGATGGAGGTAATTTGGGTTTTTGTTTTTGTGTTTTTTGAATTTTGACTTTTGATGTTCCCGAGATTTCTGGGCTTTTTTTTTATTTTTGGGTTTTAGGGTTTCAGTACTCTGAAGATATTTAGGTTTTTCAATTATTGCTTGAGATAGAGGTAATTATTTTGATGTGTTTATCGTCTTCGTCGCGAAGAACAATTTTCTAAATCTCTGAAATTTTCAAAATTTCTCTATTGGTTTTTAGTAAGCAACTTGGGTTTTTTTTTTTATTTTTTTTACTAATTTTGGTGCCTAATTTCGAAGGATTTTAAAAATCTGTTTTTTTTTTTTTTTGTCTTCACTTGTGTTACTGTATTTACTTGTTTTGTAAGCTAAGAGTGAGGTAGAAAATTCGTCGTTGAGGTCAATTTTTTCGTATGGATTCTTGGTTCTCTAAATTTCTTTATTGGTTATGATTTCAAGAAAGAATAATTTTCTAAATCTCTGAAATTTTTCAAATTTGCTTGTCTAAATTTCTCTCTGTGTTATGATTACAAGAATGAAATTTGGATTTTAACAAATTGTGTTACTAGTTATTACTATTTCAGAATTTTCTTATTTTGTAAGGTAAGTGAGTTATGAATGTTTGGTTGTTAAGGTCAATTTTGGTTTGGTTGGTTTCAGGAGAAATGGGTAATGGAGATGAGGAAAGTAAAAAATTGTTAGGAGGTTCATCTTCAAGTGCAAATGCAGAAGCAAGAATGAAGTTTGGTTCGGTTGATGCATTATCAGAGTTAGTTTGGTCTCCTCGCAACGGTCTAAGCGTAAGATGTGCAGATTTCAGTTTCCAAGGAAACACAAAATTACTCTCTCCTAATTTCTTTGATATAGGACAACAAACCAACATGGCGGTTATTCATTCGAATAGCACGAGTATTGAAGAAGCCGGTTTACGCGTAGTAGATGTTCAATTAAGAACCGTGGTGGATAGAAACGAAGATGAAGTTAACCAAACGAATAGACCATTGTCAGGTTGCTAAGAATGATCACTAAATTGATTATAAAGGTTCGTGTGTACATCGTATTTGTTGAAATGAGAGAGTTCTTGTGTGTTTGCAGGGGATGTAAAACATGAAAGAGAAGAGATGGTTGAAACCAATGGTGTTATAGGGAACGAGGAAGCAGAGAAAGGAATAGGAAGTTCGAAAAGATCGTTAGGTGAAAATATGATTATTGACTAGTAGTTGTGAGAACTATGGATTTATTTATGTGTTTTTTTGTCTCTTATGGTTGTTTTCGATATTGAGTAGATAGTCCGAGAGCTATCGAAGGAGAACAGTTGAGGCTTGAAAGTAGTGGATCTCAAGAAGATACGACAAACCGTGGAAGTAAAGAAGAAGGCGATAAGACGAGTAATAGAGTTCATATTCTTGACCGCTTAGAATCAACGGATGAGAATGATATTGCAACTCTTGCGGTTGCAGCTAGTAAGGCTCTGGTGGAATGTGAAGGTAAAGAGGAGGGCTTGGCGGAGAATGAGACCGATGCTGGACCGAGTGGTTCTTACAGGCGACGTGCGAAAGAGAAAGGGAAAGGAAAAGCTTTGTCTGATGGTAATGGTGATGATGATGATGATGAGAGTTTCGGTAGTGTAGAAAGTTGCAACAGCGCGGGTTTGCTTTCAAGGGGGAAGAAAAGACCTGGTTTTGAGCAGGGGCTGATTCTCGGAAGCAAACGGTTGAAAACTCTAGGTGATGAATGTTTGGGGTCAAGTTCGAAACTCAAGCAAGATAGTTCTTTCATGAATTGGATATCAAACATGACAAAAGGAATCTGGAATGGTAATGAAGAAGACAATTCTCCTTTCGTAGCGCTTAACACCACCTCAGAAGCTAATGGTCAAGTCAACGCGATCACTGATCAATGCTGCTTGAAGGAAAATAGCGAATTCAGGAACAACACCGGTTTCCAGTCTTTTTTCCAGTCCATATATTGTCCGAGGAAAAGAAACCAAGATGGTTCGGAGATGGATTTGCCAAATGATACTAATGCCGCTTCTTTGCGGGAACTTCCCTGGATTCCCGTTACGAAAGAGGATCACTTGTCTTCATCTGGTAAAGAGATTGGTCCGGTGGTTGAAATTCAGTCAAGCGAAGCATTATCTTCGGAGAACAAACACAAGGAAAAAGAGCCAAACGTCTCTTTGTTATTGATTAGTAAGTCTAAGCCTGATGAAGAGGAAAAGCCAGTTTCCCAACGTTTAACAAACAGAAACTCTGGTCCTGAAAGTTTGTGGATAAGCCGGTTTTCTTCAAGAAGCTCTTTCCCTCAGAAACAGAGAATTACCGATGAAGTGGCTAAAGAGGCCAATGATTCAGCTTCAGACGTGGCCAAAACACGTGATTCGCAGAAAATGTTGATAGACAATAATGTTATAATACTTAGTGTTAGCAAGCAAGTCAGGTTCGATAGTCTTAACCCGATTCTTCCCATAGTTTCTTCACTGAGAATAGAGTCTTCAGAAGCAATGACTTCTATGTTTGCCAGAAGATTAGAAGCACTCAAACACATCATGCCCTCAGGTTCTTTAACTGAGACCACGGAGGAGGAACAGACGGAATCAATCTGTTTCTACTGCGGTAAAAAGGGTCATCGGTTAAAGGATTGTTTGGAAGTTACTGATACTGAGCTTAGAGATCTAGTACAGAACTTAAGTGCTCGGAACGGAAGAGAAGAAGCGTCGAGTCTGTGTATTAGATGTTTTCAGCTTAGTCACTGGGCTGCAACATGCCCAAATGCTCCACCGTACAGCTCAGGAGCCGAAGACAGAGCAATGAAGCACGCATTCGCTTCAACCTCTGGCACGAAGCTACCCTTAAGCGATTTCACAACTAAGCAAGTGACATACGTACCAAAGGCAGTGTTTAACGCTGTTCAGTTGCTTCGTTTGACCCGCACAGACGTCCTCAAGTAAAGATCCAAATTCATTGAACATTATTAACACTTGAAAAAAGAAAAGACTGTTTCTTCTCCTCTCACTTTTGATTTTGCCATTACAGATGGATGAACACCAAGAAGTCTGTATCGGGTCTCGAAGGGTTCTTCTTGCGGTTAAGGCTCGGAAAATGGGAAGAAGGGATAGGAGGAACCGGGTACTACGTAGCACGCATAGAAGGTATATTATATATTTCCATATGAATCAATTAGTAGTCAAAAAGAAAACACGCATTTCTCGGTATCTTTGTAACTCAATGTTTGGTTTATACCGACATTATTTAGGGGCTACGGAGGGACAAATCTCAAGGAGACAGTCAGAGAACGGTTCGATCTCGGTTAAGGTTGGAGGGGTGACTTGTTTTGTTGAGTCTCAGTTTATCTCAAACCATGACTTTCTTGAGGTATGTATATTTGATCACACAAATTAGTGGTGATTATTAAGTTTTTTCATATCTGAATTATTTGTTTTGTTGACATGAGAAGGAGGAGTTGAAAGAGTGGTGGCTTAGCGCCGTAAAAAGTGCTGGAAAAAGCGGCGGCAGTGTCCCAACGGAAGAAGAACTTGGTCGGAAAATTGAGCAGAGAAAGATGTTAGGCTTTTAGGGAATTTTAAATAGATAATACTTTTGTTTTGTTTGGGGGCAATTTGAATTTGTGTATTTAATTAAATAGGTTTTATTCCAATGACTTGTGTGGAGATTAATAGGGTTCGTATTTCGGATTTAGATTTCTTTTGTTCGCCCTGCCCTAATGGCTAATACAAAGAAAAAATGTGAGTTAATTCAAGAAGTGGGACGATGGGTTTATGTTTGAAAACCGTTCCTCTATCTTCAATCTCGTTATGGTTGTGAATTACCTAATTATTTGAAGTCTCCTTGATTTCACTTGCCAAATAATCGCCGATGAGATCATAGCCTGCAAAACTCCAAACTCCTAGCCAGATTCGCGCAAGATACAACATCATCAAGACTGATTTTATAAATGAGGAACTAGAAGCATTTTGCAAGGAGTCCATCCATGATGATGTTATTGCAAACATCTTCTAAATAATTTCATCCAAGGCTATAGCAAGATGTCATTGTGTCTCTAAGCCTTGGGGATCGATTTTGAATCTTTTGTCATACCACGCTTTGTTTGCGAGTAGAAGAACTCTCTAGCTATTGTTTCTTTGTTGTCATTCTTCACCCGTCATCAATTGTTATCTTCTCCGGAGAAACACACTGTTATATTCTCCGGAGAAGCTAGATCTCAATAATTTTCATCAATCTACAAGGTGAATTAGCAAGATTATGTCTGATTCCCACTAAAACATTAATTCAAGATACCTAAATAGAAAATAACATACCAAGTCTCAATTCGAGGAGAGCACTGCAAGTCATCCATAATCCAATTTCGAATAGCTGTAGAAGGCGTCGACTCACCCTCGTCGTCTCATAAACCCAAAAGACGATTTCGCCTCACATATTTGTTGTTTCAACAAGATCAATATACCACCAATCTCCTCCCAATAATACCCATGAAATTGACAAGCCTGATGTCTGATGACAAAGACTTTTGCCTCTTGGAACATGGATGTTCTTCAAGTCCCAAAGTATCACATTCCGATTGGCACGGTTTGCATCTGTAGCGGGGTAAGTAAACACATGCCCGACAACATCTGTAGCGGGTTAAAATATATGAAGATTTAACCTAATGTATCCGAAATCAGTTTAGGGTTCCAAGCTATATATTTGATGCTTACATTAAGTTATTTCTCATTTGCGCATTTACAAATTTGCGCAAAATCAACATCATACGTTGAAATAATTATCCATTTGGAACAATTTACTTTGTTCACAAAATGTACAAAAACATCATACGTGATAAGACGCATGAACATACAATTTAGATTAACTAAAAGTTATCCAAAATATAATCAAAAACATTTTGAAATCACATGAATTATCAAAATTTAAATTCGAGACTATGAACACATAAGTATGATTTTGGCCAGTCATTTTAAGTATTCGAGTTTCTAAGACCTATTCAACTATCCGAAATGGACAATCCTAAACTTTGTTAGATTGTTTTTATTTTTTTTCATGAATAACAAAACTATTATATTATTGTTAACAAGATATCGTGTGTGTTTGTATTTAGTTGCTCGCTTTTTTTCATATGATAACTAATATATGTTTGTGTTATAATATTTCACTAGGTGAATGAACACGGAAGGCACCAACTTATTTTAGTTTCATTAGGAACTATTTCTCTCGATTGAACACTTGTACTCCTTGATTATCAAATTAATTGATGATAAACGTAGTGAACTTCTTAAACCTTAAACCTCTAAAAGAGGCATGTGGCGATAAAAAAAATCATCTAAAAAAGGAAATTGCTAAGGTGATAACAAATGCTATAGATGCTAATGTTCAAAAAGTGATCCAAGAGTAAGTGAACCAAGAGAAGAAGACCCATTTGAAGTGGTCACCAGAGATGAAGCAGTCCATTGGAGATGCGGTCGTTCACTAGAAAAAAATGAAAGGGTCCCTCGTGATATTTACAACGTCGTCCACAAGCTAAAGACGTGGAAGAAGAATAACAAAGATCTATTTTGAGTAATAGAGGGAAGACTAGGTTTCCGAGATAATAGGAATACTATGGAGATTGTGGAATCTTAGCATCCACATTGTTGAGACTTTGATGATACTATGGATGCTTACATTTGAGAACTTAGCTGCAGAGCTTATTTTGGTTGTAACTAAATAGCTCTTTAGAAGACTCAATAAATATGTTGTGTTTTTAATGAAAAAAAAAATTTTAATTAAAAATTTTCAAAAAATTCATTTTGGATAGTGGATAAAAAAAAACATTACATTTTAATTTTATACATCCGGACCGTATATATTATTAAATATGAAACAAATAGAAACTTTACTTTAAAGGGTTTAGCCAAGTCGTCGTATATATTCCGAATCCGAATCCGCCGCTTTAGGCAAGTTCTTGCTTGTTCCTTTTGCAAAACGTAAGATTTAGGGTTTATCCACTTATCTCTCGCAGAGATTTCAACAATGGTAATTTCCTTACTTCTTCTTTTCACATTTCCGAAATCTTTTGGTTTATTGTAAAATTTTCTCCATTTCGAAATCTCTCTATATACGGATGTTGAACCAGAGGTTGCTGCAGTTGGATTACCAAAGAAGAGAACTTTCAAGAAATTTGCTTTTAGAGGAGTCGATCTTGATTCTGTTCTCGATATGTCTACTGATGATCTCGTCAAGCTTTTCAGTTAGGCATCAAAAAAGCTTCAATCTTTTAGAATTTTTGTAGAAATTCTTGTGACTTAATGTGAATCTCTTTGTATAGATTCTCTAGAGGATTAACAAGAAAGCCTATGGCTTTGATTAAGAAACTTCGCAAAGCGGTAAAAATCCTCACTTTACTAATCCAATTTTTGTTATTTTGAAGTTTAAGAACAACCGAATTGGATTTCCTCTGTTTTGTGAACTTAGTTTTGGTGTTTGTGATACTAAAGGTTGTGACTTTTGATGTGTGTGAGTAGAAAAGAGAGGCACCAGCTAATGAGAAGCCAGAACCAGTGAGAACCCATTTGAGAAACATGGTCATTGTGCCTGAAATGATTGGAAGTATCATTGGTGTGTACAATGGAAAGACTTTTAACCAAGTTGAGATCAAACCGGAGATGATTGGGCATTACCTTGCTGAGTTTTCGATCTCTGACAAGCCGGTTAAGCACGGTAGGCCTGGTGTTGGTGCTACTCACTCCTCAAGGTTCATTCCCCTCAAGTGAAGAAGATTTTTAACTACAGAAGTTTGTGTTGTTGTGATTTGGTTTATGAGATTATAGGGTCCTTTTGTTGTCTGTGTTTGGACCATTTTTGTATGTTGTTGTACTCTGCTCTTGTTTAAACAAAGACTCAAACAAAGTTTTTGGAAGATTTACAATTGGCAATGACTAGTTCATGTTTATGAATACTCCCTTAGGTGTCAAGCTCTGTTCTTTCACTTACTTATTGATGTAAAAGACTAATTCAAAAATGAAAGTACACTAGTTTCAATCAAATTTGAGACTTATAGAGATTTGACTTACCCAAACAATATTGTGGTAAAATTTCATTGGCTTTCCAAATATATGGGCCCGGATAATATTTTGTAAATACATGGGCCCCGATTTATGTGGGGTCAGTTGAAAAAATCAGATTAGGGTTAGCCCAGCTATATATTGTGGTGCTTGTTTGTCGTTTTGCGCAGACACTGATTATCTCTGGAATTTTAGGGTTTCTCTCATCGATCAAAACAATGGTTAGTTTCTCTCGATCTTTGTATCATATTCTCATGGTTATGTTTTTTAATGAGGACATTTGTGTTATGTAATGGGAATATGTATAGGAGCCAGAGATTGCTGCGGCTGGTATTGTGAAGAAGAGAACGTTTAAGAAGTTTCAATTCAAAGGAGTCGATCTCGATGCTCTTCTTGATATGTCCACTGATGATCTTGTCAAGCTCTTCAGTTCTCGTATTCGCAGAAGGTTAAGATCAAAAAATAATTATAACCAAAAATGGTTGAGAATTTTGTTAGATCGTCTCTTATTTGTATATGTGGATTTATTTTTTATAGATTCTCTAGAGGATTGACGAGGAAGCCTATGGCTTTGATCAAGAAATTGCGAAAAGCGGTAAAAACCCTAATTTACTCTGATTAACAAGATCTTGTTTTAATTAGATGTTTGTTGAAATGTCGTATATGGCTTGGACTTGTTTTCTCATATTGCGTCTCTTGATGATTAGTGTACTTTTGAGAGAATAGAATAATTTCTAACTGGTTTAGTTATAGATTATCATAATAAAAAGTGATTTTAAAAAGGTTTTATATTTCTTATATGAGTATCTTCTTGGATATATGTAATCATGCAAACAATTTTATATGGTATGCAATCGAATCGGAGTATGCAATATCGTATGTGAAAATGATGACTTTTTTTTCTTTTTCTTTACAAAACTCAAATTTCAAGTGGTTTCTCAATTATATTCCATTTAGATCTCATTCTTATATAAAAAAATTTCAATTGAATATAGTCTTCCCATTCCATATATCTTGGAGTTGGTTAATGCATCTCTTTTCGTTTTTTTTTTTTTTGTTTACGATTTCGCTACATTTATGTCTTGAATGATTCAATTCTCTTGTATGTGACTTTAAATTTTTAATATAAATAAGTACCCTCCATTTTCTTGCTTATGTCATTAATTATTGTGTTTCCATCTTGCATGAGGATTTTGCTTGTGACCAAATGGCTTCAAAACACTAAAGATTGTTATGACTTATTTATTTGAACAGAAAAGAGATGCACCAGCTGGCGAGAAGCCAGAGCCAGTGAGAACTCACTTGAGAAACATGGTCATTGTGCCTGAAATGATTGGAAGCATCATTGGTGTGTACAACGGAAAGACTTTTAACCAAGTCGAGATCAAACCGGAGATGATTGGACATTACTTGGCTGAGTTCTCAATCTCATACAAACCGGTTAAGCACGGTAGGCCTGGTGTTGGTGCTACCAATTCCTCCAGGTTTATTCCTCTCAAGTGATTAATGAGCTCTTCATATAAGAGTGATCTTCTTGATGATGCTCTAATAATGAGTCTTTCGTTTTGCTTTTTTTCTGTTAAATAAACATTTTGTTTTTTTTTTTTCTACTCAGTTTCGTTGATTCTCTATGCTTTTAGATTTTGTCTAATCTCTTTTGTTCATTTGTTTAAATAATAAACAAGTGCATCTTTGAATTTTCCTTTAATCATGTTGACTTTCTAATCTACTTTCTTGTTTCCCACCATTCTTTTTTGCTCACTAGTCCATCAAAAACAAATTAGAAGGTGCAGCATTGTACAAGGATATCTACGATGCTTGGAACTTTTTGCTTTTTGTAAAAAAAAAGTTATATACAGATAAATTTTTAAAAAAAAGTCAATGGATAATGTACTCTGTTTTTGTTTTTGGTCACAACACACTTTTGGATTTAGCTAAGTGAATACACAATTTGCACATACAAACCAAAGTGGTTAGAAATGCCAAGAAAAGAGAAAACAATATTGGTTCCTTGCGAGTAGATCGGCTTTCATATTCTTGTCTCCATCCTGGTAGGTCGCACATCAAACCCAACTTTTGCTTTTATTTTTGGGGGATATTGTAATTCTGAATTCGAAGATGTTGAAAGAAACTATTCATATCAAAATCTCGTGTAAATGGAAATAACAAAATATATTTTAAATATTTGGTAACGGTTTTATGGAAGCTTTACCCAAAAAATTATGGTTTATGGAAGTTTGCTAAAGTAGAATATTCTAGGGCCCAATATTCTACCGTGCCGACCAAAAAAATATTTTCTAGCTTATAATAGTATAAATATTGGGTGCCAAGTTATGTCTCTTGTCGTTTCTCCACAGCAAAAACCCTAGCAATAATCACTCCCATAGCTTCTCGAATCAACAACAATGGTTAGTTCCAATCTCCATCTCTGGACTGAAACCTTATTATTTATTCGATTGGTTTTATATTTTTTTGACATCATCATGGTCTTAAATTTTCTATGTCGGAATCCGTAGGCTGATCAAGTCGAACAAGAGGTTTCCGCAGCTTCTCTTGCGAAAAAGAGAACGTTCAAGAAGTTCTCTTACAGAGGAATCGATCTCGAAGCTCTTCTTGACATGCCTACAGAGGATCTTGTTAACCAATTTAGCTCCCGAATTCGAAGAAGGTTAAAAACGTTTGATTCAGATATATAAGTTTAAAAAAAAAGTTTATTTGTCTTACTTTTGGCATATATTATACTCAATGATTTGCTTCTTCTTTTTTCTTTATCATCTTGTAGGTTGTCTAGAGGATTAACGAGGAAGCCTATGGCCCTTATCAAGAAATTGCGCAATGCGGTAAAACCCTAATTAATCTCTCCCAATTGAATCTCTTGAGTT
Organism: Draba incana; assembly: GCA_963576765.1. Lineage (NCBI taxonomy): Eukaryota > Viridiplantae > Streptophyta > Magnoliopsida > Brassicales > Brassicaceae > Draba > Draba incana. Next base: position 3,237,042 of record OY755214.1, on the reverse strand, counting down.
GATTAATATATATGTTTGAGATTAATATACGCTTAATTTGATATAGAGCTACGCATTCTGTTTTCTTTACTTAGTTACACTACAAAAAAAAAGGCGATTTCCGAAAACCGTCGGAAAAACCCCTTTTCCGACCGCATTCCGACGGTTTTGGTCCGTCGTTTCTATCTCGTCGGAAATTGAGTTCCGTCGGAATTTCTGACGGATTGCCGACGGAATTATAACGGATTTAAAAAAAAAAATTCTTCGGAATTCCGTCGGAATTTCGATTTTTTTTTTAAAAAAAAAAAATTCCTGCGGAGTCACCGGAATTCCTTCTTCTTCTTCTCCTCATCCTCCTCCTCCTTCATCTTCTTCTTAATTCTTCTTCTTCTTCATCTTCATCTTCTTTTAATTCTTCTTCTTCTTCTTCTTCTTCTACCTAATTATTATTCTTCTTCTTCTTCTTCTTCTTCTTACCAAATAAGATAATGTGTGTTTGGGTATAAAATTAGGGTAAATCCGTCGGAATTAATTTTTACCGCCTAAAGAGAATGTGTGAGCGGGAATTCAGAAAAAAAAGGAATCCGTTGGAAATCCGTCTGAAATTCCGACGGAAAGCCTTTTAAAAAAAAAAAAAAAAAAAAAAATTCCGACGGATTTCCGAGGGAATTTATTTTTCCGTCGGAAAATGCCTTGTTTTCTTGTAGTGTTAGGTTCGATTCATTGGCCTTTTAGTTTCAAAGTATGTATATATATGCAAAATATTCTTAGACCCAAAAAAAAAAGCTATATCCAAAAAATATATATACATATTTGGATATAGCCAGAAATTTATATAACTATATTTGTGTAACTATTTATGCTTTGTATAGATTATATGTATTCAGAATTCATAGTTTTCTAATTGAAAACATTACGGTTTGCATGTTATATTTAGAGTCTTTTTATAGAATGCTTGAGAAAGTTGTGTGTTGGTTATTTCAGACCACATGGCTTTAACCAATAACAAGACAAAAAATAGAATTATATATTAATACTCGCTTTTTGTTTTTTCTCTTAAAACTAGAAAAGAGAAGCACCAGATGGTGAGAAGCCAGAAGTAGTGAGAACACATCTAAGGAACATGGTGATTATGCCTGAAATGATTGGAAGCCTCATTGGTGTGTACAATGGAAAGACTTTCAACCAAATCGAAATCAAACCGGAGATGATTGGACATTACTTGGCTGAGTTCTCAATCTCATACAAACCGGTTAGGCACGGTAAACCCGGTCAAGGAGCCACACACTCCTCTAGGTTTATCCCTCTCAAGTGAAGCTATGACAAGCATTTTAGCATTTATTTTATTTGTCTACCTACTCATCTAAATCTGTCGTTTTTAGAATACTCTAAATCATCTCTTTAAACTTTTCGGATTGTTGATGGTATTATTCTCAGTGACTTTGTTTTTAATGCCACAATTGGATTTAGACTTGGTTTCTTAGAGAGTATTACTAATTTTCCAAGTTTTTAAATAGTCAATAATTTGCTGAATAAAATTCCGATTAAGGAGCCACTACAAGAAAACAGCGAGAATCCTACGGAAATATCCGTCGGAAGTCTGTCGGAAAACGCATATTCCGACAGATTCCCGACGGATTTGTCTGTCGTTTCTATCTTGTCGGAAATGGTAGTTCTGTCGGAAATCCGTCAAAAATTTCCGACAGATTTCCGACGGCTTTATTTCCGACGGAATTCCGACATCCTGCTGGAGTCCGGCGATACGTCGGAATTCCGTCGGAAATGTCACTGTCGGAAATCTGTCGGTTTTGTTTCCGACTGATTTCCGACGAGTTCCGATTACATGTAAACCGACGACTTTCCGACAAACTTCCGACGTATTTATTTCCGACAGATTTCCGACGGTTTTATTTCCGACAGCTTTCCGACGGATCCATTTCCGACAGATTTCCGACGTATTCGTAGAAATTATTAAAAATTATAATAAATTAAATAATAATTAATTTAATATAAAATTAAAATTTAAAATTTGAATTATTTAAATTAAAATAAAATTAAAAGTAGAAATTAAAATAAAATTAAAAGTAGAAATTAAAATAAAATTAAAAGTAATATTGTTTTACAAAAACGTTGAAAATAAAAATCTAAATGGTGGGCCCCCGCGGAAAATCCGGGTTGCGGCCCAAGTACTCTATCATCCGTTGCATCATCTCCCTGTCCTTGTCCCGCTCGGCTCTCTCCTTCTCCCGCTCGGCTTCTAGGGCGGCTTGTGCATCTCGTATCTGTTGGACCGTCGTCTTCAAACCTTCAATTTCGACGTTCTTTTCCTGCATCTTTGCTCTCAGGTCGGATGTCTCGTTGTAGTAACAAGAAGACCCCGATGATCCTGCATCGTCGGGAAGACCATAAAGCCGCCCTTTGCTCTGCGGAGCAACCTGCGGAACAAATTAAATTGTAAATGAAAAAGACATGAAAACTATTTTAAATTTTACATACCTTTAAGACGAATTCGTTGATGATGTCGTCCGGGGCTTGGGTGAGGGGAGGGGTTCCTTCCACGGATGGCTGAGACAGAATGTACTCCTCTTCCATTCTTTGGACGCTCTCCTGAATCTCCCGAGCTACCTGATCCTGGACGACACCATTCTTGTCGGTGTGTGTTGCTAGCAGAAGTTCCAAGTTGTTGGGATCCCGACCCAACTTCTTAGCCTGCAGTTGTTAGAAATTTATTTGATAATATAAATGTATAAAACAAAAAAAAAATTAAAAATCAAGACGTACATAAAAAACTTACCATATCCCTAGCCTTTGTCTTCTTGCTGGTAGCTCCAAGGTTGTGGGTGGAAGGTCCCTTGCCGTTACGCTGGCTGTTCCGGTTGCTAAAGTGATATGTAGAGCTCTCCTTGGTAGCCTCTAGTTACCAATAGGCGATGAACCCGTTCCACAAGTCCGGCTTCTCAACCATCTCCTTTGGCACCCCACCGTGTAGCCACTTATCCTTCCACTCGAACATCTTCTTCGAGTAGTGCAGTGCTGCATAAGAGTCGAATTCTCGCCTGACCAGAGCGATCATGTGTGGGTCCCACCTAAATTCTTGCTGCAAAAAGAAAAATTAAATAGAAATAATAATAATTTAAATGAAAGTAAAAATTGTGAAAACAGATGACTTACCGCAAATTGGCAAAAACACATTTCTTGATCCTCCAGTGGCATGGCGGTGTACGTCGCATAAGGACGGTTGAGCAAAGAGTTTTCCATCTTGTTGAGGGACTTCGAAATCCCGCTGCGAGAATCACCAAACCTACGGGAAAAAATGTAACATTAGTCGCAATTAAATTAAATTTGTTAAAAAAAACAGAAATGGAACAAAAAACTTACCATCTGTCTCTACCGAGCTGGTCTGGATGGAGTCTAGTCAACCTCTCTCGTCCAGGAAGACCCATGAAGTCCTCGACGCTAATCTGCGACGGTGCTGTGGTGGTTGCTGGTGTCACCGGCGTCTCTAGAGGTGTAGACGACGGTGTAGGTGTAGACGTCGAAGTCGAACAAGATCTACTCACACGACGACGACGTGGTTGGCCGCTGCCAGATGCAGTGGCGAAACCACCGTAATCCCTAGATTTATATGATAATATATTTTAAATATATGAAAAATCAATAATTATAAAAATATAATGGTTTAAAAAAAACATTGCTTTAAATTTCCAAAATTCTAAAATTTAAAATTCTGTGGTGGAATTTAAAATTTAAATTTCCAAAATTCTAAAATTTAAAATTTAAAGTTTTATAAGGTTTTTAAATAGTGTTATAAGGTTTTTGTAAAGTTTTATAAGGTTTTTAAATAGTTTTATAAGGTTTTTAAATAGTTTTATAAGGTTTTATAAACAATCTTATAAACCTTTTAAAAACTTTTCTAAATCTAATTGTTTAAAATTCTTTAAAATATAGATATAAATTCAAAAATTAAGTCATTATCTTTAAATTTACAATTATTTCGATTTTCTAAAATTCTTAAGTAATTGTTACATAATTTAAAATTCTAAAAAATTAAAATTCTAAAATTTTAAATTAATCGTTATAATTGTTTAAAAATTAGTAAAACTTGCTAACAATTTTCTAAAAATTTATGGAAAAAATAATTTCCCTAAATCAATTTCCCTAAATCAATTTCCCTCATTATTCCTAATCATAAATCTAATTTTTCATAACAATTTAAAAACCCTAACAATTTCATAACAATTTAGTAAAAATTAGTAAAAATACTAACAATTTAGTAACAATTTCATAAAATTAGTAACAATTTCCAAATTTCATAATATATCTTCCAAAACCCTAAAACTAACCCTAATCCTAATCCTATATCTAGCAAAAATCAATTCACAAACTCATTTCCTAAATCTAACCAAAATCAATATATAGTTTGAGGATACTTACAAATGACTTGGGATTTCCGACATGGGTGGCGATTTCCGGTAGCGAGGAAGTGGAGGAAGCGGCGGCGGCGAGCAAGAGGAGGAGGCGGCGGTGAGAGAGAGGAGGAGGCGGCGAGCAAGAGGAGGAGGAGGCGGAGAGAGAGAGGAGAGGCTCCGGGTTGAATTCCGGCGAGGAGGAGCGGTGAAATCGGCGGTCGGAAGCAAATCACGATCAGAGGAGGCGAGAGGAGAAGGATTTCAACGGATGGAGCGGAAGAAGAAGACGACGCCTGTTAATAACCCAGATTTTCCGACGGATTTCAAGCTGTAGGAAATCCGTCGGAAATCGAAATAAATTAAATGGGTTGCGTGTTTTGGACCGACTGATTTCGCGGTGTTTATTTTTCATTTCGCGGGTAAAAATTGGCAAATCCGTCGGAAATCTGTCGGAAAAATATACATTTTTCCGAGAGATTTCCGACAGATTTGTGGTTTTAGGGTTTTGGAAATTTAAAAAATGTTTTTTTGTTGGTTTAGGGTTAAGGAATTGAAGAAATTTAAGAAATGTTTATTAAATTTAAGAAATGTTTTTTTTGGAAATTAATGAATTAGCATTTTGGAAAAAATTGGTAATTTTTAAACAATATTTAGCATTGTTAACATTTTTTTCCAAGCTTATTTTGGAAAAATTGTTAGCATTTTGTACATATTTTTACCTGAAATCTCCGACAGATTTCCAACAGATTTGTGGTTTTAGGGTATTGGAAATTTAAAAAATGTTTTTTTGTTGGTTTAGGGTTAAGGAATTGAAGAAATTTAAGAAATGTTTATTAAATTTAAGAAATGTTTTTTTTGGAAATTAATGAATTAACATTTTGGAAAAAATTGGTAATTTTTAAACAATATTTAGCATTGTTAACATTTTTTTCCAAAATGCTTATTTTGGAAAAATTGTTAGCATTTTGTACATATTTTTACCTGAAATCTCCAATTCCGTCGGAATTCTGTCAGAAAAATATACATTTTTCCGACAGATTTGGGGTTTTAAGCTTGTTTATGATCCGTTTTCGTAGTTACAAGTTAATAGCATGGTTGAAGCAATATTTGGAAGATAAAGTACTTGATAATGGTCATTGTTACTTTCAAATTCTAAACATTTAGTATTTTCCGTAAACATCTATTGTTTTGTATATGTAACTGTATGAAACGCTTTTGGTTGAAACATGACAAAATCAAAAAACATGTTCTGTATAACATCGAGAAGGTTATTTACTCAATTATCTTTCACTTTAGTTGTCAGAATTGTATGCTGAGACTTTGTCTTCTCGAAATTCAGGAATTTGACCTCAAAACCCTAAATCTGTCGGAAATATATCTATTTTTCCTACAGATTTCCGACAGATTTAAGGGTAACACGTGTCATCTTTTAAGGTTAGCATGATATGAATATTGCGTCGGAAATCTGTCGGAAAAAAATATATATTTCCAACAGATTTCCGACGCATGCTTTAAAAGAATATATACACAGATGAATTTTTTATAAGAATTATATAAATATCAGTTTCTGTCGGAAAGCTGTCGGAAATATATGTATATTTCCGACAGATTTCTGACGGAACATTATATTTTAAAAAAAAAAATAGAAAAATGTAAATTATCTGAAATTCTTGGTTATGTTAACAAATACAAACATATCAAAATCCTAAATCTGAGTCAGAGTCTGATCCTTCCGAAGGAATTGTGTCTTCGTCTTCATAAAATTCTCCAACTTCTTCTTCTGATTCTGAATGTACTATATTATCACCAAATTCAGTGAAATCAACAAAAAGGTCCACCGCTGAAGAATGACCAACTGGAGCCATCGGAGTAATTCTAGTTGGTTGCATAGCATCTTGCTCAGCAACTCCATATAGTCTCCCTCTTGGATTAATTGGAGTCATTGTAATCCAAGGATCTCCTCGATGTGTTACCCTAGGGTAAGAAATGTAGCATACCTGAAACAAACATATTTAGTTTAGGCAATTACAATATCATTATTTATCTATAACGTACGTATTATAAAATTTTAAAATCAAACCTGGTCTGCCTGTGATGCTAGGATGAATGGGTCATACTTTTGCAGTCTCTTAGAAGAATTTACTGAAGTGACGCCAAATTGGCTCACCTGAACACCTTCTGGATATGACGGATCATACCACTCACACAAGAAAACAATGCACCTCATGCCCAACATTCCTGGATAGCTCACTTTCAATATTTCTTTGAAAATCCCGTAGTAGACTACATCACCACTTGTAGCTGAAATACCATAATCTTCAGTTGGCCTCGACCTTTCTTCATGAATCCTAAATGCAAATCCCCTAGTACAATACTGAACGTATGAAGTTGCTTCGAAGCTTGGGCCAGAAACTATCTCTTGTAACCATGTCGGAAACCTTTCTCCATTCTTCATTCCTTCAGAAACCTGAGATAATAATTTAGACAAATTAATAAACAAACAATTTATTCAGTCCCATAATTAATTCATTAATTTTAAGATATATAAGCGTTTTTTAAAAACTTACGTAATATTGCAGCCAATTTGGAAACTCGGTTTCCTTAGATTCTCCAAGTTCGTCTTCTGTCATATCCGGATAATAGCGACGTATTGATGCAATGTAAATCCTGAAAGCAAACAACAATATATAACATATGAAACCTATATATTACTTAGATATAAAAAAAATAAGTATTTAAATAAGTTCTGTTTTTACCTTTCGTACTCCACCATCTCCTCACAATTCGTGAGGATATACATATGTAAGTGACTCCACTCATCTTGTGATAGGTAGCGTCTCTTCCCTCTCCCAATCACTCGGCCAACTTGCGAAAACAACTCAGGGACGAGCGCGGCATACGTGACTCTCTCACCTCTATTATCATGACGAGCAGGACGTCTACTCTTCGTACGAACTCCCTGCGGAAAGTAATATTCCGCAAACTGTGATGATTTTTCATTGATACTCTGTGCGACAATAGAACCTTCAACTCGAGCCAAATTTTTGACCTTCTTCTTTAGATGGAACATGTACCGCTCGAAAGGATACATCCAACGAAATTGAACGGGGCCACCTAGTTCGGCTTCGCGGGGGAGGTGTAGGGGAAGATGTTCCATAACATCAAAAAAAGACGGCAGAAAGATCTTCTCAAGATTGCAAAGGATCACTGGTATATTGGCATCTAAGTTGCGGATCCCCTCAACTGTAAGTGTCCTCGTGCATAAATCCCTAAAGAAAGCACCAACTGCTGCAATAGCTTCGTGGACAGTTTGAGTAAGGAGATGGGTAAAAGCAAATGGAAGAAGCCTCTGCATCAGTACATGACAATCATGACTCTTCAGTCCCATAAACTTTAGGTATCGCGAGTCTACGCAATTACCCAGATTAGCTGCATATCCATCAGTGAATTTAACTTCGTCTTTAATCCACCGGAAAAATTCTCTTATCTTTTGTATTTGCAATCGGTACGGAGGAAAAGGATATGTACCATCGGGAAGACAATCAAGATAATGACGGTAGCAAATCTTTGAAACATCCATCCTAGACTTGACATTGTCTTTTGTCTTTCTCGGGATGTTTAACACCGTATTCATGATGTTGTCAAAGAAGTTCTTTTCAATATGCATCACATCGAGGTTGTGCCTTAATAAATGATCCTTCCAATACGGCAAATCCCAAAATATACTCTTCTTGTGCCAGTTGTGAGCTTCCCCTATACCACAAAGCGGTTCATGCCCATTACCCCCACAATCAGGAGTCCTCTCAGCACCAAAATCTCTCAACTGCTCTAATATAGTACGACCGTCTATCTCATCAATTGGAGCATCAACCACTTGTGTATTTTTCTTAAATAATCTTTTAGACCGACGATAGGGATGGTCGTTCGGTAGAAACCTTCTATGGCAATCAAACCAACATGGCTTTCTTCCATTCCTCAATTGGAAAGCGTCAGTGTTGTCTTGGCAAAACGGGCACGATAATCTTCCATGAGTAGTCCATCCAGATAGCATACCGTATGCTGGGAAATCGCTAATAGTCCACATAAGGACCGCACGCATCAAAAAATTCTGCTTCCGTGAAACATCAAACGCTTCGACACCGTGACTCCATAGCATTTGTAACTCATAAATCAATGGCTGGAGGAATACATCAAGTGATCTCTTCGGATGCTCAGGGCCGGGAATAAGAACGGAGAGGAATAAAAACTCTCGACGCATGCATATACCAGGGGGCAAATTGTACGGTGTTACGATTACGGGCCACAAAGAATACTGCCTTCCATGCTTCCCTAATGGGTTGAAACCATCCGTACTTAACCCGAGGTACACATTTCTTGACTCGTATGTAAAATCCGGATACAACATTTGAAAATGTTTCCACGCTTTTGCATCTGAAGGATGTGTAATCTCTCCATCTTGACGATGCTCTGCATGCCATCTCATTTGTTCTGCCGTTCGCGCAGATTGATATAACCTCTTTAACCTCGCTGTCAATGGTAAGTACCACATACGTTTATATGGAATTGGAACTCTCCCACCAGTTTCCTGATACCGTGGTTTACGACAAAATTTACATCTTCTCCGGTCTTTGTCTTCTCTCCAATATAGCATACAGTTGTCGATGCATACATCTATCACCTGATACGGCATACCAAGACCAGCTACAAGTTTCTGTATCTCGTAGTATGATGCAGGTGCCTGATTATCTTCAGGCAAAATATCTTTCACAAAATCTGCTATCGCATCAACACAGTCTTCCGCCAAATTGAAGTCCGTCTTAATGGTCATCAGTCTACTAGCAGTTGATAAAGGTGAATGTCCGTCTCGACACCCATCATATAATGGCTGCTTCCCTGCGTCTAACATATCAAAAAATCTTCTAGATTCTTCATTTGGTTCTTCTACTCTATCCTCCCCTATTACGATCGATGGCAAATTCTCTCTAAACGCATCATGAACCATCTCAGCAGTACCTACACCAAAATCTACTTCCGTTCTATGTTCGCCTAAGCTATCCGTTCTATGTTCACCTAAGTTATCCGTTCTATGTTCGCCTAAGCTATCCGCAACATATGGTGCACTGCTACTACTAGCACCATCATTATTAGTTTCTCCATGAAAAAACCAAATTTTGTATCCCGGCATAAAACCATTGGTATACAAGTGATGTCAAACTTGTTCTACATTAACATTACGCGAATTGCAACAATTTAAATATGGACATTTTATCACCTTTCGATTCCCGACAACCGCCATGAACTCGCATATACCTCGTGCATAACTTGCATTTAATGTCTTTGACTCCGGATCATACATCTCTTCATCCATCCACGATCTATAATATCTAGAAGATGACATCTCACTCTCTTGACGATTTTTTCTAAGAAATGTTTGGTTGGAAGTTGTTGTTGTTGTGAGTGAATGAAGATGTGTGGAATCATATATATAAATACGCTGACCGTCGGAAATCTGTCGGAAAAGCGTCGAAAATCAAACGGATATAATAACGGCTATATAACGGCTATTTTTCCGACAGATTTCCGACAGCTAGTTATGTGTCTGTCGGAAATCCGTCGGAAAATATTAACGGTTCATAATTTCCGACGGATTTCCGACAGCTAACCGGAATCACCGCCGGTGTCGGCACCGGCTAGTTACACGGTCCAATAATCCGACCGATTTCCGACAGTCTTCTTGTCCGTCGGAAATAATTCCGACAGATTTCCGACGGAATTGAAAAATTTCAGTTCCGTCGGAAATCGGTCAAATTACCGTCGGAAAATTTCCGACGGAATTCTTTCCGTCGGAAATTCCGTCGGATTTGCGGCTGTTTTCTTGCAGTGAGCTGTTTATTTTGTTCTTTTTCGTTTTGGTAGTTGAGGTTGATTACTCCATTGTTTGTTTTCATGTGACAAAATATGGTCCCTCTATGACGATTTCATGTGACAATAACATGGTCCTATATTATTTCATGTGACGATTTCATGACGATTTGATTAGTTCTAGTCTCATCTAAAAAAAGCATGATAGGTATGATGGCCGCTGTTATTGTATCTGTGAACATTAACTTTTAATAGCCTTTCAATTAGGTAAAATATGGCCGCTGGATTCAAACTGAATCATTCAGTAGAGACAAAAACTCAAAAGTAGTGCCCAAATTATTTAATTTTCTAGTAGTGAACAAAGCAGTGCTCAATTAATTTATATATATACAAGTGAAATAGAAAAAAATGAATGAAAGAAAGTCATCACAGAGGAACACATTAGTCTTTCATAAAGGAGGTTTCTGGGAGAAAGAGAAGTTTCCATTCAGTTTCCTGGAGTCTTCTCTCTACTCTCTTCTCCACCTCTTCTCCTCTTATCTACCAAATTTTAAAATTTAATCTCTAAGTAATGGTATATATTATCACAAAAATATTAAATACAATCTAAATTATGAGATAAACACAAAACAATCTAATAAAATAAGATTTTGATTTTTAATTAGTTTCTCTATACATCATCATTAACATAAACATGGAAAAAAAAATCCAAAACTCTGAAATAAAGAATGCAACGCTTACCGGAGTGTCAATGTTCATGGTCGCTGAGAACTCGTGGTTAGAGAAATTGGCGTGGACAGTTTTGAGTTTTGTCCCCATTGATTTAAGACATTGAAGAACTTCTAACATTGAATCGAGTCCAGACAAAGGTTCTTGTAGATTAAATTTAATCTTTGTTCCACTCATATCATCATCATGTTCTTTTGCCTCCAACATTTCAAGTTTTCTCTCTAAATCTTTCTTTAATCTTTGTAATTTTATAATCTCATCCACACCGTTTTGGACAATCGAATTTTTGTCTTTCTGAAACAAAAGAAAAACTTAGTTAGAGATATTAGAAGAAATATTGTTGTCCAAACAAAATTCCACATTGATTTTTTTTACCAAGAGAATTAAACATATAATGATTTAAGTATGCTTTACAACTTTCTATTGAAAAGGGGAAAAAAATAAATACGAACGAGATACAAATGAATATAGTAGACAAAAATCCTTTACATTTCCATACAAACAAAATATCCATTATGGTTGATAAGATCAATGTAATTAACCATACAAAAATGAAAATCAATGTTATATACCCAAAAAATAAATGATCCTTTAGTGTTTTTAACATTTTGTAGAAATGAATTCAAGTCATTAAGTCGATTAATAAATTATTTTAAAACCTAATATAACACACAATTAATTAAATGTACCTTAGTGGCAGATGGAAGTAGAGAATGGAGAGCTAAGTAGCTCTGTTTTTGTTTCTCTCTTCTTGTTCTCTCTTTCAACATATGTCTCCGGCATCTTTCTTTCTCCGGCGCCGCCGCGTTTTTCTTCTCCGACCAATTCTTTCTCAACAAATCCACCATTCTCCTTTTCACATTTACCGTTGATGAAGATATCTCCGGCGATAATATCCTCTTATGTACTTCCATATCCTTCACGTATGGCTTGAAGTCACTTTTGTTTTGTACATTAACGGTTCTGTCACCGTCGCCGGAGATCAGATCCCAAAAGTTGTCTTCTTCTTGGTTATAAATGGAATCAAGATAGGAATAATCCATCTTAATTTCTTACACTGTTTGAGGATATGATGAAGTTGTGATTTTGATGCTGTGTGTTTCGTGCGTGCGTGCGTTTATATATCTTTGTGAATTCAACACGTGGGGATTTGTGTATTAAACACACGTGAAGGTATATGAGCAGAATATATATGTGCGTATAAAACTCTAACCTTTATTTCTCGTTTTTTTTATAGCATTTTGTTCCTTCAAAAAAAATCAGATAACCAGATGAAAACAAGTCAATGGGTTGAACATTTGTTTGTTTCTTTAATTAGCCACATTATTTTAGATCTAACTCGACTAATCAATTTGAATATCTTTTATCACAAAAAATACTTAGATAATCCAGTAAAAAAAAATATTCACAATTCGTATAAATTTTTCATAAATACTTTTAGACTCATCTTTTAATTTTATTATAATTTTAGCTTTTACCTTTTTTTATAAAATTTGATTAATTACAAAGATATCAATTTTTTAATATCATTTCTCATAATTTTATTTTAGCGATTAGTGATATAAAAAATGATAGTACACGTTGTACTACGTACAATGATATAATGTCATCAGAACCATTAGTCGTTGAAAATTTCTTTGACCTATCCTTTTTTTTACTTTTGACGTGTCCTTACTACGCTTGGATAGGAAATTTCCTTAGCTAAACGACTTTGGATGTAAAATTTTGACCAAATTCAATTCCTTTTATTTGATAAGTGACCACTTACCAACTTCGATTCTAGAAAACAAGAAAAAGAAAAATGATCCATTTAAATTGTCTATTTGAATGATTTATTTCAATGATGTTGGGGTTGTTCGTTTGATCATTCCAATGGATCAACTGAATGGAAATGGAAATTGATGTTCTTTTAGTACTAAAAATAAGCATCATTCAATGAGTTTTTAAAATTTAGGCAAATTTTTCAAACTCATTTGAATGGACCAAATTGGATCATTTGAATGGAGATGGTTCATTTGAATAGAGATGGCAAAATCACGTTTTCTGGCCAAAATCGCAAAATCACATTTTCAAGCCAAAACCGCAAAATCACATTTTCCCGCAAAAACTGCAAAATTACGTCTTCCCGCCAAAACCGCAAAATCGTGTTTTCCCGCCAAAACCGCAAAATCACGTTTTTTCGCAAAAACCGCAAAATCACGTTTTCCCGCCAAAACCGCAAAATCACGTTTTTCTACCAAAACTGCAAAATCACGTTTTCTCGCCAAAACCGCAAAATCACGTTTTCCTGCCAAAACCGCAAAATCACGTTTTCTCGCAAAAACCGCAAAATCACGTTTTCCCGCCAACACCACAAAATCACGTTTTCCCGTCAAAACCGCAAAATCACGTTTTCCCGTCAAAACCGCAAAATCACGTTTTCTCGCCAAAACTACAAAATCATGTTTGCCCGCCAAAACCGCAAGATCACGTTTTTTTGCCAAAACCGCAAAATCACGTTTTCTCGCCAAAACCGCAAAATCACGTTTTCTCGCCAAAACCGCAAAATCACGTTTTCCCGCCAAAACCGCAAAATCACGTTTTCCTGCCAAAACCGCAAAATCACGTTTTCTCGCAAAAACCGCAAAATCACGTTTTCCCGCCAAAACCGCAAAATCACGTTTTCTCGCCAAAACCGCAAAATCATGTTTGCCTGCCAAAACCGCAAGATCACATTTTTTTGCCAAAACCGCAAAATCACGTTTTCTGCCGAAACCGCAAAATCACGTTTTCTCGCCTAAACTGCAAAATCACGTTTTCCTGCCAAAACCGCAAACTCACGTTTTCCCGCAAAAACCGCAAACTAACGTGATTTTGCGGTTTTGGCGAAAAAACGTGATTTTGCGGTTTTGGCGGGTAAACGTGATTTTGCGGGTTTGGCGAGAAAACGTGATTTTGCGGTTTTGGCAGAAAAATGTGATTTTGCGGTTTTGGCCGGAAAACGTAATTTTACGGTTTTGGCGGGAAAACGTGATTTTGCGGTTTTGGCGGGAAGACGTGATTTTGCAGTTTTGGCGAGAAAGTGTGATTTTGCGGTTTTTGTTTGAAAACGTGGTTTTGCGATTTTGGCGGGAAAACGTTATTTTGCTATCTCCATTCAAATGAACCATCTCCATTCAAATGATCAAATTTGGTCCATCAAATGAGTTTGGAAAATTTGCCTAAATTTTAAAAACTCATTCAAATGATTCATTTGAATGATGCTCATTTTTAATACTAAAAGAACATCAATTCCATTTCCATTCGGATGATCCATTGGAGTGATCAAACGAACAGCCCCTTAAGCTGCTTTATCTAATGGGCCCTTCGTTGGTAGACTCTAATCAACGGGCTTGGGCCTTTACAAAGTTTTTAAGCTCTTGAATCACTTTTTTGACTTTCTCCTTCAATCTTCCTCACAAAATCTCTCAAACAAAATATCTAGGGTTTTCACCGATAATGGCGAATCAAGTTATCTCCGGCTTAAAGGAAACCGCACAGTCAATCACCGGAGCTGCTCGTCCTTGGGGTGAATTTCTAGATCTGTCAGCTTTAAGCTTCCCTTCTTCAATCGCCGACGCAACCACACGCGTAACGCAGAATCTCACACACTTCCGAATCAATTACAGTATCATCCTCTACTTTCTTCTAGCAATCTCTCTGATTACACGCCCAATCGCGATTCTCGCTTTTATCGCCGTCGGTTTAGCTTGGTATTTTCTCTACTTCGCTCGCGAAGAACCTCTCGTTATCTTCGGATTCTCCGTCAACGACGCCGTCGTCACGGCGTTTCTCGCCGGTCTTACAATCGCTTCGCTCGTAAGCACTGGAGTTTGGTTTAGAGCATTCACAACCGTCGGATTCGGCGTCTTGTTCGTGATTTTGCACGCTGCGGTGAGAGGAACTGATGATCTTGTGTCCGACGATCTGGAATCTCCGTACGGAGCTATGCTTTCTCCAGTCTCCGATGATACTGGCCGTGCTCGTGGCGATTACAGTGGATTGTAATCTGAATTTGGGGATCTTAGATCTTGTTTTCTAATTTTTGTGTGTAAATTTCTGTTTCTTCCCTGTAGGAATGTGAATCATATATTTTCCCCAGATTTTCTCGAGAAAATGAAACAAGAAAATAGCAAAATCAATCTATTCGATCAAAACCATTTCTATAAATCCAAACAAATCGTTTTTTTTTCCAACAAATCATACACATTTCGACCTCAATCTCTCATGCAAATGATGACGATAAACCGGTTTAGATCATGTTACATCTGTTACCCGAACCGATTTACCGGTTTGTTGCCACACAGAGACTTCAAAAACTTGACTGCAGTGCTCTCAGCTTTTGACAGCCAGAGATTGTAAATCGTCGAGGAAATCTTGGAGACTCAAATCATCGGTGAGAACAATATCCGAACCACCGGTATGATCGGTTTTTTGAGTCACAGAAGGATTTAGCTTAGCGAGAAGAAACCGAGCTTGGCTACCGTGCTGGTCGCAACGCACGACCCGCGGCATTGGAATACGATCAGTTACTAACTGGACCACGTCGATTTCCGGTGCTTCGAGAAGGTTACGGAAAGTCTCGTGGTTTGCGTCTTTGTGATATTCGAGTTTCCTCCATTGCGCGATTTTCGATCCGTGGTGGATAACCACGTAGAAGTAAGAATCGAATAGTAAAATCGCGTCTGCAGTTACTGATCGGATATCGAGAAGGACGGGAACTGGTGGTCCGTCGAATGAATACCGGAGAAGGGTTGGTTGAATCATGATGATTGAGTTTACTACTCCTTCCCGGTTTAACATTAACTGGAAAAAACCAGTTTCGTCCGGGGAATTGTTGAAGACGTCAAGAAACTGTGATCTTCTTAGATAGAACATGAACTGAGGATAAAGCGAGAAGTTTGGAGTTAGCCTGAAAGAAGATGGATCTTCTTGGATATAATCTCCGAACCGTGAAGCGAATTGGATTAACCCGTCGTCTAACCATCTAATAACGTCTCTCGCGTAAGACTCCTCTGCTCGGTTTATCGCAAGCCGCGCCATAACTGAAGCAGCTGTTTCTTGATCGAAACCGGACGAGATTTCTGGCGATTTTCCAGGAACCCATCGTCTCGCTACCGTTGTAACCCGTTTCCGGATACCTCCATTTCCATACCGATACCGAGTAATGAACTGAATGAAGAATGCTGAACCAGGTTGCGGTTTCCGATTCTGTTCGTTGCTAATCTGAAAGAAGAACGAAACACATGTCTTATTCGTGACAGTGCTTGTCTTCCATATATATGTTCCGCCTTCACCGATCTCTGTGTCGCTCACTATATCGTTCTTCTGTTTAAGCGAGACAACCGGACCGAGCGCCCCGCAGATTCGCATATCCTTAGTCGTCACAACTTCTAAAGACACATCAAAGTACATATTCAAGTTGCCATCTGCATCGCGGCTGAATATATGTCGTAGACAATTTTTGAACTGTTCGGATTCAAATGTCTCTCCCAGTAAAAGAAATCCACCCGAAATTTCAACTGCGTATCTCAGTTCTGCTGCTCCAACTTGGTCAAGAGAGCAAGCAAAGACATCGAGAGCAGCAGACGAATCACAGAGCCTCTTTGCTAGTTTCTTGTAAAACCCACAAGATTTGTGGTAATAAGGAACTTGATGAGTTATAATATCTCTATGGGTTCTGATCGAATAGTTTAGGTCCGAGTCCACAATGATCCCGGCGCCCCTTGTCGCAGGTCCTGATGTGAAAACCATAATCCGAGCGCCCGTGGTTACAGAACATCCCTCGAGAAGTCCCAAAGCTGTTGAAATCGCAGTACCAGTCGACCTATGAGGCCGATGACCTGGTTTGACACTAACCAATGGTACGATTTCTTCAAAAGCAGACGTTATGTTAAACTCACACTCCGCCAACGGAAGCAAGAAACTCTGCTTCCGAATCGCTGACAACTTTCCATTATGAAACTGCTTCGAATTTCCAAATCCGAGAAATTGTTGGATCTGATGAAAACAAAACAAAAAAGAAACTTTATCAAATTCAACACAAAAGGAATCACTGCCTAAAGAAAGCACAATCCATTAGTAAACAAAAATCAACATGAAGCACA
Organism: Draba incana; assembly: GCA_963576765.1. NCBI lineage: Eukaryota > Viridiplantae > Streptophyta > Magnoliopsida > Brassicales > Brassicaceae > Draba > Draba incana. The sequence goes on along the minus strand of OY755214.1, from coordinate 3,219,938 downwards.
ATAGATTTCAGGATCAAGAACAACAAGAAGCCTAAAGAGAGTACTTGTTTCACATTAAGAGCCTCAAGTCACACACATCAACCATACAACAAGCATCTGAATTCTTCTTAAATCCCACCATTTCTGCAAGAACTAAGCTTTCTCCAATATAAACGTTAATTAGAGAGTTCCAAAATCAAGGAATTACCTGTCCTGGAGAAAGGTCACGTTCGCCATGAAAAACAACAACCTTAGAGCAATCAGAGAAACCCAAATCATAAACCCTAACCATAGAATCAAAAGTAATCAAAGCCACCAAAGAATTCTCAGGCAATTGCTCAATCACTAGCAAAAGCTCACTTCTCAAAGCCCTAAGCTCCTCTTCCACCATAGATGCATCAACCACAAACACAAACGCAGGTCCAAGCTCACCATAACTCACCCCACCATTTCCAACTGTAGAAGCAAGAGACGAGAAAGACGAAGTGGAAGACATTGATCTCGATGAAGGAAACCCATTAGTCCAACTCGTCGTCGGAGTTGAAGCGGTGACGGATTTACGCGGCGGAGGAGAGTATTCGACGGCGCTGTAAGTCGGAAAAAGCTCCGCCGGGAGATTGGTTTCTGTGATTCCGGCGTAAGAACGAGGGAAAGGGTTTTTATGAAAGCAAAATGGACAAACCCAGATTCGAGATTGGTAATCAACACGAGCGTAAGGGTTTAATACTGCTCCACATCGAGAACAAATCAACGGATCGTAAGGAATCGTTGGAAGCTCAGAGAATTGCATCAATGGAGTATACATGATACTTAAAGGAACAACGAGAGATTCACAATCGGATTTTGTCGTCGGCCATGAGTTCCATGACCAGCGCAAACCTTCGATTGCTTCTAGCTCCAGAAAATCCATCACTAGTAGATCTCCGATTTACTGGATTCGAAATTTTGAAATCAAACTCATGGGTCTTCTTCTTCTTCGTTACTCTTCCACGAAGGAAACTGCTTTACTTTTCTGGGTACAAAAGTAAAGCAAATCCCCCAAAAATATCCCAAAACCGATCTAAAGTGTATCGAAAATTCTCAGATCAATTTTTTGGTGAGGTTTTAAATAAAAGGAAAACTGTTTCTTTTCTCGAGGAAATGAAGAAAGTAGTTCAACTCCGATCGGGTTTCACCGGAGTTTATAGAATCTCAACGTCCGGCGAGGAAGGAATCAAAAACATTCTTGAATTTTACGCTTTACAGAGACAATCCACGACAATTTAATCAGATATTTTTTTAAAAAAGCACTTTTAAATATCAGTTAATGGGCTTTCTAAGGCCCAAATCATTTAAGCCCAATAACTTTATAATCTGGGCTTGTAATGAAATTAATCGACAAGGTTTCTTCTTCTTCTTCTTCTTCTTCCTCACCGATGCAGAAATCACCGGCGGCGAGAGAAACGGAGGAGAAACCGAGACGCCGGAGAAGGAAGCGATGCTTGGGCTCTCTTACGGCGAGCTTTTACTCATCATCGGTGCTACTGCTGCTGTTGTAGGTGAGTCTCTCTTACTAACATTTCTCGCGAAAACGAATCCTTGTTCTTCTTCCTTACGGATTTGAGTCTTCCATAGATGTTTGATTGTACGATCGAATGAGAATTTAGAGATGATTGCAAATTTTCAGGGCCGAAGGATCTTCCGATAATTGCTAGAGCAGGAGGAAGATTATTCGGAAGAGCAATTGGATACATTCAAATGGCTCGTGGACACATGGATGGTGTTATGAAACAACCTCAGATGCAAGAGGTTCGATTTTCTTAATCTGTTCTTGAATTTCCAATTCAACATTGTTCGTTTGAAAGTAAATCTTTGATTCAAAGGGACTTGTATAGTGAAATTTGAAGGTATAAGTAGAAATGGTAGCTAAATAAGTCGTATTTGCGTAAGCGTTAGTGTCGAAGATCGTATGTAAGCAAGTCTTGTGATGTTTACTCTGGTACTTGTTTAGCTATCGAAAAACGTTCAAGATTTGCAAGCGCAGTTGGATGCTATTAGCCATGGAGCAAGATTCTCTCTGTTTAATCCAAGTCCTTTGACTCGAAGAGTTGATAACCATCCTCCAGAAGCTAATCCAAGCACTAACGGTATAATAAATAAACAAATCACTACTTTTCCTGCTTCTTGTTATGGTTGATCTTTATCTGGTTATGTTCTTGTAGGGAATGTTGGATCGGTCAATGTTGAAGAAAGACAAAAGCCTGCAGATCATTGGAAAAGGGTATCTTTATGTTATGAATCCTTCTTGATCCGTTTGTTTTATCGTTTTAATATATTTGTGTTATTCACACTCTTTCTCTTTTTTATGTCCATAAAGGCTCAAGAATTTAGCGGCTCATCGTCTTCAGTTAACCTGCACGCCCAAGCAACGGCATTTGAACGATTATCTGAGACGGTCAGTGGGAAAAATCATACGCTAAGTAGTGATTCAGGTCTCTCAAATGTTCTTCCAGTTTCAGCTGAGATGGCAAAGTTGCTCCCTCATCGCAATGGTATAAAGAATTTCTGACTCTTCTGGACCATAGTTTAGATAACTGATAACATTTGCCACCTTGGTGCGTAAAAAAAGACTGAAACTTTATCATGTAATTCATGTTGTTGCAGAGAGTGCAAGAGGATCTGATATAATGTTGGAGGCAGTTCTTGAAGCGGAAGTAGCACACAAGGCGAAAAGCTATTTTGCACAAGCCGAAAAAGAAATTCCAGCTTTAAAAGGTGAGGCAAAACCTCGCTGTTCTACTCCTTTAAGTAAAAGACTCATGCCGCTACATTTGTAACTCAGAATTACAAGCTCTCATAAATTAATTTGTGAACCGTGGTTGCCTTACCGCGTTGTGTGATACTTGTGACTGTTGTAGATGGATTAGCTCAATTGGGGAATGTTACCGGTGACGGGAAAGGAGAAACTTGAAGTCAAGTTTTGGTGACCATCCATCACAACACACAGGCATGGTCACTGTACGTATCGTTAGAATAAAGTGGCCAAGAGGCTTAGCTCCATTTCTGTTGTGGCAACATGTAATCTAACTTAGCCGAAATGAATGTAGACCAATTTATCTTGTAATTAATCCTGCCGCTTAATGTTAAAATTATGTAATTTAAATATTAGTAGATGAATTTTTGTAAGATTCCTGGTAAAATGAAATCAATTTTCATTGATTTTTTTTTTTTTTTTGTTATTTAGAAAATGATTTTGTGAGCCTATATAAATGTAGTATTATTAGTAGATATCTTACAGTTATATAAACTCACAATTCATTGGATTTTTAATTAAACTATATTTATTTAATATGCAAAACTCTTCACAAATTTAATAAATTCTATTTACTTAAAAAAAAAATCTAAAACCAATCAATTCTACATATTCAATCTCCAATAAACTTTTGCACTAGATCTGATTGTAATTTTTTAATTGTTAAAATTTATCTGCGTGACTTTCGCGAGTCTATATCTTTTACCTAGTAAATTGGCTTTGGTTGAAGTTATTTACTCAGAAGTAGGCCTAGGCAAATAAACCGTACCCGATACCCGAACCCGAACCCGACCCGAAAAACAGAGTTCGGTACGGGTATGGGTATTGATTTTTATCCGATCGGTTTTAGAATTAAAATTTTCGGATAACCGATCGGGTTCGGGTAATAACCGAATTCCGAACTAAAACCGAAGTAAACCGATCATTAATCCCTACCCTACCCTAATACCACGAACAGTCGTGTAGCCGCCTAACTCTAAACATAATCATTCTTCTTTTTCGTCTCTTTGCTTGCATGATCGAGCCTATTGCGATTCCAAGCACGAATCGAGAAAGCTTTTATCATAATCGAAGCAACAAGTGAGGATATAAAGACAATCGAATGACCAAACTGGATTCACTACAAATTTGCGATATCTCTTCATCTCTTCTGTCTGTCAATTCACAGATACAATCATCAGAGGTAAATTTTCTCTCTTCTTGTTCTTATTGTCCAATCGTGTTATGAAACCTTAAGTGTTAGGCTTATCGAACATATATGTTGTTAATTTCGAATCTTCTTCTCTGTCTATGGTTGATTTTGATTCTTTAGTTGTGTCTGAATCTTTATGAGAATCTGATTGATTAATAATTGATTTATATGCTTATTCTCTGTCTGAAATGTGATGATCTCGGATTGATTATGTATTTAATTTAAATGTTTGTTCTTTGTATAAAATGTGATGATCTCCGATTGGTTTATTAGTGGTTAATTTTGCTGAGTCTATTTATCTGAACTATTTGCTGCTTTTATGTCGATTTTGGTGGTTTATAATGTCTGATTCTTTAATTGATTATACTACACATTCATGTTGATGCTTTGCAATGTCTGATTATGTAATTGATGTGTAAAGCAAATGGATTCTTCTACGCCTATGGAATATGACTGAGTGAAGACTGAAGACTTGTTTTGTATCTGCTGTGTTCCTTTCTTTCTAAGACAGTAAGACTTGTGTTTCATTTGCTTCTGTTGTGTTTCATTTGCTTCTAAGACTTTTGTTTTGGCATCGGTTTTGCCATATGTGCTACTTTGCTTCGGTTTAATGTTGTTTAAGACTTGTGTTTTTTGCCAATTGGTTTGGCTATGCATTTTCTTGTGTGTTTCATTAATCAGTTATGTTTTCAGCTTTAATAGCTTCCATTACATTGTTTTTGATATAAATGTTGTCTTAATTTTGTGAATGGCTTAGGAGAGAAAAGAACATGGTTCGGATGGATCGGATATATCCGTACCCGAAATAACCGAACCCGTAACCGAACCGATTCTATACAATAACCGATCGGGTTGTGGACCTCCTTACCGAAATACCCGAAAATTTTTGATACCCGACCCGAACCCGATCGGATACCCGAATGCCCAGCCCTACTCAGAAGTAAGCTTGTAGGAAGTTTTCTTGTTTAGATATATGCTCGAACTCCACATATTAAATTGTGTTCTTAAGAAGAAAAGAAAAAGGTTGGTAAGTGCCAACTTGTCACTTGATTATTGATTTCATGAAACATTGAACATGATGCTGCTGAAACAAGACTCCCTGATCCAAGAATAGGTAATTTATATGTTTGTGGGTTACTATTTAGTTGTGCAAATGTTTGTGTTCACAGATACATGTATAGACATATGCATGTACATTGGAACAATGTATATCATTAAAATTTTGATTGATTTGTTTCGGATTCATCATCACCTCCATGTGCTATTATACCCATCCACTCCAATCTTACATTTTTTATTTATAATTCCGTCTCCATTATTTAATTATTTTCTTTTAAAGAAGTGCATACATTGAACATCAAATTAGTTAAAGCTAATCAAAGTGTAGAAGACTATATATGATTAGCTTAGTTATGTAACCACCATTCACCAAGAACCAAAGGAGACCATTTAAAGCTGTTAATAATGTACTTAAGTATTATATTGTGTTTTGACCCAAAAAGAGTATTATATTGTGATATATATATATATATATATATATATACTTTTTAAAAAAATTGGAATTCTATCAACTAATTTTAAAGTATAAACAGAGAATAATAAATAAATATTGCTTTTATCTCTATTGCACATGGCTTTTCTCTCCTTTGGGGTCATGTATCCTCTATTTCTCCAACTCAACCCAACCAAATTATCGCTTTAGTTTCCGGCAAATGAGAATCCTTTCATTTTAACACTGTTTTAAATTTTATATATCTTACACACAATCTTAATAAAAAGAACTATTGATCCAAGAAAATAAAATAAAATGGAAAACTATGTAATGTTTTATTAACAAGAAAAGTGTTAAGATTACATGGTTGAGCAATTTCCTAGGATTTTCGGAAGCCTTCACAGCTTTACTTAAGAAAATAAAAGTTATTTTTTTTTATTTCTGAGAGTATTTTTTTTTAAATGAATGTATATTGAACTTATTATAACCTGGTAAAGTGAGCTCACATTTAGCCAAAAAAAAAGGTTAGAAATAAGGCCTTATTAATATTAATGTCTCACACCTTTAGTTCTTCGCCAATAGAAATGTCTCACACCTTTTAACTTCAGCTGAGTTCATTACACAAATATATAGTATCTACATACCAAATCCAGATCAAAACAGACGATTATAGACTTATAGTAGAAAGTATTGAACAATAAAATCTTTTAAAATCCATAATAATAATAATAATAGCTATAACAAATCGTTGATTATTCTTTTCAAGCTCTGCTCTCGCACTTCTCCATTGCTCTCGGAGCTGAAATTTTACATTAACCAAACAAAAATACTCAAAATAGAGAAAACTTCGAAATGATTCAACAAACATCCTATTACAGAAGTAACAACCTTGCTATTAAAACATGATAACCTAAATACATACAGTAAAAGAAATTACATACCGAGACCAATAGCTTCAGACCCTTTCATTATGCGTACGCGCTTGCATGATTCAACAAACATCCTATTACAGAAGTAACAACCTTGCTATTAAAACAAACATATATACGAATGTAAAATATGTTTAAAGAAAAAATTATATCAAAAATAGAAGTCCGGGGAAAAAATCTTACAATGAAGAAAATATACTCTATGGAAAACTTTAAAAATGTTATTCTTGAAGAAAATATATCATAACTACCGCTCTAGCAAATAACATTCAAACCTAATAGTAATAAGTTCTATTGTCATGGAAAATACATTCACTTACCTCATTTAAAAACTGGTATTGAATTCAATGTAATTGATGCAAAATTGTATGGTGCTAAATGTCACATATGAACTGAAAAAGTTAAGCGAAAAAACTTACTCCCAAGGAACATCACCAACGAGCATCCAATCGCCATCTTTGTCTTCATAAGATGGAACATATTCGGAACCATCCATTATTTTCCTCTCTTTCATAAAATCTATCATTCCTTCTCCTCCTTTATTACTGTTACCTAATTCCCATTTTGAATTCACTAGTATTAGGATATAAAACTCACTTCAACATATATATATAAGCATATATATAGTAATATTTTTCTTATATATAAACAAATTTGTGGTTAAATGAAACCTACTCATGGTAAAAGAGCTGAACAAAGTGGCTAAAGCATTAGAGAGATCGTTGTAGCTTTTGTACATTTTCAAGTCTATCTTCCTCAAGTACGGTGCTCCGTCCATTGACACCTTCACGAAAGTCGCCTCTGCGGTGACTGACATTACGTTTTTCCTGTAGGATCTCACCGGTGGCCAACCCACTACTTGTGCCCTATAAAATTATTATTTTTGAGAAAATGAAACAAACTATATATAACACGTAGAATTAACGTATGTCGTGTAATAGTTCATATTCAAAAACATCATTGATTATTTTTGCTATAACTCGATTGTTTTGTTAATTAGCAAGATTTGTTTCACAATTGGCTAAACAAAAGCATGTCTAGTGGGAAATTCTCACATCGCCTCGGCAATTATTTGGTGTGTATTCTGTCCCAAACGAACCACGGTTTTAAAAAGGTTGAATAAAAGTTTATTTGTTAATTAATTGTAAACATAAACACGAAACGTAAACAAAATGAGAATGTTTCTTTTGCGTTCAACAATTACATTTACAAATTGCAAGCGAAAAAACAGTTTACAAAACAAATTTTATATTTCAAAATGGATTTAGTTTCTTGAATTTCTTCTCTCATGCATAGGTCTATAATTTACCAAATAAAAGATTGCCCCGAATGATGTACATGAGAATATTTTCCCTTTCTAAAAATGGAATGGGTAATTTGATAAACTTACTTGGCAGGAGGCTTGGTTGGATCTTTAGGACAAATAGAAGAAGTGTTGTCGTTGGAAACAAGTGATCCTTCTTTGTTCTTCTCAGGCTCATTGTTTAGATTCAGGTTTAGATCAACCGTCTCCGAGTACCCTCTCTTGTTCCCGGCCACTGTCGCCGTTGTCTCTCCTCCTCCTGGTAAACCTAAACACAGCTCAGTCTCACTCAGATTCAGCTCCATCTCCGCTGATCCCCAAAACTTCTCCAATCTTGTTTTTTTTTGTTTCTTTGTCCTTGTTTCCTTCTTCTTGTGAATGTGGTGAACAATTATCTCTCTCTCCCTTTCTCTAAGCTCGAGGCCGAGTAGCTGCATGTGTATGTCGTATTTAAGATCTTTGGTTAAAGTAGTTTACTAACACGTGGCTTTCTCTTCACCGTTGGATGAAATAATCAATTTAAACTTTTTATTTTATTTGATTGCTATCGAATGATCGATCATTATTACATGAATCATTCTCGGGATTTATTACTCCTATAGTTCTATACTCCAAAATTCCATATCATTTATCTTTTTACTTTTCTCGAATTTGCACAAACCAAAGCCTCAAATAACTCTTAGAGTCTTGAGTAGTTTAGGTGTGTATATCTTTAAATGAATCACAACATATAAGGAATTTTTTTTTTTTTTTTTTTTTATAAGCGTGGGGATCCAAAAGGCTATCTAGGCCCAAAGACTAATCCCACGAGGCTTTGCATCCAGTTGCACGTAAATCTCAACCTAAATCGAACCCAGGTGGGGGAACTCACAGTTTTGAGCTTTTTACCAATTGGATCAACGCGGATTGGTTAACATATAAGGAAATTTACAATTAACTTATATAAAATTAATAGTTACTTTCAAGTTTCAACTAGTCTTCCATAATGTACTGAATATGTAAAATTAGTTTAGGGGTTTAAATTTTTATAGATGGTGAGGGCTCTTAGATACATTCTACATACACAACTAACTCACGAATAAATTTAAATGTATTAATTCCAAGTTGGTTTTTCTCGTAATGATTCTTCGTCGAAACCTTCTAATTATGCACATCACACCCACATGATTCAATTATTCATTCCACAATAAAGGCGCAGTCCTCATGTTTATAATATTCTCACGCCAATTTTTTTATAACATATACTGATATACACTGTACTTTTTCTAGGGAATTTTCTCTATTTATAATTCTAAAAAAAATCACAATTATATAATCATTTTTTTATAAGCGCATACAAACTTTTCGTTGCCTCAATATTATTACAAATGACACTATATCACTAAACTAGAATTAGTTGATGCATATTAGTCAAACGTCTCAATGTATTGTTTTCAAGATTCAGTTTTCCACCGTCCATTAGTAAGAGGACAAAAGACTGAACATCGCTATACAACTTATTACAATGTTATTCCACTAATACATAACATGGGTTTTTTTTATGGCATCTACCCAGTTTTTTTACATATTAATGGAACACACATTTTTTAAATTTTCGACGTTCTTATTTTGAATTCGTAATATAACAAACACGAATGACGTATCCCAAATAAGCATGTGGGGAGCATGAATTGGGTCAATGCATCAAAATCCAAAAGGGGAGTGATCAATAAGCATCGCTTTTAAATTTCCAAAGCTACATTTTGTCCGATGCTAAGGAAAATGGTGATGAACAATAATGTACTAGTCACATTATATTTTTCTTGTTTCCGAAAGGGAACATCTAAAACCCTACTTTTGCTCCTTTTGCCTTGTCTATTCGCAAACCCTCTTTGGGTTTTTTTTGTTGTTGTGATGTTTTAACCCTCTTGATTATTAAAATCAACAAATGTAAATTTTATCGAACTTGATTAGCTTATATAGAAGAATCCATAGAGATTTTCTTTGATGTGTATTTTTGATAAAGATGTTTCTTAATGATGTATAACGACCCCATATGACAATTCCTTTGGGTGTATATAGATGCATGCATGTAATTAAAATTTTATTCATATGTTGCAATAAATAAGACTTTAGTTTCATAGGTATATATGTGTGTGTTAATTAGTAAACAACTAGACAGATAAGAATGTTTGAGCTATACCAGATGTACTGTCATTTCATATGGACATCACGAAGGCCACAACACACAATTTTATGCCACACAATTCGTTTTGCAGTTTATATATATTTTTCTATCACTTTCGTTTTAATTGACGTTTTTTTTACCACTCATTTTAACGAGTCGCTAGGACATACTTTTCACATTAATTGACTTCCATGCATGTAAATGGAAGGGCAAAACCGAATATGCTCGTTCACTTTTAGGTAATATTGGACGTAATAATAACATACCTATACAGCTAGCGAGGGCCGGTCCTGAGGGGAAGCCAGAGAGGCGGTCGTCTTGAGCCTCTGTTTTTAAATGGCAATTTTAGGCTTGGAATTTTTTTTTTTTGTAAGTAAATTGGCCTCTGGTTTCGGTTTTGGCCTAGGGCCTCCGTTGCTCCCGGGCCGGCCCTGCAGCTAGCTATATTTTATAAAATTAATTTTCTTACTAATAAAGAAATATACATATAAAAAATAAACATGCTTACATTATATATTCAACACAAGTTGCCTGCATGAAATCGAGTATACAATAATTTATATGTAGGTATTGTCTTATAATATTTTGTGATCTGGTTTGGCTTATTGAGAGTAGGATTCAATGTGGTCTTGTTCTTGACCACATATATGGTTCAAAAAAATTATTAAATATTTATAAAGAATAAATAGATTAGCAGTGATTCTTCTATCATTTTTTCCATGATTTTCTCTGATGAATTTGCAGGTTCGCTTCTTTCTCCAGCTCTGACATTTCTGACCGACGATCATTTAATCACGATGTTTGTCATATTATATCTAGCTATAAATGATTTGAATATGATATTTGTGACTTGTGAGGTCAGACGTGACTAAACAAAATAGATACAAACAATTTGGGTTTATACTCCGGACTATATTCGGAAACTTCTATCTGTAAATGTCAGACCTTTTTTTTTTTGTAGATGGTTATAATTATATACAATGGAATATTGTACCTTGTCTATAAATATATATATATATATATATATATATGAGCATCATGCAGTAACTATTGTATCTTTAATTAAAGTATGTACATATCTCTTAATGTTATAAATTCAGTTACCCTTGAAGTATTTTATATATTCATACATATTGTAAATGAAAAGTGGAGACCTGAGAGGCGGTTTTGATTTGCCTCTAGAAATTGATGTGAGCGACCACGTATAGTACGCATATAATCATGTTTGATGGCTTATAATCACGAATAATGGCTTATAATCATCATTATTCAATCCCATGTACTGATCATCTTTATTCAATAAAATTTTATTTTAAGAAACCTTAGAGCATAATTATCAATAGGTTTTAGGAAGGGGTGCTAGTGGGTGCTTAAGATGCTAAAATAATAATCCTTCTTAAACTTTTTAACAACTCAAACAATATTAAATTATTTTTACACTAGCACCTCCTTCCTAAAACCTATTGATAATCATGCTCTTGTAATCATGAAAGATGACCAATGTGACAGGAGCACATTAGTTTAAAGTGGACATATAATTTGTCAAATTTTATGAGTCATTAATTTACTTTTATGAAAAGAAATATATATATAAATCTTCCTCAAAAATCATGTTATATATTCCAAATGTTGGTAGAACTCTCGACAATTTCTCACCGTGGTGGGGGCAACCAGAGCACTCTTTGCTCAAAATTTTCACTTTATTAATTAATCACCTAATTAATGGATACTAATCATACTATTACAACCCCATTCATATATTAAATATGTTCGAAAGTCAATATGATAAAACAAAAAAGAATATGAAGATTTATTCCTATATTATTTTTAAAACGCAGTTTCTAACGGTCTACATCTTATAGATCGATAGCTTCATACTAATTATATCAACATTGAATAATTTTTACTTTGGATACCGTCGACAACGCGAAGAAATCTTCAAAAAAGTCAACATATATAACTATAAGTTAATAGTGTATTGTTTTGAAGTAAATGAGTATACCACCGCAAGACGCGGTGAAACATGTAGTATATATATTTCTAAAAAATAATGTGCTAAGTACCGACCTCGTTATAACCACTAATTAATCTTCATTTTGCATATTGATCATTGTTGTAATCGGCGGAGATATGTATGGGATTTTTTAAAATAAAAATAAACAAATATAAGACATGATCCCAAAAACTTTAATCAAGGTTGAGATCAACGAGGATTCGCAGTATCAAGGAGTAGGTTAACAAAAAAGAGATTAGCTTTCCAGAAGATTGGGTGATCATATCGTTCTTTAGTTATTGTTTTAATTTGCTGGAGTATCTCTTGAAATCCATTTTATTATGTAAGGATAAACATATATATCTTACACAAAAACGAGTAAGCACTTAAGAATTTACACTATTTTATAAACCTACAATAGGCACATAGAATTTAGAGAAAAAAATATATACTCCTTCCGTTCTCAAAAGATTGATGTTGTAGGAAAAACAAATATTTCTAAAAGATTGACTTTTTATATTCTCAATACATTTTTAATAAAAAAGTAATGATGAATTGTAAATTTCAAGACACATTAATTGGTTTTATTGAATTACTATTGGTTTAGAGTCATAGAAAATTGTTTTGTACAAAAAACAAGACATTTATAACTAAGAATTAATGTGTTTTCTTAATAGTTATGAAAATTCTACAACGTCAATCTTTTGAGAACGGAGGGAGTATAGATTAAGATATTTTTATCCCTACATTAAGAACGCCAAATAAAAGAAACAGCTGAAGAGGTCAAAAAGTTTAGCCTAGAGGCAAGGGTATTGAAGGCAGAAGTTGAGGGAGAACAAAACTCCTGCTCTGAGTCATGTGACAACATAATCAACCATACTTCGATGGACTCGGAACTAAAGGAACTTAAAGAGGAATTTAACAAACGAAGTACTCTAGGCAGCCAAATGGAAATGACCAAATCTCAACTCAGCGAAACAAATAATGTTCAGGGAGAAGCAGTCAGTCGAATACTCTGTTTCCAGCAAGGATACCGATGATCAATCAAACTTGGAACAATTTCAACCTATTAACTTAAAAGATTCTTAGCATCTCAGAATTTCCATTAACATCAATTACCTTAATGCCAATATATAATTTTTGTATGAAATAAGAAAACATTATTTTCAATTTTCCCAAACAAAAGTAATATATGTACAGACAACGACAACAAAAGTGGAATAAGAAAATAAAAAGATGAGAATTTGTTCTCTTTTCCAAAAACATAAAACATGTTGAAATGATTAAGCATGAAACAAAACACAATATTCAAATGTAAAGAAAGATTTATACATATTATGACCATAAATAGTTAAACAAATCAACACAATAAAACTAGAAGAGTCTTTCCATATGTTGACACATCAAGGGAATCAACCTTCTTGAATATGCAACATTGACCATGTAAAGATCTTTGCCCACGAAGTCGGTGAACGTGATCGTCTTTTTTTGTGACTTATGTCCGAGTATGGTCCCGAATCCTGATGAGTTACAAATTGAATATAAAATAAGACATAAACATACGAAATAACACAGTAAAAAGCATATTTATATTTACGTTAACGTTCATTTATATTTTTGAAATCCACTTCTTTCGTTCTTCTTTCTTGTTCATACTGAATGCACGTCGTCTTTTTCATAGACAAATGATCTTTTATAGAGATTAAGATTAGAAAAATACTCTTTGATCTCCTATGATGTATATGCACCAAGCCCTCCTTAGTATTGTCCACTTTTGGTTGTAACATGAATATGTCAGAACAGTTGTTAATTAGACATATTTAACCTAAAGACTCAGAGCATATTATGGAATGATGGGTTACTACCTTTACAACAGGCGGTACAAAGTCAGATAGGAATAATGCGACTTTAAGTACTGATGCCCATTCACATCGAAACAAGTTTATCGTTAGGCCTATGACACGACTACCTGTAACACCCAAATTTTTTTTTTTTTTTAATTAACAGTTGCGAAAATTCTCATAAAATAATAACCATTAAAATATTAAATCAAGAACATCAATTCAACTCCAATAATTCTAAATTCCGGAAGCAGTAAAAGAAATCTAGCTACCTAAACACCAGGTTCTACTAGACTATAACAGAAGCAAATAACAAGATCCTATCATCCCCTTCGCCGGCCTTGATTCCGCGATCACGCATTTCTGTTACCTGCAACTCAAAGGGAAAAAAAGAGTTGTGTAAGTATTTAATAAATACTTAGTAGAGCGGTCATCCCGTCTACTAGATATATAATAGGAATTAGACTATCAGTTCTACGCGATCAAACAACAGTTCACAACTTTAAAACACATTAAACATTTTGAAACAAAGGGTGTCGATCGACGCTCATCGCGAGCATCTGATCCTCGTGATCAAAACAGTGGTGTCGATCGACACTACCACTAGGTGTCGATCGACACCTCTCGCAGAAAACCTGAACCGAGCCAAATCCTCTCACGGCTCGAGTTCCGTTTCATCTCGCGAGATCATCACGATTTCCAATCAATCAGTTCACACAGAATGATCACAATACATAGACATACGTCACAAACAACAATCAAAACCCTAATAATCTAATTCCATATCACGATCACGCACTCACCTCGAATCCGCGAAGGAAAGTGAATGAACGCGAAGAACGCGAGAAACAGCGACGAATCCGACACCGAACAGCCTCGAACAACACTGATTCCTCGCTGGAATCACCGGAAAAACACCACAAACTCTCACAAAAGCTCACACGAGATTCTCAAACGAAGAACAATGATAACGGATCACAAACCCTCTTGGAAACACTCAAATCACCCACTTTGTTCTTGATTTTTCTCTGTGAAACGTCCTTCTGCGGCTGGGACTTTAAATAACCCGACCTAGGGCTGCGTTCCCAAACCGCGCAACAAACCGGATGATTTTAAATCAAACCGATTCTGACCAAAACAATGGTGTCGATCGACACCCACCACTGGTGTCGATCGACACCCCAACCAAATTCATAGAACTCGGTTTCGGGATGTTACACTACCTTCGCGATCCTAACATAATGGAAAGAGAGATTTTGTCTAAACCATCTATATTTATGTTGATTAATGCACAGAAGATAAAGATAGTAAAATTTCCGCTCAATCATGAACACGATATGACAATATCTTAACGGGTTATAGGGACGTTCAATATCTCTGTTCAGCTCAACCATTTACATGATGTACGGATTTCCTTATTGGCATAATAGAGTGTTTTTGGCTTCACTTACTCTTGGTAAGTTCCCTGAATATGATAAATGCCATAATGGTCACGATCCACTTTTGACCCCCTTTTGACCACCAACTAGACATTAAAGAGTATAAAGGGTACTAAGGAGGTGGTGCAGCCTAACCGGAATGGATTCGATGTTCGTTGATTCAAAGAATAACCAAACAAAGAATAAGACTTGAAACCCGTTGATTCTTGTGAATAGCCGAGAAACAAGAGAAAGAGATGCTTATGAAAGCTCTGAATAATTCTATAAATCAATAATAAGGTACCAACCTTTACACACCAAAGGCTCGCTTATATAATCTAAGAAGATAAAGACTAACATGTAGATAGAAACTATTCTAACAGAAAGATAGAATAAAAATAGCTAAAAAGCAGGAAAGCCAACTAAAGAATATTGAGAAATCCGAATTAATAGGAGAAGATAAAGATGCGCTGCATCAGGTCCCTCCGGGTTTGAAAAGATTCGCCTATGAATCTAACTCCTCGTTCTCCCCTTTGTAAGCAGAAAGATACTTCACATTGAACACATTGGCCGTTTTGATATGCGGAGGTAATTCAAGTCGGTAAGCATTAGGATTGATACATTCCAATACCTGAACTGGGCCAAGCTTGCGCGACCGAAGCTTGTTGTACTCACGCAGTGGCATACGATCCTTCGTCAACACCACCCAAACCAAATCTCCTGGAGAAAACAACACTTCCCGCCGACGCTTGTCTGCAGCTTCTTTATAGCTTGTAACAGCTGAATGTAAATGATCTTGCGCTTGCACATGTATATCTTGAACAACTTTCACAAAATCAAAAGCAGAACCATGGAGACGTGACTGATCCGGTAACGTTGAAAGATCTAGTGGACCACGAGGAATCAACCCATAAACCACCCCAAAAGGGCAAAGTCTAAGACTACGATTTGTCGCATGATTGTGAGCGAACTCTGCAAGTGGCAACTTAGAGTCCCATGACTTAATATTATCTTCAACTAGAGTACGTAACATGTTACCTAATGTGCGATTCGTGACCTCCGTTTGCCCATCAGTTTGGGGATGGTAAGCAGTGCTCATGTCCAAACTAGTATTAAGCAACTTCCACAATGATCTCCAAAAATGACTTAGAAAACGCGTATCTCTATCGGATACAATAGAAGTAGGCAGCCCATGTAACCGGTAGATCTCGCGAAAGAACAATTGAGCTACCATCACTGCATCAGTGGTACGTTTGCAAGGAATAAAATGGGCCATTTTTACAAAGCGATCAACAACCACAAAAACAGAGTCATTACCCTTTTGTGTCCTCGGTAACCCCAACACAAAGTCCATACTTACCGCACTCCAAGGCTGTGTAGGCACCAGGAGAGGTAAATACAATCCAGCATTTGAAGCTTGCCCTTTAGCTAACTGGCAAGCACGAAATCTCTCCACAAAACGCTCCACATCACGTCGCTATGTTGGCAAAAAATAGGACTTGGTAACAAGATACAGCGTCCTGTCACGGCCCACATGACCTTCACTATGAAGCTTCTGAATAATACGCAGGCATAGACTACAATTGGGGACACACAACTGCGTTTCGGTAAATAAAAAACCATCGACTAGTGTATAATCCGATCGAATACCTTGTTGAACATCACGTAAGATTGAAGCAAAGAAAGGATCAGTCACATATAACTCGGAGAACGCAGCAAAACCAGGGACACTCATGTGCATTGTAGTGACTAAACAATGACGACGACTTAATGCATCAACAACCTAGTTTAACTTGCCTGATTGATGCTTAATGGTGAAGGTAAACTGTTGAAGAAACGCAACCAAATTAGCGTGCCGTGACGAGACTTTGACTTGACTATCCAAATGTTTTAGTGCGTCATGGTCTATGTAGAGGACAAAGTCGCGGTGAAATAAGTAGTGCTTCCAATGCTTGATTGCTTGAATAATTGCATAAAATTCCACATCATAAGTACTATAACGACTCCGCGCTCCTATTAATTTCTCACTGTAAAAGGCAACGGGTCTTTTGTTCTGACTTAAGACAGCTCCAATACCCAATTTCGAAGTGTCACAATGTAGCTCAAATGGCAACGCAAAATCAGGGAGCACAAGTACCGGAGCCGACGTAAGCTTAAGCTTGATTTGTTCAAATGCATTAGCAGCTTGAGGAGACTACACAAGCTTTCCCTCTTTCATACAGTCTGTTAACGGAGCCATGGTGGAGCTAAAATATGGGACAAAACGACAATAAAAAGATGTTAAACCATGAAAGCTTATAACATCAGAGACGGTACGAGGTTCAGGCCACGATCGAATCGCATCCACCTTGCTCGTATCCATAGACAAACCCTCATTGGACATAACATAACCCAAGAACAATACTCTATCCACAGCAAACTCACATTTTTGTCTCGCCACAAAGAATTGATCACGGCGTAAAACTTCAAGAATCTGCCTTAGGTGTGTCACATGGTCTGCAAGTGATAAACTAAACACAAGGATGTCATCGAAGTATACCACCACAAACTTACCAATGAACGGTCGCAAAGCTTGATTCATAACTCTCATGAATGTGCTAGGCGCATTAGAAAGATCGAACGGCATTACCAACCACTCAAAAAGTCCTTCTCTCATCTTGAAGGCGGTTTTCCATTCATCGCCAGGTCTGATCCGTATCTGATGATAACTACTCTTAAGATCAAGCTTGGAAAATATTGTTGCCTTCCCAATCTGGTCCAATAAATCATCCAGCCTTGGAATCGGAAATCGATATCGGACAATGATCTTGTTAATTGCCCTACTATCTACACACATTCGCCAAGTACCATCTTTCTTTGGTATAAGTAAAGCCGGGACTGCACATGGACTAAGACTCTCGCGAACATGACCTTTAACAATCAAATCCTCAACCTGCCGCCTCAACTCTTCATGCTCTTGGGGGCTCATTCGATAATGCGGCCGATTAGGCAAAGAAGCTCCAGGGACCAAATCAACTTGGTGTTGAATATCTCGTAAAGGAGGTAAGCCTTGTGGTAAGTCTCCTGGAAACACATCTGCAAATTCATCAAGAAGATGATTAATTACCTCTGGCGGTCGCGACTCGATCATCTTACTGCCCACGCTTGCTACTGGTGCCCAAAAAATGCCTGCTTCTTTGAATTCTTGTTCAAAAATCCCACGAGAACAGAGCAACACAGGTTGTGGCGGAAGTGATTTATCCACACATGCCGACTCAACACTTCCTTATGGCTGTGCAATAAATGGAGATGCATCAGGAGACGGCAACAACACAATTTTGCGATTATCAAACACAAAACTATACGTATTGCGTCTACCTTCATGGAAAGTACCCCGATCAAACTGCCACGGTCTTCCAAGCAACAAATGACTGACATCCATAAGAGCTACATCACAAAAAATCTTATCTTTGTAATGAGTTCCAATCGAAAACGAGACCAAAACACGATGATCCATACGAACATCGATTCCTTGTTTCAACCAAGTAAGTTTATAAGGAGTCGGATGTTGTTCCCGTTTCAAACCCAATTTAGTAGTAGCTTCCTCTGAGATCATGTTGCGGCAGCTCCCTAAATCAACCACGAACCGATAAATTTTCCCCTTAATTGTGCAAGTCGAATGGAAAATATTTGTACGGAGCCATGGTTCATTAATCACAACCGGTGACAAACAAACCCGCCTCACCATCAATAAAGAACCTTCATCGCCGTGAATTGGGTCTATCACAAGAACCTCACCGTCACCACCCTCCTCGTCAAATGTTTCGTCGTTATCCCAACGCACCTCATCAGTTAAGAGCCCACGACGAGACTGATTGGGGCAAGCCGTTTGAAGGTGATCTGCACCGCATGAGAAACAACGAAGGGCGTTAGGTCGTGTCGATCGTCGCAGTCCTTGTTCACCACCCACTGGAGGTGCTTTCGTCGACATTGAAGAACGATTGGGACCACCACCACTCTCTGTTGTCTCTTTGTTGAGACTTTGATTTGGGCCAGATTTTATGGGCCCAACAACTCTGCTCCTTGAAGCCCAATTAGTTGTATTGGCCTTGAATTGCTGCTCAAACGACACTGCTCTCCGATGAGCTTCAGACACCGTCGTAGGATCAAACTGAGCCAACGCCGACTGAATTTGTGGTCGTAATCCACCAATAAATCTTGACACCAATTGCACCTCACTATCATTGATTTCATTACGAGTCAAGAGAAAAAAAAAATCTTCTGCGTACTCATCAACCGTACGAGTTCCTTGGCGCAAGTTTTGCAAACGCGTATACATCGTTCTGTCATAATTATACGGTAAGAACGTAGCCTTCAAGTGCTTCTGCAGTTGTGCCCAAGTCTCGATTTTCTTCTTGCCATTACGAGCACGTGATGCTTTTAATTGAGTCCACCACGCCGCGGCTCTGCCTCTTAACTTAGTTGCAACCAAAGCCACTTGTCTGTTCTCAGGGACTTGTTTGAAATCCAACAACTCCTCCACGGTAACGATCCAATATAACAAATCTTCACCGCGCAAGGTGCCATGGAATTCAAGGATATCCACCTTGAACCCCGTCTCCCACCTTCTGTCCACTCGATCATGGTGATTTTCACCATCGTGATCATGCCGATCACGATTACGAACCTGAGCAAAAGGATTATCCTCTCCATTCTCCTCTTCCTCTTCAACTGAATCGTCACGTTGTCTCTGTTGCAACACAACCTTAGCTAATTCTTGGATTGAATTGGAGATGGTGGCTTGGATATTCTCTTGCATAGCGAGTAGCGTTCGACGAAGTTGTGCCCACTCGTAGGCCTGGTCGTCGTCCTGCCTCTCGTTTGCTTGGTTGTTGCGTCTGGATGGCATGATGAAAAAAAAAATTTCCACAACGTAACTTGCTCTGATACCAAACTGGCGCAGCCTAACCAGAACGGATTCGATGTTCGTTGATTCAATGAATAACCAAACAAAGATTAAGTCTTGAAACCCGTTGATTCTTGTGAATAGCCGAGAAACAAGAGAAAGAGATGCTTATGAAAGCTCTGAATAATTCTATAAATCAATAATAAGGTACCAACCTTTACACACCAAAGGCTCGCTTATATAATCTAAGAAGATAAAGACTAACATGTAGATAGAAACTATTCTAACAGAAAGATAGAATGAAAATAGCTAAAAAGCATGAAAGCCAACTAAAGAATATTGAGAAATCCGAATTAATAGGAGAAGATAAAGATGCGCTGCATCAGGAGGTAAAAGTATAGAGGTAGATGAATATGTGCATGATAAAAGCATACTGGCGACATAAATCGAAAACCACTTACCGTGTTTCGACATAATTTCCCATGGTAAAAACGAGGGTGCATTGTTGGAAGTTCCTCCCTTCTACCCCTTCTGGCTTCTGCATCCTACAACTTTTTAACATCAACGCTCTCTATCATTTTCCTTTGGTCCTTTATTCTACTTGAAAATTACCCAAGTAATCAAATTCTCCACAATGTCAGATTTCGCCACTAGAATAAAAACCAAAGAGATTAGCATTTTTCTATAAACAATGTAACTTTTAAATCATGTACACTCCCTTGGATTTAAAAAGTTTTAGATAATTCATGTACGATAGATTGCAAATTCTATAATAAATCAGTTTAAATGAATCAAATCTATGATTTCATATACTTTTAAGTTTAATGAGATTGAATTAAAATCCATCATTATAAAACACCTTTAGAAAACTATTAAAACTCATGTAGTCCAACAACCAAAGCAAAATTTAGGCCTTTACTGTTAGGCCCATTTAGCCTATTACAACTATTTATAACCTAGTGATAATCAACCAATTTACAAATGTACACTCTTTTTTTTGTTGGAACTTTACAAATGTACACTTGAGAACAGTGTTTTGAAAACCGGACCGGGTTCAACCGTGAACCGGCCAGCTAGCCGGGTTGGGTTGACCCGGGTTTGAGTTTTTTTTTTTTGTTGTAAATTTCCATCTTTTTCATATTTAAAATTTTTATGATTAAAATTTATAGAAACAAATACTAGTTTTGAATTTAGTTAATTTTTGTTATGGTTTAATGTTTTTAATTTTTTTTTACTATTTCTCATTAAATTTTGTCTTTGAATAGTTCTTTTGTTATTAAAATGATTTTCCTAATTTTTAAAAATAGATGTTTATTCAAAGGCTATATTATATATTTGGAATTCTGGATATTATAGTTATACAAAAACTATTTATATTACTATTTTTTAAAAACTATTAAACCCGGTTCGACCCGGTCGGACCACATTGACTTATGACCCAAAAGTTTCTCCGGTTCAGTCGCCGGTCCGGTTTTCGAAACATTGCTTGAGAACTAAGAAATTAATCATGATCGACGTGCAACTAATTGTATCTTTGATTATTGATTAAGCCTTACTTAGAAAAAGAAATAATTTGAAAACTATTCAAGGGGAATCTAGTTTAATGAGTTAAGAGATAAAAAAAAATGTTTATATTATTATTCCACCAAAAAAAAATGTTTATATTATTAACAACTAACAAGGATGGAGTTTGGGAAAGAAAAAAAAGTATTATTACATTTACATTACATTAATTAAAAGGACAAGAATACCCACCAGTCAAATAACATACTTTTCAATTCTCGTGGACCCTACGCCGCACCGTCGATTTCACGTGTACGTACGTGTCTCTCTCTTGGACCCACATTTCCCACATATGAGCCCTCACCCACTGTCCCGTCACACGGTCACAGACTCACACGTTCGACGATAACTTTTTCTTTTGTGAAATGTGAAATTTATCATAATGAAGAAAAGAAAAAGAAAAACTCTATATAGAACTTTTTCGTAAATATGTGATGATATTTTGTTTTTTAAACAACATAAAATTCGTTAGCTATTTTGTTCAGAAAAATATCATGCTATTTAATAATATAGCACGCTATATTTCATAACACTTAATTTCTTACTTAATACTATGCATAATAAAAGTTTCAAAAAAAAAAAACTACATAATTAAATATTACGCTTATTTATTTACGAAAATTCAATGATGAATTTCTTACAAATTACATTATCCCTATATGAAAAAATATAAAACACGGTATAGAAGGAATTTGGTTGCAATGTTAGGTTAGGTTAGCAAATGGGTAAATATGTGATGGAACTCGACCAAACTAGCTTCTTATTGCCTACCTACTAAGTTATGATGATATAACCGTATGATCATGTGTGTATAATATACTATATTTTTAATTGGATCGAACGGTGGATCATTCCGACATCATCATACGTAGGGAATGTCAAATTTTCAATATTTTATTTTATTTATAATTTTTTTCTTTGTTATACACCCAATTTTTCCTTATTTAAATTCCATATAAATTGAGTTTTGCAATTATGACACGAAATGGAACCGGAGAGAATGGCATCAACCGGTTTGTTTTAGATATATCTCATTTTCAGTATTTAACCCACATATTGATAAAAAAACCAAAATTCTCCAAAATGTTCACTTTCCAAATGTCTTAATCCTTGGTATATATATGAAAATTCAAATCTGGTCCTGCAATTTTGTTTAGGTTTTGCTTTAGTTTGGTTCACTAAACCATGACAAGTACAGCAACTGCCTAGCTGTGACTGTGACATGAACAAAGACAAGGAGAAATTAAAACCAAAAGTATTAAAAGAGATCCCATAGATGATGAACTGTCGAAAGACAAAACCTTTTAGCTAGGAAGATTTCTTGTCAGTTTGTTTCTAAATTCAATATATGTGAAAGTTCATAAGAAGTTTCATAGAGACAGAGAGACAAAAGGTGGGATTTTAATTTCATGACTAGTAGTAAAGAAAACAGAAAACAAATGAGAGTACAATAAGTCTCCATGTGGTTGTTTCAATAACAAGATAACAAATCAAGACAATCACCAAAATGTTCACTCACAGAAGTTTATCACACCAAAATGTAAACTAAAAGTTTTGTCACACCAAAATGTTAACTTAAAAGTTTATAACTTTGGTTATGAAAGAAACAAAGTCAATGAAACTCCTCAAAATCTTATCTTGTAACACACACAAAGGAAACTAATAAATTTGGTTTGACTTAAGACAGCTAGTGTTTCAACTCAATTGACTAGGATGATCTCATCTTGATTCCACAAGAACCACATATAGAAGTAAGAGTAAGTTCTTGAGAGAGAGAGAGAGAGAGAGAGAGAGAGTGAGGTGACGTTTGCATATGGCAGGCAGACCACATGTAATGCTTACCCTACAAAAACTCAAACCTCAACCAAAGAAAATGGTTTTGATCTCCTACACATGAGTGTACCATAAACCTAACCCAATTCTTTGAAATGAGTAGATCTAAACCGTCCATTAAGAATATCAAAGAAAGGTATCTTTTTTTTTTGTTGGGTTTTGAAGATGAAAAGTGTCCCACAAATGTCCCCAAAATGATGGGACACACTTTGCCTCAAAGTTGATGCAGCTGTTTACTACCCGACAGCTTTAGCTTTTGCCTTTGTCCTTAATTCAAGTTAAACCCTTTTCTCTATATTATTATTACCACCATTCCTATAAAAACACTCTTATTCACAAACCCCTCTCATATCTCATCACCAAGTCTCTCTCTTTCTCTCACTCCAAAACAAAAAAAAGTTTAGCCTTTTGCTTCTAACAGAGTTTTCTTTCTTTCAAAGATCAAGAAATGGAAAAAGTTGGTGTTTGTGATGAATTTGTTAACCTAAAAGCAACAGAGCTGAGATTAGGGTTACCAGGAACAGAAGAAGAGAAAGTAAATTTTACTTGTGGTAAAAGCAACAAAAGATCATTACCTAATGATACAGAGAAAGAGATTGAATCTACCGGAAAAACCGAAACCCTATCTCCTCCTCCAAAGTAAGTGTTTTAAAAAATCAAATACTCTTTTTTTTGTGTATTATGAATTTAGATCTAATTAAGTAAAAAAATTGTTTTTGTTAGGGCACAGATTATTGGATGGCCACCAGTTAGATCTTACAGGAAGAACAATATTCAAACAAAGAAGAATGAATCTGAATTAGGTCAAGGAATCTATGTGAAAGTAAGCATGGATGGTGCTCCTTACTTAAGGAAGATAGATCTAACAATGTATAAACAATATCCAGAATTGATGAAATCACTTGAGAACATGTTTAAATTCTCTGTTGGTGAATATTTTGAGAGAGAAGGATATAAAGGATCAGATTTTGTACCTACTTATGAAGATAAAGATGGTGATTGGATGCTTGTTGGTGATGTTCCTTGGGAGTAAGTACAACAAAACCTAATTTAATTTATCTCAAAATCAAATTACATAAACAAGTTTATGTATTTATGGTGTTTTTGTTTGTTTAATGTTGTTGCAGGATGTTTGTTTCTTCTTGTAAGAGATTAAGGATCATGAAAGGATCAGAAGTTAAAGGTTTAGGATCTGGTGTTTGAGAAATTTTCAACAAGAGAGATAAAAAAAAAGATCAAAGAGAAGATTCAAAAACAGAGGATTTTTTTTTTTGTTCTTCTCTGTTTTAAGAGGAGAACAAGAAAATAAGCCTCTGAAACTGCTTGGGTTCTTGGGGAGAGATGTAACATAGAATCATACATGTGGTGATTCGTAGGGATTTTACCTCATCGGTTAAAAATCTTGCACTTGTTGTAGTGTTTTTTTGATTCTGATGGTAACAAAATGTTTAGCAAGAGATATGCTTAAAATGGTTCTTAAGCATAAAACTGTATAACTCTGTTTTTCTCAAGAAAAGAGAAATGTTGTGTGATATTTAAATGATTATAATTTTAAAAATATTTTGTTTGTTTGATCTCATAGAGCAACTTTAAGCTTTATTTATTTTTATTTTTTCAAAAAAAAAAAATAATAATAATACTTTTAGTTTTATGTAACATTACTCATTTTCTGTTCTATTTGATCCAAAGAAAATGATGATAACTTCTAAAAAAAATGTAATAAATCAAGAATTGCAAAAACACTAATCATCAAAACCATTATCTCATATTAAGATTATATAACCTAACTTGTAGATGAACACAAAAAAAAAAAAAAAGAGACCCAACTTTTAAGCAATTTCCTTGGATTCTATAGTTTCTTTTTGACTTAAGATTATAGAAAGAAAGATTAAAGAAACAAAAAAAAATCTAATCGAGCAGTGAGAATATTTTTGGGACTTAGTAATTTTTTGTTTATATTATCTTGGTTTAGTTTTGATTCCTACTGTTAAAAAAAAGCAGAGACTTTGGTCCCCCATAACTTAAACAACTAAACAAGTAAATCTACCAACTGTGCTAATTTGTCTCCACTATCTATTAAAATACTCTCAAAACTTCAAGAGGAAGAAATTAAATAATATCTTTAAAAAAAAGACTTTGAATCAGAGTCTGCTCCAACAATTAATTAGTTTGCTACCAACATGTTCAATGAATATGGGTTTCTTGATTTGCTCCAACAATTAATTAGTTTTTTCATTTTAACCTAATTCTTTTGATGTTATTGGTTATGATCAAGAAACTGATATAATAATGTTTTTGATTCAAGATGATTGGATTTAAGTCAAGAACTCCAAAATCTGTAAAAAAAACCTGTGATTTTGAAATCAAATATTACATCTATTTTCATAAATAAAGCAAAACTGTAATATTTTTTCTTTGAACAATTTATAAATAAATGAGAGTATTGTTAAGAAGAGTTATGATCTTTGATCTTTAGTAGTATCACTTTTAGACTCTAACAAGGTTAGCTCTTGACCTCCTGCTTCATCAACCTGTGATCTCTTGTTCTCTGTTTGTTCCGAAACTAGCACAATCGAAGTACTCGTAGTTACCGGTTTAGCTTGGCCATTATTAGTCTGAACATCTTCGCGATCTGCCTTCTCCGGTAATACATAAGAGAAACCGTATTTCTGAGCATGACTTAGTCCGGGGCATATACCCTACGAAAAACCCGCAAACAAAAGCCCTAATGCATTTGTTGGTAAGGAATCCGAAAAGAACGAAACAAATCTTTACAGATACTGACCTTTATCAAACCGGTAACTGGAAAAGACTCGTGGTAAGGATAAATATTATTACTGTGAGTATCATTATTATTACTCTCTTCTTCTTGTCCTGGTTTTGTGGCATTGCGTGGACAATATCCGCCTAAGTAAGAGCAACGTTCACGAGCTAGAGATATTTGTGGTGTTAACGGTAAAAGATGCCCTTCCGTACTAAAGACATACCTGAAAGATTTACGTAAGATAAGTAATTATGAAAATCAAAGAGGTTAATGTGGGGGAAATGTTTTTACTTGTATGGGCCTTTGTCGACGAGGTTATCCGAGTCAACAGCTAAGTCAAAGAGTAGCCATAGGTACTTTACCTGAAATATTTGTGTAATGTAACAAGTCAAGGCTTAAGGAAGCAAGTAAATGCGTATAGAGAAACAGAGTTAATTTTTGTTTTTACGGTTTCCGCGAGAAAGAAGCTTTCCATGTGATCTTCTTGTTTATGGAGTTCTACATCTGTGATGTGACAATAACCGCAAGGACATTTCGCCCCGTATTGTAAACTAGTAACAAAGTCACGTCCTGCATCGAGATACCTGTCAACGAGAAGAAAAGAAACGACTGATAAATAAAGGAGTGATTCAGTAGTGTGATTTTAGTTTGATTCATATGAAAAATGTGACCTAGGATCTCTGGTAGCTTTGTACAGCCAATAAGTGCTCTCGATTAATTCCGGTCTCAGTGGATAACTCTTTTGCCCATACTGTAAAGAGAATGAAGAATTGTTATGAAGTTGTAACGTTAACCAAATCAACGAAAATCGATAAGCGGGAGTACCTGGACACTAAGTGTAGCAAGGTTAAAACCCTCGGGAGTGAAACCGTATCGCTTCCATACACTAAAGAAAGCTGTGTGAGTTCTAATCGCCGGCTCAACATCTCCCGCTAAAACCTTTTGAAGAGAGAATCATAGACACATAAACGCACAGTTCAATTTTCCGAGATAAAAATAATAACATTTATACAATCACTTTATACCTGAAGTCCTGGCCAGAAAGCTTGAAGACTGTTGAATACTGGCCAGACGATAGCTGCGGAATCCATATTGACTTCTACATACCTACGACAAAACTAAGAAAAACAATAATCCAAAGAAAAGGAATTTGCTTGTTCATGTTTCTAACGAAACAAAAGATATAGAGCTTTACCAAGGATCCTTGTGAAGGTACTGCATTACTGAACCGTAAGCTTCTTGAAAAATGTATAAATATTCCTCATCCCCAAATAGTATATAAGCCTGAAAATTGTCGATTCATATGTGCAACTCAACAAATGAAATTATCTCATCTTCTATGTATAGCGATATGCCTAGACAAAATCAGTTTTGAAACGAAGAACTATTCTTACTAACCTTGAGGAGATACTCATAGAAAGAATCAATGCTTGTACCTATACCAGCATCCTGCCACATAGACACTACCATTCAGAATTTGGGTGACCAATGATTTCATCGAACCAAAATTCCTAAACGCGATGAAGTATGCCAAAAGCGGTTAACGCGTTAGATGAGTTTTTTATTTTATTTGTCAGTTCTTGGACGAAATTTGGTGTTACCTTCTGTGTCCATTCACCTGTAAAGACATTGATGTGAGCACCAACCAAGTCGAGATTTGAACGACGTGCCCATAGTCCTCTCACCGAATTCTTTGCAACTTGCTCGAAAACTTCCAATTTTAACAAAGTTGGACCAGCACAAAAGAGCACATAATAACAATCAGCATTATATCTCTGAAGGAAATCGAAAAGAAAACTATAGGCGTAAAGAGAGGACATGACAAATTTTTTCTCAGTGGATAAACTGTTTTATGATCTGACATGAAATAACCAAAGTTACATAGCTTCACTCACCAGGATCATTTGTTAAACGACTAAGCACGCCAAACTCTAATGTCAAAGTACCACCACCCGCAGTTGATGTTATCTGAACAAACCAAACAAAGATGTTAATTTCTATCTCAACACTCTTTAACTTTTTGAGAAAGTTAAGGCAAACCAAGCATCTCTGTATCATCTAGATTCATATGCAATTTAGTCACGTCGCCAAAAGCAAAGATTTACAACTAAATACGTAAGACTCAAATGTAAAAGCTAGGAGAAGGAATAAGAAGATGTATTGCCTTGCTTTCATGTTTGTCAACACCGTACATCAAATTCACAGATCCATAAGGTATTCCTGCAGAAGAAAAGAATAAGAAGGAAATGACAAGGCATTCCCTTGTTTTCTCATATGCATAATACGCACGCACAACTTACTAACAAGTGATAACTAAAAGAGCGTACCAGTCGGTGTATCAAAAGCAGGAAGCATTCTCCGTGTCAAATCCTCAGCCAAAACAAGTAATTCATTGTTGTAAGATGGAATTCTCATGCCCTGCATCAAATTATATTCCATTCAAGCTTACCAGCTAAAGAATGTACAAATATCCTCATATAAGCTGAAATCACAACGAAAGAGATAGCTAAGCAGGAGAAATAACCGTTGCATAATCACTTGCAATAAGATGAGCTGAAAGTAAACCCCCGAGGACTCGTATAGTTGTCTCGAACACAGAGACAGTTTTATTCTGCAGATGACAAAGACATGTATCAGTGCATCAATATCTTTCCCCAGGTTATGACTTACATAGTCTTGTTAGAGAAACCAAAAACGATCATCACTCACTATATTAAACTGAAGATTTTTACCAATCCATTCAACAGAAGAAGTGAAGCGCTCTCGGTCACCGAGCAAAGCTAACGTATCCAACGAGTCAATCTACACAACAACAAAAACAAAAACAAACCCTTCTTCACATTTTACATACAACTACGAATAACACAATGCCTTAAACAAGAGAAGGTTGATATTACAGTTTACCAGGGTCAATGCATAGCCACCAAGAGTATCTTCTCCTTGGCAAGACAACGGTCTCAATTCATCGAGCGGAAACGCATTGTTCATATATCCATCAAAAGCATGATAAAACATCTCTCGTACCTACACTCAATTTCATCAAAAACCAAACTTTTAAAACAAAACCTAAACACACAATTCTCAAAAATGCATTCTCAAAAGACAAAAGAAGTTCAATTTGGATTCGATTCACCATATACAGCACAATTTGACTAGTCACAACGTTTAAAAATCAAAACTTTACTCAATTTCTCAGACAATGGGCTACAATAGATAACAAGATTGAATCTTAGATCTGTTTGAGGCAAGTTTTTACCTCGTCTCTAAGCTGTTTAGCTTCATGAGGCTTAACACCTTCGGCGACAACTTCATCGTCAAGAACAAAGCCTAACATCAAGATAACATACAAAAACCACCTGAAGTTTGATTCCATCAAGATCGGAATTTTCTCCTTTTTGCTCTATTGTTTCTGTTTGTTTTCCCTCCCCTGAGTCTTCTCAGTCTTTGGGGAGTCTCTGATTAGGTTTTTTTCAGTTTTGTTTCGATGCTTGTGTTGATTGAATCTCAGACATCCCTGGATCTCTTGTCCGAAGGGATTCCTGAGTTTCAACTGTGTCTGACTCGGTGGCTCTCGCTTCAATCTGGATTCAGAAGCAATAAATCTTTGGGTTTTGTTTTTTTTGGTTCTTTTTTTTCAATGTTTGTTTCTTTTGTTTTTGGCTATTAATTGAATTTTTAACCCCAAAAAAAAAAAAGTGGAAATTTTTAGATTATGATCAGTGCAACTGCAATATAACAGTGTATTAATGAGGATCACTTCTCTGTTTTCCTCAAAAGCTCTGATTTTGTTCACCATGAGGCAAAAGTGCAGATCACTTCATAGGTAATAAAAAAAAAAACACAAAAGCTCTGATTTTTTTTGCCCAAGAGAGGTTCAAAAAGTGAGTTTATAGTTATACACTTATACTCAGTGTTTAATGTTTGATCTCACATAAAAAAAAGCCAAAAATGTTACAGACACTTCTCTTCTCTTTCTCTCTGCATTCCATGACCACACCAAAATCTATAAATATATGGATTAGATCCCATCAGAGAGATCCTAGCGAGCGAATAAATCAAACGGAACGGATAGAGTTTCTAGTTTGTGTGTTTTTGTTTGGAGAAGCCGATCATTCCTGCAAAAACACCAAACAGAAGAATCAGTCATCATGTTCGATGAGATGGTTTTGTTCTTTAAAGTGTCTATGGAGGAAACTGACCTGTTGCTTCTTCTTCTTAGGTCTTCTCTTTCTTTTGGGTTTGTGAGCATCTGAATTAGAGCTCAAGTTGCTACTCTGACTGCTATATGAATTTGTCGTCGCAGCAGCTCTTGCGTTATGCGAAGGCTCGCTTCTTCTGTTTGAAATGTTTCTTGACGATGATTGCATATCGTTCCTCTTCACAGATGAATTCTTCCTAGAATTCGATCCAAACCTCGCCTGTGGTGGTGGCATTAAAGCTCTAGCAGAGTTTTGCTTCTGCAAAATTTCAAAAACAATCAAATTCGTGAATGTACAAGAGGTTTCCGAGTTTAACCGTTTGAAAATTTCGAGAAAATCAATCGTACATAATTCCTTTCGTCACTAGACATGCTAGATACTCTACCAGAAGCACTAGAAGCAGCCTCTCTGAGAAATCACAGATAAATAGTCGTTAGAAACGCTCGGTAAGATTCACCGAATAGTATTTTGACATCTAAAGAAAGTATTTTCACAATTTACTGAGACGTACTTTGTGCTTTTATCGGTTAACTCATCATCTGCGTCTGCTTCATCGCTTGAACTCCCTTTATCAAAGAAATCATCATCACTCAGGTCCAGAAGACCATCATCTTCACTTCCCGTCTCTGTTTGTCCATAAAACAATAACATAAGATGACTAACACGATTGACATAAATCATCATCTATTAGCTATACGATACATAATATTAACGGATATATATAAGCATCTTTACCTTCTAACTCTTTCCCACTAGCGGCAGCAACAATAATATTAGCTTTGATCTGCTTCCGCATTTTACTTCTCCGCTCAATTACTTCCGAATCCTCACCACCAGTAAAAAGAGATACATACTTCTCATTTTTGGGGAAGAACTGCAATTGGCCACAAGAAAAATCAGTAACTGACTTATTCAACTAAGCTCACCAGAGAATACGTAACAAGCAGAAGGATGAAAATTTGTAAAGGAAAAGCCGAGAAGCGTAAAGTAAGTTAACTTACCCTAACATACTCAAGGTCTTCTTTGAGTTTACTGAGTTGCTCAGCTAGATCTATATCACCCACATGAGCAGATGAAGAACGTTGTAGCTTCTCAAGACGTCTAATGGTCCTTTCGATCTTTCTCCGCTCTATTTCAACAAAAAAAAAACCCTTCTAATTAGATTGTGACACAACCAAAAAAAACACACACAAGTAAAGGTAAAAGCTCCTACCAAAGAACTTAATCTTTCTATTCCTGAGGAATATTTTACGTTCTACAGCAAGACGGTTATGATCGTCTTGCTGCTTCTTTAAATCTTCCAATTTCTGTTCAAGAGTCTCTCTTACTTCAGGAGGTGGATTCTACACACATTGTTACCACATAGTTAGTATCACCAATACAATTCCAATACATGAACATTCTTCTTTCCTCCACAATAACAAATTAGACTCTTTTAAATCCATTTGAACAAAACCCAGAAACATCATTATCCTTCAAGCTCCACATTTTTCCCACATAGTATCATCAATAATACATCAACATGCTTCTTCTCTTTGCCACAATAACAAATTAGAAGCTTTTAATTCCATTTGAACAAAACCCTTGAGCTCTAACGCAGAACAGACACTAGAAAGCTAACTAAACACTTAAAGTTTGGGACTTTAGTAGAAATTCGATGATAAACCCCTAATTTGAGGAAAACCCAAGAAGCAGAGAGAGAGAGAGAGAAAAGGAGCTGACTTTACGAAGAAAGCGTTCAACGGAACGCATCTGATTCTTGAGAGAGACAGTCTTGAGTTGTTTCTTCTCTACACGCAATCCTTTTGACCTCCGACTAGTGCTT
Organism: Draba incana; assembly: GCA_963576765.1. NCBI lineage: Eukaryota > Viridiplantae > Streptophyta > Magnoliopsida > Brassicales > Brassicaceae > Draba > Draba incana. The sequence continues at coordinate 3,187,764 of OY755214.1, read as the reverse complement.
CCGGTCGATTGTTTCGGTTCCGAAGCCCTTCTCTTGTCATAGCCACCGTGTGCCATGGCTCAAGAATGGATTTTTACCAAAAAAAGCTTTCCAAAGAGTAGAAGAAGAAGCAGACACAACAAAATTAGGGGTTATGTGTCTATTGAAACGCAGCGTTTTATGGGACAAACAAAAAATTTTGACCCAAGAATTTTAATTCGGGTAAGCGGGTTTCCGGAGTCTGAATTAATATGGAAAATTAGAATGAATAATACTACAACATAACCTAAATTGTAATTAGGTAAATAACATTGATTATATCTAGAATGACCATTTTACTCTTATTCTATTTTTCAGTTACAATAGTAACTATGTTTTAACCTAATAGTTGAGTATTCGCAAATAAATGTTTTAAAAAAACCGGAGAGTTGACTATGCATTCATAAGTAATCAACTATAATCATAGTGAATTAATCACATAGTGAACTATATTATAACTAAAATAGCAAACACTCGTTTACATATACAATGTTTTATATAGTCAACTATTTTAATCAACATATAGTTAACTATTTTAATTAACATAATAGCCAACTATCTATAATTAATGAGATCATTAAGAGTATTTTAGTCAATTTTTTAAAGTGGGTGTTAGTTACCTAAATTATATTTAGATCATGTTATATACCTAATTATACTTCCCAAACCTAATTAACCCTTTAAAAATTAGCCGGCTACAAATACAATGCCTTAGTTATTGTCATTTTACATAATTGCCAATAAAATGGTTGAGTAAAACAATTATGGATCATATCATTTAACCGGCGAACTTGTTTACTTGACATCTATTCTAAAGCTGAACAATTCATGGATTAGAAACCAACGAGATGATAGGTGTCCTCCGCAGCTAACAAACTTCGGCTTTGGTAGATCCTCAGAGTTCTCATTTTTCAACAAAACCCTTAAATTCAGGTAGATTTGGGTACATTGCTTCTTTTTGAAGGTACCGGCGTAAAAAGGGTAGCTTTTTTACTTATCAACGCCGGAAAAGAAGCCTTCCAGTTCGAGAGACCGTCGGAGTTTCCGGTTTTCATCACAATGCCTCCTCTGTTGTTGCACAGAATCTCCATTGTATCCGGCGTAAATTGGGTAGATTTACTTCGAATCGTCATGGAAGCAGCTATCATCGGCGAAGGAATCATCATCATCATGGGCGAAGTAAAGTTAGGGTCTTTTCGCTGCTTCGCCGTTCCCATCTCTTCTTGTCAGGTGATATTAACGCATGGAAGCTTTCATAATAGAAAGCAGCGTTTTTGAGAAGTTTTCATTAACAAAATGCTGCGTTTCGGAAGCTAAAACAAAAAAATTTAATTGTATTGTGTTTTTTGTTTTTCTAAGAGCTCTGAATTTTTTTTTTCCAAGAGAGATTCAAGTTTAATAATACCCAACGTTTACAAGGTTTCATCTCATATAAAAAGCCAATAATGTTACAGCATTCCATGGCCACACCAAAATCTGTATGCATTAGATCCCCATCAGAGAGACTGTCTCAAATTTTGTGAAGGCCTTGTTCAAAAATTAAAAGTAGGCTTTTGATAATATCCCCTTCCTATTAAATGCAAAGTAGTTTAAATTATAGATGATTAGGTGTTTTAATTTTATTGGTCCATTCTAAAATAAATGATGACTTGGAATGGTGACATGGAATGGTGAAAAAAATGACATGGCTTAAAAATGTTTTTAAAGTATTTTAATCATTTGTTTAACTTAAAAATGCAAAATATTTTTTACGCTCCTTAAATATGAGATATTAGTGGGGGCAAATTAAAAACACTTAAACACTTAAATATTTGGTTGGTTTGTTTTTACGCTCATTAAATGTGGGATATTAGTGGGGGGAAATTAAAAACACTTAAATATTTGATTTTTATTGGTATATATATACTTAAATATACATAATTCTTTATCATGGAGATTAATATATATACTTAAATATACTATAGTGGCAACATCGTATGGATCAAATCTTAAGTGAGACTACTTTGTTTATTAGAAAACTTACTCTAAGATAAATATTACGGTTCATAGATCTCCCTTAGATACTTTTATTTATCAAATATATTCTTCACAAACTTACATCGTATGGATTAAATATATTTATCAAATATATTCTTCATAAGTAAGACTACTTTGTTAGAATTGCCTAGATTCTTTTAAAACACTAACCAATTGCATAATTATAATTTCATTCCTTTTCAACAATAAAAACGGGATATGCCAAATATGAATAATGACACCAATTTCTAATATAAAAAATTAAAGAATTTTTGTAGAAAACTAAAACAAAAATCTTTTTAAAAAACACATTTTTAACATATTCATTTACCATATTTTGGAAAATAGTTTAAAAATTAAATCATTTACATATCTTAAATTAGTATGTATTTTGAGTTTTCAAATGAGTTTTTCATAATTTATTTTTTGTTATGTGTCTATGCAAAAGAAATCTCTATATACTAACTAGAAGAGAAATGAAAAGAAAAAAAGAAAAAAGAAGAAAAATAAACAAAGTCTAAAAGGAAAAAAACTATTATTTAACATAGTCTATATAAATAAATAAAAAATGCTAATGAATAAAAACAAAACGTAGATAATTATGTATTATCATTAACGGAAAATACAAATTGTTCATGTATGTACATAACGTTGGTGAATCACCCGGAAAGAAAAAAAAAATTATTTGTTTGGTTTTATGTTTTTTCCCTTGAAGTTTTGCATGTGTGTGTGTCTTTAATTTTTCGCCATATCTAAGTTCATTTTTACTGATTCCAAAATTGTACATAATGTTATCTACCGCTTGCGTTTTATTTCAACACAAATACAAAACTACAAAACAAAAACACCTCTATATTCAAGAGAACACTCAAATATTAGTAATATATTATACAACATATAATATTTTTTAAAACAAGCAATCATGCATATTTAATGTTTCAAAATTTGCTAATTCTCCTTATTAAATAAAAAAATCACCTTTTATAGTAAAAAATTCATACCCGCACACGGTGCGGACCATCCACCTAGTTAGTTTTTAAACGTTGATTACCACACAAAAAAATTTTAAACAATAACTTCTCGTAATAAATGGTTTATAATTATAAATACTCTTTTTATTATTTTTATAATAAATGAAACTTTATCACTCAAAATTGTTTCATTTATACAATTTCAACTAATAACTTATATTTAAACAAAGTCATTTGTCTTATCGATCATATAAGAAAAATCACGTCAAGTCTTCTTTAATTTGTGTTTGTAACTTGAAGAATAATATAATTTAAAAATATGATTAAAATATATCACTGAGTAAATAAATAAATAAAAACATGAAAGTTCCTTAACCATTATGGTTACAAATGATGATATGGTCACTTGTAAAGATGTCCAACCGCACCACTTACACATGTAAATAGACGGCCCTGGATCCTAGCGAGCCACTAAATCAAACGGAACTGATAAGAGTTTCTAGTGTGTGTTTGGAGAAGCCGATCACTCCTGCCAAAATGACAAACCGAAGAATCAACCATTATGGTTACAAATGATGATATGATCAGCTTCTATGACTTGCATCTGTGCTCCTTCCCTCAACCTTTGCATATTACTCTGCCAAGACAAAGCGATCAGGAATTTGTACCATTTCTCACCACTAGTGTCAAACCGAAATTGTTTTGTCATTGTGCTTACAAGGCGAGAGGGTAAAACAATATTCCCAAAATGCCTAGGACAGATCCAATTAACACGCGACTTTTCCTGCAAACATATAGGCTTTTAGTTGTAAGAATTTCATAGATATATGGTGAGGATTGTAAGTTGTAATATCGATCTGGAATAATATCTCTGAAACGGTGTAAGAAGCAAATCATTACCTTTAGATGAGAAGAAGATGAAATAAGGCATGACCAGAAGCACTCTTCCAAGGGTATATTGTCTTTCCTTCACAACAAGAAGGCAATGGTAGTGTATATGAAGTTTGTACTTGTAAGTAAGAACTCATACAACGGAAAAATGAATATGTTCATCAGGTTTAAGTTTAAATGCATTTACGTATTACACATGAATTACATGTACCAGGTCTTTACTTTTCTACAATTTCTTCATTAAACTAAAAACAAGAAATGTGTTGTAACTGATCATATAACCACACTCGGACATCTTTACAAGGCTTACCTGAATTTGCAAAAAACGATATGCATGATATCAGGAGCACCACGGGGAACCTAAGATAGCCACGACAAGTCGATCAGAACGGATATGTCACATTCACAAAGAAAAATAGAATTTAACTATATATGTACAAAGCTTATAAGCACAGTGAAACTAACTATAATACTCAACAAGAATCTATTTGTACATTTGAGAAACCAATGAAGCAAATTCTTGATTAGGAGCAGTCCCCAACCCCAACCCCAAACCCATTATAGTCATGACTTTACACTAGTATATCACTTTCAATTTAATGAATCATCGACATTTTCCATATCAACCATCCAAGACTACCAATTGCTTCCGTAGTTAGTAACATTTGTACATACGAGTACCAAGCATGATGCTTCAACTATCTCACAGAAATCAAAGGAAAGCAATTTGCATCTTGATAAAGAATATTTGGGTTTAGGACATATCTCAAGCTGAACATTGAAGAGGTAAAGAAACCTTGCAATGCTCCATTTGATATCTTTGAAAGCAGGAAGGGACACGTCCAGCTTGAGAGGAGTAGGTTTATTTAGAGAGTTCGATGCACAAGCAAAGGCCAAGCCAGCTCCCGATGAGACAAGGAAGCTCTTGGATTATCTTTTCCACTATTCTGAACACCACATACAGTGGGATGCACCCTAGGAAAAGTTTATATCGAAGACAAGACTATAACATAAGCATATGGAGATTTCATCTTGAAAGTAAACGCATTGAAGACATGAGTGAAACCAGTAAACACACACAGAAAAAGCTGCAATTCATCGTTTAAACAAAGAACGGTGTATAAAAGGCATAACACTGGACATGTTTTGGTTTCACCTTATGGAATTGAAATCATTTGATATATCTACATTGTGAGTAGAAGGCACTGTGTCTCCTCCTGTCCCTTGAGACTTGACTATGAAGGTCCCTGTAGTATAGAGAATAAGATTAGCCAAGAAAGCACAAGGCGGACTGAGGAAGAACATGAACAAAGAGACCATACAGAACCCTCATAAGAAATTTGAGAAGATGCCAAAGACCTCCCAGTTTACAGGAGACTAAGAATTGCAACAGAAACCTCACCTAAAGGTACTTTACCTGAAATATTTGTGTAATGTAACAAGTCAAGGCTTAAAAGGTAGCAAGTAAATGCATATTGAGAAACAGAGTTTTTTTTTTTTTTTACCGTGTTTCTGCGAGAAAGAAGCTCTCCATGTGATCTTATTGTTTATGGAATTCTACATCTGTGATGTGACAATAACCGCAAGCAAGGACATTTTGCCCTGTATTGCAAACTAGCAACAAAATCACGTCCTGCATCGAGAAGAAAAACAAAATGATGATAAATAACCGAGCAATTCAGTAGTGTAATCATCTTTCGGAAAGTTTAGTTGGATTCATATGACAAAGCAAAAGGAACTGAAAAATAAAACTAACTAATTTAATTGGTCACCTAGGATCTCTGGTAGCTTTGTACAGCCAATAAGTGCTCTCAATTAGTTCCGGCCTCAGTGGAGTAAAGAAAACGAAGAATTGTTATGAAGTCTTAATGTCACATTTCCATCAGAAATCGGGACATAATCACGAAAATCGATCACCGGTAAAACCCCTCGGGAGTAAAACCATATCGCTTCCAGACACTAAAGAAGGCAGTGTGAGTTATAATTGCCTGCTAAAACCCTTTTGAGAGAGAATCAGCATAGTTCAAGTTTTCGAAAACATTTTACCTGAAGTCCTGGCCAAAAAGCTTGAAGACTGTTTGTTGAATACCAGCCAGACGATGATAGCTGCGGAATCCATATTGACCTCTACATATATACCTAGGAAGACGAAACTAAGAAAAACAATAATCCATTGCTTGTTCATGTTTCTAACATCAAATTCACTTCTGCAGAAGAAACGAAGAAGAATAATGGAATGATAAGGCAATTCCTTGTTTCCGCATATGCATATGCACGCCAGAACCTAAGCTCGAAAACCTCGGTTCTCAATCTTCAAGCTTGACTCTTCCGAAAGAATTCTTGCCCGGCAAAAATATTCCTTTTGTTTGAAAATTGCCTTCTCGTTAGGTGAAAGTGAGATCTTCATCCACTCAAACATCTACATATCAGTGATAAAACAAGCAAGATGAGAGACAAAGAAAAAATTGACATATCACTATGATTGTGTGCCTACTCTTTGCTCATAGTATTACTCTCTCAATGATTATATATTATACGCACCAATGGAGCAATAAATTACAGAATGTGAAAATCCAAAAAAAATCGCAATGATTCACACATAAACACCATGTACAAAACTTGATTTTCTTCTCTCCACAAGCGGTGTCAAAATATCATATTTAATGGGCTTTTCTTTGGGCTTTGTGGCCCATTAATTAGAGGTATGGCTCAGTATGGATATTAGATATTTTATGTTGGTGAAGACGTGTACTCTTTGTAATTGTTGCGTTTGAATGTGATAAGGTTTAACTGCATTACAAAGACAGATTTGATTTTCTAGTCAAGGAAACCATGATACTAAATGTGGGTTCTTGGATTATACGAACATAATCTTGACTCGCATTGTGTACAAACTTGTCGAAAAGGCGGTTAATGATGGTATCTCCAAAATGAGCAACAAGCATGGGTTCAGTGATGGCTCTTATGTTATTTGCCACATTTCTCCCAACTTCAATTCCATATGATTGTTCATTATAGTCATCATAAGTTTTAGAGGAAAACGGAACCTCATTTGTCTCTATCTTGTTAATCTCAAATGATCCTTCCTTTTCGACAATCTCTCTAACTTCTCCTTCGTTCGGCATATAGAACGGTAAGTTGAATGAGTCCACTTCTGATTGCTTCACAATTCCCTGTCCTCACAACATTTTCTTTGTTCTTGAATTTGATTATAAAGTATAAAAATGTTATAAACCATGTGATGCGACAAATGTAATTTACATTTCGTTAGTAATGAAGTTCATGAGTATAGTACCTCGGAAACTAGATCGGCAAGTGCATCAGATAAGAAGGACCAACGATGGTAACCGTCTCTGGATAAAGGATCCAAATCTTTTTTGCCAGCGAGAGTGAGAACCATACGTCCACTAGGCAACATTTCTTCGGAACGCAAACTCAAGAATAACGAGAAATCATTTTGGAATTGATTCATATAACTCTTGCACACATCTAGAGAGCATCCACTTCTAATGCATACATTGTGTTTATTGTCTTCAAGCCCTTGAGGAACTTTGGAAAGCCAATGAATACTATAAGACGAATAAAGAAAATGAATAGATTTTTTAGGAAAGAGTCTAGAGTAGAAGGAGCCGGGAATTCCGGATACGAAACACTTTCCTTTAACCTCCTTGTTAAAGGAAGGAACCAACTTGAAAGTTGTATTGAAATCGTTTTCTGGAAGATCGTTTAAACAATAATCGATCTCTGGTGGGTTTTGAGATTTTTGTTGGTATGATCTTATGATTGTGTTGACGATTTGTAACATGACCAAAAAGGTGTTTTGTCCTGAAGAACATCCCAAATCCGCTACTTTGATGCACTCAGGGAAATTCAGTTTAAGTAACATTTCTTCGATATTCTCTTCCACCACCAGTCGTATACTAGAGATAACAGTTCTCTGTAAATATGTAAATATCAATTGAAATACACAAACAAATAAATATTTCTTAATCATAATATATATAAATAGTAATTAATACCTGAACATGGGAATTACTGGCGTAACTAAGTTCTCCATCACCTCCATTCATACTAAGAGCATTGATGAAAGAGTCCCTAAAATGTATAAACAGAGATTAATATATATTATATATAAAAAAAAAGACTTGACTTACCATTTCATTCTAAAGAAAATAATTGTTACCTTGAGGAAGACATGGCGATATATATGGAGGGGAATTATTACAAAATAATTAAAAAAGGTGCTGCTACTCTTTTGTTTATATGCTTGTATGATAGTCTAGTCTTGCTTGAGGAAACGATATACAGTATAAGCTATTTTCAAATCAAAGTTTTTTTTTGAGATTTTTTTTTCAAATCAAAGTTGGAATAATACATTTCTGCTCTGGAATGATACACATACACATATCGCAACAATCACGTGAATAATATCAGGACTAACTTCCAAACATAATAATGATGAAAGTAAGTCGAACCTTTCACGACTCTTTCACTAATTATTCATATCCAGCCAGATTCAGATCTACATACAATAAAGAGGGAAAATACAAATATTTCAAAAATCCGACCAACAATAAGTAATCAGTATTTGTTAAACCCTTAGGGGGTGTTATTGGGGATTGGATTTTAATAGATTTCTAGAATTTTGAAAATCTACCATTATTGGTTTATGGATTCTTACATTTAAGTAAAATCTATTGTTATTGGTTTGAGGATTTTCAAATTCTATTTGAAATCCCTTGTTATTGGAAAAGTTTAATTTTTATAATTTTACTCATTAAACAAGATTTTGAGAATACCTTAGAAAACCATTAGATTTTTAGAATTCTTATAACTAAACTTTTGAAATACACATAACTCTCTACAAATTTAACAAATCTTTGGATTTTATAATTCAATCAACTCTACGAGAATTCAACTCCCAATAACCCCCCTTAGATTCTCATTGAAGACAAAGACAACATGTTAAAACATTTTTAGCAAAAAAAAACATGTTAAAACATTTTATGTTATAGGTATCCGAAGCTTTTTAAAAAAATTAGATAACCAACCGTAATTTGGAATAGAAATATTAAGTGAATAATAGAATATTTGCTTAAGCAATCTGACGATCATCTGAAATATAACTGCAATCGCTCTCGTGTTAAGTGACAATGTCTCCTTAAAGAATTTTGCAATTGAGCTTTAATTTGAACTCCTCAAGAACTAAGTTTCCTTTATATATTTACTCACGTTTTACATATGATTAGTTTTTCGTTAGATTGTTGGTTGTATCTAGCTACCTTTATTTTCAAGTTCCTAGAAATCCCAAAAACTTGATTTAAGAACAGGGTTTTTGTATTTTTGGATCGAACGTTAAGAAGTTTAAATTTGTTTAACGCTAATCCCAAAAACTTGAAATAAGAAAGAATTAACACCAATGAGAAAGAAAAAAAAAGAAAAAAAAAAAGAGGATTTGATTCTTTGAACAAAATCAACCAACTTATTTGATGTTTTATTTTTGTAATTGTGTGTCATTTCTTTGAAACTAAAAGAAATGGAAGATAGAGAGACTTGTATATATTTTCATTGAGTGATGGGTTGGTCTCCTTCAAGCTCTGATATAACTATTAATGAGTCTGTCATTTCAAGGGAGAGAGGTTCCGTCTTTGGAACCGGATTGATTATCTGCAACAACAAAGAACACAGAATATAATGAGTTATGTAATGCTAGTGATTAGTGAAGAAGACGAATATAATGAATTATGTATGTTTCAGAGTAATTAACAGTCAGTCACCTTTTTACCGCCTTTTATGAAGCCTATAGCGACTTCTCTCCTTAGCCATGCTCGCTCTGAGAGCTCGGTGAATGATGGATTCTCGCTGTTTTTCATGTACAACGCAATGTCCTACGCAGTATTCAGGCCATAATATGATTGTGAAAATTACTGGCAAAATGACTGGTTTTTTCTCTCTTTTTTCTAACCTTCACGTATATCTCATCGCCCTCTGCATTTAGAATGTCCTTCCACACCTCGTTCAATTCGCTGTTTTCAGCAACTGATCGTAAAGAAAACGGTATTAATATTATTAATCGGATTGCGGGTAGATGAATATGAAAATTTTAAAAAACGAATAAAATGAAATGTAAACCTTGTGCGGTGACAAGGCTCATTACTTCCTCTGCTGCTATGTAAGTTAGGGACGGCTTGATTCCTGTTATCTGCATTGGTTTGGTATAATGTTTCAGTAACTTAACTTAACTCGTAAATAAGAGAGCAGAAAAAGCCTTTATTTTTACCTGTTTGCCGAGTTTTGAATCAACGATTTCAGCAGCTAGATTTTGTACCTAGAGAAACATCAATACGAAGATGCATTTTCAGCGATTCAATGTGGTATGAAACGATGAAAAGAAAAGACGGAAAGTAGATTACCTTTATTCCAAGCTTATTGCAGATGCTTTCAGCGAGGAGAAGAGAGTAAGCGGATTGTTTGTCCGCTCTAGATGGATCTAAAACACAGCTAATCTTATGTTGGTCTGTATCATCACCAAAGGCGGAATTAAGAATAAATAATCGCGAATGCTAACCTCCAAGAAGCCAATCTCGATCCGATATTACAAGGATGGACAGAGGAATATCTTCGCCTTTCCTGTATTTAGTTTGCATGTGCATTATAGTTTCCTTTAATGTATCATAGTTCATAGGATTCCCAACCTGCATAAGATTAAAAAGACATTTATACCTAATGACTCTTTGAAGCTATTATAGAGTCACCGTGCCGCTTAAATCAAATATTTACCCTATGTGAAACATTGAGATTCTTGATTTTGCCGGAACCTAAACTATCGCTCACTTTGCTTCTATCCTCTAATGGTACATCTGATAATATTTCCTGTGTGTAAAGAAAATTGTTAGTGAAATAGTGACTATTTACGTGGTTTACACAGAAGAGAGAATAATGGTATATGAGAATACCAATGAACTTCCTGGACCAAGATAACTATCAAACTCTTCGATCATATGTACAACATCACCACGCCAACCGAGTACAAGTATAGCTTCTTTTGGTCCTTTTACGGTATCTGATCCCTGTATAAACCATAAGACATAAAATTGGAGCTCTCAAAATTTTCGATAGTCCAAGCAATGTGGAGGAGGGCAGTTGGGAGTCAGACCTTTGATACGGACTTACTAGGACGCGGTATAATCTTTGCTAATCGTGATTTTTTTTTCTCCAATACTTGTTTCCGAGTATCCGGCTCAACTACTGTAATGTTCTCAATTTTGATCTCTGAATATGAAAGTTGCTTCTTTTGCCAACTTAGAGGTGCAACAAACAATACTTTGTCGGTTTCCATTAGCTTTTCATCATCATTTGGGTGGAAATTTACTTTCCCATCTCGTAAAATGCCACACACCACAACCTGAACCGAATAAAGTTGATTACAAAGACTCGAAGAACGGAAAAAAACATGTTCACAAGATAATATTGTAAATCCTACCTCCTGGAAACCAAGTCTTAACTGTTTATACTTCATCCCAACTAGATTAGGAAAGCTACAAAGATTAAATACATTTTCTGCAATAGGCAGACTTGGAATTACTTAGTCTTGAATACAAACTTAATATTTCAAACGGTAATATAAGAAGAAAGCATGTCGTACTTGAGTAATTTAGTAGGTGTCTGTAGATCTTTAAGAGGTCTTTTTGACGCGAGCATTGAACAAACAATTTAGACGTAACATTTTCAACCGGTTCCACATTGAGTCCCGAAATGGACTTAAGAAGATCATATGTACTAGGGCTTGATACCTACATTCATTTCCAGAAGCAAACAAACGTGAGAAAGGAAACAGATCAGTACTTCAAAATAGAAAACCATTTACTGCGCGATATTCAATGTACCTCTACAATAGTTGGGATAGATTTCATCCCTGGTATAGGTTGAAGGGCTAATACAGAAAGAAATGCGTCTGTATCAACTTCGTACCTGAAACAATTTTTAACTTCATTGATTCCTCTTTAACTAAGTAGTAGTGAGATTCTATATTTTTCACAGCTACCATGATATACATTCTTACCGATCGCTTTTCCTTGGTAGTATGATAACGGCACGTGCCATACAGGCAGCAGCCCTTTCAAATGATTTCGTCATGTTAAGACTACAACTGCACTGGTAGAAGCATGAAATCAGCTTTTCGGGTTTATTTCCGCTTAACCGGAAATGTGCCAACCACTTTACCTCTTTGTAAGGATGTCAATATGATTAAAGTCTCTGGTAAAGCTCTCAGCTAGCTTCTCCATCTGCTTCCTCGGAGTATCAGACATAAGCAGAAGTCTCTGCTTCCTGAAAACATGTAACAGGGTTAAGCAATCAGCCAAATTAACGTAAGCGGGGAAATAAATTGTAAGATATATATATAGAGAGAGAGAGAGAGAGATCGAATTACCTAGATGTAGCGGTACCTAATCGGACAGCTTGCTCATGATAACTGTTAAGTTGCTTTAGTATGAATGGTAAGTGACTGTTTATTCCACAAATGATAATATGATCAGCTTCTATGACTTGCATCTGTGCCCCTTCCCTCAGCTTTTGCATATGACTCTGCCAAAACAAAGCGATCAGGAAACTGTTCGGTCATTGTGTACCATTTTTGTACCATTTTTCACCAGTAGTGTCAAACTTCAAGAACTTACTCGAAACTGTTCGGTCATTGTGCTTAAAAGGCGAGAGTAAAACAATATTCCCCAAATGGCTAGGATAAATCCAATGAGTTTTTCAACACGCGACTTCTGCTGTAATTTTCAGCAAACATAAAGGCTTTTAGCTGTAATCGATCTGGAATAATATTCTTCGAAACGGTGAAGAAGCAAATGATAACCTTTAGATGAGTAGAAGAGGAAATAAGGCAAGCCCATGCCTCCCAGAGGCACTCTTCCAAGGGTGTACTGTCTTTCCTTCACAACAACAAAGGCAAAAGCAGTGTATATGCATGAAGTTGTACTCGTAAGTAAGAAATCATGTAACGGAAAAATCAAGTTTACCTGAATTTGAAAAACACGATTCCCCCAATTGCAACAAACGATATGCACGATATCAGAAGCACCACAAGGAACCTAAAATAGCCACGAGAAGTCGATCAGAACGGAAATACAAGGAAAGAAACCACTAGCATCTTGATAAAGAATATTTTGGGTTTAAGGACATACGTGGCAACGTTCTTCTCAAGCTGAACGTTGAACAGGTAAAGAAACCTTGCAATACTCCATTTGATATCTTTGAAAGCAGGAAGAGACACGTCCAACTGAAGAGGAGTAGGTTTATTTAGAGAGTTCGACGCACAAGCAAAAGCCAAACCAGCCCCCGATGAGCTCTGAACGATACCGGGAAGCTCTTGGAATATCTTTTGCACTATCCTGAACACCGCATACAATGGGATGCATCCTACGGAAAGATTATATCGAAGACTCTGCAAATTAAGAAGAAAGAAATGATTGACAGCGGTAAACACACACACACACAAAAAGCTGCAATTCATCGTTTAAACAAAGAACAGTGTATAAAAGACATAACTAGGCATGGTTTGGCTTCACCTTATGGGATTTGGAGTTTAATATATCCAGATTGTTAGTACACGGCACTGTGTTTCCTTCTGTCCTTTGAGATTTGACTCTGAAGGTCCCTGTAGTATAGAAGATAAAATTAACCCTCATAAGAAAGCCAAAGACCTCCCAGTTTACAGGAGAAGCTTACCTCTGCATCTAAAAGACTCAATCCCACCTAAAGGCAGAGAGTGTAAACACAATCTCCTGCAAAAGAAAGTTACCATTTTCAGAGATTATCAATACCAAATCCAACAAATAAGCTTTCACTGAAGGAAGCCTTTTCAATTTTTTCAGCCATATATAGATGATTAAGAATCTGTAGCTTTACAATCCAATAAACTCCAAAATTCAATTCAGAACATAAACCCAAAATCAAAACTTCAATCACGACTCCAAAATCCATCATTTCTAATCACCAAATTGTTTCTAGAAATTCGAGCTAGAAGAAGAAGACCTGTTTAAAGATGGGATTTGATAAGGTTTCGAAGCTTGGGAAGGTAGAATCAATGGCTTCCAGCTCAATAACTGAACAGCCACCATTGTTTCTTCTCTTTGCCTTTGATTTCGCTTCCGTCGTTTCTCCGATTGTATGTATATATATATATATATATATATATATATGAAAAGAGAGAGACTGATATTTTAGAATTTGCATTCCGAGGGAAAAATACTTTTTTTTTTTTAATTATTATTGATTTTTGTTATTAATGTTTTGGACTATCATTCAACCAACTAATTAGACCATGTCACTAACCAAAACAATTCCATTTATTTTTAAGAAATTTGTTTTGGTTTTAACGTTTATGATAGGGAAATGACTAGGCCTGGGAATTTCACCCGAAACCGATAATCCAATCCGATACCGAACCGATATGACAAGTTCGGTTTGATTACGGATACTGCCCAAATAAACCAATGGATCAGTCTTCCAATTATTTGTGTCGGTTCGGATATTATCCGAAAACCAATGGATCAAACTCGATAATCCAAATACACATAATGTATGTATCCCCAAAATATTTACTAGGGCTTTTGTTGTTCATTGATTATTTTCTGTTTCCCGAGCCTCGTCTCTTCCTCTTTCCTTCCAGTTTTTAATTTTGAATGTGACAAAAATAAATACTAAAGTTAATCTAAATCAGAAAAACTCGAAATTTTGGGTTTTGCTATTTTTGTTGGATTTCGGATTTTGTTTACATTTCGGTTTCAAATTAGTCATTTCGGATAAAAATTACTCATTTTGAGATTATTATTTTTCCGAACCAAATGATATCCGGTACATTATCGGATGAAATGTAATATATCCGAACCGATCCGAAAACGAACATATCCGAACCGATACCGAACCAAAATTACTTCGGTTCCTAAATGGATCAAAACACCACATATCCAAAATATCCGAAATCTATTGGATATTATCCGAATCCGAATTGATTATCCAAATTCCCAGACCTAGAAATAACACTAATATAAAACAAGTTTAAATCGTCTGAAAATAATGTTTAGTTAGATAAACAAAGTGCAAATGTATATAGTGTGATATATATATATATATTTTTTTTTTGTAAAATATGTAAAATTAATACAAAAAATCGTTTTTACATAGTAGCAACGTTTTTGACTATGATTTCGAACTTAAACAAGAATAGCTCTAGAGTAACTAACGAGCTCCAAACCAAATTTCCATGTAAGATGCATATCTTCCATGTGCGTCATCTCTGATCGTTGATACTCTGTTCCGTATTCCTTTTTCAATCCTCTTTGCAATAAGAGTTGGTGGTGAATGTGCCTCCCCATGCCTTCTCCCATTACGTTCCTTCCAGATCGTATGAATACTGATTTGAAATGTATATCTCACAAGAAACAAAACCGGCACCTCTAGTGAGTCGTCATTGAGAGTATCCAGCACCTGATTCCAAGTGTAAACAAATTTCAGACCGAGTAGCTTTTGTACCAAGACCGTCCAAACTTCTTTTGTGTAGGGGCAATCGAAGAATAAATGATCTCGGCTTTCCATGTGATAGCGGCAAAACACACACGCAGTATCCGGAGCTGTAGACCATCTCGCCATGCGATCTCCAGTGGAGAGACGATTTAATACTGCAAGCCACGCAAGAAGAGAGTACTTAGGTGTGGATTTTGAGAACCATATACCCTTGTACCAACTCTTTTGTGGTTTCACTTCTCGGACTTCATTCCAGGTTTCCTTCGAACTGAATATTGCCTTATAGCTATCTCCTTTTCCTTTCCACAATGCAATATCCTCTTGGCCTTATATATATATATATATATATATATATATATATATATATATATATATTTGAAGATATTTAAATATGATGTTTCAAGTATAATTAAAATTTAGTTTGACAACAATTAAAACCATGAGTATGTGTTTATTTCATTGTTCTATTTCTAGTCGAGAATGATTCTTGTTGGAGTGGTGTGTTTAGTGTTTTTTATATTATTTTCTGTGGTATAAGTTTATTTATTTTTAAACGGTTTATCTCAATAATATAAAAATACATAGAATTCAAATATTCAAAATTTTGGAGAAGTAGATCAATAAATTATCTACTTTGATTAATGATTAAATGGGTTTTTGATATATTTTTTTCAATAAACATTTTACGATTTATTACCATTTTGTTTTTGACAAATTTATGAGGATTACAAGGCATAAAAAAAGACCGAAAGCTAAATTATACAACAACGACTAGATAGTTTTTAACATCACAAACATAAGCTGTTAAAGATGGTATAGAATATGATGTAAAAGGTTTAAAGAAAATATTTTGTCCACAGAAGGACATTTGTATATACGGAGGTAAAGGATTCTTTTAGTAATCGTTTTCCTAAGTCAACTAATCAACGTTTTTATTAGTTGTTACTTTTCTGGTCACTACCTTTTAATTACTAAAGATTGACTGTGTGTCTTACTAATTGAGAAAATTGGCTTTTATACCTTGAAACTTGTTAGAAATTGGGAATGTATACCAAAATTTTCAATATTTAAAAAGTACCATCTTTTGTATAGTAAGATGACAATTATACCCCTAATTAATCTTTGCAAATTAATTATATTTTTTTATGAAATGAATTAATTTTTAAAATTAAATACAAAGTTAAATTATAATTTTAAAATTAGTAATTTGGATATAGTTTATATAAAGTAATCAAATATATCCAAAAAATTATTATAAATTAATTATCCAAAATAATGTTTAATTTATTTTGATTAAAAGTTATTGAAAATTATTATAAATTAAAATTACAAATATTTTTTATGGTAAATTATAAATCAACCAGCGAACCTATAAATCGACTGTTTAAAATAAATCGTTGAACAAACAAGTTTAAGTCGACGAACTTAACAAATTAAGTCAATAGTTTAGATAAGTCGACAATATAAAAAAGCAAGCAAATGAAATGTAAGTCGACAGTTTATTATAAGTCAACAAAGTAGAAAATTAAGTTGACAAAAATTGAAATTAAGTCGATGGTTAAATAAGTCGATAGAGTAAAAAATCAAGCAAAAAATAAATATAAGTCAACTGTTGAAAATAAGTCGACGAAATTGTAAATTAAGTCGACGAATATAAAAAAATAAGTCAATGGTTCAATAAGTCGACATGGTAAGAAATCAAACAAACAAAATATAAATCAACAATTACAAATAAGTCAACGGGGCTGAAATCTAAGTCAAAGAAGCTAAAAAAAATAAGTCAGCGGTTAAATAAATAGACAATGTAAAAAATCAACCAATAAAATATAAGTTAACTGTGTAAAATAAGTCTAATGTGATTTTTTAATAATTTTAATTTTAGCTTTTATATACTGATTAATTAATAAAATATTTTTTAAAAAATTAAAACTAAATACGAACTTTAATTTTTATTTTAAGTTCAATGATATTTAATTATTTTACATTAATATAATAATTTAAAATATATATGGGTATTTACGTACTTTTAAATAAAAAAAGGTATAGTTTTCCAACTTCTATAAGATTAAGTGTAGTTTTCAAATTTTCAGAGTAGTTATCAAAATTCCCCTTTATTAATCAAGTAAACACTTGAATAATAGTACAATATTTTATTTGATTCCCCTAAAGAAAACGTGATCCTTGAAATTGTAACGAACACGTTATAGTGACAACAAACAAGATTTAAAAGTCAAGACCATTAAGGAAAATTACATTTTTCTTAAATAAAGAATATTGAGATTCTTGTATAGAAATTAGATATGGAGTGATACGATCGAAGAAGAAGATCAATGTGTGGAGCAAAAGCACGTGGTCACACACCCCAATATGAATCTCAATGGAAACAAAAGTTTTGGTTACTCATTACGCTCTATATTCGGTCTCAATTTTGGACTCATCATTCTCTCTACCGAATTTTTTAGTAACTTTCTTCCACTTACTTTTCTCGTTTTTATATACACACTTCGTATATGTAACTATGTATACGTTGTACTAAGAAACGAAACGAAACGAATATTTAGTTTTGGTTCTGTCAATAAAATCTCATCCACATTGTTCAATTGATAAAGCAATACCATCGTGGTTTGAGATGCACATAACCACACAATATAAATCTTATGGAACAGTTGAACAATTCATTACATAATTGGAAGACCGTACCAAGACTAGAGATTTTATTTGCGATTTCAATAATGACTGACTATTGTACATATTTTATATAGTAAGAATATCCAGCTTTTCACATTCTGTAAGTTTGATATGAGATTATTTAAATGTATTTCTTGTCATGTTATGTAGTTTCAATCTTTTTGTAAGAACCACCATATATATGATGCCAAAGAAAGACAACCATGTTTGTTTTTGTCATAAGACCTATCTAAAGTTCGGATATAAACGCTAAATCGAGAGGGAATAATCTTTAACTAACATATGGCTGATTCTTTCTTCATTTTTGGATGTGTAAAAGATATATATTTCTCCAACATCCCCATACATCAAATGATCAGATTAAAAGCTAAGAAATGATAAAATATTATCCAATAACTAAGACAAATAAGAAAATAAAATAAAAAAGGCTTTGAAGAGACACGGTGAATCATAGAGACAGAACATCCTCTTTTTCATCGTTATTCTTTTCTTTTTTTTTTGTTAATTTTTTTTTTTTTTAACCAGGTTTTCCGGGCCCCACCAAGGTGGTCTCCGACTAGCGCTTATAACATTGTTCTGATTATGACGTGGTCCTGGTGACCTTACATACCGAATTCACGTTATCCCATCGTTAAGGGCGTGACAGCGACGATCAAATCCACAATTCGAACGACTATTAGCTTATGTGAGGTATATACAGATTCAAATAAAGCTTTGAATCTTTTGAGGATTAGGTTTTTCATTATGAACCTTTGTATATTTGTTATTTGAATCTTGAAACACATTGTCACTATTCAAAGCCGAGCTCATTTTTATTCGTTTAGAAGTTGGTAATGATTTGAACAAACATGGTAAAAAAAACCGTTACGAACACACAAATGTGTTGAATACCGTTATCTTCTTACTCGAGGGTTACCGCTAGGGTGATCTCATTTTCAAGTCTCAAAATCCTTCATCATTTGCCTATACTTGTTGTATAAACTGTTTATGCCTCTTTACTGGCTTGTAGCATTGGTCCTTCTCTTTGACCGCCATAACTAAAAAAAAAGAACTAGCAACTCGAGTTTGCATTCGGAGGGAAAAATACTTTTATTTTATTTTAATTATTACTGATTTTTGTTATTAATGTTTTGGACTATCATTCAACCAACTAATTAGATCATGTCACTAACCAAAACCTCGAGGTGAGGCGGCACTGTCTTGTGCAAATTCCCTCACTTGCACTAGTTAACAATTCCATTAATTTTTTTAAAGAAAATTTGGTTTACAGTTATATAAACATAATTATATTTTATACTAGAATTGGCTCGCGCTACGCGCGAGTAGCTTTCTACAATTTCATTACATTTAAAGCATATAATTTGATTTATCTAATAATTTAATAATTATATATAACAAAACCAATCAATGTTTTAGAAATAAAAAATAGTGATTGGTTTGAAATGAATTAGTGTTTTTCTCTTATCTATATGATATTGCATGAATATAAAATTAGACATTATTGATTACTATTTGAAAATGTATATCATTGTTTAAAACTTTGTTAGTTGCATATATAAAATTGAT
The DNA here is from genome assembly GCA_963576765.1 of Draba incana. NCBI lineage: Eukaryota > Viridiplantae > Streptophyta > Magnoliopsida > Brassicales > Brassicaceae > Draba > Draba incana. Next base: position 3,168,082 of record OY755214.1, on the reverse strand, counting down.
ATTGTCGTATATCTTATCGACAAATTATAGTACTTTAATGTACAAATATTCTATCATTTTAACATAAATCATTTTATTTTCTATTTATCATATAACAATACACTTTTTACGTACATTTACGTTTTATTATTCTTTTAAGTTTTTAGATATTTTTTAGTCTGACTTTTGATTAGTAATATTACTAATATGAAATTACTTGTTGAATAAAAAACTTAGTGATTTAAAATTAAAAATACAATGTATTTGTAAAGTTAAAAATATGAGTTTGTTTTCATACACCGACTTAGTAATTTAATTTTCTATTGTATTCAAGATATTCTTACATGATATATGTCATATTTACATATGAATTTTTCTCTTTCGCGTGAAAAGTATTTCGATTTCCCATGTATGTCCTCATGCTCTTATAGTTACATTCTATTTTTGGGTTAAAAGAAAATCACAAAAAAATCTAACTTTTTAAGCCAATAATATTTTTGGAGAAAATATTTCTAATTTGAGTACCTATTAATTTCTCTTGTTCTCTTTTCCCCTTTAATTATGTATAATTGCAATAATTATTTTAATTATAGCTGAATTTAATTTATTTTCTCTTTATAAAATGTAACACTTATCAACCTATATTTTGCTTTATAAATTGGTTGTAAAAGTTGCTATACAACTTTACTTAATTAAATATTTGTATTATAATATATAGTATAACCATATTTTTAGAAGAAAGAATTTAAAATATTCAGATTTTAAAATTTTACCACGTATTGTACCCAAAATATTTCAGTTAAGATGCTAATTACACCTTTTATCAAAAAACAATTCAGTTGCTTAATAGCATGGAGATTTCTCCTCCATTGATAATTGTATTTAAAATTTCTTAGTTGATAGAAATAAAATCACAAAACATTACGTTCCTAATTATTTAAACTTATATTATATTTTTGTAAATAATTTTAATATTTTCTTAGAAAAACGATACTTTCTCTTCTTATTTTTACTTCTGTTATGTATAATTACCCTTATTGTTTTAATGATATTTTCAATTTTTTTTGGATTTAGATGTAGCAAATTATGTTTTTGCGATATGATTTAATTGTAGATCAAGTTGTTTGTAAATTGTTATGACTCTTTTTTTATTATAGAATATTTTATAATATTTGCAAATATAATTTAACCTAACTGAATATATATGAAATGTAAAATATATTAAATATAAAAAAATTTATAAAACATGTTATTAATCTAGTAACTATATATAGATATATTTATATATATTGGCATAACATGATGACTTTTCAAATTCTTTTTTTTATGTTAAAACTACATGCATAATTGCTAATTAATTTATAAATCAAATTTAAAATTAGAAAAAGGAATAGAATTTATGATGTGGAATTGTGGATGATGAGGTGGCTTAAGGAGAAGAGAGAAAAGCTAACTTTATATATATAGATACGTTTATGATGCGGAAATGACACTCATATAACACCACTGTAAGAATATTTCCGTTAGTGTGGCCGAAGTATTAACGGTCCAACTTTTATAGTTTAAGTTTAATGTAAGGTTTAAGGTTTCCGGTATGTAACGAGATACGGTGATGGACCGAATCAAAGAAAAAATACCGAAATGGGTTTGATGTCAACCCTCTTACTCCACCCAATAGAGAATCTAATATATGGTTCATATACATTTATATATAATGGATTAACTTATATGAATGTATATATATTAAAGTATAGTTTATATGTTATGTCTTAATGAATGGGTGTCTCATTAAGAGACACATTTCCTCCCCCTTTAGTTCAAATCACGTGGGCCCTCATATATAAGGGAGAGGAGGAAGTTATCGCAGACACAAGGTCTTTGTCATTCAGATTTGAGACAAAAGACATAACATAGAAACAGAAAAAGAGAGATTAGAGATTGTGATCGGAATCGGAAAAACCCGGCTCCATCGAAGGGGAGATCGCAGTAAGGAAGGGAAGGAGAAGATCAAACAATCATCAAGGAATCATCATCATGTCTAACAATGCAATGGATCAAGGTTAGGCATTCGTTCTTCTCATAACCGAAACCTCCATCAATAAGAAATCGTTGATTCATTTGTTCTAGTGGCGATTATGGGATGGATTACAAGTATGTAATCATAAGGATAAACTTACATGTGGTATCAGAGCCACCCTAGAATCATTTGTTTCACTTTAAAGCATATTGATGGATAAAACCGAAAAAACTCGTTTTTCTCTCTAAGAATTTCATCAACGCATTGAATCTGAAAATGGTCTAAAAGTTATATCAATGTGTAGAGGATGAAATTATCTATCCATCGGTATAAAATTCATTAAAATCCATCAAGTAAATCAAAAGTTATGGAATTTTAAAGTTTTGAAACTAAAATTCGCGATGAACAGTCGCGATGAACAGTAACCGATTTTTGGAGACCGGACCGGTCGGTCCATAAGGCGCAGAAAGGGCTCTGGAATCGGGACCGGTCGGTCCATGTCCCGGATCGGTCGGTCCATGAGCCGCGGTAAGGGCTCTGGATTCTGGACCGGTCGGTCCATGTCCCGGACCGGTCGGTCCATGTCCCGGACCGGTCGGTCTGTGAGCAACATAGGGTCTCTGGAATATGGACCGGTCGGTCCATGAGCCGGATCGGTCGGTCCATGTGTTGGACCGGCCGGTCCACGTCCCGGAAAAAAAAAAATTTTTTTTTTTTTTTTAAACCGTAAACCGTTTCCGCTGTTTTTTTTTCTGAAATGTGAAGTTCATATTACGTATAACTTGTTAATCACCAAAGTGGTCTGATTATATTTAATGTGACGGTAAAGTAAAGATTCATAATTGATCATGATTAAAGGATGCTAAATGACATGAAAAGTTTATTGATTGATCAATTGCTTACTTAGTATATCCTAGGAGATCACCCAAAGGTGGATCATTGGGTGTATTAAATAACAACTAAAGTATTATTCACCCATGTTGCGGTTGATGGTGTGTATACCCAAAGGTAGCATTGCTATCCACTGTAACTATTGATTGATTAATTATTAAAGAAAATCTAAACAAGCATCAATTTAAGTGTATGTGTTTAGATTATTTGTTGTCGATGAATCTATTAAAGTCTCATAGAACTAATGGTAAGCATATATAAAATTTTTGCAGCTTCGTTTGCTTCAGCAAACTCTGTCGTGAAGTTCAACGGGCTCAACTATGAGGAATAGTCTGAACAGATTAGGTTCTCCTTGGGTGTAATGTCCCTTGATCAGGCTATTCTTACAGATGAGGAGCCGGCAACCATTACGACAATGAGCACCGAATTGCAAAAGTCTCGTTATGAGACTTGGGAGCGCTCTAACCGGCTGTGCCTGAATTTACTTAGGATGTCGATGGCGGATGGTAATGCTCAAATTAACCCTAAGAGCTACTCTCTCAAATTAAGAGATCAGTTATAGTACTTTAGGATCGAATCCACAGGGAATCAGGAAACACAATAAATTAATAATTTCAGACTAAACTAGGCAGGATGATATTAATGCAAGTAAATCAAAGCAAGCAATTAAAACGGTTGTGAAATCAATGAAGAAAAGCGCTAGGCACAGGGAAATCTCCAGTGAATCAGAATTGCAGATAAATCAATTGATAGGAATATTAAAGCACAGTTCTTGAACATGAACACGAAAGTAAAACAAACCAGCTTTCGCTGCGAATATTATCTATGAATAAATCCTAGAAAACCAAATTCCTTTGCGAATCCTATGAATCTAAACAAGCATTAATTTCAGGTTCAATTGTTCACAAAACCCTAAACCAAATTTCTTTGCGAAAAGGAATCTTGCTCATCAAAGTCTAGTTCAGGAAATCAATCAAACTGTCGTTTCTATTAATTATCCTAAGATCAGATTTCAGGTCATGAATCTAAAATCAGCAATAAACACGAGACAAGATGAAGAACATTCTAATGATTTTATCCTAATAATCAGATCATATCTAGCAATCCATCAAACACCTTTGAAAATCCCTAAACCTAACAAGAGAACTACTCAGACATATCGAATGAAGAAAACATGATTTTATTAAAAGATATCTCTAAGAATTCAATAGAATAAAGCATAAACCTAAACAATGGCTTGGAAAACGTATATATACAGGTACAAAACCGACTGGAAACCTAAAAGTAAACATCTGGAACTTTCGGCTTCGAACGGGCTTCTTCAGATTAAGTTTTGGGCTTGGTCGACATGGGTGTCGATCGACACCACCATGAGTGTCGATCGACACCATCTTCAGATTTCGACAATTAACTTCGATCTTCGCCACTTTGTTCCGCAATGCTCCAAAAGCTCCAGTAAACATCTTTTCTGCTCCAATCGTTCATGTACCTATAAAGACTCTAAAACCAACACAAAACACAACAAAGACTCTAGATATTGGACTTATATCATGGCTTAAACTGGGTAAAAACCATGATATATCAACTCCCCCAGACTTAGCTTTTTGCTTGTCCCTAAGTAAAACAGTGTTATCACTCCTTTAGGAACCACATACCTTTGCAAAGCTAATCCGATGATACTTCGATGTTTCCCTAGAAGTATAGCAGTCCTCCAGATTGAATCCAAACCCCTTAGAGAATCTCAGACTTTCATTCGCAAACCCCTTTAGTTATTTAAGTGCGGTCTCATCGAGGGAATATCGATCACTGGACCTTCTAGATTCTTTCACTTCCTTGAACACTTTCCTGCGTTTCACCCTCTTTCTTCCCTCTGAAACTGTATCCAATTAAGGATATCATAGAGATGCATTGACCATTTTTGAACTTTTTTCTTCAGGATTTTTTTGATTTTGGATTTGCACTTTTCTGCTTGAACTACACTTTTCTGTAGACTTTTTTATTATTATTTTTTTTTTTATATCAGATCCTTGGCATCTCTATGACTTCACTAGATCAGTGCTCACTACTAGTGTTCTTGTGGAGACAGGGTCATGAGGCTTTTTTCTTTTTGATCTAGGACAGTTGTATTCGTCATTCGGGAAGAAGTTTCAAGAGTGGTCCGTCCTCGCTTTGAAGTGTTCGGAAACTGAATCAAGTCTTGCGATTACCAACGCCCTTGACAAGAGATTAAAGATTCATTAGGGCGGGGTCTGCAACGTCTTTCTGGCGTTCTCCAGAAATCTGAACTCGCTCCGTTAAACCGATCCACTTCCAGTTACCCACCTTTAGTAAAACCAGCCAACTTGCATTGGAAATGGTCCTTGAGTGCTGTTCAAAGTAAGTGGAAAGGGGAGTTTCGACCCGAAAATTTTGAAAAACTGACTCAAAAACTCAAAATAAAAAAAAACAATAATTAGCAACTACACCCCTAGACTTAAACGACACTGTCCCCAATGTTATTAAGCCTAAGATTGGTGAAAAGAAATAAATAGGAAAACAAAACGATCCAAAAATCAAGTGAGAATTCATACCTGGAGGCAGTGTTGAGCGACACTACCTCAGTGTCGATCGACACACATGAATCTGTCGCGTCAAGCGACTGAAGTTCAAGTCGATCCGAACACGATGTTACTTGGTGTCGAGCGATGCTCCATATGGTGTCGCTCGACACCTTCATCTGAAGTTCATTCTCACTTGCGTTTAAACGTTCGAATTCCTGAAAATCAAAACCAAAACAAAACCAAAACGTAAAACTGTAAAAGAACATAAAATAAAACGTAAATAAATGACTCACAAGTGGGTTGCCTCCCACTAAGCGCTTGTTTTCAGTCATTAGCTGGACTGTGATGGAACTCGGGACTTATGGTGGATCTTGAGGAAGTACTGTACTTCCTTTATCCTGGATGGAACTCGCAACAACTTGTTTCAAACGGACCTTCGTTTTAGCTCTCCCGGACTTATCAGAAGCAAACTCAGGGAAAAGCTTCATCGTTCTCTCCATCATCTCCTGAAGGATTGCTTCTCCTTTATCCTTAAGCTCTTGAGGAACGAGAATGCGCATCTTCGCGAAAGGCTGTGAGGTCCTTTGACGCTCCTTAGGAATCCCTGCAAATCATGTAAAGAAAAACCAAGCTTTCGAGGAACTCGTTGCTTGCATGAGCGCGTAACCGCTTTTTGAAATCCTAAATCATGATTTAAATCAGGAGAGTAAGAAATAAGTTTAGGAAGCTCGTACCTTTCTTCGTTGGGAGGATCGTGGGCGGGGATAAGTGGTGTGATCTGTTCGGCAACAGATGAAGGAGACTCCTTGACTGAGTCTTCATCTTCTAAAATCTCCACAGAAAAATTTTGACCATTGATGGTGGATTTTCTCCTGGTGTTCTCCATGTCAAAGTCCATGAGAATATCACCAAGATCAAGCTTTATCTTCCCTTTTCTCACGTCGATTTGAGCACCAACAGTAGCTAAGAATGATCTTCCCAGGATTAGAGGATCTTCAGGTTCATCGTCGTACTCCAAGACCACAAAGTCTGTAGGAATGATGCAATCCTGAATCTTGATAGGCACATCTTCAAGAATTCCTTTTGGGAATCTCCTGGATCTATCATCTAGGAGAAGAGACATCCTAGTGGTCCTGAAATCAGTCATACCAAGCTTAAAAGCAACAGAAAGTGGTATCAAATTAATACTAGACCCTAAATCACAAAGATAATGAGGAAACTGCCCTGTTGAAATTGAGCAATTAAGCACGAAGATGCCTGGATCCGGAAGCTTGATTGGAATCCTGCTCTGGATCATAGCACTTACTTCCTCTGAAACCACTATGTCCTTCTTCTTCTTCTTAGACACTGGAGTCGTGTTCAAGAGTATGACTCTGATGTCTCTGGTCAACAGTGCTCCCTCCTCAGGGCTAACACCATTCGCTGCAAGCCGCTTGATGTATCTTCGAATCGCAGGAGAAAGCTTAACTGCATCCACTAGAGGCATCTCAATAATGATCTTTTCAAACATCCTCTTGCACATGGCCTCTTCGGCTTCTTGCTTGGACCTTTTAACTCTGGGGAAAGGAACCTTGGCCTTATGGACGTTCTCCTCTGCTCGAACCGAAGAATTCGCGATTTCTGCACAAGTCTGGACGGGGTGTCGATCGACTCTCTCATGTGGGTGTCTATCGATGCTAGGAAGATAGAAAATGCCTATCAACTTGTCGCGATCTCAGATGACTTCGCGAGTTGTGTCGATCGATGCTCTGGCTCAGTGTCGATCGACACTTGCTCTACAGTCCCGAAAATTTCGTCGAACTCCGCGAAATAATCCTCTGTTTCAGTCTGAACCGCATTACAAGTACTCCTTGGGTTTGCATCAGTCTTTGCAGGTAGATAACCCTCTTGCCTCTTGATAGAACTGGCGGTTTGAGCAACTTGAACATCCAGCTTTTTGACATGAGTACTTAGCGCTGAAATCTTTCCATCAAGGTCCTGATACATAGTATCCATCTTCCCATTGAAGCTCACGGTCATCTTTTGTAGGCCCTCTAGGATCTGCTCCAGCATTGTCTTCACCTCATTGTCCTGCTGTGGAGGCTTCTGGTAGGATGAAGAACCATAATTTCTGTTGAAGTTGTTGCTCTGATATGGCTTTGAACCATAGCCTTGTTGATTGCCATACTTCTGAAATCCGGCTTGGTTGATGTAGTTGACATCTTCCTCTGCAGTCTCAACTTCCTGAGCGAACTGGACCGACTTCTTTCCCATAAGGATACTTTTCATAGAATCCTGCTTCGCGTTCATCTCGGCCAAGTGCTTCCCACCATCCTTGTTCTCGCTCATCTGCTTCCTCTCAAAATCAGCGTTTTTCGTACTGTTGCTAGAAGCCAAGTTCTCGATGAGAGTAACCGCGTCCTCTGGGTAGTTGGTATTGAAGTTACCACTACTCGCTGCATCTAGAGCCATCTGATATCGCCAGTCTACTCCTCTGTAAAAGATGCCTAGCAACTGAACATCTGTGAAGCCATGGTGAGGACAGTCTCTCTGATAGGACTTTAGACGCGTCCACGCAGCCCTGAAAGCTTTTGTAGGACCTTGCTTGAATGAAGTGATCTTCGTCCTCAAATCCTCAGACCTCGCATCATCGAAGAAGTTGTTTAGGAACGCGTTCTTGGTGTCCTCCCAAGTAGTCAGCGATCCCGGTTCTAGCTGCTTTAGCCAGTAAGAAGCATCCCCACTAAGAGAGTATGGGAAAAATTGCAGAAGAGATAATCGCTGGACACACCATTAGCCTTGATGCTGGAAGCTAAGTCTTCAAAATTCTCGATGTGGTCCATTGGATGCTCATGAGGAAGACCATGGTAAGGGTTCTGAGCAACCAGGCTGAAGTAAGCAGGCTTCAGCTCAAAATCATTCCTCTGAAAAGCAGGAGGACGAATCGCAGCTCGATTCGCATAAAATTGGTCCGGACGGTTGAAATCAGCTAGCGTTCTAGGTCTGTCCTGGACCGGGTGTCAAGCGACACCATCAACTTCTCCTTGTCGAGCGACTTGTAATTCATTTGGGTGTCGAGCGACACCATCGGGGTGTCGATAGACACCTGCTTCTGCGTTGTTCACAGGCTGCTCGATAACTTCCTCGACGACTACAGTTCCATCGTCGTTGATCCTCTGCCCTTGCTCGTTGTATCTCAGTCTTGCCGGATCGCGCAGAACTCCATCTTCTCCAGGAATCAGTATAATATGACCTTGAGCAGCCATCCTTCCTTCTCGGACTGCTCTCTTGTTCTCACGTTCCAAACGTGCTAACTCCTCGAGATCGTATCCCACTAGTTCCTTGTCCTTGTTGCCTCTGGTATTGCGATTTCGCATGTACCTGAAACACAAAACAGAAAGACAAACGAAATTAGCAGAAAATTAAAAACAAAAATAAAAAAACCTAGACGAAATCCTAATAATAGTAATCTAATGGTAATTGATTCCCCGGCAACGGCACCAAAATTTGATAATGCTCAAATTAACCCTAAGAGCTACTTTCTCAAATTAAGAGATCAGTTATAGTACTTTCACTACAAGAAAACAAGTCCATTTGCGAGGGCGATTTTCGTCGCAAAACCGTCGCAAATGGACAATTGCGACGATTTTGCGACGATTTTAGGTTTGTCGCAACTGGCTCGTTGCAAACTTAAAATCGTCGCAAAATCGACGCAAATATTAATTTCGTCGCAAATCCGCCGCTAGTTTAGCGACGCTTTTGCGTCCAAATATTTGCGAGGAAGTTGCGACTTAAAGTTTTGCGACGAGATTGCGGCGTTTTTTGCGACTGTTTTGCGTCGAAACATTTTGCGACGAAATTGCGGCTAAATGTTTTGCGACGGATTTGCGGATTAAATTTGCGACCGTTTTGCGACTATTTGTTTGCGATTTGTTTGCGTCGAATAGTTTTGCGACGCATTTGCGGCTGTTTTTTGCGACGGTTTTGCGAGGGTTTTCGATGTGATTTATTAAAAAAAAAAAAAATTTATAATTTTAAAAAAATTAAATTCGAAAATATTAAAAATTTAATATAAAACATAAAATAATGTATTTTAAAACCGAAAATACATAAATCTAAAACCGAAAACAAAACTAATCGAAATTGATATCATCGAGCGGATCCCTGGTCGTCGATGTGCCTCCAGCTTCGTCTTCTTCTGTCCTACTCATAATCTCGCCAAGGACGAGGTTCGTCTTCGCTAACTCCGCGAACATGTTATCATAGATGGTCGTCTTCCTCGCTAAGATTTTCTTCGTTGCGCCGAGCCGCTGTTTTGTTTCGTGTAGCTCCTTACGCAATTGCGGATCAGAAGGAAATCTCGTAACGGGACAAAATGGCACTCCATGATCATCCGTCCGGATAGATCCTGTAAATGCCATCTTTCCCTTACGGGTTCGAGGAGCCATCTACAAAATAAAATTAAAAGGTTACAATTTTACATAAATAATAATAATATAATTTTATTTTAGAAAATGTTAATAGTATAATAAATATTTAAAATTGTGAATAAAATTAAAAAAGAAATTAAGTTTTTACCTGTGATGCGACACGGTTGATCTCCATCGGTGTCATCTGAGTAGGTAGACCATCGGGAGTATGCTGGGTTGAGAGTTCGTCGACTCGGTCAATGACATCGTCGTGGAGCTTGTGGACACGTTCATCAACCCATGTCCCGTCCGGCCTGCGGTGGGTCTTCTCCCAAACCTCTGGCATCGTTGCGGGAACTCCTTTTTCCACGGCCTAACAATGAAAACATATTAGAAGTTGAGATTTTTGTGACCGTAAAAATTGAAAGTAAAAAAATTAATAACTTACAATGTCAACAGCACGCTGAGCATAAGAAATCTTTCCTGAACAGCTTTTTGAAGGCTGGTCAGTACCGCCAATCTTCGTCAATCGAGCAGACGAGCACTGGGCAGACTTCTCCTGAGTTGTCTCCAACTGCCAGAAGGCGACAAGGCCAGCCCAAATATTGGGATCGAAGAAAGATGGCATACATACCTTCGGATCCGGATTCTTTTGCCACTTCTTCTTCCACCGTCCTATTTGGTCGTTGAGACGGTTCTTCGCTTTCTCCTCAAATTCCTCACGAACTAAACCACTAATCGCGGGGTCCCAATAGTATTTTTGCTGCAAATTATCATAAATTAGAACATAAGTTAGAAAATTACAAAATTGAATAAATAAAAAAAAGTTCAAAAAAAATATGAAAAAGTACCGCAAATTGTTTGTACCACCGATCCTTGATCTCTTGGGTAATATACTTCCAACTCGTGTGGCACATCTTGAAATCCCGCTCTATGATCCTTCTAACATCCTTTCCGACCGAATTTTTGCAAAACCTAAAAAAATATATAAAAAGCATATAATGTGTAAATATATTAATAACTAAACAAAATTAAATTAAAACTATGTAAAAAAAATTACTTACCACACAGCGTTGCCGGTAGGCTCAGGTTCTATATGGGGAAGAATCTGCCGTCCAGGACTAACAAGAAGCTGCCCCAAGGTCATGTCATCCCATGAAGGAACTTGTCCAGGGTTTGCCTCGGGAGGTGGCGTCGGCTGTGACTTAGGAATCGTGGAACCAGAGGGTGAAGCAGAGGCCTGGGCGGGATGTGTACGCTGGCCTGGTCGTCAATGAGGACCTCTACCACGATCGGCACCACGACCGGCACCGGACTGTAAGAACTGGCAATACTCGTTCTCTTCCATCTAAATAAATTTGATAATTTTTGAAATTAGTAATTGCATATTAAAAAAATATGTAATCTAATATTGATTTTAACAAATTTAATGATAACATTAAATTAACCTAATCAACATTAAACATCAAAATAATTTAACAAAATTAGTAAATTAATAATTTTAACTATTATAATATCAATATTAGTTAATCCTTAATCCCAAGTACAATTTCATTCCTAATTAATTATTCCTAACCATTCTCCTATAAACCATAATTAACTAATAAATTATATAGGAAAGAAAAATTTAAAATTCATAAAAAAAAGAAAAATTTAGAGATTTACCTTATAAGGTCGGGAATGATTTGGAAGGTCGAGGGAACTTTTTTTTAGAGAGAGAAACGTTTTTTGTAGAGAGAGAAGAGAGATGTGAGGAATGAGCGAGGGATTGGAATTGCATATATAGGGAAAACTATCCCTCGAAATTCCGTCGCAATTCCGTCCAATATTTCGCCCAATCCATGTTTGCCGCCCACAACTTTTCGTTTCCCGCGCAGGTAGCGTCGCAAATTCCTCGCAAAAATTAAAAAACCGTCGCAAAAGCCTCGCAAATTGTAAATCCCAAGGTGAATGTACGATTAATTAATAGAGTTGACCGTAATTTTGGTCGCAATAGTGTAGCAAAAATAGCAACGGATTTGCGACGAAATCGTCGCAAATACCTCGCAAATAAACAATTGCTACGCATTTGCGACGTTTTCGTCGCAAATCCCACGCAAATGAGGTTTAGGGTATACTTAGGGGTTTGGATGTTTTAGACCAAAATTACGATTCATAAAAGGTAAATATACACTTGTTTAGGTCCTTAGTGGATGTATGAAGCAAAGTTAGTTTACTAATTGAAATTTTTCGTAAAATCGGCAAAAATGATAGATTGATCATATTCTTATATAAAGTACATGTATGTGATATTTCGTTATATATGTTTCTCGATAATGTTTTGATAAGTTTTATTTGAATAATTATAGAGGGATTGTTATTTATTAGACGACTCATACATTTATATTCGAAGAAGAGCCAATTGAAACGATATAAATAATGTATTGGTTAGAGTTTAGGGTATAGAAATTTGCTACGTTTTTGCGACGAAATCGTCGCAAATTATAAAACTTGCGACGTATTTGCGACGATTCCGTCGCAAAAACGTAGCAAATTCCTATACCCTAAACCTTTGTGTTAATTACTTGGACATTGATGCAAATAATTTTATATATCAATTAGGGCCTCTATGATATGTTTTTATATTCGAAGAAGAGCCAGTTGGAACGATATAAATAATGTATTGGTTAGAGTTTAGGGTATAGGAATTTGCTACGTGTTTGCGAGGGAATCGTCGCAAATCTGTCGCAATTCTGATAATTGCGACGGATTTGCGACGAATGTCTCGCAAAAACGTAGCAAATGCTTATATATCTTGGTTAAAAAATTATTTTATTTACACCACACTCGAAAATACATATTTAATATATACACAAAATTAATATTAAATTTATTAATCTTCTTCATCATGATCAGAAACATAACGTTCTACTCCGCCATCTTCGTCATCATGATTGTCGCCCTCATCTTCCTCTTCGTCTTCATCAAACTCATCTTCGTTTCCTTCTGAATCCTCGAATATCACATCAAGACCACTATGAAGTGGGTCAATTCTTGTCAAATCGGTGGTTACCTCTGTAGGGATCGAAACTTCTTCGGTTCTTGCAGGTTGCACTGGGGGTTGATCATTATCAGCATCAGCTGCTAACCCCCCGACAATTCGACCCCTTGGGTTAACTTTAATCACGGATAGCCAATCTTGATCCCGTCGTCCACGAGTACGAGGGTAAGGAATGAAGACTACTTGCTCTGCTTGGGATGCTAAAACAAATGGCTCAAACTTGTCAGTGTAGCTCCTATTTCCTTTTACATCAACAACTCCAAATTTGCTGATTCTAACCCCGAGACCATTGGATGGATCAAACCTATCACAACAAAATAATACACTTTTCAAGTTCAACACACCAGCATCCTCAATCTCAATGATTTCTTTCAAAATACCATAGAAGTTTGTATCGCCCGGGACATGAATACCATAATTTGCAGTGGCTTTATTTTGTCCATGTTGAAATGTGTGAAAAACAAAGCCGCGAGTACAATACATCTTACTCGTTTTTATGCTTGCAATGGGCCCCAAAACAAACTCATGTACCCATAAAGGCCAACTTTGTCGAGATTTCTTCGCCACCTATTGTCAAATTGAAATAATTAGTAAATATATATAAGTAATACTAATATAACTCATGCATGGTTCTTACCTTCTCCCGCATCCAGCCAGCAAAATCACGTTCTATGTAAAATTGAACTTTTTCATCATTTAGTTCAGGAAATGCTTCTCGTATTTGGCCTTCTAACATTCTGTACACCCGTTAATTAATTAGTTGTATATATATTCTCAATTAATATATATAAATATATACATATATATATATATATACCTCTCATATGGCTGAAAGTAGTTACAATTTAGCATTATATACGTATGGGCAGCTTGCATATGCTTGAAATCACACCACGTTGATTCCTTCACTTTTCCACCCATCCGACCTACATCACAGAAAACATCTGGTACACCCTCCAAGTGATATGTTCGGCCAACCCCACCATCGTCGTATCGTCTACGATGGGTTTTCTTAGTTTTCACAGTTTGGCTAAAGTAGTAAGTAGAGAAGTTTGATGTCTCCTCTGTCAAACTTCCAGCAATGATTGATCCCTCTACTCTTGCGAGATTTTTCGCCTTCATCTTCAAATGTTTGAAGAACCTTTCGAAGGGGTACATCCATCGAAATTGGACTGGACCACCCAAATCTAACTCATGTGGTAAGTGTAGAACCAAATGTTCCATCACATCAAAAAAGGAAGGTGGAAATATCTTCTCTAAGTTGCAAATAGTGAGTGGAATGTCTGAATTCAACTTCGAGATTTCGTCCTTCATTAAGGTTCTGGCACATATGTCTCTGAAAAATGCTCCAATACCTAAAACGCCAATCCGGTCCGGATTAAGTTAATTAATACAGTTACAAAATACATGTATGTATATATTAATAGCCATAGATAAACGTAACACCTGCAATTGTCTCGTGTACATCCTGCGGTAAAAGCTCTTGAAAGGCAAAAGGGAGTAGTCGCTGCATGAACACATGATAATCGTGGCTCTTCATCCAAGAAAATTTCCCCCCTTGCTCAACACACCTTGAAAAAGTTGATACGTAGCCATCTGGGAACTTCACCCACTCCTTAACCCAGTTAATCAAAGCATTCTTCGCAGCAGGTAATAGTCGGAAACTGGGAATAGGTGCCCTACCATCTCCTGTTAGATGCAACTCAGGCCTTATGCATAAAGCCGCGAGATCCAGACGAGATTTCCGATTGTCTTTTGTTTTCTCTGCAACATTCAACAATGTGTGTATAATATTCTCAAAGAAATTTTTCTCCACATGCATGACATCCAAGTTGTGCCTCACCAGATGCTCCTTCCAGTAAGGCAATTCCCAAAATATACTTTTCTTATGCCAGTTATGGTATACCCCATACCCAACAGGCATATTTGCTGGATTACTTTGCCAATTACCTCCAACTTTTACAGTTTCTTCCGCACTATATCCATCCATTTGTTCTTCCAACTCCTCACCTGAGAGGTAAACCAAGGGGGAGGTTTTAACAACTCGATTTCGAAATAACGTCCTACTCTTTCTATAAGGATGATCCCTTGGAAGAAAACGACGATGACAGTCAAACCAGCAAGCTTTCCCTCCTGCTGAAAATTGAAATGATTCGGTCTTATCTAAACAATAAGGACATGATAACTTTCCGTGCGTTGTCCATCCAGATAGCATACCATACGCCAGAAAGTCGCTTATCGTCCACATGAGGACAACCTTCATGTTGAAGTTCTTACGGCTCGACGAATCAAATGTGCGTACACCAACATGCCACAACTGCTTTAGTTCCTGGATAAGAGGTTGTAGGAAGACATCAAGTGATCTTTTTGGATGCTTTGGCCCTGGAACCAAAATGCTGAGAAATAAAAATTCTCGATGCATACACATTTCCGGTGGGAGATTATATGGCGTCACTATGACTGGCCACAACGAATATTGCCTACCAGACATCCCAAAAGGACTAAACCCATCAGTGCAAAGACCCAAATACACATTTCTATGTTCTACAGCAAAGTCTGGATGTACCGTGTGAAAGTGTTTCCACGCCTTTGCATCTGATGGATGAGCGACCACCCCTTCCTCACAATCGTGTTCTGCGTGCCACCTCATTGCCCCTGTTGTCTGCTCTGATTGATATAATCGCTTCAGCCTATCTGTTATTGGAAGGTACCACATACGCTTGAATGAGACTTTGGTGCGACCACTAGTCTTCTTATATCTTGGATGAGAGCAAAAACGACATTCCTGCAGCTGAGCATCATCTTTCCAAAAAATCATACAATTATCAATGCAGACATCAATCATCTCAGACGGTAATCCAAGCCTTGCTACCAATCTTTGTATCTCATAGTAACTCTCTGCAGAGTTATTACTCTCTGGCAAATACTCTTTAAACAATTTACCCCATTTATCCATGCAATTTTCACTAAGGTTATCTTCGCTTTTAATTGTCATCATCCTAGATGCTAACGACAATTTTGAAAGCCCTTCTCTACATCCTTCGTAGATAGGTTCGTTAGCAGCATCTAACATATCATAAAATTTTTTAGCACTCGGGTTTGGTTCTTCAAAAGTATTATCACTAAACGAAGCAGTAGTTTCTTGAAATGCATCATTGACCATATCATTAAACCTATTCCCATCTGTATTTCCATATGCAGATTCATTAAAATTATCATGACCATACTGATAATTACTATCCTTATAATTACTACCACCTTCTACATTCCCACGATAACTCGTACTTGAATTACCCGGAACATTGACAACAAAATCCTCCCCATGCGAAAACCAAACATAGTAGTTAGGTAAAAACCCCCTCGTAAATAAATGTTTCCAAACAGTTCGTGTATCATGTGGAGCAAAGTTTTTGCATTTAACACAAGGACAGAAAATTTTCACGTTACCGTCGTTGGTATATCCTGCGACAGCCCCTTGGTTGTTTATCGCCTGGGTCAAAAACTGGTCAAGCCCTTCTCTAAATTCTCTAGACACTTCGCCAGTTTCTGGATCTTTGCGGTTGTACATCCATGCTCGAACCACGTAGACCTCATGATGCGAAGACATCTTCGATTATCAAATTTTAATATATTTCTTTCGAAAAAATAGTGTATTTCTCGGATTTTGATGTTTTTAGAGAATGCTTTGAATGTTTATTAATTCCGTTCTT
This sequence comes from Draba incana, assembly GCA_963576765.1. Lineage (NCBI taxonomy): Eukaryota > Viridiplantae > Streptophyta > Magnoliopsida > Brassicales > Brassicaceae > Draba > Draba incana. The sequence goes on along the minus strand of OY755214.1, from coordinate 3,151,517 downwards.
CACATTCACGGAATTTATAGAGCTTTGGATTTTTTTGCTACTCATTTGCGACGTTTTTGCTAAAGTTTTGCGACTCGTTTGCGACAAAAATTATTGTACCCATAAACCGGTAAGACTCATTAAACACGTTTTAAAATTTCTCAGTTGATAGAAATAAAATCACAAAACATTACGTTCCTAATTATTTAAACTTATATTATATTTTTGTAAATAATTTTAATATTTTCTTAGAAAAATGATACTTTCTCTTCTTATTTTTACTTCTGTTATGTATAATTACCCTTATTGTTTTAATGATATTTTCAATTTTTTTTGGATTTAGATGTAGCAAATTATGTTTTTGCGATATGATTTAATTGTAGATCAAGTTGTTTGTAAATTGTTATGACTCTTTTGATATTATAGAATTTTTTATAATATTTGCAAATATAATTTAATCTAACTGAATATATATGAAATGTAAAATATATTAAATATAAAAAAATTTATAAAACATGTTATTAATCTAGTAACTATATATAGATATATCTATATATATTGGCATAACATGATGACTTTTCAAATTCTTTTTCTTATGTTAAAACTACATGCATAATTGCTAATTAATTTATAAATCAAATTTAAAATTAGAAAAAGGAATAGAATTTATGATGTGGAATTGTGGATGATGAGGTGGCTTAAGGAGAAGAGAGAAAAGCTAACTTTATATATATATAGATACGTTTATGATGCGGAAATGACACTCATATAACACCACTGTAAGAATATTTCCGTTAGTGTGGCCGAAGTATTAACGGTCCAACTTTTATAGTTAAAGTTTAATGTAAGGTTTAAGGTTTCCGGTATGTAACGAGATACGGTGATGGACCGAATCAAAGAAAAAATACCGAAATGGGTTTGATGTCAACCCTCTTACTCCACCCAATAGAGAATCTAATATATGGTTCATATACATTTATATATAATGGATTAACTTATATGAATGTATATGTATTAAAGTATAGTTTATATGTTATGTCTTAATGAATGGGTGTCTCATTAAGAGACACATTTCCTCCCCCTTTAGTTCAAATCACGTGGGCCCTCATATATAAGGGAGAGGAGGAAGTTATCGCAGACACAAGGTCTTTGTCATTCAGATTTGAGACAAAAGACATAACATAGAAACAGAAAAAGAGAGATTAGAGATTGTGATCGGAATAGGAAAACCCTGGCTCCGTCGAAGGGGAGATTGCAGTAAGGAAGGGAAGGAGAAGATCAAACAATCATCAAGGAATCATCATCATGTCTAACAATGCAATGGATCAAGGTTAGGCATTCGTTCTTCTCATAACCGAAACCTCCATCAATATGAAATCGTTGATTCATTTGTTCTAGTGGCGATTATGGGATGGATTACAAGTATGTAATCATAAGGATAAACTTACATGTGGTATCAGAGCCACCCTAGAATCATTTGTTTCACTTTAAAGCATATTGATGGATAAAACCGAAAAAACTCGTTTTTCTCTCTAAGAATTTCATCAACGCATTGAATCTGAAAATTGTCTAAAAGTTATATCAATGTGTAGAGGATGAAATTATCTATCCATCGGTATAAAATTCATTAAAATCCATCAAGTAAATCAAAAGTTATGGAATTTTAAAGTTTTGAAACTAAAATTCGCGATGAACAGTCGCGATGAAAAGTAACTGATTTTTGGAGACCGGACCGGTCGGTCCATGTGTTGGACCGGTCGGTCCATAAGGCGCAGAAAGGGCTCTAGAATCGGGACCGGTCGGTCCATGTCCCGGATCGGTCGGTCCATGAGCTGCGGTAAGGGCTCTGGATTCCGGACCGGTTGGTCCATGTCCCGGACCGGTCGGTCCGTGAGCAGCATAGGGTCTTTGGAATATGGACCGGTCGGTCCATGAGCCGGATCGGCCGGTCCATGTGTTGGACCGGCCGGTCCACGTCCCGGAAAATTTTTTTTTTTTTTTTTTTTTAAACCGTAAACCGTTTCCGTTGTTTTTTTTTTGAAATGTGAAGTTCATATTACGTATAACTTGTTAATCACCAAAGTGGTCTGATTATATTTAATGTGACGGTAATGTAAAGATTCATAATTGATCATGATTAAAGGATGCTAAATGACATGAAAAGTTTATTGATTGATCAATTGCTTACTTAGTATATCCTAGGAGATCACCCAAAGGTGGATCATTGGGTGTATTAATTAACAACTAAAGTATTATTCACCCATGTTGCGGTTGATGGTGTGTATACCCAAAGGTAGCATTGCTATCCACTGTAACTATTGATTGATTAATTATTAAAGAAAATCTAAACAAGCATCAATTTAAGTGTATGTGTTTAAAGTATTACCCAAAGGTTGCTTGAATACATACAAATGAAAGTGTTTAGATTATTTGTTGTCGATGAATCTATTAAAGTCTCATAGAACTAATAGTAAGCATATATAAAATTTTTGCAGCTTCGTTTGCTTCAGCAAACTCTGTCGTGAAGTTCAACGGGCTCAACTATGAGGAATGGTCTGAACAAATTAGGTTCTTCTTGGGTGTAATGTCCCTTGATCAGGCTATTCTTACAGATGAGGAGCCGGTAGCCATTACGGCAATGAGCACCGAATTGCAAAAGTCTCGTTTTGAGGCTTGGGAGCGCTCTAACCTGCTGTGCCTGAATTTACTTAGGATGTCGATGGCGGATGATAATGCTCAAATTAACCCTAAGAGCTACTCTCTCAAATTAAGAGATCAGTTATCGTACTTTAGGATCGAATCCACAGGGAATCATGAAACACAATAGATTAATAATTTCAGACTAAGCTAGGCAGGATGATATTAATGCAAGTAAATCAAAGCAAGCAATTAAAACGGTTGTGAAATCAATAAAGAAAAGCGCTATGCACAAGAAAATCTCCAGTGAATCAGAATTGCAGATAAATCAATTGATAGGAATATTAAAGTACAGTTCTTGAACATGAACACGAAAGTAAAACAAACCAGCTTTCACTGCGAATATTATCTATGAATAAATCCTAGAAAACCAAATTCCTTTGCGAATCCTATGAATCTAAACAAGCATTAATTTCAGGTTCAATTGTTCACAAAACCCTAAACCAAATTTCTTTGCGAAAAGGAATCTTGCTCATCAAAGTCTAGTTCAGGAAATCAATCAAACTGTCGTTTCTATTAATTATCCTAAGATCAGATTTCAGGTCATGAATCTAAAATCAACAATAAACACGAGACAAGATGAAGAACATTCTAATGATTTTATCCTAATAATCAGATCAGATCTAGCAATCCATCAAACACCTTTGAAAATCCCTAAACCTAACAAGAGAACTACTCAGACATATCGAATGAAGAAAACATGATTTTATTAAAAGATATCTCTAAGAATTCAATAGAATAAAGCATAAACCTAAACAATGGCTTGGAAAACGTATATATACAGGTACAAAACCGACTGGAAACCTAAAAGTAAACATCTGGAACTTTCGGGCTTCGAACGGGCTTCTTCAGATTAAGTTTTGGGCTTGGTCGACATGGGTGTCGATCGACACTCATGGTGGTGTCGATCGACACCATCTTCAGATTTCGACAATTAACTTCGATCTTCGCCACTTCGTTCCGCAATGCTCTAAAAGCTACAGTAAACATCTTTTTTGTTCCAATCGTTCATGTACCTATAAAGACTCTAAAACCAACACAAAACACAACAAACTCTAGATATTGGACTTATATCATGGCTTAAACTGGGTAAAAACCATGATATATCAGAAACCTTGTTTCAGTAAGTAGGTTGGATGATGTAGGTTTTAACTTTGAGATTGGTAATGGTGTGTTTTCGTTGTACCGTAACAGATACTTTTATGGTAATGGTACATTGTGTGATTCACTTTATAAGTTCAATCTTGATAAAAGCTTCTCTGAATCTTTGTTTAATATTGAGTATCAAGGAATTAAACGTAGTGCAACTAGTGAAAACTCAGCATTTTTGTGGCATAAAAGATTAGGTCACATATCCAAAGAACGGATGGTGAGGTTAATAAAGAAAGAATTATTACCTCAATTGGATTTTAGTGACTTGGATGTGTGTATAGAATGCATTAAAGGAAAGCAAACCAAACACATCACAAAGAAACAAGCCACAAGAAGTAATGAACTCTTAGAGTTAATTCACACAGATATTTGTGGCCCTATAGATGCTCCGTCATGGAGTGGTGAGAAGTATTTCATCACTTTTATTGATGATTACTCACGGTATGGATATACTTATTTGTTGCATGAAAAGGCTCACTCGGTGGACGTACTGAAAGTGTTCATTGATGAAGTAGAAAGGCAACTTGAAAAGAAAGTAAAAGTTGTGAGATCTGATAGAGGTGGTGAATATTATGGTCGATTCACCGAAAGAGGACAATGTCCAGGACCATTTGCTAAATTTCTAGAAAGTAAGGGCATTTGTGCTCAATACACAATGCCCGGAACACCTCAACAGAACGGTGTAGCTGAAAGGCGTAACCGTACTTTAATGGAAATGGTTAGGAGCATGTTAAGTAATTGCAAACAACCAATGTCAATGTGGACATACGCATTAAGGACTGCAACATATATTTTAAACCGAGTTCCTAGTAAAGTGGTTCCAATGACTCCATTTGAACTATTTATGGGAAGGAAACCCAGTTTAAGACACTTACGTGTCTAGGGATGTCCAGCTGAAGTAAGGCCGTATAATCCGCATGAAAAGAAATTGGACTCTAGGACGGTCAATTGATTTTTCATTGGCTATCCAGCAAAGTCAAAGGGGTTTGTGTTCTACTGTCCTAACCACAGTACGATAATTGTCGAGACTGGTAATGCAAGGTTCATTGAAAATGGTGAATCTAGTAGGAGTTCAGAATCTAGGGGAGTGAACATTAAAAAAATTCGGGTAGAAGATTCTTCACCCGTAGTTCCAACCCAAGTTGTTGTTCCTGTTGTCGGTGTACTGCCTAATATCGAAACAGAAAAACAGAATGAAGAACATACGGACCCACTAGTTCAAGAAACCGAAAATGAACAAGTCGTCATTCAAGAACAGAACGTTGTACCACAAGAACAATTAAGGCGATCTGGAAGGGAAAGAAGATCCGCCATTACAGATGACTATGTGGTTTATGATGTTGAGAATGAATGTGACCTTAGTCTTGATGAAGAACCGAAAACATTCAGAAAAGCCATGGAAAGTGAAAATTCTGAAAAGTGGTCGAATGCTTCAGATGAAGAAATGTCTTCTATGGACGTGAACCGAGTGTGGGACCTAGTAGAGTTACCTGATGGTTTCAAAACCGTTGGGTGTAAATGGATCTTTACGACCAAACGGAACTCTAAAGGTAACATAAAAAGGTACAAGGCTCGCCTTGTTTCTAAAGGGTTCACTCAAAAGGATGGCATTGACTATACGGATACCTTCTCTCCATTTTCAAAGAAGGATTCCTTAAGAGTTGTCATGGGATTGGTAGCTCATTATGATTTAGAGCTTCACCAAATGGATGTTAAAACCGCCTTTCTTAATGGAGAACTTGAGGAAGAAGTTTACATGGACCAGCCGGAAGGATATGTGGCTGCAGGAAAAGAAAATCTTGTGTGTAGGCTGAGGAAGTCAATATATGGATTGAAACAGGCCTCACGACAATGGTATTTAAAGTTCAATGATACCGTTTTGTCATACGGTTTCATAGAGGTCATCGTTGATCGATGTATTTATATGAAAGTCAATGGGAGCAAGTTTGTCATTCTAGTATTGTATGTTGACGATATATTGTTGGCTACAAATGATATGAGCATGTTGAGTGATGTAAAGAAATATCTCTCCAAGAACTTTGAAATGAAGGATATGGGTGAGGCAAACTATGTGATAGGGATTGAAATAATCCGGGATAGATCACAAGGATTATTGAGTTTGTCTCAGAAAGGATACATAGATAAAGTCTTGAAGAGATATGGGATGGAAAAGTGCAAGTTAAGCAAAGCTCCAGTTCAGAAAAGGGACAAATTTAATAAAGGTCAATGTCCAAAGAATGAACTAGAGAGGAAAAAAATGGAGATGATACCTTACTTATCAGTGGTAGGAAGTTTGAATTACATTCAAACATGTACTCGACCAGACATCAGTTTCGCGGTTGGTGTCTTGGGTCGATATCAAAGTAATCCTGGAATGGACCACTGGAAGGCTGCAAAGAAAGTTCTCAGGTACTTGCAAGGTACCAAAGAGTTTATGCTTACGTACAGGAAATCCGATAATCTTGAAGTAATCGGATACTCTGATTCAGACTATGCCGGGTGTAGGAGTCGAAACTCGAACAATTGAATTTGTAAGGTTGTAGAGGAAATGCGAGACTCCTGAGTAAATCACAATGCAGAAAAATGTAAACACTTGCGTTTGCTGTTAAGAGAGCTTTATTCCTTTTGATGCGAAAATTCTGATCCCCTTTCTAGGTGATTACAATGAGCTATATATAGTTTTTTTAGTCTAGGTTAAACAATAGATTTGGGCTTGGCACATTAAGGAATAAAATGAACTTGGGCCCATATTGTTATTAAGTCCATTTTAATTATGGATTTAATAACATTATGGGCCTAATTTGAAATGGACTGCTGGAGGCCCGTTTATGATTTCTCAAGCCTTCCTGCAGAATTGTTCTTGTCGTTGCATCGATCTCTTAGGGGTGAAATCCGACCCCTACAGTTAGCCCCCCAGCTTGGTAGTATCGAGCTAGATTATGCCAAGGTATAAGCTGTTGAAGTTTGAGATCGATGCGATGGACCATGAAGCAGCCAGGCGTCGACGTCTTATTAGCGCTTTCTGGAAGTTGGAGCAATTCCATGTTGAGTTGATGCTATCGTGTTTTCCTGGACATGCTTGCGCTGTTGAAAATGACGTTAATAGACTGGAAAGGCTATTGGGCTCATTTAATTGGACTTTAAAACCCGTTAAGAGAAATTCAGGAAATTTTCCTGAAAAACCCTAGGGATTTCAGGAAATCCTTCTGGTATAAATAGGCCCCCTTAGGCAGTCTATTTTTTCACCATACTGGCTTTTCTGCAGTAAAAAAGGTAAAAATTTCGGAATCCCCTTTTCCAAATTTTTTTTTTTTTTGTAGAAAATTAGGGTTTTTTGTTTTGTCCTTTTCTGGCCTTCATCTTCCTCGCCTCCGATCTGCGATTCGCACCGCCGTCGTCCGTTTACCGTCGTCGCCGCAAGTCGTCGTGATCCGCTCACCGTCGTCGCCGCAAGTCGTCGTGATCCACTCACCGTCGTCCAAGCGAGAAGCTACAAATCGCCATTTTCTTCGTTCTGCTGCCGTCACGGGTCATCGCCGCCATGGACCCTGATCTGTCACTCCATCGCAGATCCGCTCTGTCTTGAATCGGAATCCGCCGTCAGCCGCTGTTTCCTTCGTGACAGCCATGAGTTCGTCGCGGACCTTTGAAATCGCCGGAGCTTCTAGATTCGGCATCGTCGCCACCGTGGTTCTTTGTCGTCGTAGCTCTGCTCCTCCTTGTCGCCGTGGAATCGTACTTGTCTCGCCATCGCCGTAGCTTCGAGTTGCAGATTCGCCGGGAGCTTCACGGAGGAGCAGAGCTGGAGCTTCAGTCATCTTCTTTCATCGACCCCTACAGGCTTGCGGTGGAGGAGCTTGCTACTGTAATCCTCGCCGGCGCGATCGACGGCTCACGGTTGTCGGAGCTCACAGTGTGACAGGCCGAGGAGGTTCGTGGTTGGCGACGGCGGAAACGCGGAAACGCGATTCTGAGTCTAAAACGCAATTCGAGCGGCGACGATCGGTAACAGAAGTGCGTTTGGAAAACCCTAATTTTCGGTCAACAGAAGTCTCTGGTCAACGGTCAACTGGTTAACAGAAAGTCAAGAAGTCAACGTTTTTGTTCTGATTTGGAATTTTGAGTTTCTGACTCGAATTCCGGGTTTTGCATCGCAGTAACAGCACATCTCGGCGGGAATGTCTTCTAGTAATGATGGCGGTTCAGGAGACACAAACTTCCAGAATGCTCTAGTACTGTTTGACGATACCGAAGTGGGGACTCCGCAGGCTACTAAGAGAGACCAGACGCGCAATTCTAAGTCAACTTCAAGATCTTTAACAGACGTTCTTGCACTTTGCAATGCTTCTAAAGATGTCGAGTTTTCGACTCCTATCCCGGAAGATCGTGCTGACAACCCTCCAGAAGGTTACTTCACAGTGTATGAAGCCTATTTTCGGACTTGCTTTTTGTGGTTTCCGATCCCTCACACGATTCTCGAATATCTCTGGAAGAATTACCTTGCCATTTCTCAGATAACACCTCGAGGGATGCGATGCTTAGTTGGATTCATGATTCGAAGTTACGAGAATGGTAGCGAGCTTGGGGTTGACCACTTGCTGAATTTGTTTATTATCAAAAAGGTTGGTCGCAAAGATAAATTTCATTACTCCATTGACGGCAAACCTGACCTTCACGTCATCAAAGACTTCCCTCCTCTAGAACGCTCTTGGGAGAAGAAGTTTTTCTTTGTGCGGATAAATAGTGACTCAGTCGGAGTAAATCCTAAGCTTCGAAAGAGATGGGGTCACTGTGGTAGTTGACTCCGTCGCGTTTTTTTGTTTTTTACGCTTACTTTCAGTTTAGCGACAGTCTCTATCTTGTTTGTAAGTTAGTCAAATTCAAACCCTTTTTTTCTTACTTTTTTTTTTTGCAGATTATAGCAAGGCTGATAAGTTTCCAAAAGACTTGTTTGATCTCCACGCTGATTTCATCACCGAGAAGTGCAGTTGGACGGAAGATTTCACTTTGCGCTGTGTTCGAGAAGCACTCATTCATCATTTCGGAACGTAACTTCTAACATCTCCACCAGAAATGTCGAGCAACGGGAAGAGATTAACCGCACGCGAGAAGAGAGATGCCGAGAATAGAATGAGCACTACTACGAGAGCCCTGCAAGGAGCTAGATCTACTGGTGAACCTAAGTCGCGTCATCCTGAGCTTGAGCGCAACATTGCTGTCCATTCTGGTCGTCGTCATGATTCACCACCGAAGCGTCGCGATCTTTCAAATACAGATCGAAAGCGCGCTCGAGACGATAATAGGGAAGCTATCGGTCCAGGTGACTTATTTAGCAACGGGAGCATGGCGGCGACTAATATGTCGAAGATTGTGTTTCCAGGGAATGAATTTCCTCCTCCACAAGACATGTCGAGCGGAGACATTTACAGAAAGGTGGCTCTTCATGGTATGTCGGTACGTATCTCTGTCAAACTTTACGGCATTATCCATTTTGCTTCGCTTTCGTTGATTTATTACCCTTTTGGCAGTTTATTGCTTCGGTCAACGAGCTTACCAAGGGATACGAGACGGATGCCACCTCGCAGAAGCGTCGTCTTGCTAGTGTTCAGGAACTATGCGATGATCATAAGAAAAAGCGCCGTCAAGCAGAGGCTCGAGTTCTTACCTTGGAAGCTGTTGTGAAAGAGACTGAGGATCAGTGCCGCAAGATAGATTGCACGTTTTCAGAGTCTGAAGCTGAAAGGAGACGCTTGCAGCAAGAAGTTGCCAGTCTGACCGCTCGCTTAGAAGATGCAGCCAGACTTCAGGATGCATCCGTTCAGAAAGCTGTTGATCGGGCGAAGCACGAGCAGACAGCAGAGTATGAGTCGAGGATGGGGCGAGCGAAAGAAAAGCTTAAGATGCTCAACGACAAGCCCTGGACTGATATGTTAGATCTTATCCAAGTTCAGAGCAACATTGAGTTTTTGGGGCTGCTTCAGAGTGACAAGGCGCCCGATCTTAGTGAAGAGCTTGTTGAACTTAGAAAACAGGAGGAAGGCTTATCGCAGGCAGAGGAGATTTTTGGGGAGCATATGCGCGAACTTGAGGAGATCCTTAAGACACCAAGATCTGGTGGAGGGGCTCCTGTTGCAGCAGATCCTATTCGCCAGGTGATTCATCCGGCTTCGAGTTCTTCTAGTTCGTCTGGTGATGAGGATTCGTCTGACTCTGAGACCGAGGTTGAAATAGGTCAAGTTGAGGAGACCGTTGTTGGAGCTTGAGGCGATTTTGCCATAGTTTACTTTTGGTTTTTTTTTTTGCTTTTAGTGTTTTTCTTCAGTTTGGATGGTGTTCGCCCTTTGCTTTGCTTTGTTCTGAACCTCGATTTATTCATAATGATATGATACGCATTTTTACTTCTCGCCACAGTTAGCGAAATGTTATTTATAACTTTCCTGATCCAGCAATAAGCATTTTTTTTATGTTAAAGCCAACGTTTTATACTGTTGGAATTTGGATGAACACTTGGGTTTACGGGTGCATTTTCTACTAATGCTTCCGCTCCACTTAAGTGAACATTCTCTAGCGAGCTGACCAACGCTTTGTAAGTTGGGTTTCTGAAATGATCATTTGGGTTTACGAACATGCTTTCCTCTAACGCGTCCGCTCTTATAATGAACATTATGTATTTGTATAGCGCTGTGCGATCCTGCTAAGGATGTAAAAGTCAGATCTGAAGTTTGCGAAGTAGACCGTCACTGTGGCCAGCAGCGAGGTGTAATGTCTGTTTTTGATAAGACTTACGACATCCGCGGTGGATGTAAACAAAGATTATATGCGAAGAAGTCTGTTTCAGTTAAGACTGTATTATAAGCAAAACTGTTTAGCTAAGTTTGCTTTATTTGTTTTTTTGCAGAAAAAACCAAGTGAGAAAGGTGGGAGTATACGAGTATACGCACCCTACTCCCCCCCCTCCCCTTTAAGGAGGGGGGGCAGCTGAACTCATCCAACGATGAGCTGCCTACGTACCCTTTGCAGGGATCAAGCCGCCTCGTAGTTCAAGTGAAATACTTAGCGATAGTATTTCTTTAGGTGAGACGCGTTCCAAGACCTGGGAATGGGAGTGCCTGCCATGGTGGCGAGTTCGTAGACGCCTGGTCTAACTACCTTGGTAACTCTGTAAGGCCCTTCCCAGGTGGCGCCGAGTTTACCAACGTTGCGTTCGGCTGTGTTCTGGAAGACTTCCCGAAGGACTAAGTCACCTTCGTAGAAACGTCGGATGCGCACCTTAGAGTTATAGTACCTGGCCGCTGACTGCTGGTAGTTTGTAATCCGAGTCAATGCTTGGTCACGACGCTCGTTGACAAGGTCCAGCTCGTCGAGTAGGAGGAGACGGTTGACTTCTTCTTCCTGTGAAAGTAGCATTTGTCGCACTCCCAGAAATTAAACTTCGACTGGAATGACGCACTCTGTTCCGTAAACTAAAGCAAATTTCACCGTTAACTTCCTACGGTGTAGTGCGGTAAGACCAGATGACGCCATCTAACTCGTCGGCCCAACGACCCTTCTTCTCGTCGAGGCGCTTTTTGAGACTGGCAATCAATGTTTTGTTGGTTGATTCTGCCAAGCCGTTACCTTGCAGACGTCGCGGAGTAGACTTGTTAAGGCGTATCTTCCATATTTCACAAAATCCTTCGAAACGTCCTGATATAAACTGGGACCCATTATCTGTGATGATCTCGTAAGGAACACCATGTCTGCAGATGATGTTTTTCCATTCAAAGTGCTCCACTTGCGCGTCTTTTATAGAAATGAACGCTTCTGCTTCAACCCACTTTAAGAAGTAGTCTGTAAGCACAAGTAGCCATTGTCGCTGTATTGAGGGGTGCAGAGGGCCAACAATATCCATACCCCATCTCATAAATGGATAAGGAGAGGTGATTGAAGAGAGCAGCTCTGTTGGTTGATGGATTTTAGGAGCATGGCGTTGACACTTATCACACTTGGTGGAAAACTTCACACAGTCTTTGATCATTGTCGGCCAGTAGTACCCGTGGCGCTTGATTTTTAGTGCCAGTGCCCGTCCTCCGGAATGATTACCGCAAGAGCCGCTGTGAACTTCATGCATGATTTTGCGAGCTTCTTTTCCTTCGACGCATATCAATAGTGGTCCTGACAAGCTCCACTTGAATACGTTACCATCTAATAGAATGTATCTGCCTGCTTGGGCTCTCAGCTTGCGAGCCGCCCATTTATCGGTGGGTTTTGTGCCATCTTCAACGTATCTGCGAATGTTTTCAAACCAGCGTGTATCGCAACCATATTCAGATTCAGGTGAATCTTCTTCCATTGCAGTTGCTTTGTTTGCCGCGGAGGGGTTAGCGTTGGCATCGACTTTGTCTGGTGGGGAGTGGGGATCTTCATCCATGGCAACCACCTCCTGGTCGATTTGAGGCGCAGTTGAGGGACTACTTGGTCCGACTTCACTAGGGTCGACTGAGTCATTTTCTATGTCCACCTCATAATCCTGCTCTCGTCGTCCGTCAAGCAGAGGCTCGCTTCTTTTGACTTCGCTTATCAGAGTGCTGTCCGCTTCTTCACGGACTTCTGCGTTAGTGACAGTTTCTTCAGAAGTCGTTGTAGGGGTTTTCTCCTTGGCCTTCTTGGCTGCTTGAGATCGAGTCAAGATGTTAACCACTTCTGGAATAGGGATACTTGGATGCTCTATAAACTCAACTGGGATGATTCGCATTAATTCTGGGTCGAAGGTTGAAGCGAGGACTGCGAGGGCATCGGCAAGCGTGTTATCCCCTCTAGGAATCCGAGTAAGTGTGAATTCCATGAATTGCGCGGCCAACTCCTGGACAACTTTAAAGTATGCTTCCATGTGTTTGTCCTTTGTAGCGTATTCTCCGCTGAACTGGTTTGCAACCAGCTAAGAGTCAAAAATGCGTGAATGTGGTCGAGTTTAAGTGTGTGCGCAAGTCTCATGCCGGCTATAAGGGCTTCATATTCTGCTTTGTTGTTATATGCTCGGAAGCCTAGGCGGAATGACTGCTCCAGTATTTCGCTGGCGGGTGATGTTAAGCGAATCCCGACTCCCGAACCAGTTTTAGATGATGACCCATCGACATGAAGTTGCTAGATTAGGCTCAGACTCTCTTTAGCGACTGCCTCTTCCGGAAGTTCGATTAGAAAGTCAGCTAGTACTTGTGATTTTGCGCATGTTCGCCTGCGGTATTCGATGTCATACTCACTTAATTCGATCGCCCACTTAGCCAATCGTCCAGACTGACTAGGGCTGTGCAAGACAGAACGGAGAGGGAAGGTGCTGAGGACCACGATTGAATGTGACTGAAAGTACGGCCTCAGTTTTCTTGCAGACATGATGACGGACAAGGCCAGCTTCTCTATTTGTGGATATCTTGTCTCAGCGTCGATTAGAGATTTGCTGACGTAAAAGATTGGCTTCTGCTCGCCTCTCTCTTCGCGAATTAGCACTCCACAGACTGCAGTATCTGAAACTGCGGTGTAGAGAAACAAAGGTTCTCCTTCTACTGGCTTTGCGAGCATTGGCGGACTTGCTAAGTAAGCTTTCAGCTGTTGGAATGCCTCTTCGCACTTCTTTGTCCATTCGAACTTTTTGTTCCCGCGAAGAGTGTTGTAGAAGGGTAGGCACTTATCTGTGGACCGCGAAATGAACCAATTTAATGCAGCTACTCGTCCAGTGAGCCGCTGCACATCCCTTTGCGTTTTCGGAGAAGTCATCTGGATCAGGGCGTCGATCTGTTTTGGGTTTGCTTCAATGCCTCGGTGAGTCACTAAGTAGCCTAGGAATTCACTTGATGTGACTGCAAATCTGCACTTTGTCGGATTTAGCTTCATGTTGTGCGAATTCAGTTGCTTGAAACATTCTTCCAGATGTGCTACGTGATCCTTTTCTTCTAGCGACTTGACAAGCATGTCGTCAACGTAATTTTCCATGGTGTTCCCGAGTTGTTCTGCAAACATCTTGTTTACGAGTCTTTCGTACGTCGCTCCAGCGTTTTTGAGGCCGAAAGGCATTACGTTGTAGCAGTAGATCCCGCGATCTGTGATGAATGCCGTTTTCTCTCGGTCCTCTGGGTGCATCATGATCTGATTATACCCGGAGAAAGCATCCATAAATGTCAGCAACTTGTTACCTGCTGTAGCTTCCACCAATCGGTCTATGTGGGGGAGTGGAAAGCTGTCTTTCGGACAAGCTTTGTTGAGGTCTGTAAAGTCCACGCATACTCTCCACTTACCATTCTTCTTCTTTACAACAATGGGATTAGCTAGCCAGTCGGGATACTTCACCTCGGTGATTGATCTGACTCGCATGAGCCTCTCTACTTCGTCGTTTACTGCCTTTGCTCTCTCTATCCCGAGTTTGCGTCTCTTCTGCTTAACGGGTTTGAAGATTTGGTCAACATTCAACTCATGGCAAGTCACGTTGATATCGATTCCTGGCATGTCTTCTGCCGCCCATGCAAAAGTGTTGATGTTCTTCTTCAGAAATGAGATAAGGTCACCCTTGATCTTTTCGCCAAGTTTAGCGCTAATTTCTACGCATCTTTCCGGGTGATCGTCGTCTATGCAGATTGAGATAACATGATTGCAGGTGGGTTGGGTCTCTTCTAGGCGATCCTCGTTGAGCTGTAGTTGCTATAAGAGTTTAGAGATCTCTTTAACCGGCTCTCGATCCGTCATCATCTTCTTACGTTGTGTCTTAGCACTAGGTTCTGTGACCAGATTACGGAGCTTATGCTCGATGAGGAACCAGTTCCGAGATTCTCTCTGACATCCCCAATTAGTCTTCACCCCGCTTGGGGTTGGAAACTTGAGGCAGAGGTGATAGGTAGATGGCACAACGCGCATTGAGTTGATCCAAGGCGTGCCTAAGATCGCGTTGTAGATGGCAGGGTGATCGGCAACTAAAAATTCTATAATTTTTGTAACTCCACCAGCTTTGACGGGAAGTTTTATGGTCCCCATTGTTAGAGTTGTTTCAGAGAAACCGGTAACAGGCCTCGGTCCTCTTTCTAGCGTAGAGAGGTCAACATCCATCCTTAGGAGAGTTTCGCGAAAAATGACGTCCAACGAGCTTCCTGTATCGATGAGGATGTGCGACATGTTGCAGTCGTTTACAACAACCTTGAGTACCAGGGGGTCATTATGTGGGCGGTCAATACCCGCTGTCTCTGCTTCTTCGAAAGAGATTACATTGTTTGGTAGCTTAGATGGCTCAGATAGATTCTTGCTGACTTCAGCTCTCCGCTGGTAAGCTTTGATAGAAGCTACAATATCCGAGCAATAGCGAGATCCTCCCATAATCATTAGTACATCTCGACGAGCTCCGCCTCCTGCTGGCTCGTCATTTCTCCTTCTAGGTGCAGGTTGCTCACCTTGCGCAGGTTGCTGCTCGTTGGATTCCATCTCGAATTCCTTGATTTCGATGTTGCCTTTAAGCTTCCCAGCGGCTAGGGCAGCAACAAGTTTTAAACCAAGGACGCGACACTTTGCCGTCGAATGACCAAAGGATTTGTGGTGCTCACAGTATGCCTCTTCGTCGAAGCTGCTCTGCTCTCGTGTCCACATGTTTGACCAGCTACCGCGGCCTCGACCACGGCCGCGACCTCGGCCTCTTCCTCCGTTGTAACCTTGGGCTTCCACTTGGTAATTGTGAGCGCCCTTGGATTCGTGATACACGAATCCTGATCCTTGGTTACTCTTCTTAGCTTGCGGCTGACTCTGAGTAGGTGGAGGGTGTGGCGTGGACTTTGTTTTCCCTTGAGCTTGGGCAAAAATGCTTTTTTTGTCCTCGACTGTTGCGAAGTCAGTTGATCGATGCTAAGCGTCTTGAATTGTCACGGGTTCATTCAAAATCATTTCTCTCCAAAACTGAGAGTCGTGTCGTAACGACTTTTTGAGCGCCTCGAGCGCATTTTTGTTACTTATACCTTCAACCTTAGAGAGCACTGTCTTGAAGCGTTCCATGAAGCTTCTTAAAGTTTCATTTTGACCTTGCTGTAGATTCCAAAGATCTGCATCCGATGTTTCAGGCTCAATGAAAATGGCGTAGTGCTTTAGGAATGCTGCAGGCAACTGCTTGAAGTTATCAATTGAGTTCCTTTCCAACTTTGAAAACCATTGGAGGGTTGCTCCCTTAAGGTGCTCAACGAAGAGAAGACAGCGCCCAGCATCTTCTTTGTCTTCCCTGAAGTTAGCTCGTGCTAGCGCAATTGTGAATGCCGTCAAGTGTTCTGATGGATCCGTTTTGCCTTCGTAGAAAGGCACTTTGAGTCGTCCTGGATCGGAGAATTTGATTTGCCTGATACGATTTGTGAAAGGGGTGTTCTGGACCTCCGCGAGCACTCGATCGAGTTCAGGTGCTTTGCTGACTGCCTGGTGCAGCTCGGACCGAACGTCCCTCATTTCGGAGGCCGCTCGCTCTATGCTATGTCGCATCTCATCCAGCTCAGCCTTCTGAGCCTGGAAAATTGCATGTCGCTCCTCTTCGAACTCATACTGCTCTGACCAGGTTATGTCGTCTTCCTCGTCGTCAAAGCCTTGATCTTGCTGTGCGTTGGCGTTGCTTCGCTCAGCGTTTGTTGTCGCTGTTCCAGTAGCGATGTTCCTTGTGTTACGTTCGGTTCTCAGATTCTCTGAATTATTTGTCGCAGTTGTTGTGACATTCGGCCGCTCAGTTTCAGTTTGGGCAGTCGCGCCTTGCTCGCGTTGCGGGGTTGGCGGAGGAAGAGGTTGATGCTGCCCTTTTGGTGGCCTGATTGGAGTTACGAAATCCAAAGACGTCGGAATTATGCGTGCCACGGGTTGTCTGAACATACCTCCTCTTCTGTTGCCGACCCGATTCGCTGTTGCGAGAACGCGTAGTTCTTGATTGGTCTTTTCTTGCTCCTCTGTCTTCTTGAGTAGTGTCTCTAGCATTGTCTTCATACCAGTGAGGAACTCAGACGTCACCGTTGTGGCTGCTGTTGCTGGAGTGTCAGGAACAATTAGTGTGTTGTTTGTCGTTTCCCCAGTTCCAGTGTTGTCGTCTCTCGGTCCATCGCTGGTGTTGTTGCGATTCTGTTGACTGACGATGCGTTGCTCTTCAGCGATGCATTGTTCTTCTGCGATGCGTTGCTCCTCGGCAGTGAGTTGTTGACTGTCGTCTCCAGGCATCTTTGCTTGCGTAGTTTGCACTGTGATCTTCTTGTGTAAGAATGTCTTGCGTTCCCCTTAGTCGGCGCCAAATTGTAGGAGTCGAAACTCGAACAATTGAATTTGTAGGGTTGTAGAGGAAATGCGAGACTCCTGAGTAAATCACAATGCAGAAAAATGTGAACACTTGCGTTTGCTGTTAAGAGAGCTTTATTCCTTTTGATGCGAAAATTTTGATCCCTTTTCTGGATGATTACTGAGTATATATAGTTTTTTTAGTCTAGGTTAAACAATAGATTTGGGCTTGGCCCATTAAGGAATCAAATGAACTTGGGCCCATATTGTCATTAAGTCCATTTTAATTATGGATTTAATAACATTATGGGCCTAATTAGAAATGGACTGTTGGAGGCCCGTTTATGATTTCTCAAGCCTTCCTGCAGAATTGTTCTTGTCGTTGCATCGATCTCTTAGGGGTGAAATCCAACCCCTACACCGGGTGCGTCGATACTCGAAAATCGACGTTTGGCTATCTGTTCCTATTAGCTGGGGGAGCAGTATCATGGAAGAGTGGAAAGCAGTCCGTCATTACTACTTCCACCATGGAAGCAGAATTTGTGGCATGCTATAAGGCCACAATTCAAGCATTGTGGCTGCGGTACTTTGTCTCAGGACTTGGACTTATTGACAGTATTTCTAAGCCGCTGAGAATGTATTGTGATAATTCCGCAGCAGTCATCTTCTCAAAGAATGACAAGTATTCGAAAGGTGCTAAGCACATGGAGATAAAATACTTGTCTGTAAAGGAAGAAGTGCAGAAACGCAGAGTAGCAATTGAGCATATAAGAACGGATATGATGGTAGCGGATCCGTTAACGAAAGGACTCCCTCCCGGTATATTCATTGGCCATGTAGAGAGGATGGGAATAATTGATAAGACCTTGCTGTATTAATATTGTGCTATTGTAAAGATGCTAACTCAAGTAGTATGAATTCAATAAAGTTTAGATGTTTTCTGCAAATTAATATGTTATCATTATGATATGTACATGTAGTGTTTGGATAGCATATGAGTTGAGAATAAGGTTATATCTCAACATAAAGGATTTTGAGAATTAGGCAACCTCTCAAATATTAAAGAAGTAGTAAAGTTGGAATTGGTTGTGATGAAGGAAGGGAACTTATCGCTGTAAAAGATAGGGGACCGCCTCATTCGATAAGTTCTGATTTTACGGTACTTAAAAGAATAATTACGCGCGCTTTAAAGGAAGTTGAACCATTAGGTTAATACACGGCCAAGTGGGAGAATGTTAGAATATTTCCGTTAGTGTGGCCGAAGTATTAATTAACGGTCCAACTATTATAGTTTAAGTTTAATGTAAGGTTTAAGGTTTCCGGTATGTAACGGGATACGGTGATAGACCGAATCAAAGAAAAGATACCGAAATGAGTTTGATGTCAACCCTCTTACTCCACCCAATAGAGAATCTAATATATGGTTCATATACATTTATATATAATGGATTAACTTATATGAATGTATATGTATTAAAGTATAGTTTATATGTTATGTCTTAATGAATGAGTGTCTCATTAAGAGACACATTTCCTCCCCCTTTAGTTCAAATCACGTGGGTCCTCATATATAAGGGAGAGGAGGAAGTTATCGCAGACACAAGGTCTTTGCCATTCAGATTTGAGACAAAAGACATAACATAGAAACAAAAAAAGAGAGATTAGAGATTGTGATCGGAATCGGAAAAACCCTGGCTCTGTCGAAGGGGAGATCGCAGTAAGGAAGGGAAGGAGAAGATCAAACAATCATCAAGGAATCATCATCATGTCTAACAATGCAATGGATCAAGGTTAGGCATTCGTCCTTCTCATAACCGAAACCTCCATCAATATGAAATCGTTGATTCATTTGTTCTAGTGGCGATTATGGGATGGATTATAAGTATGTAATCATAAGGATAAACTTACAACCACTACTAAATCGTCCAAAAAATAATGTTAAGTTTTTTTTTTGGGTCAATAAATGATTTTCATTGCTTAAACGATCATGTCCACAGAGGGACTTTGGTTACAAATTGCATCTCTAGCTAAAGTATCTGCTGCAGAATTTAATGAACGGGATACATAAAAGAAAGATAATGAAGAGAAGAGTTTAGCAAGGCTTCTTATGTCAAATAATATTCCTGCAAAAATAATGTTTAGTTAGATAAACAAAATGCAAATGTATATAGTGTGTGATATATATATATAGGGATTATTGCCCTCTATACCATTTCTCAGAAATGGGCTTGCAATTTCTACCATTATCCAATACTCCTTTCATTCTGTACCACTTTCAACAATTGGGTCGGGCGGAAAAGACGCAATTACCCTTCGTAGATTTAAGTGATAATTGTCACGTGGACTTTTGGTGGGGTATGATAAACTGTGTGAGATTTGGTTGGTGTGACTGTAGTTGGGGCGGGAAATGACGTGAAGTAAATGAAGTGGGAAGGTAATTAGTAATTGGGGTTTGTGTAACTGTTCAGACTCTGTAATAAAATTGATGACAATTACCCAGAAAACAAAAAGAGAGACGAAATGGTGAGAGAAGCGTAAGTGTTGGTTCCTTTAATTATAGAAAGAAGGTTGACGAGGAGGACGATTTAAGGTATGTGATGAAGAATCTTGCACCCATCATTAATATTTGCAGCTCCATATTTATTACATATGTAAAAGGTGAGACATGTTGGCATTAATGTAACATGATCATTGTCCTGTAGATGGAAGATTCGGTTGTTGTGATAGTTGGAGTGTGGAATTGTAAAGAAGACGGTAGCTGGCATTTCAGTGTTGCGAAGGATAATTATTGTAAATGTGTGGACGTTAAGGCTGAGGATAATTATGAAGACTTGGTTGAGAAGGTGACTACTCTTTTTAAGGTAGAACTTGGAGAAAACAAACCTGTTCTAAGCTTCTGGATGGAACAAAATGAACCTGTTTTCACGTAAGCCAGAATGCCACCCGTCATAATCGAAGGGGAAAGTGGGTTGTGGAAGTTCAAGAAAAGCAGATCGGAGAAGGAAGGACTGAAATTGTTTTTAACAATTAATACAGATGATCGCAATGCGTGTAACAACAAAGTACGTAGCCGGGTTGAAGAACGATGGGCCAATGAAGCGGTTCTGAGAGCTGTTGATGAGGAATTATGTTTTTATGAAGGACAAAAACGTAAAACGATGGAACCAGATTCCCTAATTGTTGCTGCCGATATACCTATCACTCAAGAGGACGATGGCTTCTTGGAAGAGCTTGGAAGGATTGAAAGAGACATTGCTTATGATGTCCACCAAAAAGATATTAATGTAGTGAGGTTGAGAAAGGACGTTCAAATCGTGGATGACGGCAGTGATGGATATTCTGAAGAGTATGATTTCGACATAATGAGGGGTAGAATAGATAGTGACTATCCATCGAATTGGGACCCGAATGAAGTTGGACTGGAAATGTTGGCCACAGACAAGGGACAACGTTCTCGAAATCAGCTAGTTCCAAGGAATGTTATTGAGACAGGCGAGGGTAGTGGTGGTGGTGGTCTGAGCGTTTTCGCTCCTGGTAGAGAGGAATACAACACTACGAACCTGTCTCCCATAGGATTCAACCTTGGTATAGATTGTACACAAGCGGGTGAAAGTTGTCTACCTGGGGACCAACAATCTGAAGGTAATATCCTCGGTGTGGATAATGAGGATAATGTCCACCAAGATAACCATGAGGACAGTGTGGCAGAAGGTTTGCCTCTTGTCCCCTTTAATATGGAGGGTCTGTTGGACCTGGGACGAGTCCGTGATGATGATCCACTCATGAGGGATTCAAGACCATGTAGGGACAATGCTATATCCCTACCTAAGGATAAGGCGCACATGAGTTTGAAGAAAGCAGGAGATGCCCTTTACGTTGGGAGATTGTTTGACAATAAGAAGGATATGCATAATGCTCTGAGTGTGTACTCAGTCAAAAGGTTATACAACTTTAAGATCATGTACTCTGACAAAAAAAGAGTAATTGCAATTTGTGCGGATAGTAATTGCAATTGGAGAATCTATGCCGCGAGGCATCCAAATTCAGAGACATTGGAAATTAAAACGGTTACATTGAAACATACTTGTGATGCCGGTGTTAGGTCAGAAGAGGTAGGAAAGCTACAACTAGGTTGTTAGGTGAACTTATCCAAGCAAAATATGCACATTGAAAGACTGGTCCTCGAGCATGCGAGCTTCCAGATATTGTGTTGGCTGAGCTAAATGTTACCATAAACTATATGAAAGCTTGGCATGCAAAAGAAGTTGCGATGAAAAGGGCTCATGGCGGCGAGGAATCGAGTTATAAGTTTTTGGCGACATATTTGCACCTATTGGAGACAACAAACCCTGGGACATTGTCTGCAGTGAAGACAACAACCACAAAGGAGGGGAAAACAAAATTTAAATACCTCTTTTGGGCATTCGGCGCTTCAATAGCGGGATATCAATACTTAAGAAAGGTAATTGTCATAGACGGGACGGCGACAAAAGGAAAATATAAAAGTTGCCTTGTCGCGGCCAGTGGACAAGATGGTAACTATCAGATTTTTCCCCTAGCATTTGGGATAGTTGACTCAGAAAACACAGAGTCATGGAAATGGTTCTTCATACAGCTGAAACAATTTGTACCCGTTGAGGTAGATCTGGTGTTCGTATCGGACAGACATGCAGCCATCTACGCCGGGTTGACAGCAATGTACCCACTAGCACACCATGTTGCATGTTGTGTCCATTTATACAGGAATGTGAAACACAACTTCAAGTGTCCCGGACTAGCTGGATTGGTGTCAAATGCGGCAAGGGCATATACAGTTGGTGATTTTAGATATTGGTGGGAGGAGATCGAAAAGTGAAACATGGAGTGTGGAGTGTATTTGATGGACATAGGGATCTCCCATTGGACTTTGGCGTACTTTACAGGAATGCGGTATAATGTTATGAGCAGCAACATTTCGGAATCATTGAATGCAGTCTTGCAAAGGGCAATGATGTTCCCAATTGTAGCAATGGTGGAGTACATAAGGACAATGTTGATGAGGTGGTTTTGTGAACGTAGAGAAGAGGCAAACAAAACCAAGACAAGATGTACTCCAGAAATTGAAGATATTCTAATAAAGCATTTGAAAGAAGGTTCTGATTGCTCGGTCATACGGTCCACCGAGTGGATATACCAAGTTAACGACGTAGAGGGGATTGTCTTCACAGTGGATTTGTTGAAAAAGAGTTGCACTTGCCGGGTATTTGATGTTTTGGAAATACCATGTTGCCACGCATTGGCAGCAATAGGGATAAGGAATGTGGACATCTACTCTCTGGTGGGGACAGATTTGTTAGTGGGGAGGTGGAGGAAACTTTGGAAAGAAGTGTTATTACCGCCACCGAATGCAAGAGACGCGGAGATTCTGGTCCAATCGACAAGAGAAGAACATGAACCACCAACCACAAGAAGAGGACCAGGGAAGCCGAAATGTTTTATAGGTATTCCCAAACATCTTTTTTGGGTTTGAATTTTATGGTTATAAATGTGTAAGTTTTTTGTATTGTATTCTGAGAACTAAGTAACTTTTAGGTTATCATAACTTTTGTCCATAACAATGTGAGATATTATGTTAAATTATGTCCTCTACATTGCATCATATGTGATGTACGAATTCAGTAATGGGTAAGCCGCTGTGAAACACACCGTTTTTTTAGCACTATATTCTTGTACACGGTAAGTATCGTGCCCTTTTGTGGCTCTTTGACAGTGTCCTTCATGAGGACATTGTTCCGATCAAACCAATTGTTGGTGGACAAAACATCAGAGTGGCTCTTTAACAATGTCCTTCATGAGAACATTGTTTAGATCAAACCAATTGTTGGTGGACAAACCATCAGACCAATTGTTGTTGGGATTTTCCTACTTATAGGGGGAGCAGCGTATGATGTGATCTCCCTAAATAAAGTAAGTGTTCCTGTAACTAAAAGTATAGTATAAAATTATTTTATAATAAGGGCTTGAAGGGTTAATTGCTGTGGAAGTGAACCTACATAAATGGCAAAGATGATAGGTGTTCTGACATAATTCCACTTCACGAATGAGCACCCTAATGTACGTTGGGAGAAGGGTTAATATAAGGCGTAGAAGTGCAAAGCTGTAGTGACAAAAGTCTTTGATGAGGACAGTGTACATTTCAAAAAAATTATACAATTACCGACCATGAGACTTGGCAAGTTGATATTTATATACATATGTACATGATTTGATCTTCCCAAATAACGTGTTCCCGTAAAAAAAGGAATACTATAAAATTATTTTTTTATTACGGTTTGATGGGTTGATGTGACGTATGAAGCTGATCGTTGAATAAAATATATGTTATTAAAAGTAGAGTGCATCAAAACCTGTATTTAAGTCAACCTACTTAAATAGGAATGATGATAGGTGTTCTGACATAATTCCTCTACATAACCTGGAGCAGAAAGTATAGAAGTCGGCATATTAGGGGCAACTAGTTATGAGGAGGTACATGTGACTGATATGGAAGTAAATACAGATTACAATAATATAATGGAAATGGGATACAATGAATTTCAACGACGGTAAGGATATTATACAATGATGTAATGACTGAGGACAGTTATAATAGACATACATGAGTTATTGTCCTGGTAATGGACAATAGTGTAAGTGTAGACGACAGGGCAGTGCAGTAAGGGACAACGACTACAACGTCACCCCTGGAGTCCACCATGCAAGGCAGTGGGAGCAGCTAGAATTATCGATGGCAAAACGGCAGCCTAAACGACGCTCCTTAGGGTAAGGGAATCGGTAATGCCAAGTTGGATTATGCCACCATGCGCAACATTGAGGACAAGCTTCATGGTTTGTGCAAATGGGATACCCAGTACCATGGATTGGTGGGTGCAGTAGATGGTGTTGCCAGTTTTTAGAAAAAAGGTAGGCGTTCTTGTAACCGATAGCAATGATGTCGCTGAATACATGTTTAGCGACAGCGACAGCCCGGTCAAACTTGTAGACCAACATCTTGAACGATGTCATGGCCATTGCTCCTTCTTCGAAATGGTGAGTCGCGAACAAAAAAAGTGTCCGTGTGAAAGACATGAGAACATCGTCGGGCGGGTGGTTATGGACTAAACGTAAACTATATCCAATATGTCCTTCACGAGCAGCAAGTCTGAGGCTCTCATAATACAAAGTTGTCCAGTTGCCAGCCAGTAGGCATCGCTTGAGAAGATGGTGATAAGCTGAACCGATGTTAATGATGAATGGGTCTGAGAATAGGATGTCTAAAGATGCGGTGCGTAGGACTTGATGATGGTACACTAATTGCATCCCACTTTTGGACACTGACAAAAGAGGACGGAGCTCTGTAACACCTTGTTTTCCAAGTAACATAGCAATTGAAATCTGTAGATGGAGAGGTAGAGAAAAAAGAAAACAATTTGGAGACATGTTGTGTTTGGTTAAAAACCTATTGTGAAATGTTAGAATGTGGAAGTAAGAACATGCATAACAATTTAAGCCAAACGCATAAGAATGGTAGAAATTGTTTATGGGAATGGTTGGACGTCCAATCACCTCAATCAATGCACGGGGGTTGGAGTACAACCCTGGTATTCCTTGGGTACAGTACGCAAAACATAAAAAAACCCGAGTAAAAAATATTTCAAAAAGTCGATAGATATGTGTGCAATAAGTAATAAATTGGATATACTTAAGTCGGCCTACCTGCCAATATTTATTGGCAACTCTTGCTAACACAATATATCATAGGGTTTAAAGGATAGTAAAGACAAGCCAACCATGCCTCTGCCAGACCTCCCAGATGAAATCCTCGCTACAATTGTGAAGAAAGTTGGGAAACGGAGATACCGCGACTTGGGTCCTTTCTTAGCAGCTGGTAAACGAGGCAGGGATCTGGTTTACTTGCCGGAGGTGTTAGAAAGTTGCTGCCTATGGACGTTGTGCTATAATCCACTCGACATTTTATGGTTTAGTCCATCCCATTTGTTCTTCCAAAAGTGTCTACATACAGGAAACGAAGTGGCAGTGTATTTTGAAGCCTTACACATGGCTACTTCAACAGATTTATCCGGTGCCATCTCCCTTTTGGAGCGTTACATCCCACTGGATGGTCCTGGAACGCTAGCGCTCGGAATTTTCCTGGTTTGCAATGGACAACATCGTCTTGCATCAGTTCATTTAAACTTTTTGTTCGAAATGTATGCCAAGCAAGGGTCAGAGGACTTGCGAGTTATGGGTAACAACCTGATCAGACACATGGAAGGTTTCCAGCCAAACTACATGGCTGCGTATTCACACTTGTTTCAATATCCAGATTGTGAGAACATATATGTACCGTCGTGCTACTTCGACCATGGTCAAAGATTATAATTGGTATGTAATATATGTTATCTTTATCATCTATGTCGCCGTGTGGCGTACATGTTATAATTTGGGTTCCCATCTTATATTCTGTTAAGTAATCATTAATTGTATGGCGTTGTATTCATATATGCAGATATTGTAATCCAACCATTAAGTATTAACATGTTGATTGGGTGTCGATGCCTCCGTATATATAACTAGTTTTAACACCTTCAAACTTGTCTACTGTAAGGACAAATACTATAAAATAAGTAGAGTGTACCGCCCCAAAAATTGTACAAAAGACGATTATGGACTTGGGCAAGTTGATATTTATTTATATTCATATATGTAGGGGTCGGATTTCACCCCTAAGAGATCGATGTAACGACAAGAACGATTCTGCAAAAAGGCTTGAAGAAATCATAAACGGGCTTGTAGAAGCCCAATTCAAGATAAGCCCATAATATTATTAAATCCATAATTAAAATGGGCTTAATAATAATGTGAGCCAAAATTCATTTAAATGCTTAATAGGCCTGGCACAATGTATTATGAGCCTTAGTCTAAAAGCTATAAATAGCTCATTGTATTCACCCAAAAAGGGGATCAAAATTTTCATAGCAAAAGTAATAAAGCTCTCTTAACAGCAAACGCAAGTGTTTACATTTTCCGCATTGTGATTTACTCAGGAGTCTCGCATTTCCTCTACAACCCTACAAATTCAATTGTTCGAGTTTCGACTCCTACAATTTGGCGCCGACTAAGGGGACCGGCAAGACATTCTTACACAAGAAGATCACAGTGCAAACTACGCAAACAAGGATGTCTGGAGACAACAGTCAACAACTAAGTGCCGAGCAACAATGCGTCACCGAAGAGCAACGCATCGCTGAAAAGCAACGCATCGCCAATCAACAGAATCGCAACAACACCAGCGACGGATCGAGAGACGACAACACTGGAACTGGGGAAACGACAAACAACACATTGATTGTTCCTGACACTCCAGCAACAGCAGTCACAGCAGTGACGTCTGAGTTCCTCACTGGTATGAAGACGATGCTAGAGACGCTACTCAAGAAGACAGAGGAGCAAGAAAAGACCAATCAAGAACTACGCGTTCTCGCAACAGCAAATCGGGTCGACAACAGAAAAGCAGGCATGTTCAGACAGCCCGCAGCACGCATAATTCTGACGTCTTTGGATTACGTAACTCCAATCAGGCCATCAAGAGGGCAACGTCAACCTCTTCCTCCGCCAACCCCGCAAGGCGAGCAAGGTGCAACTGCCCAGACTGAAACTGAGCGGCCGAATGTCACAACAACTGTGATAAATAATTTGGAGAATCTGAGAGCCGAACGCAACACAAGGAACATCGCTACTGGAAGAGCGACAATAGACACTGAACGAAGCAAGGGCAAGGCTTCGACGATGAAGAAGATGACGTAGAGCAAGGGCAAGGCTTCGACGATGAAGAAGATGACGTAACCTGGTCAGAGCAGTCCGAGATTGAAGAGGAGCGACATGCAGTTTTCCAGGCTCAGAAGGCTGAGCTGGATGAGATGCGATGAAGCATAGAGCGAGCGGCCGCTGAAATGAGGGACGTTTGGTCCAAGTTGCACAAAGCAGTCAACAAAGCACCTGAACTTGATCGAGTACTCGTAGAGGTCCAGAACACCCCTTTTACAAATCGCATCAGAGAAATCAAATTCTCCGATCCAGGACGACTAAAAGTGCCTTTCTATGAAGGCAAAACAGATCCATCAGAACATTTGACGGCATTCACAATTGCTCTTGGACGAGCTAACTTCAGGGAAGATGAAGAAGATGTTGGGCGCTGTTTTCTCTTCGTGGAGCACCTTAAGGGAGCAGCACTTCAATGGTTTTCAAAGCTGGAAAAGAACTCCATTGATAACTTCAAGCAGCTGTCTGCAGCATTCCTAAAGCAATACGCCATCTTCATTGAACCTAAAACATCCGACGCGGATCTCTGGAATCTGCAACAAGGTCAAAGTGAAACTTTAAGAAGCTTCATGGAGCGCTTCAAGACAGTGCTATCTAAAGTGGAAGGTATAAGTAACAAAAATGCGCTCGAGGCGCTCAAGAAGTCATTACGACACGACTCCGAGTTTTGGAGAGAAATGATCTTGAATAAACCCGTGACAATTCAAGACGCTTCCATCGAGCAACTGACTTCGCGACAATCGATGACGAAAAGAGTATTTTCGCCCAAGCTCAAGGGAAATCAAAGTCTACGCCTCACCTTCCACCTACTCAAGTTCAGCCGCAAGCTAAGAAGATTAACCAGGGATCAGGATTCGTGCATCACGAATCCAAGGGCGCTCATAATTACCAAGTCGAATACCAAGGTTACAGTGGGGGACGAGGCCGGGGTCGCGGCCGTGGTCGAGGCCGCGGTAGCTGGTCAAACACGTGGACAAGAGAACAGAGCAGCTTCGACGAAGAGGCATACTGCGAACATCACAAATCCTTTGGGCACTCAACGGCGAAATGCCGGGTTCTTGGTTCAAAACTCGTTGCCGCGATAGCTGGTCAAACACGTGGACAAGAGAACAGAGCAGCTTCGACAAAGAGGCATACTGCGAACATCACAAATCCTTTGGGCACTCAACGGCAAAATGCCGCGTTCTTGGTTCAAAACTCGCTGCCGCGCTAGCCGCTGGGAGGCTTAATGGCAACATCGAAATCAAGGACTTTGAGATGGAAACCAACGAGCAGCAACCTGCACCAAGAAGGAGAAACAACGAGCCAGCAGGAGGCGGAACTCGTCCAGATATACTAATGATCATGGGAGGATCTCGTTACTGCTCGGATACTGTAGCTTCTATCAAAGCCTACAAGCAGAGAGCTGAAGTCAGCAAGAATCTGTCTGAGCCGTCTAAATTACCAAACGATGTAATCTCTTTTGAAGAAGCAGAGACAGCAGGTATTGATTACCCCCATAACGACCCTTTGGTACTCAAGCTCGTTGTCAACAATTGCAACACGTCCTGCATCCTCATCGATACAGGAAGCTCGTTGGATGTCATTTTCCGTGAAACGCTCCTAAGGATGGGTGTTGACCTCTCCACTCTAGAAGGGAGACCAAAGCCGGTTACCGGTTTCTCTGAGACAACCTTAACAATGGGGACCATAAAACTCCCCATCGAAGCTGGTGGAATAACAAAAATCATAGAATTTTCAGTAGCCGATCACCCAACCATCTACAACGTGATCTTGGGCACTCCCTGGATCAACTCAATACGCGTTGTGCCATCTACCTATCACATGTGTCTCAAGTTCCCAACTCCTAATGGTGTGGAAACTATTTGGGGATGTCAAAGAGAATCTCGGAACTGTTTCCTCGTTGAGCATAAGCTCCGTAATCCGGTAACAGAACCTGGTGCCAAGGCACATCGTAAGAAGATGAAGACGGATAGAGAGCCGGTTAAAGAGCTCTCTAAACTCTTATAGCAACTACAGCTCAACGAGGATCGCCTAGAAGAAACCCAACCCACCTGCAATCCCGTTATCTCAGTCTGCATAGACGACGATCATCCGAAAAGATGCGTAGAAATCGGTGCTAAACTTGACGAAAAGATCAAGGACGACCTTGTCTCATTTCTGAAGAAGAACATCAACACTTTTGCATGGGCAGCAGAAGATATGCCAGGAATCGATATCAACGTGACTTGCCATGAGTTGAATGTCGACCCAATTTTCAAACCTGTTAAGCAGAAGAGACGCAAACTTGGGATAGAGAGAGCAAAGGCAGTAAACGACGAGGTAGAAAGGCTCGTGCGAGTCGGATCAATCACCGAGGTGAAGTATCCCGACTGGCTAGTGAATCCTGTCATTGTAAAGAAGAAGAATGGGAAGTGGAAAGTATGCATAGACTTTATTTACACACCTCAACAAAGCTTGTCCGAAAGACAGCTTTCCACTCCCCCACATAGACCAATTGGTGGAAGCTATGGCAGGAAACAAGCTGCTGACGTTTATGGACGCTTTCTTTGGGTATAATCAAATCATGATGAACCCAGAAGACCGAGAGAAGACAGCGTTCATCACAGATCGCGGAATCTACTGCTACAAGGTGATGCCTTTTGGCCTTAAAAATGCTGGAGCAACGTACCAAAGGCTTGTAAACAAGATGTTCGCGGAAAAACTTGGGAACACCATGGAAGTCTACATAGACGACATGCTCGTCAAATCACTGGAAGAAAAAGATCACGTAGAACACCTAGAAGAGTGTTTCAAGCAGCTAAATTTGCACAGCATAAAACTGAATCCGACAAAGTGCAGATTTGCAGTCACTTCCGGTGAGTTCCTAGGCTACTTAGTAACCCACCGAGGCATCGAAGCAAACCCAAAGCAGATCGACGCTCTTATCCAAATGGCCTTACCAAAAACACAGAGAAAAGTACAATGGCTCACCGGACGAGTAGCTGCCTTAAATCGATTCATTTCACGATCCACAGATAGGTGCCTGCCTTTCTACAATACTCTTCGCGGAAATAAGAAGTTTGAGTGGACAAAGGAGTGCGAAGAGGCATTCTAGCAGCTGAAAGGTTACTTAGCAAGCCCGCCTGTGCTCGCAAAGCCAATAGTAGGAGAACCTTTGTTTTTCTACACCGCAGTCTCCGACACTGCAGTAAGCGGAGTGCTAATTCGTGAAGAGAGAGGCGAGCAAAAGCCAATCTTTTACGTTAGTAAAACTCTGACCGACACCGAGACAAGATATCCACAAATGGAGAAGCTAGCCTTGTCAGTCATTATGTCTGCAAGAAAACTGAGGCCATACTTTCAGTGACATTCAATCGTGGTCCTCAGCACCTTCCCTCTCCGCTCTGTCTTGCACAGCCCTAGTCAGTCTGGACGATTGGCTAAGTGGGCAATCGAATTAAGCGAGTATGACATTGAGTACCACGAGCAAACACGCGCAAAGTCACAAGTCCTAGGTTACTTCTAATCGAGCTTCCGGAAGAGGCAGTCGCTAAAGAGAGTCTGAGCTTAATCTGGCACCTTCATGTCGATGGGTCATCATCTAAAACTGGTTCGGGAGTCGGGATTCGCATAACATCACCCGCCGGCGAAATACTGGAGCAGTCATTCCTCATAGGCTTCCGAGCCTCTAACAACGAAGCAGAGTATGAAGCCCTTATAGCCGGCATGAGACTTGCGCACGCACTTAAACTCGACCACATTCACGCATTTTGTGACTCTCAGCTGGTTGCAAACCAGTTCAGCGGAGAATACGCTACAAAGGACGAACGCATGGAAGCATACCTTAAAGTTGTCCAGGAGTTGGCCGTGCAATTTACACTTACTCGGATTCCTAGAGGCGACAACACCTTTGCCGATGCCCTCGCAGTCCTCGCTTCAACCTCCGACCTGGAATTAATGCGAATCATCCTAGTGGAGTTTATAGAGCATCCAAGTATCCCTATTCCAGAAGTGGTTAACATCTTGACTCTATCTCAAGCAGCCAAGAAAGCCAAGGAGAAAACCACTACAATGACTTCTGAAGAAACTATTACTAACACAGAAGTCCATGAAGAAGCGGACAACACTCTGATAAGCGAAGTCGAAGAAAGCGAGCCTCTACTTGACGGACGACGAGAGCCGGATTATGAGGTGGTCATAGAAAATGACTCAGTCGACCCTAGTGAAGTCGGACCCAGTAGTCCCTCAACTGCGCCTCAAATCGACCAGGAGGTGGTTGCCATGGATGGAGATCCCCACTCCCCACCAGACAAAGTCGATGTCAATGCTAACCCCTCCGAGGCAAACGAAGCAACTGCAATGGAAGAAGATTCACCTGAATCAGAATATGGTTGCAATACACGCTGGCTTGAAAACATTCGCAGATACGTTGAAGATGGCACAAAACCCACCGATAAATGGGCGGCTCGCAAGCTGAGAGCCCAAGCAGCCAGATACATTATATTAGATGGTAACGTATTCAAGTGGAGCTTGTCAGGACCACTATTGATATGCGTCGAAGGAAAAGAAGCTCGCAAAATCATGCATGAAGTTCACAGCGGCTCTTGCGGCAACCGTTCCGGAGGACGGGCACTGGCACTAAAAATCAAGCGCCATGGGTACTACTGGCCGATAATGATCAAAAACTGTGTGAAGTTTTCAACCAAGTGTGACAAGTGTCAACGCCACGCTCCTAAAATCCATCAACTAACAGAGCTGCTCTCTTCAATCACCTCTCCTTATCCATTTATGAGATGGGGCATGGATATTGTTGGCCCTTTGCACCCCTCAAGACAACGACGATGGCTACTTGTGCTTACAGACTACTTCTCAAAGTGGGTTGAAGCAAAAGCGTTCATCTCTATAAAAGACGCGCAAGTGGAGCACTTTGTATGGAAAAACATCATCTGCAGACATGGTGTTCCTTACGAGATCATCACAGACAATGGGTCCCAGTTTATATCAGGACGTTTCAAAGGATTTTGTGAAAAATGGAAGATACGCCTTAACAAGTCTACTCCGCGACGTCCATAGGGTAACGGCTTGGCAGAATCAACCAAAAAAAACATTAATTACCAGTCTCAAAAAGCACCTCGACGAGAAGAAGGGTCGCTGGGCCGACGAGTTAGATGGCGTCATCTGGTCGTACCACACAACACCAAAGGAAGTCACCGGTGAAACTCCATTTGCTTTAGTTTATGGAACAGAGTGCATCAGTCCAGTCGAAGTTCAATTTCCGGGAGTGCGACGAAGGCTACTTTCACAGGAAAGAAGAAGTCAATCGTCTCCTCCTACTCGATAAGCTGGACCTCGTCAACAAGCGTCGGGACCAAGCATTGACTCGGATTACCAACTACTAGCACTCAGCGACCAGGTACTACAACTCTAAGGTGTGCATCCGACATTTCTACGAAAGTGACTTAGTCCTGCGAGAAGTCTTCCAGAACACGGCAGAACGCAACGCTGGTAAACTCGGCGCCACCTGGGAAGGGCCTTACAGAGTTACCAAGGTAGTTAGACCAGGCGTCTACGAACTCGCCACCATGGCAGGCACTCCCATTCCCAGGTCTTGGAACGCGTCTCACCTAACGAAATACTATCGCTAAGTATTTCACTAGAACTACGAGGCGGCTTGATCCCTGCAAAGGGTACGTAGGCAGCTCATCGTTGGATGAGTTCAGCTGCCCCCCCCCCCTCCTTAAAGGGGGGGGAGTAGGGTACGTATACTCGTATACTCCCACCTTTCTCACTTGGTTTTTTCTGCACAAAACAAATAAAGCAAACTTAGCTAAACAGTTTTGCTTATAATACAGTCTTAGCTGAAACAGACTTCTTCGCATATAATCTTTGTTTACATCCACCGCGGATGTCGTAAGTCTTATCAAAAACAGACATTACACCTCGCTGCTAGCCACAGTGACGGTCTACTTCGCAAACTTCAGATCTGACTTTTACATCCTTAGCAGGATCGCACAGCGCTATACAAATACATAATGTTCATTATAGGAGTGGATGCGTTAGAGGAAAGCGTGTCCGTAAACCCAAATGATCATTTCAGAAACCCAACTTACAAAGCGTTGGTCCGCTCACTAAAGAATGTTCGCTTAAGTAGAGCGGAAGCATTAGTAGAAAATGTACCCGTAAACCCAAGTGCTCATCCAATTCCAACAGTCTAAAACGTTGGCTTTAAGATAAAAAAAAATGCTTATTGCTGGATCAGGAAAGTTATAAACAACATTTCTGCTAACTGTGGCGAGAAGTAAAAATGCGTATCATATCATTATGAATAAATCGAGGTTCAGAACAAAGCAAAGCAAAGTGCGAAAAGGGCAAACACCATCCAAACTAAAGAAAAACACTAAAAGCAAAAAACCAAAAGTAAACTATGGCAAAATCGCCTCAAGCTCCAACAACGGTCTCCTCAACTTGACCTGTTTCAACCTCGGTCTCAGAGTCAGATGAATCCTCATCACCAGACGAACTAGAAGAACTCGAAGCCAGATGAATCACCTGGCGAATAGGATCCGCTGCAACAGGAGCCCCTCCACCAGATCTTGGAGTCT
Source organism: Draba incana (assembly GCA_963576765.1). Lineage (NCBI taxonomy): Eukaryota > Viridiplantae > Streptophyta > Magnoliopsida > Brassicales > Brassicaceae > Draba > Draba incana. Next base: position 3,118,023 of record OY755214.1, on the reverse strand, counting down.
TAAGGATCTCCTCAAGTTCGCGCATATGCTCCCCAAAAATCTCCTCTGCCTGCGATAAACCTTCCTCCTGTTTTCTAAGTTCAACAAGCTCCTCACTAAGATCGGGCGCCTTGTCACTCTGAAGAAGGCCCAAAAACTCAATGTTACTCTGAACTTGGATAAGATCTAACATATCAGTCTAGGGCTTGTCGTTGAGCATCTTAAGCTTCTCTTTCGCTAGCACCATCCTCGACTTATACTCTGCTGTCAGCTCGTTCTTCGCTCGATCAACAGCTTTTTGAACGGATGCATCCTGAAGTCTGGCTGCATCTTCTAAGCGAGCGGTCAGACTGGAAACTTCTTGCTGCAAGCGTCTCCTTTCAGCTTCAGACTCTGAAAACGTGCAATCTATCATGCGGCACTGATCCTCAGTCTCATTCACAGCAGCTTCCAAGGTAGCAACTCGAGCCTCTGCTTGAAGGCGTTGTTTCTTATGATCATCACATAGTTCCTGAACACTAGCAAGACGACGCTTCTGCGAGGTGGCATCCGTCTCGTATCCCTTGGTAAGCTCGTTGACCAAAGCAATGAACTGCCAAAAGGGTAATAAGTCAACGAAAGCGAAGCGTCGTCTTGCTAGTGTTCGACAGAGATACGTACCGTCATGCCATGAAGGGCCACCTTTATGTAAATGTCTCTCCTCGACATGTCTTGTGGAGGAGGAAATTCGTTCCCTGGAAACACAATCTTCGACATCTTAGTCGCCGCCATACTCCTATTGCTAAATAAGTCTCCTGGAATGGAATGGACAGCAATGTTGCGCTCAAGCTCAGGACGACGCGACTTGGGCACATCAGTAGATCTAGCTCCTTGCGGGGCTCTCGTAGTAGTGCTCATTCTATTCTCGGCATCTCTCTTCTCGCGTGGGGTTACTCTCTTCCCGTTGCTCGACATTTCTGGTGGAGATGTTAGAAGTTGCGTTCCGAAATGATGAATGAGTGCTTCTCGAACACAGCACAAAGTGAAATCTTCCGTCCAACTGCACTTCTCGGTGATGAAATCAGCGTGGAGATCAAACAAGTCTATCTGAAACTTATCAGCCTTGGTATGAACTGCAAAACGAAAAGTAAGAACAAAAGGGTTAGAACTTGACTAACTTACAAGCAAGATAGAGATAATTGCTAAACTGAAAATAAGCATAAAACGAAAAACAAAAACGCGATGAAGTCAACTACCACAGTGACCCCATCTCTTTCGAAGCTTAGGCTTATCTCCGACTGAATCATTATTTATTCGCACAAAGAAGAACTTTTTCTCCCAAAAGCGTTCTAGAGGAGGGAAGTCTTTGATGACGCGAAGATCAGGTTTGTCGTCGATGGAGTAATGAAGTTTATCTTTGCGACCGACCTTTTTGACAGTCAAGAGACTCAGCAAGTGGTCCACCCCAAGCTCGCTACCATTCTCGTAACTTCGAATCATGAGTCCAACAAAGCATCGCATCCCTCGAGGTGTTATCTGAGAAATGGCAAGGTGATTCTTCCAGAGATATTCGAGAATCGTGCGAGGGATCGGAAACCACAAAAAGCAAGTCCGAAAATAGGCTTCATACACCGTGAAGTAACCTTCTAGAGGGCTGTCAGCACGATCTTTCGGGATAGGTGTGGAAAACTCGACATCTTTAGAAGCATTGCAAAGTGCAAGAATGTATGTTAAAGATCTTGAAGTTGACTTACAAGACTCCGGTCCTCTGCGCGTCTGGTCTCTCTTAGTAGCCTGTAGAGTCCCCACTTCGGTATCATCAAACACTACCAGAGCATTCTGGAAAACCGTGTCTCCTGAACGGTCATCATTAATAGAAGACATTCCTGCCGAGATGTGCCGTTACTGCGATGAAAACCCGGAATTCGAGTCAGAAACTCAAAATTCTAAATCAGAACAAAAACGTTGACTTCTTGACTTTCTGTTGACCAGTTGACCAGATGAATGGTTGACCAGTTGACTGTTGACCGTTGACTAATGTTGACCGAAATTTAGGGTTTCCAAACGCATTTCTGCTACAGATCGCTGCCGCTTAAAATAGCGTTTCTGCCCCAAATCGCGATTCAGTAGCTCTAAATCGCGTTTTGCCGCAGATCGCGTTTCCGATTGACTTTAACTGCACCACCGTGCACGCCGTCGTCTGAAGCCGCCGCACCGCAAGCTCCTCCTCCTGAGCAGATCGGAAGTCTCACTTCTACGATGGAGCAGATCCGAGGAGAAGCCTCCGTCGCCGTGCCTCTTCTGCTGAACGGATCTCTTGTCGCCGCCGAACAGATCTGCTCCGCCGCCTGGTTCTTCGGCTCTGTCTGATGTCGCAGAAGCTCCTACGGTTCGCCGCCTGTCGAGATCCGCCGTCTGTCGAGTTCCCGAAGCAGCGACGACGATGTTCCTCCTCTTGAAGACAACGATGTTCCACTCTCGATACGTGGTGAAGACGAAGGCAGAGGCGTGGAAGTGAAGCTCCGACGATGGCGATTTGTAGCTTCTCTCCCGGCGAGCAACGGACACTGTGAGCGAGTCACGACGACGGTGAGCGGGTCACGATGACTTGCGGCGACAACGAAGACGGATCTGCGGCAGTGGCGATTGGCGACGACGGTGGCGTGAAGACAGGGCCAAGATCGGCGAGCTCCGGTGACCTCTCCGGCGGCGGCAGACCAGAGAGGTAGGAGAAGAAAAAAAAAAAAAAAATTTTACAAAAACCCTAATCTGCACTACAGGACAAAAAAAAAAAATTTGGAAAAGCAGATTCCGAAATTTTTACATTTTTTATTGCAGAAAAGCCAACTTGGTGAAAAAATAGACTGCCTAAGGGGGCCTATTTATACTAGAAGGATTTCCTGAAATCCTTAGGGTTTTTCAGGAAAATTTCCTGAAACTTTCCTAACGGGCTTTAAAGTCCAATTAAATGAGCCCAATAGTCTTTTAGTCTATTAACCTCATTTTCAACTGTGCAAGCATGTCAAGGAAAACACGATAGCATCAACCTAACATGGAATTACTGCAACTTCCAGAAAGCGCTAATAAGATGTCAACGCCTAGCTGCTTCATGGTCCATCGCATCGATCTCAAACTTCAACAGCTTATACCTTGGCATAATCTAGCTCAATACTACCAAGCTAGGGGGCTAACTGTAGGGGTCGGATTTCACCCCTAAGAGATCGATGTAACGACGAGAACGATTCTACAAAAAGGCTTGAAGAAATCATAAACGGGCTTGTAGAAGCCCAATTAAAGATAAGCCCATAATATTATTAAATCCATAATTAAAATGGGCTTAATAATAATATGGGACAAAAGTCATTTAAATGCTTAATGGGCCTGGCCCAAATGTATTATGAGCCTTAGTCTAAAAAGCTATAAATAGCTCATTGTATTCACCCAGAAAGGGGATCAGAATTTTCATAGCAAAAGTAATAAAGCTCTCTAAACAGCAAACGCAAGTGTTTACATTTTCCGTATTGTGATTTACTCAGGAGTCTCGCATTTCCTCTACAACCCTACAAATTCAATTGTTCGAGTCTCGACTCCTACAATATACATATTATTTGATCTTGAGATCTTCCCAAATAAAGTGTTCCCGTAAATGAAAGCATAGTATAAAATTATTTTATAATTATAGATTGTGGGGTTGTTTGATGTGACGTCTGAGTCTGACCGTCAAATATGAGAAGACATATGTGCCTTCCGCGAGCGTCAATTGTCTGTAGCCACACATCGGCATGGACAATATGCTGTCATTGTGGTGGACAAATATTTCAGTAGACAATTAACCAGGTATAGACGTATAACAAGAATAACAGGTACATAGGTTCAAATATTTGTCATTAATGAATACTAGTTGGTTAAGATTGGTTTGACACTTATGGCTCAATAAGTGTTACTCCGATAGACAATTGTGTAAGGTTAGGTGGTCCACCTTACCTCATTAGAGTACATCGCAAATCGAATCTCAAGACAGTGAAGACTTTGATTGGAGGACAATATTTAAAGACGGACAAACATTTATTCTATCTTGGATGCCACAGGTTATATTTGACTTAGCCCAAAATGTAAGTGTCCAGTGAATGGAGGATTAAATTAGGAAACATATATCATACATAAAAACGTACATGGGAAACCATTCCCATAGCCCCTAGCGGAAACATAAAATATAATTGAAAATAAGCTAAAAGTAATGACAGATACAACAACGCCAAGGAAAAAATCGTCCTCACACCTAACATATACAAACTACCGGGATTTTTCAAGAAGAATAGCGCACAGACAGATACCAATTGTTAAGAAGATTCCAACTAAGGCGGAACGGCGCAACGCTTGACGCGAATGGAATTTGGTGGATTCAAGTTGATCCTTGAGTTCGTCAATGGCGGTTCTAAGGTTGTGCAGTTGGAATGAGTGTAAGTACACAATCTCTAACAGTTCTGGAGGTTCCAGTTGGATGCCATCATCTCCAAGAAGTATCTGGTTGACACGATCTGATAGTTCCATGTATGACTTGCGGAGTTTGTTGATGTCGTCGGTGATGGCATCGTCCACCCACTTAAAAATGTGGTACCCTCGTTCCTGACCAAAAGTAGTTGCCATTAATTAGCACAATTTATAAATTAAAACTTCTAGCAATTAAACAATAAACTTACATCCTTCCGCATGCAGGTGTAGAACCTTCGATGCTTGTCTCTTCCTCTTTTGCAAACATCGACAGCAATGTCGCCTCCGCAAAAACAACGCCTAGGAATGCCGTTGTATTCATCTTCCAGAACATGCTCACCTCTATTTGGCGGAGACGTCGAAAACCAGTCATAATCATTGAGAGATGGAGGAGGAGAACTAGAAGGTTGGCTATAGCTATGGATTCCCATTTCGGAGACCAAAGGTGTGTGACGGGTCAGAGGGGAGAATGTAGTATTTGTAAGGGATAATGGCCACAGGGTTATTATTATTAATAGTATTGTTATGTCAATATAATAAAATATATAAGTGATGGAAATATTGATGGGATGTATCGGTGACTTCCCAACTAATATGAAACTGTATAAAATTTCCTTTCTTGAGGAGCGTGTAATATTACACAGAAGTCATCAAATAGACATGAGGTGTAATTAAAAAATATTAAAAAAAATACGACAAACTGCTACATAGAACACATAGTCATAAAAACAAAAAGTCAATCAGTTTGTAGAAAGTTGGAAGCATTAAAACAAGCGAATAGTGCATAGAACACTAAAAAGTCTGAAAACAAACACAAGGTACAAGGACGAGAGCATAAAATTTTGAAGGCAGAGATCTTTAACTGAGGGACATAATGAACTCTTCATAAATGTCCACCGCGTACTTAAGTCAGATTTTGTCCACGTGCTTGTCAGTGATCCCGGTAAAAGGATACCCAATGCTATGAAGCTCGATGACCTTAACACAAAAGGGAGCCAGATCAGTTAGCTTGTTAAGTTGAGGCACGTCGTTAGCACGGACAATGTCAAATATTGGTGGCACATGTCCCCCAACAACCGCAAAAGAGGCAAGTTTACTAATCATAGCAAGGATCATTTCTGCAAGGGGCTGAATTTTCTTCTTCAATGCGGCTTGATCATGCCGAGATGTGTTAGGATCAAAAACAATGATCGTTGGGTCACCCAAACTTATGAAAATAGAGACCTAATGATCATCACCCAAATTCATCGGCGCATAGATTGAGTCAACATCCAAAAACCATCCCAGCTTGTTCAAACGGCCTGGAACAATGCCCTCGACGTATTTCTTTAGTGGTCTACTCCAAGTCCAGGAATCTCTCTTCTTTGACTTTTTCCACCGCTGATATTCATTACATATCTCCCGAGTGAAGGACGAATCCAATATCCCAATCTTTAAGCCAAGCAATTGGTGAGAGTGCTTAATCCACACAAACTTGAGCATGCAGTCAATGTGCTAATGATCCAAGAAACATAGAAATTCAGAAAATAGGATAAGAATACCACAAAAAAAATAGATAGTTACAAAGTTATAAACTTACTTAAGGGGATAACGATTTGTTGTCGTAGATATCCTTGAAGAAAGATCGGGGAAAAGAGTGGCCATCAATGACATATTCCCTAACAAGCCAAAACATAAATTAAAAAATTGCCTATTTGAAACTGTCCACCAACAGGACAGTATTTCAAAATGACTTACTTATCCTTGTAAGATTTGAGCCTAGACATAAACTTCTTCCTCACCGCAGGACCAACGACATCAACCTCAGGTAACTCCAATGAAGGGGTCCCTTGAAAGAGAATTGGTAATTGCCTTCGGCGTTTGGCAGGTAATGCATTTGACTCACTCACTAGAGGAACTGATGAGACCATGACCGACCCGGAACAAGAAGCTACGGAGCCGGACCAAGGAACTATTGAACCGCTTGTAGCCGAGGAGAACCTTGGAGTCGTTGAGGTTCTTGAAGTCGCTAAGGCCTTGGAAATTCCGAATGGACCAATGACGAGGTCACGTACGAGACAACTCAACCAAGCCGTCTCTATGCTTGTGTTGAGACTAAACCGCCAACTTCCTTTAGTTGCTCATCAAACCACATTGGTTGTGATCCGAGCCAAGGAAGGATGATAGTGAGAGGTATGTGGGCTCGCACTCTTTTTCCCTATCTTCGGTTTTGTCCCAACGGGTTTTCCGAAGAAGGTTTTTAATGAGGCAAGCACACATACTTCACCATTTCCTCAGTATCATACTTAAGCCATTTGGACTTCTTGAAGCCCATGGAGATTTGAGTTTCGGCCGGCCCATCTATTTTATCCTTTATTTTTAAATTTTTACTTATGTTTTAATAAGAGAAGTGTGAGTGTGTTCACACTTAGAAAACCTTTCAAACTTCCCATTTATTGTTTTCTTTTATTGTTGCCGTGTATTGAGAAGTGGAGTGGGGTTTGTCCCTCCATCTTCTCCTCCTTTATAAGGGGGCCGATCCTCTCTCAATGAAATGATCAAACTTTTTATTCTTAAACTTTCTCTTAATTTGTTTGATCATAGTGTTTGTGAGTAATATCAAACACTCCTTTTTCTTTCCTTTGTGCATCATGTCAAAGGGTTGAAGAAGCTTTGTAGTCCAAGAGACTTCCATCTCTCTTGAGAAGTACGCATCGATTCATTGTTTCGTTCATCGTTTCCATTCAAACCGTTCATCTACCCTTCCGAAAATCATCCATCATCATCATTCCGCATCTTTAAAACCTCTCGAAGTGATCATCGGTCATAGACCCTCACAAGGATTCTATCAAGTGGTATCAGAGCCACTTCGAGCAAGGTTATATCTTTCTAAAACTCGTTTCTGAATTTTCCAGATTTCAGATCTGTTTTCAAAACTTTTTCATAAACATTTGGTTCATCCTAAAATTGCGAATTCAATTTTTTTGGAACCTAGAACGAGTGTAGTTTATTTTAAAAATAATTTGGGAATTTTTGAACGTGTTTTAATATTTTATTTTGACCGATCAAATCACTGTGTCAAAACTGTCCGTTCATATTCTAGAACTAGTTCTATTAAATCTTTCAAAGAATATTTTACTCGTTAGTCCTTTGTGAAATGACAGGTACCGAAGCAAGTTCCGAGGAAGAATCAGCCTCTTCAATTGCCCAAAGGAAGCTTGTGGAGACAATTGAAGCAACCGTCACAAGGATCCTCACGGAACAACTTGCGACGCTTCGACTTCCTCAACCTAACCCGGTCCAAAATCCTATACAACCACAAGAGAGGCCACGTCGTGAGATAAGAGAAGAAGACGAAGAGGCCCGAGCTTACTATAGCCATGCTTCCTCTCACGGGAGTCAAAGGAACCGACGGCGTGAAAGGATCCAAAATGCCCCAAGAGATCTTCTTGGCGGAAAAAAAATTTCTATCTCTTCTTTTCATGGAACTAATAATCCCGATGCTTATTTAGAATGGGAAAAGAAAATTGAACTTGTTTTTGTTTGTAGGGAATACACGGCGGACGTAAAAGTTAAAGTCGCGGTCACCGAGTTCTACGATTATGCGCTTAGTTGGTGGGACCAACTCGTGACTACTCGAAGACGTGCCGGTGAAAACCCCATAGACACGTGGGAACAATTGAAAGTCGTCATGAGAAAAAGATTTGTGCCGAGTTACTATCATCGCGAGCTTCATCAAAAGTTGAGGAATTTGGTTCAAGGATCTAAGACCGTGGAAGAGTACTACAAGGAAATGGAAACCTTGTTGCTAAGAGCCGATATTCGGGAAGATGGAGAAACCCTTATGTCTCGGTTCATGGAGGTCTCAACCGCGAGATTCAAGACCGTCTAGAAACGCAACATTATTTGGAACTCGAAGAGATGTTCCACATGGCCGTAATGTTCGAGCAACAAATCAAAAGGAAGAATTCTCGGTCTAGCTACGGATCAACAAAACCCGGTTTTGTTTCGGGAAAACCAAGTTATTCCAAGGAAGAGAAACCCGGTTTTCAAAAGGACTTCAAACCATTCAACAAATCAAAACCCGGAGAGATCGATCTTAAAGGCAAGGCTAAAGAGAATCCGAGAGCTAGAGACATTCGGTGTTTCAAGTGTCAAGGACTTGGTCACTACGCGAGTGATTGTTCGAACAAACGAATTATGATACTTCGGGAAAATGCAGATATCGAATCCGAGGAGGAGCAATCCGATAATGAGTCGGTTGAAGAAGGTATAGAAACCGCCATTAAAGGATAACTTCTAGTGGCTAGGAGATCATTAAGTGTTTTGATCAAACCCGAGGAGCAAGCCCAAAGAGAAAACCTATTCCATTCAAGATGCCTCGTCAAAACCAAGGTATGTAGTCTAATTATCGATGGTGGTAGTTGTACTAACGTTGCTAGTCGAGCTATGGTTGAGAAATTAGGTTTGGAAGTTCTTAAGCATCCGAAGCCATACTCACTACAATGGCTCAATGACACGGGTGAGATGACCGTAAGTGAACAAGTTAAAGTTCCCTTCTCAATCGGTAAATATGAAGATGAGGTCACGTGTGATGTTCTTCCGATGGACGCAAGTCATATATTACTTGGCCGACCATGGCAATCGGACCGAAGGGTGATACACGATGGTTCACGAACCGGTATACCTTTGAGCATCTTGGCCGAAAGACCACACTTGTTCCCATGAGTCCACAAGAGGTTTATGAAGATCAACTCGCCATGAAAAAGAAAGCTATCAAACCGGTTGATCTCGTAGACAATAAGAGTAAGAAAAAGGGAAGTAAGAATAGTTTACTTTTTATTTTTAAAGAATCCCTTGCTTGTACTACTAACCCCGAGCCAGCTTTGCCGAGCAAAATCAAGTTTCTTTTACAGGATTTTAGTGATGTCTTCCCGGAAGAGAATCCCGTAGGTGTGCCTCCTATTCGTGGAATAGAGCATCAAATCGATTTTGTCCCCGGAGCTACTCTTCTGAACCGACCCGCGTATCGAACCAATCCGGTGGAGACTAAAGAATTGGAAAAGCAAGTCAACGAGCTCATGGACAAAGGCCATATTCGCGAAAGTATGAGTCCGTGTGCCGTCCCGGTGTTACTTGTGCCAAAGAAGGACGGTTCTTGGCGCATGTGTGTTGATTGCCGAGCCATCAACAATATTACGGTTAAGTATCGCCACCCTATCCCTCGTTTAGATGATATGCTTGATGAGTTGCATGGTTCTTGCATATTTTCTAAAATTGATCTTCAAAGTGGTTATCACCAAATCCGGATGAAGGAAGGTGACGAATGGAAAACGGCTTTTAAAACTAAACAAGGACTTTATGAATGGTTAGTCATGCCGTTTGGATTAACAAATGCACCTAGTACTTTCATGAGGTTAATGAATCATGTCTTGAGAAAGCATATAGGAGTATTTGTAGTCGTTTATTTTGACGACATACTCGTTTATAGTAAAAATCTTGATGATCATGTCATACATCTTAGGCTTGTCTTGGATTTGCTTCGAAAGGAGAAACTTTATGCTAATCTTAAGAAATGTACTTTTTGCACGGATAATCTTGTTTTCCTAGGCTTTGTTGTAAGTGCAAATGGTATTAAAGTCGATGAGGAAAAGGTTAGGGCAATCCGAGAGTGGCCAAGCCCGAAAAACGTAAGTGAAGTTAGAAGCTTCCATGGTCTCGCGGGATTTTACCGACGGTTCGTTAAAGACTTTAGCACCATTGCGGCCCCGCTTACGGAAGTTATCAAGAAAGATGTCGGATTCAAATGGGAAACCGCCCAAGAAGAGGCTTTCCAAGCCTTGAAAGAGAAGCTCACTAACTTTCCCGTTCTTATACTTCCTAATTTTATGAAAACTTTTGAAATCGAATGTGATGCTTCGGGTATAGGCATTGGAGCCGTTTTGATGCAGGATATGAAGCCCATTGCGTTCTTTAGTGAAAAGCTTGGAGGAGCTATGCTTAATTATCCGACTTATGATAAAGAGATGTACGCGTTAGTAAGGGCTTTACAAACGTGGCAACATTACTTATGGCCCAAGGAGTTTGTGATTCACACGGATCATGAGTCGTTGAAGCATCTCAAGGGTCAAAACAAGCTTAACAAACGACATGCTCGGTGGGTTGAATTCATTGAAACTTTCCCGTATGTGATCAAATATAAGAAAGGTAAGGATAATGTTGTAGCCGACGCATTATCCCGGAGGTACGTTCTCATTAACTCTTTAGATGCAAGATTGCTTGGTTTTGAAAACATAAAAGAATTATATGCCAATGATTCGGACTTTGGAACCATCTTTAAATCTTGTGAAAAATTTGCCTTTGGAAAATATTATCGGCTTGATGGTTACTTGTTTTACGAGAATAGACTTTGTGTACCTCACTCTTCTTTGTGAGAATTGTTTTTAAGGGAAACTCATGGAGGTGGACTAATGGATCATTTCAGCGTTGCCAAAACTCTTAAGGTGAGGCAAGATCACTTCCATTGGCCGAACATGAAGAGAGATGTTGAGAAACTTTGCGAGCGATGTGCCACTTGTAAACAAGCTAAGTCTAAACTTCAACCGCACGGTTTGTATACTCCTTTACCCGTCCCTTTGCATCCTTGGATTGATATATCTATGGACTTTGTTGTAGGATTGCCTAGGACAAAAAACGGTAGAGATTCCATTTTTGTGGTTGTAGATAGATTTTCTAAAATGGCGCATTTCATACCTTGTCATAAAACTGATGATGCATCTCATATAGCCGACTTGTTCTTTAAGGAAATTGTTCGTTTGCATGCATGCCTAAAACCATAGTTTCGGATCGAGACACTAAGTTCCTTAGTTATTTTTAGAAAACGTTATGGTCAAAATTAGGAACTAAGTTATTGTTTTCTACTACATGTCATCCGTAAACCGATGGTCAAACCGAAGTCGTTAATCGAACATTATCTACCTTGTTACGTGTGCTTATTAAAAAGAATCTTAGAACTTGGGAAGAATGTTTACCGCATGTAGAATTTGCATATAATCATTCGGTGCATTCCGCTACTAAGTTTTCTCCATTTCAAGTTGTTTACGGTTTTAATCCTATTTCGCCTTTGGATCTAATCCCTTTGCCTTTAAGTGAAAGACTTAGCCAAGACGGCAAAAAGAAAGCCAAATTAGTGAAACAGGTTCACGAAAAGACTAAGGCGAATATCGAGGCCCGGACCAAACTTTATCAAAAATATGCGAACAAGGGCCAAAAGGAGATCATTTTCAAGGAAGGTGATCAAGTTTGGCTCCATCTTAGAAAGGAACGTTTCCCAGAGGAAAGAAAATCTAAGTTAATGCCGAGAGTCGATGGACCGTTCCAAGTGACCAAGCGAATCAACAACAACTCCTATCAACTCGATCTCCAAGGTAAGTATAACGTAAGTAATTCGTTCAGTGTTTCCGACCTTCTCCCTTATTTTGCAGATGATGCGAATTTGAGGTCAAATCCTTTTCAAGTGGGAGAGGATGATGAGACCATGACCGACCCGGAACAAGAAGCTACGGAGCTGGACCAAGGAACTATGGAACCGCTTATAGCCGAGGAGCAACTTGGAGTCGTTGAGGTTCTTGAAGACGCTAAGGCCTTGGAAATTCCGAATGGACCAATGACGAGGTCACATACGAGACAACTCAACCAAGCCGTCTCTATGCTTGTGTTGAGACTAAACCGCCAACTTCCTTTAGTTGCTCATCAAACCACATTGGTTGTGATCCGAGCCAAGGAAGGATGATAGTGAGAGGTATGTGGGCTCGCACTCTTTTTCCCTATCTTCGGTTTTGTCCCAACGGGTTTTCCGAAGAAGGTTTTTAATGAGGCAAGCACACATACTTCACCATTTCCTCATTATCATACTTAGGCCATTTGGACTTCTTGAAGCCCATGGAGATTTGAGTTTCGGCCGGCCCATCTATTTTATCCTTTATTTTTAAATTTTTACTTATGTTTTAATAAGAGAAGTGTGAGTGTGTTCACACTTAGAAAACCTTTCAAACTTCCCATTTATTGTTTTCTTTTATTGTTGCCGTGTATTGAGAAGTGGAGTGGGGTTTGTCCCTCCATCTTCTCCTCCTTTATAAGGGGGCCGATCCTCTCTCAATGAAATGATCAAACTTTTTATTCTTAAACTTTCTCTTAATTTGTTTGATCATAGTGTTTGTGAGTAATATCAAACACTCCTTTTTCTTTCCTTTGTGCGTCATATCAAAGGGTTGAAGAAGCTTTGTAGTCCAAGAGACTTCCATCTCTCTTGAGAAGTACGCATCGATTCATTGTTTCGTTCATCGTTTCCATTCAAACCGTTCATCTACCCTTCCGAAAATCATCCATCATCATCATTCCGCATCTTTAAAACCTCTCGAAGTGATCATCGGTCATAGACCCTCACGAGGAGTCTATCAGGAACATGCTACCCTTTTATGACGCAGAGGTGATCCTAGAAAGTCATAATTAATGGAGTCACCATCAGCTGTAGGCAAAGAGACATCCTTCTGTTCAACTTCCTGCACAACTTTCTCAGCGTGGACAATTCCTTCAGGTTGGAGATTGGTGTCTGTCTGGTGGACAGCCATGTTAGATGGGGGCATATCAGCTTTTCTCTCTACAGCGAAGGCCGGTGTACAGTCTTTTCCCTGTTAAGATGACATCAACTAATTTCAACAGGATACCCAACATTGTGGACAACAATCAAGCTAAAGGTTGGTAAAAAACAAACGTATTAAGGGATGGGTTAAAGAGAACCTGGTTCATTGGAAGTGTTCCAACAGTTTCATATGAACCCCCAGTATGTTCATCATCAACTATGTCTTCGTCATGTTCACCTTCTTCATCCTCAGCAGCTACCTCCTCAACCAATTTGCTTCCACTAGATTGGCCTTCAACGACTTGTCCCACACACATTTGTCCTATGCCTTTTTCCTCAAACATGTCCTTTACGTCCTCTGGACTTTCCACATTTTTTGTAACCACCGGGGCATTGACTCCTGGAGCAATAACATTGTTGTCTTCATCCATGATGTCCACAGGTTCAAGGACAGGATGCCCCTCATCCGTTGGGAGGACAGGCTTGTTTGTTGCGGTATTATTGTCCACATCCTGGACATTATTCATTTCTGCGGTGTGGACCGGTATGATTGCTTCAGCATTACTGTCTATGGATTGGACAGTCCTGTCTTCTGCGCCCACTTTATCAACTGGGTCGCCAGCTTTATTGCCAGCCGCATCAACAGAATTGTCCTCTTCATCATCCACATCCTCGTCGCTGCTGCTTTCCTCCTCATTCGAGGATGAAGACGCATCGCCATCACTAGAAGACTCTGATGAATGCTGTTGTCTCTGAAATGGACAATATAATGACATTTCATACTAATTATTTGTTGCGTATACTGCTATAATTGAAATCATAGAAGATAGCTTACAGTGTCGTCCACAGTTTTTCTTGCCATTCCAGGGACAGGGTTATTGATTCCATCAAGAACAGATGCGACATGAGGATAATCCTGGAACATAGAAGGTTGTTCCTCTTCTTTCTTATCGCCACCTTCATTACCTACTTTGCCAGAACAATCACCTGACACATGCGGCGACATTTGTCCCCGAGCGGGAGATCCCTCTTTTGTTGGTGTTTCTTTGCAAGGTGTTGTAGGAGGTGGTGTAGCTGGAACCTTAAATGTTGGATCCTTCCTTAAGGCACGTATAATGTTATCAGTAATTTCATCCCTCAACGATTCCCTTTCCAAAGCAAACTTCTTCTCCACTTTAAGTTCAACATTAAACATAAGAGCACTCATGTCAAATAAGGCATTCTCGCTGCCACCTTTGAAAACTTCTCTTTTGGTACTAGTTTGTTCTCCGCCTATCTTTCCTTTCCCCTTGTGTTTACCTAACCGCGGTTCCATTCCGACATCAAACTGTTCACGATGCCTCTCTTTCTTTGGCACCTTCGGACCAACATGAATAACCTCACAATCATCAACTAACACCCTCCACATGTTGTTATTGAATTTGAACCCGCCCCCAATTAGCCTTTCAAGGTAGACAACATCCTTGTCTTCTACTTCATCATCCCAGAAGTTAATACTGTCGTATTGACGGTCAGGAGCAGGCAAAAGTGGCTCAACTCGGATCTGTCCATATAGAGGACAATAACGACAGTAAACACAGTGAACATAATTAGATAACAACAATAAATATGAGGACACCATGAAACTTACATCAGGAAGTTTTTCAACATCTAGGATATTGTGGTTGTGGAATGTTTTCTTCTGAGAGAATTTGGTAATTGATGTGTTGGAGATTGTGGATACATCATCATCCTCAATGATGGAGTTTAATTGAGGGATAGCCTCCAAGAACATCAACTGGAAGGCAAGAGTGAAACCATGTGTAGATGTGTGAGACCCATTTAACTTCTTCAACAGATCATCGGTGTCAGGGGTCTTTTTACTAACTTTGACCATCTCCACTGTCTTTTCGAAAGACTTACGACCCCATGGGTAACTCTCGAAACTCTCCAAATCCTTAACCATCTCAACTACTTCCTTTGAAGCTTTCAGAACACCACTTGTGCAGACCAGGATCCCCTCAACAATAACAATAAGTGCAAGGCGAATACGCCGGTCCAGGTCCATCTTCTTGTCCTCAGGCAGAATCCTGTCCTTCTGCAGTTCGGCAATAATGTCTTTGATAAAGACAGTGGATTTGTTCTTCCCAAATATAGTGTTCCAATAACAATCATCAGACTTAGCACGCTTTTCCACGTCCTTCTGGGCTGCTTTCGAAGGATATGGAGAACATACGAGGCCAGTAATGATGCCAAACTCCCTAAGAGAAAACCGAAATGGTTGACCAGCAAAAACAAACCAAATCTCGTACTTCTTCCCACTGTGCAAGGACCGGCAAAGCATCTGATGAACAAGTTTCCCAGAAAATGAACATCTACGGACCGGAAACTCAAATAGAGATTTGAAACACGACGCTTGTAAGTACGTAAAAGCAGTTGTTCTTCTGAGCGCGTGTACAAGATCAAGCAGATAATGGGGCTTGGAATATGAATTAATACGCCCCTCAGGTGGGTACCGATCAGTGGGGTACAACCGTTTTGGAAGAAAATCTGGATTGACAGGGATTTCGGATGACACCGAAGGGACATCGGATAATCTTCCCTTCTCCTTCACCCTAGACGCCCTAGACTTCGCCGCCCTAGTTGACATCTCCAGAGAGCCTAATCAGTGGACACAAAATTCGGTTAAAAGACAATCACAATGACAATAATCGAATTGTAAAGGACATCAACATAAACAATTTTAGAATGGACAACCAGATCTGGGAATGAAAGAAATTTATTAATACTAGTGGAATAATAACCATTTGCGTGATAAGTGGAGAAATTTGTAAAAAAATAAATTCAACAAGGGGAACTAAAACATGCAACAACCAATACAAGTTTTCATAATGGATTTAATATCTGCTTCGGATAAGACAAAGAACAATGATACAAAGTAAATCCATGGCAGGTGCATCGCATACCCGTAAACAAGAAAAATGAAATTACGGAAATGAAATGAAGATAACACTTACCAACAATCGGAACTCTGTTTCTTTAGCCAAAATGAAGAACTAGGTTTTTCAGGGAGAACTTTGTGGAGGAGTAAAAACAGAGAGAAAATGAATAGTGTTCAGGACGGTTTATTTTCTTGCTCATAAAGTAGAGAAAGTCGTGACAGAGACGGTTGTTTTGTCCAATAAACTGACACACCACGTGTGGCAAGCCAAGCTCGTGTGAGGGGTATTTTGGTCCACATAAAAATGTTGAGTGGTAAGCAAATGAAAGACTTTACACTAAATGGTATTTTACGGAATACCATTTCGAAATTATGGCATAGAATGTAATTTTCTCATTTGATAATAGATCATTCTAGATCAAGTCAGTTGGAAAAATATGAACCTTGGAAACATAAAATATCATTCATAAAAAGGACAAATGTTTTGGCCTTATTTATGTAAAATAATAACAAAACCTTTCAAGCCAGAATATAAAAATATAAAAGTAAAACACAAATTAAAATCAAATTAATACAAGCCGTCCACGTGACTAACATCGACGGTGGAATTAGCCTCTTATATATCATCAGTTTCATATGTCAGAAATTTTTTTTTTTTTTGGATAACTCAGGGTAAATCCCAAGCCACAAAGGCTCAGACTAATCCCTGACTAATCCCTGGGGGGAGGTTGGCCCACGGATAGGTTACCCCTTCACAGATTTCTTCAACACCACGAAGATCATATAATGGCTCTCGAGGTGAGTTATTTCCTCGACCTCCCTCCTTCTTCTTCACTGTATTGATTTTATTTTGATTTATAGATTCTGATTTTTTTTCTTCCGAGGTTTTGATTTTGGTAGAGCAGAGAATTGTGAATTTGTGATGGTGAATAATCACTCTTAATTGTAATCGAGTGTTTAACTAAAAAAAAAAAAAAAAATCCTCGAATCATGATTTCACCTTTCGATTTTGCTTCTGGATTTGGTAACTGAATTGAAATTTTCTCCGAGTTTTTTTTTCTTTTCTTGATGTAGGCATGGTTTATGGATGATAGCAATGAAGACCAGAGGCTTCCTCATCATCGTAACCCTAACGAGCCCGTCTCGCTGGATTATTTGTCAGGTTCTCTTGCTTGAAATTACTCTTTACTTTACAAGTTTGCATATATCCCATTCCCATATACTAGTGTAGATAGGTATTGGAGTTTTATTGTGTTTGAGTTTTGATTCTACTATATGAGCTAAAGGAAACTGAACCTTTATTAGTCTTAAACTAAAAGTTGTTTTTTAAAACTAATAAATATATGTACGACAAAAAAAAAACTAATGAATATATGCAAATTTCTCTAACAATAGGTGTGTTGTTGTTTTGCAGAGCTGGGAGTTTTGTACTGGAAGTTGAACCCTGAGAACTACGAGAATGATTCCGAACTTGGCAAGATTCGAGAAGCTAGGGGTTACGATTACATGGTACGCGGATCACTTATGCTCACCATAAATGACCATTTATGTTACGGTTTTTTTTTACTTGTTAAAACCGATTGAACTGACAAATACATGAGCTAAGGAAACATTTGTATGACTTTGAAATGAGCTACATGTATCTTAGGATTTGCTAGATCTGTGTCCGGCGAAAGTGAGTAACTACGAGGAGAAGCTGAAGAACTTTTTCACAGAACACATTCACAAAGACGAAGAGATCCGTTACTGCTTAGCAGGAAGTGGTTACTTTGATGTTAGGGACAAGGATGACCGTTGGATTCGAATATGGATGAAACCGGGTGATCTCATTGTCCTTCCTGCCGGAATCTACCATCGTTTCACACTTGACACCAGCAACTACATCAAGGTATATAATAAAACCAATCTCAATCTTTCTACTAAATCATACTTGAAGGCAGATAAAATGTTTACATATTTGGTCTGTGATGGGATTGGTGATTGGTTTTGCAGCTAATGAGGCTATTCGTGGGAGAACCGGTTTGGACACCATATAACCGGCCGCAGGAAGATCATCCGGTTAGGAAAAATTATACAAAGGGCTTAACCATGAAGTTTGGAGAAACCATTCAAGCTCATTGAGAAGGTTTTATACAGCACATGTTTTGTGGTATACTATTATAAGTGTTGTTTACTCTTTACCAGTGAAAAGAAGCTCCTTCCGATACATCTAAGTATATGAACGTGGTGCTTGTAATATAACTATTGCCATATTAAGCTCTATGTTTTTGGATGTAAGAAAATTCACCTAAAAGGCTTCGATTTTGATTGATTTATCTCCAGGAGACCAAATCTTATTCACTATCACATGAACCTTGGTCACACGAGGAGATTTGTGAGCCTAGTAATACGTATGAGGTATGTCACGCTCAATTTTGTAATAATAATGCAAATAATTTGGTTTTTAAAGCAGATTCACCTAAATCACATTCCCATTCAGGACCATTTGCTAATAATAAAATCATTCCATGTCATAGAAAAAAGAGTAAGAGAAGGAGAAATCAAAGAAAAAGATAATTCCATATACATTATTTATTTCAGACGTAGCGTTATAAAGAGAAAGAAAGAGTACTTATCTTATAAACTTAAATCTCAACAAAACAAACATATCACAACAAACACAATCAATAGCAGGTACTGATTCTGAATAGATTCACCTGAAAACCGAACAAACAAACAAAATGGTTAGGTCAAAGTGTAGTATAATTGAGACTGTCGACATGACTTTCACACCAAACGTGCAAGGAGGATACAGAACCAAAACAATTTACCTAGGTCAATGTTAGGTCAATGTTCTTAAGGAACGAACAATTTACCTATTCGTTCTTCTCTTTATTCGTCGTCGTCGCAGTTCTCAAATTGAACACTAGGAATGTGTTGAACTTTGTAGTAATTTTCCCCACCTGGTACTAATTTCTTCTTCCACTCCTTGTTCATATCTCCGATTTCCAGTTCCTTTAAAGAAGTTATATACTTCAGCCCGTCCGGTAGCTCCTTCAACTTTTTGCAGCCGCGTATCTTCAAACTACGAAGACATGGCATCGACCCTTCTTCCACTACCCACTCTTCCAACTCTTCTTCGTAAGCTATTTTTAGCTTACATAATTGAGGGAATCCACCTTTTGAACACACCATTCTCCACCCCACGAAAGCATTGTATGATAATTTAACCGACTTTAAATGAAGCAACTTTTCTAGAATCGGTAGTGGATCATCCTCCATCATGCAACCACGTAGAACTATATGTGCAAGGTGGGGAGGGAATCGAGATTGATCAGGAAACCTTGGCATATGCAAGTTAAGCTCTAAATACCTTAGAAGCGGAAGCCCCCCCATGGGATCCCTCCTTCAAACGTGGCTCCTCTAAGATCTAAAACCCTAAGAAATTGTAAACTTCGTAATCCTTGAACTGATTGCTTTGACAAGTACTCTTCTTCGAGTCCAGAAAACAAACCAGAACTAAAAAACAAAACAGATCTACCTTTTTGAGTGTTTTTACCTCCTAGCATATCAAGTCCATTACCATGTATTGCGAGTCTGCGAGATCTAGTAGGAGTATGAGCATTGATAGTAGAAGAAGAATCAGGGGCTTTGATGACTTGAAGAAAGTTCTCTTCTTTGGCTTTAAATAAACATACTTCTCTCATCATGTCATGCATTTGACAGTAACCCCACATCCAATCCGAATCACCTTTTCCAACAAGAACCATATTTCTCCTTACTAGCTCTTCTAGATAGCCTTCTCCACTTTCTCGAATGGTTGCTCCATTGGAAACTGACGTTATTATTCCTTCTGCAGCCCAATAATGAAATAAAGTCGCCAAATATATCCTGGAATCTTCGGGGTAATGAGCTAGGTAAAGGAAGCAATGCTTTAACTGCATTGGTAGTTCCTCATAGCTCAAAGACAATACTCGGTAAACCTTGTTGTCATCAAAACCGGAATTTCCTACAACTTGAGTTTTATTATTCTCATATACTTTTTTCCATTCAGGAACCGTATGTTTCCCAGATAACAAGCCTCCCAACACTTCAACGGCTAACGGTAGTCCTCCACAATATGTGACCATTTTCTTACCCATGGCTTCTAGTTCTTCATCAACACTAAATCCTGCAAACAATAAACATATATTATAAATAAATAATATATCTAATATATGTATATCCTAAAGGATTAAACGTATCAAGGATAATTCAGTGAATTACTCCACAAGTATTTTGATAAGAAGGCGTAAGAGAAATCACGCTTTCTCGCCTAACCGATTTATAAGATTCTTATATGAAAACGTACCAGTTTCGTCTCTTCTAGAGAATACTATGCTCTTACAAAGGTTCCAACTTTCTTCGGGAGTAAGGATTCTTGGTCTAAAGGCAAAAGATCTTGGGTGTGCATGTAAACCAACAGCTTCATTGCGAGAAGTAAGAATCATCTTCCAACCTGCAAATTGTATATCCTTTCATGTCTATTGAAAATCAATTTTTATATTTGTGGTATTTTTAGAACTATCGAAAAAGTGGTATGTTTGAAACTTTTTGAAAAATGGTGGCATATTAGGGAATTCCTCAAATGCATTTATGAAAATGGATAAGGAAATGTATATACAATTAGATAGCTCACCTCTTTCTTGGGGAAACACGTCTTTTATTCGGTCCCAGTCTTTGGTCTCCCATAGATCATCGAGGACAATCAAATATCTAGATGTTTCCAACAATTGAAAGAGCTTAACCTGGAGTTTATGCTCATCCATCTTTTTAATGTCCTTATCATGTGGTCTAAAATCTTGTAAGATTCTTTGCCAAATATCCTTCCGTGTAAACTCTTGTGAAACACAGACCCATGCGAATCCATCAAAATGACGTCGGACAATGTCATGATGAAAAACTTGTCTGGCTAGAGTGGTTTTTCCGATACCACCCATCCCGGATATGGAAACCACTTGGATGTTATTATTCTCCACCAAATGACCAACCAATTCTTCAACACTCTGTTCCACCCCCACTAGACCCTTTTGAGAACTCTTAGGAAATGTTTGTCGGATCTCATTTTGCACCCTTTGTCTCTCTTGTAGAGACAGTGAACGACCACCATCGATGATCTGTTGTATTCCAAAGCTCTGCATTTCCGCAATCACCTCAGAGATTCTCTCGGTTATGCCTTTAATGTCTGTAGCGAAATTCCGGCGATCCACTAAGAAACAAGAAAGTCTCTTCAGGCGCTTCTTGATCCCCTTTTCTTTTCTTTCTTTGAGAATAAAGGATTCGATTATATCTTGAGCATCATCAACAATGTCTTTGACATCTTCCAAGAAGTTTCTCACTCTTTCACTCTCATGTTTCTTGGAATCTGCATCTTTCAACAGTGACTGTAACATTCTTATCTGACGTTTTAGTCCATCAACTTCCTCACTAACTCCCTGCAATCGCTCAGATTCTCGACTCAGGAGGTCCCAGAGTTTCTGAACTCCAAACGACACAACTGCCTCAGCCATAACTACTCTCCTGTTTCATCGTCAACGCATAAGCCAACAAATTTGTAGTAACATCTAATTACGAGGAGAGTATCATCTTCTAGTTTAGTACTAGATTTTTTTATTCTAGACTAACAATTTACATTTAATTTCAAAACTCACACTTCGATTGCAACAAATTTGTAAAAAAAAAAGTGTTCGAGAAATGTTTGGTAGATCTGATGATACCTCCCTGAAGAATTTATTTGTTGCCTCTTTTATTCAAACACCTGTTAATAAGATTTCTGTAAATGGTTCACGTGTGTCAAATGCGTCAAAATCATAAAACAAGATTTTGTACCAATCCAAAGAATATATATTTTCTCTAATGCAGATTCGACCACAACTGAGTACAAAGATAGATCAACGCAAGTTAACTAAGTAGAAAACAAAAAAATGTAGTAAAGAGAAAACACGATCTACCTTTCATGAATCAGCTCTGCAACTCGCTCGTGGTAGCAATGAAAGAGTTGACGCCAAGTCAATCTTATCTACTCGTAAGGTTCTTTTGGAAGAAGAGAGATAATAAGTGGCAACGAAAGAGTTGCCAAGTCAAAATCCTTCTTCTTCTTCTTTTTCCTTTTTCTCTGTCGGTGCTCTCTTCTCCTCAAGATCTAAATCTCACTATTTCAATATCAACGACCAACAAATTGGGTCAACAATATCTTATGAGTCAATGACCAATGAAAGAAAAAAAAAAATTAGACACTACATAGCTCGTGTTCACATCTTTCTGTAGAAAAAAAAAAATAGTCTTCAAGAGCATGTTTATAGTTAATACGAGGTAATATATGAATTTTATAATATTAATTATATTGGGATTGATAAATAGAGAGAGAAAGAGGAGAGATATGGGTAATATAGATTCTATATTTAGAGCATCTCCAATGTATTACACCATATTTTACACCAAAATTGTGTAATACCAAAATAGTGTTTGGTTTTACTCCAATGTATTACACCATTTTCTACACAAAAAAAGAATATTCCAAATTTATTCTTTTATAAATTTACAAATTAACCCATCTACTTTTTTTAGTCTAATAAATTATAAAATCATTTTAATTTAACATTACATATGAAAGAAAAAATATAATACATCATATAAAATAAATGCATGTATAATAGATTTTGATTTGATAATCATAAAAATATTAGATTTGGGTTAATTTGTCATTATTATATAAGTTTCTCTTTAAATTTAAAATTATTTATAATTTGAGGAACCAATTTATAAATAAAAATACTGGTTGATTCCAACTAAATTTGAAATTCAGTTAATCGCCAAATCAATCTTCTGAAATAATTATTTCTTTTTTTTTGAAATAATTATTTCTAAGGACACTTTTTTTTTTTTGGGTCTGATTCTAAGGACACTTTATTCCAACTAAAATACGCTAAAAGAGAAATGAATCAATCCCTTTTTACTTTTTTTTTTTTTTTTTCAAACAATGTTTCTTCATTCATTCATAATCCAGGCATACAACAAGGGAATTAGCCATCCTTGAAAAACTACAATAATAGAAAATTGAAAGCAATACAAGATAGATTGGATAAATCATCGCACAAGATGAAGACATCGAATCCGAAGCAAGCTTCAAATGCGTCAAGGCGTTCTTTACGGCAATACCAGAGAATTTGAGTTTAGTCGATTGCAAATGCAAATTTGACTTTAAATACGAACCCTACCTCCGGTAATCGTCAACACGATCCCGGCTGCTCCTAATAATCCTGAAATTATCACACAAAGAGACAAAAAGGTGAGAAAGTTCGGTTGCATAATGCACGGGACTACGACCCTTCTTGACGATAGGGAAGATGTTACGATCACTCGCAAAGAGTAGACCGAAAATACGACCGCTCTCATTGAGAGGGAAGAGGTTTCAACCAATCTCATAGAGATGGAGGAGTTTTGTAAGGTAGCTCTCTTCAAAAAATCCATAACCGTAACACTGTAAAGGCAATACAGAGCAATAGTCACGGTTTGAAGCATTGTAATCAGGAGAGAAGACTTAGGATTATATGTTCTTAATGGGCTTAACACCCCAAACAATATTTTGGGCCAGGCCCGTAATTGGAGATTGATGGAATGGTGGTAGGGTTCTGGTTTTGGAAGGAGGCAGAGGAGG
Organism: Draba incana; assembly: GCA_963576765.1. Taxonomy (NCBI): domain Eukaryota; kingdom Viridiplantae; phylum Streptophyta; class Magnoliopsida; order Brassicales; family Brassicaceae; genus Draba; species Draba incana. The sequence goes on along the minus strand of OY755214.1, from coordinate 3,094,359 downwards.
ACAGTGAAGAATGTGTGTGCACTGAATATGAGTTGTGTACTACTCTGGTTGTTTAACAATGGTGTAGAACAGAGGTGCTTCGAGATGTGCCAATGGTGCTTGTGGGTACAGCTACAACAGCGTTCTTCTTTGGATTTTTCTGAAGTATTGACTCACTCATCGGATCAGCTGATGAAGATGGACGTGATAACGGATCTTAAGTGTCTTGTTGAATTTACGAAGAATAGAAGCACATTTCAGAGCTTGAAACTGAAGATACACGCACATATCGAATTGTGTGGCAGCAACATTGTGGTTTTACATTCGAGGCAGAGGAAGTTGTGCAAAGATTGGCAGTTTAAATATAAAGATAACACAATGGCTCGACTTCTATGGGGACAAGAACAAGCTTCTCACAAGTACAAGTACTTGGAAACTATTTGCAAGTTTCAGGAACCTACTTGGACATTCCCTATGCTCTGCAGGTGGATTTGCTTTCTCTAAACCTTGAGGTCAAGGTTTCTCAAACAGGGAGGATTTGTTATAGGAAATGGGAAGGAGGGTGAAATTGCACATTTGGAAGTTATGTGATCAATTCAGGAAGAAAGTACGGGGCTGGAAATAATAGAAGATAGAAGTACAAGGAGCTAAAAGTAAATAATCAAAATGTATTGCGAGTCTGCGAGATCTAGTAGGAGTATGAGCATTGATAGTAGAAGAAGAATCAGGGGCTTTGATGACTTGAAGAAAGTTCTCTTCTTTGGCTTTAAATAAACATACTTCTCTCATCATGTCATGCATTTGACAGTAACCCCACATCCAATCCGAATCACCTTTTCCAACAAGAACCATATTTCTCCTTACTAGTTCTTCTAGATAGCCTTCTCCACTTTCTCGAATGGTTGCTCCATTGGAAACTGACGTTATTATTCCTTCTGCAGCCCAATAATGAAATAAAGTCTTCAAATCTATCATGTAATCTTCGGGGAAATGAGCTAGGTAAAGGAAGCAATGCTTTAACTGCATTGGCAATTCCTCATAGCTCAAAGACAATACTCGGTAAACCTTGTCATCTAAACCAGAATCTTGTACGACTTGAGTTCCAATATTCTCATATACTCTTTTCCATTCATCAAACGTATATTCCTTTTTATTTAACAAGCCTCCCAGCACTTCAACGGCTAACGGTAGTCCTCCACAATATGTGACCATTTTCTTACCCATGGCTTCTAGTTCTTCATCAACACTAAATCCTGCAAACAATAACATATATTATCAATATATGTCTATCCCAAAGGATTAGACGTATCAAGGATAATTCAGTGAATTACTCCACAAGTATTTTGATAAGAAGGCGTAAGAGAAATCACGCTTTCTCGCCTAACCGATTCATAAGATTCTTATATGAAAACGTACCAGTTTCGTCTCTTCTAGAGAATACTATGCTCTTACAAAGGTTCCAACTTTCTTCGGGTGTAAGGATTCTTGGTCTAAAGGCAAAAGATCTTGGGTGTGCATGTAAACCAACAGCTTCATTGCGAGAAGTAAGAATCATCTTCCAACCTGCAAATTGTATATCCTTCCATGTCAGGTGTAAAAAAGCATTTATGAAAATGGATAAGGAAATGTATATACAATTAGATAGCTCACCTCTTTCTTGGGGAAAAACGTCTTTTATTCGGTCCCAGTCTTTGGTCTCCCATAGATCATCGAGGACAATCAAATATCTAGATGTTTCCAACAATTGAAAGAGCTTAGCCTGGAGTGTAATCTCATCCATCTGTTTAGTGTCCTCACCATGTGGTCTAAGATCTTGCAAGATCCTTTGCCAAATATCCTTCCGTGTAAACTCTTGTGAAACACAGACCCATGCAAATCCATCAAAATGACGTCGGACAATGTCATGATGAAAAACTTGTCTCGCTAGAGTGGTTTTTCCGATACCACCCATCCCGGATATGGAAACCACTTGGATGTTATCATTCTCCACCAAATGACCAACCAATTCTTCAACACTCTGTTCCACCCCCACTAGACCCTTTTCAGAACACTTAGGAAATGTTTGTCGGATCTCATTTTGCACCCTTTGTCTCTCTTGTAGAGACAGTGAACGACCACCATCGATGATCTGTTGTATTCCAAAGCTCTGCATTTCCGCAATCACCTCAGAGATTCTCTTGGTTATGCCTTCAATGTCTGTAGCAAATTTCCGGCGATCCACTAAGAAACAAGAAAGTCTCTTCACGCGCTTCTTGATCCCCTTTTCTTTTCTTTCTTTGAGAATAAAGGATTCGATTATATTTTCAGCATCATCAACAATGTCTTTGACATCTTCCAAGAAGTTTCTCACTCTTTCACTCTCATGTTTCTTGGAATCTGCATCTTTCAACAGTGACTGTAACCTTACTATCTTACGTTTTAGTTCAGCAACTTCCTCACCAACTCCCTGCAATCGCTCAGATTCTCGACTCAGGAGGTCCCAGAGTTTCTGAACTCCAAACGACACAACTCTCTCAGCCATAACTACTCTCCTGTTTCATCGTCAACGCATAAGCCAACAAATTTGTAGTAACATCTAATTACGAGGAGAGTAATTAGATGTTACTACAAACACAGTAACTAGATTTGTAGTAAAATCTAGTTTAGTACTAGATTTTTTTATGCCACCAATCAAAGTTTTTGTTCCTTAGATACCATTAATTTTTAAAAGTTCCTTAGATACCACTTTTTTAAAAACAAATCAAAATTTCCAAAAAACACCACAAACACAAAAATTGATTTTTAAAGGATCTAGAATTTAAATTTTTTGGGTTTGGGTTAACGGTTTAGGGTTTAGTTTTAACCATTTAAAACTAATTTAAATTTTGTGGTTTTTTTGGAACATTTAAAAAAATGGTAAAAAAGTGGTATCTAGCGAACTTTTAAAAATTAATGGTATCTAAGGAACAAAAACTTAAAAAAGTGGTATCTAGGAGAATTGCTACTTTTTTATTCTAGACTAACAATTTACATTTACTTTCAAAACTCAAACTTCGATTGCAACAAATTTGTAAAAAAAAAGTGTTCGAGAAATGTTTGGTAGATCTGATGATACCTCCCTGAAGAATTTATTTGTTGCCTCTTTTATTCAAAACACCTGTTAATAAGATTTCTGTAAATGGTTCACGTGTGTCAAATGCGTCAAATTCATAAAACAAGATTTTGTAACAATCCAAAGAATATATATTTTCTCTAATGCAGATTCGACCACAACTGAGTACAAAGATAGATCAACGCAAGTTAACTAAGTAGAAAAACATAAAAATGTTGTAAAGAGAAAAGACGATCTACCTTTCATGAATCAGCTCTGCAACTCGCTTGTGGTAGCAATGAAAGAGTTGACGCCAAGTCAATCTTATCTACTCGTAAGGTTCTTTTGGAAGAAGAGAGATAATAAGTCGCAACGAAAGAGTTGCCAAGTCAAAATCCTTCGGTGCTCTCTTCTCCTCAAGATCTATTGGGTATGCACACCCATGATATTTATTGGGTATCATTAGCATTATTTTAGTATTAATTTTTATATTTGTTTAATATTTGAAACAAATGATGATACTGGTAAAAATCCGACTCCAGAGGTGAGACCGGTGTCAGTATCATAAAAAAAAAAATTAATTGTTTGCAAAATGGAAAATAATCAAAGTAATATACATAAAAACATAAGATTACAAAATGTAATATTACAATCCATAATAACGTTAAATTCACTCGGAAGAGAAAAACGTAAAATTTCATCAAAAGTAATCATCTAGACCATCTTGAAAACATTTAAAAAAAAAATTTGTTTCCGCTTGACGTCTACTGTAATCATCTAGACCATCTTGAAAACATTTTTCAAAACTTTCCTCCATAATTTCATCAAAAGTGAGGATGAGATGCCATTGTATTTTTTTTTTTAATTTTTTTTCTATTTTAAATAAACGAAAAACAAACCGAATGTTTTGGTGCTTTTAGTAGAAGAAATTTGGTAGAAAAAACTTAAGAAAAATGATACAAAAAATATAGAAATTGAAAAGAAATTCAAAGAAACTTAAACGAAAAATGATACAAACATCGTATGTATGTTTAAGAGAAACTTAAACGAAAAATGATACAAACTTAATCCGAAGACTAGCTACGTGCCTGTGTTTTTTCCGAACTCTTGGAAACTTGCCTAGCCTTTGAGAAGTTGTTTCAGTTACCACATTCAACGCGTATTCCCCATCGCTACCTTCGCCTTCACTCGACAAAATCGCATATGTAGCAGCAAATATGTCACCGGAATAAAAATCAAATGAGTAAAGCTAGTAACTTTAATGCTAGACATGATCCTCAAGAACCACACATATATAAAAGAGTACTAAAAATTACATCATCAAAAGCCTTAACAGAGGTATGTCTTATGCTACTTCCATGTCTCTTCAAGCTCTCTGCAATAAACTGCATAAAGGAGACGAATTTATACAAAGAGTGAATCAATTACAAACATGCCATATACAATTCAGATTAAGCATACTAATAGTTCTAGATCTTACAAATTCGAAACCTTTGTCTATGTATGTTTAAGAGCAATGGGCACAATTGAATTACATAAAATTGAAACCTTCTTCTTGAGTGCTTTCACCTCCTCCTTGCTTGAAATAAAACGTGATGAAGCAATTCTTTCCTCAAATGCCAACAGCTCTGTAGGTAACACTATGCAGCAACGAAGAAACAAAAACAATGTTGTTCTTATGATAGCATAAACCAAATGCAGAACTAGACGAATATTAGCCTGAAACACATCTCCATGTATTGGCAAAATACGAATGTGAAATCAGGATGATCGACCAACATAACTAACCGCTGATCGAATGGAACAATGCCCTCGACGTATTTCTTTAGTGGTCTACTCCAAGTCCAGGATTCTCTCTTCTTTGACTTTTTCCACCGTTGATATTCATTACATATCTCCCGAGTGAAGGACGAATCCAATATCCCAATCTTTGAGCCAAGCAATTGGCGAGAGTGCTTAATCCAAACAAACTTAAGCATGCAGTCAATGTGCTAATGATCCAAGAAACATAGAAATTCAGAAAATAGGATAAGAATACCACAAAAAAAATAGACAGTTACAAAGTTATAAACTTACTTGAGGGGATAACGATTTGTTGTCGTAGATATCCTTGAAGAAAGATCGGGGAAAAGAGTGGCCATCAATGACATATTCCCTAACAAGCCAAAACATAAATTAAAAAATTGCCTATTTGAAACTGTCCACCAACAGGACATTATTTCAAAATGACTTACTTATCCTTGTAAGATTTGAGCCTAGACATAAACTTCTTCCTCACCGCAGGACCAACGACATCAACCTCAGGTAACTCCAATGAAGGGGTCCCTTGAAGCGAATTGGTAATTGCCTTCGGCGTTTGGCAGGTAATGCATTTGACTCATCTTCGCTAGAGGAACATGCTACCCTTTTATGACGCAGAGGTGATCCCAGAAAGTCAGAATTAATGGAGTCACCATCAACTGTAGGCAAAGAGACATCCTTCTGTTCAACTTCCTGCACAACTTTCTCAGCGTGGACAATTCCTTCAGGTTGGAGATTGGTGTCTGTCTGGTGGACATCCATGTTAGATGGGGGCATATCAGCTTTTCTCTCTACAGTGAAGGCCGGTGTACAGTCTTTTCCCTGTTAAGATGACATCAACTAGTTTCAACAGGACACCCAACATTGTGGACAACAATCAAGCTAAAGGTTGGTAAAAAACAAACGTATTAAGGGATGGGTTAAAGAGAACCTGGTTCATTGGAAGTGTTCCAACAGTTTCATATGAACCCCCAGTATGTTCATCATCAACTGTTTCTTCGTCATGTTCACCTTCTTTATCCTCAGCAGCTACCTCCTCAACCAATTTTCTTCCACTAGATTGGCCTTCAACGACTTGTCCCACACACATTTGTCCTATGCCTTTTTCCTCAACCATGTCCTTTGCGTCCTCTGGACTTTCCACATTTTTTGTAACCACCGGGGCATTGACTCCTGGAGCAATAACATTGTTGTCTTCATCCATGATGTCCACAGGTTCAAGGACAGGATGCCCCTCATCCGTAGGGAGGACAGGCTTGTTTGTTGCGGTATTATTGTCCACATCCTGGACATTATTCATGTATGCGGTGTGGACCGGTATGATTGCTTCAGCATTACTGTCTACGGATTGGACAGTCATGTCTTCTGTGCCCACTTTATCAACTGGGTTGACAGCTTTATTGCCAGCCGCATCAACAGAATTGTCCTCTTCATCATCCACATCCTTGTCGCTGGTGCTTTCCTCCTCATTCGAGGATGAAGATGCATCGCCATCACTAGAAGACTCTGATGAATGTTGTTGTCTCTAAAGTGGACAATATAATGACATTTCATACTAATTATTTGCTGCGTCTACTGCTATAATTGAAATCATATAAGATAGCTTACAGTGTCGTCCATAGTTTTTCTTGCCATTCCGGGGACAGGGTTATTGATTCCATCAAAAACAGATGCGACATGAGGATAATCCTGAAACATAGAAGGTTGTTCCTCTTCTTTCTTATCGCCACCTTCATTACCTACTTTGCCAGAACAATCACCTGACACATGCGGCGACATTTGTCCCCGAGCGGGAGATCCCTCTTTTGTTGGTGTTTCTTTGCAAGGTGTTGTAGGAGGTGGTGTAGCTGGAACCTTAAATGTTGGATCCTTCCTTAAGGCACGTATAATGTTATCAGTAATTTCATCCCTCAACAATTCCCCTTCCAAAGCAAACTTCTTCTCCACTTTAAGTTCAACATTAAACATAAGAGCACTCATGTCAAATAAGGCATTCTCGCTGCCACCTTTAAAAACTTCTCTTTTGGTACTAGTTTGTTCTCCGCCTATCTTTCCTTTCCCCTTGTGTTTACCTAACCGCAGTTCCATTCCGACATCAAACTGTTCACGATGCCTCTCTTTCTTTGGCACCTTCGGACCAACATGAATAACCTCACAATCATCATCTAACACCCTCCACATGTTGTTATTGAATTTGAACCCGCCCCCAATTAGCCTTTCAAGGTAGACAACATCCTTGTCTTCTACTTCATCATCCCAGAAGTTAATATTGTCGTATTGACGGTCAGGAGCAGGCAAAAGTGGCTCAACTCGGATATGTCCATATAGAGGACAATAACGACAGTAAACACAGTGAACATAATTGGATAACAACAATAAATATGAGGACACCATGAAACTTACATCAGGAAGTTTTTCAACATCCAGGATATTGTGGTTGTGGAATGTTTTCTTCTGAGAGAATTTGGTAATTGATGTGTTGGAGATTGTGGATACATCATCATCCTCAATGATGGAGTTTAATTGAGGGATAGCCTCCAAGAACATCAACTGGAAGGCAAGAGTGAAACCATGAGTAGATGTGTGAGACCCATTTAACTTCTTCAACAGATCATCGGTGTCAGGGGTCTTTTTACTAACTTTGACCATCTCCACTGTCTTTTCGAAAGACTTACGACCCCATGGGTAACTCTCGAAACTCTCCAAATCCTTAACCATCTCAACTACTTCCTTTGAAGCTTTCAGAACACCACTTGTGCAGACCAGGATCTCCTCAACAATAACAATAAGTGCAAGGCGAATACGCCGGTCCAGGTCCATCTTCTTGTCCTCAGGCAGAATCTTGTCCTTCTGTAGTTCGGCAATAATGTCTTTGATGAAGACAGTGGATTTGTTCTTCCCAAATATAGTGTTCCAATAACAATCATCAGACTTGGCACGCTTTTCCACGTCCTTCTGGGCTGCTTTCGAAGGATATGGAGAACATACGAGGCCAGTAATGATGCCAAACTCCCTAAGAGAAAACTGAAATGGTTGACCAGCAAAAACAAACCAAATCTCGTACTTCTTCCCACTGTGCAAGGACCGGCAAAGCATATGATGAACAAGTTTCCCAGAAAATGAACATCTACAGACCGGAAACTCAAATAAAGATTTGAAACACGACGCTTGCAAGTACGTAAAAGCAGTTGTTCCTCTGAGCGCGTGTACAAGATCAAGCAGATAATGGGGCTTGAAATATGAATTAATACGCCCCTCAGGTGGGTACCGATCAGTGGGGTACAACCGTTTTGGAAGAAAATCTGGATTGACAGGGATTTCGGATGACACCGAAGGGACATCGGATAATCTTCCCTTCTCCTTCACCCCAGACGCCCTAGACTTCGCCGCCCTAGTTGACATCTCCAGAGAGCCTAATCAGTGGACACAAAATTCGGTTAAAAGATAATCACAATGACAATAATCGAATTGTAAAGGACATCAACATAAACAATTTTAGAATGGACAACCAAATCTGGGAATTAAAGAAATTTATTAATACTAGTGGAGTAATAACCATTTGCGTGATAAGTGGAGAAATTTATAAAAAATTAAATTCAACAAGGGGAACTAAAACATGCAACAACCAATACCAGTTTTCATAATGGATTTAATATCTTCTTCGGATAAGACAAAGAACAATGATACAAAGTAAATCCATGGCAGGTGCATCGCATACCCGTAAACAAGAAAAATGAAATTACGGAAATGAAATGAAGATAACACTTACCAACAATCGGAACTCTGTTTCTTTAGCCAAAATGAAGAACTAGGTTTTTCAGGGGAAACTTTGTGGAGGAATAAAAACAGAGAAAATGAATAGTGTTCGGGACGGTTTATTTTCTTGCTCATAAAGTAGAGAAAGTCGTGACAGAGACGGTTGTTTTGTCCAATAAACTAACACACCACGTGCGGCAAGCCAAACTCGTGTGAGAGGTATTTTGGTCCATATAAAAATGTTGAGTGGTAAGCAAATGAAAGACTTTACACTAAATGGTATTTTACGGAATACCATTTCGAAATTATGGCATAGAATGTAATTTTCTCATATATATATATATATATATATATATATATATATTTATTGCGAGTTGATATATTTTTAAATATATTTAAATTTGATGTTTCAAGACATTTGTATATAAGTCAACTAATCAACGTTTTTAGTAGTTGTTACTTTTCTGGTCACTACCTTTTAATCACTAAAGATTGACTCTGTGTCTTTTATTAATGAACACTTGTATAATAGTACAATATTTTATTTGAGAAAACGTGATCCTTGAAATTGTAACCAACACGTTATAGTAAACAACAAACAGGATTTAAGAGTCAAGACCATTTTTATAAAGAATATTGAGATTCTTGTATAGAAATTAGATATGGAGTGAGAGGATCGAAGCGGAAGATGGAGACAAAGCACGTGGTCACACATCCCAATATGAATCTAATGGAAACAAAAGTAATCAGTATTTCCAATCACATGCTGTGGTTTAGGACTTCCACCCAAAACTTCCAGGTAATTGAAAAAAAAAAAATCAGTATTTGCTATCGTTGTTTTGATATGTAAACCGTATTGTATTAACATAATACATTAATAAATAAATTTGAAAATTTTATGATTGAAAGTTACAGCTTATCGGAAGCTTTTTAAAAAGAAAATAGAAAACCTACAGAAATAGGTTCCTAAAAGTTATGTTTACTTTGAAATCGGATATTATACTTATAAATCCTTCGTATATGGGTACAAACTAAACAATGAATACATTGCTACTAAATTATTTGAGGAAGATGTGGCGATATACATATGAATCTTTGAAGAAAATTCTTACAAGATAATTACAAAAGTGGATTTGATCCTTTGTACGAAATCAACCAACTTAATTGATGTTTTATTTTTGTATTTGTGTGTCATTTCTTTGAAGTGTGTAAGAAATGGAAGATAGAGAGACTTGTATATAGTTTCATTGTGTGATGGGTTGGTCTCCTTCAACCTCTGATATAACGATTAATGAGTCTATCATTTCGAGGGAAAGAGGTTCCGTCTTTGGAACCGGATTGATAACCTGCAACAACAAAGAACACAAAATATAATGAGTTATGTAATGCTAGTGAAGAAGAGGAATTTAATGAATTATGTATGTTTCAGAGTAATTAAACAGTCAGTCACCTTTTTACCGCCTTTTATGTACCCTATAGCGACTTCTCTCCTTAGCCATGCTCGCTCTGAGAGCTCGGTAAATGATGGATTCTCGCCGTTTTTCATGTACAACGCAATGTCCTACGAGATATTCAGACCGCGATATGATTTGCGAATATTGTCAAAATTACTGGCAAAAAGACTATTTTTTCTAACCTTTACGTATATTTCATCACCCTCTGCATTTAGAATGTCCTTCCACACCTCGTATAATTCGCTGTTTTCAGCAACTGATCGTAAAGAAAACGGTATTATTATTATTAATCGGATTGCGGGTAGATGAATATGAAAATTAAAAAGACGAATAATATGAAATGTAAACCTTGTGCTGTTACTAGGCTCATTACTTCCTCTGCTGCTATGTAAGTTAGGGACGGCTTGATTCCTGTTATCTGCATTGGTTTTGTATAATGTTTTAGTAACTTAACTTAACTCGTAAAGAAGAGAGCAGAAAAAAGCCTTTATTTTTACCTGTTTACCGAGTTTTGAATCAACGATTTCAGCAGCTAGATTGTGTACCTAGAGAAACATCAATAGGAAAATGCATTTTCAGCAATTCAATGTGGTACGAAACAACAAAAAGAAAAGTCAAGGAGAAGAGAGTAAGCTGATTGTTTGTCCGCTCTAGATGGATCTAAAAGAGAGCAAATATTTGTGAGTGTGTATCAATTCATCACCAAAGGCGGAATTAAGAATAAATAATCGCGAATGCTTACCTGAAAGAAGCCAATCTCGATCAGATATTACAAGGATAGACAGAGGAATATCTTCGCCTTTCCTGTATTTAGTTTGCATGTGCATTATAGTTTCCTTTAATGTATCATAGTTCATAGGATCTCCAACCTGCATAAGATTAAAAAGACATTAATACCTACTGACTCTTTGAAGCTATTGTAGAGTCACGGTGCCGCTTAAATCAAATATTTACCCTATGTGAAACATTGATGTTCTTGTATTTGCCGGAACCTAAACTATCGCTCACTTTGCTTCTGTCCTCTAATGGTACATCTGATAATATTTCCTGTGTGTAAATTAAGTAAATTGTAACTGAATAGTGACTATACGTGGTTTACACAGAAGAGAGAATAATGGTATATGAGAATACCAATGAACTTCCTGGACCAAGATATCTATCAAACTCTTCGATCATATGGACAACATCACCACGCCAACCGAGTAAAAGTATAGCTTCTTTCGGTCCTTTTATGGTATTTGATCCCTGTATATAAATCATCAGAGATGAAAATTCAGAGGTCTCAAAATTTTCGATATTATAGTCAGGGGAGTTAGACCTTTGATACGGATTTACTAGGACGGGGTATAATCTTCGATACCCGTGATTTGTTTTTCTCCAACACTTGTTTCCGAGTATCCGGCTCAACTACGTACTGTAATGTTCTCAATTTTGATCTCTGGAAGTTGCTTCTTTTGCCAACTTAGAGGTGCAACAAACAACCGGCTCCACATTGAGACCCGAAATGGACTTAAGAAGATCATATGTACTAGGGCTTGATACCTACCTTAGCGAGACAGGAAAAAGATCAGCACTTCAAAATGGAAAACCATTTCTGCGCGATATTCAATTTACCTCTACAATAGTTGGGATAGATTTCATCCCTGGTATAGGTTGAAGTGCTAATACAGAAAGAAATGCGTCTGTATCGACTCCGTACCTGAAACGATTTATAACTTTTAATCATAATCCTCTTTTACAAAGTACTAGTAAGATTTTATATTTTTCACAACTTTGTACCGGTCGCTTTTCCTTGGTAGTATAATAACGGCACGTGCCAGAGAGGCGGCGGCCCTCTCAAATGATTTCGTCATGTTAAGACTACAACTGCACTGGTAGAAGCATGAAATCAGCACACTATAGATAAAATGCAAAACCAACAAGATCTTTAATTTAATATGTCATTAATCCTCCTACGCAGCTTTTTCGGGTCATCAATCACTTTACCTCTTTGTAAGGATGTCAATACGATTAAAATCTCTCGTGAAGCTCTCAGCTAGCTTGTCCATCTGCTTCCTCGGAGTATCAGACATAAGCAGAAGTCTCTGCTTCCTGAAAAAACATGTAACAGGGTTAAGCAATCAGCCAAATTAACGTAAACGGGTAAATAAATTGTAAGATATATACTTCATCCTGATGTTTTAGAATTTTTGCACATATTAAAAAAACATATTAATTTTGATCTATTAGTACATTGTTTTTTGCACTAAACAATTTTCCATAAATTTAATCCAATAGTAGCTCAATAAAATCAATAAATGTGTCTTGAAGTTTACAATTCATCTTCGTTAATTCTTAAAAACTGCATTAAAAATTGAAAACATCATACTTATTGAAACGGAGGGAGTGTATAGAGAGAGAGAGATCGAATTACCTAGATGTGGCGGTACCTAATCGGACAGCTTGCTCATGATAACTGTTAAGTTGCTTTAGTATGAATGGTAAGTGACTGTTTATTCCACAAATGATAATATGATCAGCTTCTATGACTTGCATTTGTGCTCCTTCCCTCAGCTTTTGCATATTACTCTGCCAAGACAAACCGATTAACATCCATTTCTCGCCAGTAGTGTCTATTCTCAAGAACTTACTCGAAATAGTTCGGTCATTGTGCTTAAAAGCTGAGAGTAAAACAATATTCCCCAAATGGCTAGGATAAATCCAATGAGTTTTTCAATACGCTAGTTCCGCTGTAATTTTCAACAAACATAAAGGCTTTTAGTTGTAATCGATCTGGAATAATATCTTCGAAACGAATCATAACCTCTATATGAGTAGATTCGTCAATAAGGCAAGCCCAAGCCCCCCAGAAGCACTCTTCCAAGGGTGTATTGTCTTTCCTTCACAACAACAAGAAGGCAATAGTAGTGTATATGCATGAAGTTGTACTCGAAGTAAGAAATCATGAAATGGAAAAATCATTAAGCTAAAGTTTACCTGAATTTGAAAATCAGGGTTCCCCCAATTGCAACAAACGATATGCACGATATCAGAAGCACCACAAGGTACCTAAAATAGCCACGAGAAGTCGATCAGAACGGAAATACAAGGAAAGAAACTAGTAGCATCTTGATAAAGAATATTTTGGGTCTAAGTACATACGTGGCAACGTTCTTCTCGAGCTGAACATTGAAAAGGTAAAGAAACCTTGCAATACTCCATTTGATATATTTGAAAGCAGGAAGGGACACGTCCAACTTTAGAAGAGTAGGTTTATTTAGAGAGTTCGATGCACAAGCGAAAGCCAAACCAGCCCCCGATGAGCTCTGAATGATACCGGGAAGCTCTTGGAATATCTTTTGCACTATTCTGAACACCGCATACAATGGGATGCATCCTACGAAAAGATTATATCGAAGACTCTGCATAGAGAGGGATGCAATTCATCGTTTAAACAAAGAACGGTGTATAAGAGACATAAAAATTAGAAATGGTTTGGCTTCACCTTATGGGATTTGGAGTTGAAATCATCCAGATTGTTGGTACAAGGCACTGTGTCTCCTGTATATTGAGATTTAACTCTGAAGGTCCCTGTAGTATAGAGGATAAAATTAACCAAGAACACGAACAAAGAGACCATACATAACCCTCATAAGAAAGCCAAAGACCTCCCAGTTTACATCAGAAGCTTACCTTTGCATCTAAAAGACTCAATCCCACCTAAAGGCAGAGAGTGTAAACACAATCTCCTGCAAAAGAAATTATCATTTTCAGAGATTATCAATACCAAATACATTTAAGGATAAGGCCCCAAATTGTTTCAACTGTAAGAGGAAGAAGAAGAAGCAGACCTGTTAAGAGACGGTGGTCTCGAAGGAGCTTGGGAAGGTAGAATCAATGGCTTCCAGCTAAATAACTGAACAGCCACCATTGTTTATCTTCTTCTTCTCTTTGCCTTTGATTTCGCTCCCGTCGTTTATTTTCTCCGACTGTATATATAGACAGAGACTGATTTTTTAGAATTTGCATTCCTTCATTTAACCAACTACTTAATTAGGCCATGTTAATTAGTTTGAAAGAAATTGAAATCATATGTTAATTCCATTGTTCTATCTCTAATGACAACAATCTAACATTATTGTTGGAGTGGTGATTTTTGTAATTTCAATATTATTTTCCGTGGTATAAATTAATATAAAGAGAAAAAAAATATAGAATGCAAATATCCACAATTTTGGAGAAGTAGATCAGGAAATGGTCTACTTTGATTGATTATTAACCGATTTTTTTTTTAGGATAAACATTTTACGATTTATTACCATTTTGTTTTTGACAAATTTATAAGGATTACAAGGCATAAAAAAGACCGAAAGCTAAACTATACAACAACGACTAGATAGTTTTTAACACACAAACATAAGATGGTATAGAATATGATGTTTAAAAAAGGTTTTAAGGAAACATTTTGTCCACAAAAGGACATTTGTATATACGGAGGTAAAGGATTCTTTTAGTAATCGTTTTCCTAAGCCAACTAATCAACGTTTTTATTAGTTGTTACTTTTCTGGTCACTACCTTTTAATTACTAAAGATTGACTGTGTGTCTTTTATTAATCAAGTAAACACTTGAATAATAGTACAATATTTTATTTTATTCCCCTAAAGAAAACGTGATCCTTGAAATTGTAACCAACACGTTATAGTAACAACAGCAAGATTAAGAGTCAAGACCATTAAGGAAAATTACATTTTTCTTAAATAAAGAATATTGAGATTCTTGTATAGAAATTAGATATGGAGTGATAGGATCGAAGAAGAAGATCAATGTGTGGAGACAAAAGCACGTGGTTACTCATTACCAAATCCCATCACGCTCTATATTCGGTTTCAATTTTGGACTCATCATTCTCTCTACCGACATTTTTGTAACTTTCTTACACATGCTTTTCTCGTTTTTATATACACACTTCGTATATGTAACTATGTATACGTTGTACTAAGAAACGAAACGAAACGAATATTTAGTTTTGGTTCTGTCAATAAAATCTCATATACAATATTGTTCAATTGATAAAGCAATACCATCGTGGTTTGAGATGCACATAACCACACAATATTAATCTTATGGAACAGTTGAACAATTCATTACATAATTGGAAGACCAAGACTAGAGATTTTATTTGCGATTTCAATAATGACCGACTATTGTACATATTTTATATAGTAAGAATATCCAGCTTTTCACACTCTGTAAGTTTGATCTGAGATTATTTAAATGTATTTCTTGTTATGTTATGTAGTTTCAATCTTTTTGTAAGAACACCATATGATGCCAAAGAAAGGAAACCATGTCTGTTTTTGTCATGTGACCTATCTAAATTTTGAGATGGACTCCCATGTGGTCGGATACAAACGCCAAATCGAGAGGGGATAATCTTTTACTAACATGTGGCTGATTCTTTCTTCATTATTGGATGTGTAAAAGATATATATTTCTCTAACATCCGTATACATCAAATGATCAAATTATAAGCTAAGAAATGATACAATATTATCCAATAACTAAGACAAATAAGATTAAAAAAAAAAGGCTTTGAAGAAACACGGTGAACCATAGAGACAGAACATTCTCTTTTTCATCATGTTATTCTTTTCATTAGAAAGAGAGTAATAATTTAATAGTTACTATGAAATATGATTTAGACGATCAAATCCACAATTCGAACGACTATTAGCTTATGTGAGGTATATACAGATTCAAATAAAGCTTTGAATCTTTTGAGGATTAGGTTTTTCATTATGAACCTTTCGCACCGAATAGTAATTAATAAAATGGTATATTTGTTATTTGAATCTTGAAACACATTGTCACTATTCAAAGCCGAGCTCCTTTTTATTAATTCGTTTAGAAGTTGGTAATGATTTGAACAGAAAACATGGTAAAGAAACCGTTACGAACACACAAATGTGTTGAATACTGTTATCTTCTTACTCTAGGGTTACCACTAGGGTGATCTCATTTTCAAGTCTCAAAATCCTTCATCATTTGCCTATACTTGTTGTATAAACTGTTTATGCCTCTTTACTGGCTTGTAGCATTGGTCCTTCTCTTTGATCGCCATATGTAGAAAAAAGGAACTAGCAACTTGAGTTGTGATATGCGATTAATGAAAGAATCTGACTACCTCATTGTCAAAAGAGAATGACAAAAATATATATACGGTCACTCTCAAATTATATTCCGTATTATACAAGGAACTAGTTTCGTGAGCAAAACACACAACAACAAGCATATGCATATGAGTAAGAAGGTGTGAACTAATGAAGCAAAGAAAGAAACAATCTATATTATATTATACACATAGTATTCAATTTCATTCATCAATTTTATAAACACATTTTCTCCAACAAAAGTCAGCATATTTTAAGAAATTCTTATTTTATCTCGTGGCGATATCGTCTTTCTCAACGGTGAAATCCCAAATATCGCCGTACTTGTCATTAAAATCCCAAATGCTCATTGTGTTATAGTCATTAATGAGCTTATCACGCGCTCCTCTCTCCAATTTGTATATTTGAGGCTCAAAATTGTGCGGCTGGTCTGGTTTATCCATCTCTATTATACAGAACACTATCGTGAACAATCCTGCACCTATGAACAGATACTCACCCTGCAACACACAAGACACACACTTGTGATCATTCTCATACTTCGGCTTAATTAAACTTCAATTTTAGTGATGATGAACTAAACACTACAAATCTAAAATTTCAACAATCTGTTTAGGACATACCGTTAAATCTAACGTTCACAAACGAACTTTCTAACCAACTCACAACATGTATAATATATTTTCAGTCTTATGCTAGTTATAGATTGCTCGAAATAGCTCGAGTTTTCAGTAGTTATGCTCAAATGATATATGTAACGTTGCAAATGATGCAAGAAAGCAAAATATTTGAAATGTTACCGGAGCATCCAAATACATCCCTGCAGCTATAGCAGGAAGAAACAACCAAGAGATAAGACCTGAAAAGACACAAAAAAACTCGAGCGTTTCGAATAAAACCGAGACAAAAACATAAGAAACACTAAAAATGAGGTTTCTTGAGATAATGATTACTACCTTGAAATCCAGATGGAGCATCTACACCATCCATATCATCTGAAAGTGCTTCCATAAATGTTTCTAACAAAAAATATTCAAAAGATTCAATGCTTTAAAAAAACATATGGCTTAAAACAACAAAAACAATAAAGAGACTAAAATTTTACTCTTTTTAACTTCTCCTTCATAGTAAGTATGAGCACCATCGTAATATCCATACTTGAAATCTTCCTGTGACAACAAATCAGTAACGAAATCAGAAACACACACAAAAGAACAAAGTTTTACACTAAATCTGAAATCCCACATGAAAAAAAATCAAATCTTTTTACCATTTCGATACTATTAGTCTCGAATTGACCAATTGGGTCTTCGTTAATGTCTGGTTCGATCTGAGATAATCCAGCCGATGAGACAAGCTTCGCTAACTTCAATCTCCGACATGAATTGTTGCCGTACGATACGACATTTGGAGAGAAACCCACGGTTTGATCAAAACCCTTAACTCCGAATTTCGAATCGATGACCTTTGGGATCGATTTGGGTGAGAGAATCGTGACCGTTGGATTTATCATTGCCATTTTTGCTTTATCTTCACTCTCTGTTTCTGCTTCTGTCTGAGAGACTAATATTAACGCGACTAACTAATACCGAAACGCCACGTGGTGTGTAGTTATTTGGTTGTATTGTTCCTTTTGGACAGTGAATGCTTCCACGTGTGCGTAGATTCACTAGACGGGCTATATATTAATTCAAACGGCCCAACTCTGTCAACATTTAGGCCCATTTTAAGTCCATAATTACGTGACAATGGGTTAATTAATTAATAAATTACCACATTTTTAGTTTTTGTTCTAAACATATAACCGCTAGTTTTATATTTTCACAAAATATATTTATTTCAAATTTTAAGCTAGATAAATACTTTTCACACTATGTTTTATGATATCAATAGAAATTTAAATCAGTTTTGTTATTTTATGATATTTCTCATTAATCATTATCATCCAATTCTCATAAACTGTAAGAAATTAATCGAATTAGTCCGTCTATCTATCACCTAGCCACATACAGTGTTGGATGCATAAAGGTCAAACAAACAAAGAAACAAAACTCAAAACAATTGTTGACTTTTTCATTGACCGGTATAGTCAAATTCTAATTGTGAATAATTAAATTTTGACCATGAATTCAACGACAAATAACAAATGACAACTAGTCGTAATTTTAGCAACAACAAATTATTGTGAATAATGTTTAAAAGTGGGGCTAGTGCAATTAGGTGCTTGTTATCTACTGATCTTCCTATTTTTCCTAACTAACCATTCGAGGAGTTAGCTTACCGTGTAAACATTTTAAACGTCTAAACGTATAAAAATACTCACACAAAAAAAATCTAAAATAGATTTGATCAAATCAGTATTAAAAAAAAAAAATTACACGTAAAGTAGATTAATTTTTTTAAAGATATATCACCGGTGCAAAGGTGCAAAAACAATTATAACTCGCTTTGGAACATAATTTGCTACCTTAATAAGTGGATATTCTATAAGTGATAATATAAGATTCATGTAAAGTTATAAACAAGTTATGAGTACAAAACAAACGAAGAAGGAAGGGTTTGTGACTTGTGCGTAGTAGTAGATAATGATTTCTTTTATGCATAGTTTCTTACCGTAATTACGTAGTAGAGAATGATTTCTTACCGTAATAATTATTAAGCAATTAGGGTCAGTTCTATCTTAATAAAGAATATACTAATATAGAGTCTTGGATGATAATTACACAAAGTCTTCCCAAATTGTGTGTTGACACGTTGACCCACCACCGCCGCCAAGTAGCCCCACCATCATATAAATGCAATAGTAAGCAAATCAATGTGATTCCAGAGACAAACGGTCAAAAGTTTCATTTAAATGCAATAGTAAGCAAATCAAAGTCTAAAATATGTTAAGACAAAAAGAAAGCAAGAGTTAATACAGAACTCTTTACATATTGAAAGCAATTATCCTTTTGAAGCCAGAGATCATCTATACTCAAGCGAGAGAGGGAAGTTGTTCCACAGCAAAGGAGATTGGGACCGAACATGTGACGTGGACTCTGTTAGCAAAACGGCGGATGTTGATCCCGACAACTTCTCCGCGCATGTTCACCAACGGACCGCCAGAGAACCCCTTAAATGATGAAATATATTTTAGAGAAGAACAAAGAGGTCATTATTAAAAATAAAAATAGAAGTGTATATGTTGTACCTCACTAATAAGAGCATCAGAATAAATCATTGGTCGGATTTGACCACCTTCAAAGTTGTCCTCTGCCTCAACCGAACTGACTACTCCCGCCGTGACCACTAATGGTACACTTAAAGGCGTTCCCATAGCCATGACTCGAGTACCTTGGCGTAGGGTACTCGAGTCACCAATCAAAGCGGCAACAAAAGACTCCTCCAAATCGAAAAGAAATTTGGAGTCAATCACCTTAGCGAAGAAACGTTTCATACCGTTTCCATCTTTATTTTTGACAAGAACAAATACCTACAAAATAAACAAAGGTAGAACTTAACAAAAGAAGCAACTGTTGAAATGAATAGAAAACAAAAACACACAAAATCTGAAACAACTTACCGTTTTGGTGTCTTGATCAAGGATGTGCGCACATGTAAGGATCACCCCATCAGACTTAATGATGGTACCAGTTCCCGCACTCAAAGTACCCAATTCTCTGCGGAAAACTAGAGAAAATCAAGAATTCATATTAGTTCACGGTAGGTAACAAAATCAGGAAATAAAAATCAGATAGTTAGAAGCTTACCGTGTATTTGAACAACGGAAGGTGTAAGAATAGCTGCGGTTTCAGCAACAATCTCAAAGCCATGATTATCTATCTCAGTCTCAGTCTCAGCGGTCTCGGTCTTTGCCGCTGTCTTAAACGTACGTTTGATAGAATTACCAAATGGGAGATAAGCTTTTGGAAATTGGACATTTCCTGAGGTGTAAGGGAGCTCAGCAGCAAACTTTTCTTCACTTTTCTCGTGATCTTCTTGAAGTTTTAATGTGTAGAAGTTAGCAAAGACTTTGAAAGCAGGACTCTTTCTATCCGAGCCTAAGCTCCGAAACAGATCTTCTCCGGCTGAAAGTCCTCTAGTTTTGAGCAAAAAATGCATCAAAGTTGCGTTTTCGCGGGGTGAAAAGGAGACGTTCTTGTTTTTCATCCACTCGAAGATCTACAAATCAAATGTGAATGTTCAATAATTCTGACCATTTTGGATGCCTTATGCATATATGTAAAAAAGTGTAATTTTCGTACATTTTTCAATACCGTAAAAATAGTAATCTAAATTTAAAAAATATATTAAAACTCTATTAAACCATTAATTCCAAATAGTTAGTAAGAAGTAAAAGAAAAACAACAAAATAGAATTTATTTTTGAAATATTAATTGCTCCCCTTGTATTTGTGTCTGCAAAATCATTAATTAAACTCACATTGTTGAGATTTTCAACCATCTATGTTTCAATGGATGTCAAAGCTAACTCATTCAATCTCTTTTGTCACATGGTAAATCGCAAATAATTTTATTATCAGCTTCAACTTCGAATTATACCTAATAATTTCAAATGAATATTAACATGTTTGCTTATAGAAAATTCATAAACATTTAAAAAAACATTGGAAAAACAAAATTTTATGAATATTATTATTGTAGAAAAAATTTCAGATAATGGTATAATTCAAATCTAAAATTTAGGAAACAAAGCATACAATTAACTAATTAAAGAGTAATATATTCAAACCAAAGTGTATCTCACCAAACTAAAAAACAAAGGTGTAGATGACAAAATCCAAAAAACATTTGCCTAAAAATCCAAATTTCCCTTGTAATTTTAGGAATATAAAGCAGAAGTTTTGATAAAGCTACGACCTTTTCCTTCACTAGGTGCATAGAGCAGAAAAACACAAAAGCTCTCAATTTTGTTTTTTCAAGGGAGATTCAAGTTTAATAGTACCCAAAGTTTCTAAGGTTTCATTCTCATATAAAAAAGCCAAAAATGTTACTGATCTCTCTGCATTCCATGACCACACCAAAATCTATATGCATTAGATCCCCATCAGAGAGATCCTAGCGAGCCACTAAATCAAACGGAACTGATAAGAGTTTCTAGTGTGTGTTTGGAGGAAAAATCCCCGCTTCTTTTTTAGATTAATTGTTATTGCATGTAATATTATTAACGTGACTACAAATCCCAAAACGCCACGTGGTATGTACTTATTTGACTGTATTGTTCGTTTGGTTGGTGAAAGCTTCCACGTGTGCGTAGATTCACATGAAGTGCTATAAATTCATTCAAACGGCCCAACTCTGTCAACATTTTGGCCCATTTTAAGTCCATAATTACGTGACAATCGGTTAACTACTTATGACCACATTTTTAGTTTTTGTTCTAAACATATAACCACTAGTTTTTCAAAAAATAGTACAAATTCAATATTTAAACGATTCAAAATCTATTTCAAATTTATTTAAGCTAAGATAAATACTTTTCACACTATGCTTTATGATATCAATAGAATTTTAAATCAGTTTTGGTATTTTATGATATTTCTCATTAATCATTATGATACAATCTTCATAAAATGTAAGATAATAATCGAATTAGTCAGTCTGTCTATCACCTAGCCACATACAATGTTGAACCGGATGCATAGACGTCAAGCAAACAAACAAAAAAACTCAAAACAATTGTTGACTTTTTCATTGACCGGTTTAGTCAAAATCGAAATGTGAATCATTCATTTTGACCATGAATATAAGTAACCTAAAATTTGGTGTTGAATCAAACTATCAATGTATAACATAAGAGATCTAGTTGGCGTTTGCTTTGGTCTATTACGTTTGTTGTATAATCATGGCAGGCCCGGGCCTGATGTTGTGCATCGAGTGCTTTTGCACAAGGTCCATTGGACTTTAATTTTTTTTTGCTACTTTTAGGGTCCAAAACGAATTTTTGTTAAAAAATTATATATAAATTAGGCCCTTTTTTAATTTTTGAACATATATAGGCCTAAATTTTTTTTTTTTGCACAAGGTCTTAAATGGACCTGAGCCGGGCCTGAATCATGGTCAAGTCGCTTCATTTTATTAGGGTCAATTTGATTACAATCATTATTAACAAATGATTCCCAACTGTAATTAATTAAGGGGCGAGTTGTTATATGGTAAATTAAATGTTTTTCTTTCTTTGAATGATGTTTTTCTTTCTTTGAACAAATCATGTTTTAAGCTACAATATAATAATCAAATGAGTAGAATGATGGGTACCAAGTCATGTTTTAAGCTACAATATAATTATCAAATGAGTAGAATAGCATTTGAACCAAATCTCACAGCAAGTGTAAATTGAGATTTGGGTTTACATGTGTGGATTACCACCACCAACATTTTAGTTATGGAAATTATAATAACAAATGACAACTAGTCGTAGTAACAACAAATTATTGTGAATAAGTTTTTTAAAAAGGGGCTAGTGCAGTTAGGTGCCTGTTATCTACTGATCTTCCTGTTTTTCGGTCCTAATTAAAAATTCGAGGAAAATAGCTTACCTGTCAAACATTTTAAACAACGTCTAAACATATAAAACATTCACACAAAACATCTAAAATAGTGTCTAAAAATAGAATTGATCAAATCAGTACTATTACATTTTGTACACAATATTATAAGTAGTATTAAAAAAAATTGAACACATAAATTAGATTTTTTTTTTAAAGATATGTTACCGGTATAAAGGTGCAAAAAAAAATTACAACTCGCTTTGGAACATGATTTGCTACCTAAACTTATAATAACTGGATATTCTATATAAGTTATAATATAAGACTGATTTAAAGTTCTAAACAAGTTATGTGTACAAAACCATCGAAGAAGGAAGAGTTATGACTTATGAGTCGTAGATAATGATTTCTTCTATGCATAATTTCTTACCTTAAATGCTTCGTTGGTAGGAATTTATTAAGCAATTAGGGTCGGTTCTCTCTTAATTAAGTATATAGAGTCTTGGATGATTATTACACAAACTCTCCCCAAATTGTGTGTTGACACATGCCTAATGATGAAATGAATACAAACTTCTAATTTTTTTTGTATTTCATTCTATTGTACCTTGTTTACTCAATGATCCATACTTGTTAATATTACCTACAATCTATGAGACAGTTCGATTTGATTATTTATCAGTTTTAAAAACACAGAGAAAATGTAGAATAGGTCACTTGTCGAGCTAATTAAAGCAAAAATTGAAGATGTATGCAATGACGAACTTGAAAGGTCGAATTGGAAATGAATTTTGAGAGAGCGTGTCCGAAATTAAATTCATGTCATGTGCTTTTTCTCCATATCAAGTTTCAAGCTGTCACCCCAACTTTCTCCAGCTTTCTTTTTTTGGCCCATTTATTTCTATAGTTTACTTCTCTCCCCATTCTAACCTTTTGATTTGATCTGAATCTAAAATACCGACTTATAATACTAACCAAAGCCAATTAAATATTAAACATAGAAAATGTAAATTAAACAATTTAGTGACCCGCACATCTCCTCGTACTTCTTGTTCAACAAACTCTATTTTAGGTTCACTAATAAAATTTTCCATCCATCTTATATGATTAAGTAATGATTTCTAAACACAATCATAATCATAGTTCACACGAACTCTGCCAATGACAGTAGACAAAAAAGTAGGCCCTCACATCAGGCTGTCTTTATGTTGGCTCTAAATGGTAACAGCAGAATGATTAAACTTCTGGCAGAATGATTAAACTTTTAGCAGAATCTGGCAGAACTGAATGGTAACAGCAGAATGATTAAATTTCTGGCAGAATGATTAAATTTATAGCAGAATCTGGCAGAATAAAAGAAAGTTAAACGCTGTCAGTAGAACCATTATACCAATAGCAGAATCTCACAGAATAAATAAAAATAATAAAATTAATTTATAAATAGTTGATTATAATTTTTTTGTCAAAATAATAATTAAATAAACTAAATTTATTATATATAATTATCATGTAAATCATAAAGTATGAAAATTAAGTATTTTGAGATAAATATGAAAAATCTAATACATAAATTACTAATTATGAGAACTATAATGGATAAATCAAAATTAACTATAAAGAAAAAAGAACCAAACAATGACTAAGAGCATGATTATTGCAGACCCCAATGGATCTAATTGTAATATAAAATTATTAAAACACACACTCTCTCTTCCTTTTATTCAACTTTATACATTCTCTTTCATCCTTTTACTCAACTTTTATTAATTTTATATTTAAACACTCTCTCTTCCTTTTACTCAACTTTATACATTCTCTTTCATTCTTTTACTCAACTTTTATTAATTTTATATTTAAACACTCTCTTTTCCTTTTAAACACTCTCTCCAAAAGATCCAATTTTAGACACTCTCTCTTTCTTTTTAAACACTCTCTCTTCCTTTTTAAACACTCTCTCTTTCTTTGACTCAAATTTTATTAATTTTATATTTCAACATACCTCATAACAACACTCTCTTTCTTCATTTTACAACTATTTTAATAATTTTATATACACTTTAGACCCCATGGTGTCTACAATAATCATGCTCTAAAAGAAAGAAAAAAAAAACCTAAAAAAATCAGTTGCAAATGATACAAATTTTGTAGTTTAACATCAGTTGATATAATTGATGTTATTATTGGTATAATTGACATCGATTAAATAAAAATGATACTAATTTATCTTAAATTGTATCACTTAAAAGAAACTGATACACAACAAGAATTTACATCAATTACTTAATTGATGTGTATTATTAATTATTTTAGCATCAATTAAATAAAACAATGCAAATTTTGTATCAATAAAAAAGTGATGCTAACTCTTATTTTTACAAACGGCATTTGTCCCACATCGGGTACAAAACATTAGATTTTTTTACTCTATAAATTAAACCCATCATTCTTCAATTAGTCTAAGTTTATATAAGTCAAATTAAGACTCTTCGACACATTGCTAGTTTTAGTGTCCATACCATAGTGGCTTAATTAATCAAAAAGTTGGAGGCATATATAAATGATTTTTTAAATAAAAAAATTACCATTTAAAATTAACAATATTGTAATTAGCAAAAATCACGTATGAAAACTAGTATCAATTAACCACAAACGATACAAACAGAATAATGTAACATCAATTGTTATAAGTGTTACAAATATTAATATCATTTATATAATTGATGTAAAAAATTATATCATTTTTATAAATGACACATATTGACATCGATTATAACAACCGATACAAATATTTGCATCACCACTTTCAGAGTCGCTTGTATAAGTGATGCAAATTTTGTTTGCATCAATTATAAATGATGCAAATCTACAAAATAAATGACACAATATGCCTAATTTTTTGTAGTGAATTAATTGTTTTGGGAGAAATTAAACCTTTGTAAAAATGAATGAAAAAATGAAATTGATGAATTATCGGTTGAAAAAAATGTGAATGGTAACAGTTTCACAATTATATTGTCGGTTGAATCATTCCACTATCACCATTCCACTATCGACTTAAGCATTTTGGGGGAAATTGAGAATACCCAGAAGACAAAACCGGAGAAATTAAATCTTTGTGAAAATGAATG
Source organism: Draba incana (assembly GCA_963576765.1). NCBI lineage: Eukaryota > Viridiplantae > Streptophyta > Magnoliopsida > Brassicales > Brassicaceae > Draba > Draba incana. The sequence continues at coordinate 3,068,531 of OY755214.1, read as the reverse complement.
ACAAAAAAAAATAATGAATTATAAAGTAAACGTGAACTTACACTGGGTTTTTTTGTGATGACCAATGTTTTGATGCAAGCTGAAAAAATGTTTTGTGATGACAAATGTTTTGATGCAAGCTGAAAAAATGTTTTGTGATGACCAATGCTTTTCGTTGTCTATATGATATGAGAAGATGCATCATCACTTATATATACAACACAGTCACTGTTCTATCACGGATTTGATTTGTAAAAATTTGAGACATAAGAAAAAAAAAAATTAAAAAAGAAGTAATTGTTGTGATGATCTCTCGTGACCGACAAAAAAGAAAAAGTAAATAAAAGAAAGTAAATGTGAATGGTGTCATCTCCTCCATTCTTCTGATAGTAGAATGATTATTCTTACACCATTTTGACCCGTTATTCGAAGCCTGAGGGTAGTCTCGAAAATAAGGTGTCAAAACAAGGGTAAAAGAGTAAATTCATGTAAAGGAGCACACCAATTGGATAAAAAAGTCATCGCCGTCTCGTAGGTGACTTCTCTCAACTGTTGAAAACCATTAAAAGCTTTCGTTGGGGTAGTTGCATCTTCCCTCTCTACAAGACCATAAATATTATCCATTTTTTTTGCAATATTTTATTTATGTATATCCATCGTTCAAAGATATATATATATATATATATATATATATACAACCTTTTCTTGTCGACATACAACAATAGTGTAAATAAAAATAATCTTATTATTATATATTTACTTGTTTTGACAAATCCGATAAAATGCGTGTGTGAATTGTTGATAAAAAAAACTTTCTCACATATTTTATAAAAATTTAAATAGATTTGATGGGGAATGTTCATAGATTTAAATAGATTCCTAAAATAAACAATATCGTTATTATCATTTGCTAGTCTGTATGATTTGTTTGCTAGTCTGTATGATTTGTTTGCTTGTATAGTATTTCTTAAAAACACCATTATATTTTTCCTTAAATATTTCCTATTTTCCCTAACCACATTCATTCACCAAGTCTCTCTCTCTATCCAACTTTTTAGGCCACTATCTCTCTCTCTCTCACAAACACAATCAAAAACAAAATCTTACACTTGACACTTCCTCTTCTCTACAAATCCCCCCTCTCTTCTCTCTTTCTTCCTCACTACAAACAGCACCACCAAAAAAAACCACAAAACTCTCTCCATTCTCACAATGACCGATCCTCAAAACCGTCCTGTTCCGGTCCATGTCACAAACCAAAACCAAAACACAAACCCAAACAACCTCCCCAACTTTCTCTTATCGGTTCGTCTCAAATACGTTAAACTTGGTTACCATTACCTAATCTCAAACGCTCTTTACATTCTCGTTCTCCCTCTCTTAGCCGCAACAATCGCAAATCTCTCATCATTCACACTCAACGACCTAACTCTCTTATACAACCACCTCCGTTTCCATTTCCTCTCGGCCACAATCGCAACCGCGCTTTTGATCTCTCTATCCACCGCTTACTTCACTACACGACCTAGACGTGTCTTCCTTTTAGACTTCTCATGTTACAAACCAGACCCTTCATTGATATGTACACGTGAAACATTCATGGATAGGTCAGAACGTGTAGGTATTTTCACTGACGACAATCTTGCGTTTCAACAAAAGATTCTTGAAAGATCCGGTTTAGGTCAAAAGACTTATTTCCCTGAAGCTTTACTTCGTGTTCCTCCTAATCCTTGTATGGAAGAAGCGAGGAAAGAAGCTGAGACGGTTATGTTTGGAGCTATTGATGCAGTTCTTGAGAAAACCGGGATTAAACCGAAGGATATTGGGATACTTGTGGTGAATTGTAGCTTGTTTAATCCAACACCTTCACTTTCTGCTATGATTGTGAATAAGTATAAGCTTAGAGGGAATATTTTGAGTTATAATCTTGGTGGTATGGGTTGCAGTGCTGGTCTTATCTCCATTGATCTCGCTAAACAGCTTCTTCAGGTAACAAAATTTCTTAAATTTTTAGTATTAATCTTGGTTTGGTTTGGTTTAATTCGGTTTGGTTTCGACTGTTGTAGTTGTTGTTATGAGTCGTCGTGATTTGTGGAAAATAAAATCTTTGGACTTTTTCTAATGCCGCGTTTTAATATTCAAAAAGGCTGCCGACTAAAAAAAATATTCAAAAAGGCTAATGACAGCTCACGATTTTATTAATTGAGCAATTATTTAGGAACAAATAAAATTTCGTTTTCCAAAAGTTGTGTTTTCGGTTTCACTTAATAAGCATTTAATACAATTACCAACTAGGTTTTTTTAGATTGACTTCATTTTCATGTCATTATTACGTGCTAAGAGCATATAAAGTAGGTCTGACTAATTTAATTTGAAATCGAATCATTTGTCATATACTTATATATTGATCTGGTATTTGGTTTTATATTGATGCAACTTTGTGTCATGTGAGTTTTATGGAATCATAAAGGTCAAAATCTACATGGAAACACGTGGCTATGAAAACTCTAACATTGACAGGCTTTTTGAGTCTTTGGGTTGGTGGTAGTTGAGAGAATGGAAAAAACATTATGTTATTTTAATGACCACCGTTTTATTTAATTTATTTATATACATACATATATACATATTAAGTAACCAATACTGATATACATATATATTACATTTATACCTTTTTTTCTTTTCAAAATAGATGAATTACAATTTACAAAACACTAGGGGATTATTGGTCGATAGATTCCTATAGAGTTTTAGAATTTTTAAAATCCATAGATATGTTAAGGGGGGGTTATTGGTTGATAGATTCCTATAGAGTTTTAGAATTTTTAAAATCCATAGATATGTTGAATTTGTAGAGAGTTTTAAATCCATAGATTCCTATAAACTTTTTGAATAACAATGGATTTTAAATGGATTGTAAATATCATCAAACCAATAACAAGAGATTTCATTAAGAATATCATAATTTATAAATCAATAACAATGGATTCTACAAATTCTAAAAATCTATAAGAATCCATCAACCAATAACCCCCTCCTAAATTTGTAGAAAGTTTTGTGTATTTGAAAAGTTTGGTTATTTGGAATTCTAAGAATCCAATGGTTTTATGAGTATTTTCAAAATCTTGTTTTATGAGTAAAATTGTACAAAATCCATCAACCTATAACAATAGATTCTAATAGATTTATAGAATCAATAAATACTAAACTTTTTGAATAACAATGAATTTTAAATGGAATATAAAAATCATCAAACCAATAACAAGAGATTTCATTAAGAATATCATAATCCATAAATCAATAACAATGGATTCTACAAATTCTAAAAATCTATAAGAATCCATCAACCAATAACCCCCTTAAATGATGCATAACAATCACTTGCTACAAACACATATTCGACTGGCAGATTTAAGATTCTTTGGCGTAATTAACAAAAGAAATCTTTAATTTATATGTACAACTCACAGTTAGGAAACTAAGGTGGTAGCACGTTCGTGCAAGTCTCCAATCTGGTTGGCAAATTGAAAGTTCTTAAATGAGCTATAATCTCCAACAATGGTTCTTAAGAAAAGTTCTAAATATTAAATATAATTTTGAGTATAAGATATATTAATAAATAATTATAGTTTTTAAAATAGAGAGAGAAAGTTTTAAAATATCTTGTATAAGATACTTTAAATGGTGGGTTAAAAAACTTACTTAATAACCATTGTTGGAGATGGTCTGATGTTAATGTTAGACCATTTGCATACAATTTACCTAACACATGTGACATATGCACAGACATTCTTTTACATATATAGATTTACACATGTGGGTCAAGTATGCTACCATATATTGTTGTCTACTCAGTAACTTTCTATGCAGTGATCATATCATAGCATAACTAAAAACCATTGTCAGAATTTTCACATCAGTCTTGTTTTTTAATATACTTTTTTTGAGTTTGACACTAAATTTAACAATGTGTTACAATAATGCAGGTCCAACCAAACTCATACGCACTAGTAGTGAGTACAGAGAACATAACCCTAAACTGGTACTTAGGCAACGACCGATCCATGCTTCTCTCTAACTGCATTTTCCGTATGGGAGGAGCAGCCGTACTTCTCTCGAACCGCTCCTCCGATCGTAGCCGTTCAAAATATCAGCTCATCCACACCGTCCGCACCCACAAAGGAGCGGACGACAATGCATTTGGCTGCGTTTACCAGAAAGAAGACAACAACGCAGAAGAAACCGGCAAAATCGGAGTCGCACTGTCCAAAAACCTAATGGCTATAGCCGGAGAAGCGCTCAAAACAAACATCACAACTCTAGGACCACTCGTCCTACCAATGTCCGAACAACTTCTCTTTTTCGCAACCCTCGTGGCTCGTAAAGTCTTCAAAGTCAAGAAAATCAAACCCTACATTCCCGATTTCAAGCTAGCTTTCGAGCACTTCTGCATCCACGCGGGAGGCAGAGCAGTGCTCGATGAGATAGAGAAGAATTTGGATTTATCCGAATGGCATATGGAACCGTCGAGGATGACTTTGAACCGGTTTGGTAATACTTCGAGTAGTTCACTTTGGTATGAACTTGCTTATAGTGAAGCTAAAGGAAGGATTAAGAGAGGAGATAGGACTTGGCAGATTGCTTTTGGTTCGGGTTTTAAGTGTAATAGTGCGGTTTGGAAAGCTTTGAGAACGATTGATCCGGTCGATGCAGGGAAGACGAATCCATGGATTGATGAGATTCATGAGTTTCCTGTTCAAGTTCCTAGGATCACTCCCGTTACGTCCTAGATGTAGTTTTTTTTATTCTTTTGGGAAGAAAAAATATTGTCATGGTTTGTTTATGTACCTTATATGATTATTTTTTCCGTCATAATTTTTTTGAATTTTTTAAAGAATAGAGCAGGTTCACTAATCAGAGACACTTTTGATTGGTGTCTAAAATCATTTTTAATTAAATTCAATTAAATTAAAGTCATTTATAGATATTTTTGGGTCTAATGTTCCAAAAAAAATCTTAAATAAGACACTTAATTTTGTTTTTGAATCTATGAATCTAAAGTTTAATTTTAATTTATTAATTAGACATACCCATTTAGATCCTATTGTGTCTCTAATGAATATGCTCATGCAAAACTCGACAGGTCCTAAATCTCCACAAACTACACTGACAGAATTGTTATGAAACAAACAACAATAAAAATTCAAAAAAAAACAAATAAATTACCACAAATTCATACATCTACTGTACTTTTAATACAAAGAGAAAGTAAATTAACACGTAGTCAGAAAAACATCAATTTCAGACTTTTTTTTTTGTCACACAATTTGAGACTTTTTATGTCCTCTCGTGTGCACAAAAGAATTCGGATTTCTTTTCATCATTCAGATTGGAAAAAAAATTGATTGCCACGTGTTATGACGTTGACGTGTCAAGCTACAATGACCACGTATTTGTGTCTAGATGCCATGTGTCAGTGTACTTGAATCGGTTAAATTTATTTATCTCCGTGCAAGTACTAAGAAATATCAAGGCTAGAAGCAAAAAATGTCACAGAGTTGTGTTATGTCTTTAGTCACTGCAAATCTAAGGAGAAGCTCTTTCTTCTTATACTCCACCAAGTCTAAGCCATGGTTAATCAAAACGGCGAATTCGGTTTCGTGTACTTCTAAACCGGTTAGAGAATTCATGTCCTTGAGCTACTCTCTTCCCCGGTTCGATTTCGTTAACCAAACCGGTCCGCCTGAAATTCAATTTCCCGGTAGTTCTCCTTCGGAAGAAGAGTTACCTTCACGGCCAAGTAGAGGACCAGATTTGACTCCATTAGAAGTCCCGGAGCTTCCTAATATACCGGAGATCAAACCATCAGAAACTCCACCGGAAGTCACGACGGTTCCTAGTGACCCACCACCGCTTGGACCGCCGCAAAATCCCGGTCCTGAGTTTCCGGTCCCACCATCTCCGTCTCCACCGATGCCAGATACTCCGGATATTCCAAAACCGGAAACACCACCTGATGGACTGCCTCCAAATTGGGAACCTCCTCGCTCACCGGAGATTCCACCGCCGGGAATTGAACCACCGTCTCCGGGAATCGACATGATACCACCTCCTATGGGCCCCACTATCATGTAGCAAAGCAAAAGTAAAACTCTACTCTAATTCTTCCGTTTTTGTTTTTTTTAGCTTAAGGTTTTTTGTTTCCAGACGAGAACGGTTAAACATAAATGCAAATGTTTTTCATTTCGATACAACAATAAGCAAATATGGTACAAATCGATGCGACTCGAAGACGCAAAGAACACAACACACAAGATGTTTTTTATACAAACCACATTGGCTTTATTGGGAAGCTTCTTAATTCACACAGTACTTAGCCAAAAGAAATGGGAAACTTGTGGAACACGTAACCTTTTTGTTTTCGCATTTCAAGCAGAGAAGACGGCTTGTGAAACCCTTCCATTACCAGACTCAGAGCCGACACTGTCGTAGTAATCAACCAACACTTTCCAACCAGAAGGACACATGAAACCATCTGGTGGATTCTCTTTCTTCTTCGCCAAGCCACGCATCTACAAAAACACCACCAAGGATTCTTCTTCAGTCATTCAAGTACGAAAGATTCGAAAATGTGATTTAGTACCGGAATCGGATTTTTTTACCTTGGTTCCTGATATGAAGAGGAAGTCTTGAGACCTGGACGGATCAAAGAACGCCATTTTCCCCTGTGTTAAATCATATGCAGCAACCTATGTATAGACAAATCGAATCTTAAAACCTCGAAGAAATTTCACGATGTGACGAAGTAGCAACGGTTGATTTAACCTTAAAGGGAAGAATGTTAAGCCGTTCGAGCCCCGGTGCCATACTGAGCACTTTCTTCCCGTGATCGGCGTCATATAGATCCCTCTTCTCCTTCGGATGGCTCATACCAGCCGGATCACGCCCAACGATGTAGAAATTAGCTCCCGCGTTGATCCTAGCCTTCGCGTGCCACTGAACCTCGGTCGGACCAGCATAGAGCATCGGAGATGGAAAGATGGATACAACAGTAGTCTCTGGATCCAGAACACCATCCTCCATTACCTGCATATCCAAAACAAGAAACATTTACATAACATTTTCACTACTCCACATACAATTAATCAAAATCAGTAATCCAAAACCTTCTCGTGTTGCCTCATACGCCATTCGAGAGGAACATCATCAGCTTTAGTGAATCCACCAAGAGGATTCAACAACAAGACCGGGTTTTTATAACCCATTTCAAGAAGCCTTCTCCGAGTATCGGTCATGAGAAGCGCGTGTCCGTTATGAACCGGGTTTCTCAGCTGGAACGCGAAAACCGCGTCCGCGTCACGCCTAATAAACTCCTCACGAAGCTGAGAAGGAGATAAACGAAACCGGTCAAGACCGTCGTTGTACTTAACCGGCTCCAAGACTTGTAAATCACCTCCGATTAACCAGTTTCCAGATTTGGTTATAGCTTCTTCTGCATAAGGAAGACCTGGAGCTGTTGTTCCCCATGTTCTAGCTATACGTTCTTCTTTCGGATGCTTGTAAATCTCAATACTACCTCAAAATCAAATCAATCAGAGATCTAATCATCAGTTTCTACAAGATCTAGCTCAATCCTAACCAGAAATCATACATTTGGTAATCCTAATTCGATTTTGAAATTGAAATTGAAACTCACTCGTTGAGAATCGCGATTGGGTTATTCGCTGAGTCAACAAGCGTGACTCGGTTCGAATCGCCGATTCGGGTTTTTTGCTCGTCGTCGATCGCGAGCACGATCGGCACCGACATGTTGACGACGGAGCCGTCTTCGAGCCGGATCGAGTTGAAATGAAGTGTTTGGAGGAACTCTGACTGTCTCATGAATCCTTGAAGCGGACTTGCCCAGCCTTCGCTAAGCACGTGTACCCACTCTAGATCCACCCGATTCAGCCGGATCCGTACCGGAATCGTCTCCGCCTCGCGTTTCATCACGCGCCGTCGTGATTCGTCGACGACGAGGTCGATGAGTTTTCCACCGTCGGGCTCGATTAGCGCCGATTTGACGACGGCGAGACGACGGCGACGAGGAGAGACGGTGTAGGCGGAGGAGGAGCCAGGGGCATAACGGGAAATACGGTGGTTATGGATCGGTGAAACCCGAAAAGTAGAATCGGAGAAGACGATTGAAGAAGCCATTGAAGGCCGGAGAAACAGATTTTTTTTTTTTTTTTGCTTTCTCTTATGAGTACATTGATTAATCTAAATCTTTGTAATTAAGACATAATTAGTGAATCCGTGATTAATTAGGACTATGTTCTTGTTTTTATATGATTAAAAATATCTAGTAGTGGATAATGATGAATGGACATTGAGCTAATAATACCGTTTTAGTACTTGATGTGTCAATTTGCACCTAATACCATTTCATTATTTGATTAATAATCCCATGTAAAGGACAATTTAACAACAACTGCATTCTTTTTAATATTACCAGTAAAGACAAGAGTCAAAAGCAAATATAATCAAATCGGATATTTTCTCCACTTCGTCGACATTGATACGTATATCATATTACTATTATTGTAAAGTTTTGGGATACACGTATCGAGTTACAAGAGGATAAACATTGTTTTCAAATTAACAAATCCTACCTTTGATCCTTTCGAAAATACAAAAAAAATAGATTAGTGGACTAATTAATACTAGTACTAATCCCTGGAGATTTAATGACAAGGTGGTTTTTCATAAGTTCCCGGGTTTTCTCCACGTCATCCCAACGGCTAACTCCGGCATAAATATTCGACAATAGCACATACTTTCCGCTGTTTTCTAATTCTAACCCCAACAAATGCTTTAGTGCAATTTCACCCCTCTCCGAGTCACCGTGGATTTGAGCTGAAGCAAGAAACGATCTCCATAACGTCGCATTTGGCTTCATCGGCATTTTCTTGATGCAATTTTCCGCTTCTTCCAATCTCCCGGATCGGCCCAATAGATCAACTAAGCATCCGTAATGCTCAACCTTAGGCTCGATCCCGTAAACCGCTCTCATCGAGTGAAATATATTAAGACCCTCGTCGACTAAACCCGAATGCGAACACGCGGATATCGTCACTACGAAAGTCGCATCGTCCGGGATTAATCCTTGCGAAATCATGTCCTCGTAAAACTCGATCGCTTCTTGACCAAACCCGTGAACTGCTAAACCGTGAATCATCACATTGTAACACGACGTATCTCTCTTAGGCATTTTATCGAACACCTGACGCGCAAACTTCAAACTTGCGCATTTCGCATAGAGATCGATAAGAGAAGTTCCGATAAACTCATTAAGATTCAGATTATTCTTCAAAAGATAATCTTGAGCCCAAAATCCTCCCTTCAATTCACCCAAATTCGCACAAGATTTGATTAAAGCTACAAGAGAAACCTCGTTAGGTCTCACTTGCATATCCACGAACAACCGCAAAACCTCGTCGCTTTCGCCGGAATTAGCGTATGCAGCAAGAAGAGTATTCCAAGTAGCTAAATCAGGTTCACGAATTCGCTCAAACAGAGATCTAGCTACTTTCAATTTACCACAATTGGCGTAAAACCCAACCAAACCAGCTTGCACAAACCGATCATGATTCGTGGATTCGACGAATTTCAATAAATGGGCATGAAGAGCTCTTCCATGGCGATGCAACCGCGAGTGAAAGCCACAAGCTTTGAACAGAGAAGGGTAAGTGAACTCATTGGGTCTTTGGATTCTAGAGCTTAAAATCTGATTGTATAGAGAAAAAGCGAGATGGGTATGAGTGGAATTGTGATTGGAGACGATTGATGAAATGAGAGTGTTGTAGAGGAAAACTGAAGGATTTGGGATCTGGTTGAAGATAGAGAGTGCGTAGGATAAGGAGATTGTGGAGGATAAGAGAAGAAGTTTACTTTGAGGAAACGTGTGGTGAGAGAGAGATGTTGTGATGAATTGGCCATGGATTTGCTTGACGTTTTCTAGGGTTTTGGATTTTGAAATTAGGGTTAAACATCGATGATTGTTGCTTGTGCTTGGAGATGTCATTCGAAATTTCTCTGCTTGTAAGGGACACGTCCAACTTGAGAGGAGTTGGTTTATTTAGAGAGTTCGAAATATTGTAGCTAGTGTTCTTAAATATTGTTTAGCTAAGTGACGAATCATAATCGTTTTGATTGATTTCAACTCTTGAGTCTTGTTCTGAAGAGGAAAAAAGGTTCGTTCTTTGGAAAAAACTCAAGAGCTCTTCTTCGCCGTCACTAGCGGTGGCTAATTTCAACCGGTTTAACTTTAAACCAATTGGTTTAGTTTGGGATTGGTTTAAACATACTTTATTGGTTAAATGACTTAGTTAGACTCGAAATTAATCAAAATTGCATGAATAATTCAACCAAATCAATGCAAAATTGGAAATTTATTTGACTAATGAAACTAACTTTTTTTTTGTTTTGCCATCTAGAGTTTTATTTTTCAAAAATTCAAGTCATTATTGGTATGTTCGTTTTTTACTTTTGTATATTTTGTTTGGTAATAATGATTCCTTTTTTATGGTCAAAGATTAGTGTGTTTTAAGGAATTGTTTCCGGAAATTCCAACTAGAAGAAGAAGAAGAAGAAGGAGAAGTCCTGTTAAGAGACGGTGGTTTCGAAGAAGCTTGGGAAGGTGATACGATTCATGTTTGGGGAAGATGGGCCTAGTGGGCCATAAACTCTCATTATACTTGTTTACATTTTAAAGCCTACTCTAATTGCTATATATGTAACCAAAACAAGACATAAATTATCAAGCTACTTCCTCCTTCTTCCTCCTCTTCTAATCTCTTCTTCTCTTTCTTCCTAATCCTCTCTCATTCTTCTCCTAATCTTTTATTTCTCTTCTCATTTCACTTCTAATTATACTTGATTGGTTTAGGGATCTATAAGAAGGTAAAATCAATGGCTTCCAGCTCAATAACAATAAATGAACATCCGCCATTGTTTATCTTCTTTAAATTTTCTCTGCTTGTTTCAGTTTCTAGCAAACGAACAAAGCTTTAGTATTTGAGAAGAAGATCAAAAACATTTGAAGTTTGTTTTAGACCTTTATATAGGCTCATTTGGGTTTATTTGTTATGAGGTCTAATTGGGTTTCATGTGCAAAGTTTGGGCCCATATTATCTTTTTTTTTTCATAACAAAAAGACTTAGATTTCAAAACAACGACGTAGTTTGATGCCTCAAGATTTCATCATTTTTACCATCAAGCAGGATCTCTTTCATCTTCTAAGGAAGTGTCTCTACAACAATGCCACATATAATCTAGCCACCATCACACCAGAATCATGGGATTCTGTTAATCAAGTATTAGAGTTTGTCTCAACATACCAACTAAAGTGTATCCTAGCTGCACTTCCAACCTCCGACATCTCAATCATTGAGCTAAATGATAAAAGTCGCTTTGGGTTCTGGAAACCCCTAAAAAATGATGTACACCTATTAAAGCCGGATATGTGGTCAGAAACCATGGGACTTGTGCTCCAACTAAACCATGACAATTGTTGGGCTTTAGTTGCAGCAGATATCATCGCTGCAATGAGATATACCTGGAACACAGAGAGTTCATTACTCTTCTCAAGAGTTGGTTGATTTTGTCAATCCCACATTGCGTTCCATAAGAAAGTCTAAAGTTGAGAAACATGGATTGAATGAGATAACCACAAAGCAATATTACTATACGTGTTGTTTGAGGGAAGCATTGAATTTTTTTCGGGAAAGCGGGATTGCAAGAGAGGAAGACCGCCCGTTTTAGTTCTTGTGCCAACAAGTCGTGTCTTAACGCAATGAATTCATCCAATCTTACCTACATCAAGGAGGTGGTTGATGTGAAGACACTTGCGGAAGTCATCAAATAGCTAGAAGACCAATGGGGAAGATGAAAAAGTGAAGAATGATGTGATGAACAAAACCCCAGGCGTCGGGTTAAAAAACGGCGTCGTTTGTTAACTGGACCACACTATTGGGCATGTTTGCTTTGACTATTCCCATATTTGAAGATGAGTATACCAATATTGAAGATAAAACTTTGTGTGGCCCTACTTCTCTCATGTCGCAGTATATGACGATGCATGCGTTAAACTTCATTGGCGGCGGAATAGATACAAATGGTGAGACGTATCTAACGGCTAGATCTAGTCACAGTGAATCTTTTGGGATGGGCGAAAACTTTAGAATTTCCATTGATCGCATGATGATTTGCCTCACGTGGTGCCAACGGTAAGTATCTTGAACATCCAGTTTCACTAGTTGGTGATTTCGTATACCCAAGGTTGTAGTCATCAACGGAAAAAAAAAGAAATAAAGAGAAAAAGTTGAACCGGGATTGAAGGAAGTGTCTAAGTCAATGTCTTTGCATTTAGACTTATCCTTTTTTTGTGTGTGATCACTTGTGAACCATGATGATTGACATGTCTGTGGATTCTCTCTGAATGTCTAGAAAGTTCTTTTGGTATTTTAGTCTGTGAATTTTTGTCTTTGATTATTGATTAACCTGGTTAAACCGAAACTTTAAACTAATTTAAATTTGAGACAATAATTAAGTAATATCTTAAATAAATTATCTTTAAATAAATGTCCATAAAAAATTGCTCATCCATCTCATTAGCCCAAATAAAACTATTAAAATACATATATACTTTGTTATGTTACTATATAAAAAGTATAATATTAAGGATTGAAATATTCATCACAAAACGAATAGTGATATTGGTGGAAAATAAAAGAAGAAGTTTGAAGATGGGGTTTGATAAGGCAAAAAAGAAAAACCAATAACTACAAAGCGAAGAAGATTTGATGCCGAAACATGGCATTATTGTTTAAATTTGTTACTAAACACGCAATTATAAAACAAACATAATATAGTCGCTAGTTGATACCAAGTAAACATGTATGTGTGTGTATTTTTTTTGTACAGAAGTTGTTGTGAGTGTGTGTGATTTTTTTTTTTTGTTTATTTTATCTTGATTTGATTTGTGATAACTTGAAATTGAGAAAAGTAGGAGAAAGCAAGTAAAGGCCTCTTTGGAATACATCAAAGTTGGTCCCTACAACAAGACAATCACACCTTTCTCATCTACAATAAACTAAGAAAAAACCATGCATTATAATATCTCTCCTTTTTATCTTCTTTGTATTCTTTTTATAACAATAATAATAATTTATATGCAGATGGTGAGACTGATAATTCTTTTTGAACACCTTTAGTGAAAATGATGCATCAAGTCCTCTTCACTATAGTGTTTCTCCTCCACACATGACCCAAGAAATTAGCAATTTTCCATCACTAATTCCAAAATCTCTGTTCATATTTCCGATAATCATCTATTTGAGAAAAGTACTTCATAATGTTCCTTTTAAGAAAAAGAGAAAATCACAATACTTCATCTTGTCCAACCTAATAATTATACATTCTGGTTATAAAATAAAACAACTATTTTTAAATACGCTTATAGATCTCATTAGCAACATGGATTAAAATATTTGTATTGTAATGGCATTGAACATACATTTTACATATAACTATTTTATAGAAAATATGAGTGAATCCTACTTTTTCCTATGATAAATCGTAAACTTAGTCACATGACCATAAGTCTGATCAAAGTATTCTTGACATTTCAAGAGCGAGTAAGGAGAATCTTAAGATTCTGTGTCTTTTCTTTTTTTTTGGGAAAGTTTTAACATTATCAAGATATCTTTTCTTTACAATCCATACCATGTACTAATGCAAGAGAATAGCACAAAGACAACTATACGACAAAACCTGAATTTATTCTCACATTTGATAAATATTTTTTATTTTCCAATTTTTAGCACTTTAAAATATCGTTTTCTTACTTTAAATAATGTTTTGATGATTTATTCAGTCTTGTTCAAAATTTTGGGAACAGAAGCTCACTTTGGGGTGCTTTCACAATAAAAGCAAAAAATAGGACTAAGATCAGAGGTGATAAAAAGACAGAGCCTCTGCAAAGTAACTTGTATTAATTTTATTTTTGCTTTCATTTTATTTTTTTGGGGTTCTCATCTCTCTGCTTTTCAAATTCACAATAATAAATACATAAATGTTAGTACTTCATCAAATGGAAATTATATATAATCAAATTTGGTAAAAATAAAAGGGTCAATTTGTTCAATAACCATAAAAAAATTAAAATTCATAACCTAACTAAAATACCTAAATCTAAAAGTTATGATTTGGCCATATATACCCATTTTGGTTAGTTTATAGATTATAGTTTTTTTTTTATTGTTATTCATGCTAATTTCCCAAAATAAAATAAGCTACAATTTTTGTGTGAAAACTATCATTTTACATAAAAAAATCGGGAAAATCGCATAAAAAACCTCCGAGGTGGCAATTTCTTACACTTTAAACCTCGACGGTCAAGCACTATCAGTTTTAACCTTCAAGATGGCAATGCCAACACATTAAACCACAAACATGGCAAATTTGAACGGGACACCAAAAAAATTTAAACGGAATAGTAACTTCTGGGAACAGAAGCTAATACAAGTTACTTTGGTGTCCTGTTCAAATTTGTCGTGTTTTGAAGGTTAAAACTGATAGTGCTTGACCGTCGAGGTTTGAAGTGTAAGAAATTGCCACCTTGGAGATTTTTTATTCGATTTTCCCTAAAAAAATCTGCCAATACGTAGAGTTTTTTTTTTTTTTTTTGAATTATACACAGTTTCCCCAAAGGTTTTCTAGGCCTAAGAGACTAATCTGTGTCACCGGCGATGCCCAAATTTTAATCCTCCAGTACTGCATCTTATTGACCAATGGTAACAATTAATTAAATTTATGATATCTGAAGAAGTATTTATAAGCAATAAAAAGTCATTTTAAACAATTTTTTGAGCCCCAACTTAAATTACGGATAGCAAAAGAGTAACGTTCTTCGTGAAAATCGTTACACTACAAATTCTCATCTAAATTTATTTCCTCCCTATCTATTAGTACTAAAACGTATATGCAATTTTTTCTTCAGTGATCATGAAAAGAACATACATGTTGGTAACTAAAGTAGTACTATTACTCAAAAGACTTCTTAGATTTAAGGATTAAAGGTTATTTTAGTGAATTAACAATACAACAAATAGAATAATTTGACTCCAACGTGCAAGAATAATCGTGCTTGTCAAGTGTGAACTTTCCAAGAAGCAATAAGAAATTAGAGCACCCATAAAAGATGTGGAGTTTCCCCCAAAGTTTGTTTTAATCATAGATTAAATGTCTATTTTGTCGTTTTTCAAAGTTAAATAAACAGAGCAAAACAAGGAAAAATAAATGTAAATTAAAACCATTTTTTGGTTCGTCTAAAAATCAAACAGTTTTATACTCCATTAGAATGTACAATTAGTCTTATGATCATAAGTAAGTTTAGTTTAATGATTTGTTTCAGATTGTATCATCATTCGAATTTAAAGCATGATATAATTTATCATTCGAACTGTCCGAGATCATGTTTTTGATGAAGGCTTAAACCAACGGTTTGGGAACTCGATAATTTTCGATTTAGTTTCTCATTTAGTTTTCTTTCATTTTTTTTAAATGATGCATTCCATGTAAAACAGTTTTTTTTTTGTTTGAATATAATTTCATATTTTTAAAAAAGTATTATATATATATATCTGAAGAACTAAACACTTGAGGCATGTGCAATGGTGACATTTTGGAATCTTAAGTTGGTGTCTAAAAAATTAAATAATATTAATTTTTAGGCACTTTAGTGTCTTAAATAAAAAAAAATCCTAAATTAATATTGTTTAATTTTTTAGACACCAACTTAAAATCCCAAAATGTCACCATTGCACATGCCCTTATAATTAACTTCTTTAATTTCTTGAGTATACATAGTGGCTCTTTCCTAGCCAACTTTACTTTTTTAAAAGGCTCTCCTAAGCAACTAAACATATGCAATTTTAAACAATTGCTATAATGTAATTTTTAAAAAGCTAGCAGTGTATGTAGGCAAAACTAAAGAGTGTGTTTGTTGACACAATAAATTTAACAATGATTAAAAAGTTACACGCGTGCAATGAGCACGATATTATGACCCCCATTGAAATTCTGTCAAGAATATATTTTGTTCTGCCAAATAAATTAAGAATGATAATAATCCAGGAGTATAAGCCCGGATCTTCTATAACACAGTCACAAATGATGTTGTCACGTTTGTAAGATTTTTGAACATGTGGCTTACATTCTACACCTCTGCAAAAGAATAATATCACTTGTTCATAGCTTAATTATGTTTCATTTTCATTAGCAATTCCCATACAAATTTTGTTGTATTCCTTTTAGTTCACCTCTTTTGGGTTATACATTCTGATCTAAGAGAAAGAATTAATAGAAAAAAGAAAATTATCGATGGAACTTATTAATTATTATATTATTTAATTGATAAATTAGGATGAGTAAACGGTAGACAAAGCAGCACAAAGAAGACCAAAGGAAGTAATGTTTGACCTAATATAGTTTTTTTTCAAGATTTTAAGGGTACTGTATATGCAAACACATGCAGATCATACGATTTATGAGTTTAGAATGTTATCTTCTTCTTCTTTTTTTTGGCAAATGGCTTAGAATGTTATCTTTTGAGTTATAAAAATCACGATTTTGTCATCTTATCTGAATTTGATAAAACAGTAAAACAATGGTACGAAATAACAAACCATGCGTCACTCCAAAACAAACCATGCCCATAACCCTAGCTAGCTACCACCATGACCAAACTAACCAATAGTATATGATATTAAATCCATCTATACACATATACAATTATGGATTATAGGCATATCAGATGCATGTGTGTGTACTTTTGTTGGAATGATAATTGGTATAAATAATATGTTTGCAATTCGAATTAATTCTTGGGTTGGTACTTAGTAGTCGAATATTTCATGTCCAAAGTAGATTATACAAATTTCAATTCGAACAATAACTTAATGACAATCTATCTATACTTATAATAGATGGCCAACACTCTTTAAAAGCTGTCACGTGGCACTTTCATTGGTTGGCCCTTATCCTCATTTTTTCCTTTTTCCAGTAAATAATGCGTTAAAAAAAATCTGCTCAAATAATGGGAAAATCAATCGGCGATTAGTTGACAAAAATTGTGATATCCCTCTTCATCTCCCTTACCCTTAAATTATCATCTTCTATTCCTCTTGACTTTTCAAAGCTTCGTTATACATAGCGATGGAAATCTTAGACTCACTTAGCCGGCTCCAAGAGAAACCATACACCTCCGCTAAGATTCCAGTAGGCCTCGCCGGTATCCAACCACCATTAAATTCTATGGCAAATCCATTTTGCGTTATCCCGATTGAATGATCTGATTTGCCCCTTCGTCCTTCGCTCAATCTTCTTCACTGGGAGTATGTTAGGTTCTTATTTTCCAATTTAACTCCTATTTGGAATTTCGCTCTCAAGTTCAATTAAATCTCTAAAACGTGATTAAACACTGATTTCGCATAGTAGGAGAGGAAGGTAGGACAAATATGTGGAATGGTATAAACGCGGTTGTAACTGTAACTTATAACGAAGACTTTGTGAATTCCATGGAGGAATATGATTATGTTTGATTGTTGAAATAATATCACTATTTCTGAGTCAAGCCCTCTGAGAATAGTTGAGAGTTTCAAGCAAAATATATTCCTGTTATATCATTCTCTGTTTTTTCTTTGTTTATTTGTCTGAATTTTTTAAATTCTCGATAAAGTTGAAAAGCTTAAAATGATGATAATGGGGTTTTTGATTGTTGTTGTTGGTGGAGCACATGGAGTTTATAAAGCAATTAGGAATAAACTCTCTTACCTGATTTCAAAATTTTGGTGATTGAAAAAGAGAGCTTTCTTTCTAATTTAGTTCCTTCTATTCCATTCACTATAAATCAATCGACAAGAAAAATGGAGTCTTTTGTTCATTTGTTTACAATTTGCAGGCAAAGATTTATGACAATCGGGCATTGCACGGATACGATTTTGAGTGTATATATTTTTAGATAGAAAGGTATAAATTTTATTCCTTCAAATTGTAGAAACGTGAATTCTATTGTGTTTAGCTCGATTATTTTTTCCTTCCAGTCTATTGCAAATAGATATGAACTCCTCTTAATCTATTTTTTTCTTGGGTCTGAACAGGAGAGTCATGTACCGGATTTAGCTGCGTCCTTGCGTGAGGTTCCTTCAGTTTACTTCAAGGAAGATTTCACCCTTGAAGACGATGCTGCTTTTCGTTATGCTTGTCCATTATCGAGCGTGACGAAGAGTCTAGCATTTCAAGATAGTGGTGGAGCTGCATCTTGTGAAAGAGATCTCAATGAAAGAGACAATTTCGCCAATTGATACAAACTTGGTAGATTAAGCTTGACAGATTAAAGAGCCTAGCTCAACTGAGATTAATATCGTGGAGGTGCAACGTTATTGAGAATTTTTTTGGTATGTTAACCAAGCTCTCTCGGCACTCAAATTGGTAAGAAAATATTTCTGACTGATTCACTTAGAATAATACCAAGTTAGCTACTTTTGTGTGTTTTCGCTTTTTCTTGCTGGAAGTTTGACTATTTATTGTTCAGCTTGTTACGTTTTGCAGACTGTGCTGCAGCTTTGGATATAATTGGCAACCTCCAGAACTTGTTGGTAAGTTCATCTGCGATTGATGCTGGATACTTTACGATGCTTAGGGTCCTCTCTCTTACGAAGCTACAATGGTTTTCCATTTTCTGAGGATGTGGTGAGCTAGCTGGTTTACACTGCTTCAGTCATCTTTGGGATCATGTCATTACTTCCATTGATTCCGCAAACATGTGTCTTTTTTCGTGCTGTGATAATTGTCTAAAATAGGTTGTATTCACTCTGACTCTAATGCTCTTTTAGGAGAAACATTAAGTTTTTTGAGCTTTTGTTTTGACGTGAATAAAGTCTTCCTTATATTTGTTAATGCTCTTTTAGGAGAAACAATTATCTCTTTCTGTAAATTTGTTACTAATTTACGATTCTATATTCTGTTGCAGATAATTTCATCGTAACATGAAGTTGTTGCATAAGAAACAAGACTTTCGACAAAGGAGAGAATGACCTCATAAGCTTTATTCAAGTGTATGATCTCTTTTGCTTCATCTGTAGTTTTTTTAGAAATAGAAAAAGTTGGTGTTCTTCCAATAAGAAAGATGGTTGCTTTACAAAAAAGTTGTGTCCTTGATGGAAATGGGTGGTTGCTTTATAAATAATGTGTTTATAATGAACTAATTAGTTTCCAATGCCGTTGAGAGTTGGGAGAAACAAGAATGGTTCAAGTACAAAAATGTACACCAATTACTATGTACGCATATCAAGATTGACGTACAAGTTTCTTCTTCATGGTGTAAAAAAATCTTAACCAAACAAAACAACCAACGAAGCTCAATTAACTGCCAACCATCCCCCAAACCCAGACAAAGGTCCAACACTTTATAATGTATTCTTTGTTAATATATGCCTAATTTTAAAAAAGAATATGACTTATTTAGGGTCTAATCTCAAAGTGAGCTGTTTTGAAATGGTTAACGAACCAAGAAACCTTGCCTTATTTTCAAACTAGCATTAGAGAAAATCATAATCGATGTGAAAGTTATGAGCCAAAGTTTGTTCACATTGATGCCATGCTTTAATTCTATTTGGACTGACCTTCTCGCATACTTCGTCATCTAGGGCAGAACTTATAAGAATTTCTCAATGAAAAATGTTGCAACAATCAATCATAAACATTAGTGTAGGTTGCATAGTCTGTAGGACAACCACATGATTTCATAATGTTTTTATGACTTTGAAATGCACCTGCGAATTTCATGTTCACGTTTACAACATGTATATATTTGGAGTATTACCCTCATGTGTTTATGTTCCAATATATAAGTGATGCTTCTCAAGACTCCCAAATTCTTATTGCGAGACTTACGAGGAAAGACTTATAAGTTAACGTGTGTCATGGGTCGATGACTCCTCTCGGGTTTATTTGGAAGACCAAGAAACCTCTCGACTCGACTCATGTAAAATTTAAGTTTGTATTGTAAGCATTAGTTCGAGTTTAACAAACTACATTTTCTTAACAATAGCTATTAAAAAGCCTTGTTAAAAGAATAATGTGCTATGGTGAAGTTTATTCTTTTTTTTTTTTAATTTTAAGATTATGAGAATGGTTTCTACTTTGACAAAGATTTGCACATACACTTCTGAAATTATAATTTATTGGAATGCACTAAAAAATGAAATTGTCAAAAATTATCAATGGAGAAAGGTGCCACATGTCAAAAATCGTATGCGTGGGTACACGCCCGGCTCAATTCAACTTAGGCCCAGTGCTAACAACGCCTCCATTTTTTTTAAAAGGCCTTTATCTATCAACATAAACAAAAAGGCCATAATTTATGTATATTTTTAATTAAAAAATGTTTTGAGCTCTTAATTTAGGCCCAAAGTTTTTCAAAACACATGGAACTTGTGCAATTGCACGGCCCGCACAATCCAAGAACGGGGCATGCGTGAGTAATCACTTAGCCTAATACTTTGCTATATTTGCAACATGTTTCTCCCAAAGTGCAAAAGGATTAATATACGCCTTAACAGAATATACGATTTCAAACAGTAGAATAAACATTTATGTATATGATTTGAAACAATAGAAAACATAGTGTTTAACAATTAACAATCCTAATCCAAAGACTAAACCACTAAAGCTTACAAAGCCAACAAAATCATAGCTAAAAACATTGTTTTGGCTTGGTTGAAAGGGATTAGCCCGACTCTGAAGGACTTGAGAAAAATATATACTTCTCTTTTGGCGACTGATTCTACGCCTAGCGAAGAGGGCAGTTTTTAAAACGAGTTCAATGATGGATTACATAGATATTTGAAAATATTGTTTCACTTATTTTACTAATTAGTTCACTTAAAAATAACGTATGATTGCAGACTCGAAGTTTGAAGGTTGTATATTGAAAACAATTCTTTGCAAAACTACAATACCATTATCATAAAATATCGTCAAACTTTGGATATACTCATCTATAACACTATGCAATTTCTCTTACTGTCATTCTTTGTTTATTTTCTTAAATGGTACTCCCTCTGTTTCATATTAATTGTCGTTCTGAGAAATGTATCTGGTTAGTATTTGGATGTATTTAACTCAAAATACATCCAGATACATTTTAGATATATTTTATCAAAACGATAATTAATATGAAACGGAGGGAGTATTTGTTAAATCTAAATGACTAAACCATACGTTCATCTCATTAAATCAATATTTTAAAACAGAGAACTATTACAAAGATGAACTAAATACCAAACCAATGTAACTAGAAAGTAAAGCTTCGTTACGACTAAATATTATTTTCAACTATTCTACTATATCAATAGCAACAATTAAAAACCCAATTATGCAAATCAAATTAATGAAAACGACCCGCGCGTTTGCGCGAGCTCTCATCTAGTATATATAAAGTTAGCTTTTCTCTCTTCTCCTTAAGCCACCTTATCATCCACATCATAAATTCTATTTCTTTTATAATTTTAAATTTGATTTATAAATTAATTAGCAATTATGCATGTAGTTTTAACATAAGAAAAAGAATTTGAAAAGTCATCATGTTATGCCAATATATATAGATATATCTATATATAGTTACTAGATTAATAACATGTTTTATAATTTTTTTTATACTAAATATATTTTACATTTCATATATATTCAGTTATGTTAAATTATATTTGCAAATATTATAAAAAAGTCTATAATATCAAAAGAGTCATAACAATTTACAAACAACTCGATCTACAATTAAATCATATCGCAAAAATATAATTTGCTACATCTAAATCCAAAAAAAATTGAAAATATCATTAAAACAATAAGGGTAATTATACATAATATCGTTTTTCTAAGAAAATGTTAAAATTATTTACAAAAATATAATATAAGTTTAAATAATTAGAACGTAATGTTTTGTGATTTTATTTCTATCAACTAAGAAATTTTAAATACAATTATCAATGGAGGAGAAATCTCCATGCTATTAAGCAACTAAATTGTTTTTTGATAAAAGGTGAAATTAGCATATTAACTGAGATATTTTGGGTACAATACGTGGTAAAATTTTAAAATCTGAATATTTCACATTCTTTCTTCTAAAAATATGGTTATACTATATATTATAATACAAATATTTAATTAAGTAAAGTTGTATAGCAACTTTTACGACCAATGTATAAAGCAAAATATAGGTTGATAAGTGTTACATTTTATAAAGAGAAAATAAATTAAATTTAGCTATAATTAAAATAATTATTGCAATTATACATAATTAAAGGGGAAAAGAGAATAAGAGAAATTAATAGGTACTCAAATTAGAAATATTTTCTCCAAAAATATTATTGGCTCAAAAAGTTAGATTTTTTTGTGATTTTCTTTTAACCCAAAAATATAATGTAACTATAAGTGCATGAGGACATACATGGGAAATCTAAATACTTTTCAGGCGAAAGAGAAAAATTCATATGTAAATATGACATATATCATGTAAGAATATCTTGAATACAATAGAAAATTAAATTACTAAGTCGGTGTATGAAAAACAAACTCATATTTTTAACTTTACAAATACATTGTATTTTTAATTTTAAATCACTAATTTTTTTCATTCAACAAGTAGTTTCATATTAGTAATATTACTAATCAAAAGTCTGACTAAAAAATATCTAAAAACTTAAAAGAATAATAAAACGTAAATTTACGTAAAAAGTGTATTGTTATATGATAAATAGAAAATAAAATGATTTATGTTAAAATTATAGAATATTTGTACATTAAAGTACTATAATTTGTCGATAAGATATACGAAAATATCAATTTTATATATGCAACTAACAAAGTTTTAAACAATGATATAACTTTTCAAATAGTAATCAATAATGTCTAATTTTATATATTCATGTAATATCATATAGATAAGAGAAAAACACTAATTCATTTCAAACCAATCACTATTTTTTTATTTCTAAAACATTGATTGGTTTTGTTATATATAATTATTAAATTATTAGATAAATCAAATTATATGTTTGAAATGTAATAAAATTGTAGAAAGCTACTCGCCCGTACATATGAAAATATCATAAAGTTATTGTTCTAACAGTATCAAAATCTGAAAATTTTGGCATTAACTACAGATATTAATCAATAGTATCTGAAAATTTTGGCATTAACTACAGATATTAATGCTAAACTTCATTTTTGAGAAATTGCAGAAATAAAAAATATCAAAATGCTGCTCTCAGCTTTCCCCTATAGTCAAACGATATCATCATCATTCATCGTAATTTTAGAAGTGTAATATAATGTATTGTAGTGTAATTCATTCCGATCTAAAACCATTGCCAAGCGAGTAAAATTGAGAAAATTATTATGGGTTAATTATTTTGTGTCTCAAACAAAATAAAAGTTAAAATGAATAAACAGAGGTCATAAATTCATGATCATGAATTCATGATGGATCTCACGGCTGGTGTTATCTTGTGGAACCATAAAGTAGGGGCCCATCTAAGGTGTATCTTACTTCGCATGGAGGTTCTTCTACTTGATTACACTCACC
Organism: Draba incana; assembly: GCA_963576765.1. Classification (NCBI taxonomy): domain Eukaryota; kingdom Viridiplantae; phylum Streptophyta; class Magnoliopsida; order Brassicales; family Brassicaceae; genus Draba; species Draba incana. Next base: position 3,044,863 of record OY755214.1, on the reverse strand, counting down.
ACATCTTTAATAAATTCATTATATATTAGTAATATATAGTGTAGAGTCTATGAGAATTTGTTCAAATGAAGTATAGTCTATGTAGATGTGCATCTATGACATTTATAATTAATTACTGGCTCACATTTTTCCTTTATCACTGATAATTGGTCGGCTATGATTTATTTCTAATTAAATGAATGCTTCACAGAAATTGAATAACAAAAAAACCGAATGCAATATATACAAAAATCACAAAAATAGCTTGTGAAAATAGTTGAATAATTTAACAAGCACTTTTCTATGTAAAAGTGACTGATTATTAGCGCGAAATCACGTCAAATGGAAGAGCGTTACACTTTCTTCAAGAAACTATTGACCAAGTTTTTGTTTGTTTGTTAATCACTCGACTTACCATGAAACATAGACATTTCATAGTTTAGTTAGCTCAAATCATAAGATTCTATACGTCGTTGGTTTGCATAGGAAGGAGTACAGGACGTTATTAATTTAAGTATACTATACAAACTTTGATCCTGATCGCTTATAGAGTTTTTCCATAAACGTAAGTTCACATATACATTACCAAACAAATACAAATTTAAATGGCATTTCTAACTTTATAACAATGTTAATTAGGTAAAAACAAAACTTACAAACATGATTTCCCTGGTACAAAGATTAATATTTTTATGCATTAGCTCCTATGAATTTTGTCTGAAAACAATGATGATTGCTATACATTAGGTCTTTAGCTCCTATGAATTTGTTTTTCATGTAGTATTTTTTTTTAATGGACGAACGTTACATAGTATAATTTTATAATACTAATAACAAAGATGTACAAAAAATAAAGGAAGAAAACAAATTAAATAGAGTGTAGAGTCATGAAATGGGGTCTGCAGAAAGAAAATAAAAGACTGCAAGTTCGGATTATTCCTTCTTCCGTGTGTTTATTATCATTCGATTTTATTATTTTTCAAAATGTAAAAATATTTACTCTTTCTCTCCCTATATATGTAATTTTATAAATTATTACATATATATATATATAAACACACATTGCGTTAGTGCTGGTACTAACGGACCACAAAGAAAGTGGTCATCAAGCTTAAGCTGACACATTATGAATTACCTGTCTATACATATCCAAGAAAATCTAATTCAATAAATTTGTACAAATTGTTACAAAAATAGTAAAAGGATGTAATCATCTAAAGTGGTCGTGCTCTAGTCCTTTTCTCTATTAAACACCCAATTTTTAAGATTTCTTCTTGTTTAAAAAGTAAAAATCAATTTTCTTGTGCAAGTAGTTTAATTAAGGCTAATCAATGATTAAGGTCCATAATTAGTAGGATATTGTGATAAATCAAACACATGGTGCTAAGTAAAAAAGAAGAAATTTGTTGTTAATGAAAAAAAAACATTAGGGAAAGTGTTCCAAATTTTAAAAACAAAAGAAAACAAACTCTTTTTTCTGAAAAATGAAAAAATTACTTATAGGAAAGTAGGAAAATAAAAAAGACAAAAAAGTGAAGAGAGACTGATGAAAAGAGTCTGCAAGAAGAGAGAGAGAGAGAGCAAGAAAAGCTTTACACGTGATTTTAAAGAGACCAAACCAAAGCCCAAAAAGCAAACTTCTTTTGCATGCGTCTTTACCCAAAAAAAAAAGAAGAAGTTTTTGAAGCTTTTTTCTTCTTCCTACATCATCATCATCATTTTCTTCATCCTTCATCATCACTCATCACTCATCTCTCATCACTGATAATCTCTCTTCTTCTCCCATTTTCTTCTAATACGAATCTGAGATTTTTTCTCTCCACATTTTCTTCTCAAGGTGCAACAATCTCTCATTGGTCGGTGAGTGTTTCACTGTTATTTTAAAAAAATTAATGTATGATGTAGATGGGTCATTTTCTCTCCGTAGCAATAAATTTTTTTAAATAATTTTACTTTTATTTATAAAAAAAATTCTCTTGGAGATATTGATATTTCCACTGCTCTTTTCGATGTTTATTCCTTCTCTTTGTTCACTTGCTATTAGTTTTACTCTCTCTCTCTAATTCACAAAATAAAATAAAAAAGCTAAGATTTTTTTTGGAAAAATCTTTGTAATTATCTGTTTGGGCTCATCCATTTTGTTTTCCCCGGGATCTCATTTTTCCGATTTCAAATAGAGACAAAGTTCCAATCTTTCTCCAGTTTTGTCTTGTGGGTATTCCCAATTTCCCCCTAAATGCTTAAATAGTTAAATCTTTGTCTTAATGCTTAGACCTTATGGGATTGGTTGTTCTATTTTTTGGTCTATTCACTGATTTCTTCTAATTTCCTGGATTCTTGTCTCTCTTTTCTTTTTTTTTAACCTCGAAATCTGCCTTTATCGACATATAACTGTTTATATGTATAATCTCTGTTCTGTGCTAATAATGTTCTGTTTCATTTTACCTCTCTGGTTTCTGAAACTTGGTTAGTAAAATAGCAACAAAACTGGATTTTTACACCTTCACTGTTACAAACCATCATGGTTTCTGGATTTTCTCCATTTAATGCAATCTGACAATAATTATTTTAACTTTTTTTTTTTTTTGCTTTCCTCATGATTTTGCAGGTAGAATAAGTCCAAGAAGTGGGATCAGTTTCATTCTTTTTGTAGTGAGAAAAATTTTCAAATCGGAAAAACAAAAATGCCGATTAGGCAAATGAAAGAAACCTCAGAGACTCACTTAGTAATCAAACCTCATCTTCAACCTTCAAAACAACACAATAATCCCAAATCCGTACAAAACGGTAAAGTTCATCCTCCTCCGGCGACGGCGACGGCCGGTGAGAATACACAAACACCTTCACCGCCGACGAAGAATCGTAGCCGGAGGAGGAATCGCGGTGGTAGAAAATCCGATCAAGGAGATGTTTGTATGAGACCTACCTCTCGTCCTCGTAAACCACCGACTCAAACAACTTCTCCGACCGGCGGAGAGATAGTCGCCGTGAATCATCAGATTCAGATGGGTGTTGGTAGTTTGAGTAAAAACTCGAACTTTGCGCCAAGACCTGGATTTGGAACACTTGGAACTAAATGCATTGTTAAAGCTAACCATTTCCTTGCAGATTTGCCCAACAAAGATTTGATTCAATATGATGTAAATATTTTACCTTTTCTTAAATTTCGTTACAAAAAAAGTTGAAAATTTAATGAATCTCTCAAGTCGTTATCTTTATTAATTGTTGTTCTTATTGTTTTGGGTCCATCAATTTTGGTTGTGCAGGTTACAATAACTCCTGAAGTATCATCAAAGAGTGTAAACAGAGCTATAATTGCTGAGTTAGTGAGACTATACAAAGAATCTGATCTCGGTTCTAGACTTCCGGCTTATGATGGCCGGAAAAGTCTTTATACCGCCGGAGAACTTCCTTTCACTTGGAAAGAGTTTACCGTTAAAATCGTCGATGAAGATGACGGTATCATCAATGGTCCTAAGTAAGTATTTTTTAAAGTAATTTTGTTATATGTGTGTGTTGATTTGGATTTGAAACATTGTGTAATGTTTTTGTAGAAGAGAGAGATCATATAAGGTGGCTATTAAGTTTGTTGCAAGGGCAAATATGCATCATTTAGGCGAGTTTCTAGCTGGTAAACGCGCAGATGGACCGCAAGAAGCGATACAGATTCTCGACATTGTGCTCAGGGAATTGTCGGTTAAAAGGTTTTGTCCGGTTGGAAGATCTTTCTTTTCGCCTGATATTAGAACTCCGCAGCGCCTCGGTGAAGGGTTAGAGTCGTGGTGCGGGTTTTATCAGAGTATTAGACCTACTCAGATGGGTTTATCGCTAAATATCGGTAAAAAAATCGATTTATACTGATAGTTACATGTTTTGGTCTTATACATAACTTATGTTTTGGTTCTTGATTTGTAGATATGGCTTCAGCTGCATTTATCGAGCCACTTCCGGTGATAGAGTTCGTTGCACAGCTTCTCGGGAAAGATGTTTTATCGAAGCCGTTGTCTGATTCTGATCGAGTCAAGGTGCATTTCTTTATTTGTAACATCTCTTGCTTCGTGAGTCGGGTCCTCGAGTATTTTCTCAAGATTACAGTTTTGGGAATTGTAACAGATTAAGAAGGGTCTTAGAGGAGTGAAAGTAGAGGTTACGCATAGAGCGAACGTAAGAAGGAAATATCGTGTTGCGGGTTTAACAACTCAACCAACAAGAGAACTTATGTGAGCAAATTCATTTCTTAATTACACTTCTGATCACACTAAAGCTGGTTTCATTGAAGATTAATCAACTTTTTATGGTTTATAATTTTTAGGTTTCCAGTAGATGAGAATTGTACGATGAAGTCGGTTATCGAGTATTTCCAAGAGATGTATGGATTCACGATCCAGCACACGCATTTACCGTGTCTTCAAGTCGGAAACCAAAAGAAAGCAAGCTATTTGCCAATGGAGGTAAGTAAAGAAAATCGGTATTCGAATATTTTTCAAGTGATTTCACTTCTTGGCCTTTTTTGTGATTCGATTTTGTATATGTAGGCGTGTAAAATTGTTGAGGGGCAACGGTACACGAAAAGGTTAAACGAGAAGCAGATTACGGCTCTCTTGAAAGTTACATGCCAGAGGCCAAGGGACAGAGAAAATGATATTTTGAAGACGGTTCAACACAACTCGTATGATCAAGATCCATATGCTAAGGAGTTTGGTGTCAACATAAGCGAAAAGTTAGCTTCCGTTGAAGCTCGGATTCTACCAGCTCCTTGGGTAAAACATTAAGCAAATATCTGATTTTTTCTCAAAACTATGTTCTGTTATGCTAAATTTGTTTTCTCTTTGCTTGATACAGCTTAAGTATCACGAGAACGGGAAAGAAAAAGATTGCCTCCCGCAAGTCGGTCAATGGAATATGATGAACAAGAAAATGATCAACGGGATGACCGTGAGCAGATGGGCCTGTGTTAACTTTTCACGCAGCGTTCAAGAAAACGTTGCTCGTGGATTTTGTAATGAACTTGGTCAGATGTGTGAAGTCTCGGGCATGGTAATAATATTCGTCTTTCTTTCTTGCTGCATTTTTGGAAATTTTAACTGAAAGTGTTTCTTCGTTTGTTATTATAGGAGTTTAATCCGGAACCTGTGATACCAATATACAGCGCGAGGCCTGACCAAGTCGAGAAAGCTCTTAAGCATGTTTACCACACTGCAATGAACAAAACCAAAGGCAAAGAGTTAGAGCTTCTGTTGGTGATTTTACCTGATAACAACGGTTCACTTTACGGTATTTATCCATCTCTACATCCGTAAACTTATCCGTTTTCGTCATTTTAAAGTATGATTACGATGAACCGGAATGTTTCTTGTTATCTCAGGGGATCTTAAGAGAATCTGCGAAACCGAGCTTGGTTTGATATCTCAATGTTGTCTCACAAAACATGTGTTCAAGATTAGCAAACAGTATTTGGCAAATGTATCACTTAAAATCAATGTCAAGGTGAATAATACTTTCTCACAGATGAATTTGAAATTTTCGATTGTTCTTCTAGCTCAGTGAGATAAATCTCCGTTGTTTTCAGATGGGAGGACGGAACACAGTTCTATTAGATGCCATAAGCTGTAGGATTCCACTGGTTAGCGATATACCAACAATTATATTTGGCGCAGACGTTACTCACCCAGAGAACGGGGAAGAGTCAAGCCCTTCAATCGCCGCTGTAAGATTGTACAACAACTCAGTTAATTACGCGTTTCTATAATGTAGCAGAACAATGAAATTCATTAGACGCGGTCTTGTTTTTGTTAGGTTGTTGCTTCTCAAGACTGGCCTGAAGTTACGAAATATGCGGGTTTAGTTTGTGCTCAAGCTCACAGGCAAGAACTTATACAAGATTTGTATAAAACATGGCAAGATACTGTACGTGGCACTGTTAGTGGCGGCATGATCAGGTAATAAATCGCGATATTTTTTAGTTTCTGCGGTTTAAATTTTATTGGGTATTTCACACTTTTGGGTTGCTTTTATTACAGGGACCTTCTGATATCATTCAGGAAAGCTACAGGGCAGAAACCACTTCGAATTATCTTTTACCGGTCGGTTTCTCGTAACTCATTTCAAAATCGGATGAAAAAACCGTAGTTTGTTCTCATCGGTATTATATTCGCGCAGTGATGGAGTAAGCGAAGGGCAGTTCTATCAAGTTTTACTCTACGAGTTGGATGCAATTCGTAAGGTAATGACTTCTTTTCTCCCTCGGAATCTTGTCTGATTTTACAGCAAAACATTTACGTAATCGGGGTTTTGTTTAGGCTTGTGCATCGCTTGAACCGAACTATCAGCCACCCGTGACATTCATCGTTGTACAGAAGCGTCACCACACACGCTTGTTTGCTAATAATCACCGAGACAAAAGCAGTACTGATCGAAGCGGAAACATTTTACCAGGTCAGTTCCTGAAAACCGTTGAAAGAAGATCATAACAAAAATAACGAACTGTTACTAACCGTTTCTTTGCCGCGCATTTTCTCCAGGTACTGTAGTTGACACTAAAATATGTCATCCAACCGAATTCGACTTCTACCTTTGTAGCCACGCGGGTATACAGGTAACGAAACAACTAGCGTAATATCGACAGATCGATATTTTTCTGTAACTATACACAAAAGATTAACCTTTTTTCTGTGTTATTGTATGATTTAGGGAACTAGCAGGCCTGCTCATTACCATGTTCTTTGGGACGAGAACAAATTCACAGCGGATGGTATACAATCTCTCACCAATAATCTCTGTTATACCTATGCGCGATGCACCCGATCGGTCTCTATTGGTAAATAACTACATTTCTTCTTTCTTAAATCCGCAAAACAAAACCATATGAATTACTAATGGTCTTGTTGTTGGTATGGATATAGTTCCTCCGGCGTATTATGCGCATCTTGCAGCATTTCGAGCACGTTTCTACATGGAACCGGAGATAATGCAAGACAACGGATCCCCGGGTAAAAAGAACACGAAAACAACAACTGTGGGTGATTCCGGTGTGAAGCCCTTACCTGCTTTAAAGGAGAATGTGAAGAGAGTAATGTTCTACTGCTAAAAATCCAACCCTAATGAAGAAAAATTTATGATAAGTAGTTTCGTTAATCGTCATTAGATTCGCCAACGTTATTTTCTTGTTCTGTAAATTTGTTGGTTCGGTATTAGGAATTAGGGCTTTAGGGTTTGTTCTAAAGTTGTGTTTTAGGTCGATGATAACTTTGATGCAATGGATTTGTTATGGCCTCTGTTTCTACGGTGGTTTCTCCATTGTTGCAACGTTGTAGTAAGCTTTTCTTTTAACCTTTAAGACTGGTCAGTGTAAAGAAGTACTCTGTTTTATGGTTAACGTTGTAGTTCTCTTAAAATCCGGTTCTATATATTCTAATTATCATATTAAACCCTAATGAAATAGTTTTGTACTTCTTAAAGATCGAAAATAAACGAATATTTCAACCATTAGACCACCATGAATTGGTAAACTCATCACTAAACCACTTTGGTAAACGATTTCTCACCTGGTTATTGATTGAACCGAACAAAAATCCTAAACCGAAATTCTAGCTCCTAATTGTACTATCAAAGGGATTAACCGATTAACCCTAACTAAACCGGGTCGAAAAATTCATACTCTCTTCTTCGTCTTCGTCTTCGTCTACTTCTCCTCCACTGGTTCCTCCGAAGCAAAGCTTCTTCGATTTTCCTCGTAAGTTTCATCTCTCTTATCACTTTTATACGTATTTCGTCTTTCCATTTCTATTTACGTCTTAGGAGGTGATTTTTGATAGAATCGAGAAATTATGCTTAGGAGATTGAACCTAGTTGTGGAATCATTGCGTCGCGTTCATCTCAATGATGTAAGAACCCTAATTTCGAGTGCCTTATGCAATCGCACTGTTTGCACAGTCTCTGAAGAACACTACGAATCATCGAATCATGTTGTTGTAGACGAGAGTTTTGTTCTAGCTGAATTATCTTCGTTGCTTCCAATTTCGTATAAATCCGTAGTGGCGAAAGACGAAATTAGTTCGAAGAATCGAGTATCCGTCGATTCGTATTTATCGCCCGAAGAAAAACTTAGATGTGTGTTTCTACAGAAATTGAAAGGGAAATCTGCTATAGAGAAGGCTTTGAGTAGTCTTGGTATTGGTTTGAGTGTTGAAATTGTGGCGAATGTTGTCGATCGAGGGAATTTAAGCGGTGAAGCGATGGTTACGTTTTTTAATTGGGCGATTCGCAAGCCTGGTGTACCGAAAGATGTTGATAGCTACTATGTGATTTTAAGAGCGTTAGGGAGGAGAAAGTTTTTCGATTGCATGATGGATGTTTTACGGGAAATGGTTAACGCGGATCTGGAGTGTTTAACTATTGCCATGGATAGTTTCATTAAGGCTCATTATGTGCGTAAAGCGATAGAGTTGTTTGAGGAAAGCGAAGTTTTTGGGGTGCAAACTAGTACTGAGTCTTTTAATGTGCTTTTGCGGTGTCTCTGTGAGCGTTCGCATGTGACTGCTGCAAACTCGGTGTTTAATGCGAAGAAAGGTAAGATACCGTTTGATATCTGTACGTATAACGTTATGCTTAGTGGGTGGTCGAAGCTCGGTGAGATTGAAGAAATGGAAAAGATTTTGAAAGAGATGGTTGAGAGTGGATTTGGTCCAAACTGTTTGTCTTATAGCTACCTTATCGAAGGGTTTGGAAGAGCTGGTCGTATTAACGATTCTGTTGAGATCTTTGATAGTGTGAAACACAAGGGTAGTGTTCCCGACGCAACTGTTTACAATGCTATGATCTGTAATTTCATGTTTGCTCGAGATTTTGATGAATCGGTGAGGTATTACCGAAGGATGCTGGATGAGGAATGTGAACCTGACATGGACACGTATTTGAAGCTTGTTTTGGGACTAATTAAAGGCCGTAAGGTTGCAGATGCGCTTGAGATATTCGAAGAGATGTTGTCGAGAGGAATTGTTCCCACCACAGGGCTTGTGACGTCTTTTCTCAAGCCACTCTGTAGCTACGGTCCACCACACGCTGCGATGGTTATCTATCAGAAAGCAAGAAAAGCAGGGTGTAGGATATCGCAAAGCGCGTATAAGCTGTTGCTTTATCGGTTATCAAGATTTGGAAAATGTGGGTTGTTGTTGAACGTGTGGGACGAAATGCAAGAGTCTGGATATTCTTCCGATGTCGAAGTCTACGAGTATATCGTGGATGGGCTCTGTAGTGTTGGGCATTTAGACAATGCTGTGCTTGTAATGGAAGAAGCCATACGCAAAGGGTTTTGCCCAAACCGACTTGTTTATAGTGGGCTTAGCAATAAACTAATGGCTTCAAACAAAACAGAAATGGCTTATAAGCTGTTTCTGAAGATCAAAGAGGCTCGTGTTCCAGAAAACGCTCGCGTATTCTGGCGAAGAAATGGGTGGCACTTTTGATCTTTATGTTCTGTTGTATGTTCAGAGGGAAACTACTGAAAAAAAGGATTCTAGTTTTTGTTTATGTGAAAACTTTACTTACACTTCAAAGGCATACTTGTCTCTTTTCTAAGTTACAATAGTGGAATTTGTAGAGTGTTCTGAATGGAGGGAGTCATTAGGAAATGGCAACAGAGATTTAGAAAAGGGAAGGAGGAGATGGAAAAGTGGGAGGCGCTTCAAGTTCGATGGGTTTCTCTCTATCGAAACGCTTCGTCTATCATCCAGAGATTACAGGTTACTAGAATTACCGTGTTTGTTGTCGGAAATCATCAAAAACTGTATGTGTGATTTGTTTTTTGTTGTTGTTGTTTGAAAGTAGGCAATTCAAAACAGTGGGAGCTATGGAGCTTTGAGATGCGTGAAGGGGATTGAAGACGCGGTTGTGCAGCAACAGATGGATCAATTGGACACTCTTTTGCTTTCCATGAGAAAAGTTTTGTAAGTTTTTCCTTAAATTGTTGCTGACATAAGAGTTGAAGTTTAAGTAGTGGTAAAGAATTGTTGACATGTTTAACTTACGGGTTGATGATGGAAGGGAGGAATTCCGGGGCTGTGTTTTGACATTTGAGAAGCTACATCGAGAAGGGTCGCAGTTACTCAAAATGGACTTGAGCAAGAAGCGAGTAGAGGAACGGATTGGAGTAAAACCTTGCATTGCAGATTGCTTGGAGGGACTTTCTCTTCTTTACGACATGCATCAATCAGAGTAAGCAAACAGAATCGGCTTAGTTATTGAGTTACAAAATCAAAATCTTTATTGATTTTTGTTGGTGCTTAATTTCTGCAGATACCTTCTTAAATCTTCATTACTTTCGGCACTTTCAAGTCTTATCCTGAAACCAAGGTACTGAGATTGCCTTTGTTCAAACTTTGGCAAGTTTATATAATAAGATTTGTTTTGAATTAGTCTTATGTTCTTGTTTTACTGTTGTATAGTCCTGGCGATCTGAACGCGCTGCAATGTCTCGTGATTGATCAGCCAAACATCCCAAAAGACGAAGGTAAGACATTGACAAAAACTCGCACATCTTCATCTTCATCTTCATCTTCATCTTCGATTGTTTTGTCTGCGTTCATGAAAAAATGATTTTTCTAAAAGGTTTGAGTCTAATTTTAGCTTCACTATGATATGTTTTATGTGCAGTGCAACACATCTTCGATATCATATTCGCGGAGGAGACAAAATGATGTAAAGAGGAACTTTTTTTTTTTTTTGCCTATTAGTAATTCTTCTGATGATATATGGCTATAGTTTCGCTGAATGAAAACAGTGAGGAGTGTAAGAAAAACGGCAGGCATTGTTTAATTATGCCCAATAGTCAATACTCAATATAGTCTCAGGGGGGTTATTGGTTGATAGATTCCTATAGAGTTTTAGAATTTTTAAAATCCATAGATTTGTTAAATTTGTAGAGAGTTTTGTATATTTGAAAAGTTTGGTTATTTGGAATTCTAAGAATTCAATGGTTTTATGAGGTATTTTCAAAATCTTGTTTTATGAGTAAAATTGTACAAAATCCATCAACCAATAACACTAGATTCTAATAGATTTATAGAATCAATAAATACTAAACTTTTTGAATAACAATGGATTTTAAATGGAATGCAAAAATCATCAAACCAATAACAAGGGATTTCATTAAGATTATCATAGTCCATAAATCAATAACAATAAATTCTACAAATTCTAAAAATCTATAAGAATCCATCAACCAATAACCCCCCCCCCCCCCTCAAGACTCAGACAGAGACGGCAAGCAGTTCTTTTTCATTCATATCACCTTTTCTTTTACTTCCTTTTTTTTTCACTTTGATTCCTCAAAGTCCTTTTTTTTCTCTTAACATTTTTTCTAGTGTCTACATTTTCATAGGTAATGTAACGTCTACCAAAAACGATTCAATGCCAAATTTAGTTTTCAAGTAGCTAAAGTGCTAAACAATATCGTCACTCAAATATCATAGTCCTTCAATTTATCGGAGTCTCGGATTGATATCCATTATTGCAAGTTTCTTGTGAACATTTAACTATAAAAATATGAGATTATGATTTTTAGATCAGTCATCCATGAATTTCCTGAATTTAGCGACGCCATAAGTTTTTATTGTGAGAAGGGGTTGAAGGTTAATCCATAATGCTCAATTTGTATGTAAATCAATATTACCGGGAGAATTAAGTAGTTTTGGTTAAGCTAATGATATGATCACTATACATAGAAAGTCACTAGACTAGACAACAATAAATTATATGGTAGATATTTAACCCACATGTATAAATCTATATACATATGTCAAATAATGTGTAATTTTTTTAAAAAGGTACATAACCTTGCAAATAAAAGTTTATTGTGTGTTGAACTCCTATGGAGTAATACAAAGATAATTGTATCAATCAAGTTAAAAATCCGAGGTTCAGTCTTATCCAACACAGCTAGGGTTTGAGTCACACCGGGAAAAATGAAAAAAAGATTGATCGTCTCGGATTCGAAAATGTGAATTAGACAAAAGTAGAGACAGTTATGTCGGGGTTTGGGGTTTGGATCTGCAATAACTTGTCTTGAAACCCACAAAATAAAAAGCTTAATTAGCAGCATCGAGACCCACAAAATAGACATACAATTACACTTATGTCGGATTTCTTTTTCAAAACCCTAATTATACATACATGTATAAACAGACACTAATATACTGTGGAATTTATATACATACAGACATATTATGTACATGTATATTCTTCACCATTACGTATTCATTTATATACACTCTCGATTTTAGTCTAAGCTTTTTTCCCTTATTAAGTCCACACAAATAAATATGTAATTAAGTTCGCACCACAATCATTTTCACTTGACTTGTGTATATTGATTTCTATAACTTTGTTTATAGATCAATATAATCTCTAAACAACCCAACAACATCTCATAAAGATCAAACCAAATAAACTTTACAAAAATCAACTGATAATTGTTCATTATATAGTCATCTACATATTGGTGGATGTCATATACGTTGATTTTCACTAAACAGAGATTAGCTTATATATATTAGCCTTAGTTATGATTTAGCCGAAATGACTCATTCATACTTCCTCTGTATCTTAATAGATGGGTTTAAAGCTTGTTGCACAATAATTAAAGGAAACATTAGATTATTTATTTTTTTCTAACTTAAAAGTACCAATTATCATCCCACTAATTATAATTCAGCCAATAGTAAATCAAACTGCATAATACAAATAGTCAGATTAAGTAAAAATACATTTAATTTTGTATTAAAAACTGAAAAAAATCATCTAACTTGAAAAAAAAAAAACTTTAGAAAATCATTTATTAAGATACAGAGGGAGTACTAAAAATGACTACAAAGTTTGGCATAATTAAAACTATCTTACGTTCATCGTTGAAGGTTGGAGCTTCTTTTTTTATCTGAACCTTTAGAGCATTAAATCAAATAGAATGATCTAAGATTGTATTAATAGCAATTAGTAATCTTACACACATACACGCATAAATTCGTGAACTTTGATTTACAAGTGAAGGTATCATGTAGAAATTACTGAGTAGCTTCTTGATTCAAGATCCACTTTTGATTAAAGATTTGTTCGATTAAAAGAATCTAGGGTTTATTTAACATAGAAATGGTGATGCAACCATCAACAGGTGAAACTACCACATGATCTGATCTTCTCTGATCAAATCTACAGAGAGATGTAGAGAGAAGTTAAGATCATGCTGGCAGCTTCATCAGATGATATGGTGCACCTCTCCACACAGTTGGTGGTACAAAAGAGTTGGAGAGAGTGAGCGATATGAGAAGAAGATGATGAAGAGGCTGATTTAAATAGAGTTTTATTAATGTATATCTTAAAGTAAATTAAAGAATCATAACATAAGTATATTAAGGTATCAATGTAGGTCACTCATCATAACAAATCCTCCCTCTTTTTTGGGAATAGAGTTGACCAGCAGATCAAAAGAGAAATTAAGAGAGTCATCGGCATAACTAGCGAAGGAGGCATGGGCATGTACTTAGGACTACCAGAACAAATTTGTGGCTCTAAGAAAAAAGTATTTGCATATGTTCAAGATCGTCTCAACAACCGCATAAACACTTGGTCCGCAAAATTCCTCTCCAAATGTGGGAAAGAGGTCCTAGTAAAATCTGTGGCACAAGCCCTTCCGACATATGTTATGTCGTGTTTTCTACTCCCTCAGGGTATCACTGATAAACTCAGGAGTGCTATATCCAATTTTTGGTGGAGCTCCCGCCAGAATAGTAGAGAACTACATTGGATTGCATGGGATAAGATTTGTATTTCCAGAGACGCAGGTGGTCTAGGATTCAGAGATCTTCACGAGTTCAATCTAGCCCTCCTTGCAAAACAATTATGGAGGTTGATTCATTTTCCAACATCTCTCCTAGCGAGAGTACTAAGTGGACGATACTATCACCAATCATCCCCGATGGTAGATCGTGAGGCTAGATCCCCCTCGTATGGTTGGACTAGCATTATGGCGGCTAAACCCCTGCTCGGACTAGGTCTCCAGAAGACTATCTGCTCCGGGTATAATACTAAGCTTTGGAGTGAACCCTGGATTCCAGATATACCAGCCCGTTTACCAAGGCGTCTCAATAGACTGACCCGACGAGATCCTAATCTTCTGGTTAAAGATCTAATGTTACTTAATTCTCCAAAATGGAATCACACAAGACTCCGGGAATTATTCCATCCCGAGGATGTCGCCCTAATTATGGGGGTGAAACCTAGTAGAACCTTCAAACTAGACGGGTATGCGTGGAGTTATACAAAATCAGGATCGTATACGGTTAAATCTGGATACGATTTATTACATAACACAAACCAAAGAAGAAGAATACAATCCCAACAGATATCCGAGCCGAGCATCACGGGTCTACTTAGCCAAGTTTGGAAAATCAAGACCCCCAGAAAGCTTCGACACTTTATGTGGCAACCCTTAACAGGGTGTGTAGCCACTTGCCAACGACTGACATACCGGCATCTTGGAAACGATAAGAGTTGCCCAAGATGTGGTGAACCAGAGGAAATAATAAACCATATGATTTTTGAGTGCCCCCCGGCCCTACAGGTGTGGGCTTTATCGGACTATCCGTCCCTTCCGGGTTATTTCCCGAGTACATCCCTATACCAAAATATGGATTTCCTATTTTGGAGGGCAAAAGAAAGGGGTCTCCCCAAACCACAAAGGGATACATTCCCGTGGATCATTTGGAAGGCTAGAAACGACAAACTATTCAATGGGAAGAATGTATCAACCTCGACTACTCTCCAAATAGCCCAGCTAGAGGAAGAAAGTTGGCGAAATGCGATTTTGGTTAGAGACGAAGAAGACGGGGATGAAGAATTCTCTACCGAGATTGGAGATAACTTCCGATCCGACCACCCAAGTATCCCGATCTGCCAAGTGGACGCATCTTGGACAGATCTAGGATCCACTAGCGGCCTCGGATGGTGTCTCACTGACACATTAGGTCAAACCCATACCGGCAATCAGGGATGCCGAAGGAGTCTTTCAGCCTTACATGCAGAGTTCGAGGGACTCCTCTGGGCAATGGAGTGTCTGGTCCAGAAACGTGTTCTTAAAGCCCGATTTGAGACGGATTGCTCAAATCTTTTAAAGATGACCGACGATCTGATAGATTGGCCAGCTTTCCAGTCTAAGTTAGATCACTTCGTAGAACTTAAAAATCACTTTATTTCCTTCCAACTAGCATATATTTCTCGCTCATGTAATGACCGTGCCGATGCCCTTGCAAAAGCGGCACGAGCACGTAATCGTTTATTTTCCCATGTAGATCTCGACGAGTCAGTAGAAAATATCCGATTTCGGGTTGTTTCTACCGACCAAATGTGATTTAATATATGGAGTGTGTTGACAAAAAAAAAAAAGGGTAGGTCACTCATCATATTTGAGTTATATACGATGAGTGGGATTGTGGGGGAAAACCTAAATTAGAGAAAAATGTTTCATTGTATTTGTATATATACTTTTGTATTATTGTTAAGATGAATATATTCCATTACAACTGAATCAATAATAGGAGAAATATACTTAAAAGTCACAATATTATACCAAATTTTAGTTCCGACCAAAACTATTATTTTTGTAAAAGTTTCAAACTACTACCACTTTTCGGTTATTTCCTATATTAGTCTACTCTCTCTAAATTTGAAATAGGTTTTTACATACTCATGATTTTAAGACTTTTCCAATTTTCGATTGAAAGTTAGTACACCAATTGGAACTACCCACATCATGCAAGTCACCGAGATTATAAGAGAAAAGATAAACAAATTATATAGTTCGTTACTTTATTTTCTTAATAGATAACCAATAAATAATGAGATTGGTTGCATCAAACTGATTGCATCTAATAAAATAGTGTAAGCTACAACAAGGATCGTGACTTGTGAGGTATCGTATATGGACAACTAAGTGAAAGACAATTTTATATTAAAATATTTTGCACCTATTGGTTTAATATAATTAAGTACTCATTATCTATGTCATTATTCAATCAACTAATAGATGCTTTTGTTTTCAGCACATAGTCTAGGTTCATGGCCTTTATAGGGGTTATGATTAATGCACCAACCATAAATAAAGAACGATGGTAATTTCTCCTAAGATGATGAAGAAAAAAGCAATTAAGTATTAAGATAAGAACCTCTTAACTCTTAACTAACTTCATTACATCATTTAGAAGTTGTCCCAATTCCTAGTATAATTAGATTTATGCTTAGTAATGAGTACTAGCATATATACTAGGTAATTCATTCTTTTAAGATACCGACTTAAACCCAACGTTTATTACAACAATATAAATTATCATTTCTAAAGTAATACTCCAAGAAAAAAATGAATTGAATAATTTCCCTAAAAGATGTACGAATTATTGATAAGTTAAATCTGGATTATCCAATGACATTTATAACATTACAAACCTTATATGTTTTATATGCAATATCTGTCTTTTTCAATGAGACACACGCATAAATATGTATTCATGGGTGATGCATCCCCATTCCCCAACTATGATTGTTGAAGTAAAAAAAAAAAATTAGCAAAAAAAAGAAGTAAAAAAAAATATGGTACGTATAACACTAACTATTGTTATATAATATGATCGAGACGGTTCATGTAGAAATAAGATTAATGAAATTATATGATAGTTCACACCACTAATCTACTATATAAGCTAAAAAATAATTTACATATACTAAGAGTTCGATTTACAAACATTTAGAAGAGCATTATATATTCTGTTATCTAATCTTTTCTTCGGTAACTAAGCATAGAACACTACAAGAAAACAGGCGGTTTTCTGACGGCCATATCCGTCTGAAATCCGTCGGGATACCCTCTATTCCGACGGATTACAGACGGAATTTGTCCGTCAGTTCTATCGCGTCAGAAAATATAAATCCGTCAGGATCCCGTCTGAGTATCCTGACGGTTGTCTGACGGAATGTGGATCCGTCTGAGTACGTGACAATTCCGTCTGAGTTTGTATTACCGTCGGGAGTCCGTCAGTTATCCGGTGATCGACAGTTCGTCAGACAACCGTCAGTATATTCAGACGGTTGCCTGACGGAATGTGGATCACCGGAATCCGGCGACAAATCCGGTGATCGACATTCCGTCAGGATCCCGTCAGAGTATCCCGACGGTTGTCTGACGGACTGTCGATCACCGGATTTGTGGCCGGATTCCGGTGATCCACATTCCGTCAGGAAACCGTCTGGATACTCTGACGGGATCCTGACGGAATTGAAATAATTTTTAAAAAAAATAAAATATAAATAAAATTTATTTATTTTATTTATAGATAAATTTATAAATGAAATATATTTAAATTAATAACAAAAAATAAAATTTAAAATCATAATAAAATGAAAAATGTTTTGATACCAAATATAAAGTTTTACATAAAAATTTAAATTGTCCATAAACATTTAGAACCCTTGACGACGGAAGAACTCGTTCATCTTTTCCTCCATCAGACGATATCTTTCATCCGCCTCCGCCTTCTCTCTCCGGCGGATTTCCTCCGCCTCCGCCTTCTCTCTCTGGCGGAGGGCCTCCGCCTCCGCCTTCTCTCTCTCGCGGAGGGCCTCCGCCTCCGCCTTCTCTCTCTCGTACCTAGCCTCCAAATCTGTGATCCGGTTGGTCAGGTCGGCGTTTTGTGCTAGCAAACTACTACCACCGTGAAAGGGAACCGACGAAACGGATGAGGAACTCTCTTCGGGGAGGCCGTAGACACGACCTCTGGTCTTAGGGGTAACCTACGAAAAAAATAAATAAATCAATTTCAAAACTTAATCGTATTAAAAGGTATTTTAAATGTGTTTAAAATTGACTCATTTACTAACCGTGTAAGTGAACTCGTTGATCTTCTCGACTGGAACTTCGGTTGAGGGCGGAGTTCCCTCGACGATCGGTTGCGATTGGAGGTACTCCTGCCCGAGCTTCTCCACGGTCTCCACGATTTCCCGAGCAAGCGGATCTTGGATTTCACCAGTCTTTCTGTTGGTGTGGACATCTCTGACGACATCAGTATGCGAAGGAAGCACACCGGTCTTCGCATACTGTTATGAAAGTCAAGTATGGAAAATGTTAATTAGAAATTAAAAATTGTTGAAAAATTAAGAATGTTACCATTTGCTGTACACGTGTCGCCTTGCTCGTTGCACCGAGGTTATGGGTCGCCGGTCCCTTCCCCTTCCGGTCGCTCCTCCGGTTAGTCGAGTGTGTTTCGGAGGTGGCTTTAGTATCCGGAAGATCCCAATGTGCCACTAGTCCAGCCCATAATACTTCGTTGTTTTTAACAGCGGTAGGCACCTTACGGTACTTCATCCACCCCTCCTTCCACTCGTTCATCTTGTGCCTGTACTGGCTCTTTGCCTTCTTGTCGAATTCACGTCGGACCCGAGAAGTCAGGTGTGGGTTCCACGTAAAATCTTGCTGAAAAAAAACAATAGTCGAATTACTATTGACAATTCGAATGTATTATAAAAGATGAATTTTCAATTTAGAATATCAAATCATACCGCAAATTGCCGAAACCATGTGTCCCGGTCTTCCACCGGCATGTCCTTATAAGTGGGATACGGTTTAGTTATCATGGAATTGATCATTCCGTTGATAGATGTCGAGATACCGTTCTGGGAATATTGGAACCTACAGAATATTTTCTTTGATATTTTGTTCACAATTTTATTAACTTAATATAATCCTATAAATTTTGAAAAGTAGTCATTACTAGGTCGTGTTAGGTGGTAATTCGGGATCAAGGCGAGGCAAGACATCCCGACCGGGTTGCGACACAAAGTCCTCAATGCTCATTTGCGTAAGACCTGGGCCACCTGAACCCATAGGAGCAGTCTCGGGGATGTGCGACTGACCCGCAGTCCCACCTCCCCCGGAGGAAGAAGTACCGCCTCCTCTACCCTCACTAAATCGCCCATAATCCCTACGATTTACAAATTTTTTACATAAGTTTTTGATTTTTCCTGACATATTTAAAATTTCTATGTCAATTATAAATTTAAACTTTACACCCTTTATTACGGGGTTAGGGCTTTTGGAAAATTGTGATTTTGAGATTTTGAATGTTATAGATTTTAGTATATATGGTAAATTGGGAATTTCCGATATTGGAATTTCGTAAAAAAAAATGTTACCTAATTCGCCGACATCACGAAGACCAAACACGTACTCTTTTTAAATGTTTTAAAGGTTTTTGTGCATATAGTTAATTTTTATTGTTTCTTTTTAGATATATATTTAGGAATTTAGGAATTGTGACATATATTATATCATATTATAATTTTGTACATATGTATATTTTTAGATAATTCAAGAATTGGATCATACTATAAATATGTATATTATAAATACGTATAAATCCTTATAAATTACAAACACTTATTAAAATTGAAATTCAATTCTTTGCCAAAAATAATAAAATTTTAAAAATTTCATAATTTAAAAATCCCTTCCTAATTTCCTCATAACCCCAAAATTCTCATATTTTTATATTTTATCAATAATTTTAACATCCCTAGTTTCATAAAATTACTAATTTGCTTATTATATCCCTAAATTCATAAGGATTCTAATTTCATTTTCTAATTTTTAAATTCATAATTTTATATTCATAATTTCTAATTTCTAATTTCATAAATTAGATTTCTAATTTCTAAATTTCTAAATTCTAATTTCTAATTTCATAAAATCATAAATTCATAAAATTTCTAATCACTAACATTTCTAATTTCTAAATTCATAAAATCATCACAAAATTTTAAATCCCTAAATTCATAACATTCCTAATTTCATATTTTCCCCAATTCAACAATTCAACAATTCATCACAAAATCATCCTAAAATTCACATTGTTCAATTCCAATTTAACAAATTCCTAATTTCCTTTCATTTCCAAATCAACAATTTCCTTTCAAACCCCTAAATTCATAAACACCCAATTTACATATCCAAAATCCATATGAAATACACAAAACTTAAAAAAAAACTTACATTCTTTGAGTGACGCCGGAAAATGAGTGGCGAACGGCGGCTTAGCGGACGTCTAATTGAATAACGTCGGAGTCGGCGATTTGGGATGGTTTTGTTTTCTCCGTTCTGTGTCTGCGAAGAAGACGAAGTGTCTGTTCTTATAGAACTATATGACGGAATCCGGACGGTATTGTGACGGATATTAAAAATCCGTCAGGTTTCCGTCAGCAACTCCCGCCGTTTCGATGAGATCGATGCGTTTAGGCGGGAGGAATTAGGGTTTCCGTCAGAATCCCGTCGTTTCGTTATGACGGGTTTCTGACGGATGTTTAATTTTTTTTATTAAATCTTGTTGATCCGATCGTAAATTAATAAAAAACAAGAACCGTCAGAATACCGTCATAATATACAGACGGGATTCTGACGGTTTAAATAAATTTTTTTTTAATTTTTGTTGATCCGATCGTAAATTAATAAAAAACAATAACCGTCAGAATACCGTCATAATATACAGACGGGATTCTGACGGTTTAAATAAATTTTTTTTTAATTTTTGTTGATCCGATCGAATCGGATCGGAAAAACAAAAATTAATAAAAAAAACATTAACATTCAGACGGGATTCTGACGGTTCTTAGTTTTTTTATTTATTTTGTCTATGTCC
Source organism: Draba incana (assembly GCA_963576765.1). Lineage (NCBI taxonomy): Eukaryota > Viridiplantae > Streptophyta > Magnoliopsida > Brassicales > Brassicaceae > Draba > Draba incana. Next base: position 3,024,158 of record OY755214.1, on the reverse strand, counting down.
GAGTGGAACAAATATAAAACATCTAATCCGTCAAAAATCTGTGATGGTTGAAGTTCATTTAGTTTGTATTCGGAGAGAAAAAATTGAAATATGATGAAGAAAACGTCGGATCGAGTTCTTTCAAAATGTATGGCGGATTTGTTACGGATTCGTAATTTTATTCCAATTTATTCGTATCTTAGAATCGAAAAGAATGGTTTAAAGATTCTGTAATATTTTACATGTATAATTCTTTCTAAGCGGAAATAATACTTTAACAGAAAATCAGTCGAAAATCCGTAATATGACATATAAATTCATCGATGGTACATACTAAAATCGTGGAAGGTAAAATAAAACATATAACAACATTATGCGGATAAACTCGTACAAAGGATAGTAGGAAAATATTAAAATCATGGACGGGTCGGATGTTTATTCATCATCTGAGTCTGGAACTGTTTCATATTCGTACCCAGTAGTTCCTTCATCTTCCTCATCGATGGTAGATACTTCCGTTGGTTGGTATTCAGCAATCATCGAATTAGCACCGATTATCTGTTTCGAAAATGAATTTAGTTAAGCCTTCCTATAAATATTTATAAACGTATTATACATCTACCTTAACAATGTTCCGCTCTGTGATGTTCAGGTACTTTGAGTTCCTGTTAAAACGGCAAACGGTAACATTTTTTAGGATGACCACCGCACCTACGCTAGTGGTGAGTCTGTACTCGTCCTTCTCGAAGATGTTATGGTGCATGGTTCCCTCGATTTTTCCTGAAGGATCTTTTAAGGTTACTAGCAGATCCCCCTGGTCATTGGGGGTCAAACTAGAGAGCATAGCCACAATCTAATAATGAAATAGAATATACTTCAGTCCGATAATTAACTGTATGTTTAAATGTAAATAAAATAGGTTGAAAACGAAAACCTTTTTGACTTTCACAAATTGTGAATGCGGGGATTGAATTTCTCCAACCTGGGTCCACAATGGTGTGCTCCTATTGTTATAAGAACCTACATGTATGAATGATAGACCGTGTATTTGTCAGCTACAATCATTATTGTAAAAGTACATATATATATATATATATACCTTCACGGATAATGTAATCCATAGTAGAAGTCCACCGAGGACTACTAAAATCATGGTCGGCCTGTGTTGTGTCATTGAAGACCTCACGAATAAAATCTTGTGTTGGGCGTGTCTGAGAACTTTCACCTCGCAGCACCTTTGCATCATGAGACCTCTTGCGATTCATTCCTCGCCGTACGACTTGGCCAGGTCCCGGCATTACGGGCGTTTGGTTCTGGGATTGTTGAGTTTGATGGAGTGAAATTGTCGGTTCAACATCAGTAACATTTAAGTTATCGTAAGGAGGGCTTGCAGGAACAAGAGTTGTGTTTGGAGGGTAGTGATCGGGGCCTCGGTTTTGCATATAGTAATTCCATAGATCTCTGTTACCCATAACTTGATTGACTATTTTTGTGTTATGTTTTTCTGGTGAAAATTTTTATGGAGGAATGAGATAGAAAATGTGGAAACTTATGTAGAACGGATAAACGTCCGCAATCCGTCAGTAATCCGTCAACTCAGTCCGACATAAAACCCCACCAATCCCTTCGGCCACTGGAGACGAATCTTAATAACCACTAAAACTTTGCCGACATCGAAGACCGTCGGCAATCCGTCATAAATTCGTCAACCCACTCCGACATAAAACCCCACCAATCCCTTCGGCCACTGCAGACGAATCTTAATAACCACTCAAACTTTGCCGACATCGAAGACCGTCGGCAATCCGTCAAAAATCCGTCAACCCACTCCGACATAAAACCCTACTATACCCTTCGGTGTATACATAAAAATTCTACTATAAACACACTTCATGGAGTGTATTTCTTCTACACCTCTCAATAACACAAAATATGTCTTCTCCCTCTCCTAATGAAGGCGCAGAAACAACACCCGACCTTGATCCTTTTGGATTTCCAATAATACCAAAATTCTCGTGGGAAACCCAATCTTATTGCGACGAATCGTTTAAAGAGCTGCCCACTTACTCGTGGGAATTTGATACGTGCTCACCAATCCATAAAGAAGATTCCACATCAACAGTAGTGCCTGACACCCAGTGCTCGCCAAACATCCACCGCATTCCAAAATTGTCGTGGGAATCGCCATCTCAGTGCGACAAATACACTAAAGATGTACCCACATACTCGTGGGAAGATGATTCATGCACTCCCAAAAATGAAGATGGGTTGGGTTTTCCTAATCACAAATACGATACGTACCAGGCCTATTGTGCTGACCAGAACCGGGTTCTGGAAGCCGTCCAACCATATGAATTCAGTGAACCGTCATATACTTACGGTGGAAGTCCTTCCTATGATTTGATAGGCGCCCAAAGCCCAGAAAAGCCAAACTTCAATATAGATGTTGATGCAACCAACAAATTATGCGACGGAGTTTTAGATTCTCCACCAAAGAAAAAAAAGGGAAACAAAATCACTAAATGGTTCTAACCAATGGTAAGTTTGGAGTGGATACAGACCTATGGTATTGATACCTGAATATTGTCTATTATGTTTTTGTACCATAACCGTTGTGTGTTTATCTGTTGGAAGTCTTTACTCTACCTGTGTAATAAGTTGTTTTACATTTTATGTTTCATTAAATGTAATGTTTTATTGGAGTTGCATAATCAAAATATATCGTCAATTAATAAAAAAGCTTTATTATATACTAGTAAATGGCAATGATATCAAAAATTTATTCACAGATTATTAATCTGAATCTCCTCCTCCACTTTCACTAGGGATGGAGTCTGAATCGTCGTCAAATTCTTTACGTGTTTCCTCTTCGTCCGAATGCACTAGATCATCCCCGATATGTGTGACATCAACGACAAGGTCAATGTTATCCATCTCCTGAACAGGTGACATTTGTATACTTCTCGATGGTTGTAGAGCATCTTGTTCTGGAACTCCATATATTTTTCCTCTCGGGTTAATATGAGTTACTGTGATCCAAGGATCACTACGATAGGCGACTCGAGGATATGGAATGTAGCAAACCTAGTAATAAAAAGTGGATATTGTTAATATACATGATCAACAAACCTAAAGTATGAGTACGTAGGTCAATATATTATGGTATTGATACCTGGTCTGCTTGGGACGCAAGGATAAATGGATCGTAATACTGATGTTTCCGGCTTGAATTTATCGAAATAACACCAAGAGGGTCAACTCGAACACCTCGACCATTAGAGGGATCATACCATTCACACATAAACACAATGCACCTCAAGTTCAACATTCCTGGATAGTGGATTTCCAAGATTTCTTTTAAAATCCCATAGTACATGGTATCACCTGATTGGGACGAAATACCATAGTCCGAAGTTGTCCTCTCACGTCTTTCCTCACGGATCCTGAACGCATATCCCCTAGTGCAAAAGTTGGGATATGATGTCGCGGTGCTGCGTAAGCCGTACACAATCTCCTGTAACCATGTCGGGATTGATTGACCACTTGCTAAACTTTCGGAAACCTAAGAATGATATAAGTAGTATATCAGTAACACATGAACGTGAAAAAATGGAAAAGTGAAAGTAAGTAATTATATTAAACTTACATAACATTTCAACCACGCCGGAAACTCTTCGTCTTTCAAGACAGCAAGTTCGGCATCTGTCTTATCAGAATGGTAAGCACGTGCTAGAGACATGTAGATCCTGTAATATAACCGTTGTTAGTAGATAAAGGCAAATAAGTACATAAATTTAGTATAATAACTGATATACGTACCGTTCGTACTCCAAAATTTCATCACAATTTCTAAGGATATACGTATGCAAATGGGTGAGCTCTTGTGCCGATAATTTGCGTCTCTTTCGTTTTCCACTTGCTCGCCCAACTTGGGCAAATAACTCGGGTACAACCACGTCATACGTTGCTTTCTCACCTCTATCATCATGTCGCGCCGGACGTCTAGCCTTAGTACTAACTTGCGGTGGAAAGTAATTTTCGGCCAAGTTTGAGACTTCCTCGTTTAGGCTCTGTGCAACAATAGATCCTTCAACCCTGCTCAAATTTTTAACCTTTTTCTTCAGATGGAACATGTAACGCTCGAACGGATACATCCATCGGTATTGAACAGGGCCTCCTAAGGCTGCTTCTCGTGGGAGGTGAATAGGAAGATGTTCCATAACGTCAAAAAAAGACGGTGGAAATATCTTCTCAAGATTACAAAGGAGAACAGGGATATTGGCCTCCAAGTTACGTATCCCGTGGACAGTAAGCGTTCTTGAACATAAATCTCGGAAGAATGCACCAACTCCTGGAAACAAATATTTAACAAGTTAGTACATATATAGTAATAATATGGTATGAAGAAACCAATGGGAGTAAGAAATATACCTCCAATTGCTTGGTGGATAGGATCTGGAAGAAGATATGCAAATACAAATGGAAGAAGACGCTGCATGACGACATGACAATCATGACTCTTCATTCCTGTAAACTTCCCTTCCGTCTCGTCCACGCAATTACGTAGATTAGATGCGTAGCCGTCTGGAAATTTTACAAATTTTTTGAACCATTCAAAAAATACTTCTTTCTGCCTAGCGTTTAACCGGTACGCAGGCATCGGCAATCTACCATTAGGCAGAACATGAAGAGATGGCCTCGAACAAATCAATGGCAAGTCCAATCTAGACTTCCAGTTGTCTTTGGTCTTTCCTGGGACGTTTAATAAGGTGTTCATGATGTTGTCAAAGAAATTCTTTTCAACATGCATGACATCTAGATTATGCCGCAGTAGATGGTCTTTCCAGTAAGGCAAATCCCAGAAAATACTCTTCTTGTGCCAATTGTGATATACCCCACAACCGTCGACCGGGTGGTGGCCATTACCCCCACAATCAGGAGTCTGGTCTGCACCAAAATCTCGCAACTGTTCCAATATGGTTCGACCATCTACCTCAGGAGGTGGACCATGTAACACTGGTAAATTCTTCCTGAAATGTCTTTTAGACCGACGGTATGGATGATTTGCCGGTAAAAAACACCTATGACAATCAAACCACGATGTCTTCCTTCCGTGCTGCAGTTGGAAAGCAGAAGTATTGTCTTGGCAATAAGGACATGCCAATCTTCCATGTGTTGTCCATCCAGATAACATACCGTATGCCGGAAAATCGCTTATGGTCCACATAAGAACCGCACGCATGTAGAAATTCTGCTGGACCGAAATGTCATATGCCTCAACACCATGCTCCCACAACATCTGCAACTCACAGATCAATGGTTGGAGGAATATATCGAGCGACCGTCTTGGATGATCTGGCCCGGGAACTAGAATTGACAGAAACAAGAACTCTCGCCGCATGCACATAGATGGAGGCAAATTGTAAGGTGTTACGATGACCGGCCACAGTGAATATTTTCTTCCATGCTTGCCAAACGGGTTGAAACCATCAGTGGATAAGCCTATGTATACATTCCGTCGTTCAGATGCAAAATCTGGATATACGGATTGGAAGTGTTTCCAAGCTTCCGCATCAGAAGGATGCGTGATATCTCCATCTTGATTATGCTCTGCATGCCATCTCATAGCCTTAGCTGTGCGGTTTGAATCGTACAGCCTCTTCAACCTCTCCGTTAAGGGTAAATACCACATCCGTTTGAATGGAATCTTCACCCTGCCGCTTGTGTCCAGGAACCGGGGTTTGTGGCAAAATTTACATTTGTTTCGGTTCTCGTCTTCTCTCCAGTATATCATACAGTTGTCGATGCACACATCTATAACCTGGTAGGGCAAACCAAGTCCGGCGACAAGTTTTTGGACCTCGTAGTATGATCCTGGGGCCAGATTATCTTCTGGCAAAACATCTTTCACGAACTCGGCGAATGCATCAACACATTCTTCGGACAAATTATAATCAGTCTTCAGGTTCATCATCCTAGTGGCAGAAGACAGCGGTGAATGACCATCCCTACAACCGCTGTATAGAGGTTGCTTTGCTGCGTCTAACATATTGAAAAACCTCCGAGATTCTAAATTAGGCTCTTCAACCCTATCACCCTCATGATGATACACACCCGACTGCAAATTCTCTCTAAACGCATCGTTTACCATCGCAACCGTACTTACCCCAACATCTACTTCCGCCGTAGATTCCCCTACGCTAGACGGAAAATAAGGTTCATTGCTACTGGTACTACCATATTCATAATTCCTTTCTCCATGTAAATACCAAACCTTATATCCCGCCCTAAATCCGTATCTATATAAGTGGTTCCAAACAATAGGAATCGCAACACTAATTCTATTACAGCAATTAGAGCAAGGACATTTGATATCCTGACCTTTGTTGGCTGCCTCTTGATTTTTAGGTAACTGCATGAACTCGCAAATACCTTGAGCGTATTCGGTCGTTAATAAGTTCGACCCCTCTTCCATCATTGGCTCGTCCATCCATGACCGAAAATATGAAGAACTCATCTCTAAATTTTTGTTTTTTTTGGTTTTGAAATGTTGTTATGAACGTCGGAAGAAATGCGAGACCTTATACAGAATGAATAACCGTCAGATTTCCGTCAGCCAACCGTCAAAACGTCCGACATAGCAACACTTCAGTCTCATCGGCCAACCCACACGATATGTTAACCACCCAAAGTTTGCCGACATCGGAAGCCGTCAGAATCCGTCGGAAATCCGTCCGCCAGACAGAAATATCCGTTTTCCGTCAGGTTTCCGTCAGAATGTCGACGAAAAGACAAGACGGATTATTTCCGTCAGGAAACCGTCTGTTAATTCTGACGATTTACGGACGGCATACGGACGGCAATCCTGACGGAATGATTTTTGTCAGAATTCCGTCAGGACAAACAGACGGTTTCCTGACGGAATGATTTATTGTCGGAAAACCGTCTGAATTCCGACGGAATTGGCCGACGGAAACCCTGACGGAAAGAATTTCCGTCAGAAAACAGGTTGTTTCCTTGTAGTGGAAGAGAACATTTAGAAGTTACAAAATAGAGAGCATTTAGTAGAACTTCTACTGCTTACTCTTCTTCTTATGTGAGTTGTACCAACCAAGTTATCTAATCTTTTTCTTCGGTAATTAAGCATAGAAGAGGACATTTAGAAGTTACAAAATAGAGAGCATTTAGTGGAACTTCTACTGTTTACTCTTCTACTTATGTGAGTTGTACCAACCAAGTTAATTAACCAAAAATTGGGATGTCAGTGGATTTAAACGGTTCGATAAAGCTTTTCAAACCTGGTCACATTTGCTTTTTTTTTCCAGGCCCATTATGCTCTATGTTTTTGGATGTAGTAAAATTCACCTAAAAGGCATCGATTTTGATTGATTTATCTCCAGGAGACCGAATCTTATTCACTATGACATGAACCTCGGTCACATGAGGAGGATATGTAGTCAAAAACTTTCCACTGAAATTTACGAGGAGATTTGTGAGGCTAGTAATACGTATGAGGTATGTCACGCTCAATTTTGTAATAATGCAAATAATTTTTTAAAAAGCAGATTCGACCACAACAGAGCACACTGTACAAAGCAGATTCAACCGCTCATAGAAAACAGAGTAAGAGAAGGAGAAATCAAAGAAAAAGATAATTCCATAATACATTATTTATTCCAGACGTAGCGTTATAGAGAGAAAGAGAGAGGGAGAGAGTACTTATCTTATAAACTTAAATCTCAACAAAACAAACATATCACAACAAACACAATCAATAGCAGGTACTGATTCTGAATAGATTCACCTGAAAACCGAACAAACAAACAAAATGGTTAGGTCAAAGCAGTTGGTATAGTATAATTGAGACTTTCACACCAAACGTGCAAGGAGGATATGGAACCAATAAGATGAAGAAAGTTGACATAAATACCAAAACTATTTACCTGCTATTCGTTCTTCTCTTTATTCGTCGCATTTCTCAAATTGAACACTAGGAATGTGTTGGACTTTGTAGTAATTTTCCCCACCTGGTACTAATTTCTTCTTCCACTCCTTGTTCATACGTTCCATCCTCAGTTGCTCCAAAGAAGTTATATACTTCAGCCCGTCCGGTAGCTCCTTCAACTTTTTGCAGCCGCGTATCTTCAAACTACGAAGACATGGCATCGACCCTTCTTCCACTACCCACTCTTCCAACTCTTCTTTGTAAGCTATTTCTAGCTTACATAATAGAGGGAATCCACCTTTTGAACACACCATTCTCCTCCCCACGAAAGCATTGGATGATAATTCAACCGACTTTAAATGAAGCAACTTTTCTAGAATCGGTAGTGGATCATCCTCCATCATGCAATTAAATAGAACTATATGTGCAAGGTGGGGAGGGAATCGAGATTGATCAGGAAGCCTTGGCATATGCAAGTCAAGCTCTAAATAGCTTAGATGAATGAAATCCCAAACGAAATCCACATGATAAGCGTAAGCCCGTCCATGGGATCGGTTCCAATCAAATAAACGAAACGTCTCCAAGTTTTGTAATTCAGAGAGAGATGACGGTAGAGTTTGAGAAGTATACTGGCCATTGAGAAGTACATAGAGATATCTGAGCCTAGTCATACAGAGGAGATCTGTGACATTACCGTGTGTCGTTGGGAAAAACCGCAGGTACTCGAGGTTCACTAGATTACCCAATTCCAACTTATTGTCTATATACAAGGGTAGCGACAGGAACCTCAACTCTATCATCTCTTTAAAGATATTTGGCAAATGAGTTATCCCTTCGGTCAAGGTAGTCAAGTTCAAATAGAGTAGACGCTTTAGATTCTGTAGAGAAGAAGGTAGATGAGATACCAAAGTCATGGCTAAGCTCAAAAATCTCAAATGAATGAGCTCTCCAATGCTGGAAGGTAATATCCCTCCTTCAAACGTGGCTCCTCTAAGATCTAAAACCCTAAGAAATTGTAAACTTCGTAATCCTTGAACTGATTGCTTTGACAAGTACTCTTCTTCGAGTCCAGAAAACAAACCAGAACTAAAAAACAAAACAGATCTACCTTTTTGAGTGTTTTTACCTCCTAGCATATCAAGTCCATTACCATGTATTGCGAGTCTGCGAGATCTAGTAGGAGTATGAGCATTGATAGTAGAAGAAGAATCAGGGGCTTTGATGACTTGAAGAAAGTTCTCTTCTTTGGCTTTAAATAAACATACTTCTCTCATCATGTCATGCATTTGACAGTAACCCCACATCCAATCCGAATCACCTTTTCCAACAAGAACCATATTTCTCCTTACTAGCTCTTCTAGATAGCCTTCTCCACTTTCTCGAATGGTTGCTCCATTGGAAACTGACGTTATTATTCCTTCTGCAGCCCAATAATGAAATAAAGTCGCCAAATATATCCTGGAATCTTCGGGGTAATGAGCTAGGTAAAGGAAGCAATGCTTTAACTGCATTGGTAGTTCCTCATAGCTCAAAGACAATACTCGGTAAACCTTGTTGTCATCAAAACCGGAATTTCCTACAACTTGAGTTTTATTATTCTCATATACTTTTTTCCATTCAGGAACCGTATGTTTCCCAGATAACAAGCCTCCCAACACTTCAACGGCTAACGGTAGTCCTCCACAATATGTGACCATTTTCTTACCCATGGCTTCTAGTTCTTCATCAACACTAAATCCTGCAAACAATAAACATATATTATTATTATTATTATTATAAATTTGAGCCTTGAAATAATATATGTCTATCCCAAAGGACTGGACGTATCAATGAATTACTACACAAGAGATTTTTAATAAGAAGGCATAAGAGATATATATCACGCATTCTGGCTTTATAGATTCGTACGATTCTTATATGAAAACGTACCAGTTTCGTCTCTTCTAGAGAATACTATGCTCTTACAAAGGTTCCAACTTTCTTCGGGAGTAAGGATTCTTGGTCTAAAGGCAAAAGATCTTGGGTGTGCATGTAAACCAACAGCTTCATTGCGAGAAGTAAGAATCATCTTCCAACCTGCAAATTGTATATCCTTTCATGTCAGGCATAAAAAAGCATTTATGAAAATGTATAAGGAAATGTATATACAAATACATATATAGCTCACCTCTTTCTTGCGGAAACACGTCTTTTTGGGTTTGGGTTAACGGTTTAGGGTTTAGTTTTAACCATTTAAAACTAATTTAAATTTTGTGGTTTTTTTGGAACATTTAAAAAAATGGTAAAAAAGTGGTATCTAGCGAACTTTTAAAAATTAATGGTATCTAAGGAACAAAAACTTAAAAAAGTGGTATCTAGGAGAATTGATCTTTTTTTATTCTAGACTAACAATTTACATTTACTTTCAAAACTCAAACTTCGGTTGCAACAAATTTGTAAAAAAAAAGTGTTCGAGAAATGTTTGGTAGATCTGATGATACCTCCCTGAAGAATTTATTTGTTGCCTCTTTTATTCAAAACACCTGTTAATAAGATTTCTGTAAATGGTTCACGTGTGTCAAATGCGTCAAATTCATAAAACAAGATTTTGTAACAATCCAAAGAATATATATTTTCTCTAATGCAGATTCGACCACAACTGAGTACAAAGATAGATCAACGCAAGTTAACTAAGTAGAAAAACATAAAAATGTTGTAAAGAGAAAAGACGATCTACCTTTCATGAATCAGCTCTGCAACTCGCTTGTGGTAGCAATGAAAGAGTTGACGCCAAGTCAATCTTATAAACTCGTAAGGTTCTTTGGAGAGAAATGAGTGGCCAATAAAAGAGTTGGCTCAAAGTTAATCTTATCAACGACCAACAAATATGTATCTTATGAGTCTATGACCAATGACCTCTTGCCACCTGTGGTTATAGCTCGTGTTCACATCGTTCTTAGGAAAAAAATTTTGGTGAGTGTTTAGTCTTTAAGGACAATTAATGATTTCATAGCTTCTATAAAATTAGGGTTTATTAGTGAGGCCAATTATGGTTAGGTTTTAATTTTCTTGGCTTAGAAGGAAATTAGGGCTTATTAGTGAGGCCAATTATTAGTTAGAGATTGACTTTTCAAACTGTGTGTGGTTAGAGATTAGAGAGTCTCGTGTCTTTTAAGTTTTTTTTTTATCAAAATACTAAATATTCCATCTTATGCTTCTATAAAGTGATGTTGCATACCGAAAACAAGAAGTATTCACCTATATATGTTTTGAATCTTAAAGTAGAGTCAAAAAATTATCATAGAAATGAAAAATGTGAAATTCTAGAGCTAGATCAACTCAATTATCTACAATTCTTTCTTGTAATTTGAAAGATAATCCGGTTTGTTTTCCCATACATAAATTTATCGGTTTGGTTTGGTGTGGTTGGGCCCGGTTTCTCCTCTCCCAATTCAATCGATTGAGGGTATATTAGTTAAATCATCATGTGATTCACTGTCTTTGATCTACACAAATCTGTCGAAGGGATCCACCAAAAATCGCATCATTCTGACTTTGGAATAAAAAAACAAACCACGAAACCTACCCGTATGCATTCACCACAACTAATCAGGTGAGTCTCATTGCGAAAGAGAAACCTAGAAACGTTGGAGAATAATAAAACTATTATGTTTATTGTTATAATTGTACGTTTATTGTTTAGCTAATAATGATTTTAGAACTTTTTTTATGGAAATATACATGTGGGGTCAAATTTTGTAAATTTTCTTTTAGTATTTTATAACCCAAAATCATTTTTGTAGTGACATTTCAAGTGCTACCGGTGTGGGAAACTTGGGCATTTTAAAAAGGATTGTCGAGTCAAGTTGAAGGAAACAAATATGGCGGAATCAAAAGGTCACACTGAAGACGAAGAATGGGGAAAGTGTTTCACGGTGGAGGCTGCATCTTCATGTACATCCACAACTAAAACTTTGGAAAATAATTGGATAGTGGATTCGGGTTGTAGCCATCATATCACCGGAGACGAGAAGTTATTTTCTAGTCTTCAGAATAATGATGGGAAAGATGCCATTATTACCGCGGATAATTCAGTCCACCGAGTTGAAAAGGAAGGTACTGTTGTCATTAAAGGAGATGATGGAAGTCCAATCACACTCAAGAACGTGTACCATGTTCCTGGAGTTAAGAAGAACCTTCTCTCTGTGGTAAATGCGGTAGACTCGGGTAACTACGTTCTATTTGGCCCAAGAGACGTTAAGTTCCTAAAGAACATTAAAGAGCTAAAGGCGGATGTGGTTCACACTGGAGCACGGGTTAAAGATTTATATGTCTTATCGGCCTCAAACACTTATGTGGAGAAGATGAGTGCCAATGACAATGCCTATATATGGCACGCTCGACTTGGTCATATAAATATGACTAAGCTGAAAGTCATGGTGAATAAGGATTTGGTAAATGGGCTCCCAAAGTTGAAGATTCAAGATGAAGGAAAGCTTTGTGAAGGATGTCAATATGGAAAATCACACAGACTTCCATTTGACAACTCTACTTCACGGTGTAGTGCTCCGTTACAAAGGATCCATAGTGATTTGATGGGTCCAACAAGAACATCCTCCTATTCCAGGTTTCGCTACATGTTGTTGTTCGTTGATGATTTTTCACGGTACACCTGGGTATACTTTGTGAAAGAAAAATCAGAAGTATTTTCCAGGTTTCAAGAATTCAAGGTTACTGTGGAAGGCGAGTTGGGTCGGAAAATAAAGACTCTAAGGACGAATAATGGAGGAGAGTTTATGTCAAAGGAGTTTCTCTCTTTTAGTCGAGACCGTGGCATCAAGAGAGAGTTTACATGTCCATATACACCTCAACAAAATGGAGTAACAGAGAGAAAGATCAGACATCTAAGCGAGACATGTAGAAGCTGGTTACATGGGAAGAACTTGCCTAAAGCTTTATGGGCAGAAGGCATGAGATGTGCAGCGTATGTCATCAACCGAATGCCACTCAGTCCGAACAATATGAAATCTCCTTATGAGATGGTTCACAAGAAGAAGCCAACGGTGAAACATCTCAGGATATTTGGGTCAGTCTGATACGTTCATGTGTTTGACTCTTAGAGAACAAAATTGGAGGCAAAGGCGAAAAAGTGCATCTTTGTCGGCTATGATGAACAAAGAAAGGGATGGAGGTGTATGGATCCTGAGACACACAAGTATGTTGTGTCTCGTGATGTTGTCTTTAACGAAGTTTCTTCATACTTGGGCCACCTCAAGTCTTGGTTGAGAAAGAAGGTGATGGTTCTTCTAAGATCGATGAACCAGTTCTCGAAGTACCAAGTGAGGGTGAATGTCCGAGAACATAGACACAAGGTGAAAGGGGGAGCACTAACCAAAAGGAGAATCAAGATAATGGTTCTTTGGTAAATCAAAGACCAAAGAGGAACATTATCAGGCCTGCTCGGTTCAGGGATGAAGAATTTATCACTACTTACTCATGCTATTTTACAGCTCCATTAGATGAAGAGGAGCCATCATCATATGATGAAGCAAAAGGAGTTTGTGAGTGGGAGACCGCAATGAAGGAGGAAATGGATGCTCTTATGAAGAATGAAACTTGGGATTTGGTTCCCAAGCCCAAGGATGTCCAACCTGTTTCTTGCAAATGGGTGTATCGAATTAAGCGAAAGACCAATGGAAGCATTGACAGATATAAGGCAAGGCTGGTTGCTCGAGGGTTCTCTCAGAAATATGGAGAAGATTATGATGAGACTTTCAGTCCAGTGGCTAAGATGACAACAGTACGCTCTCTCTTATCCTTAGCTGCAAGTTTTGGTTGGAAGTTATGGCAATTGGACGTGAAGAATGCTTTTTTATACGGTGAGCTTAATAAGAATATTTTTATGGAGCAACCACTTGGTTTCAAATCACGAGAGCATCCTGATTATGTGTGCAAGCTTAAGAAGGCTCTGTATGGGTTAAAACAAGCTCCACGAGCCTGGTATGGAAAGCTTGCTCAGTTTCTTCAGTTTTGCGGGTATGTGCCATCGAATTCTGATCCGAGTCTCTTCTTGAAGAAAAATGGAAGAGTCCATGTGGTAGTTCTACTATATGTAGACGACATGATAATTACGGGGAATGATGAGGCAGAAATTGCTCGTCTACAAGAGGATATGTCGATAAGGTTTGAGATGAAGAAGTTGGGTGAGTTGAATAACTTCCTTGGTTTGGAAGTTGAAAGGATTAAGGATGGAATATTCATCGGCCAGCAAGAAGGATTGTTGATAAGTTTAGAGTACACGAAGGGAAGACGCGTACTACTCCTATGGATGTGAACATGAAGCTTAGGCGTGATGAAGGGTCATTACTACCCGATCCTCGACCTTATCGCTCTCTTGTGGGAAGTCTCTTATACTTAACCATTACAAGACCTGATATTGCCTTCGCGGTAGGTCTTGTAAGTCGGTTTATGCAGGCACCAAGGAAGCCACATCTCGAAGCACCTAAGAAGATCTTGAAGTATGTGAAGAAAACTTTTGGCATGGGTCTAGTGTACAAGTAAAATGCCAAGATTTCCCTTCATGGTTTTACGGATGCTGACTTTGGTGGAGATCTAGATGACCGGAAGTCAACTTCAGGGTATGTGTTCTTATGTGGAGACACAAGTGTTTCGTGGTGCAACAAGAAGCAACCAACAGTGTCGTTGTCTACCACTGAAGCAGAGTATAAAGCTTCGACTCTTGCAGCTCAAGAATGTATATGGCTTCGTAGGCTTCTTGAAGATTTGTTCGAGCCAATCAATAAAGCGACTGCAATCTATGGAGATAATCAAAGTGCTATCAAGTTGGCTAATAATCCAGTGTTTCATGCAAGGACGAAGCATATTGAGCTAGAACATCACTTCATAAGAGAGAAAGTGCTTGATGGGACAATCGAAGCTTTGGAGGTTCGAAGTGAGGACAACGTTGCAGACATCTTCACCAAGTCATTACCGAAGGGACTGTTCGAGTTACTTCGTTCGAAGCTTGGGATGGTTGACAAAATCAAGTTTAAGGGGGAGTATTAAAATTAAACTTGATTTTGGTTTAGCTTAATGAAGAGTTTAGAAATCTCTAGAAACATCATATAATCTCATCACCTCCTTTGAGATTCTAGAGAATTCTTTTAGTTAATTATCTAGATTAGAATGTAGAATAATCTAGATAATTGTAAGATAAATAATCTAGATGTTAATAGAGATATCTAGATAGTTATAAGATAGTAAGGTAATAATCTAGAGATTATAGAGAAGTCTAGAAACTTGTAAAAAATCTAGGAAGTAAGGAGGTTAGTAGAATAATCTAGAGAATTAGTGAGAGATCTTTGGGAGGCTATAAATACCTCCACACCCTTCTCATTTGTAACATACAAGAACATAAGAAAGTTGAACAAGTGAATAAAGAATAAGTTCAAACAAAGAGTGTTCAAGTTCATAAGTTCTCTAAATTTCTCTAAGAGTCTTTCAAGTATTCTCTAAAAGTCTTTCCATATTTCTTCATCATACTTAGAGGGTCTTTTGTTTATTTCGGGTTTCTCGGGGTTGTACGGTCTTGGGCTAGTGCTAAGCACTATCAAAGGAGGTTTCTTTACATGGTATCAGAGCCATTCTAATTGTGCTCATCAAGATCGGGTATTAGAGAGCTCGGGTTTACTCTAAGTATGGAATCAACGGGTCGTGTTGTTGGATTGGGAATGGAGATCCTAAACCAATCTAACTACCGGTTATGGAAGTCATGTATGAAGTCATACTTGGTCAGTGAGGACTTATGGGATGTCGTCGGCGGTAGTAGCACAATACCACCAAGGGGAGCTGCTGCGACAGCGGAAGCGACAAAGGAATGGACACGGAAGAATGTCAAGGCGGAGTTTGCTTTAAAGAGGGCAATATCCTCGGGAGTATTTGAGCATGTCTCAAGGTGCAAATCTGCTAGTTCTATTTGGCGGGCGCTAGATCAATTGTTCAACAAGAAGAATGAAGCTCGACTACAGTTGTTAGAGAATGAGCTGGCGAATGCGAAGCAGGGGGAGTCTACAATCTCAGAGTTCTTCATTAAGGTAAAGAACCTTTGCTCTGAGATTAATTCTCTTAATTCGGAGGAGTCAATCTCGGAGGCGAGGTTAAAACGGTCTATTATTCGAGGTCTACGATCTGAGTATACATCGTTTGTGACTTCGGTTCAAGGATGGCCTACACAACCTTCCTTGGAGGAGTTTGAAAATTTATTAGCTTCGCAAGAATCCTTAGTCATGCAAATGGCGGGTGTTAAAGTCCACGATGACTCGGGAAGTGCTTTTGTAGCTCGGAGACAACAGAGCTTCAAAGCTAAACATAAGGATAATCATGGAAGAGAAGGATCGTCCATGGGAGATAAGAAGCGATTCAAGTGCTACCGGTGTGGGAAACTTGGGCATTTTAAAAAGGATTGTCGAGTCAAGTTGAAGGAAACAAATATGGCGGAATCAAAAGGTCACACTGAAGACGAAGAATGGGGAAAGTGTTTCACGGTGGAGGCTGCATCTTCATGTACATCCACAACTAAAACTTTGGAAAATAATTGGATAGTGGATTCGGGTTGTAGCCATCATATCACCGGAGACGAGAAGTTATTTTCTAGTCTTCAGAATAATGATGGGAAAGATGCCATTATTACCGCGGATAATTCAGTCCACCGAGTTGAAAAGGAAGGTACTGTTGTCATTAAAGGAGATGATGGAAGTCCAATCACACTCAAGAACGTGTACCATGTTCCTGGAGTTAAGAAGAACCTTCTCTCTGTGGTAAATGCGGTAGACTCGGGTAACTACGTTCTATTTGGCCCAAGAGACGTTAAGTTCCTAAAGAACATTAAAGAGCTAAAGGCGGATGTGGTTCACACTGGAGCACGGGTTAAAGATTTATATGTCTTATCGGCCTCAAACACTTATGTGGAGAAGATGAGTGCCAATGACAATGCCTATATATGGCACGCTCGACTTGGTCATATAAATATGACTAAGCTGAAAGTCATGGTGAATAAGGATTTGGTAAATGGGCTCCCAAAGTTGAAGATTCAAGATGAAGGAAAGCTTTGTGAAGGATGTCAATATGGAAAATCACACAGACTTCCATTTGACAACTCTACTTCACGGTGTAGTGCTCCGTTACAAAGGATCCATAGTGATTTGATGGGTCCAACAAGAACATCCTCCTATTCCAGGTTTCGCTACATGTTGTTGTTCGTTGATGATTTTTCACGGTACACCTGGGTATACTTTGTGAAAGAAAAATCAGAAGTATTTTCCAGGTTTCAAGAATTCAAGGTTACTGTGGAAGGCGAGTTGGGTCGGAAAATAAAGACTCTAAGGACGAATAATGGAGGAGAGTTTATGTCAAAGGAGTTTCTCTCTTTTAGTCGAGACCGTGGCATCAAGAGAGAGTTTACATGTCCATATACACCTCAACAAAATGGAGTAACAGAGAGAAAGATCAGACATCTAAGCGAGACATGTAGAAGCTGGTTACATGGGAAGAACTTGCCTAAAGCTTTATGGGCAGAAGGCATGAGATGTGCAGCGTATGTCATCAACCGAATGCCACTCAGTCCGAACAATATGAAATCTCCTTATGAGATGGTTCACAAGAAGAAGCCAACGGTGAAACATCTCAGGATATTTGGGTCAGTCTGATACGTTCATGTGTGTTCATGTGTTTGACTCTTAGAGAACAAAATTGGAGGCAAAGGCGAAAAAGTGCATCTTTGTCGGCTATGATGAACAAAGAAAGGGATGGAGGTGTATGGATCCTGAGACACACAAGTATGTTGTGTCTCGTGATGTTGTCTTTAACGAAGTTTCTTCATACTTGGGCCACCTCAAGTCTTGGTTGAGAAAGAAGGTGATGGTTCTTCTAAGATCGATGAACCAGTTCTCGAAGTACCAAGTGAGGGTGAATGTCCGAGAACATAGACACAAGGTGAAAGGGGGAGCACTAACCAAAAGGAGAATCAAGATAATGGTTCTTTGGTAAATCAAAGACCAAAGAGGAACATTATCAGGCCTGCTCGGTTCAGGGATGAAGAATTTATCACTACTTACTCATGCTATTTTGCAGCTCCATTAGATGAAGAGGAGCCATCATCATATGATGAAGCAAAAGGAGTTTGTGAGTGGGAGACCGCAATGAAGGAGGAAATGGATGCTCTTATGAAGAATGAAACTTGGGATTTGGTTCCCAAGCCCAAGGATGTCCAACCTGTTTCTTGCAAATGGGTGTATCGAATTAAGCGAAAGACCAATGGAAGCATTGACAGATATAAGGCAAGGCTGGTTGCTCGAGGGTTCTCTCAGAAATATGGAGAAGATTATGATGAGACTTTCAGTCCAGTGGCTAAGATGACAACAGTACGCTCTCTCTTATCCTTAGCTGCAAGTTTTGGTTGGAAGTTATGGCAATTGGACGTGAAGAATGCTTTTTTATACGGTGAGCTTAATAAGAATATTTTTATGGAGCAACCACTTGGTTTCAAATCACGAGAGCATCCTGATTATGTGTGCAAGCTTAAGAAGGCTCTGTATGGGTTAAAACAAGCTCCACGAGCCTGGTATGGAAAGCTTGCTCAGTTTCTTCAGTTTTGCGGGTATGTGCCATCGAATTCTGATCCGAGTCTCTTCTTGAAGAAAAATGGAAGAGTCCATGTGGTAGTTCTACTATATGTAGACGACATGATAATTACGGGGAATGATGAGGCAGAAATTGCTCGTCTACAAGAGGATATGTCGATAAGGTTTGAGATGAAGAAGTTGGGTGAGTTGAATAACTTCCTTGGTTTGGAAGTTGAAAGGATTAAGGATGGAATATTCATCGGCCAGCAAGAAGGATTGTTGATAAGTTTAGAGTACACGAAGGGAAGACGCGTACTACTCCTATGGATGTGAACATGAAGCTTAGGCGTGATGAAGGGTCATTACTACCCGATCCTCGACCTTATCGCTCTCTTGTGGGAAGTCTCTTATACTTAACCATTACAAGACCTGATATTGCCTTCGCGGTAGGTCTTGTAAGTCGGTTTATGCAGGCACCAAGGAAGCCACATCTCGAAGCACCTAAGAAGATCTTGAAGTATGTGAAGAAAACTTTTGGCATGGGTCTAGTGTACAAGTAAAATGCCAAGATTTCCCTTCATGGTTTTACGGATGCTGACTTTGGTGGAGATCTAGATGACCGGAAGTCAACTTCAGGGTATGTGTTCTTATGTGGAGACACAAGTGTTTCGTGGTGCAACAAGAAGCAACCAACAGTGTCGTTGTCTACCACTGAAGCAGAGTATAAAGCTTCGACTCTTGCAGCTCAAGAATGTATATGGCTTCGTAGGCTTCTTGAAGATTTGTTCGAGCCAATCAATAAAGCGACTGCAATCTATGGAGATAATCAAAGTGCTATCAAGTTGGCTAATAATCCAGTGTTTCATGCAAGGACGAAGCATATTGAGCTAGAACATCACTTCATAAGAGAGAAAGTGCTTGATGGGACAATCGAAGCTTTGGAGGTTCGAAGTGAGGACAACGTTGCAGACATCTTCACCAAGTCATTACCGAAGGGACTGTTCGAGTTACTTCGTTCGAAGCTTGGGATGGTTGACAAAATCAAGTTTAAGGGGGAGTATTAAAATTAAACTTGATTTTGGTTTAGCTTAATGAAGAGTTTAGAAATCTCTAGAAACATCATATAATCTCATCACCTCCTTTGAGATTCTAGAGAATTCTTTTAGTTAATTATCTAGATTAGAATGTAGAATAATCTAGATAATTGTAAGATAAATAATCTAGATGTTAATAGAGATATCTAGATAGTTATAAGATAGTAAGGTAATAATCTAGAGATTATAGAGAAGTCTAGAAACTTGTAAAAAATCTAGGAAGTAAGGAGGTTAGTAGAATAATCTAGAGAATTAGTGAGAGATCTTTGGGAGGCTATAAATACCTCCACACCCTTCTCATTTGTAACATACAAGAACATAAGAAAGTTGAACAAGTGAATAAAGAATAAGTTCAAACAAAGAGTGTTCAAGTTCATAAGTTCTCTAAATTTCTCTAAGAGTCTTTCAAGTATTCTCTAAAAGTCTTTCCATATTTCTTCATCATACTTAGAGGGTCTTTTGTTTATTTCGGGTTTCTCGGGGTTGTACGGTCTTGGGCTAGTGCTAAGCACTATCAAAGGAGGTTTCTTTACATGGTATCAGAGCCATTCTAATTGTGCTCATCAAGATCGGGTATTAGAGAGCTCGGGTTTACTCTAAGTATGGAATCAACGGGTCGTGTTGTTGGATTGGGAATGGAGATCCTAAACCAATCTAACTACCGGTTATGGAAGTCATGTATGAAGTCATACTTGGTCAGTGAGGACTTATGGGATGTCGTCGGCGGTAGTAGCACAATACCACCAAGGGGAGCTGCTGCGACAGCGGAAGCGACAAAGGAATGGACACGGAAGAATGTCAAGGCGGAGTTTGCTTTAAAGAGGGCAATATCCTCGGGAGTATTTGAGCATGTCTCAAGGTGCAAATCTGCTAGTTCTATTTGGCGGGCGCTAGATCAATTGTTCAACAAGAAGAATGAAGCTCGACTACAGTTGTTAGAGAATGAGCTGGCGAATGCGAAGCAGGGGGAGTCTACAATCTCAGAGTTCTTCATTAAGGTAAAGAACCTTTGCTCTGAGATTAATTCTCTTAATTCGGAGGAGTCAATCTCGGAGGCGAGGTTAAAACGGTCTATTATTCGAGGTCTACGATCTGAGTATACATCGTTTGTGACTTCGGTTCAAGGATGGCCTACACAACCTTCCTTGGAGGAGTTTGAAAATTTATTAGCTTCGCAAGAATCCTTAGTCATGCAAATGGCGGGTGTTAAAGTCCACGATGACTCGGGAAGTGCTTTTGTAGCTCGGAGACAACAGAGCTTCAAAGCTAAACATAAGGATAATCATGGAAGAGAAGGATCGTCCATGGGAGATAAGAAGCGATTCAAGTGCTACCGGTGTGGGAAACTTGGGCATTTTAAAAAGGATTGTCGAGTCAAGTTGAAGGAAACAAATATGGCGGAATCAAAAGGTCACACTGAAGACGAAGAATGGGGAAAGTGTTTCACGGTGGAGGCTGCATCTTCATGTACATCCACAACTAAAACTTTGGAAAATAATTGGATAGTGGATTCGGGTTGTAGCCATCATATCACCGGAGACGAGAAGTTATTTTCTAGTCTTCAGAATAATGATGGGAAAGATGCCATTATTACCGCGGATAATTCAGTCCACCGAGTTGAAAAGGAAGGTACTGTTGTCATTAAAGGAGATGATGGAAGTCCAATCACACTCAAGAACGTGTACCATGTTCCTGGAGTTAAGAAGAACCTTCTCTCTGTGGTAAATGCGGTAGACTCGGGTAACTACGTTCTATTTGGCCCAAGAGACGTTAAGTTCCTAAAGAACATTAAAGAGCTAAAGGCGGATGTGGTTCACACTGGAGCACGGGTTAAAGATTTATATGTCTTATCGGCCTCAAACACTTATGTGGAGAAGATGAGTGCCAATGACAATGCCTATATATGGCACGCTCGACTTGGTCATATAAATATGACTAAGCTGAAAGTCATGGTGAATAAGGATTTGGTAAATGGGCTCCCAAAGTTGAAGATTCAAGATGAAGGAAAGCTTTGTGAAGGATGTCAATATGGAAAATCACACAGACTTCCATTTGACAACTCTACTTCACGGTGTAGTGCTCCGTTACAAAGGATCCATAGTGATTTGATGGGTCCAACAAGAACATCCTCCTATTCCAGGTTTCGCTACATGTTGTTGTTCGTTGATGATTTTTTACGGTACACCTGGGTATACTTTGTGAAAGAAAAATCAGAAGTATTTTCCAGGTTTCAAGAATTCAAGGTTACTGTGGAAGGCGAGTTGGGTCGGAAAATAAAGACTCTAAGGACGAATAATGGAGGAGAGTTTATGTCAAAGGAGTTTCTCTCTTTTAGTCGAGACCGTGGCATCAAGAGAGAGTTTACATGTCCATATACACCTCAACAAAATGGAGTAACAGAGAGAAAGATCAGACATCTAAGCGAGACATGTAGAAGCTGGTTACATGGGAAGAACTTGCCTAAAGCTTTATGGGCAGAAGGCATGAGATGTGCAGCGTATGTCATCAACCGAATGCCACTCAGTCCGAACAATATGAAATCTCCTTATGAGATGGTTCACAAGAAGAAGCCAACGGTGAAACATCTCAGGATATTTGGGTCAGTCTGATACGTTCATGTGTTTGACTCTTAGAGAACAAAATTGGAGGCAAAGGCGAAAAAGTGCATCTTTGTCGGCTATGATGAACAAAGAAAGGGATGGAGGTGTATGGATCCTGAGACACACAAGTATGTTGTGTCTCGTGATGTTGTCTTTAACGAAGTTTCTTCATACTTGGGCCACCTCAAGTCTTGGTTGAGAAAGAAGGTGATGGTTCTTCTAAGATCGATGAACCAGTTCTCGAAGTACCAAGTGAGGGTGAATGTCCGAGAACATAGACACAAGGTGAAAGGGGGAGCACTAACCAAAAGGAGAATCAAGATAATGGTTCTTTGGTAAATCAAAGACCAAAGAGGAACATTATCAGGCCTGCTCGGTTCAGGGATGAAGAATTTATCACTACTTACTCATGCTATTTTACAGCTCCATTAGATGAAGAGGAGCCATCATCATATGATGAAGCAAAAGGAGTTTGTGAGTGGGAGACCGCAATGAAGGAGGAAATGGATGCTCTTATGAAGAATGAAACTTGGGATTTGGTTCCCAAGCCCAAGGATGTCCAACCTGTTTCTTGCAAATGGGTGTATCGAATTAAGCGAAAGACCAATGGAAGCATTGACAGATATAAGGCAAGGCTGGTTGCTCGAGGGTTCTCTCAGAAATATGGAGAAGATTATGATGAGACTTTCAGTCCAGTGGCTAAGATGACAACAGTACGCTCTCTCTTATCCTTAGCTGCAAGTTTTGGTTGGAAGTTATGGCAATTGGACGTGAAGAATGCTTTTTTATACGGTGAGCTTAATAAGAATATTTTTATGGAGCAACCACTTGGTTTCAAATCACGAGAGCATCCTGATTATGTGTGCAAGCTTAAGAAGGCTCTGTATGGGTTAAAACAAGCTCCACGAGCCTGGTATGGAAAGCTTGCTCAGTTTCTTCAGTTTTGCGGGTATGTGCCATCGAATTCTGATCCGAGTCTCTTCTTGAAGAAAAATGGAAGAGTCCATGTGGTAGTTCTACTATATGTAGACGACATGATAATTACGGGGAATGATGAGGCAGAAATTGCTCGTCTACAAGAGGATATGTCGATAAGGTTTGAGATGAAGAAGTTGGGTGAGTTGAATAACTTCCTTGGTTTGGAAGTTGAAAGGATTAAGGATGGAATATTCATCGGCCAGCAAGAAGGATTGTTGATAAGTTTAGAGTACACGAAGGGAAGACGCGTACTACTCCTATGGATGTGAACATGAAGCTTAGGCGTGATGAAGGGTCATTACTACCCGATCCTCGACCTTATCGCTCTCTTGTGGGAAGTCTCTTATACTTAACCATTACAAGACCTGATATTGCCTTCGCGGTAGGTCTTGTAAGTCGGTTTATGCAGGCACCAAGGAAGCCACATCTCGAAGCACCTAAGAAGATCTTGAAGTATGTGAAGAAAACTTTTGGCATGGGTCTAGTGTACAAGTAAAATGCCAAGATTTCCCTTCATGGTTTTACGGATGCTGACTTTGGTGGAGATCTAGATGACCGGAAGTCAACTTCAGGGTATGTGTTCTTATGTGGAGACACAAGTGTTTCGTGGTGCAACAAGAAGCAACCAACAGTGTCGTTGTCTACCACTGAAGCAGAGTATAAAGCTTCGACTCTTGCAGCTCAAGAATGTATATGGCTTCGTAGGCTTCTTGAAGATTTGTTCGAGCCAATCAATAAAGCGACTGCAATCTATGGAGATAATCAAAGTGCTATCAAGTTGGCTAATAATCCAGTGTTTCATGCAAGGACGAAGCATATTGAGCTAGAACATCACTTCATAAGAGAGAAAGTGCTTGATGGGACAATCGAAGCTTTGGAGGTTCGAAGTGAGGACAACGTTGCAGACATCTTCACCAAGTCATTACCGAAGGGACTGTTCGAGTTACTTCGTTCGAAGCTTGGGATGGTTGACAAAATCAAGTTTAAGGGGGAGTATTAAAATTAAACTTTATTTTGGTTTAGCTTAATGAAGAGTTTAGAAATCTCTAGAAACATCATATAATCTCATCACCTCCTTTGAGATTCTAGAGAATTCTTTTAGTTAATTATCTAGATTAGAATGTAGAATAATCTAGATAATTGTAAGATAAATAATCTAGATGTTAATAGAGATATCTAGATAGTTATAAGATAGTAAGGTAATAATCTAGAGATTATAGAGAAGTCTAGAAACTTGTAAAAAATCTAGGAAGTAAGGAGGTTAGTAGAATAATCTAGAGAATTAGTGAGAGATCTTTGGGAGGCTATAAATACCTCCACACCCTTCTCATTTGTAACATACAAGAACATAAGAAAGTTGAACAAGTGAATAAAGAATAAGTTCAAACAAAGAGTGTTCAAGTTCATAAGTTCTCTAAATTTCTCTAAGAGTCTTTCAAGTATTCTCTAAAAGTCTTTCCATATTTCTTCATCATACTTAGAGGGTCTTTTGTTTATTTCGGGTTTCTCGGGGTTGTACGGTTTTGGGCTAGTGCTAAAAACTATCAAGGGAGGTTTCTTTACAACAACAAAGTTATTTATTAAATAAACTTATCCCAAACACTAAAAAGCAAAACATATGTTATAGGAAAAAGAGAAATATAAAATCCCAAAAATAATAAACAGCATAAAAAGCATCATCATGCTTCATCTAACATTCATCACAACTATTTTTTTCTCATCTCCTTTTCTTCATGTGAACATTGAGCGCTAGAGTTTCCATTTAGGGAAAGTTTTGACAAAAACTCAATTCTTAATCTCTTCTTTACATCACAATACTTATGTAAGTACTTTCTTCATTCTTGATCAATCAATTAATCTTTGGATTTCCATTATAACCTTATAATTACCTCTATACTTTTAATGTTGTGTAGGGGTTTAAGAAGATTGATACAGAGAGATGGCAGTTTGCAAATGAGTATTTTCTAAGGGGACATAGACATCTTCTCAAGAACATCAAGAGAAAAAACACTTCATCTCAAACGCAAACACAGTCGCTAGAAGGAGAAATCCAAGGGACGAGAAAAGAGAGAGTGGCTCTAGTAATAGAACTGATGAGACTGAGACGAAAACATGAAACTATCAGGACATATCTTCATTTGATGGAAAAGAAACTGAAAATCACTGAGATGAAGCAAGAAATGATGATGGATTTCTTGTCGAGGACGATTAAGAACCCGAGTTTTTCACAGAGCCTAAGGAAACGTAAGAACCAAGAAATCGAGAATCGAGATCAAGGGCAAGAGATGATCTCAAGCCATGAAGTTGAGGATCATGAACTTTTTATCAAACTCGAGCCGGAAGAGTATTGCAATGGCGATGAGCTTCACATGGCTTCAATGGAGGATCAAGGACAAGATGAGGTTGAAATAGAGTTGGATAATGAAGGGATTTGGAAGGGTTTCGTGTTGAGTGAGGAGATGTGTGTTTTAGGGGAACATTTGTTATAGTATTATTGAAATAAAATGATTTAAGTCTTTTAGAATTATCATAGTGGAAATAGAATTATTATTTTTTTGTCATAGTCAAGTAATTTGGGCCGGATTTAAAACCCAACAATGTATAAGGCCTGGAGATTTTATCAACAAACAGATTCGGTCACATTTCAGTCCATTCTCCACCGATCATCCAAAGACTATATCAAGATTCTATTAATTCTAATAAAAAAATAGTGACATTCGTTAACAAAACAAAAACAATATTTACATATTACATGACACGTTAGATCCAAAAAAAAACATATTACATGACACAGTGTTTAATAGCATAGGACGCAAAATAAATTTAATTAAAGTCGGTTATACGTTTCGATCGAAACGCGTAATAACTGACCGTCGGATTGACTTTTCTTAAGGGATATAATTGGCTTTTCGCTACACCCATGTGATTTTCCTCGATTTAATTTGTTTTATATATTCAAGAATATCGAGTGCACGTACTCGCCACGTCATTTTCATGACTTTATTTTTGTAATCTTATCCTCTTTCGTACCATGAGATTCTCCACCAAATAAAACTGTTTATATGACGTTACTAATCAAATTAATTCCTCTATCTTAGGAAAATTTCCTCTAATTAAGCCATTACTCCTTAAGTAAAATATCTCATTATCTGCATCAAAGTATCAATCAGATATACATATAATATTTACAGAAATGGTGACAAATAATAGAGTGACAAAAAATGGTAAGTAATAATTGTTTGGATAATTGACGTCCAAAAAAGAAAACAAAATAGTTTGGATATTATTAGGGAGCTATTTGTTATTACATTACCCAAAATATTCGGCATGTACTATGTATGTATTATGTAATTAAGTCATATGTATCACGTCTACCAAACCATATAAATCCATTTTTCTAATTAAAGATATAGCGTTTGTTTATAAAATGATAATTAATTTGAAACAGTGCCATTACACCAAAATTATTATTAGCAACAATGCTATAAATTGCGTTTTAGTACTTATCCAAAACATTTACTAAATTGCCTTTAATTAGTTTCGTACAGTAACCCGTTTTCTTAACCCGTTTTAAAGATTATGATTATCTTATCTAATTTTTCTCCGTGCCTATTTGTTACTATCATACGGAATGCTACACTCAATATAAGGCAAGAAAATATCCAAAACCGCCTTACCCTCTCTTTTAACGACACGTGTCCCGGGGTAAAATCGTAAACACAAATCATCCTCCAAGATTCCTTTATAACCTTCCCGGTCTTTCTCTCTCTTTTCTCTCACAAGTCTGTAATTTTCTCTCCGATTTTCCGTCAAAAAATCACTTTCCCGAGAAAAAAAAAAAAAAAATGCTCGCTGTGTTTGAGAAGACGGTGGCGAATAGCCCTGAGGCATTACAGAGCCAGCACTCATCTGTGCCTACTTACGCTTTGAAAGAAGGTTATCTAGCGAGTCATTTCGCTTCGAAAAATCCAAACTCCGTCACGCTTAATCTCGGATCATCGGGATTGTTAGCTTACTCTCTTGATAACAAAGATCCTCTTGTTCCCAGGTCTACACAAGTGTTTTCTCTTCATTTCTCTCGTTTTCGTGCTTGATCTGCTGAAAAAAATCTCTAGATTGTTTCTAAGCATTTGATCTGAAGTGGTTATACTGGATTTTGTAGATTGATTTGTTGTTCTTATGAATCTAAATCGATTTGATTTGCGTTTGTGTTGTATTCATTTGCTATTTCGCTGAAGATTTACTTGGATTGACTTTTTTTTGCGATCTAGGGTTTATTGCTTGTGATTGTGCTTAAGCTTGATGAGTATTGAATCATTCTTTGAAGACATTGATAGAATCCAGAACTAGAGTTTCTATAAACTATCTTTCTCGATCAATAAAAGAATCTACTACACTCGGATTAAGTAATTGTAGGTTCTTGATTTTGAATCTTTGGTAATGTAATCTTATAGGGTTCTTGATTTTGTATCTTAGGTTGTTTGCGGTGGTGGATGATATTTTCTGTCTCTTCCAAGGCCACATTGAGAACCTTCAGTTTCTGAAGCAGCAATATGGTCTAAACAAGATCACAAACGAAGCCATCATTGTGATTGAGGCTTACAGGACGCTACGTGATCGGGGTCCTTACCCCGTTGACAAGGTCGTTCGAGATTTCCAAGGGAAGTTTGCGTTTATCCTCTTCGACGGCGTCAATAAAACCGTCTTTGCTGCTGCTGTAATTACTCCAAAAACCCTGTTCTTGGTTCTCTAATCCCATTTATGTTTTGATTCTTGATCTCAAATGCTTGTTGTGACGATGTGCAGGACGTAGATGGAAGTGTGCCGTTCTTCTGGGGAACCGATGCTGAAGGACACCTTGTTCTTTCTAATGACACCGATGTCGTGAAAAAAGGTTGCGCCAAATCTTATGGTCCTTTCCCTAAAGGTACCAACTTTACTCCACAATGTTATGAATAGAGGAATTAACCGTTAGAAGTTCGGTATTAGCTTTGTTTGGTTTGTGTGGTTGGACTAAAAATGCTTGAAAACAATATCTATAAGCCATCTTGAACGATTCGGTTGTATTGGTTTGGTGTTTGAAGGTTGCTTCTTTACGTCATCGGGAGGATTGAGGAGTTTCGAACACCCAAAGAACGCACTGACGCCTGTGCCGAGGGTGGATAGCTCAGGAGACGTGTGTGGTGCGACCTTCAAGGTTGATGCTGAAGCCAAGAGAGAGGGAACGAAAATGCCGAGAGTCGAGAGTTCCCAAAATTGGGCCGGTCATATCTAAAACCGGAATGATACAGAGATCACAAAAGCTCATCTATCCTCTTCTTTGTCCCACTCTTGCCATTACATGTTTTGAGTTACATTGAGACAATATTTTCACACCACAATGTTCTCTTTTTTATTGCGTTATGTACATGTTAAAAAGGTGGGCTTTTGGGATGGAAATTGAGTTTTGTGAAACTTTGAAAGAATAAACGAGACTTTTGTTTCGTTAATATGTTGAGGATTACTTAATAATTTGCCAATGTTAGTTTCTCTGTTTATGTTTCTTGAATCCATCAATATAAATAAATTTTTGATTCGTCATCTATATATGTTTCTGACCATTAATAGTCGATAAATCCGGATTTCGATTCAGTTTAATAGAAAAAGGGACTCGGTTTTTGAGTTTCTAACCATTAGATCCGTGTTAAAGCTCGAATCAATTTGATTTTCTTGGTTAATTCAATCGGATTAGTTCAGTTTATCTCAGATTCTAAATGGAAGCACCTAACCACATATGACAATAGGTCATTTGGTCATTGAGATATTGTTGAGCCAATTTGTTGGTCGTTGATAAGATTGGGGTTGATTACACTTAGACACACTTTATGAACAAAACTTTACATTTGACACACTTTTTGGATTCAACACATTTCCCCTACCTAAAATTACTTTTATACCCTCAATTACTACACCGAAACTTACCCAACTTTCTTTAAACTAATTTCTACTAAAATTACTATAAACTTTTTATTGATTTATCTTTACCCAGAATAAACTACTTTCTTCTCAATAATTGAAACCCTAGCCCCTATCTCAGATCTGTGTTCGGGAAGATTGAAGGCTGCAAATTCCAATTCATCTTTAGCCAACAATTCTTTACCATTTGTCCATCATTTTTTTCTATTTTTACCAGTTATATGTCTTTTACTTCTAAAAATCCTAGCGTCGCAACTAGAAAATATTCACGGCGGCGAGAGAAGAATCCTGAGAATTCCGGCCGAGTTTAGGGTTTCAATATCTAAATTCCGACATCGACATCGATTTAAAATGCATTCGGAAGTGTATGACGATTGTGCGTTTTGGCACAGTAGATGGATATGGAATTGATCGTAAGTGTGCATGCCCCTAGAAGATATCTGATTTGACACACATGTGGATAACGGTGTGTGGACAATGTTAGAGGACATTTTTTGTTATAAAACATGTGAAATTTGGTTAGAATTTGGTGTAGGAGGTGGATAGTGTTCGGGAACTGCCTCATCGAAACCCATGGTTTCTGTCCATCGTAATAAAGACCAAAAAACAATGGGAAATTTTGTACAAAATAAATGGGATGTTACCCTGGTATAACCGGCGATCCTACCATCGCTCATTCATCTTTGTAGACAAGAACCTTATCCTCAACCTCAACTGGTAAGTAGCTCACAGCTGCAAAAATTGTGTACTTTCATTATACAGAAACAATCACAGCCGCACGTTTGAAAAATATAATCATGAACCACACCTCTCAGTTAACACTAGAAGCCATCCAACGACCATGAAAGCATCGAACTTTATTATTATACACTTGTACTTCCAAAAGTGTATAATAAACAAAAGTTCACCCCCGGTTCCATCCAAGGCTCGCGTCGGTGGGAGCGCAGCCGCTGGCTTCGAGTCCTGCTCTGGCGGTTTTTAGATCGCCTCCATCGCCGAGTTCCATCAAACTCCTCTCCTCTACAACTTATCTCCTCCTCGCCACTGTACCGGCTGTACCATCGAGTTCACCACCGGCAAACCCGCCTCAGCCGCCGAACTCCTCCCTGCCGCCGCTACTGTTCCGATCCAAATCTACCCTCCTCTGCCTCCTTCCAAAACCAGAACCCTACCACCATTCCATCAATCTCCAATTATGGGCCTGGCCCAAAATATTGTTTGGGGTGTTAAGCCCATTAAGAACATATAATCCTAAGTCCTCTCTCCTGATTACAATGCTTCAAACCGTGACTATTGCTCTGTATTGCCTTTACAGTGTTACGGTTATGGATTTTTTGAAGAGAGCTACCTTACAAAACTCCTCCATCTCTATGAGATTGGTTGAAACCTCTTCCCTCTCAATGAGAGCGGTCGTATTCTCGGTCTACTCTTTGCGAGTGATCGTAACATCTTCCCTATCGTCAAGAAGGGTCGTAGTCCCGTGCATTATGCAAGGATCATACCCGAACTTTCTCACCTTTTTGTCTCTTTGTGTGATAATTTCAGGATTATTAGGAGCAGCCGGGATCGTGTTGACGATTACCGGAGGTAGAGGTTCGTATTTAAAGTCAAATTTGCATTTGCAATCGACTAAACTCAAGTTATCCGGTATTGCCGTAAAGAACGCCTTGACGCATTTGAAGCTTGCTTCGGATTCGATGTCTTCATCTTGTGCGATGATTTATCCAATCTATCTTGTATTGCTTTCAATTTTCTATTATTGTAGTTTTTCAAGGATGGCTAATTCCCTTGTTGTATGCTTGGATTATGAATGAATGAAGAAACATTGTTTGAAAAAAAAAAAAAAAAAGTAAAAAGGGATTGATTCATTTCTCTTTTAGCGTATTTTAGTTGGAATAAAGTGTCCTTAGAATCAGACCCAAAAAAAAAAAAAAAGTGTCCTTAGAAATAATTATTTCAAAAAAAAGAAATAATTATTTCAGAAGATTGATTTGGCGATTAACTGAATTTCAAATTTAGTTGGAATCAACCAGTATTTTTATTTATAAATTGGTTCCTCAAATTATAAATAATTTCAAATTTAAAGAGAAACTTATATAATAATGACAAATTAACCCAAATCTAATATTTTTATGATTATCAAATCAAAATCTATTATACATGCATTTATTTTATATGATGTATTATATTTTTTCTTTCATATGTAATGTTAAATTAAAATGATTTTATAATTTATTAGACTAAAAAAAGTAGATGGGTTAATTTGTAAATTTATAAAAGAATAAATTTGGAATATTCTTTTTTTGTGTAGAAAATGGTGTAATACATTGGAGTAAAACCAAACACTATTTTGGTATTACACAATTTTGGTGTAAAATATGGTGTAATACATTGGAGATGCTCTAAATATAGAATCTATATTACCCATATCTCTCCTCTTTCTCTCTCTATTTATCAATCCCAATATAATTAATATTATAAAATTCATATATTACCTCGTATTAACTATAAACATGCTCTTGAAGACTATTTTTTTTTTTCTACAGAAAGATGTGAACACGAGCTATGTAGTGTCTAATTTTTTTTTTTCTTTCATTGGTCATTGACTCATAAGATATTGTTGACCCAATTTGTTGGTCGTTGATATTGAAATAGTGAGATTTAGATCTTGAGGAGAAGAGAGCACCGACAGAGAAAAAGGAAAAAGAAGAAGAAGAAGGATTTTGACTTGGCAACTCTTTCGTTGCCACTTATTATCTCTCTTCTTCCAAAAGAACCTTACGAGTAGATAAGATTGACTTGGCGTCAACTCTTTCATTGCTACCACGAGCGAGTTGCAGAGCTGATTCATGAAAGGTAGATCGTGTTTTCTCTTTACTACATTTTTTTGTTTTCTACTTAGTTAACTTGCGTTGATCTATCTTTGTACTCAGTTGTGGTCGAATCTGCATTAGAGAAAATATATATTCTTTGGATTGGTACAAAATCTTGTTTTATGATTTTGACGCATTTGACACACGTGAACCATTTACAGAAATCTTATTAACAGGTGTTTGAATAAAAGAGGCAACAAATAAATTCTTCAGGGAGGTATCATCAGATCTACCAAACATTTCTCGAACACTTTTTTTTTTACAAATTTGTTGCAATCGAAGTGTGAGTTTTGAAATTAAATGTAAATTGTTAGTCTAGAATAAAAAAATCTAGTACTAAACTAGAAGATGATACTCTCCTCGTAATTAGATGTTACTACAAATTTGTTGGCTTATGCGTTGACGATGAAACAGGAGAGTAGTTATGGCTGAGGCAGTTGTGTCGTTTGGAGTTCAGAAACTCTGGGACCTCCTGAGTCGAGAATCTGAGCGATTGCAGGGAGTTAGTGAGGAAGTTGATGGACTAAAACGTCAGATAAGAATGTTACAGTCACTGTTGAAAGATGCAGATTCCAAGAAACATGAGAGTGAAAGAGTGAGAAACTTCTTGGAAGATGTCAAAGACATTGTTGATGATGCTCAAGATATAATCGAATCCTTTATTCTCAAAGAAAGAAAAGAAAAGGGGATCAAGAAGCGCCTGAAGAGACTTTCTTGTTTCTTAGTGGATCGCCGGAATTTCGCTACAGACATTAAAGGCATAACCGAGAGAATCTCTGAGGTGATTGCGGAAATGCAGAGCTTTGGAATACAACAGATCATCGATGGTGGTCGTTCACTGTCTCTACAAGAGAGACAAAGGGTGCAAAATGAGATCCGACAAACATTTCCTAAGAGTTCTCAAAAGGGTCTAGTGGGGGTGGAACAGAGTGTTGAAGAATTGGTTGGTCATTTGGTGGAGAATAATAACATCCAAGTGGTTTCCATATCCGGGATGGGTGGTATCGGAAAAACCACTCTAGCCAGACAAGTTTTTCATCATGACATTGTCCGACGTCATTTTGATGGATTCGCATGGGTCTGTGTTTCACAAGAGTTTACACGGAAGGATATTTGGCAAAGAATCTTACAAGATTTTAGACCACATGATAAGGACATTAAAAAGATGGATGAGCATAAACTCCAGGTTAAGCTCTTTCAATTGTTGGAAACATCTAGATATTTGATTGTCCTCGATGATCTATGGGAGACCAAAGACTGGGACCGAATAAAAGACGTGTTTCCCCAAGAAAGAGGTGAGCTATCTAATTGTATATACATTTCCTTATCCATTTTCATAAATGCATTTGAGGAATTCCCTAATATGCCACCATTTTTCAAAAAGTTTCAAACATACCACTTTTTCGATAGTTCTAAAAATACCACAAATATAAAAATTGATTTTCAATAGACATGAAAGGATATACAATTTGCAGGTTGGAAGATGATTCTTACTTCTCGCAATGAAGCTGTTGGTTTACATGCACACCCAAGATCTTTTGCCTTTAGACCAAGAATCCTTACTCCCGAAGAAAGTTGGAACCTTTGTAAGAGCATAGTATTCTCTAGAAGAGACGAAACTGGTACGTTTTCATATAAGAATCTTATAAATCGGTTAGGCGAGAAAGCGTGATTTCTCTTACGCCTTCTTATCAAAATACTTGTGGAGTAATTCACTGAATTATCCTTGATACGTTTAATCCTTTAGGATATACATATATTAGATATATTATTTATTTATAATATATGTTTATTGTTTGCAGGATTTAGTGTTGATGAAGAACTAGAAGCCATGGGTAAGAAAATGGTCACATATTGTGGAGGACTACCGTTAGCCGTTGAAGTGTTGGGAGGCTTGTTATCTGGGAAACATACGGTTCCTGAATGGAAAAAAGTATATGAGAATAATAAAACTCAAGTTGTAGGAAATTCCGGTTTTGATGACAACAAGGTTTACCGAGTATTGTCTTTGAGCTATGAGGAACTACCAATGCAGTTAAAGCATTGCTTCCTTTACCTAGCTCATTACCCCGAAGATTCCAGGATATATTTGGCGACTTTATTTCATTATTGGGCTGCAGAAGGAATAATAACGTCAGTTTCCAATGGAGCAACCATTCGAGAAAGTGGAGAAGGCTATCTAGAAGAGCTAGTAAGGAGAAATATGGTTCTTGTTGGAAAAGGTGATTCGGATTGGATGTGGGGTTACTGTCAAATGCATGACATGATGAGAGAAGTATGTTTATTTAAAGCCAAAGAAGAGAACTTTCTTCAAGTCATCAAAGCCCCTGATTCTTCTTCTACTATCAATGCTCATACTCCTACTAGATCTCGCAGACTCGCAATACATGGTAATGGACTTGATATGCTAGGAGGTAAAAACACTCAAAAAGCTAGATCTGTTTTGTTTTTTAGTTCTGGTTTGTTTTCTGGACTCGAAGAAGAGTACTTGTCAAAGCAATCAGTTCAAGGATTACGAAGTTTACAATTTCTTAGGGTTTTAGATCTTAGAGGAGCCACGTTTGAAGGAGGGATATTACCTTCCAGCATTGGAGAGCTCATTCATTTGAGATTTCTGAGCTTATGCATGGCTTGGGTATCTCATCTACCTTCTTCTCTACGAAATCTAAAGCGTCTACTCTATTTGAATTTGTCTACCTTTACCGAAGGGATAACTCATTTGCCAACAAATATCTTTAAAGAGATGGTAGAGTTGAGGTTCCTGTCGCTACCCTTGTCTATAGACAATAAGTTGGAATTGGATAATCTAGTGAACTTGGAGTACCTCTGGTTTTTCCCAACGAAATACGGTAATGTCACAGATCTCCTCCGTATGACTAGGCTCAGAAGTCTCTGTGTAGTTCTCGATGGCCAGTATAATTTTGAAACTCTACCGTCATCTCTCTCTGAATTACAAAACTTGGAGACGTTTCGTTTATTTGATTGGAACCGATCCCATGGACGGGCTTACGCTTATCATGTGGATTTCGTTTGGGATTTCATTCATCTAAGCTATTTAGAGCTTGACTTGCATATGCCAAGGCTTCCTGATCAATCTCGATTCCCTCCCCACCTTGCACATATAGTTCTATTTAATTGCATGATGGAGGATGATCCACTACCGATTCTAGAAAAGTTGCTTCATTTAAAGTCGGTTGAATTATCATACATTGCTTTCGTGGGGAGGAAAATGGTGTGTTCAAAAGGTGGATTCCGTCAATTATGTAAGCTAGAAATAGCTTACGAAAAAGAGTTGGAAGAGTGGGTAGTGGAAGAAGGGTCGATGCCATGTCTTCGTAGTTTGATGATAACAACCTGCCAAAAGTTGAAGGAGCTACCGGACGGGCTGAAGTATATAACTTCTTTGGAGGAACTGAGGATGGAACGTATGAACAAGGAGTGGAAGAAGAAATTAGTACCAGGTGGGGAAAATTACTACAAAGTCCAACACATTCCTAGTGTTCAATTTGAGAACTGCGACGACGACGAATAAAGAGAAGAACGAATAGCAGGTAAATAGTTTTGGTATTTATGTCAACTTTCTTCATCTTATTGGTTCCATATCCTCCTTGCACGTTTGGTGTGAAAGTCATGTCGACACCAACTGCTTTGACCTAACCATTTTGTTTGTTTGTTCGGTTCTCAGGTGAATCTATTCAGAATCAGTACCTGCTATTGATTGTGTTTGTTGTGATATGTCTGTTTTGTTGTTGTGTTGAGATTTAAGTTTATAAGATAAATCTATAACGCTACGTCTGGAATAAATTATGTATTATGGAATTATCTTTTTCTTTGATTTCTCCTTCTCTTACTCTGTTTTCTATGACATGGAATGATTTTATTATTAGCAAATGGTCCTGAATGGGAATGTGATTTAGGTGAATCTGCTTTAAAAACCAAATTATTTGCATTATTATTACAAAATTGAGCGTGACATACCTCATACGTATTTCTAGGCTCACAAATCTCCTCGTGTGACCAAGGTTCATGTGATAGTGAATAAGATTTGGTCTCCTGGAGATAAATCAATTAAAATCGATGCCTTTGAGGTGAATCCACCTATCGTTAAAAGAGATTTTGCAAACAAGTATTCTCCTCTTGTGTGTATTTGATAGTTTCTTTATTTTAAGACTAATTAGGTTTTAGTTTCCTTTAGCTGTATTATTATTAACTCATAAAGTAGAATCACAACTCAACACTATAATAAAACTCCAATACCTATCTAACTGTTATGTGGGATATATGCAAAGTAAAAGAGTAATTTCAAGCAAGAGATTTAGTGAACCTGACAAGTAATCCACCGAGACGGGCTCGTTTGGGTTACGATGATGAGGAAGCCTCTGGTCTTCATTACTATCATCCATAAACCATGCCTACATCAAAAGATTAGACTCATAAAAACTCGGAGAAAATGTCCATATTCTAATTCCCAATTTCAGCAGCAAAACCAGAACTAAATGATGATTACAGGATCGATTTAGTCAAGACTCGTTGACAAATAGACCTATAAAATAATCATCACAATTCTCTGCTCTGCCAAAATCAAAATCAAAACCAAAACCAAAACCTCGGGAGAAAAAACGAGAACCATTTCAGATTTTAACGAATAATTTCAGTGAAGAAGAATAGGGAGGAAGACGAATTAACTCACCTCGAGAGCCATTTCTGATCTTCGTGGTATCTGTTAATTGCTTCGATTTCTCGGACTCATGAGACTGATATTGAAGGTCAGTTTATAACAGGCCAATTCCACCGTCGATGATAATCACGTGTACGGCCTGTATTAATTTGTGGTTTACTGTTTTTTTTTTTTTTTTTTTGTCACAATTTGTGGTTTACTGTTAGAATATGTTTTCCCAATAATAAAACGACCGTTATAGCCACAAATAAGTAAGTTTTATTGATACAAAATAATTGAATTTTATTTTACATGAATGAATGAGGCCAAAACATTTGTCTTGTTTTATGAATGATATTATCTGTTTCTGAGGTTCATATTTTTCCATCTGACTGGAACTATAATGATCTATTATCAAATGTTCCAAACATAAAGTTTACAGTTAAACCAAACATTAAAATTAACTGGATAAGAAAATCTTGAAAATCCAAAAGCCAAAGTAAAAGCTCTAAAGAGTAAACATCATATTTCAAAATTTAACAAGTTATATTCTTCTTATTCAATTTAATGTAATCTAAAACACACAATTACTTTCTTACAAACAAAGCTAATAATCTCCAATAATTTTTCTTATTTCTGAATTAAATATTTTTTTCTAAACCTTTTCAAAATTAACAAAAACCACGTTTAGTTCTTAACATTTTCCCCTTCCTATAAAAATAAATAATATCTTCCACTCATCTCATTCTCATGAACCCACCCACAAAGAAAAGCAAAAAACAAAAATTAACCAAAGAGAACCAAAAAAATGTCCTCTTCTTCATCAATCAATGTTTTTGAAGATGGCAATTACAAAACAAATCTCATAACCATAAACTCATCATCTCGCTGCTGCAAAACGACACCGTCTTCTCCGTCTCCACCACCGCCAAAGCAACTGCTTGTGGCGACGCCGGTGGAGGAAGGAGAATACCCGGTGGTGATGCTCCTCCATGGTTACCTTCTCTACAACTCTTTTTACTCTCAGCTTATGTTGCATGTCTCTTCTCATGGCTTCATCATCATCGCTCCTCAGGTTCTGATTGTTACTTCCCAATTTAATATTGAGTCTAATTACATTCGATCCACTTAATTAAATTCCTTTTTAGATTGATTACATTTACTTTGACCCAAAAAAAAAAAGATTGATTACATTTAGATAGTGTGTATAGTTAGTTAGGTACATGTATCGACGAACTCAAAACCAATTAGCGACAATATGAATAGATTGATATAAATCTCTTATATATTAGTTCAAATCCATTCTCATTTTCTTATGTAAGATGTGACCATATTTTTCACAATGGCATATAGAGCAATAAGCGTAAACTTGTTACAACTCGAAATTCGATTTCATTAATATTGTGCGTTGATCATTTAGTCACCTAAAGGTTTTTGTAATTAATAAGGTTTTGTAGGTTTTTCTAGTGCAAATGGTTTATATGTAGCGGATTTGCGAAAAACTCCTTACCAAGACATGTTCATGTTTAAATGAGCCGGACGGTTCGACAAAATCGTATTCATATTGACACAAACTATATATAGTCAAGATGAATTCATACAAAGCTTAGGTTTAAGTAGATCCATGTATTCAGAGATTCTAATTGAATCCAAAAATCATAATAGACATTTAGGGGAACAAAAAAGTTATAACCAAGATAAATCTAAAACTCACCTGAGTGGCGTACATGATGCCACGTTTTTAGTGACTTAATTTCACTCTGAAACCTTTTATATTTTATTTGGTTCTTATAGAAACCTTAGACAAGAAGAAAAAGTAATCACAAAGATTTAAATCTACGGGTCCACTTGATGTGTTATACTGCTTTTGTCTCTAATCAATTGGTCTAGTTCATTAGAATCTCTCAAATTCTCTTTAAGAATCACTAATTACACATTTGTATAAAGTTTTAATCAATTTCTTGGTTATGTCATATTTCATAGTTATATAGCATCGCCGGACCAGACACGACGGACGAGACAAAATCAACGGCGGAGACTATTGATTGGTTATCCATCGGACTTAAACAATTTCTTCCACCACAAGTAACACCAAACCTAACCAAGTTGGCACTCTCCGGCCATAGCCGTGGTGGCAAAACCGCTTTCGCGGTTGCCCTAGAGAAATTCGGATACTCCCCTGATCTAAAAATCAAGACATTGATTGGTATAGATCCGGTAGATGGAATGGCAAAAGGAAAACAAACCCCTCCTCCGGTTTTAACCTATAAACCAAACTCATTTGACCTAGACAAAATGCCCGTTCTAGTGATTGGTTCGGGGCTTGGAGAAATCGCGCGGAACCCGTTGTTCCCGCCGTGTGCCCCTCCAGGAGTGAACCACCGTGAGTTCTTCAAGGAATGTCAAGGTCCAGCGTGGCATTTTGTCGTGAAGGATTATGGGCATTTGGACATGCTTGATGATGATACAAAAGGAATTAGAGGGAAGAGTTCTTACTGTTTGTGTAAGAATGGTGAAGAGAGAAGACCAATGAGGAGATTTGTTGGTGGGATTGTTGTGTCGTTTTTGAAGGCTTATTTGGAAGGAGATAATTGTGAATTGGTCAAGATCAAAGATGGGAGTCACGAGGGCCTTCCTGTTGAAATCCAAGAGTTTGAGGTTACTATGTAAAAACTAATTTTCTTTAAGGGTTGGTTTGTTATTTTCCATCTAGTCGCTTACTCTATTTTAATATGCTTGTGAACTCACCCTTTCAATGTTTACTCTATACTTAAGTACCCTTTTGATGTTGCATGCAATTCTCGAAGACTTAACCCGATTATATTTTACTGTTCATGTTACAAAAGTAGAAGACTAAACTTTCGAAAACTTGTAAAGAAATCCACATAGTTTCTTTATATACTACAAACACCCCCAAAATAATTAAAAATGTCAATTTCACCCAGTACATTCCTCCCATTCCCTATCACCATAGTTTACAAAACGATAAATATTATCTAATCTACATATTCTTCTACTACAGAGACCATACTTATAAGAAATTCACCCCAAGAAAAAGAGACAATAGTCACAATGCTAATTTACCCGATTCTTTTCCATTTTCATCCTTACTTTACCCCAAGACTACTACTATAACCTTATTCAACATTAGTGTCTCCTTTCAGAAGCAATCGAAAGAAGCAAGGAAACACCTTGTGTCCAAAGATCATATTCCCTTTGGCTTTTGCACTCGAACTCAATCACTCTTTTCTCAACCGTCTTTAGTCCGAAATACCTCAAATTCTCTCCGCCCTCGAGCAAGTCCCGGCCAGGCCATGCCGGTAATCCTTTTACCAATTCCACCACAACATCTACACAAGATCAATACATTACAAATTTCGCGACTTAGACTCAATACCAAGATACAATGACTATTTTATTTTTGTATAGTAGAGTTGTCATTTGAGTCAGATCACTTTGTTTTTGATTAGCTACAAGTCACGAAAAAGAAAAAGAGATTAGTATTCTACGCTGATTAATCTTATCATGAAAGTTTGGATCTTTCTTTAGCTTTACGATCTAATAGTCTCTTAGGCCTGAGAAAAATATACCAAAGGTAGTAGTACCTTTTTGACCTTTTGATCTATTGGATCCGTATTAAAAACAAAGAAAGAGTACGAAATAAGCAAAGCATCACTCACTCTTTTTCTTCTTTGTAAAGGTCCCAGCAACATGTTTGCTCTTGGTCTTCAACATTACCTGCGCAATAAAGTTAGTATAATTTAGTTCACACAATAAAGAACGATAAACACATTGATTATTTGTAACTAAATAAATTCCATATATATTTACCTGTTTTGTTCTATTTATGTATACAGCAACAACTTTCCAATGAAGATCGCCTAGAAAAATTATGAAGCAAATATAAGAAGATTATAGAATATCATTGATGTATTATTATTCAAGAACTCCATACTATAAAAAAAATTGTAACGAATTGAAGACATTAACCAACCTTTGCGGGTGCGTTTAAGCAATTCACAACCTTTAGCTAGCAATTCTCTACTGCAATTCCCAAGGAAATTATCTTCGCGAGCTAAATCGCTGCGGTAACCACTGCCTTTTGGTATTCCCTTCTCGACTGGAATCACTGCTGCAATGTTCCATACCTCCTTCAATGCCCTTGCCTTTAACGTTGCAGCTCCTCTCAAAGCTACGCAAATATAAAAATAAAATTAACCAAAAACTTAAACTCTAACCATTTAATGGTAGTCATTTTGAGGGATACAGTTTTATATGGTTCATAATTGAAAGTTTTAAAAATACAGGGATCAAACTTTTAGTCTTCCCTGGTTAATAAATGACCCCTTATAGAGAGTCTTGGGGGATGTTTTAACACAATCATAAGATCGGATTCATTCTCATAAATTTATATCAAAGTAATAAACTTTTGATATTACATGATTCACGTAAACCGAAACATGATTCACGTAATAGGAGAATCATACCTGTGGCTGCGGCTGCGGTCAACGTCATGATATCTCCGGCAGAACGAACATTGACCGCAGAACTAACAACTGAGGCCAAGTGCTCGCGATCGGCGCCTAAAATCTCAGCCGCCTCTACACATTGTGCAGCCACCAAAGTCGCGGCGGAAGCCACCGCTGAGTCATTTTTAGCTACTAACTCATCATTTCCAGAACTCGATTGAGCAGCCGTGGCTGCAGCGATTGCGGCTACCGCGGCAGCCACGCTAGCTACGGATATAGCTGCGTGAAGTTGTGCATTGTGTGCACGCGTCTCCTCTCTTTTCTTCTCCTTCCGGTCCTTTAGCCACCGGCCGACCGTCTTAGATCCTCCGGCGGTGCCGGGGACGGCGGATGGACCACGTATGTGCCCGGTAAAAGATGGACTTACACGGTAGAATTGCTGTATTAATATACGTATAAACAAAACCGGTTCATGAGACCAATGACAAACATTTTTCTGACCGATTACTTAAGTCGACAAAACAAAAGTGAAATATTTCTACATGTCTTAGTTAAAAAGAAGATATACAAAATATTTTCAATCATAAAATGCTGTGGAAAATCGACCATTGTGAATATATAGGCTAATGCATATTTGGGTCCAAAACCATGAATGCCAAACAACAATTTTTCTTAATAAACATATCTAACGCGTTTTTAATTACATTCATAAGATTTTACGGCTTTTACTTTGATATTTTTCTATAATATGGAAAATATAAAAAAACGGACCATTTGTAGGCAAATATATAATTGATGTAGGCAAAATAGACCGTTGTGAATATAGGCCAGTCCATATTTGGGTCCAAAATCCATAAATGCGAAACAACTACTATTTTTTCATACGTGTTTTTACTAAATAACAATATAGACCCACATTTTCTATCCATCTCACATATTTAACCCACCTAATCATAATTTAACACACTAGTCCCAACTCCCAACACATTTAACAAATCAAAGATTAAGACAGAACAAGAAAAAGATTGGATTACTTATTACGGAATAATTCATTTTTCTTGGCACAAAGAGATTGTAATTGGATTTTAGATTTCCAGGTTAGTATTTATCAAAACCGGTTTAAGAATTTTAACTAACCTTAAAGTCTTCAATGTCGGAAGGAGAGATCGGAGGACTGTCGGTGAAAGAACTATGTGATAGTCTCCCTGAGGTCCTTGGCGATGAAATCTCCGGCTACAAAGAACATTTTATATTATGTGAAGATAATTAATAAAAAAATTAATGTAACAGAAGTATATAACATAATTAGTAACACGTACAAAATATAACTATGATTTGCGTGACAATATTGGTTAGTAAGAAAATTATAATTTTTCACTCGTAAAATTGAGGTATTTAAAGAATGATTAATACAACGTCGTAAATACTCACGGATTGAGCCATGATACGTTCCATGACCATTAAAGAAGTCTCCGAAGAAGCAAAAGAGAAAGTGTTTCCAGAAACGACGACGTTTTCTTCATCTTCCGGTACAAGAGTGACGTCACTATGGATCTCCGAGAAACGCATTTGCGGCTGTTGAGACGGCGACAACGTCGGAGGAGACGCGACTACGGCTCTTGAAACTTCAGTTGCGGACGCACTCCACGTTCGTGACAAAAACTCCATAGAATCTAATGGCGTTTCAGGCGGTTTAAACGCTGGATTGAATCGCCATTGTTTACCAAACGTTTTACTTTTATCCATTTTCTTGAGAGAGAATGAAAGAGAAGAATGTGGGAGGAAGTTGTTATGAGAAGCTTTCGTGTATTTAAAAGCGGTCACGAGTTTGGCGGTTGAGGTACAATTTTAGCTAAACGTACGGCTGGATTTGATTGTTGTGTTAGATTTACACGTGGCGGTATTTTAATGGATGATCTTAGACTTCGTAGTTTCACTCTACTTCTCTGACGAATTCGGCTTAACTAAAGAGGAATTTATTACTAGTAAATTAGCTGATTAGCATGCTTACTTTGATCGTAGACTAATAATGTTTAACGAGTAACGACACTAAAAATAAATATTGTAACCTAAGGAAAACCTCTTTATTTCCATGTTTACAATAATTTTGTTGTTAGAAAATTTGGCATAAAACCACCTTTTTGATCACTTTAACATCACTTCAATTATTTCATATATTCATCGACATTTTTTAAATATTTTTTTTGCGCCACAAATTTTTTACCAATAACAATATAAGATCTATCAAAACACTTAAATTTCATATTGTAAACCTTGAATTATAATGTGAGGAGCTATGATGTTGATCTGATCAAAATATCGAGCCTATGTGGACCTAAAAGTCGAGATAAAATAAGATAAAAATATACTCATAATGTTTTTTTTTAAATAGTGGGGAGAGTGGAATAATGCGCACGTGGAGGCGTGACTGGGGCACGTCATCATACGAAACCACAAATCCGAAGGTTGTGTCCGTGACAAAGTCAGAACACTCTTCACCACCATCTCCTCTCAGCTTTTTGTCTCTTCTTCGTTTTCTTACTTTTTACTTTCAATTTATCACAATAATAACAATACTTGTATACTACTTCCTCTAGGATTTTTTCCTTGTTCATTAATGCATTTTTTATTAATTCATTTTTTTTACAGCATAAATTAATTACGTTTATGGGTACTAATAAAAGTTAATTGTCATTATCAATAAAAACTTAATAATCATCTTTTACCATGGCTATTACTAATATGGAGGAATCATTATTTTAGTTTTGGCTAAACATAAAAATTCTCCATTTCTCTTTCAAAAAAAAATCTCTCTTTCATTATTTTGAAGTGGTGAATTTAGATTCAAGCTATGAGAAGCCATGGATAATTTCTACTCAATGTTTTCAAGCCATGGAGTAATATATAGAAGGTGAACGAAACATCATTTTTTTAGCTCCATAATTTTTGTTTTTCGTTTGAGCAAGTGTGGTGCAAAATTTAAATTTTAACAAATTTTCAATTGTTTATATTGGTAACAGTGTATAAACTAGTGGAGCATAATAAATGTAGAGTACGGTTTAAATACGTGGGAAAGT
Organism: Draba incana; assembly: GCA_963576765.1. Lineage (NCBI taxonomy): Eukaryota > Viridiplantae > Streptophyta > Magnoliopsida > Brassicales > Brassicaceae > Draba > Draba incana. The sequence goes on along the minus strand of OY755214.1, from coordinate 2,979,933 downwards.
AGGCAAAAATGTAGAATGTTTAGTACATGTGTTTAATGAAAAGTGAAAGTTTGTTCTAATAATTTGTGGTTTTACTTTTTTTTTAATTCCTGTGCAAAACTTAAAACATTATGTATTTAGGAACAGAAAGAGTATTTCACTTCAGGCTTTTCATATAGTCTAAGCTCCTTGATATTTGATTTAAGTATAATGAATTACATAATTTTTATCTTGTTATGAGAATTGGTACAAACCCAATGGCCTATTGGATTTCACTTGATAACAACTTGGAAGTTCTTTCATTTTGTTACTAATTTGAAAAAGAATCTAAACACTGTCTTGGTCTTAAAGAACGAGGAAATCATATATTTATATATACGAAGAAAAATGTGTCATAGTCGATCTAAAAGATTAGCAATTAAATGTGGACAAACCATGAGAATGTTTGCAGCCGAAGGTTACTAAACCCAACTAAAGCTCTTTTTACCCTTTTCGGCACGCGGGTTCACATTCAAATTTCAACACAAATATAGTTATATATTAAATTTTCTAGTTAACGAAACACACACTTATTATACATCAGAATTTGAATACATGAAATGCACACTTGATCAGATCATTTTGAGAATTTAGAGATCGAGTTCCACCATCTACGTACTATGAATAGTTTCTTTTTTTTACCACAATTGTAGATGTTTTAAAAAACAATAATTTCCGTCTTTTTACACTATATGGAAAATTAGTTGGTTTTCTGCCGACTATTTCTAGTTATAAAAAAAAGCAATGCCAATGAAATAAGGTCAAACCAATTGTAGGTAAGGGTAAAAACTATTTGGAACAAAAACAATATGCTCTTGTAGTCTTGGAGGCATAAAGATATAAGAGAGATACAAATGGCTAACTCAATGTTAGTTTGGGTTGGTTTAATAAACCAAAGTGACATTTGCCTCAGAAGTAACTAAATAAGCATAGGTTATATATATATATATATATATATATATATATATATATATATTTTGGAGAAAATATAAGCATACGTTATTACACACGACACAAAAACAAAACAAAAAACTAAATAATCATCAATAGTTAATTAGCACCACAAAATCACTATCCAATTATCTTAACTCATTTGTTGTTACAGTAAAAACTCTATAAATTAATAATATTGGGACCACGATATTTTATTAATTTATAGAGTTATTAATTAACCGAAAATGGAAACTTTCCATAATTTTTTTAAATAATTTTAATTTTTTTAATTCATATTATGCTATATTTTTATGAAATTAGTTTATTCACTTTGTTTGTTTATACTATATCAATTAATGATAGAGTTATAAACAAATTTCATTTCTAAGAAAAAAATAAACAACACTAAAATAATATATAAATATATTTTAGTCATGTTTATATAGCATATATTAATTTATGATATTATTGGGGCCATATAATTTACATATGATTTCTAAAAAAATTATTATTTTATTATCTTATCGAATTGTGTTATATTTTACACCAACCCGACTAGGGACCGGCTAAACTTATCAATTTAGAAAGTTTATTAATTTATAGAGTATTAATTTATAGAGTTTCTACTGTATTTATGTATAAGCGTAATTACATGTTCCCTTCATTTAAGGTAATGAAACGATAGAAAAGACAGAAGGTGTGCATGTACGAGGGTGTGGGTAGATATCGTTTTCATCATCAATTTTGCTTTTTCGGTACGATATTTTTTCTATATAAATTTTAATAAAAACAAAAATATGTTATAAAATAACAAAGTATATAATATCAAAGCATTATTGTATATGCAAGCTATGATTGCTTATTCCATGATTTTAAAATTTCTTGCTAATAAGAATTTATGTTTTACTTATTTGTAAATTTAGGCTTCAAATAGAACTAGTGGTGCAATGCGATTGCAAGCTAGAATTTTGCTATGATATTATTGTTCATCATGCATTATCCCGCATGGACCATTTTCATTCAATGCCTATGTATGCTATAGTTCAATGATCTAAATCCAAGTATTTATGGCCTCTATATTTTCCTTCACTAGCTTGGATCCTTTTAGATCTTGCCAAATCCGAAAGAAATTAATAGTGACAAGCTAGTGATTGATGTGAGGTGTCTAAAGTAAGTCTATAGTCTATACACAGAATGGGACATAAAGAGCCATATATACAGATCATAGGCAATATGCATCTTCACCTAAATTACCAAAGGCCTTAAAATCCATTAAATAAGGCTTTGGATAAAGCCTTAATAAAATAAAACAAAAGCATAGAGAATTGATTTAAAGTTTCAATAAAACATATATGGGTAGGTCCACTTGGAAGAAACAACAAGAGTCACATAAACTCTCTATTTTGACAAATTAAGATTGCTTGGTTGATCTAATTAACAATCTATGAAAGTTTGGAACAATCTATAATTTAACACTACTTTCCCATTATCATTCATCCAAAACAGAAAGCAAAAAAAAGGAACCATATATTTTATACACACAAAAAGACCATATAATACACATCCATAAGGTTAACAAATACTTGTAATGAGTAGTTTGGGTTCTTCTGACAAATCCATCAGAACTTCCTCTACTAGTTCCTCAAGCAACTTCAACTCTAATTCCTCTCCCATTGAATCCATTTCCAACCTCAAACACTCCGGCGACCCAATCTCCGCGACTTCGACCCTCACCACTTTATTAACCGCCAAACTGCTCAAGTCGCCGTCTTCATCCCACCACCGACCTTCCACTCTTCCTTCACCGGTTAAACATTCTTGCATCCGGTTTATCAAATAAACCCTCAATTTATCACCAGAGTGAGCCATGGGTCTACGAGATCCGAGATAGCTAGGTGTTAGCTCCAAGAGCAAAGTGTTGACGAGGTCGAACACTAGCTTCTCCGCGTTTGATCCAAGTCTTCGCATTTCCATTGAGTCTGCATAGTTGTCTCTCAAAGATGGGTCTAATGGACTTTCTGAAGAATGCCATTTAGAAAAAAGATTGTCCGAGACTGATGACGACTTTTCATCGAGATAAGCTGCTGATAAGAGTGTGTTGATGAGGAGCAGCAAGTCTTCTTCCTCGTTTCTTGGGTCTATGGAAGTGGTAGAGCGTTTAGAAGAGTAGCACCTAGCTATCGTTGAGTCGTCTAATGTAAAAGTTCGCCCAAGGGATCCTATGGGAGGTGATTTTCCTAATAAGTTGGATCTCATTGACATCATCTCCGGTACTGTTTTTCCAAGATTGTCCGGTTTATCAGCAAATCGAAATGAAAGAGATTAACAAAAAAAGAGTGAAGCTTTATAATGAAACCTTTACCATGAGAAGAGGATGATCTATTCAAGATAGAGGAATTAAAAAAGATTCCATCGTCCTCATCGAAAGAATCCAAGACCGATATTGGACTCGGCTCATCGCGCCACTCACTAGAGAGTCCGAAAGTTGTTGGCTTTGCAATTGCTAAGCCTCCCTGTTGACATAGACAATAACAAAAACAGAATAAATACTAACCAAATGGATTGAAATCAGCAAAATGTGTTATATGATTATAATACCTCCCGCAAATTCATGCTTACTGATGCATCATCGTGACACTGAGAATCCAAGATTTCAGGATTCACTACTTGGGATTCCTCATCAGATCTCTCCTTACTGGCTTTCTTGTTCCTTGAGAAAAGAAAGTTTGAGACTTTACCTTTCAGAGACCATTTCAAGCTCTTTGACTTAGTCAGCTCCTCAGGACCATTGTATTTGGTATCAGGGGATTTACGAGCAAAACTTGTCGATGATTCAGGGAGAGACTTTGACCTTGCAAGGGTTTTAAGAGGCTCTAAATTCCCGTCGTCTCTACTGAAATTACCGGTTAAGCAAGATCCATACACTCTAGAACCTTCCTGCTCATTACTATCACTTGCTTCCTCTACTTCTTCAGTTCTAAGATCCTTCGATATATCTGAAAGTGCAAGCAAATCTCCTAAGGTACTATTAGAGCTCTTATTCGGTATTACTTTGGCCTCCTGCAAATTCTCATTGGATGCAGCCATCAATGCCCATCTTTCAGAAAGCCGTTTCTTAGCCTCTCTGCAGACCGACGATGACTCTGGAGAACCCGAGGCTCTACTATAAGGCGAGGAAGAAAATGGGCTATCGAACTTGTTAATATAATCCCACGAATGCCTAGAAACCGGTGACATGACTTCAGAATCTGCATAATCATTAAGAGAACTATCATCGCCGATATATCCGTTGGAGAAGACATTAGGATTTAAAGTTTCTTCCTTTAGCATCTGTCTCTTCAATCTTCTAACCACGTCTTTCGTCTTTATGTCCTCGATATCATCTACGTGTAAACTTCTTGGAGAAGTTGGACAAGATGATGCCTTTGTGACATGGCCACTAGGTTTCAGAACAACTATTCGAGTTGATTGCTTCGTCGGATATTCTTGTTTGACCGGCCAGTTAAACAGATGAACACCCTTTTCACTCGAAGATTCAACAGATGCTTCATTTCTTGACTTTGAAGGCTTCAAAATAGTGATATGCCTCGACTTCTCTGGTGTCGTTGGCGCTGTGGACTGGAAACTATGGAGATGATGAGAGAAGAAGTTATTCGATTCCTGCAAAAACTCGAGGAACAACTCTTTATTCAAGCTCAAAACTTCCATAGCTTCTTGAAACTCTTTGGAATGCCGAAGTTTATCATCTGTAACCAAACGTTTCGCTTCCAAGAACTTCTCACGGACAATGTCCATCTTCTTCTTACTTAATTCCTCGGGTTTCTGCCAAATCTGGTAGACGTCTTTATATTCCCCGTGACTTAAGGACCTCTTTAACCGAGGATTTGAGCTACTCCTCTGAGGTTGTGACTGAGGAAATGAATCAAGACCCATTAACTTAGCAACTAAATTAGTCGAACCGAGCTTAAACTCCATTTCTTTCGACATTTCCTCCGCTAAAAGCTTCTTCATCGTCGTTCCATTACCATTCATCACATCCTACACTCACACAATAAACACTTTCCATTACATAAAACCAAAACAATCAAAAGAAAGCAATAGTCTTTACAGATTTGAAAACTCACAACTTTATCTTCTATCTGATTCTGCAAATCAAATCCATTCCTTTTGATAGACCCTGTGAAGCAATCATCATCAATTTCATAAAGATCCAAACTTTACAAAGCTTAAAAGGTTTAGAGAGATAGAAGAAAAGCTAACCATCATCAAAATGGGGTTTTTCAGTGAGCAATTTCTTTCCATTACCAACTGTTCCGAAATCGAATAGATTCACCATCCGACCCAAACAAGTACCAACACCATGAGTTTGATGAACGTTTCTTCTTCGTTGCTTATTCATTTCTTTCTTTTTTTTCAACGCCTGAAAACGTCACAATTTAGTCAAACAAAGACAATTAAAACAACAAAAACACAAACTTTCTCAATAATTAGTACCTAAAGTAAAGTACAAAACTCAAAAACTTCGGATTCAAAAGGAAAAGAGAACTTTTGCTTACTGAAATTCCTTATTTTTTATCATAAAGATTTCGACTTTGGTAAATAAAGAGAATTAAGAAGGTAAATATTCGTCGAATCAAAAGCATTTATTAGCCAAAACTAATGAGAATCAATCAGAAAAAGAGATAAAAGTTCCAGTAGCGTTTCCAAACGCAAAAGCAAACGCAAACGCAACCGACAATAAAAAAGGTTAGAAAGAAGGAACAATAACACGGAGAACGTTAAGAAAAGGAAAGTGATCGGAAAAAGACACAAAATAAAAGGCAAAATTTCAGGAAAAATAAATAAAAAATCAAATCTTTTTGGTTTCATTTCACCTAATATTCCGCCATTGAAGAGCTTTAACAGTTATAGGTTTCACCAAGAGAGAGAGAAAGACAAGGACCTGTTCGCCGGGATATGCATTTTCCGGTGATAATTTCGCCGGAGAGAGGTAAAGGAAGCTTTTTTTTTGTTTGGTTATGAGACTAGAGGAGTCAAGAAGGAGATTGTGGTGATGACATCACCGACGCGATGTTGAAACGCGTAGGATTTAAATGCGATTTAATTGGGAACGACAGGTACGAAAGTGGAGTATATAAAACGAGAGAGATAGAGAGAGAGTGGTGTGTTGTCCATAGATAATGGAGCAGGTTACGACTTCGAAACAACTAAACGGAGTTTGGTTCAAAACGCGCTTCTTATTATATTAAGCTCTAGTCTATTAAAATTATTAATGTCGGAGAATTTAATATTAGGGGATATATCAGTACTAATTTTCTGTAATCCTTCCAATATATTGGAATATTTTGTTTTCCATAGTCAGGACTTAGAGATATTTTAAAAATAACTGAACTTATTGAATTTTTTTCTAGTTATTTTAAATAAATATATACCACTTTTCACTTGTGACAAAAAAATATATAAATAAATAAATATACCACTTATCACATAGAGAAAAATACATTGGTTGGATGAGTTTCCCATTTTTCTTGAGTAAACTTATTTTCTTTATATAAATAAATACAAGAATTCTGGAAATTAATAATATATATATATATATATATATTTTTTTTTTTTCGTCTATATATATATAATGAAACCAGAGAAATGGAATCATTGCGGGCTTATTAGGCATGGAAAAAAATTTAAATTTGAAAGTTGAGAGTATCTTTCAACTAAACGTTAATGGAATAATAATTATGAACCCATGCTTTAACAGTTTTGTAAGAGATTTCATTAATTTTTGTTTTTATTTATATAAATGGATTATCATGTGAGTACTATTTGGATAAGGGGAAAATATCACTGTTAGCTTCTGATGGGGGTTGTTCGAATTTATTCGATAGGGGGTACACCGGTACAGAAAGACTACAAAGTTAGAGAAAATCATTAATTCTTAGGGGCAAAAATGTAACCTATCTTTTTTTTTTTGGAATAACTATAATAAATTGTTTAATAGATACTACTCCTACATTATTTCATACTATTAATTATTTCATAATTTATTATACCCCCAAAGCAATATCTGTAAATACATAATACTCTTCAATCATTGTAGCCTATTTCCCAAGAGTACCTAACTTTGCAATCTCAAAAAGCCGAGGGAACATTTTTTTTTTATCAACAATAGGGACGACATTGTTTACCTTTTCCATATAGATCAAGTTAGTTTAATCAATGTTACAAATTTCTTAGTATACTATATGCGTGTTATGTGCTAATATGCCGTCTGGAAAGTTATGAGAATATTGGTTTATTGTTCTTTCCCAATGTAAAAAGGGTGATAAATTCCTGTTTATCTGTTTCATACGAAATTGTTATGGCGTTATATCTTAATATATGAAATAATGTAATGTGGAATGATGTGCTGTTACTTGGTGTTTTTATAATCCCACCAAACCATCATCCATGATAAGTTGGGTAAAATTTTATTTGATTAATTTATGTATTTCAACTGTTGTAGCTTACTAAATGTTTTCACCTATCATTCATGCTTCGGCAGGAACAATGTATAAGTCGCAATTATATTAGGCCATGAATCATATGTTTTAAATTAGTCATATTAAAAAAAAACTAGGAAATTATTATACTAACATCAAAAGCTATAATTCTCTTTGCTTTGCTGGCACGAAGATTTGATGCTTATGTTGTTTTATATAGTTTTAACTTTGAAAATTTTATACTTACTAGTCCTCAATTCCGTTCGATCCAAATACACTTACTAGCTTAAAGTTCATTTTGAGTTGTTCGGTTAATTCTCTAAACTATTGATGATTTAGCTACTAACACAAAACTACTCTACCCAATGAAAGATGAATTTGGTAAAGAGAGGGTTGAAGAATAATTGAGAGTGTAGAACCTTTTATGTTCACATTTGTTGTTAAAATAGTCATTACGTTACCTTGTGTTCCGTTGAAGATTGCTTCGTATTGTACCATGGATCATTGACTTTTTGATACATTGCTTAATTTCATGATTGACTTTATACAACGTTATTCAATCACATGTTTTATTTTCTTCCAAATGTGGCCGGAGTTATATTGTTAAATTGTTATCGCCATTCAAATTAACACACAAGAAACCATTTTCTTTACAAGTAGATGAATATCTCAAAACTCAAACTAATTCTTTATAGTCTGCGGAAGAAACACCACAACGAAACTTATATAACTAAAACGCATAGCAAAATAATGATTATTATTCATGTAACAACTTTTTATAAGCCTAGCAATCCTATATCAACTTTTGTCACAAACATAGAATTAACTTGAATAATGTAGAATGCGAGAGTGTTAAATTGTACTCCATTTACAACCTAAACAAAAATTAAGCAAATGGACCCTTATTCCTCGGTAAAAGTAAAAACGATTTCAAAACCTAAAGTCGCCGTAATTCAATGAAGATAACCTCCCAATGCAAGCTTTAAAATAACCCCAAGGAAGATTCTCAGCTTTCCCAAGAAATCCAAAAAGATCTATCAAAAAAAAAAACCAAAAGAATTTCCTTGGAAAATATTAGCCTATCATCCGTTTTGTGGTAAAGCCCAACCATTATTGGGTTCATTCATAAAGGGACCGGTCTGACCCACATATTTGAATGTGACGGATTCTAATTCTTAATTAACATTAGTATTGTTAAATCAAAACCCATCCGACTAAAAGCTGAATCAAAATTTTAGTTTGATTTTTGATTGAAACAAATTTAGTTTTTTCTTTTAAATTTAACAATATTGGTTGCAAGTCATGGAATGGGCGGTTGAAAGTATGAAAAGTCATAAGAAGGAGAGGGTAATATTCGCGGCTCAAAATACAAAGATAGTGGGTGCGGTTTTGAGACCAAAAGCCTGGCCGAACTTTCAGTCATATGCTGAAGTGTTAAAGAGGAGATTGGAAACAATGAGAGAATGGAGAATAATGATAGAAGATCATAAATACAATATGGGTGTTTTTCGGATAGCACAAAGTGTAACCATTGGTGAACGAATGCAGTCTTATGTTGTAATAGGTTACCCCTTGTGGTTGCAGGAAAGTTTCTTTGAGGAAGCAAGGAGTTGAGTAGAGTATATAATTTCTTGGTGGTTTAGACTTAGATCAAGCTGGGGCAAAGTTGTTTTATGCCTATAGGTCTAACTGGTATTGGTAGGTCTTGGATGTGGGCTGTTAATGGTTCAATCCTATGGGCGCCATCAGTTGTAATTATTGATCACCCTTTCTGATTTAATCTTAATATTACTCAGACGGAAAAAAAAAACCGAATATTAAAGAAAATTTAAAGATTGAAGCCAAAACTATACAAACCTGACAAAACTATACAAATTTTCATTATAGATAAAACGATACAATATATGTTTTTCTAAATCGTCCGATCTCTCCAATTGAAAGCGCTATCAGAGATAACGAAATACTTTTTGCCAAAAATGCTAATGCTACAACAATGACATTTTTTCTTAGATATTTTTGGAAGTTCCGAGCATTCGGTCCATAATCATTCGTTTAAATATGTTTGGAAGCATGTGCAATTGTTCTAGGTGTTTCCCGCAAGATTCTCGTGTAATATAGGTATGGATCTCAAGAATCTTATACTTCGGGTAAGTTCTTGCCAACCGTCGGAATTATAAACATAAAGGAATACAAAACTTTATTTGCTCTCAGATCTTATAATTTCATCAAGTGGTTGATGTCAAGAATGAAATCGTATCAATTAATATTACTTACGAAAACAAGACAACATATTTGTTAATCTATGAGGGAAAAATTAAGCTATCTAAAAAAAAAGAAAACAAAAACAGAATTCAAAAGCCAATTCCATATGAGCTGAAAAACCCTCATTCTCGACCAATATATGTAGTCTTCAATCAAACTAACAAACCCTAACTTCACCAAAACAAAATCCTAATCACTTGATTGTTTTCTCTACTAAATCTTATGTATAGTAACTTCATACACATTAATTAAGTATAAGATAAGATTGTGATCACCGTATGAATATCACATTCGACCACATCGACGAGCACGAATGAGTTTCTTCAGCTGGTATAGAAACTTACGAGCCATTAATTTAATGCGATGTTGATACTTGGCTTTCTTCAAATTGTAGCTTTGTAGATAGATAGAACGACCTCGTTTATAGTCATCTCCTGAACTCAATAAAAACTCTTTACTCAATTTCTCTGAAGTTACTTCTTCACCACTTATGTTCCTTTTAGGGTTTCCTTCTCCATCCCAAACTTGCCCATAGATCCAATTATCACCTTGTAGGTTTTCCATCATCATCTTTTTCTTCTATCTTCGAAATCTAATATTAACTTCTTCTTCAATCTTCTTTGTATTAGTATTTATCTACCCTTTATTTTCCTATTTATATTATTGACAATGGATTAATAATTTTTTCTTAAAAAGAGATAATGTATTTGAACTTCCTTGTTTCCCTTTAATTTTTCCATATTTTATAGTTGCTTTTACGCTTTACTTTTTTTTAGTTTAGTTTTTCAATCGTCTAGTATATCCACTATATTTTGCTTAAAAGAACTTGATTACCACATTGATTAAAAAGGCTTACATAACTTAAGGCTTAAGCCATTTAAGTGGGCCAAAACTTGGACCGTTCGAGATCTTCTTCATCTTCATCCATTCACTTACAATCCTGGTTATAAATTTATTTTGCAGTAAAAAGAAATCAGATTAAAAAAACTGAATATGATCATACTGAGTTTGCTTATGGGTTAATTTGCACAATAACCATAAAAAAATTAATAATAAAGCAAATAACTAAAACTACAGAGCCTTTAGATTTAGGTTAAATGGTTAGATTATAAGTTATAATTTTTTTTGTGGTTAGATATGCCAATTTCCCGTTTGCTTATTTACATTCCATAAAATAAAACCATTACAAACAAACAAATAAATTTTAAAAATAAGAGAAATGCCACATCATCCCAGTTATACAAAACGCCCAATACAGCCATCAAAAACAACACCGTTGGGTCTTGAGGAGAGGGCTCTCTTTTACACTCTGTTTTATTCTACCCTTTTGATCTGTATACCTTTTCTACTTTACAAAAAAAATGAAATAATAGATAATCACTCTTTTTCCCCCAAACCCTTTAAAAATAAATGAAATGTAAATAAAAAACCCCTAACTTGAGCCCTAAGCAACTGAAATGCATCTTCGGTGACCCACTCGTGTTCTCATTTTCTGTCGCTTGGTTTCTTCTCTCCACACGTTTCCAATGTCTTGAGCGATGTTAACGGCGTCAGCGGATGCTCCGGCCAATCCTTTCCTCGTGAATCCAGCCGCGTAAAGTCCCGATTTCCCTTTCCACGCGTTAGGGAATGGCGATTTCGGAAACCCGTTTTTCGAAAAGAGATCATTTTCCTAAAGAGAAAAAAAAAACCGATTCAGTTTACTTGTAATACAAGAAACCATATAAATTGTCAAAAGTGAAAAACGTTATTGATCCTCACCTGAAGCCAAGAAGGGACGTTGCTACGGTAACCCGTGGCAAGAACCACTGCGTCGAGATCTAATCTCTGACCATCGACGAGCTCCACGTGTCCACGAGAGAATCGTTTGATTCCAGGGACTATTTCTACGTCCCCGGATTTGATTCTTTCCACAGCTCCGATGTCAAGCACCGGGGTCTTCCCTGTGACTATCTTGAGCTCCATTGGACCCATCTCGGGTCTCTTTATCCCACACTTTGTCAAATTTCCAAGAATCAACCATGCGAGGATCAGTAAAAGCTTGTCTACTATCCATAACGGTAGCCACTTCATTAGCATCATCGAGATTTCGAATGTCGATTTGCCAAATATCTCCCTAGGTAGCACATGAACCTGATCAAATCCAAAAAGCCAAAAACAAGATAAGTTTAAAGCTCGAATCTTTAATAAGAAATCGGAAAATTGAGTTTAAAGTTTGAAACTTTGGATTGTATAACTTACCGAGCTACGAACAACCATGGAAGGATTAGCATTGTGATTAGCGAGATCAAGCGAAACTTCCATGCCGGAGTTTCCACATCCGACGACAAGAACACTCTTTCCTCTGTATTTCTCGCCGGATTTATACTCACACGAGTGGATAACCTCGCCGTTAAACTCCGTCGTGAGACCATCTATCTCCGGTACAACTCTCTCGGCGTTTTCTCCCGTTGCCACCACAAGCCACCGGCAAATATACTCCATCTCCGAACCCGAGGAAGACGACGTCGTTTTGATTCGCCAGAGACCACTGGTTTCTTCGTACCGAGCGGATTGGACACACTCGTTGAATTGAGGACTGATTTCGAATCGGTTTGCGTAGGACTCAAGGTAATCGATGAACTGTCGTTTCGTTGGGTATTCAGGGTAGTTTTCCGGGAAGGGCATTTTGGGTAATTGACAAACTTTTTTGGGTAAATGAAGTTTGAGTCTATCATAAGTTCTTTTTTGCCACAATGAAGCTATGCACTCTGCTCTCTCCAATACCACAAAGGGAACGCCTTGCTCGCGGAGGCAAGCCGCCGTGGCTAGCCCCGATGGACCGGCTCCGACGATAACAGGACCATTAACCCAAATGCACCGTCTTCGGTTTGAGAAATCTTCACTTCCCATGAGTCTAAACATGTTCTCCATTTTTAGAGGTGAATTTGATCGAATCGAGAATATATGTAGTGAAAATCAAATGAGGTTTAGGTCGATTTGTGGGGTGATTTGATCGAGTTGGAAGTATGTGTAGTGAAATTGTGTAAGGTTTTTGTTTTTGTTTGTAGAAGAAATGAGATGTTTTGGATTTGTGTAGTGTGGTTGTGTTTATATAATGAGACGAACTATAAGGAAGCTGCATGTGATTTGCGCGTTCTAAGGTTAATTTAAAAATGTGTTAAATAAATACAAAGTATCTTCAATAAGTGTGATTTATTAAAATGTAATAGTTTATTAAGGTTTCTCATTTAATCATATGCTTTTGCTAAAAATGCGAAATAGTTTAATATTATATATTAAGCTTTTTCTATGGGATCATTTGATTCTTTTCTTCCAAAGTTTTTGATGGGACTTTGATTAGAGTATCTCATAACAATCCATAATCATACTCCCCGTTTTATTAGTATAAATTAGCTGGGTGATAATTAAATTAAAAATATAATTGCTTTTATGATTATATTGGGATTCGGATAGGTACTTATACTGATTAAATAGGTTTGAATATTACAAAGATATAGTTTTAAAATTTAATGATGTGAGTTTAGCAAAAAAAAAAAAAAAAAAAAATTTAATGATGTGAAAGGGTAATCAACTAGACGCAATGGACCAGTGATAATGATATATTTACATCATCCAAATTCTTCTGATCGTATGGTCCTTACCCATGAGCCATATGAGCTTATATAGATGGCTTTGGAGAATAACATTCAAGTTTGAAAACTACTTCTAATATATATGTTTTCGACCAAAAAAAAGAAGTATATATTTATATATACAGTACAATTGTATAAGAGTCAAAATGATCGAAATAGGTTAAGTTTTGTTCGAATGCTAAGTACATGAAGTATTTCGTGGCTATGTTCTAAGCCTAAGTCAAAATGTAATTTTGAGTTTAACCTTTTACTTCATCAATATTCAGAGTAGAATAGAATTTGCTTATAGACAACGAATGAATAATCGATTTGCTTATAGACCATTTGTGTTAAATCACCAAAAAAATAGACCATTTGTGTTTTTCGTCTATATATAATCGAAGATTAGTTTATGGAGGTCTAGTGGTTAAGGATTCACTATAGAGATCAAAGCTCAAATTTTCTTACCATGATTTAATCATGATCGGCCACATTTCTAAAGTGGCAAAATATGAATTTTCATAACTTCAGAAAATTAGTGTTAGTATGAATTTCAGTATGAGATTTTACGTTTAATTAATTGGGTTTACCTGTAAATATTCTATCTGCATATATATATATATATATGTTCAAGTGTTATCTCTATCATTTTTAAAAAAGTATAATATATATGTAGACATGTACGTAGTTTCCAAATAATTTTGTTTTGAAACCGAATTGAACAAGTTTTTTTATAAAATCCCTAATTTAGTAACTTCATTAGTTACTTTCGTTTTTGATAAATAATGAGTTTGGTAATTAAGGTTTTTGTTCGATTTGATCAGATAAATCTGGTGGCAAGTCGTGATGAACAAGTATGCAACCACGTGGATTGTATGGTGAGTCCAGTGGGGGCTCAATTTTGCCCCACTTCAACTCGTCTGCCGACTACCTAACCACATCAAATCAATTTGCATTATACATATTTTTTTTTTCTAAAACAAATCTTTTTCTTTTATAACTTTGTTATATGTATCTTATTTCTGTAGGATTCCTCCTTTATTGTATTATTCGATTTATAATACTTTCTATGAATCTTCCAACATACGTTTTTTTGTTGTTTCCTAAAATTGAAATCGAAATGGAAAAGTAGAAATGTTTCTTCCAATTTCTCCAATATATTGAATGTAGTGGGTGTACGACGGACGCGGTATGAATTGTATATGTTTTTAAAGTTCATAAGAATTTGTATTACTACTATTGTAAAAAAGATTTAATGGTAGATGAGAAAAAGTATTAAAAATTAATTAACTATTTATATCATAGTTAAACGAGTCTTATCAAGACAAAATACATAATTTAATGATCCACATTTCGAGTAAGTTTTCCGATTATTTTTGGTAAAATTGATAATTAAGTTTTTAGTTCCGGCCCCTCAAATATTTATGGTTTTAAATTTTAATGGTAGATGAGAGAAAGTTTGATTTGGATCAAGACTAGTTTAATTCCGGTTATTGACCTGAATGTGTTGATGGTTTAGCTTCTTATTGATTCGGATGTGTAAATACACCAAGTTGTACATTTTGATGAATGAATGAGTGAAGATAAACTTTATTTACTCTTGTTCCTAAAATCTAGCTCTGTTTTAGACTTAATCGGATTCTTGCTTGTAAATATACTTTGTAGTTGTAAGTTTCTCTTTAAAACGTGCGCACACAAACACACACACACACACACACACAAAGACGAAGAATCTTACAAAATTTCATAAATTTATAATGATACGTGATTTATATATATATTGTCCATAGGATCCACGGTTACACTCCATGGCGATGAACAAAATTTTGAAAAAGCAACCATGACCTGTGAAATTAATGTCGCTTTATTAACTTTATTTTGAAAACGATTGAACATACACACAAACATGTTGATGTTCGAAAAGTTTTTTGAGAAAATGAGGTTCGTAAATTTCCCCCCAAGCAATTTAAAAAAATATATACATTATCAAAACAAATCGTAACATTTTTTAACAAAATTGATTAGACAATAATTTTTTTAATATATGTTTAAATTAGTCTTATATATTGTGATAATTGATTAGGGGTAGATTTAATGAAGCTAGATAAGATAGGATTTGATTAACCGGCCTTGCTTAGACTTTTAACTTTTCCATTTGCACTTGAGTTTGGTTGGTGGGATATGTATACTTTACATGACTCACGTATATAAAATATTAAAATGGAAATCGAATAGTACAATAAATATCTTTTGTATAATTATTGATATTAAGTTTTTGGTAAGGTTCAATGATCATCTCACTGAAAAGCTCCCTTTGTAGTTGTAATTAAAACGCTTTTGCAATGGTTTATGTTATCAAATTCAACAATGATTACATTATTATCCTTTAGGTGTAATAATGGATCATTTTCTACATGTTATCAAATTCAACAAGGGATTCATATATTTTGGTTCACATGGCTTCTTCCCAAAAAGCCGAGTAAATAATTATATATTACATTAAAATTAGATAGAAAATAATTCAAGAAAATCTTAGCGATATCCTGTAGTTTTCATTCCAATTTATATATTTATCCTAAATATATATAAATCCACTAACAAATAAACTAAAAATCCCCATAATTGCCGAATTTTTAGTAGTTGAAAGAATCCAGAGATTTTGACCGAATTTGTGTCAACGGCCACTGCGCATATTAGACATTAATGACTTGTAGTATCCATAGAATGTGCATACAGCACAATTGAGAAATATTTACTACTAAAATATTCTTAGTATACCCCAAAACAATACATTTATCGGTGTCCAATACCATTAACTAGGTAAACTACCAAAATTAAATGGTTTGGAAAACATTAGAAAATAACTAGGAATAAAATGTGTAAACCGTAGTAAATTACATTTTTGTTAGGTTCAATTCTCAATTAAAACTTGTTTATATTATTTGATCAGTCAAACCATTAATATTTTTTGTTATAAAAAAATATAATGGTTATACTATTCGACGGTTAGATATATTTTGAAAGATGAGCATCACGTCTTGATTATAGAAACAAAACAAAACAAAAAGCACAAAATGGTAATTTAGTAAAAATTTAGTTATCGAAAGCTTTGGATGTCTGTGCGGAAATCTCTAGTATCCTTGTAGCATAAAATTTTCAATATGTATTAGAATTGGACAAGAAAAGCTTTATAGTATGTGAATGAATTATTATTTTATAACGAGGTTTAAGTTCATGCTAGCATAGTAGCATATATATACAACAACAAATTGCAACTAGATAGCTACCATTTTTTTGTGTGTGTGTAGGTTATATGGTAAACCAGATTGAGTATAGGGTTTGCATGATAATTTGAATTAATGTTTGGTGAGAAAATACAATTATGGTACTCAATTATTGTGAGAATCTATCTAATTATTTTAGCAAAAAAAAAAAAAATCTATCTAGTAATTAATCGGGTTCCCCGAAACGTTATACGTGGCGGTTTCATCTATATATGCATATCCACGTCGTAGTAATGTGCATGCAAAAAGAAATAACACTCATTAAGTAATTGCCTAATTGGATAAGCACACTGGTTAATCCGATATTCCGATGTATGAGCGTCAATAAATTTGTATTAAGAGAAAACGCCACGCGTCGTGTATGGATTCATTTAAGTCGTTGAAACCTTCCCCAAAATATGTTCTGCTTACTCTATTTTTTTTAACTTAAAATAGTTTTTTGTTATCCAAAAAATTTATATTGATATTATACATTTTTCACAAATTTATTTTGGATTAAACAATCTACAACAAGATCATGCATGTGCCATGATGATCTATCTTAAATTTTTCTTAAACCACCACGTTAGATTCCCTCAATTAGGAAGTCATACTTGTTTGTTTTTTTTTTTTTTTTTTTGAAACTTAAGTCATACTTGTTTGTTTCTTTTTGTTTTAGACAAGTCAAACTATTAAGACATAAGGCACCTTTTTTTTCTTCAGAATTTAAGGTAATGGTCACACTTTTTTTTTTGATAAACGGTAATGGTAGAATATATAAATATGCATACACACAATTACACATACATACATCGAGAGTAAAAAAACTTTTGTTAGTTCTTTTTTAAAAAAGAGTTCTAATTCCATTTCTGTCGCTACACAATTTAAGAAAATATGATAGTTAAAAAATACTCAAATTTTTAATTGGAGAGGGAATCATAATCTTTGAGAACATGACAAAATCTCTCTAATATTAAAAGAGAAGTCATTTAGAGTTAATGTCCAAAATCCTATCTAATATTACTAAAATTGCCATTGGTTTTACACTATAGAAATTCAATTGAAATGGGTAATTTTGGAAATTTTCAGTGGCAATTTAAGTAATTATCAGTACAATTTTAGACATTTTTTACTCTGCAATCGGACAAACTCGCGGGTCAACACGCGGACCCTGTATTTTACCCGTTTCAGTAATGGCACAATTGTAATTTTAAGAAAGAAAAAAACGAGGTCGCGAAACCAAAGAACTTGAGCAGCCGCATTCTTCTTCTTCTTCTTCTTCTTTCTCGATCGATCTTCTTCTTCTTCTTCTAGAGTTCTAATCAAGGAGGATTTTAATATATGTTCTAGGGTTCAGTGCGACGGAGGAAGGAGGATTGATGAGTTTCACGGTGGCTTCACGGTGGATTGATGAGTTTCACGGTGGCTCTGGTGAGTTTTTGTTTCCCCAAATTGGATTTGTTTGATTCATTGGGTTTATGACCTTTTCTTGATTCGATTGTTTTAATATCGAAGTTTTGTTTCCAGATTTGTGTTCTATAAACTTCTAATTTTTCTCATATTGTGAGACTGGGTTTTTGGATAGTTGATGATCTTTATTAATTGATGAGTTTCACGGTGGCTTCACGGTGGATTGATGAGTTTCACGGTGGCTCTGGTGAGTTTTGTTTCCCCAAATTGGATTTGTTTGATTCATTGGGTTTATGACCTTTTCTTGAATTTCTATAGCTCTAATATCGAAGTTTTGTTTCCAGATTTGTGTTTTATAAACTTCTAATTTTTCTCATATTCTGGGTTTTTGGATAGTTGATGATCTTTATGAATTGATGATCATACACAGAAAAGATTTCCCCCTTTTACTCTATGGATAAATTAATAGTAATAGGCCAATGTTCACTTCTTTTGTATATGTTTGTGTTTCGATCAGTGCGGCTACAAACTCAAAGACTGGAGAGGAAGTAGCTATCAAGAAGATCGGTAATGCTTTCGACAACATTATCGATGCGAAGCAATAGACTGTAGAGGCCAAACTACGTTGCTCCTGAGGTATATACTAATTTTCATATGAAGTGTTCTGTAGATTCTCATCGTTTAAAGAATTTAAGGATTTTCAAGAACTGCTAATCCTTTTTTGTAAAAGATGAAGAAAATGTCATATAGAAGCCTTATTATTATCAAATACAAGACTTCTTTCTAATGCATTTTGTTGGATTTGCGGGCAGATTGTGTTGGACAAAGGCTATGACGGTGCAGCAGCAGATTTCTGGTCCTGTGGTGTTATTTGTTGTCTCAATTTGTTGGATTTGCGGGCAGATCTTGCAAGAAGATTCTAGAAACATTTATGCATTATACACCTGCTTATAGCTTTCGATCCGCTAGAGAATTACCAGAAGAAGCCATAGATATAATGGATCACTGCATAAACTATAGACGTTGGTTACCTGAAACAGGGCTGGTTAATTCTTTCGACAACATTATCGATGCGAAGCAATAGACTGTAGAGGCCAAACTACGTTGCTCCTGAGGTATATACTAATTTTCATATGAAGTGTTCTGTAGATTCTCATCGTTTAAAGAATTTAAGGATTTTCAAGAACTGCTAATCCTTTTTTGTAAAAGATGAAGAAAATGTCATATAGAAGCCTTATTATTATCAAATACAAGACTTCTTTCTAATGCATTTTGTTGGATTTGCGGGCAGATTGTGTTGGACAAAGGCTATGACGGTGCAGCAGCAGATTTCTGGTCCTGTGGTGTTATTTGTTGTCTCAATTTGTTGGATTTGCGGGCAGATCTTGCAAGAAGATTCTAGAAACATTTATGCATTATACACCTGCTTATAGCTTTCGATCCGCTAGAGAATTACCAGAAGAAGCCATAGATATAATGGATCACTGCATAAACTATAGACGTTGGTTACCTGAAACAGGGCTGGTTAATTCTCCATCTGATTCTATTGCTGAGGTTTGATTTACCGGAAAAATCTTTGATTTTGCTTATCTTTTATGCAACCATGTATCTATGTATAATTTGTTTCGTAAATGTGCAGACGAATATCCTTAAAGTTCTCCTACTCAAGAGCTTGTGACTAGAGATCTTCATGTTTTTGAATGGAGGTTTAAGCATATATTCAGAGGTATTGACACTAAATCTTGTGTGTTTTTGATTTGTGGGTTTTCAGAACTTTTTTTGGACTAAATGAGACATATGAGGTGTTATATATTGTTTTTGGTTTAGGACAACCTAAGAGGCATCTGCTTACTGCGGGTTGGAGTACATTTGTATCGTCGAAAAGACTTGAATATAGGTACGTCTTCATAGGGAAAAGCTTCCCATGATGCGCTTATGTCTTGGTTAGGCTCTGTAGCATCAGATGTTGGTATTCTTGTCGTAGGCTTACAAGAAGTAGAGATGGGTGCTGGGTTTTTGGCAATGTCAGCAGCTAAAGAATCGGTGAGGCAACAGCTGATTCTGGTTTTTTTGTTTTCGTTTTAATGCGTTATTTATGTTATAAATAAACCTCATTTTGTCTCTATATTAGGTAGGAGGAAATGAAGGGAGTTCGATAGGGCAGTATTGGATAGACACAATAGGGAAGACCTTAGACGAGAAAGCAGTTTTTGAACGCATGGGATCGAGGCAGTTAGCTGGTTTGCTCATATATCACTTTGGTGAGTTGAAAGAATTCATGGGAGACCTTATCAAGTAGAACAAGTAATGCTTTATCCATCTGTATATGTATTAATTTGATGGTGTCCTGAATGTTTTGATTCCATTCAGGGTGAGGAAGAATCTGAGAACACATGTCGGCGATATTGATGTTGCAGCGGTTCCATGTGGTTTTGGACACGCAATTGGAAACAATGTATGCATTTTACTCCAGAATGAAGGGGAGATGATCAAGACAGGACATCTCACAAGACCTTACACTGGTTTGGATAATTGCTTTCTCAGAATATTCAGAGAAGGTGTTTTGTCCTTTTAGAGAGGAAACCAAGACAATGTCATTAACATAGGTACAATTACAGTCTATAGTCCCTGCAATTGTTTGTTATTTTGGCCATTTGATTAGACTATAGAGTGAGTGAGGTTTTTGTCTTCTTTGTTTCGTTTTGCGCATTTCATCGAAACCAAAATCAAATGCTGTTTCTGCAGGTTCCCTTTTGTGTGTGTTTCCATTGGCCTTACGATTGGAAAGGTCCCTGTGGTTGGCGTCTTTTATAATCCTATTATGGATGAGGTAAGAATTGTCCAAACTCTTACCCTTAGATCGATTTCACTAGCCACTGCTATTCAAATCAGTACCAAATAGCTGGAGATAAAGCTAATAATGTTCACCCTATGCAATCTGTATACCTTGGTTCTGATCGTAGGTTCAACAGGTACTGGCTTTTCTTAGGCCCATGCAATTCGAATGACCCTGGTCATAGGTGTGTGTTCTTTGAATCTTCTGAAGATGGTCACTGGGAAATCATCAACAATGAGGAGGTAACATCATTGTGCTTTTCCTAAAATCTCATTCACTTACTAGGCATGGTCAAATGAAATCAAAGGTTGTATGACTCTATCCCCCTCTTTTAATTTGGTGTAGGCTTTGCGGGCGCTGTTGTCACTTTTGGACGATAGGGGCACAAGGGAAGCTTTTCTTATCGAGTCATTGGAGAAACGGGAAACATTTCTTTGTCGAGCCATGTTGAGTTGGCAGGTGGCCCAGTCGGAGACAGCCTATTTCACAGATATAGTCACAGAAGACAGTTCGTCACCGGTTTCTGACATAGACAACAACCTGTGTCAGGGTGAGATTGCCAATGATCAATTCTCCTCGCAACATCCGGTGATAGTATTTGACATTGGTAGTAAGCGAGAGAAAAGCCTATTGTGGAGCCGTCTTCAGGAGTTTGATGAATGGACATGGGCTAATTTTTATTTGAATCTGAATGTTGTTAAGCACAACCGGAGATCCTACCTTGATTCACTTACTAGGTGTAAGAGTTGTCATGATTTGTATTGGAGAGATGAGAAGCACTATAAGATTTGTCATGCCACTTTTGAGCTTGATATTGATCTTGAAGAAAGATACGCGATTCATGCGGCAACATGCAGGAAGAAAGAAGAGAATGATACATTTCCAGATCATAAAGTTCTCTCTTTGCAGTTGCAATCACTAAAGGCGGCAGTGTATGCCATTGAGGTCTGTCAGTAGTTATTTGCTTAAACTTTTTATGCGTGCTTTGGTTTTCTAATTACTTGGTTTTGTACTAAGGAAGGCCTCCATTTTTTGCTTGTGTTGTAACATTTTTTGATTGGTGCATGGAAAAAGTCAGCCCATAAGTTATGGGCGAAAAGACTTCGGCGAAGCTCAACTTTGTCTGAAATTACGCAGGTTTCAATCTATTATACAAGCTCCCTTTTTTGTGGTACCTTAATTTAGTTCAGATTTATTGTTCTCTAAGTGCATCTGTATAATAAAACATGATCTGCAATATGCGAAGGTGATTGGCGACTTTTGTCGGGGGAATAAATGGAGATTGGTTATGGCGCATTGGTGAAGAAGGGCACTGTAATGGTGTAATGAGAGAAATTATAACTTGCTTCCCTTCTATGCCTCAAACAACATCTGCGATTGTGCTCTGGCTGGTAAAACTGGATACCTTGATTGCTCCCTATGTGGAAAAAGCTCAACCCGAGAGAAATCAAGTGTGCAGAACCAGAAACACAAGTATGATATACAACTAAAGTTTCAAGATTGACCACTTTCTGATTTTTGAGTTTCTAACTTGTGTGGATTAATCGATTCCAGGAACACGAGCGTCTAAGCAGTTGTAGTTGTAGCTCTCCCCGTAACTGTTTTGATCTGTAATTATTGTTCACCTATATTGTTGTGAACCATCATATAAGTACATGATTCATAATTTTATTTCATTCATTATACCACGTCAAACTTTATACACTATTAACTTAAGAGTAAATGTAATAGTCTTATTTTTAACTTCTATAAATTTTTAATTTTTAACACTTGGAGAGCACTAATGGCCTTATAGGTCAAAGATTTTCATTTTCTTTGTAATATTCCATAACTTTCTCTATATTAATAACAATCTTACATATTATTTATTTATTTAATTTTTATATGGTTATGTATATCTTTTTTTTTTAATTGAAGTTTCTATAAACTTCCTAATTTTTTTTCCGGTTTATATATTTTTTTTGTTTATCATTCATTTTTTTTATTTTAATTGACATTTTTATCAAGTATGTATTATTTGTTTCTTTAATGGCTTATGTCCTCTCTATATTCCATCTTAATTTTTGTTTCTTAATTAGTATGAATTATTAGAAATTTTACATTTTCTTGGGGTTGAAATGATCATATACTTCTCAGGGCTGAGAATCCTGAAGAGTTGCCAGTAGTTTTGAAAAACATTATTGGGAAAAAGTTCCATTTTTTCATATCTACGGAGAAATTTAATCTTCGTGAAGGAAATGATACATTTATGGTTGAACAAGTTTTGTCTATACAAGACATACAATAAGTCTTTCGTGACAAATTTACATTTGTTTATGGAATTTAAAATAATAAATCTTATTTGATTACTTCAAAATGTTTTCTTGGAGATTTTTTTTCAATTTATGTATTTTTTACCATATAATAATAGTCTTTTAACAAACTTATCTTTCTTGAGATCAACTTCTTCGTTAACAATACGACAGACATACATACATGCACAAAACTAAATAATTGATACGACAGACATACGTACATGCACAAAAATAGATATAGTAATTTATGTATACCAACTCCAATGACTATTCATTATAAAATTCAATACTTAACATACTTATTCTCTACCTTCAAGCTAAAAAAACTATTATACTTTTCAAACTAATCGATTCTACTTACAAACTAAAACAATACATATCTAATCTTAGAACATATTATATACGACACAATATGAAAGCTAAGTATAATTTACAACATATATAACGAATGTTCCCGCACAACGTGCGGGTGAAAATCTAGGTCTTGGCTCGATCATTCCCCGTAACGAATATTCCCATATTATAATATATTCTTATTTCATAAGTAAATACAACAGACATACGTACATGCACAAAGCTAAATAATTGATACGACAGACATACGTACATTCACAAAACTAAATATTATAATTTATGTATACCAACTACAATGATTATCCATAATAAAATTCAGTACTTAACATACTTATTCTCTACCTTCAAACTAAAAAAAACTAATCATACTTTTTCAAAATAATCGATTCTACTTACAAACTAAAACAATACATATCACACTTTGAACATATTATATAAGACACAATCCGAAATTTTAGCTTACAACATATAAAACGAATATTCCCGCACAAAGTGCGGGTCAAAATCTAGTATATCTGAAAGAAGATGCTTATTTTGACTAGATGTTGAGAATAAGTTAGTTTCGGTTAATCAAAGATTTAGCAAGAATATAATGTTCTAGTATTTTTTAATAAATTACTTCACCAAGAAATAATTAGTATTAGAAGTTTACTAACAGGGAATTACGAGAGAAGCAGAAAACACATGAGGCACAGGGAAATACGAGAGAAGCAGAAAACACATGAGGCACATGGAATTTCGATTTTAAAACAATATTAACAATTATATTATAAGAAGTCGGTTTCATGAAAATCAAAAAATAATAATAAGGAATATTGGACCGTTAAGGATGGTTAATGTTTGCAAATGGTCAAAGTTAAGTCTTAAACTGAGTGGTCAGTCAAAGTTTATAGTCACCATATATACTAACATGTCATCACACATTATTTTTTTTTAATCTAAGCAACTAACCAACATTTAATGTATCTTCAATACTTTATAAAATTCAAAATTTACCGAGCGCATATACTTTATTTGGTTGAAATGATTTTTTTGGAGTATGAGTAGAATGAATAAGAGTACGAGTATCACATCTTGATTTTGTTTTCTATAGCCATACGTATTGTTTGGACCAACATTTGTTGTTTGTGAGAGGTATTTCAAAGACTCTTCTATCATTTTCTATTATACAGTAAAAGATGGCGATATCTTTGAATTTGACAAATAATGACAATTATTCATTTTTCATATAGAACGATTTTTCACAATTCACATGTTGAATTATTATGTAAAGATATCAACCAATATTTCATTATCGAAATCTTCAATTAGCTAGTCAATTTCAAGATTGATTGTTACTTTGAAGATAATCCAATTTGAAATATCACTATTCAGTCAAAGAATGATGCAAACCAAAAAAAGATATACCACTATGAATCGTACGTGACAGCTTTAAGGTTATCTACATATATTCACCACTGAATGAAGTTAACGTATATTTTTATTTATTTCTATTTTCTTTTGTGTTACACTCTCAGAAGAGAATCATTTTGGAGCTTAAGGGTTAACAGAAAGAGAGAAACATTACAATATGTTTTGATAATAGTCAAAATATGCATGTAGATAATAACTATTAAATGAACTAATAAAACTGTAAATTGTGAGAGAGGTGATGATTGTAGAGAATATGCATGTGATCTAAAAAATGGTAGTATTATTTTTGATGGATTAGTAGAGATAATAGTTTTAGAGTTTATGTAAACTCCAAAAATGAATAAATTTCGTGTTTTTGTGTGTCTTGTTGCTTCTGTAAAGCTCAAACTATCGAACAAACACGTATTTGAGAAGTCGCATTGGAATTTGGGTATTAAGGCATGAACGACAATCGTAACGAAGTAAAATATTACAGTTGTAATTTGGTCCAGTTAGGTCCTCTTGGTCCCAATAAATCTATTCAACGCTTTAAATATATATGTATGAATGTATGTGGTAACGGAGTATATCATTTTCCAAATCGGATTAAATTCTTGATATTGATATGTTTTGAAAGAATATGAGATGTTGAAAGTGCTTGATGGCTTGGCTACACCAGTTTCATTATTACTACTATTAGTATTATACTATCGAATTTCTAATTTTATATGTAAAAAAACTGACCTCATATTTGCTTTAATGTTTCTCGCTTATATCTTTGAACTATACTTTGACAAAACAAAGCTTAAGAATAAAACCAAACGAAACGTTTACTTTTATGTCCAAAATAGTAACCACTTAAATATCCATAGAACTATAGAAGCATGTATTGTGTTTATCAAATCTTAAAACCTTTGTACAACAATAAAGGGATCTTCAACTTTCCAACATGTAACTGTTCGGTCTAAAACTTAAGAAAAAAATCTGAGGTCAAAAATAAAAAATGAATGAATCGTTGAGAATTACAAATGCTTTTATAAAAATAGCCCCACAACAAAGATGAATTTACACTATTTCCCACCTTCTTTCCTTTTGGTTCAGGAAAATGCAAAGAATGTTAGCCAATACGAATGACCATGAAGTGAACTGTGTATCTAACAGCTATAAACAAAATCTTACCGGGCAAAGATCATGTGCTATTTCATCATATGAGATTCTGTACTTCTGGTGGATAACCTGCAGGTGATACAAAAAAGAGAAGAAAGTAATGAGTATCAAGAAAACACTACATTGTTCAATCGAAAACTGTTAGTTAAATAGTTCGAAAATGGATTATAAGCAAGAATGTAGGAACATACCAGAAATCCAACGGATTGTCTGATGTGTTTTAGTTCTTCCCAAGACGGCCCAGCATACTGCAAGATACGGAAAATATGAATAAAGTTTGATAGGACAATCTGAAAAAACTGAAGCATTTCTGTAAGAAAATCATGACTCAGGGAATTTTACTTCTTTGGCTTGGCAATTCTAGCTCGGCAAGCCCAGATTTTACAAATTCTCCATTGCTAAATGTACAACACTCTTTCCGCAGAAGAAGGCTGTAAAATAAAACAAACCCGATCGAGAAGTCATGTAAGCGACAACAAAGTGTGTAGTTCTAAAATAAAACAAACCTGAGAAGTCATGAGAAACGGTAAACATAAGAGTCTTTAAATCTCCCGGCTAAGTACGTAACCCGTGAAAGTGAGATAAGTCTTGTCAATCTTTGCATCCAAGAGAGGAGTCATTATCCCAACAATGTCAAGCTTGGCGCCTATCTTCTTTTTGTTTAGCGGCCATCCCTTACGAGAAAACAATTGCTTCACAAGAATAACTCCAAGGTTCAAATTCGCAAATCCCTTAAACGGTTTTTCAAGAAATGGGTTGACTCCATTGGTGAGCAAGGCTAACTCGACTTCTTTAACCGCATCGGTCTCCTTTCTTGCAAATATGGTGTGAGCAAGGATTTTATGAACATAGCGAACCGCCGGGTTAGTGAGTCTTGAAGATTTGGCATCTCCGGAAGATTTACCTTTAACTCTTTCAGTTTGTACTTGTATTACTCTCGATTTGGGTCATAATTGCCATTTATTTTCTAATTTCTCCTTGGGTTGTTGATTTCGTGACTTAACATGACTTCCATTTGCAGCCTTAATTTGGTCAAGAAGTGAGTAAAATCAAGTGGAAAAATGAAAGAGTTTGTTTTGTTCAAGGAAGGAGAGGAAGAAGATCGTGAGGGAGGAGAGAGAGAAGAGCAAAAAAATTCAAATTTTTTTTTTTTAAAGAAAATGTAAATAAAAAAATCAGATGAAGAAAACCGGAAATTGGGTATAAAACCGGGAAAAAATTGAACCGGGTAAACCAAACAAAATTAAGAATTCGTACCTGGGCTGGTACCGAGGGCCAGGTCTCGGTTTCAAGACACGGTATTCTCAATGATGTTTTTGTGCGAATTTGCTTCTTTGGCTCATCCCAAAGGTCGGATCTCGGTTTCAAGCCACATTTTTCTGACTGATTTTGTTACGAATTTGTCTTCATTTCAAAGCCATGAAACCAACACCTAACTACATGATACCTTACTTCTTTACCAACACTTCAGGAGCAAGAATACAAAATCTGTTCAAGAATTCATCAAGATTGTAGGGAAACACCTTCTTCTCTATATGCCAAAATAAAAGGCTACGGAAACAAAAGTTCCTTTACGGTAATCACAAAACTGTTTAAACATTTTACTGCAGTTGATTTCATGATATATCTCAATCACATGAAATTTCAGTTTCATACTAATTCATCATCAAACGTTAATAGAAAGAAACGAAATGATAATTAACAACAATCGCTAAGGTTTAGTCCAATGATTCGACACTACTACTATCATCACTCTTTGGGCGGTCAAACACCGTGCTTCTTCAGAATCTTTGCGATGTCCAGACGGATTTGTTGCCTCGCGAAATCAAACTCTCCCTTTGAGCTCTAAATGAAGACAAAATAAAAAAGTGTAAATAAATGGTCAGATAGAGGTAGATGGTGACACAGAGAGATAGAGATGGGTTTACCATGTGTTTGATTTTGCACGCTCATTGCACAAGTGGCATGATTGAATCTCCTCCGCTACGCAGATTTGGAAAATCCATTTCAAGGCGTCGATGACATCGATTGAGATAAATGGGATCTTGACTGGTGGAATTTTGTTGAGATCCAATGGAATCGTGAAAGACAATTTTCCTCGCCACTGAACACGCGATTGGTTCACAATCACCTATTGCATAGGGAAAAAATTTAGCAAATTTGAAGAATCTAAGGCGCATGAATTAAGAAACTAACCCTCGTAGCAGCAATCTCTGTTATCGAAATAAAGTTCTCATCCTTGGTCGCTAAGTCTAGAAGGGACGTGGTAGTAAGTCCTATCCTCAAGACTTCCCCTTCGTATGAGTCCACCTACGATATGGAATATCGAATTAAAAGGTTGATTTAGTTAACGGAAATACAGAGAAGAGAAAGAAGAAAAGAAGAAAATAAACTTTGATGGTTCCTCCCGGAGAGAAAGGCTTCGAGAAGTGCAAGGATATACCGCTAAAGATGTTTGCAATGATGTCCTTGGAAGCATAAGCGACTGCAACTGCTCCTAGCCAGCCATATGTCATAACGTCTTGGCCAGTTACCTCGAAAACTTGTAAGATCAAAGCAAACTCAATTGTAATAAGAACTAGGGAAGTCATTGTCTCTCTCCTTAATATGATCTCTATTTTTTGTTTCCTAGAAGGAGCTATGGAAGCTAGTTTCAATGAAAACCATCCTGCCTTGAGCCGTAGAAGAAATCAAGAAGCAAAGACGATAGTAGTGATCGCCAGAACTGACTTAAGATAAGGTAGATCAAAACAATTAATTCTGCAATACAACGGTAATTAGAGATTAGAAAGATAAAAAAAACAGGAACGAAATTAGGAGAATTTCTTGTAATACTTACGCTGAAATTAGCCATAACGAATACGCTGTTATCGGGAACGGTTCCACCCAAGGATAATTAGCTTCTAAAAGGCTGTTAAATTTCACCAAAACAGCAGTAGCAGCAAGGAAATAGGTGAGCATAAGGTATTTAGTCCTCACAAGATTGACGCAAATATTTTTTTACTCTCAACCTTTCTTAGGAAACTCAAATGGAGAACACAAGTCAATCTTTTTTACTTTCAAACCCCATGTCTTGAATGAGATGAAAAGAACAATGAAATATTCGTGAAGAATAATAACAATGAAGAATTCACCAACCAATCATTTTCTCTTTGAAACATGTCCGATCTAAGTGTACATATTTCCTTTATCAAAAAAAAGTGTACATAATTTACACATTTTCAATTTTGAATAATGTTTAGCCAAAATACATATTTTTGACTAGAAAAGAGAACATAGATCTGAAATTAAAATGTAATGCAAGGAAAATCAAGGTTTACAAACCTTGATTTTTAGGAAATTAAGCTCCATATCCTTCATTTTGTCTCGCTCCGTCTTTGGTTTCTTATTTTGAATTTTTATGTAAAGATATCAACCAATATTTCATTATCGAAATCTTCAATTAGCTAGTCATATTCACGATTGATTGTTACTTTGAAGATAATCCAATTTGAAATATCACTATTCAGTCAAAGAATGACGCAAACCGAAAAAAAGATAATCGTTAATTTCATTAAGTGGGGAATATATGTAGATAACCTTAAAGCTATTTAATACTACCATTTTAGTTTCATTATTAGTACTATTAGTATTATATCGAATTTCTAATTCTATATGCAAAAAAACTGACCTCATATTTGCTTTAATGTTTCTCGCTTATATCTTTGAACTATACTTTGGCAAAACAAAGCTTAAGAATAAAGCCAAACGAAACGTTTACTTTTATGTCCAAAATAGTAACCACTTAAATATCCATAGGACTATAGAAACATGTATTGTGTTTATCAAATCTTAAAACCTTTGTACAACAATAAAGGGATCTTCAACTTTCCAACATGTAACTGTTCGGTCTAAAACTTAAGAAAAAAAAAATCTGAGGTCAAAAATAAAAAATGAATGAATCGTTGAGAATTACAAATGCTTATATAAAAATAGCCCCACAACAAAGATGAATTTACACTTTTTCCCATCTTCTTTCCTTTTTGTTCAGGAAGGCCCTCCTCTCCACCTCAAGACTACTAAAAACAGAGGAAGAGCTCTTGAGAATCTGAGCTTCTCCATTTTCAGGGACTTTAGTGCAAGAATACGAAAGCCGGATTTTCAAGAAGCTCTTCTGCTGGTTTGATTCCTGCAAAGTCCTTCTCTTCCATCGAACTTGAAATATCATCTACTGAGAAAGGAATGCTGCGACAAATAGTATCAAAAATACAGTTAGTTGTATTCCATAAATTTCTGACTAGACGCAATGTGTGGATCTTGGATAGTGTTAAAAGTGTTATGCTTTCTTGGTGTATCAAAGCGGAGTTTTTACCTGGAATCATCATCCAACAAGAAAGAATCGCTCTCTGCATCATTGGATTCCTCAGTCATAAGTGTCCGCATACTCGATATCACCTGCAAAAGATTTTGAAATTTTGTTCAGCATCTAGAATTAATGGTTCCAGATTGAACAAAGTTGATAATTTTGTTTCATGTTGGAAGTAAAAGAGTTTTAGGTTACTTCTTGTGAGACGCTTCGAGTGTTGTAGCTATCGTCCCAGTATAATGTGCATATACGGTAAAGCTGCTGGACACTGAGGACCTGTTAACAGATGGGAAATGCAAAGAATGTTAGGCAATAAGATTGACCATCAAGTGTGTATCTAAAAACTGGTAAACAAAGCCTTACCGGGCAAAGATCATGGGCTATTTCATCATATGAGATTCTGTACTTCTGGTGGATAACCTGCAGGCGAAAAAAAGAGAAAGTCATGTTATTGTAGTTGAAAGGAACCAATATCATCCGCATAAGTTCAATCGAATAATGTCAGCTAAAATAGTTCTAAAATGGATTATGAGCAAGAATGTAGGAAGTATAACATACCAGGAATCCAACGGCTTGTCTGATGTGTTTTAGTTCTTCCCAAGACGGCCCAGCATACTGCAAGTTACAGAAAATATGAATAAAGTTTGTTAGGACAATCTAACAAAATTCAAGTATTTCAGTTAGAAAATCATGACTCAGGGAATTTTACTTCTTTGGCTTGGCAACACCATAGTTCTAGCTCGGCAAGCCCGGATTTTACAAATTCTCCATTGCTAAATGTACAACACTCTTTACGCAGAAGAAGGCTGTAAGAAAAAAAAAACGTCGAGGAATTCTGTAAGTGGTGAGAAACAAAGAGCATAGTTTTACAATAGGTGAACCAGAACCAACTTTACCTGTTGAAAAGTTGTACGTTGATGAAAGAGAAAGTTTGAGAGTATATCTTCTGGACGAGTACTAAAGGAACCTGGACATTTCAAGTGACATATAAGAATTGATGTATTGGAGTGCGGACACACATAAACGCCAACGTAAAATTTCTACGCTTTTCCTTACATGATTTTCTTTCAATGTCGCGAGAAGCGAATTAAGACCGTCGATAATGCTTTGCCAGTGAACTGCAGGAGAATCTTTTCCAAAGGACCTACCAGATCTTAGCATCCCTCCTTTAGAACTTCTTGGTGCCTGAAGTTTACCATTTGAACAAACAAAATTTACCATCAAAGCGCAAAGAACATAAATCATCACAGCAATACAAAGAAGTCCAGCAAGAAACCTGAATGCATAGAGAAAGTAAAAGTGATAACTCTTTCTTCAAGTTATCCCTAACCATCCCAAACATTTTCTCAACATAGGCTGCAAGCTGTTGCTTGAAAAGCAGAGCCGGGTATTTCGCCTCCACTGGCCGGATTACTGCAAGAGCAGCAGCTTCAGCTGCAGCTGCGAGGTTGCCTGAAGCGGGTGACGAACGGAAGCTCTGATGAAAAAGACAGAGAGAGGATAGTTGAGAGTCTTATATAACGAAAACATAAATTTCCACCGTAAAACTAACAAAAAATTGTAGTACTAACCATGGCCATCCTTCCAAACAAAGAAGTTGAAGCAGGTGGCTTCTTGCTTTGTGTTGCGCCTGCACCACCGGTTTTAAGACTTTTTTGAAGCAAAAATAATAGTGCTGATGTGCTTGTTAACCAATACGCCAAGTGACTATTGTCATCTTCATTCTGAAAATATTAGCAGAACAGTTAAACTAACACAACCACTACACAGAAAGTTCTTAATTACCTACAACGACACAGTTTAAAGAAATGCATTCTTGATTACCTCAATCGCGGAACCAATCATCTGAATCAGACGATCAAACACATTAGTCTTCTCAGATTCGAAACACTTCCAGTGAAGAAGACACTTGTATATCGTAAATGCAGCCACAGGTTTGCCATTACTGAAACCGATGTTGTCTTTTACACAGTCAATGAGAGCATCGACATTCATCTGCAGTTACAGTACAAATCAAGTTATAAGAATTAGTCACTAAGAGCTATGTGAAGAATTACTATGAAGTAATTGGCCGACATACAATTTGACGTTCTGCAGCAGATCTCCCAGCGTTGCCATCAACTGGTGTTGCAAACTCGGCTTCCTAAAAAATAAATTTTACAGATTAATAAATTATGGAAAATGCAAACAAAACACATGAAAAGAAACACATGGAGGAACTATACTTTGAACTCGCTTTCCAAGCTTGTCCGATGGCCATTTTCCGCATTCTACAAACAGAGTTAGGGAGAAGTTCACATTTACGCGCCGATAAGATTGCAGTTCAAAACAGAATATATTATACTTTCTACCTTAATAGGTGCAGTTAGAGGATGTCCTAAAGTACTCCTCACAGGAGTGCTTAAGATTGTTTGCTGACTCATAATTTTTTTCTCAGCTTCCATGTCTAAGATCTTCTCTTCAAGCCTGCAGATGAAACATTACACATGTTTCAAACGAAAAATGTAAGGAATCACCTCAAGAGCTCTTGGGAAGGTTAGAATATGCAAAGGGTACCTCTGCATTGCAGTCTTCAACGTCATTATTTTGGATTCAGCGTCCAACGCTTGTTTTAGTCTATCCTGGCTAATCTTGGTCGTCTCTTGGAGTCTCTTTTCTGTCTCATTGATTTTCATTTCTAGTGAACTAACCATCCCCTGTAATAAGACAAGATATTCAAAGGAAAAAGATTGTTTTTAGAAAAGTTTTTCATTTGGAGAAAATAGTATTCTCAACTATTGCATGTACTTGCTCTCTCCAGTGAGTAAACTACAGATTCAGAAATTCTCACAAACCTTGAGCATTTCATTTTCATTTGTAATCTTCTCCATTAATCCCTGATCAATCACAGGAACCTCCTTAATAATCGGGGCAATCTCTGCAACTTTCTTAGCAGCTTCACGCTCTTTAATAAGTAATGCCTCGGTTTCTTTGCATCTAAGTTCCAATTCCTCCAAAGAAGACTGTGCTTTTGCACTTTCTTGTTTTTTGGCCTCTTCCAGGTCAGTCTGTAACGTTGAAAGAGAATGAAAAAATTCTATTCCAATTTGCATAAAATGCAAGAATCCCCGAAGAAATCAGAGTTAAATTCATGAGAAGCACTCTCACCCTTATTCGCTTCTCTAATTGCAATCTCCAGGTCAGCTCTTCAACTTGCTTCTCTAACTTGTTCTTGGCTGCTTGAAGTGCTCCGGTTTCTCGAGCAGCCTACGTGTAAAATAAATTAAAGAAATTAACTTCATGCAAGGCAAGATCTTCAGAAATAAGAGACGATAGAACAAAACCAGACAATGAACGAAACCACGTCTCACCATCTTAAGCTTCCGAAGTTCTCCACGAGCAACTTTAGATCTCCATGCACATTGTGTCGTGATTGTTGCTTTCTTTAGTTTTCTGTAATGCAGTCTGGCCAAGTATCCACGACACCAAGTCTATAATCACAATGAGCATTACCACGGTCAGAATATGACACATAAAACAAGTTTATAATCTCGGTATGTATATTGGAGTTCTCCGAGCAGTTTGATATAAGTGTACCTGAATTATTATTGCAGCTTTTGTTTGTCTTCGGAAACATAGTTCTTTACGGGCAACCATACCACGCATACCAGCTTGAACCGAAACAGCAGCAGCAAATATCTCCGTGTAAGCCTTCCTAGCAAGAAACATACGCAAGTCTCTTTGTATTTTTAAAGCAGCAGCTTCCCTGCGCATGCTTTCATATACACTTCTCGCGAGATAACCTGACGAAAAGGGAGATACATATGTTTGCAAGTTAGTCCAGAAACCAAATTGAACCAAAGACAAATAAAATTCAATCATTTTTTCTAGTTGCGCCAAATAGACATGTTCAGCAGAACGTTGAAAATACCTCTGCAAACAGACTGGATTTGTTTAGCAGAATTACGGAGAAGGATAAAACTCTTTTTCGCAAGATACGACCGAACTTTTCTTTGGATAATGCTTGCTGATCTTCCCAAGACCTCAGTCCTTCGGGTATCCAAGTCTGCCATTTGTCCAGCCCTCAGGAAAACCTTTGTCTTACCAATCTGTAAAAGTAAATGTCAATCCTCCACTCTCAGTTTAGCAGTAGTGGCAATGCAAAACAGCTTGATGAGGCAATTACCTGATAACCTTCGACTCCTACTTTCTCCAAAAGCTTTTTGCAAGCAGCAGGGTCATCAGAGCTATTACAAAAAAAAGGAATCAGTTAAGACACGTAAATGGACATAATCATTCGCCAAAGGAAATCCTAATAGATGGAATATCTTACTTCTTTACCAACACTTCTGGAGCAAGAATACCAAATCTGTTCAAGAACTCATCAAAATGTTTCCTTGTAGGATAACCCGCACAACTGATCCTGATTGCCTCCATCACTCCCTGAAGTCATGAACACAAAGAATATCCTATAAAAAAGAAAAGCAATTTTTACAAGAAACTGAACTACAGAATCGACAGCGATTATTATTCGCACCCCACAACGTAATTGCTGTAAAATGTTTTCGTTCTCAAATATTCCAGGCTTCAGAAGGTTATTTGGTTTAATACAGCGAATATAGTGTGGCTCCGTGGTATTGAGAATCTCGAGCAAGGATACCAATTGTTGCTGAAAAGAAACAAAAATTGGACTCAGTGACCAAAACAATTGATTATAACATGTTAAGTGGAAAATGGAAACCAAAATCAGACTCACCTTGAAACGGGTACCTATAGATGAAAATTTTGATTGTTTGGAATCATCAGACATGGGTGGGAACAAACTTGCTACAAAGGAACAGCTAGAAGAATTTAACAACGCTTGATGCTCAGCAATAACATAATCTTTGTTCTTGTCCAGGAAAAGTTCTGTTTGATAAGTGACCTGGAACAATACCCCAATGGCTGTTAGACCATAATATTACGGATCAATTATTGAAATTTCTTGGAACTTGTTTCACAATCATGTGAACCAATGAAGGCAACGGCTGCTCACGTCACCAGCATAATGGCAAATTGTGAAGTCGCTGCGAGCTAATTTGGGCTTTGTAAAGCGTTTGTGGTTTTTGAATGTCTGGTATAGCTTTTGTGCAAAAGTTTCATGCGTTGACCTTGGAAACATGCTGCATGGCAAAAGTCTCACTTCAGCTATATTGCTCAAAAACAAAACCAAATTTGAGAAAATACACTGAAAGCAAGAATCAATCTTAGATAGTATGATAAAAGAAAGGGTTCAGAATAAGCAGTTTGGGTTTTATACTCACCAAGCTTCATCTAGCAGAGCAATAATGCCTCCAGGTTTCTGAAGAACACAAAACAGAAAGAAACAAATACCAAGAATGAGCAATCAATGAAATATTGAGTGTTGGCAAGAAAATTGGCAACAGGAGAAACATATCGCGTAGAGAAAAAGCGAAGAGGCGATACTCTATTGAACTTTTATGAGTAAGCTAACTGCATCAAAGACCAGTGAGCTAATGAAATATACAAAAGGGTTTCATAAGACAGACCTTTTCTATTAGGTCTAAAATATCCTGATTGTCTACAAATTCTATATAGCTCCAGTTGATCTCCTCTTTCTTATACTCCTCTTGCTCCATTTTAAACACATGCTGCACAGAGCAAAGTTACACACCTTAGAAAGATGGACATTGCAGAATGTAAAAGAGGCCAATACTTGAAAAGTGAAAGAGCTTCTTCTGATCAAACCTGATTAAAATGCTGTTGAAGTTTTTCATTGGTCAAATTGATGCAAAATTGCTCAAAACTGCAATAGAACATGCGATAGTAAGTATTACACCAAAGAACAAGAAACAGGCACGTATAGGGGTCATGAATAATTCTTTATCAGTCAAACAATGAAGTCAATCTTGTACAGAAACTTTTCAGCAGTTGCACTATATGTATCTTACAGTACTCTCCTTGCAAATAAAGTTAGTCAGATAACCTCAACAGCTTATGATTCGTTTAGGCACTAAAAAATCTCAACCGTCAATGTTAGAAACATGCACTAGCTGGACTATGAAACTGATCAGACCCATATATATCATGGTGAAGTGTCAGAGTAAGATCTAGTTAATCAAGGTTGGCTTCTAATCAATTATCAAAATAACAAGCATACCACTTAAGCACCTGTTTGTCTTGAAACTCTCGAATCCATAAATATCAAGAACACCAATCAAATACTTGGAGTGAGGATCTTGACCAATTGAGCTATTTATCTTGTCAACAAGCCTGCAAAGACCATAAAGCATTAGTATAAAACTATAAAAATTCAGCTATTGAATATCTTCATCAAGGTAGAATCAAGAAACCCACCAGTCAAACAATCTCGAGTACATGACTTTAGCCAAAGCATCTCTACTAAGAGTAGCAGCTTCTGGATCAAGAGTTTTTGTGATGGTTTCATCGCGAGTTACCATGATACGCTGGCATAGAGAATCCTCGAGTGCCTTTTCATCACAGCTGAAAAGGAAGACAATATGAATCACAAATAGAATAAAATCAGAATCTTTTCCCACTCTATTAGTTGAGGCAATTACCTGAGAAGCTCAGCTGCAGTTTTCAGATGAAACAAGGATTTTTCATCTTTGGGAATCGATGAATCAATCTCTGTTCCCTTAGCAAATTCGACATTCCCGAGATGGAGAATGGCAGCCACAACGCTGAAAATCGCATCCTGAAACGAGATATTTGTTAAGTAAAGAAGCCATTTATAGAAACAACATAACAGCGCGACTGATGAAGTTCTGAGATGACTACCTGCTCCTCGGTACTTATCCCGACGACTTCCATAGCTCGTCTTGTGGCATGATATTCCTCTGCATCATTTATACTATCCAACTCTAGACATTTAGATTGATTAAGATAGTGGTATGTCTTTGGCTCGGCCAGCTTGAATCTCTGCACATCCTGATAGTAAAAAAGATTGTTTCAGCAAGTACTCCAGTGTTACATACTCCTAAGTGAATTACAAAACTTACTTCTTTTGGAGCAGCACAAAGCATGTAGAAACAGTGATAGTTTCTTTCAGGATCAGAGACCTGACAAACACGTGATCTTTCCAACAAATAAGTTCTTATGGCAGCTCCTGATATCCTCCCCTTTTCGTCAAACTGAATCTCCACGAACTTACCAAACCGACTATAAAATACACAAACACCCAAAGTGGTGAGATTCAAAAGCTTTTAAAATATCAATAATCTAAATGAAAGAATACGATAGAGACATAAGGAAACTTTGTTACCTGGAATTATTGTTCCTAACAGTCTTTGCATTTCCGAATGCTTCTAATACAGGATTCGACTGAATAAAAAGACACAATTAAGAAGCTTATGAGAAACCAAGTCATGAATATTCTAAAAATAGGATTTGATTATAACGAAAATATCTAAGATTATTTTATTTTTTCACCTCCAAAACTTTCTGTTCAACACTCCTTCCCTCAGCAGCAGCTCTACCTCCCATGTAAGCAAGATATCTCATTAGCAACTTTGTGCTTTCAGTTTTACCAGCTCCACTTTCTCCACTAACCAGAATAGATTGACTTACACCGTCATTAA
This sequence comes from Draba incana, assembly GCA_963576765.1. Classification (NCBI taxonomy): domain Eukaryota; kingdom Viridiplantae; phylum Streptophyta; class Magnoliopsida; order Brassicales; family Brassicaceae; genus Draba; species Draba incana. The sequence continues at coordinate 2,941,986 of OY755214.1, read as the reverse complement.
TCATCTGTCTGCATTACAATGAAACAAGAAAGCATTCAATTTTACATATAAGGATCAACAGCAACAAGTATGAAAAGCAAATTAATTTACCGGTTTTGTATGCATTACCTATACGCAGCATCTGCGACCGCGAATGGATGTGGACTAAGCTCCCCTAAGGCGGCTCCTTTATACTGAGCCATCATATGGCTACTATAAAGATGAGGAAGTCGTCTAAACGGATTAACAGCAATCAGTATGCTTCCTGTATAAGTCTGGAAGTAAATGAAAGTTTAGTTCACAAGTATCTTGAATAGACATATATATTCAAAATCATTAGGGAATTACTCACATAAATCTCATTTATATCATATCTTGAATGCAAATTCTGTAGAACTCCGGGTTCATGCAAATAAGCAAGTCTAGTCATATCGTCCACTCCAGATGCCGGCGCTTCAACATCTTTCGGATATACACTAGTGGCTTTCGTAACAACCTGAATTCTCCAAAAATACAAATTTAAAAACCGCTCACATAAAAATATCACTTTTGCTTCTAATTTTATATGACAAGCACACATACATGTTTCCCTGAAGTCAATCGGACTTTGATATCTTCGCCATTAACCTCGACAACTTGACCGTCAATCCACGCTTCATCAGGGTCCTCGACCCACACATAAGACCCAACCGAAGGATTGAAATTAGCAACCTGTAGAAACAAACAGTATCAAAAGCTTGTTTCTCATTTACCAACTGTTAACAAGAACCGTTTAGTCCGTTTCACGGTTTGCTTCCACAGATTGCTCAACTAAACAGAATATCATATAGTTTTAAGTCTCAACTTATATATCTCACATTGCATACAAACCTGCTTAAACAACTATTATCACTAAAACTGCTTAAACAACTACATTTCTGATTGCCTTTGATTTCAGGATATAATCAATCACATGAAATTGAAATTGGAAGCAATTGATCGTAAACAGAAAGAACCCAAAAAGAGAGAGAAAGATTCTGGTTCATGAACAATAGCTTATGAAGATTCAAGCAGATTTAGACTAAGCGTCGAGCTCAAAACCGACAAGTCTTAGTTGAAGTCAAATCGTTACATCGTACAAGACCATGATCCGACATTACATCAGCTGAATTAACGGAAAATTAGCCAATAAACTAAACCCAGAACCCAAATTTGCCTCAAGTCAAACTTACATAATAAAAAACCCCAATCATTAATTTTCCCCCAAATAAATCAGGATTTGATCAAAAATGAAGTAATCAAAACAGAAATTAAATCTCACCATTTTCGTTTCGTAGATCAGAGACTTCAGATACAGATTCTGGATCTACTCTGAATCAAACCTACAAAAGAAAACGCGTAGAAACTTCAAGAAACTGAGAGTTGATAGAGAAGATGAAAAGAAAGTGTGAATCTAAACGCGTTTCTGGGAAAAAAATTTCCCCCCGAATATTATTTGAGTAATATTATTATTTTTGCTTCTCTTTTTTTTTTGTTCTTACTTTAATTTTTTCGTTTCTTCCCTTTTTCGTGCTTCCCTTTTTCGTGCTTCCCTCCTCTCTTCCACTTTCTGTGGGATTTGGTCTGAGTTATAATTACTTAACAGGATCAATAAACTTTCAATTATGTCAAAATTGAGTAAGCTTGTAAATGTAATACGTTTAATTAAGATAACTTATTATTCCTAATGTACCCTTTGGTTTTGCATTAATATTACACAACTTGGTTTTTTTCAGACACGCAAAGCTAATTTTGTCCGTTCGCAAGATCTAAAGGGAAAAAAAATATATATAATGGTCCAAAAACACGAGATTAATTTCTTCTTTTATGGCAAATGTAAATTATTAAGATCTTTACATAACAAGTAATTCAACAAAAAGACATTAATTAGTCAGATACCATACTGTCAAGTGTCAATCGTTTGACTAAAAGTACACACAAAAAGAACTAAATAATCCATTCGTTGTGGTTTTATTTTTCTTTACGAATCCTTAAGTTGTTTAGTTTTGCAAAGAGAAAATAATCTCTGTTTTATAATACTCCATCCGTTTGTTTTTAAGTGATGTTTAAGGTTTTTACACTCTTATTAAGAAATCATTAAATTTATCTTTTTTTTTTAAAATAAAACAATACATTTTATTTATCCAAGATATTTTAACCAATAAAATTCAATCTGTAAATTTTAAATAGTCAAAAACACTAAAAAATCAACTAATTGTGCATTGGTTAGTAAAAACATCTTTTATTTATGAACAAAAAATAACTTCTAAAACATCACTTAAAAGCAAACGGAGGAAGTAGTAGATAATAATAGCTTTAAGTCATTTCCCCGATGGGTACCATGTATGATGTATTTTATGTTGCATCTAACCTTTAATTCAGCAAAAGACTAATACAAAGGAAAAGCCATATGTTGTTTTTTATTTATCGAATTCGTATGTTGTTTAGCCATTTATATTTAACAACCACATGCAATATACTTATATGTACAAAATATCTTATTATAAAGTTTTGTGAATTTTTCTCATTAGTTCACACGAGACACGTAAAGTACGACAATTTCACAAACGAGAATCTGACTTGGGAAATTAGGAACGACAATATTTGATATATTTATTGGAACAATTATTATATTTCACTTTCATATATATACACATTAAGACGTATTTTATGACCTTGAGACTTATTAATACGTCAAAGAGACAAAAGATAATTACGGTCGCGCCCCCAAGAACGCTACAAGGTTTGGATCAGTACGGAACTGAAGAGTGGTTCGAGCACCTAAACCTCTGCAGCAACAAGCGGCCTTCAAAAACGCAAACGCACATCCTTCAAAGTTTAGATCAAAACTAGCGTTTTTAAATTCGCATCAAGAACCCAAAAAAAAATGAAGAAGCAAACTTACGACTCTAGATGCAAAAAAGCAACATTTCCTCTAAAGCCATACCTGTGCACAAACCTATAAGTATCGGTAGAGCAAAGCTCCGGTAAACGCATCTCCGGCACCAGTTGTGTCCATAAGCTATGAAGAAGGTATTTACTCAGTTGTTACTATAACCAATCTCCCTGTAACATTCCCTCCAAGTTTAGTCACAAGCTGAAAATGTTAAAAGCGAAGACAAAATATTCCGATAGGAAAAAGAAAAATGGAACTTATGAGAAAGATGTAACTCAAAATGTAATTTACCGATGAATTGCAGACCGGTAAAATACTTGTAAAATCAGTGGTATGCATCAGAGACTCGTGTAGTTCAAAATCGATAAAATACTTATAAGGTACTTTTGGTTTTGGTTGGTGAACCGAAACTAAACGAATCGAACCGGGATTACTTTAGAAGATATCAAACCGGGTGGTAGTTGAAGCCAAATTTTCGGTTTCCTATTGGTTTATTTGAACTTTGAGTCTTTTGCCGGGCAATTTCCTCAACAACGTAATAACATTGATTATGGACTATTTACATGTAAATTCATGGAAACCGTTTTAGAGCAATTTCCAAAAAGGATAAAAAGGAGGATGTTCAACGTTTTACTCAACCTTGGTTTACCTTCGACGATGCTCCCGCCATGAGATTGATGATACAAAATTTGATGTTCAAGCTATTTACACCCCAAGAACGCATTCGACACTCCTTAAATTGGTTTGAGCTACCTTTCAAGAAGACCAAAGGCCTTTGGAAATTACTTGACAACTTTAAAGGGTTCGTCCCCATTTCATCGCTTTAGGAAAAAACTTGGTTAGCGAGCGTTATCAGGAAAGCATAGCATTACCAGGCCCGCCCCAGAGGACAAGCCAGTGAATCCACCGCTTAGGATTCTAAATTTAGAATGCATTTTTAGTTACATTTTTGTTATAGACTTTTTCTACAATAATAATATTTATAAGATTTTGTTTTTCAAATGTTTTTTTTAATGTTAATGGTATTATCTAAGCAAACATGTTAATTATTCATTTCAAAAAATTTAATTTGAAAGTATTAGTTAAAATTCGAAGTTGTAGTTGATAACAAAATTATTTGCGATCTACCGTGTGACAAGAGAGATTGAATGAGTTAGATTTGTCATCTATTGAAACATAAATGGTTGAAAAACTCGACAACGTGAGTTTAATTAATAATTTTGTAGGCAACAAATACAAGGAGAGCAATATTACAAAAATAAATTCTATTTTGTTGTTTTTCTTTTATTTCTTACTAACTATTTGGAATTATAAACGGTTTGATGAAGTTTTCATGTTTTTTTTTTAATTTAGATTACTATTTTTACGATATTGGAAAACGTACGAAAATTACATTTTTTTACATATATGCATAGGGCATCCAAAATGATTGGACCGGCGATGAGCATTACTTATGATGCTTGATATGGTGGATATGATGATGGATCTCTATAAATGTCGTTGTGAAACAACTTTGCAAGCCTAGAAAAAGCAACACCAACACCTTATTTTTGATCTAGAATCAAACGGATTTGATGTTCTTCCGCACTATGAGCGTCGCCTTTGGAATGCTAAAGAGTGTCTAATGTTGAGAAAAGAAAAGGAGGACAATGAAAAACTAATCTTGGAAGCTAGACGGAGCTTGCCGAAACTAAAATAGCTTCTGATTCTTAGGATGAGAAGATTAAAGGTTGGAGACCGATGATAGAAGAGTTGAAACAATATATTCAGCAAGAATAAACAAATAGGAGAAAACTTCAAGAACGTCAAAAAAGTTTTGAAGCTACGATAATGGAGAAGAAGAACCGAAACCAAGAAATTGATCAACAATTTACAACCCTGCAGTCAAGGTATCTTTCTAGAAACGTGATTACATGCTTACATTAATCAATATTGAACAGCGGCGACAACATGCATTTACTAACCAAAAGCTTCTCTACTATGCTTCTTGCAAACAATGAGCCGGCTTTATGGACCATGTTTGGTCTTCCAGAAGCCGGTAAAAGAACAATTCTTAGCAGGTTCCAACGTGTTGAGACCGATATATAATCGTCCCAAAAATACGAGACTAATTTCTTCTTTTATGGCAAATGTAAATTATTAAGATCTTTACATAACTAATAATTCAACATAAAGACATTAATTAGTCAGATACCATACTGCTAATCGTTGACTAAAAATACACACAAAAAAAACTAAATCATCCATTCGTTGTAGTTTTTTTTTTCTTTTGGAATCCATAAGTTGTTTAATTTTGCAACGACAAAATAATCTCTGTTATTTTTTGTGAACAACAATCTCTGTTTTGTAATAGAAAATAATGGCTTTTAGTCATTTTTCCGATGGGTACCATACTACCATGTATTTTATGTTGCATCCGATCTTCAGTTTAGCAAACCACTAATATATTCCACACAGAACAAGTAGAAAAATATAAGTTATTTTTCTTGGAAATTTTGATTGTTTTCCTTTAAAATCTTTGTCAACATTATTTAGAACCTTGAAAATTATATTCGCTATAGAACGTGTGATAATCACGATCATTTGATGCATAACAACAACATTAGAAAAAAGGCCAATGAAAAAGTTGTAGAGTTGAGAAGTCTAAATTAATAAATTAACTTTGTTATCAATCTCTGAATTTGGAACATAGACAGGACTGGCCCAAAACAGATTGATGCCTAACACAAAATAAAAAAAACTGATTCCCATTGAAAACACAATTTTTATTAAAAATTGTCATGACCAAAGTTCGAATTGGGGTTGTGACGGAAAACTAAGGCGACTCAACCACTACACTAAGCTAACAATCTTGAAGATTATGCTCTTCTGTTTAATGATAAATACTGATACCTAACGCATCCGCTTTACCAGCGTTACCCCATGGCCGGCCCCGAACACATATGACAAACTTGGTCACTGGTTTGGAAGATTGTCTGATTCTGTCGTGATGACACAAATTGTTACGGTTGAAATATTCTCATACCAAAAGAATAGAAACTGAATCAAATAAACAAAATAAAATGAAAATTTATTATCTAGTTAGATGTGAGGTGGTAGTGAGTATGAGGTTTACGACTTTGAATTCAGTAGAACCCTCCTATAATGATGCATCGTAACATTAGGATAATTACCATTTATTTGTATATTAATTATGTTAATGTTTATCTTTTAGGGAATCTAGAATATTCCATAGCTTTCCTCGGGTTTTCTATGTTTTATTATAAATAAGCCGTTTTGGCCTCCTTTGTATGAAGTTTATGATTTGATTAATAGAAAGCTTTGCTTTTAAGGGAGATTATTCTCTATCCCTTGTTCTTGATTCGATTAAGTTCATCAGACAAGAAGCAGGTCCCAAGAGAGGATTCATTGAATCTCTTGGTTGAGCTGGCAGGTCCCAAGCGAGGATTCCCTTGAATCCCTTGGTTGAGCTGTTTATCGTTACTTCTGCTCCATCAGTTGGTATCAGAGCTGCGTCTCTTTGATTTCTCAATTGAAGAACGATTCTGGTGATCATGGTGAGTGATAGTAACATCTATTCTTTCGAGGACGAAAGTCCTTTTGTCGAGAGAGAAGAGATCCATGAGATCTACAAAGAGATTCATGGTGATCCTATATTTGATGTTTATGAAGATGATGTCGTTATCGACTTTGTCTTCGAAGATGATTCTTTCGATAATCTGGTTCGTGCAAATTCGGGGCGGAATCAGATCTGTGCAAAATCAAAGTTGAATTCGTTCTGTGCAAAAATCGTGCAGATTAGGGTTTCTGAAAAATCTTTGCAGAATCAAGTTCGTGCAAAATATGTGCAAATCTGGTCCTGAACAAGAATCCTTTGAAGAGGGGATATGAAGATATGTTGAAGAAGTCATATTTGGTTCCAAGAACGCGATTGAAGATTCGAGGACAAATCTTTCTTGGCCGACGAGACCTGATGCAGCGTAACATTAGGATAATTACCATTTATTTGTATATTAATTATGTTAATGTTTATCTTTTAGGGAATCTAGAATATTCCATAGCTTTCCTCGGGTTTTCTATGCTTTATTATAAATAATCCGTTTAGGTCTCCTTTGTATGGAGTTTATGATTTGATCAATTGAAAACTTTGCTTTTGAGGGAGATTATTCTTTATCTCTTGTTCTTGATTCGATTAAGTTCATCAGACAAGAAGCAGGTCCCAATAGAGGATTCATTGAATCCCTTGGTTGAGCTGGCAGGTCCCAAGCGAGGATTCCCTTGAATCCCTTGATTGAGCTGGCAGGTCCCAAGCGAGGATTCCCTTGAATCATTTGGTTGAGCTGTTTATCGTTACTTCCGCTCCATCACTCCTATAATGTGGAATGTCAAATTTAGAGTTGATTTAGTTAATGAAAATGTGAAACATATAGAAAACGAAGAAAACAAACCTTGATAATATATTTCCGAGAAAAATGCTTCGAGAACTCTAAGGAGAGACTACTAAGAATGTTTTCAAATATGTCTTTAGAAGTAAAAACTATTACAACGCCTCCAAGCTCATTAGAAAGTTTTAGCCAATTGTGCCAAAAAACCTGTAAGGTCCAATGTAAAACCAATTGTAATAACACCAATGGAAGTCATTGTCTTTATCACTAGTACTATGCACTCCATTTGTTTTCCAGAAGCATTTTCTAAATAAATATTCCACATGAAAACATCCTGAAGTTGGGATTGAGCTTGTTTGATCGAGATATTAAATTCATATTTTCGCCGCCTCGACGCATTCCCTTCTCTCCCCGGCATCGTCCCACACAGAAAGAAAGAGCGGTTATTTGTATTCTTCGGAAGCCTCCGCCCACATCTCCATTCAGGATTTCTTGGCCCCGGGATAGTGAAATATACGTCCAGTCTCCGATCCCAGTTGATTGATCTCGACTTTACCAGCTCATGAACGGGGCATTCATCAGACTTGAGCAAAATTAGTTTGACCAAAACCCAAAATTTAACTCGTTTTTGTTCAATTCGAACTAAATTTCGTCTTCCGGAATAATAGCATGTTTTATAGACAAAGTGTTTTTTATGTACAAAATAAAGATCTTTACATAACTAAATATCCACCGAATTCAACAAAAAGACATGATGTATTAATAAATCAGATACGATAATGCCAAACGTTTGACTAAAAATCCATATGCTGTATTTTCAATTTATCGAGTTAATATGTTGTTTAACAAGCACATGCAATATACTTATATGTACAAAATATCAAGTATGCATATATATGTCTTTATAAAGGAGACAACAGGGTAGTAATTCATACATTATAGAATAATTGAGAAACTATCAGAGAGAATACAGAAAGAAGATAATTTTCTGACATGGTTAGTGTGTAGTTACGGAAATAGCCTTATCACTTAGTTTAGCAGCTAACATTGGAAAACCAAGTAAATCTAATAGGCACAGTTATATAATATTTTGTAGGTAACTGTTGAAAATCACCCCCATGTTTCAAAACTATATCCTAATTGTGTAACTATTAACTCAAATTCAAAAATTTAAAATACAAATAGTTAAAATTCAAAAATTTAAAATACAAAATATTTGTAAATCACTCCAATGTTTCAAAAACTATACTCTAATTGTGTAACTGTTAACCCCAATTCAAAAGTTTAAAGTACAAAACATTTATAAATCACCCCCATGTTTTAAAAACTATACCCTAATTGTGTAACTGTTAACCTAAATTAAAAAATTTAAAGTACAAAACATTTGTAAATCACTCTTATGTTTTAAAAACTATATCCTAATTGTATAAATGTTTACCCAAATTCAAAAATTTAAAATACAAAACATTTGTAAATCACTCCCATGTTTCAAAAAGTATACCTAATTGTGTAATTGTTAACCTAAATTAAAAAATATAGAGTACAAAGGGCTATTATACCTTAGCTGTTGAAAAATTACACACACACACCCAGCACATCGATAGATAGTACAAAGTGCCATTATCATGTTTCAAATATATTTGTATGTATAGGTCAAATACAGAAAAGATTGCTTCGGACACATCTATACATATATACTAACTCAATGTATCCTATGTTAACATAATTGTAGGGTTATACTGGGATTTCCAAAATATGAACAGTCCCATAGTCATATACCTAATTATGCTATAATCGTTGCTATCAGATGCAATTTCTCTTTATAAAGTTTTGTGATTTTTTCTCATTCCTTAGTTCACACAAGACACGTAAAGTATGACAATTTCACAAACGAGAATCTGACTTGGGAAATTAGGAACGACAATAATTTATATATTTATTGGAACCATTATTATATTTCACTTTCATATTAAAAATATGTATATATACTATATAGCATACACATTACAGCCGCATTTAATGATCTTGAGACTTAATTATACGTCATAGAGACAAAAGATAATTACGGTCGTGCCCCCAAAAACGCTACAGGTTTGGATCAGTACGGAACGGAAGAGTGGTTCGAGCACCTAAACCTCTGCAGCAACAAGCGGCCTTCAAAAACGCAAACGCACAGCCTTCAAAGTTCAGATCAAAAACTAGCGTTTTTAAATTCGCGTCAAGAACCCAAAAAAAAAGGAAGAAGCAAACTTACGACTCGAGATGCAAAAAGCAACATTTCCTCTAAAGCCATACCTGTGCACAAACCTATAAGTAGTCGGTTAGATTCGGTTAAAATGTATTTGGCTTAATTCTTGGTTAACTACGGTTTATTGTTGAGTGAAGCGTATTACCATAGAGCAAAGCTCCGGTAAACGCATCTCCGGCACCGGTTGTGTCCATAAGCTCTGAAGAAGGTATTTTCTCAGCTGTTACTATAACCAATCTCCCTGTAAGATTCCCTCCCAGTCTAGTCACAAGCTGAAAATGTTAAAAGCGAAGTCAAAATATTTCGATAGGAAAAAGAAAAATATAACTAATGAGAAAGATGTATCTCAAAATGTAATTTACCGATGAATTGCAGACCGGTAAAATACTTGTAAAATCCGTGGTTTGCATCAGAGACTCGTGTAGTTCATCAATGTCTCTCTCTTCTTCCTCTGACTCAGAAACCTCTGTAGTTACAGTGTCAATAAATTGTTTTTATACACGAGAAGGTAAGTAATCTCGCAAATAGGGAAATGAAGAAGAAGAAGAAGAAGTCACCATTGGGACATCTCTCGAGCATGGCACAACCGTGTTCTCCCAAAGTCATGATCACAAATTTCAGCTTTGGTAGTCTAATGAGCATGGAGAGAAGTGCACTAGGAGCTGATGGTGCCTCGGTCCAATCCTGTTTTCCTCAATTAAACAAAGTCCATTTTTGTAAGATTATACACATAATATTTGATGAAATTGATGCAAGAACATTTATGACTAGTTACAAAGGACACATTGCCAGAATTTCAAGTATTATAAAGAGTAGATGATCCAGCTGCAGATGTACACATATGTTCATTTTAGCTCTCATAAGTTATAGAATTCATACGTTCAAATTTATGGTACCACTAGGCCAATTTGCTTTGATATGATTCTCTAAAAATTCAACATTTCACAACCTATAAACCGATTGATCCACGGGAGACGGTTTTACCTGAGGGAAGTTAGTAGAGCAAATGGCATAATCAGCTAAGTCAAGGAGCTCATTTAGCCCTCCCCTTTTTTTCTCTGCGTTGATTAAAATAGATATGTTGTTGCTATATGCCTGCAAAATAAACAAATCTCTTACAACAAGTTCCATCCAGGAACTACCATGAGCATAAACAGAAGACAAGAGTATTATTATTCACCTTTTGCGCAAGAAGCAATTCAGCTTCACGGGACCTTCCATTAGCATATAGAACTCTTACTCCATTGAGCACATCTAAAAGGAGAGACTCAGTAAGGTCATCTGGGAGCAAAGGAGGATATCCTGGAGTAAAAATACACGTACGAGTACCCCTAGAAATTTTTGTTATAAGAAATGTATCAAACGACCGTATATTAGCTTTTCTCTATAGATCACATTGTATAATCTTCACAAGATAACAAAATATCACACGTTTGGTTATCTACAATGACGTAGTTAAAATGTGAAGCTCCATCTTTAGCAGTCTGAGATGGAAAAAAGAAAGTTTTGTTATCTACAAAACAATGATTCATATACATACACATTGTATCAAAACCTGATTAATAATCTCCTTACCACACAAAAGGAAGTATCTACACCACTAGATTCTAGCTCCTCTAGCATCCAACGCCCTTGAGAATCATTAGCAACCTATATAACGATACTCAAAACTCACCGTATTACACAATTTTGAGTTTTTGGTAATTTTGTGAAATTGAAAACAGAATAAACCAAGCATTCCCTAATTTTCCTCCTCCAAGAACACAAATCCCTAATAACCAAAGATTATTGTATTACCTTAGCTAAGATTCTAGAACCCAGACCCAAACGAGCAACGCAAGTTAAAGCATTCCCAGTATTTCCACCTCCTTGAATCTGAAAAGAGAAATGTTAACGAAAATTTACGAATCAAATAAAGTCAACGAAGCATTCTAAAGCTTAATAGACCTTGAAGCTAGTGCCTCGGATCTTTTGGTCAGGAATTGGGAAAGACGGCACTGTGACTAAGTAATCCAGACAGAGTTGACCACAACCAAGCTGAAATTGCAGGTAAAATCTGTAATAATAGTATCATCAAATTCACCAGAAGCAAGAGAAGAAAAGATACGCACGACGATTGGGTTTCCCGGAATTGCTTCGTCGGAGCAAGATGACATGTCGGAGCTCCGGTGATGTGTTGATTCGAAATGGGAGAGAAGGAAGAGAGACTGAGTATTTATAAGGTCCCTTTGGTTTTGTTGAACCGAACCGGGATTACTTAAGCAGATGTCAAACCGAGTGGTAGTTGAAGCCAAATTTCCGGTTTTCTGTTGGTTTAGTTTTGAACTTTTGAGTCTTTTGCCGTGCAATTTCTTCTATATATATAACGACTCTATTATGGTGTGTTTCATGGAATTTCCCGAGTGGAGTATGAATTGGATAATAAAAGACTAACCAGAAAAGACCATACATCATCAATCATTAATATTTTAACACTTTACATCAAAGTAGAACCCACATAGTGAAAGATTCTAAAAATATGTACAACTACTGGTTCTCACCAACCCCCTCACAATCGTCCAAGTCATGCCAGACTGCCAGTGGCGAATATAGTTTTTTTTTTATTGGTGTCATTATATAATATATTTTTTAAAATATTTTATTACCAAGTGGATGTAAATATAATGGGGATAATATTACAAAATCTAAAAATTATGAATAGAAAACCTATTATAAAATGGGGTCAAATGACCAAAATTAATAAATTATGTCAATAATTCTATCAAAGTTAACATGCAATTAGGAAAAATTAAAAATTTAAGAAGTGTCATCTGACACATTGTTCTACACAGACTCGCCACCAGCCATGTCCCTCCTCTAATTCCCCTATTCAAAGTTTCTTCCTCCTCTAAGTTCACTTCTACAATTGGCTCATGAGTTTTCCTTCTGCATCTCAATGTAATCGCAAACGCAAATGTCATAAAACGTGTTCTGACCTTGAAGAAACTGATCAATTGGCCATTAGATCTTGTGTAAATGAACATGTGAAAGTGTAACTTACAGCCCTTGTGCTCGTTTAGATCTTTATTGCAGTTGTAACATCTGCAAAACAGCAGAAGAAAAGGGAGATAAGATAGATGTTCATTTCTAGCTTCAATTTAGGTTCAAGAACAATGTGAAACTTAACCTTGTTGTTGAGAGGTCTAAAATTTCAATTGTTTCTCTATTTCGCCAAAATATAGACCAAACAGAGGTGACCTGAAGATACCATATGATTCACTACAAATGAAAGAACAAGATGCATAAAGAGCACTTACATGATTTTATCCGGTGAAATGGATCTGAGTATAGGTTGAAATTTACTCAAATAATGAAAGATTGTGCAACCTAGTATCGTGAGAATTATAAAAAAATATATAGCATACATAACACATTCATAATTAACTGAAACTATTTGACAAAAAAATATGTGAAAGTCTTTCAAAGCATCACCAACTTTATTATATTTTTTAACTCTAAACTCTTTAAATCCTATTTTAGAGTAGAATATTTCTCAATTTTACTCTATTTTCATCCCTCAATGTTATTTTTAACTTTATTTTAATACATTAGAGAGAAACCCTCATTTCTTTTATAATTAGTATAAAAATAGAAAAATACATGAGTGTGAAGAAGGTAAAAAATTTTTTAAACCGATTTTGAAAATAAAAACAAGTGTGTAGAAGTTGATAAAAAAAAAACTTGAAAAATCAAATGGTAAATAATTGAATATATCCGAAAGATCCCTAGAATCCCTAGAATTAGTTTCGAAAAAAAGAAAAAAACAAATCCCTAGAATCCAAATTACATCAACATATTATTCTCCTTAAATATCAATATTTTTTGTTCCGAATATTAAAGGTCTTCAAGAAACTTATATATACTTTTTGTTTGCCAAGAAAAAACAAAAATAGTTTTGCTTGAAACGATTTTTAAAATTTAGATGGTGAAACGGAGAGATAGAGATGGTTTACCATGTGTATGATGTTGCAAGTAATCTTTAATCCAACCAAGGATTTATTCTCTTCCTCATTGTACAAGAAGCATGATGGAATCTCCTCCCTTAAGCAGATTAGGCCGTTTCCCTTCAATGCCTTGATGACTTCCATTGAGATCAATGAGATCTTGACTGGTGGAACGTTGTTGAGATCCAATGAAATCGTGAAAGAGAATTTTCCTCGCCACTGCGTGCGCGATTGGTTCACAATTGTCTGTCACATAGGAAAAGGGTTAGCAATTTTGAAGAGTCTAAGGCGCATGAATTAAGAAACTCACATGACTAGCAATCTCCGAGTTCGAAACATAGATTTCACACTTGGTGACATAATCTAGAAGGGACGTGGTGGTGATTCCAATCTTCAAGACTTCCCCTTCGTAGGAGGAGCCCAACTACGATGTGAATGTTGAATTAAATATCGATTTAGTGAAACATACAAGAGAAAAGAGAAAGAACAAACCTTGATGGTTTCTCCAGGAACGAAATGCTGGGAGAAGTGCAACGAAATACCGCTTAGGATGTTTCCAAGTATGTCGTTGGAAGCATAAGCCGTGGCAACTGCTCCTACCCCGCTAAACGTCACAAAGCTTTGTCCGGTTACCCCCAAAACTTGCAAAATCATCACAAATTTGTATAATATTTTCTAATCTTACTCTATTTTCATCCTTTAATTTTATGTTTTACTTTATTTTAGAATTCTTTTTTTAGATAATACATTAAAGAGAAACCCCATTTCATTTTATAATTAGTATAAAAATAGAAAAATACATGAGTGTGAAGACGTTAAACTTTTGTTTAAACCGAATTTTAAAAATATAAGCGAGTGTGAAGAAGTTGATAAAAAAAAACTTGAAAAATCAAATGCTAAATAATTGAATATATACATCTCCGAAATCCGAATTACATCAACTTATTATTCCCCTGAATATTAATATTTTTTTTTCCCCAATATCAAAGATCTTCAAGAAACTTATATATACTTTTTGTTTGCCAAGAAAAAACAAAAATAGTTTTGACTGAAACGATTTTTAAAATATAGAAATCTCGAAGATTTACAATAGACTTGGGATATTTATTCATTTTTGGCACATATTTTAATATAGAAATAAAAATATTGAAGATTTGACTCTAACTACATCGCCTTAACGATAGGGATTAGTGATACAACAAACACATGGTTTACCACCTCTCTTCGCCTAAAAGATCACAGAGTCACCCAAAAATCAAAATCTTTTGAAATCCGAAACCAAAAACGAGAGAATTTGCCTTCTTCGTCTTCTTCTTCTCATTTGACCTGGGTTTTAGCATCTCTCTCTCCCCCTTCACCGCTCGTTTTCCCGGCGAATTTTAAATCTATACCCCATTTTCGCTTTCTCGCATCTGCGTTTTCGTGTTTGAAGAGCGTTTGCGTTTCTGCGTTTTGAACAGCGTTATCGATTTCGTTTCTCATTCGTGCGACTGGGTTTTTTTTTAATAACATTTTGGTGTTTTGAGTTACTGGGTAGTCACTAGCGAGCGATTTTATCGGCTGGGTTTATTCATGTTTGATGATTGATTCAGAAAGTTGAATCCTTTTTGGTAAAAACGTCGAAATCAAATCTAAGATCCTTGTTAGCTTCTTTTTTTTTTTTTCTTAAGGTTGAGTTATTTTAGTTTAATTTCGCTTTTAGGTGATTGATTAACTTTGGAGTCTGGGAAATTTATTGTCTGATTTGGTGATTTTTCTCACTGTTACAAGTATTGGTGAAGAAAGGCGGGAAAT
Source organism: Draba incana (assembly GCA_963576765.1). Taxonomy (NCBI): domain Eukaryota; kingdom Viridiplantae; phylum Streptophyta; class Magnoliopsida; order Brassicales; family Brassicaceae; genus Draba; species Draba incana. The sequence goes on along the minus strand of OY755214.1, from coordinate 2,926,683 downwards.
TTGTACTTCCCTTTTGGTATTGTGGACTTTTCAATCATTGAATGTGGAAGATTAGCGTCTTAGAAAGTCATCATCCATACGTAAGAGAATCTTAGAAGTGGTCCTGATGGAGAACGGTTCTTATGAGGTTTTAGGCTCAAAAGGGTTATTGAAGAAACACGAATTTGTTAGGATTATGGTCCAATGCTTATACTCGTTAGGATTCGAGAAATCTGCTTCTTGTTTGGAAAACGAATCGAACATCTCGTGGAAATCGGATGACTTTGCGATTCTTGAAATGCAAGTTTTGAGTGGCGAATGGGATAGTTGCTTAGGGGTACTCGACAGGATTTTCGATAATCCAAAGGATGATATGAGAAATACGGCTTTGTATCTAGTGTTCAAGCAATGTTTGTTTGAGTATTTGAAACGTGGGGATGCTTCTTCAGCGTTGAATGTGCTACGGAAGCAAGCTCCTTTGTTACGGGTGGGAAAAGAGAAGATTCATAGGCTTGCTTGCGATATTATTTCTTCGAAAGAGATGGAATCCGGAGAATTAGATCAATGTTTAGTTCAAGATTTGAGGAAAAAGTTACTTGTTGAACTGGAGACGTTAATTCCATTGCCAATTGTTATTCCTGAGAAAAGATTGGAACATTTGGTTGAAATTGCTGTGATGGACCAGATCGATTCGTGTCTTTATCATAATTCATGGGATGCAGTATCACTCTACAAGGATCACCACTGCGGTAGAGACCAAATTCCTTCAGAAACAGTTCAGGTGTTGTTGATCTGCCTCAGATTGTATAAAGTTCTGTCTTCTGGAATTTTGTTGTCATTGGTTGTTATAGTTTCTCAGACTCTTATTATTATCTTGCAGATTTTGATGGCACACAAAAATGAAGTGTGGTTTGTGCAATTCTCTAACAATGGTAAATATTTGGCCACTGCATCAAGTGATTGTACAGCTATAATATGGAAGGTACAACTATTTTAATTCATAGTGTATTTATTGTTTTGAGCCATGTAACTACTAACTAGGTCTTAGTACTTCAGACTCTATGATAATTCTGAGAGTATGTCTTTAATGACTAAAGAAGGGGTTATTTACGGTCTTGTGACAGATTGATATAATTTGGTATTGGTCTAATTTTTTTTTTTTTTTTTTTGTTTCAGGTACTGGATGATAACAAACTCGAACTGAAGCATACGCTTCAGAGCCACCAAAATCCAGTTTCTTTTGTCTCGTGGAGCCCTGACGATACTAAGCTGCTTACATGTGGAAATGCTGAGGTTCTAAAGCTATGGGATGTTGAGACAGGTGTGTTGAGACACACATTTGGAAACAATAATAACGGATTCACGGTCAGCTCTTGCGCATGGTTCCCTGACTCAACTCGGCTTGTCTGTGGCAGTTCTGACCCGGAAAGAGGGATTGTCATGTTGGATATTGATGGTAACGAGATCAAAGCCTGGAGAGGAACAAGAATTCCAAAGGTTAGTAGTACTGGTGAAATGGATTTTGCTTGTAGTTTCCGTGCAATCTAAAATTCGGAATGTACAATTTTATCAATAGGTAGTGGATTTGGCTTTGACACCTGATGGCGAGAGTATGATCACGGTGTTTTCGGATAAAGAGATTCGGATCTTGAATTTGGAGACGAAAGTCGAACGTGTTATCCCTGAGGAACAGCTGATTACATCTCTTTCGGTTTCCGCTAATGGTAAGTTCTTTATAGTCAACTTGAGTAGCCAAGAGATACATCTTTGGGATCTTGCTGGAGAGTGGAAACAACCATTGAAGTTTTCGGGTCACAAGCAGAGCAAATACGTGATACGGTCATGTTTTGGTGGGTTGGATAGTTCTTTCATCGCCAGTGGAAGCGAGAATTCGCAGGTAAGCACATATCCACGGACCGACCAAAGTTTCTTTTTTGATTTATTTTCACCGAGATTGATCTGTTCACATTCACAGGTTTACATATGGAATTTGAAGAACGTGAAGCCGCTGGAAGTGTTAACTGGTCATTCCATGACTGTGAACTGTGTGAGTTGGAATCCGAGAAATCCTCGGATGCTGGCCTCTGCGAGTGATGACCAAACCATCCGTATTTGGGGACCAGCCAAACCGAATAACCAATTAGATAACCGAAAATCGCAATAGCTTTAAACCGTATTTGTGTATAGTTGATTTCTGTTCTTTGTTTCTTGATTCTCTTTGCAGAAAACACTTTTTTGGTTTTTGAGTCTTGGTAAGCTGTGGTTTTTGGATAACCGGTTTTGAGACAGGAACGGAACCAAACCGGTTTAGGCAATGCATTAGGTGGTTAGTAATTTGTTGCTGTTCACAGCAAAAGTTCGTTAATTGCCTGTTGATGTTTTACTGGTCATCTGTTACCAAGTAGGTCCCGCGTAATGCAAGAACAGAAAAGTTAATAAGAATAAGAATTTCGAAAAACGCCCCTTATCTTCGTATATTGTATAGTTGAAGTCCAATGTTATCCAATTAATTAGTCTTTGAAGTCCAAGGTTTTCCAATTAATTATATAAAAAATGTAATAAAATCATACATTATTCAAAACTAATTTCAATAGATTCTTCTTACATACAAATTATAAGTGATTTAAATTCTATTCTAAACTAATGTTTAAAGATAATATTAATAACTCAACCAAGTTCAGATTCACATCGAATTCTATAAAGTAGATCATAATTTGAAATATTTTAAAAAAGAATTTCATAAATCCGATCCATATGATGAAGGAATCATGTAATCAAATAAGTTATTGGGTGTATAATTTTTCCTAAATAACAATGGGGTTATTTCGGAATTAACAAAACTGAAAGGGGTGATATTATTAAAATACAAAAAGGTTGTTTTACTGCGTGTACATTATTACATTTTTACACAAACTTACTTCAATTTCAGGGGAAAAAACAAAAGAGATCATTCTAACAACATCTCACAGAGACGGTCCAGAAAACAAACAAACAAACAAAACCAACTCTTGTTTTCCTTTTAAGGTTTCGTCTCCACAAAAGTCCCGGAACGAACAACATTTAGCAATCCATTATCCCAGGGGACGAACATAGCCACCGGAGACGAATCCTTAGATCGGAGACTTTGGTTTCGTTATCTTCACCGAGAATAGATCCCCCGGAATTAGGGTTTATCTACTCCCTTGTTCTGTTTCTTGGTCTGCATCAGCGGATTGCCTGCGTAAGGTTATATGAGTTTTGGATCTCAAGATGACTCAATCTATCTGTCAATCGCAAGATCAATCTTCTCCTCGGTCATTGATTCCGCCACGGAGATCGGTGTCGAATTTCCACCGTCGCAGGTGATTTTTGCAGTTTTTGTTGTCTCTCAATTATGGGATTTGGACCAGTCTTGTTTCTGCTCGAGGGAATTTCGCGTTAGGAACACTGATCTTGTAGTTATGCTCAAACAGAACCATGGGTTTTTTCTCTGTATCTGGAAATTTTAGTGATTTGGGTTTCTGGATCTTGCTGAATTTTTTATTTACTGCTGATCTGGTTAGATCCATCTAAACTTGGATTTGGAATCTATTGTTGATTAGGGGGAAGAGTGTATTTACCATGTTGGTCCAGAGGGAAGTGTCACCGAATGCAAAGTTTGTGCCGAGGAAACGATGGGGTAAAAGTAGATGGTATACTGATTCCTCATGCGAAACGAGCAACGAACCTATGAAAGATTCGGGACAAAGTCTTAAATCATGGTACTTTTCGATCCTTCATGGTTTTTCTTTATGGACATTGTCTTGAACCCTGTTTGTAATTGGTGTTTCTTGTAATGAAGGGTTGAGGCAGAGTCATTGCAGCATTTATCTGCAAAATCTTGCCCATTTGACTCCCATCCAAGATCAACTATTGCAGCGGCTTTTAGTTCTGATGGAAGAACTCTTGCTTCTACACAGTGAGTATCACATCACGGTGCATTATCTTTTATTCTTTTATTCTTTTATTCTTTTGTCCTTTGAGTTCACACAGTTTTCTGTTTTCTTGTAGTGGTGATCATACTGTAAAGATTATTGATTGTGAAACTGGAAAATGCTTAAAAGTTTTGAGCGGTCATCGGAGGACGCCTTGGGTGGTGAGTTAGATAACGGTACCCCCTTTTTCGCAACAGTGATTGATACTCAGCTTGTGAAATGAATTTCTACAGGTCAGATTTCACCCGCAACATTCAGAAGTAGTCGCTAGTGGAAGTTTAGACCATTATGTCCGCTTTTGGAATACCATAACTTCAGAGTGTATTAGATCTCATGAATTCTGTAAGTCATAGGAATTAGAACGTTGTGTGTTTTTTTTCTTCTCCGTAGGTCTGCCTATAATCTTATCAGTTTTTTATTCTTCTTTTTTCTCTTTCCAGATAAGCCTATTGCTTCTATCGCATTCCATGCCGAGGGTGAATTACTTGCTGTTGCTTCTGGTCATAAGGTACTTTTTTTTTTGCGTCTTAAGCCTCCCATGAAACGCAAGCCATTTGCAAATTGCTCCTACCCTTCAGTTTTCAGAAAGATCTCAGAAAGTTTTATTTGTGATATTTTGCAGCTGCATATGTGGCACTACAAGGAATCAACACCAACGGTTGTATTGAAGACGAGGCGTTCTCTGAGAGCTGTACACTTACACCCTCATGGAGCTCCATATCTCTTGACCGCAGAGGTGAGCTACCTAAAAACGATTCGTTTAAACGTTATTTATCCATTCTCTCGGCTTACATTTCTAAGCTTAAGTGGCAGGTGAATGACATGGATACATTAGATTCCTCAATGTCTAGAGCAACATCTATGGGTTACTTGAGATATCCTCCTCCTGCTATTTTTTTCACAAGCTCGGAAACCAGTCAAGCTAGTTTGGCAGCGGAACCACCACTTGTGCCACTTCCACACGCACCTACATCTTCTACAAATGATTCAAGAATCGGTCAATACTCTACTGGTAATACTGGTCAAAGCTCTGCAGGAAATGAGAACAGAATATTGTTTCCGACTCCTCTTCACTTGGCTACGTCCAGTGGTTTTAATAGTATTCCAGGAAATTCTCCTAGCAACACATTAACTGCGCGAGCTGGAGATAGAAATTCTCCTGCAGTTGATGCCATGAATGTAGATGAATCTCAACCTGTTGGAAGAAACATAATTCCTCGATCAAATTTCCCTGAGCTCGGACAGATTCAGCAATTATTTCACTTAAGGGACCGAGTTTCCTGGGAGTTACCTTTTCTACAAGGATGGTTGATGGCTCAAGGTCATGGTGTTGCTAATTCAGTGGCTCCTCCTACTGGCAGTAGCAATTCCACACAGAATACAGGTTCTTCAACATCTCGTTTATCCACAGCGAGTCTGGAAGCTGCAGTAGCGTTATTAGAAATTCCGAGTTGTGTTAACTTACATGGGGTTTCTGGAAGAGGCAGACCAAGGGAACAAACTTCACAATCCCAAGTCTCGGGTTTGGGGTTAGCAGAAGGTGTCTCTTCTCGTAACACTCTAAATGGAAGCGATGCTCAACCCGTGGTGAACAGGGTCCAGTCTGAACTTGCTAACTCAATCGCTGCTTCTGCAGCAGCAGCAGCTGCTGCAGAATTACCTTGTACTGTCAAACTCAGAGTGTGGTCTCATGACATCAAAGACCCGTGTGCGCAACTAAAACCCGAGAGATTATTACTTACAATACCTCATGCTGTCCTCTGCAGGTAAAGTTCCTTCTGCTGTTAAATCATATATCACTCTTTTTGTAATATTGGATGTATATTAATGTTTGTGCTTCTTTTTATGTGTTTATATCTTTGCAGTGAGATGGGAGCTCACTTTTCGCCATGCGGGAGATATTTAGCAGCCTGTGTTGCATGTGTTCTTCCTCATCCTGAGGTAGATCCTGGACTGCAGTCACAAGCCCAACAAGATTCAGGGCTTGCAACTTCCCCAACTCGACACCCTGTCACAGCACACCAAGTCATTTACGAACTTCGTGTGTATTCTCTCCAAAAGGAAAGGTAAGTGGTACTTCTGATATCTCATTCCCTTAATTCTGCATTCTTGAAATCCACATCCCAGGTATGACAGAGTTAGTAATGTATGTGTTTATATGGATACAGTTTTGGTTCAGTACTCATGTCACGGGCAATTAGAGCTGCGCATTGCTTGACCTCTATCCAGGTTAGTCACTTTTTGAGAATAATCAGATTGAATTTTATGGATTCTGTGTTTCAGATGCTAACCATTTGGTATTCTAGTTATCTTATTTTAACAATTGAGAATTCTCCGTACAGTTCTCACCCACCTCTGAGCATATACTACTTGCATATGGTCGGCGTCATGGTTCGCTTTTGAAGAGCATCGTTAGTGATGGGGAAGCAACATCACATTTTTTCACAGTATTGGAGGTATATAAAATAGCCTTGTGCTTCTCCTCTGCCTCTAAATGTTCCTTGTCATGGTATAAATCTAATTTTTCTTTTCTGTTTTTGTGTATGCTAGATTTACAGAGTTTCCGATATGGAGCTTGTGAGAGTACTCCCAAGTTCAGAGGATGAAGTAAATGTTGCTTGTTTTCATCCTTCTCCTGGAGGAGGTCTTATTTATGGGACAAAGGTATTAACCATCGAAAGCTTTTTTCTTCAAAGATCATTATCGACTATGAATATAATGATTTTCCTTTAAATCTTACTTAGGAGGGGAAACTCAGGATCTTCCAGTACGATACAGCTGCTACATCTAACTTCACTGGACCAAACAGCTATCCTGACGAGAACTTGTCCGAGGTAGAATGATAGACATTGTTGAAACAAATAAAAAGCCGGTAGTTAAGGATCTTGTTTACTAACGTATGATTTATACAGATGCAGACATATGCATTAGAGTGCTAAGCAAGAAGTGAAATTTAATTTATTGTTTCCACTCTTCTTCGTTCTGCATACTTTGGAACAAATGAGCCGTACACTCTTCTTTCAGGTAACTCTTGTTTAGACACTGCTAATGTAAAAAGATCGGAAATGCGGAAATGTAAGTTGTAACAAATGTCTTCTCTTTCTCTACAGATTACAAATGGAGTCTTCATCTTAAGTTTCAGTTTTTATTTGTCTTTCTCTGCTACATTTGCAAACTTTCATATTTAGATGTACATGAAATAGGTTTGGTTCACTCCACTTATTATTTTTTTATATGATCAGGTTTGATTTTTTCTTTTTTTTGACATGAATTGGAATCCGAACTTCACCAAGAAAATCCATTTTTTCAGAAGCCACACCAAATAAAATACATTTTCTTAACCTTCTTCAAATTGTATTTACAGAATACTAATTAGTTTTAAATTGGTAAACTGACAAAAATGGTGGGGATTCCCTTGAAAAACAATACAGGGTTTTGTACATACTTTGGTTATTTAGCTAATTAGACTATAATTCTTAGTCATGACACGCAATATTGCTGTTCGAGTAACTGATATGAAGGAAAAGATTACAAAAATGCACAAATGTTTTGAGCCAAAGTCTTTAACAGTCCTAGGTTTTACCAATGCATATTCAAATGCAATTATTTATGATTAATAAGCCATTCATCTTTACTTTATTTCAAAATCGGTCTACAGTTTATATTGTAATGTCACTATTATTGGACCAAAGTCTTTTGGTATGATGCGTCTCGGACTTTTCTCACTCGATTATTCACAACCCGACCCACCCGATCTGACATGACCGTACATGACCCGACCCGGTTAACAACATTTCTGGGCATTTTGGAGAAAGAAAAAGAAGAAACGACACCACCACAGTGCCCACTACTCTTTTCTCTCTCATTCTCTATCTCCTCAAATTTCTTCTTCCTGCGTCAATGGCGACTCAAGGTCAGGTTATCACATGCAAAGGTATATCTCCTCTCGCTCCTTCTTTGAATGATTCGGGAAAATATTTATTATACTGTCTCGATTCGTAATTGAAAACCTTATCTACGAACGATTTGAAAAATCTGATTTGTTTCGGATTCAATAGCTGCGGTGGCTTACGAGCCGAACAAACCACTGGTCATCGAAGATGTTCAGGTGGCTCCTCCTCAAGCCGGTGAGGTTCGGATCAAGATCCTTTACACAGCTCTTTGTCACACCGACGCTTACACTTGGAGCGGCAAGGTTAAAATCACTCACAAATCTCTCCATATTGAATTGATCTATCGAGTTTTTGTGATTGATTCGTTTCGATGCAGGATCCTGAAGGTTTATTTCCATGTATTCTCGGTCATGAAGCTGCTGGGTATGTTTGATTATCATCAAATCCTTAGGGATCTTCTTTTCAATGGTTTAAGATATTTGTTTGTTTATTCTGGGTTTTAGGATTGTGGAGAGTGTTGGTGAAGGAGTGAAAGATGTTCAAGCTGGTGATCATGTGATTCCTTGTTATCAAGCTGAGTGTCGTGAATGCAAGTTTTGCAAATCTGGAAAGACTAACCTCTGTGGGAAAGTTCGATCTGCTACTGGTGTTGGGGTTATGATGAATGACCGTAAGAGTCGGTTTTCGGTTAATGGGAAACCGATTTATCACTTCATGGGTACTTCGACGTTTAGTCAGTACACTGTTGTTCATGATGTTAGTGTGGCGAAAATTGATCCTAAGGCTCCTTTGGATAAAGTTTGCCTTCTTGGATGTGGTGTTCCCACTGGTAAGAATCAAACTATTCTTTTCTCTTGATTTCATTGCAAGTTTTGTAACAGTGTATCTTGTATTTGCTTCCTATTAGGCCTTGGAGCAGTTTGGAATACTGCGAAAGTAGAACCGGGGTCAAATGTTGCCATTTTTGGTCTTGGAACTGTGGGACTTGCTGTAAGCTACTGGCTCAAACTTTCTCAAGCTTGTGTATATCGTTTGTTTGCGTAGAAGAGAATCGTATGGTGATATGTTTTGAACTGTTAATGGATAGGTTGCCGAGGGTGCAAAAACAGCTGGTGCTTCAAGGATCATTGGCGTTGATATCGATAGCAACAAGTATGAAACAGGTAAAATCTTCTTATCCTTATTTTGTAACTGGCTTGGTTAAGAATCTTATATATGATTTTTACAATTCATTGATTTACTTGGTTGAATATTTCAGCAAAGAAGTTTGGTGTTAATGAATTTGTGAACCCAAAGGATCACAACAAGCCAATTCAGGAAGTGATTGTTGATCTCACTGATGGCGGTGTTGACTACAGCTTTGAATGCATCGGGAATGTCTCTGTGATGAGAGCCGCATTGGAGTGCTGTCACAAGGTAAATTCATCCATGAAAATTCAGAAACCGAATCACACTTTAAATTTATAGAACCTAAACAAGAAAAGTGCAAAACACATTGCAGGGATGGGGAACTTCGGTTATTGTAGGCGTTGCAGCATCAGGACAAGAGATATCAACCCGACCGTTCCAACTCGTGACTGGCCGTGTGTGGAAAGGAACAGCTTTTGGTGGTTTCAAGAGTCGAACTCAAGTGCCTTGGCTTGTAGAGAAGTACATGAACAAGGTTAGTAAAAAAAACTTTAAAACTAAGCCACGATTCCTCGTTATCCTCTATTTCAAACACATGACTGCTACGTGAATTCGAACGCGATGCAGGAGATCAAAGTTGATGAATACATAACACACAACTTGACCTTGGGAGAGATTAACGAAGCTTTCCATCTCTTGCACGGAGGTACTTGCCTTCGTTGTGTCCTCAGTTGCGAGTAACCAACTTCTCTCTATTCTTTCATGTCTCCTGTGTTCTCTTTTATCGATTATGACAATTCCCGTCGATTATGACAATTCCCTGAGCAACGGACTCAATTCGTGTGTTTCTCTTTTGCTTCAATAAAATTTGATGAAAGACCTTAAAGCATCTATCTTAAGCAACTATTTCTTATGTATGGAGATTAAAATCTATCTTAACAATTGTAACATTTCACCACTACGGTTTTGGTAGTTACAATCATACAAAAAAAAGTATAGTCTCTTGAGGAGAGAGATAGATAACACGAGAAGGCAATAGCCAATAGAAAACGTGGGACCCACGCTTAGGTGTTGGTGGGGTAATAAGTTTTGGGCCTAAAAAAATACTCCAGGCCCATATATACAGATATTGTTGGCCCATTATAAAAAAAAAATCAAAAAAAAATGTTCGTCGTCACCATCTTTCGTCACCAAACCAATTGTTCTTCTCCTTTGGTCCCGTTGGTCCTTCCTCGCCGGATAATTCCACCGGAAGTTTCTTCAACACAGCACCAACCCAACTCCTCAACTTCCATGGCAATCTATCCTTCAACCTTTCAATCTCCGTTCTCGATTCATACACAATCTTCGGTCCCCACTCTCTCATATACCCCAACCACGGCGGCTCCGTCACGTCTCCGAGATACTCCGCCGCAACGATCTCATACCTCGAGCTCGAATCAACAAACAAATCGCTTCTCGCTGAATCGTTCCTAATCCCAATCCCAAGCAAATCCGATCCTTGTAAATACAATCCAGACCTCGAAAAGCTCGCGTGACCATACCTCGACGAATAAACCACCGCTCTGTTACTTCCTTCGACGAATTCCAGATCTTGAGCTTCGATCCACTCGCCGCCACTATGTTGAGAGAAGTAAATCGAGTAAAGCTCGCCGGAGAAATTACTGATCCGTAATGTGAAATGTTCCCAATCACAAACGTGTTGACCGGTTCTAGCCAACGAGTAATTGACTAACCCTAGCTTTAGAGTCGCTGGTCCGTTGAAAGGGCAGAAAATCCAGAAGACTAGATCGGTGAACGTTCCTCCGAACGCCGGTTTAACGTGAACGTAGAGTTTCGCCGATTCGAGGTCTCCTCGCTTGATTCTATGTTCATCATTTTGCGGTAAATCGATCCAATACTGTTTATCGTTAGTTCCTCCATGAGGTAGATTCGATCCATGTTCGTCGATAGGTTTGTGGATGTTCGAATTCGAGCTGCGTAAAACCGCACCGTTATTGAAGAACCATGAGACTGAAGAAGGTAAATAAGCTTCGTTAGGATGGAAGAAAACCGTTGGACCGTAATGTTGAATCAAAGCATGGATTTGGTCGAGATTCGGCATTGCGTGTAAACTCGAATCGAGGTTTTTCAAACACGCGATATGATCATCTTCTTCTTCGGGTGGAGTCATCGACCGAGTTTTGCAGTAGAATGTACCTGTAGAGACTCCTTTGCCCCACATTCCGCGATCTAGCGGTCTTGTCTTCCATATAAACAAAGGAACACTTAAGGAATCCGATACAGCGGTGATCATGACTTTGTGCGATTCGCATTTATCGGTTAGATCAGCTCGTACACATCTAACTTCATCCAATTCAGGTTTCGATTGACTCGTAGTAACCAAAAATCCGATCGGTTTATACCCTTGAGGAGCCTGCGGTAACCAGAAGTAACCGCATTCGCGATTACGTTCTTCCGATAAGTCATTTGAGCTCCAAACCAACGTGTAATCAAGCGGTTTCGCAAATGCAGGCTCTTTCGATCCCGAAGACTCGACTTCTCTTGCTACAAGAACAAAACCTCTCAAGAGACGAGAATCGGACTGACAGTAATGACCTAAAGAGTGGAAACCTTCGGGTAATTTGTCCGGTTTGTAGAAAGAAACACTCTTCTTGTTGTCTTTAGGAGAGCTGTATCGCCATATGAATTCAAAATCCGTGATCTCGGCGACTTCTAAATCGCCAAGATTGATTCTTCTTGAAGCAAAACCTTTACCTGAAATCATTTCAAAGCATATATAAAGAATTATTTAAGAAAGTGTAGTATTTAAAACCTCAAATGTTTAACTCAGCTAGATAAATCAAACAAAGAAACAAAATAACAAAACAAGCAAAAACTGAATCGCATCGCATCGGAAATAAAGAGCTAAGTCCAGAAATTTTGGAGGAAAACCAAATCCGATTCCGGGAATATTGGAAAACAGAGCTTGTTCCTTTCGGATCGGAATCGAAATCTTCGAGTGTAAAGAAATCACAGATTTACCTGAAGGCCACTGGGGAATGGAAGCAGGAAGCGAGAAGGTTTCAGGTTTCTTCAATGGCGGAAGTTCTCTGAGATTGTTCCAATAAAGACATTTGCACCCTAACATTCCTCTTTCTATCTCTGAGATCATTCGATGCTTCGTGAAACCATAATAATGAACACGGACAATAATCAAAAACCTTTTTTAAGGTCCCAATTCTTGAATCATCGAGAAATTTCGCTTTTGTGAAAGAAAAAAAAACAACTATTCATTACCGCAAAAGAAAAAAAGAAAAAGAAGCAAATATTTTTGCCAAGTTGAGAGAAACATTGACTTCACACAAAATACGTGTGACAGTAACGATCACAAAACGAGCTACTTTGACGTGAATGATTTAGCTTGCTATATATATGAAGTTATTATATTGCGACATTCTTGAAGTTGCAGCTCTATGACTAAAGAGTTTATAATTCGAAGACAGAAAGTTAATCACCGACACAATGAAAATGTAAATCCAAGCCAATGAAAAAAAGAAAACAAACCAAGAAATTGAAATGTTACATGACTTGAACCATTCTCAAAGGAGAGGTAAGAGTCGAACACCTAAAACTAAAAGAAAGAAAACATATACGAACCAAAATCTATGTTTTCCTTAAGCCAAACCAAACCATTCATTCCCCATCCCCAACAAAAATATTACAAACTACATGAAAAGGAACAAGAACCGAAAACTTTCCCTGAATCATTCATTCTTTGGTTCTTCTTTTCCTTAGCGGCCACCACGGTAGTAACCGTTACCTCTTGGCCTGTAATCACTTCCGTCCTGGTTTCCTCTACCAGAAGACACACGGCCACCAAACCGGCCTCTTGGTGCTTCTGTTGGGTAACCTCCCCTTCCACGCCCTCCTCTTCCTGCTCGATAGAAATCGCAATGTTTTACATATTGTAAAACTTACAAGCCCACTAAATTTACAAAGACACTCAAAAAAGTTTTATGATATAGAAATTGTTGGGCGAGCAAGGTTTCAAAAGAGACTTACTTGCTCCGCGAACACCGGCGGGATTGGGTCTTCGTCCCTCTATGTATACTTGCCTTCCACCCAAGTATATAGGAGAAGCCTATTTATTTAAACAAAAACCGATAAGAACAAACCGAAATGGGAACAGAAAGAAGAAGATTATTCTAGTGAGTGAGTCATGTGGTGGTAATTGTGTAAAAGAATCCAGACCTTAATAGCATTCTCTACGGAAGTCATGTCCTCAAACTCAACAAAAGCATAGCAAACGCCAATAACATCCTGCATATTTGGTTGCGTAAAATTGTTAGCTTAGGTTCTTCATATCACATAAGGGAACAATCTAATAGAAAGAAAAAGAAACGAAAAGTATTACCTTGCGGGTTCTGAGGAAAACACCATCAGGCTTGATTGTACCAAAGTTCTTAAACTCTTCCTCGATTTCAGAAGAGGATATGTTGGAAGGCAAATTCCTAACATACACTGATTTGAGCTCAACTGGAACATGGCAAACAAAAACAACATGAATATACAATTCCAAAAGAACAAATAAAATCAAATTGCAGCACATCCTAGTATAGTTCAATTCTCTAACAGTTGACACACATGCTCGCAATTTGAAGTATATGAGAAAGTTCTGAACTTTTACTGGTGCAAAAAATTAAACTTACAGTCTTCGAAACCCGAGCCATCTTCCATCTCTGCTCCATAGTCAGAAACATACGGAGAAGAAACGTTTGATTGCTGAGTAGGGGCAACAGGCGCAGCCACCTGAGGGGAAGGTGTTCGCTGTGGTTGATCCCACTCATTAACCTCTTGAGAGCTCTTGTTATATGATGGTTGTGTAGCAGCTACTGGCACAGCAGCTGCTTCCTTTGCAACCCGTAACTGCGAGAAAAAGAAATAAGCACATCTTCCATAAAAACTCCGTTTCATAACTTAACCAAAGCAAATGTTGTTTGGTTAGTATACTGAACAACCACACATGACCAAAGCGAGAACGTGTACTTACAATGGAAGCGTAACTCATCTTCGACTTTTCACCGACGGGCTCTTCTGGTGGTGCAGCCCGAGGTTCATGCACTACGTCAACCACAACTTCATCCCTTACTGTTTCCTCAACAGTAACCTCATCCTCATAGTCTTCTTCTTGAGGTTGATAATGTTGCTCTTCTTGCAGACTGTACTTATCAACAAGATCATCTTTGATTTGGACAGCGTTCACGTAATCTCTCGCCTCTTGCTCCAGAACATAGTCAGGAACTGGAAAATCAAACCAATGACGTCAATTTACAGTTCAACATCAAAAACAAACACATTCATCACTTTGACTATGCATAAACAAACCTTGAGGTTCTGGGTGAGGACTTGGAGGATTTAACTGAGCCTCGTGCTTAGTTTCCGTAACATAAGACGGTTGATGATAGAAGACAAATCCATCATCAATGAACTTAAAGATATCATTGAGCACAAAATAACCCTTTTCCTGCGGAGCAAGAAAAAAGGTCTGCATAAAGACCCTTCTGTTACTAAACTCCTTGGTTTTCACAGAGCCAGTAACCGCCACAAGAACACCACCCTCCCATGACTCAACTGAATTGATAGTCTTGACTTCAATCGCCGTAAAATTCAGTGACATGACCATGTTATGAATATGCTGCAATCACAAACAAAAACTGAGGAAAAAGAATACCAAAAGCACAAATCTTCACCAACTTAGTTCCGAATAACCAAAAGATTCAAGATTTCAACTAGATTCATAGAAACAAAATCAAAGCTTATTATTATTTACCAGTAAAGTATTAGCAGTCTCAATGGAATCTCCATCGACACGGATCACTCTACTAGACTCAGAGTAAAACTGATGAATAAGATCTGGCTGCTGCTGCAACACTTGATAGTACTGTCCCACAAAGTACGAACCCACCTGAAGAAGAAAACACACAGATTCGACTAATCAGAAAGAAAAAAACCCGTAATTAAACAAAAACCCATAAATCAAATTCGAAACGGAAACTCGCCTGTATCGCTCCAGGATAAGGAGTCGCCATTATCGAACACTAATCTAAGCTCCGAAGATCGAATCGAATAAACCCGTCAATCCAAATGAAACGGGCTTTGAGAAGACGAGAAGAGAAGAGTAAAGGTGGTCTCTTTCTCTGTATTCGATTAAAGTAGAACAGATCTGAGAGTGAAAAAAAAAAAGCAAAGAAGAAATAAGATTTATATAGGGTTTACAGAGAAAAGGGAAGGTGTTTTAGATCTACAAGGAATGGGAAAATATGAAAGAGATTAGAAGGGTTTAGATAGGGTAGAGAAAGAGGAGGCGCTTGTTTATTCTTTTTTTATGGTCCTTCATCTTTCCTTTTCTCATTAATTTGCCCCATAATTTTTTAATCACGTTAATTATAACTCTAGATTTTTATAATTACAATATCAATTTTTTTAGCTTGAAATGGTAACATATTAATTGTAATAAAAAACTGAAAATATTAACATTTATGACAATAAAACTGATTTAGTATTGACGTTACTAAAATTTAAAACAATACAAAAATAGACCTATCTAAATCAGTATCTATAGATAGTTAATTACTGACTTTTGACGTGTTTGTTTGACGCGTGGTAGACATTTCTATCTACATATAACCCAACACTAAAACAATTACAATGTTAACTAATCAAATCTCTTTATCTTTCTTCCATTAACTATGTTTATTATTCAAAATTCCTTAAATCTTTGTTCCTCTCCCCATGAGTTTTGAGGCTGTACCAAAACAACCCCAAACTTTTATACTTACAGAAATAAACCCTGAGTTAATGGGCCTTTAAGGCCCAATGATATGCAACAAAATCGAAAACCCTCGTTGTAATCCTCTTTCTCTCTGCGAAATCGATTCAGGAACCAAAAAGGTGAAATAAATCTCTCTTTGATCAAATTCGATGGCGGCGAAGAGAATCGGAGCCGGGAAATCCGGCGGTGGAGAATCGGGTATTTTGGCGAAGATCTTTAATTCCGAGATCGTATCTCAGGGAAGACGTGTAGCTGGAGATACAGTCGAAGTATCGAAGAAATTGCTCTGGAGTACTGGAAAAGCTGCGTGGATCAGTGGTACAACTTTTCTGATCCTTGTAGTTCCGTTGATTATTGTGATGGATCGTGAAGCTCAGCTTAATGAAATTGATTCTCAACAAGCTAGTCTTCTCGGAACTCCACCGTCTACTATGGGAAGATGAATTTAGAAACCCTAGTACTATTCAGAGGGATTCGATTGTGTTTCTACCTAGCTTCTGGTTATGGTGTGTTTTTGGAATTTCGTATAAGAGTGGATTCATAAAGTTGGAAGCTTTGAGTTTGGTTTTGTTTGTGCAATCTGGAATTGTGGTTTCTCTTATCTGTTTTACAAGTTTATCAATATCATCCTATGAAATTCACTTTTATAGCAATTAGTAAGTTGAATTTTGGATCCTTAGGCTTTGGAATTGAAGCTTTTTCTTGTTCTTATTTGATGCTATGAAATCTTATCTACTCGTTTATGTTATTGGTTCAAATTTGTTTAAGAATACTTACACTTAGTGGATTCATAGTGTTGGAAGCTTCCTTATTATCATCTTGAGATTGATTTGGGAATTGATAATTCTGGTTTCTTGGATTAGTTTAGAAGCTATAGCATCCAATGGAAATCGTTTCTATAGCTTTAGTTGAATATAGGATCTTTAGGATTTGAGGTTGAAGCCTTCTTAGTTCTCACTCAATGCTATGGAATCCTTTTCACTTAAGAGCTTTGAAGCTTTTCACTTCCTTTGAATGACTTGGTAACCTTTAATGGATTTGTTGGATTTGGTCTTAATAGAAGTCTGGGAGGCTAAATTGTTGTCTTTAATGGAAAGAATATATTTTTCAGCTTTCTTGTCTCTTGGTTCAGAGATCTCTGTATGGTGATCTTTATATCCTGTCTCCTCTTGTTATGTTCCCATGGGGTTTGGGAATTTTTCTTCAACATCTAACTCAACCAAAGTTTAGTATCCATTTTATTCAGAAGCTAGTGGTAGAAACTCAAAACTGTGTTCTCTTTAAAACCTTCCAAAAAAATGTCAAATCAATCAAGTACACACAAACTATATTCATTTACTATGCCTAGAATGGTTTTTACCATATTTGTGCATATTGTTGAAAAGATTCATAAGTACTCCGTGAATAAAAATAGAAAGAAAAATTAAGAGGTAGTGAAAGGTATAGTTGTACACTGTTAATCTCACAAACTACAAGGGGTAGTGAAAGTGATACACTTTGAGCTACCAATAAAGCTTCCTTCACTCTCTCTCACCGAAAACGATTGAAAACGACTGAAAGAAACTAGATTTATCAAGAAATTGAGTAGTCACATTCACACTCGGTACCCTTGTATATTGCTTCACTAAAGTTGCTTTCTTTTCTTTCCAGTTTTCTATTTTTATGTTATATTTCACTCTTTTTATAATTGGGTGTGTATTAACATCATTGGAAATGGAAATAAACAAATACTATTCAGTAAGGTGAGGTATCTCTTTTCATCAATCAAAATCAAAGTTGAATATACAAAATTACAAACTGGACTAGATACTATATTACTTTTTATTATTATTAACCTTGTCAAAATTGCTAAGATGAAAATTTAGTAAGCATCATATTTACTCTTCTTCTTCATAGCAGATTTCAAAACCAACAAACAAACAACCACAAATCCTAAAACTGCAACTCCTCCCACCACCAAAGCTATTGTTCTTTGAGTGTGTTGTCTCTTCTCTCCATCTACATACACATCAATGCCCACTCAAAAGTTAAAACTTTATCAAACAAAATCAATAAATACAATTTCTTTCTTAAGTCCCACATGTAACCTGAAAGATATTTCACACCATTATAAATTTTGAGAAAAAATCTCTTCTTTTCTCCAAAGTAGTCTTTTTTCTTTCTTTAATTGCTTCCACTAGTTCAGTTTTTTGTCTTGCTTTCATTAGTTTTTGTTCACAAGATTCATGCGTAACACATAAACATACAAATGAATCATCCAATTCATTGTCTAATTAGAGCTTAATAACCACTTCATTTACCAAACCAATAAAAAAAAAATCTGTTTTTAGATATTAAAAAATGCATTTTTGTTTACCTGAAAGTGAAGAAATGTTGGGAACACCATGAGAGTAGTAGCTATAGCTAACGAAGCACTTATGAAGATAAACTTGTCCAGAAATGGAATCACCACATTCACTCTTAGCTTTATCAAATCCCTCTTTCACACATTCACCACAATCTGAATTTCCCAAACTACCCTCACACTGACCCAACACGTAAACAGACTCATACACCCCCGTGTAGCTTCCTCCGGTTTTCACTCCGGTCACCGCCATACCAAACGCCGTATCCCTCTTCCCGGCAAATCCAGGATCGCCGGAGTGTTTTTTACCGCAGACACGGTACAGCATCTCCGTACCGGAGGTTTGTCGGAATCCTGAGATTTCGTACCGGAGATAACAACCGGAGAGCTGCACACGAGCAGCCACGACGACATTATCGTCTCCGCCGCAGAGTTTAGAGACGAGTTTCGGCGTTTTGCTAACGCAATCGTAGCACTGATCGGCGTGGAGATCGCCGCGGCACTGGAAAACGCCGGAAACGGCGGTTGCGTTGTCGGTTCCGGCGGTTGTTGATGCGAATGAGCTTTGTGCTGATTGAGAAATTAAAGATGTGAAAAGGGTTTTGAGATTTTGAGAGAATACACCAGTTGGGTCTGGAAATTTCTGGTTTGCACAACCTTTGAAGATTAGTTTATCGTAATCAGAGGAAATTACATAGAAAGGTAATAATAATAATAATAAAAACAAGAAGATGACGAATTGATAAAGAGATTTCATAACGGAGAGAGCGAGAGAGAGAGAGATTATGAAAATTTTGGTTTGATAATAATGATTTTGAGTTAGTTTCTGCATAAAGTTTGCGTTTTTTTATTTTTGTGTACTACGAACAAAAATAAAAAAAGTTGCCGTTTTTAATTTTTGTCGTTGAGGGTTTAAAGACAATAGCTGGTTTTGTGGTATGAAACCATGAAAGTTAAAGGAATATGCTTTTCTCCGGATTTTGCTTCAAGCTGAAGATATAAAAGAGAGAAACTTTGAGACGACAAGTTTGTTTTTTTTATAATACTACTTAGATTTGTTTGGGACAAATAATGTAACACAGTTTCAAGAAAATGATTACTGTTGTTTGTAAAGATTACAGTCGATTGGCTTTAATGCCATTAAATCGGACTTTAACGTCTAAATCTTGTGTTTGTATGAAGACAAAAAAAAAAAAAAACATTTGTGGATTCTCTTGGCGTCCCCACGATATATTTTGATCTTAACGGTTGGCTAAAATTGGAAATAATTAAGTCTTTGAGTTAGACCTTCTGTAAAACAAAAGATCGCTTCGAGATTCAATTCATTATTATCGTGGAGTTAATCATGGACTTGTATATTTTGGTCAAATACAAAAACAATTGAAGTTTTTTTATATTTTTGGTTACATTTGAAGTTTGGTTCATTTTAAATTGATAAACCACAAGAATGAAAATATTTCTTACAATTTACTGAAGTAACGGATAGGGAAAATTAACGTAATTTCTTGCATGCTTACTAATGGAATAATTTTAGTGAAAAACACTCATTTTGTCATTTTTATCATTTTTATTTTCGATTAAACATTTAAAGTTAAACTCCAATTATCAAACGGTCATTTTAATCAAAAGCCAAAATTGAATCTCGGCCGAAAAAAAAAATCAAAGGCCAAGTAGGCCCAAACTAGTTTAAGCCTGGCCCATTAAGAGGATCAGAGTTAAAAGGATTTACCTCGAAGAAGTCATCAGAAAAGTCACAGTCTTGCATTTTGGAGGAGACACCTGAAACTGTTCTCGCGTGTGCTCACGCGCCGACGCAATTCTCCACCGTCGACGACGACATTTGCTCACTCACGGCGTTCTCGTTCGTTTCCAGTACCACGTCTCTCTCCCAAACAGTCAAAAGCATCGGTACCACGAGTTCTCTCTACCGAGCTCGCACTAAACCCTAATTCTAGACTCATTTCGTTCTAATTTTTCTGCGATTGCTTCTCTTTTGAGTCTTGGTCGGAAAAACGCAACTTGAGAGAAGAAAAAAAAACGTTTCATTTAGGGTTTCTTTTTCTTAGCGCGTTTGTGTGGCCTTTGCATATAAGTTCAAAACGAGTGACATTCGTGTGTTCATTGGGTTTCTTCATAGTAAATGTGTTCGATTTCTGGGTCCTTTCATCAGGGTTTCTTTGCTGTAGTGTTGATTTGCTTTAACTGTTGTTCATTTCTCGTTCCTTTAGTTTTTGTTGATGTTTTGAGCTTTGATTTACATTGTCCAATTTGCCTTAACTGTTCTTCATTTTGTTGATGTTTTGAGCTTTGATTTACATTGTCCAATTTGCCTTAACTGTTCTTCATTTTGTTGATGTTTTGAGCTTTGGTTACATTTGTAAATCAAGGTGGTTTCGTTTTGTTACATTGAATTGCTCTTCCGGTTTTGTTTCTTCCGCATTTGATAAGATGAGGCAAATAAGAAGCTACAATTTTGTCTTTCAAGTTTCTCTAAAATTTTATGAATCTGGTGACTGAACTGAAACCAAACTTGTTTTGTTGCAGGAACTTGTTGGATTAACTATGGCACCACCAAATCCCCACATAAAAAAGGCGTTTTTGGCTATGAAGGATCTTGGGATACAAGAAGCCCAAGTAAAGCCGGTCTTGAAAAAACTTCTTGTCCTTTACGATAAAAACTGGGAGTTAATTGCTGAGGACAACTATAGGGCTCTCGCTGATGCTATCTTTGATCAACAAGAGTCTGCGGTATCTTTCTCTTCTCATTTTCTCTTCTCTCATTGATTCATTTGTTTCTGACTCTGTCTTTGTTAATCACTAGATGAAGGTTACTCAAGAGAGTGAAGTAAAGAAAAAGAAGCCTGAAGAAGCTGAATGCAGTGTATGTTCTTTCCTCAAAAGTCACAATCTTCTTTTTCTTAGTTCAAAGATTATATTTTTCTCTTTGCTTTGTTCTCATGCTTACATTTTGTTGTTGATCATCTCTTTCAGGCTGCAGAAGTGGACAGGGGAAAGAAGAAGGCTCCCGAAGTATGTAAACTAAGTATCTTTGTTGTGTCTTGAGTAATGTTTTTTCAAGTTCTTGCAGTTATTCAGTTTCTGTTTTGTATTTTTTCAGTCTGTCGAGGAAGACGAAGATGCCATAGCTGAGTCTGAACGTCCATTAAAGAGGCTGCGACGTAGAGGTGAAGGAGGCTCTCCTCTGGCTTTGAGCAAAAGCACAAGTCCTAGCTTGGGGAGTCCCACCTTCAAAGAAACTTATGAGGATGAAAATGCCCCAATCTTATTGCCATTTCATCCTCTACCAACCGAAGACGATCCTAATGCTGGTGCAATCATTGTTCCAAAATACGAGCCCTTTTCTGATATGCCTTCTAGTTCTACTCATCCAAGTATGTTTTCTTTTCATAGATAAGAGTATTTTTTGTTGCGATGAACTGTTGAAGCTTTATACTTCAGAACTTATATGAGTCTTGTTTGTCTGCTCTTCAGGTCCTATGCCTAATATGGAGAAAACAAATGGACATGTGGAAGAAAGGAAGGGTACTGTTGAGAAATTTAGTGAGAAGAAGATGGCTGCAACGCTAGAAGAATCTTCAGCACTTGAATTAGCCTCTACAGCTTCTGGTGAGGTAAAGATAAATCTGAGTTTTGCTCCTGCAGCTGGAGGTTCAAATCGACATCTACCTTCCATAGATGAAGTGAGAAGAGCAATGGAGGAAAAGTGTCTCCGCTCATATAAGATTCTGGACCCAAACTTTTCCGTGCTTGGGTTTTTGAACGACGTCTGTAGCTGCTACCTGGACTTGGCAACAAAACCGACAGATTCAGCCAACCAGTCGATAGAAAACATGCCGTTTCTCAAGACGAACCTTGATGTATTGAAGGAATCTACTGCAAGGAGGACTGTTAGTTCTGAGCGCAGTAATGTTCAAATGCCTGATGTCGAAAACTGTCCAGTTAGCGACCCCATGGATTTGGTAGTTGTTCCCGAGTGCCAAGTTTCTGCGGATGAGTGGAGAGTATTAGGCAGCATCTGTGACATCACTCTAGGGAAAGAAGCGGTTGAAATTCCTTGGGTGAATGAGGTGAATGAAAAGTTTCCTCCATTTTTTCATTACATAGCACAAAGCCTTGTGTATCGTGATGCAGCAGTGAAGTTTTCACTTTGGAATATCAGCGATGAACAATGCTGCTCCTCTTGTTTTGGCGATTGCTTGGCGCCATCGATGGCATGCAGTTGTGCAACTGCGCGTGATGGGTTAGCATACACAGTAGGTGGCCTCCTACAGGAAGATTTTTTGGAAGAGTGCATATCTGAAGCTCGTGATCCGCAGAAACATGTAGTGCAGTATTGCAGAGAATGCCCTCTAGAAAAAGCCAAAAAAGAAGAGACTGTGGAACCATGCAAAGGGCATCTAAAGAGGAAGGTTATTAAAGAATGTTGGAGCAAGTGTGGCTGCACTAAAAGATGTGGCAACCGAGTTGTCCAACATGGCATCCACAACAAGCTGCAGGTTTTACCATTCACCTTACCATGATAGATCAATCAAACTGATTATGTTTGTTCTGACTTGGACTAAACGGATTGAGAGTTTCTGAATATTGGAAAAATCTGGACAAACCACTTTCATTTTTGTGAATCAGGTGTTTTACACAAACAATGGGAGAGGTTGGGGACTAAGGACTCTAGAAAGACTGCCTAAAGGAGCATTTGTCTGTGAGTTTACTGGTGAAATCTTGACTATCGCAGAGTTGTGCCAACGGAACTCTGAGACTCTTGCTTCTCCGGTAATATTGGATGCACACTGGGGTTCTGAAGAAGTTTCAGGTGATAACAAAGCTCTCTGTCTTGACGGGACACAATATGGAAATATTTCCAGGTTCATCAATCACAGGTAAAGACTTTATGAGCACATTTTCTGAAAATGCATTTTGCTCGTATAAACTTGTAAACGACTAGCCTGTTTGTGAAACTCATTTGGTTTCTCCTCTAACTT
The DNA here is from genome assembly GCA_963576765.1 of Draba incana. Classification (NCBI taxonomy): domain Eukaryota; kingdom Viridiplantae; phylum Streptophyta; class Magnoliopsida; order Brassicales; family Brassicaceae; genus Draba; species Draba incana. The sequence continues at coordinate 2,903,572 of OY755214.1, read as the reverse complement.
CATTATGTCTAACTGTTGTCTATGTGTGCAGATGCGTAGATGCAAATCTAATTGAGATCCCAGTTCTTGTGGAGTCTACGGACGGACACTTCTATCATGTATGACACAAAATATGGTTTCATTTATAATCCCTTGTTCATATAAGTTTGATTTGTTTTGTGAAAAATAATATAATCTGTGTTTGATCCAGCTCGCTTTCTTCACGACAAGAGAGATCGACCCTATGGAGGAACTTACCTGGGTGTGTTAGAAGTTTCTCCTCTCGTTCTTAACAGATTCGGTTCTTTAAGAAATTTAATTTTGGGTTTCATGTGTTGGTTGGTTTATTGTGATGAGAATTCTGGACTTAACCTGCAGGATTATGGCGTCGAGTTCAACAATCATGTGTATCCTACAATTCCATTTCATTGTCAATGCGATAGCGAGTTCTGCCGGAACATTGAGAAGATAAGCAGTGAGTAATCAATTATATTTAGATTTCTAATCTTGGATTTTTCTTGCAACTAACATGCAATTTCTCTGACTGTGCAGAAAAGAAGAAAGGCAAGAAGAGAACATGAGAGGCTCTGTTAGTGAATGAAGAATTGTGGTTGTTTTTGAAGACAATCTAGGTTTGAGAATGAATTGGCAAAATTTTCCTACCGAAAAAAACTCTCTTATTGTCTTGTCAAATCCGACAAGGCAAATAAGCAAAATCGGTCGGTTGGTACATCTTTTAGGTAGATATGGGAGTATGACTCTTATCCTTCTAAACTGGAGCTAATTTTGTGAGATGGAACTCTTATGCATAGCTCAATTTAGGGCTCTTTTGGCTATGACTTTGGTTATAACTCTACAAGAGTTATTGACTTCTGAATCATTAGGTTTCTCCAACTTCAGTCTTTGGTAAATTTATGGTAAAAAAACATATAATCAGAGCTTAATATACTTTGGGGTGCAGCTGCATCATCCTATGATCTGAGTTATGTACAGCTTAATATACAACGACTTTACCCACCAAGTCTCTGTTATGAGGTCTCGAGAGTGAATCTTGATCGCCAGATGAAGGAATAGCCGGTTGGATTCCACTTGCGTTTAGCGGAAACAGCGTTTTGTAGTACCCATCCATTATCGCCGGAAGATCACAAGTAGCCGCTACACCAGGAATCTGTTTCAACAAATGCAGACACATGAAACACATTTTCAGGAGTGATAGAGAGAAATCATTTCAGGGAAAACAATACCTGATAAATATCGCGTAAATAGCCATAGAGATTTGGGTACTCGACGAGCTTCTTCTTCGTGCATTTGAATAGAACGTTGTAAACAGGATCGAAACGAATCAGAGTCGTAAACAAACATACATCTGCCAAGGTTAACCTTTCTCCACACAAGTATCTATTACCACCTAAGTGATCCTCAATATCGTCTAAGGTACTAAAAATTTCAGTCACAGCTAGATCATACGCTTCTTGGCTCTGTGCAAACCCGCACCTTTCAAAACATCAATGGAACGCAAATCATCAACAAACACATACATTGTGCTATAACCAAACCATATATAAGCATTTTCAATTGCTTAAGTAGCAAGAAAACCACAAACGATACGAAATGTGATCAAATTTTATGTTTTTGTTACCTGTAAACGCCATTGTTAACTTTGGGATACACAATCTGATGCCAATCTGCAATCTTTCTTTTCAAATCTTGTGGCGAAAGATCTAGATTCGGGTTACGAGCGAATTCGTTTAGAACGGAATTGAAGAACTCGATAATATCGTAGCTTTCGTTACAAATAACGTCTTTCTTCATCGAATCCCACAACATCGGAACCGTACATCTACCGTCGTAACCACCGGTTCTCGATTTATACACTTCCTTTAGATTCCGGCACCGATTTGCCTTATCCAAACTCGGGATTAGTTTATCCTTATCCGTACCGGGGATATTCTTATCCTTGAATTCCCACGATCCATCTTGACCCGGAGATGCGATTGAGACCGGAACGGCGTCGTCTAAGCCCTTGAGAGCTCGTACGATTAGGGTTCGGTGAGCCCAAGGGCAAGGAAGACCCACGTAGAGATGGAGCTCCGAAGAAGCCAAGGAATCGAATTGGGTCGGGTCGAGGCGGAATTTGGAAGTTGGTCGGGTGTATGACCCGGATGAATCGGATGGAGCGAGTTGGGTCATCATGAGCTGCCATACGGTGGTCCATGCCGTTCGAGCAGTGGTGATGAGTAGACCCGGTGGTAGAGATGGCCCCCAAAGTAGCTTTGTGACGGAATTGAAGAAGTTTGTGCTGGGTTTTGGTGGTTACTGTGACATTCTAGGGCTTACGTGGCGTGGCGCAAAGGAGGTGGTCGTCGTCGTGAAGGATTGAAAGGTTGATTGTGGCGCGAAGCAAGCGGCCATGGCTGAGCTGAGTTTACTTTCTTCCTCTATCACTCGGCGAGAAAGGAGTGACGAAAGACTCAAAACGATGCGTTTAGTACCAATGTGAACGCAGGCCCATTTACGTTGCTTTACGGCCCAAAATGAATATTGAGCTTTGTTTTTGTTTTGTTTCTAATTATAAGGTTTAGCTACGCAAGTTGTAATTAAGTAGTAATTACAAACATTGTGGGGGCACTTATTAATTAGTGTTAGGTAAGTGATATGATTTGAAAAAAAAAATGAATAGACAATAATTATATGAGGTTTATATCTATCCAAATTGTGACTTGAGTGGTAAACAAAACACTAAACAGAAACATTTGTGGGGGCATTAGGTAACTGATGTGATTACTTCGTAAATAATTCAACGACAACAATGATTCCACTTGAACATTTCAAAATATAATTATTCAATTTTCATCAAATCATAACTGGTCCTATATTTGTAAAATTGTTACCTCCACACAATCTTATTTACAAAATCATCATCAACATCAAGAATTTATTGGTTTATGTTGAAGAATTGACACTTGCAAACATCAATGAAAACAGCTGTTAAACAGAAATTAGACTCAAACAAATTAGACTAAAAAAAGGAATTCGTATGGTCTCACAAATACTTTTTTATAAGATATATGATCGTATGAACAAAAATTTCAAGATCTTGCAATTTTTGACGCAAGAAGCCAAGAAAACTCGAGAAGTAATCAAAATATCTTGGGGATATTGAGACTTTGATATATCTACAAAATATGAAAACAGAATGACATAGTAGATAATAATAATAGCCATCTATATTTATCTTATAATCACCGTCGACGAGACCAACCGTCGTCGAAATTCAAATGATAACTCCGGAGATCATAACTACACTGAATATTATTACTATCACTCTTCCTCGACCACCTCAAACGCGATTTCAACCTCCAAGCGAATTGCTTCAAGAGAACTCGTGGCTTACCACAACATGAGAACGGAAACGCCACAATCGCTCTTTCTTCTGACGTGTTTCCTGAAGTCGCGATCGAGGTCCCGATTCGCTTTCCCCATTTTTGGAACTGAAGTCTCTTCAAGCTTTGTTTGTTCATCATAGCTTAAGAGTTAGTTTACTCTCTTTGTATATGTTTTGTAAGAGTGAATAAGTGTGAAGATGTAATGAAGAAGCAAAGAATGATAAAAATATATAAAGAGCCAAATTTGATAGAGAGAGGTTTTGAGATTTGCAACGTGTGGATTTATGATTTGTGGACTAAAAGTGTTTAGTCAAAAAAATAGTCGAAAGTGCATCATCATTCACCACCATATATCCAAATTTTGGCTAGTACCAATATGAAAACGTAATGTTTATAAAAAAACATTTAAATCTAGTACCACTTTAGTAGACTACCCCATATGACATAATTGCTTTTTAACTTTATGCTAGTGCGGCTAAACGAAATCATCTATAGGCAAATCACGCAAGTTTTTAAACGACCTTTTATGAGATTATGAGTTCTACATCAATATACTATCAAACGCTAATACAAAAGATATGAGTCTTATGACAGAGAGATGTATGAGATTTAGCCCAAAATTGTTCAAGCATTATATAAAAATGTATTTAGTGCACCTTTTATTTTTTTGGGATTTTATTATTTATAATAAACAAACTATAGATTTAGTATTATGAATCAGAAATTACAAGAGCTCATTGATAATTTGTTTACTTTTTGATATGATATTTGTATAATTCTATATTTATAAATACATTTGATAGATAAGTTTGAAAGTTGGTTAGTGTCAGTTCCACATCAGAAGCCTAATTTATGGGTCATACCAGTACCACTTTTGGGTGGAGAATCAAATACCACTTTTATTACATACCAACGGCGAAGAAAAATCTCAACGATAAATAATCCCACTTTTATAAAAATACCCTTTATTACAAAAAAAAAGCATAATCTGACGCAAACTCTTGTCTGAAATTACTGGAAAGATGCAATCAAAGTGAAAATCTGAGTGTATCGATCAATTAAACCGGATTCGAACCGGTCAATATTCACAGATATACGACGACGTTTCGGGATATATTCTGATCAACAACACCAAAAGGATATACCAAAAAGGCAAAGATTATGCCTAAATAGAGACCCAACGCGCAAGTGCTTTCTTGTTACCTGACGTAAAAGTAAAGATAAATAACGAGTCAAAGACAATGATGTATAACAAAGAGAAGAATTCAATTTCAAAGAACAACAACAAAAAAAGCTAAAGGAAATATATAGAATTAGAGAACAAATTATTTCTCGCTCTTTCTTCCTACTTATACATCAATGCAATTTATTGAACCGATTGCGATTGGAATAGCGAGCAAAGCCTTTAATTTCTTTTCATCTAATCGCAAACATCAGAAATGGACAAAACATATGCATCAAAACGTGTTCATACCTTGAAGAAAACTTATCTCCTTGTTTATGATCAATGAACCATTAGTTTGGTTGGATATGTAAATGAGGAATACGTACAAGCACCAAACTCTTTCCAAATATAAAAACAACGATTTCGAGATTATTGCAAAAATATCTTTTATAAAAATTTATGGCGTAGTTGTTGAGGAAATGATATGAACACAGAAACATGTGTTAACTTACAGTCCTTGTGCTCGTTTAGATCTTTGTTGCAGCTGCAACATGTATTAGAGTATATAGATTCGGTTTAGTATTGGTTAATATTGGTTTATACATTATACTTGGTTTAGTTGATAGAACGATTGTATATAAGCTGTATTATCTTGTTCATTCAATCTTAATGAAGATTAAAACAATATCTGAAATGGTATCAGAGCTCATTCAACCCCCAATTTTCATTCAATTCTTCCGCAAATCTCTGATTGTTGCTCAAATTTCTTCAGTTTTTCGTTTGATTTCTGATTTTTTGCTTCAATTTCGTCATCTCCGATCAAATCCGATTAGATTGATCGGTTTCATTCTCGGATCGGTTGAGTTTTCCGATCTGCGATTTCTTCATCTCATCTTCTGTTGAATCGAGATTCATTTTTCTTCAATCGAGCTTGGATTTCTTAACAATCGAGCTTCAATTTGATAGATTCTGCTTCGATTCGCTCGGATAAAAGCAGATCGTGATTTGGTACAAAACGCCGGAAGTTTCGTGTTCAAATTTCAGATTCGTCAATCGATAGTGTATAACACTCCTTCTTCATCGATTCAGCTTGAATCATCGTCGTCGACCGATAGGAAGAAAGCCAATAGAACTCCCAAGCTTGATAAAGAGTCATTCCACTTCGATTCGGTTCTTCTTTGTTATTTTCTTCACAAATTCTTCTTCTCATCGAGCTAAAATTGCTCCGATTACCGGCCGATTCTGCAGATCGCGTTCGGTTTGTTCACTCATCAACCTTGAAGAATTTTGTGTATTTTACTTTGACGAAGCTGTTTCTGCTTCGATTTTCGACCGCTTCATCGGTCATTTTCTTCAATCGGACCTCCCTCAAGAATTCTCCGATTTTCTCCAATCGATACGTCCTATCGATTGCGTTTTTCGATCAGTGTTGATCGTTTCCTCTGGATTGTCCCCCAGAGTTTCTTCTCAGGACAGGATGATTGGTCAGGATGATCCGTCCCATGATCTGTATCGTCTGACTCAAAATGAATCCACTTCTCCTGCTAATCATGTGTCTATCCTGGTTGCTTCACATGCGTTGTTGCACCAGCGTCTTTGGTCATCCTGCTCACCAAGATCTTATGGTTCCTTCTTTGGATGTCTTCCAAGACCACCGGAGAATCATATTATAGATGGATTCAGGATGCTTCACAATTTCTCAGGTTTGGGATGCTTCACCTACTCAATTGTTATAAGGAACCAAGCCTTAAACTGTTTATATGGAGCTGGTTATATGAATACCGAAGCATTCTTTGTTGCTGTGGTATGGAGATCATTCAAAGATGGATATATTCATCGTAAGGGAGAGCTTTGGTTAGAATGCTTTATGCAAAATCTTGAGTGTGGTATTGCTAGAACATGGTTGGATTTTTGTCTAGACAATCATGTTTTCACACTCACATATTCTGTTTTGCTAATGATATCTTCAAGAGAGTACAACAAGGAAATCTTGTTTCTGGATTATCCCTCTCTGAAGAATTCAGCTGGTTTATTTGACGCATATGTGGTATATGTTGCTAAGAGCTTGATTGTGTTGACTGTTTCTCACAATCTTAGAGCATGCGTATGTGCCATTATAGTTTCACAAAACCTCAGACATGCATTTCAGGAGCTGATTAGCTTGATTCAATTGATGGAAATCTTTCCAGAGATGTGTATTGATATGGTTTATCTCTGGAGAAGACATGGATTTCAGAGGTCTAATGGATGGTTTCATAAGAAGGAAACTACATCTGATCAGTGTTGTTTCTTATTCTTGTTGCTGTCATGGCTGGATTATATTGAAAGCCATTCTTCGTCTGGTTATTATCCAAGACAGGGGGAGTTTAATCTGCTTCTCTTAATGGATCACATTCTGGTGCTAATGATTTTTGATGGAGATGCAATGCAGTTATTGAGGAAACGTCATTTCCATATCTCTTCTCATCGCTTATGCAATCCAGAGTACAAGTCACTACTTGGAGCAGCCTTTCTCACACTCGAAGAAGGTTTTTCTACTCCTCAGAACATAGATTTTGGTTGCAAGTTTTTGCTGCTGCTACATGAGTCATTGGTGAAGCAAAAGCTACAAAGTCAGAACCGAAATTGTGTTTTCTTTGCTTTCATCTATGGCTCTTCACCAAGACCACCAGAACATTAACTTCTACACAACTTTGGCTTGTGTAATCTATTGACTTCTTGGAGTTTCTACTGGTTTCTAGTTGTTGAATGGTGAGATGCAGTTTTGTTTTCTCAGGAAACATAGTTTCAAAGCTCTTTGAAGATGAAACGTGACGACGTGACAAATTCCAGGTTCTTTGCGCTGTGTTCTTTCCTTATCATACTTGGAAGTTCATCAGATTCAACACCATGTCCATAGAGTTATTATGTCCAAGATGGAATACTTCCATCTTGAGGGGGAGTATTAGAGTATATAGATTCGGTTTAGTATTGGTTAATATTGGTTTATACATTATACTTGGTTTAGTTGATAGAACGATTGTATATAAGCTGTATTATCTTGTTCATTCAATCTTAATGAAGATTAAAACAATATCTGAAAACATGTACAAAAGAGAAGGGAGATAAGATAGATGTTGGTTTCAAGCTTCAAGTCCATATGATTTGTGATCTTTTTACCAAAATGTTACTTTAACCAAGAACAAAACACATACACACAGAAATTGTTGAGCATCTGTGTGTGAGTGAGGGATATCACAAATGAAAGAACAAGATGCATGATGATTTCTTATTAATTTGAAAGTTATTACAAAATATTGTTTATGAGATGTGGACGAGGTAGAAGAAGAAGAAGTCTCGAGAGAATTGTCGAGAAAGGGTAAAACAACCAAGGATCAATTGTAGGATACAAATTCTTCTTTTGGATGTTACGAGAAGCATAGCGGTGGGAGATTGAACAAGACAACAAGAAGTTAAATACGATCAACAAAACAACAAAAATTCGGTTATGGTTTTTTCTGAACCGGAATTGAGAAAATCGGTTTAGAGATTCTGCATCGACTGAACCGGAATAGACAATAATTATATGAGGTTTATATCTATCCAAATTGTGACTTGAGTGGTAAACAAAACACTAAACAGAAACATTTGTGGGGGCATTAGGTAACTGACGTGATTACTTCGTAAATAATTAAACGACAACGATGATTCCACTTTAACATTATTCAATTTTCATCAAATCTTAACTGGTCCTATATTTGTTAAATCTTACCTCCACACTGATTTACAAAATCATCATCAACATCAAGAATTTATTGGTTTATGTTGAAGAATTGACACTTGCAAACATCAATGAAAATAGCTGTTAAACAGAAATTAGACTCAAATAAATTAGACTAAAAAAAGGAATTCTTATGGTCTCACAAATACTTGTTTTATAAGATATATGATCGTATGAACAAAAATTTCAAGATCTTGCAATTTTGGACGCAAGAAGCCAAGAAAACTCGAAAAGTAATCAAATTATCTTTTGGATATTGAGACTTTTAGATATCTACAAAATATATGAAAGCAAAATGACTTCGTAGACAATAATAACCCTATCTACAACATGTTTTTGTAATCACCGTCGACGAGACCAACCGTCGTCGAAATTCAAATGATAACTCCGGAGATCATAACTACACTGAATATTACTACTACCACTCTTCCTCGACCACCTCAAACGCGATTTCATCCTCCAAGCGAATTGCTTCAAGAAAACTCGTGGCTTACCGCAACATGAGAACGGAAAAGCCACAATCGCTCTTTCTTCTGACGTGTTTCCTGAAGTCGCGGACGAGGTCCCGATTCGCTTTCCCCATTTCCTGAACTGAATTCTCTTCAAGCTTTGTTTGTTCAACATAGCTTTAGAGTTAGTTTACTCTCTTTGTGTATGGTTTGTAAGAGTGAATAAGTGTGAAGATGTAATGAAGAAGCAAAGAATGATAAAAATATATAAAGAGCCAAATTAGATAGAGAGAGGTTATGAGATTTGCAACGTGTGGATTTATGATTTGTGGACTAAAAGTGTTTAGTCAAAACATAGTCGAAAGTGCATCATTCACCACCATATATCCAAATTTTGGCTAATACAAATACGAAAACGTAATGTTTATAAAAAACATTTAAATCTAGTACCACTTTAGTAGACTACCCCATATGACATAATTGCACTTTAACTTTATGCTAGTGCGGCTAAACGAAATCAGCTATAGGCAAATCATGGCCACGCAAGTTTTGAAACGACCTTTTATGAGATTATGAGTTCTTAGATAGAACATCAATATATTATCAAACGCTAATACAAAAGAAATATATTAAAATTATGTTTCTTAGTTATTTATATCAAATAAAAGTATCAAACACTTGAACTAGATAAAATGTGTTATGGGTAAATGGCGAATTTAGGACTTTCTAAAAGTTGTGCGTTTAATATTTTCTTAGATCGATTTTCGTTATAAGGAAGAAAAGTAGGTTATGACAGAGAGATGTATGAGATTTAGCCCAAAATTGTTCAAGCATTATATAAAAATGTATTCAGTGCACCTTTTATTTTTTTGGGATTTATTTATTTATAATACACAAACTATAGATTTAGTATTATGAATCACAAATTACAAGAGCTCATTGATAATTTGTTTACTTTTTGATATGCTATTTGTATAATTCTATATTTATATATACATTTGATAGATAAGTTTGAAAATTGGTTAGTGTCAGTTCCACATCAGAAGCCTAATTTATGGGTCATACCAGTACCACTTTTGGGTGGAGAATCAAATACCACTTTTATTACATACCAACGGCGAAGAAAAAATCTCAACGATAAAATCGCACTTTTATAAAAATACCCTTTATTACAAAAAAAAAGAGCATAATCTGACGCAAATTCTTGTCTGAAATTGCTGGAAAGATGCAATCAAAGTGAAAATCTGAGTGTATCGATCAATTAAACCGGATTCGAACCGGTCAATATTCACACATATACGACGACGTTTCGGGATAGATTCTGATCAACACCAAAAGGATATACCAAAAGGGCAAAGATTATTCCTAATGAAACAGAGACCCAACGCGCAAGTGCTTTCTTGTTACCTGACGTAAAAGTAAAGATAAATGACGAGTCAAAGACAACGATGTATAACAAAGAGAAGAATTCAATTTCAAAGAACAACAACAAAAAAAAAAGCTTAAGGAAATATCTAGAATTAGAGAACAAATTATTTCTGGATCTTTCTTCCTACTTATACATCAATGCAATTTATTGAACCGATTGCGATTGGAATAGCGAGCAAAGCCTTTAATTTCTTTTCATCTAATCGCAAACATCAGAAATGGACAAAACATATGCATCATACCTTGAAGAAACTTATCTCCTTGTTTATGATCAATGAACCATTAGTTTGTTTGGTTGGATCTGTAAATGTGGAATACGTACAAGCACCAAACTCTTTCCGAGATTATTGCAAAAATATCTTTTATAAAAATTTAAGGCATAGTTGTTGAGGAAATGATATGAACACGGAAACATTACAGTCCTTGTGCTCGTTTAGATCTTTATTGCAGCCGCAACATCTAACAGAAGAGAAGGGAGATAAGATAGATGTTGGTTTCTAGCTTCAAGTCCATATGATTTGTTATCTTTACCAAAATGTTACTTTAACCAAGAACAGAACACATACACACACAGCAGCTGCATGATACGTTTCAAAAAAAAAAAAAAAGAGCAGCTGCATGATGATTTCTTATTGATTTGAAAGTTATTAGAAAGTTTCCTAAGATATATCTTATCACAAAACAAGAAAAAGAAAGAGACTGAATGTTATCGTAACACAAGTGATAATATATATCAGAGAATATGAACCTCGTCACTGATCCATATATAGAATGCTATTTGACTGAAGTCTCACCGTGCCAACATTCATCAACGCTGTATCTATGGAATGTGATGATGCATCCCTCCATTTGCCATGCCTTGCAAGCTGAATAAAACCATGCATTGGTCTTCAGTGGAAGATTGAACAAGACAACAAGAAGTTAAATACGATCAATAGGGGTGGGCAAACGGGAATATGGGACGGGATCTAACGGGAACGGAACGGGAACGGGACTTATGGGACTAGAAAAATACGTCCCATTTATGTCCCATTTCAAATTCGGGACGGGAACGGGATAAAACGGGATGGGACGAGAACGGTACGGGAAATCCCATTAAATAACCGGACTAAAAAATTAGATTAAACAATGCTTCAAATTGTAAATATGTATACAACAAGCTTTTTCAATTTATAAAAAAACATGTTTAAATTAAAGTAAATTCACTTGTATTTCATAAAAGTTAAAAATTTAAAATAAAATAAAAACCATAATCTTCAAATTGAATCAAACTTAAACCAAATTAAACCATATTTCATATTATCCCATTAAAAATAGATATATGTATATATCCCATATTAAACCATATTTCATATTATCCTTATAATTTCATAATTTCATATATTCCATATTAAACCATATAAAAACCATAATCTTCAAATTGAATCATATATCCCATATTAAACCACATTAAACCATATTTCATATTATCCCATTAAAAAAAAAATATATATGTATATATATATAAAAATTAATTTTTATAGTTATATCAAACGGGATTTTCAAACGGGACTTTGGGATATCCCGTTCCCGTCCCGTCCCGTCCCGGTCCCAATTAGGAATTGAAAACTTGTTCCATATGGGAATACGGGAAATATATGGGACGGGAATTCGGGAACGGGTACGGGACGGACCGGGACGGGAATTATGCCCACCCCTAGCTGAGAGTTTTGTATTGGAAGTTGAACCCTGAGAACTACGAGAATGATTCCGAACTTGGCAAGATTAGAGAAGCTAGTGTTGAAAGTTAAACTTGATTTTTGGATCAAGGTTAATAATTGGATTAATAATCCAATATTCTAAAATTGGACCAAACCCAATACTTGATCCATATTCTAGAAGTTCACTCTAGAAATATCTAAAATTTCCACCTCCTTAAAATGTTCTAGAGAATGGTAGAAAATAAAACATTTAAATATTTCTATGAAATTATCTAGATAATTGTAATAAAATATAGTAAGAATTCTCTAAATTTAGGATTTAAATATTTTAGATATTTTGTATTTTGGAGGCTATAAATACCTCCTTCCACCTTCATTTGTAATCAAGTTGTTCCAACAAAAGTTCTAAGTAATAAAAACCTTCTACTTCTTAAAAATTCTATTCTCTCCAAAATTTCTCAAATACATTCTTCCATCTCTTCAAACTTTTATTTCCAACAACTAGGGGTTACGATTACATGTTAATCTTGATTGAACCGACAAATACATGAGCTAAGGAAACATTTGTATGTGGTTTGATTTTGAAATGAGCTAGATGCATAGTAATGTCTCACAAATTAATGAGCAAAACTTCCTTCTTTTTTTTCATGATTTTTAGGATTTGCTGGATCTATGTCCGGAGAAAGTGAGTAACTACGAGGAGAAGCTGAAGAACTTTTTCACATGCAGAACACATTCACAAAGACGAAGAGATACATTACTGCTTAGCGGGAAGTGGCTACTTTGATGTTAGGGACAAGGATGACCGTTGGATTCGAATATGGATGAAACCGGGTGATCTCATTGTCCTTCCTGCCGGAATCTACCATCGTTTCACACTCGACACTAGCAACTACATCAAGGTATATAAGAAAACCAATCTCAATCTCTCTACCAAGTCCTATTAAAAAGGCAGATCAAACGTTACATATTTGATTGTTGGATTGTAATGGGATTGGTGATTGGTTTTGCAGCGAATGAGGCTATTCGTGGGAGAACCGGTTTGGAGACCATATAACAGGCCGCATGATGAACATCCGGTTAGGAAAAAGTATATGAAGGGCTTAACCATGAAGTTTGGAGAAACCATTGAAGCTCATTGAAAAGGTTTAATACAGCACATGTTTTGTGGTGTATTATTATAAGTGTTGTTTACTCTTTACCAGTGAAAAGTAGGGTTGGGCACGAGCCGAGTACTTGCTAATTTTGAAGTACTTGTGACCCGGCTTGGCTTGTTCAAGTAATAGAAATTTCGGCTTGATATTTGACTTGTTCAAAGCAAGTACTTGCTATATCAAGTACTCGTCCAAAATCATGTTACTTGCAAGTAACTTGACTTGGTTTGTTACTTGCCAAAATTATACACTTGCTATTTGAAAGTATTTATATAAAAAATAATTCCCATACAAACTATAAAACATTCAAACTGAAACATTCTAAAATCACAAAACATTAAAGTTTCAAAAGATAAACATTTAAAGAAACAAGTTTTGGGTGCTTCACATCATAGTTGTTTTCTTCTTGATTCTTTTTTTTTTTTTCTATAAAACCATTAAACCAACATAACAAAGGTAAAAATGATTATAATACATAGTAAACCTGAAAATGACTTGGTTTGGTTATGCCGTCAAATGTCAAAGACGTTAACCACTGACTTAGTTCTTTTTAATGTGGTTACTTGTAAAAGTATACTTGCACTAGTGAATTATTAGCAAGGCTAATATTTAAAGTATCAAGTAATATAAACGAGTATCAAGCCAAGTAACGGGCCAAGTACTAAAATTTTTTTGATGACTTGATACTTGTCCCGGACTTGCAAGTAATACAATTTGTTGACTTGTTACTTGACTTGTCCGGGACAAGTACTTGCTTTTTCAAGCAGAGTACAAGACAAGTAGCGAGTACAAACCGAGTAACGAGTATTTGTGCCCAGCTCTAGTGAAAAGTGAAAAGAAGCTCCTTCCGATACATCTAAGTATACCTATGCCATATTATGCTCTATGTTTTTGGATGTAGTAAAATTCACCTAAAAGGCATCGATTTTGATTGATTTATCTCCAGGAGACCAAATATTATTCACTATCACATGAACATTGGTCACACTGTACAAAGCAGATTCAACCGCTCTTCAATGGAAGCACGCTTCACCTAAATCACATTCCCATTCAGGACCATTTGCTAATAATAAAATCATTCCATGTCATAGAAAAAAGAGTAAGAGAAGGAGAAATCAAAGAAAAAGATAATTCCATAATACATAATTTATTTCAGACGTAGCGTTATAGAGAGAAAGAAAGAGTACTTATCTTATAAACTTAAATCTCAACACAACAAACATATCACAACAAACACAATTTTTTTTTTTTTTTTTTTTGTTCAACTTTTTTTTTGTTTGTTCAACTACAAACACAATCAATAGCAGGTACTGATTCTGAATAGATTCACCTGAAAACCGAACAAACAAACAAAATGGTTAGGTCAAAGCAGTTGGTGTCGACATGACTTTCACACCAAACGTGCAAGGAGGATATGGAAGAAAGTTGACATAAATACCAAAACTATTTACCTGCTATTGGACTTTGTAGTACTCAAATTGAACACTAGGAATGTGTTGGACTTTGTAGTAATTTTCCCCACCTGGTACTAATTTCTTCTTCCACTCCTCCTCGTTCATATCTCCGATTTCCAGTTCCTTTAAAGAAGTTATATACTTCAGCCCGTCCGGTAGCTCCTTCAACTTTTGGCAGTCTGTTATCTTTAAACTACGAAGACATGGCATCGACCCTTCTTCCACTACCCACTCTTCCAACCCGAATTCGAAAGCTATTTCTAGCTTACATAATAGAGGGAATCCACCTTTTGAACACACCATTCTCCTCCCCACGAAAGCATTGGATGATAATTCAACCGACTTTAAATGAAGCAACTTTTCTAGAATGGGTAGTGGATCATCCTCCATCATGCAACCAGATAGAACTATATGTGCAAGGTGGGGAGGGAATCGAGATTGATCAGGAAGCCTTGGCATAGGCAAGTCAAGCTCTAAATACCTTAGATGAATGAAATCCCAAACGAAATCCACATGATAAGCGGAAGCCCCCCCCACATGATAAGTCATATAAATGAAACGATTCCAAGTTTTGTAATTGAGAGAGAGATGACGGTAGAGTTTCAGAAGTATACTGGCCATTGAGAATTACATAGAGACTTCTGAGCCTAGTCATACGGAGGAGATCTGTGACATTACCCTGTTCCGTTGGGAAATACCACAGGTACTCTAGGTTCACTAGATTACCCAATTCCAACTTATTGTCTATCGAAAAGGGTAGCGACAGGAACCTCAACTCTACCATCTCTTTAAAGATATTTGGCAAATGAGTTATCCCAAAGTTATCGGTAGACAAGTTCAAATTGAGTAGTTGCTTTAGATTCTGTAAAGAAGAAGGTAGATGAGATACCAAAGTCATGGCTAAGCTCAAAAATCTCAAATGAATGAGCTCTCCAATGCTGGAAGGTAATATCCCTCCTTCAAACCTGGCTCCACTAAGATCTAAAACCCTAAGAAATTGTAAACTTCGTAATCCTTGAACTGATTGCTTTGACAAGTACTCTTCTTCGAGTCCAGAAAACAAACCAGAACTAAAAAACAAAACAGATCTAGCTTTTTGAGTGTTTTTACCTCCTAGCATATCAAGTCCATTACCATGTATTGCGAGTCTGCGAGATCTAGTAGGAGTATGAGCATTGATAGTAGAAGAAGAATCAGGGGCTTTGATGACTTGAAGAAAGTTCTCTTCTTTGGCTTTAAATAAACATACTTCTCTCATCATGTCATGCATTTGACAGTAACCCAAATCCCAATTCGAATCATTTTCTACAGCAAGAAGCATATTTCTCCTTTCTAGCTCTTCTAGATAGCCTTGTCCACTTTCTCGAATGGTTGCTCCATTGGAAACTGATGACGTTATTATTCCTTCTGCAGCCCAATAATGAAATAAAGTCGCCAAATATATCCTGGAATCTTCGGGGGTAATGAGCTAGGTAAAGGAAGCAATGCTTTAACTGCATTGGTAGTTCCTCATAGCTCAAAGACAATACTCGGTAAACCTTGTTGTCATCAAAACTGGAATTTCCTACAACTTGAGTTTTAATATTCTCATATACTTTTTTCCATTCAGGAACCATATGTTTCCCAGATAACAAGCCTCCCAACACTTCAACGGCTAACGGTAGTCCTCCACAATATGTGACCATTTTCTTACCCATGGCTTCTAGTTCTTCATCAACACTAAATCCTGCAAACAATAACATATATTATAAATAAATAATACATCTAATATATGTCTATCCTAAAGGATTAAACGTATCAAGGATAATTCAGTGAATTACTCCACAAGTATTTTGATAAGAAGGCGTAAGAGAAATCACGCTTTCTCGCCTAACGAATTCATAAGATTCTTATATGAAAACGTACCAGTTTCGTCTCTTCTAGAGAATACTATGCTCTTACAAAGGTTCCAACTTTCTTCGGGAGTAAGGATTCTTGGTCTAAAGGCAAAAGATCTTGGGTGTGCATGTAAAACAACAACTTCATTGCGAGAAGTAAGAATCATCTTCCAACCTGCAAATAGTATATCCTTTTATATCAGGGATAAAAAGGCATTTATGAAAATGTATAAGGAAATGTATATACAAATACATATATAGCTCACCCCTTTCTTGGGGAAACACGTCTTTTATTCGGTCCCAGTCTTTGGTCTCCCATAGATCATCGAGGACAATCAAATATCTAGATGTTTCCAACAATTGAAAGAGCTTAGCCTGGAGTGTAATCTCATCCATCTGTTTAGTGTCCTCACCATGTGGTCTAAGATCTTGCAAGATCCTTTGCCAAATATCCTTCCGTGTAAACTCTTGTGAAACACACACCCATGCAAATCCATCAAAATGACGTCGGACAATGTCATGATGAAAAACTTGTCTGGCTAGAGTGGTTTTTCCGATACCACCCATCCCGGATATGGAAACCACTTGGATGTTATCATTCTCCACCAAATGACCAACCAATTCTTCAACACTCTGTTCCACCCCCACCAGACCCTTTTGAGAACTCTTAGGAAATGTTTGTCGGATCTCATTTTGCACCCTTTGTCTCTCTTGTAGAGACAGTGAACGACCACCATCGATGATCTGTTGTATTCCAAAGCTCTGCATTTACGCAATCACCTCAGAGATTCTCTGGGTTATGCCTTCAATGTTTGTAGCAAATTTCCGGCGATCCACTAAGAAACAAGAAAGTCTCTTCAGGCGCTTCTTGATCCCCTTTTCTTTTATTTCTTTGAGAAGAAATGATTCGATTATATCTTCAGCATCATCAACAATGTCTTTTACATCTTCCAAGAAGTTTCTCACTCTTTCACTCTCATGTTTCTTGGAATCTGCATCTTTCAACAGTGACTGTAACCTTCTTATCTGACGTTTTAGTTCAGCAACTTCCTCACTAACTCCCTGCAATCGCTCAGATTCTCGACTCAGGAGGTCCCAGAGTTTCTGAACTCCAAACGACACAACTCCCTCAGCCATAACTACTCTCCTGTTTCATCGTCAACGCATAAGCCAACAAATTAGTTCAAACTTGTAGTAACATCTAATTACGAGGAGAGTATCATCTTCTAGTTTAGTACTAGATTTTTTTATTCTAGACTAACAATTTACATTTAATTTCAAAACTCAAACTTCGATTGCAAAAATTTGTAAAAAAAAAAGGTTTTTGGTTTAGATAAATTTAACATTCAATTCAAAAAAAAAGTCTTCGAGAAATGTTTGGTAGATCTGATGATACCTCCCTGAAGAATTTATTTGATTACTCTTTTATTGAAAACACCTGTTAATAAGATTTCCGTATATGGTTCACGTGTGTCAAGTGCGTCAAATTCATAAAACAAGATAACAATCCAAAGAATATATATTTTCTCTAATGCAGATTCGACCACAGAAGAGTACGAAGACAGATCAACGCAAATTAACTAAGTAGAAAAACATAAAAATGTAGTAAAGAGAAAAGACGATCTACCTTTCATGAATCAGCTCTGCAACTTGCTCGTGGTAGCAATGAAACGCCAAGTCAATCTTATCAAGGTTCTTTGGAAGAAGAGAGACAAGTTGCCACGAAAGAGTTGCCAAGTCTAACACTTTCTTTTTCCATTAATTAATCAAGCACTAATACAATTTAGAGCCTGTTTGGCTACAGAGTCAGCCAATTGATCACGTACCGGCAGTGCATTTTGCAGAGCTTTCCAGAGGAAGAGCTTGACTTTTGGAGATGTTCTCACCTGCCAAACTTGACCATTCCAATCCACCCTCTCCTGATGAACCAACGGTAACATTTCACTTTCCTCAGAGGCCGCTAAGTAGCCAGATTTAGTGGAATAATCACCAGATGGGTTGTTCACCCATATTCTCTTTGGTCTCTCCGGTCTTATTCCGGAGACCCCGCAATCTCTCCTCTCCTCTATTCCACCAACCCCACGCTTCTGTCTCGTCTTCTTCTCCCTTTCTACTCCACCGTTCTTCTTCTCCGTTTACTCCCAAAGACCGTTCTTCTTCTTTGTTTACCCCTAATGCTTTACCTTTCTCTTCCATAGCTACTACTATTCCTAATCTGTTTTACAATTGTGTCGATATTGTGAGTAAACAAGATCTGTCAGAAACAATTTTTCTCAGAAAGTGGTTTCTCTTCCATAGCTACTACATTTCTCATTTGTACTGTTGTTGTGATGTTTTTTTTTGGCCCTTGGAGATAAACTTTCTTCCTATCGTTGTTGGTTTTTCTTTCCTAGTGGAGAAACCGCTTTGCCTCATTATAATATTGGCTCTATTATTATTATGAGGATATATATCAGAGCTGCTCAGAACAATTATTGGGAGCAAGTGAGACACAAAGTAAAGAGAGAAAAATTCGGAAGAAAAGAGAGGATCAGTTTCGCCAGAGTCTGTTCAAGCGAACGTTTGGAGGCTCAAACGTGCTCCGATTTGGCTGAAATTTTGTTGGTAGCTTCGTGACTCAGTGGTCTTGATATTCAACGCTAGAGATTCTATTTCAACGGTTGGTTCGTCGCAGATCATAATTTTAGCGTGGTTGTTCGCGTCTGTTGCGAACGCAAATTTCAGAAGGAGTTGTCTTGAATGTTTGGAAAATCCGACAGTGAATTCTTCTTGGATTGAGCTGAAATTTTGCAGAGGTATTCCTGATCTGTTTATCTAAGATTTGTACGGTGGAGATTTGATTTGGAGACCGGAATCTTAGTGAATTTAGGGTCGTTTGGAACTGCTTATTTCTAGGCTCTTGTATTGCTCTCTTGTGGTGTTTTTTGTTGTTGGTGATTGCTCATAGGAGCCTGATATATTAGTATTTTAGCCTCTTTTACGTATTGTTTTCTATTGTTTTTCGGTTCTTTCTAGTTCTTTTTGTGTCTTTTCAGGTTCTAGGAGGCTCTCGAGCATGGATTGGAGTTATTGGAGCTCATTGGAGCAAACGAGGCAGAATTGGAGCAAAAAGGCGATTTTCCCTAACCGAGCACCTGCTCGGTTTGCTCGACCGCCTGCTCGCCCCACTCGCTCGCTAGAGACTTGAAGAATTCTCCTCTCTGGAATCCAGACCGGTCGATCCAACCAAGGGACCGACCGGTCCTGACCTGAAGACTCAAAGCCGAAGATCGTTCTGGAATCGAGACCGACCGATCCTCACAAGGGACCGGTCGGTCCCGTCCCGAAGACTTGAAGACCGGTCCCGTCCCAAAGACCAGACCGACCGGTCCGGAACCAGACCGACCGGTCGGTCACCCAGAACCAAGTCGCCCTAATTTTTATTATAAATAAAAGGCAGCCACCTCCTAAAACAGGATCCGAAAATTCCTTTTTGCACGTTACTTTGGAGACTTCTTTTTAGACTCTCTTTTACATTTTAGGCGACTGGGATCAATTGTTCTTTGGTTTTGGATTCAAGATTTGGAGGATCATTCCACAATCCTATTGAGAAGAATTCTAATCCCTCATCTCTTATCATAATATCATGAGTTCTCTTATCTGCTTTGTTGTGTTTGATTCCTCCATGTTTGAGTAGTCCTTTAGCTAGATTAAGGTTTTTCAATGGTGATTTAGGATGATTTGTGACTGAGCCAAATAGGATAAATATCATACGTCTTCATCAATTGGGATTCGTAATGCATAGATTAATTTGATCATCTAGTCTATGATTTCAAGTTAAACTTATTCACGACAGTGCTCTAGGTTGCTAGAAAAACCATTGGTGAGCAATTGGTGTGTAACCAACGACAGTTGATTGTTACCATCAATTGTGAACAAATTGAACAAATTCATTAATGCTTGTTTTCATCGCTGAATCCAAACGACAGTTTAGGCATTTAGGTTGTTAGACAAAGATATTGATGCATCACGACAGTGGGGCAATATTACTTTTATGTTTGAGTTCTAGACCGTACTTAAATTAAATCCTGAATAGTTGCTCAATCCTTAGTCCGAAATCACCGGCGAATGACCTTGATCTAGTGCCTTTCTCTTATTGAATTTATCATCGTTTATTTGCTGTTTCGTTTCATTGTTTAATTACAACCAATCCCCATTTTATCTTAGCTTTAAATTAGAATCCATAGTTTCATAGTGTAACCTTGGTCTCTGAGGATTCGATACCTATTGTATTACTGCGATTGTGTGTGCACTTGCAGCTTTATTTTAGGGTTAAAACTTCTCGCATCAGAGCCTTAGTCTCTGGACTTGTTCTTGTGGAACAGAAAGGACGTGGTTGTAACTCAAAACTGATATAGTGGAATTTTTGAGTGGACTACGGTCCCGTGGTTTTTACTCCTCGCGTTGAGGAGGTTTTCCACGTAAAATAATTTGTCGTCTCATTTACTTTACTGCGTTTGATTTGCTGCTGCCAAATTATATTTTTCTCACAAGCTCACACAAGTGTGGGGAAGTTTATTCCGCTGCGCCATTGGTGCTTATTGTATTTTTCCCCAACAGAGTGGTATCAGAGCGCTTTGTGGTTTGATAACTTTGGGTTATTGGTTGTTGCTTTTGTGAGCGATGGAAAATATAGGCAGGATGATCAGTTTGGATGGTTCCAATTATCATGTCTGGAAAGGCAAGATGGAAGATCTCCTCTATGTGAAGGAGCTGCATGTTCCAGTCTTTGAGGCGGATAAACCTGAGGCGAAGACTGAAGAGCAGTGGAAATTGCTACATCGCCAAGTGTGTGGTTTGATAAGGCAATGGGTAGATGATAACGTGAGGAATCATGTTGAAAATGAGACTAATGCTCGTTCTTTGTGGTTGAAGTTGGAGCAGTTGTTTGCTCGGAAAACCGGGAATAATAAGATGTACATGATCAAGAAGTTGATTGAGCTGAGGTACCAGGAGGGAACTCCGATGGCAGATCACTTGAATGCGTTTCAGGGAGCACTCAATAAATTTTCGGACATGTGTATTAAGTTTGAGGATGAGATTCACGGTTTGTGGCTTCTTGGTACATTACCAGATTCTTGGGAGGTTTTTACGATGTCTCTTCGTAACTCCGCGTCGAATGGTGTTATTTCGATGGACTTAGTGAAGAACAGTGTCTTGAATGAGGAAGTAAGGAGGAAATCTAGTCCTAGTTCCTCGCGTTCAAATGTAATGGTTTCTGAGTCAAGGGGGAGGAGTTCATATAGAGAGCCCAGGAATAGCAAAAACAAGAGCAAGAGCAAATCTAACAAATTTTCTAAGTTGGAGTGCCATTATTGTCATAAGAAAGGGCACTTGAAGAAGGATTGCTGGAAGTTGAAAAAAGACAGCAAACTTGGAAATCGTCAAGAAGATGGTGAGGATCGGGTGAGTGTCACCGAAGATCAGTTTCTTATTCTTCTTGAGAGTGATGCCATTAATGTTGCTAGCCAAGACACCAGTTGGGTTGTTGATAGTGGAGCTACTACTCATGCTACATCGTATCGGGATTTGTTCACTACTTATACTCCGGGTAGTTATGGTTCTGTGAAGATGGGTAATGATGCAGTTGTTCAGGTTGCTGGCATTGGTGATATTTGCTTGGAGACTAGTACTGGTACTAGACTTTTGCTTAAGGGAGTTAAGCATGTCCCAGATATTCGGTTGAATTTGATTTCTACAGGGAAGCTTGATGATGAAGGTTTTTATAGTTTGTTTGGAGGAGGTAAATGGAAACTCACACGAGGTTCCATGGTTGTGGCTCGAGGTGATAAGCATTCATCTTTCTATTGGATGCAGGCTAAGGCCTCCAAAGATGTTGTTAATGCTGTGGAGAATGGTGATGCCATGGAGCTATGGCATAAGAGACTCGGTCACATGAGTGAGAAAGGATTGTCTGTGTTGTCAAAGAAGGAGGTTATTTCAGGTATCTCTGGTTTACACTTACAGAAGTGTGCGCATTGTTTTACAGGTAAACAACACAGGGTCTCTTTCAAGTCCTCCGGTCCTTCTAGGAAACCCGAGATACTTGATCTGGTTCATTCAGATGTGTGTGGTCCAATGAAGACAAGATCTCTTGGTGGTGCATCATATTTTGTCACATTCATTGATGATCATTCTAAGAAGTTGTGGGTTTATACTATGAAGACGAAAGATCAAGCTTTGGGATATTTCAAGCATTTTGTGGCATTGGTTGAGAGACAAACGGGGAAGAAGTTGAAGTGTATCCGCAGTGATAATGGTGGAGAGTATTATGGACCATTTGATGCTTATTGTAGGGAATATGGTATTATGCATCAGAAGACGCCACCCAAGACTCCACAATTGAATGGGTTGGCTGAGAGGATGAATAGAACTATTGTCGAGAGGATTAGATGTTTGATTTCAGAGTCAGGCTTGGCACATACTTTCTGGGGTGAGGCTTTAAGCACAGTTGTTCACGTGTTGAATTTGTCACCTAGTGCTCCATTGGAGGATGATATTCCAGAGAGAGTTTAGACTGGTAAGGATGTTTCTTATGGTCATTTGAGGGTCTTTGGGTGTAAGGCATTTGTTCATATTCCCAAAGATGAGAGGTCAAAGCTTGAGATGAAGTCGCGAGAATGTGTGTTCATTGGTTATGGTCAGGAAGAGTTTGGATAAAGATTTTATGATCCCGTTGAGAAGAAGCTCATTAAGAGCAGAGATGTGGTGTTCATGGAAGATCAGACGATTAAGGACATTGACAAGTCCGGAAAACCAGCTCAGAGATATGAGAGTCTGATTGATTCAGAGGTTAGTCCTTCTACATCGGTCCACGGTCAGGTTGAGGCTAAGGTTCAAGTTGATACCCCTGGTGCAGATGCTCCCGCACATGATGATGGTATTGGTGATCATGGTGACGATCATGGTGAGACACCAACTACTGAGAACCCGCCTGTTGTTAGAAGATCTGAGAGAGGTTTAATGCTGTCGACAAGGTATGATCCTAGTGAGTATGTGTTACTTACTGATGGGGGAAAGCCTGAAAGCTTTGGTGAAGCTTTGGAGTGTGAACACAAGGATAAATGGCTAGGTGCCATGGGAGATGAGATGAAGTCATTTGATGAGAATTACACATTTGAGCTGGTGAAGTTGCCTAAAGGTAAAAAGGCGTTGCTTAATAAGTGGGTGTACAGGATTAAGCATGAAGAGTCCAGTTTGGAACCTCGATACAAGGCTAGGTTGGTTGTGAAAGGATTCAGCCAGAACAAGGGAATTGATTATGATGAAATCTTTTCTCCTGTTGTGAAGATGTCATCCATTCGGGTTGTACTTGGATTGGCAGCGAGTCTTGATCTAGAGGTAGAGCAAATGGATGTAAAGACGGCTTTCCTTCATGGTGATTTGGAGGAAGAGATTTACATGGTACAACCGGAAGGCTTTGAGAAAAAGGGTAAAGAGGATTTAGTTTGCCGCTTGAAGAAAAGCATTTATGGATTAAAACAGGCACCGAGACAGTAGTACAAGAAGTTTAAGTCAGTTATGGGGGAGCATGGTTACAAAGAGACTACTTCTGATCATTGTGTGTTTGTGCAGTATTTTGGTGATGATGATTTTATCATCTTGTTGTTGTATGTTGACGATATGTTGATTGTAGGCAAGAACTTGAGCAGAATTGAGGAGTTGAAGAAGCAACTTAACAAGTCCTTTGCCATGAAAGATTTGGGTCCAGCGAAGCAGATTCTTGGTATGAGAATTGTTAGAGATAAATGTGAGAAGTTGATTTACTTGTCTCAGGAGAAGTATATTGAGAAGGTACTTCAGAGGTTTCACATGGACAAGTCTAAAGTTGTAAGCACTCCTCTTGCTACACACTTTAGATTAAGCAGTCAACAGAGTCCAAAGACAGATTTGGAGAAGGAAAATATGGCAAGGGTTCCATATGCTTCTGCAGTTGGTAGCTTGATGAATGCTATGGTTTGTACAAGACCTAATATAGCTTTTGCTGTTGGTGCAGTTAGTCGTTTTCTTTCCAATCCAGGAAGAGAACACTGGAATGCTGTGAAGTGGATTTTGAGATATCTCCGAGGAACTTCTAGTTTGAAGATTACATTTGGAAGAGATAAGCCTTTGCTTGTTAGTTATACAGATGCTGATATGTCTGGGGATATTGATTCAAGGAAGTCTACTTCGGGTTACTTGGTAACATTTGCAGGGGGAGCTGTAGCGTGGCAGTCAAGGTTACAAAAGTGTGTTGCACTTTCTACCACTGAAGCTGAGTTTACAGCCGCAACGGAAGCTTGTAAGGAGTTATTGTGGATGAAGAATTTTCTTGATGAGATTGGTTTCAAGCAAGATAAATATGAGTTGCTTTGTGATAATCAAAGCGCAATTCATCTCGGAAAGAACTCTACATTTCATTCGCGTTCGAAGCACATTGATAGGAGGTATCATTGGATACGAGATGTGATTGCTTCTAAGGAAGTGGAACTTTCAAAAGTTCATACGGATGATAATGGAGCTGATATAATGACTAAGTCATTGCCGAGGGGGAAGCTTGGAGTTTGTCGAGAGATAGCCGGAATGGCTGTTTCCTCCACCTAGTCGGAGGGGGAGTTTGTTGGTTTTTCCTTTCTAGTGGAGAAACCACTTTGCCTCATTATAATATTGGCTCTATTATTATTATGAGGATATATATCAGAGCTGCTCAGAACAATTATTGGGAGCAGGTGAGACACAAAGTAAAGAGAGAAAAATTCGGAAGAAAAGAGAGAGAGGATCAGTTTCGCCAGAGTCTGTTCAAGCGAACGTTTGGAGGCTCAAACGTGCTCCGATTTGGCTGAAATTTTGTTGGTAGCTTCGTGACTCAGTGGTCTTGATATTCAACGCTGGAGATTCTATTTCAACGGTTGGTTCGTCGCAGATCATAGTTTTAGCGTGGTTGTTCGCGTCTGTTGCGAACACAGATTTCAGAAGGAGTTGTCTAGAGTGTTTGGAAGATCCGACGGTGAATTCTTCTTGGATTGAGCTGAAATTTTGCAGAGGTATTCCTGACCTGTTTATCTAAGATTTGTACGGTGAAGATTTGATTTGGAGACCGGAATCTTAGTGAATTTAGGGTCGTTTGGAACTGCTTATTTCTAGGCTCTTGTATTGCTCTCTTATGGTGTTTCTTGTTGTTGGAGATTGCTCATAGGAGCCTTAGTCTCTGGACTTGTTCTTGTGGAATAGAAAGGACGTGGTTGTAACTCAAAAACTGATATAGTAGAATTTTTGAGTGGACTAGGGTCTCGTGGTTTTTACTCCTCGCGTTGAGGAGATTTTCCACGTAAAATAATTTGTCGTCTCATTTACTTTACTGCGTTTGATTTGTTGCTGCCAAATTATATTTTTCTCACAAGCTCACACAAGTGTGGGGAAGTTTATTCCGCTGCGCCATTGGTGCTTATTGTGTTTTTCCCCAACAATCGTTTGGTGGATCCTTTCGTGTTTTGTTCGTATTTGGTGTGGCTAATTACAGTGTGAGTGATTTTTCTTATTGAAATTGAAGTTCTTGCAAGTCTTCTTACAAGTCTATCTCTGATTTCTCGTATTGCAGGGTTTATCATGCTGCACCATCAACCAACTTACCTTATGCTCAACCAACGAAGGCGGACGTGATCTTCTTTGCCTCTTGGATTCTCCTAGAGCTCAAGGCGATATGGTTCTTAGTGAGTCTCTCTTCCCTATATCATTCTAGTAAACAAAGAGAGAGCATCCTTTGGAGAGAGACACTTTCTTCCTTTTTTTCTATTGTGATTGGGTTTGTTCTGATATTGCACGTTTTCTGCACCACGGGGAAAAGCTATCTTGCAGTCTTTGGGTTAGGAGCATTTGCAACCAGTTATGCTTTGCATCCTAAGTGGTCTATCACTCCACTTCTCCCATCATTTCTCTCTTGGAGAGACGATCAATGTAGCTTTGTTTTCTTCTTTCCTTAAATGTTTCACATTTATTATCAACCTTGTGATCTGACATTCCACATCACATCATCGTAGACGGACTCCAACCAAGGAGAAGTCTTGAAGATCGGACTCCTTTCCATTTCCCTTTTAGACTCAGATACCAAGCTTGAGATCACTGTTTCGACAGGTTAGTTAATTCATTCATGTTTTCTTAGATTCTACAAATTTGCTTTAGATTCTACAAATTTCCTAACTTTTTTCTTCTGCAACAGGTGATCCTCAACCAATCGCGTGCTCACAGGCAAGGAAGAGTATCTTTCAAGATTCCACTCGATCTCAACAAGATTCCTGAAGTCAAGATCCCTCTGTTCTCCATGGAAATCATCGACGCGTTGAAGGTAAACCCACAAGTCTGCTTAGAGGAAGAGATTCATGTATGCTACTTGTGCGATGAGGAGAAGAAAGATTCCCTGATGATTACCTGCAACATCAGACGCATGGTAAATAAAATCTCTATCTCTGTCCCCATTTATCTCTTTGTGTCCCCATCTATCTCTCATTTATTTACATTGTTTTGTCTTCATTTAGAGGACAAAGGAAGAGTTCTTCTCCGTGAGGCTACAAATCCGTCTACTTGTCTCGAGGATTCTTAAGAAACTTGGAGTTTCAGAGTGACCTCTAGTGTTATAAACCTTTAGCTATTGTTGTTATTTACCGTTATGATTTCAGTATTTTTTTTTTCTTTCGATCTATTAACATTTTATGATGAGCTACTAGGAACCTAAAATTATATTCATGAAATCAACTGCAGTAAAAATTCACATGTTTAAAAAAATTTGTGATTAGCATAAGCAAACTTGTGTTTTTTTCTAGGAAGCCGAGTTTACAACACCAGTTGATGGCAACACTGGGAAATCTGCTGCAGAACGTCAAATTGTATGTCAGCCAGTGACTTCATACTAGTAATTCTTGACATAGCTCTTAGTACTAATTCTGATAACTTGATTTGTACTGTAACTGCAGATGAATGTCGATGACTATGTAAAAGACAACATCGGTTTCAGTGACCCTGACTCATGATTTTAATTCGCATGAGTACTTGAATTTTATCAGATCGTCCTAACAAACTTTATTCATATTTTCTGTAACTTGCAGTATGCTGACACATCAGACAAGCCGTTGGATTCCTCGTATGTTATACTTCATTCTTGCTCATAGTCCATTTCAGAACTATTTAACTGACAGTTTCAATTGAACTTATGCGGACGGTATGGAAATATATAGTGGTTTCTTGATACTCATTGGTTCCTTTAAATTACAATAACATTTCTTTCTTCTCTGTAGATGTGGAATACGTACAAGCACCAAACTCTTTCCGCAAGCTCGCCTAGACATTTAAACACAACGCTATCGAGGTTATTGTTATAGAATTTATAGGCATAGTTGAAATGATATGAACACAGAAACATGTGTAACTTACAGTTATTGTGCTCGTTTAGATCTTTATTGTGGCCACAACATCTGCAGAAGAGAAGGAGATAAGATAGATGTTGGTTTATTATAGCTACAGTTTAATTTCAAGAACAATGTGAAACTTCTGTTTTAGAGAAAGTTAACCTTGTTGTTGAGAGGTCTAGTTTCAACTGTTTCTCTATTTCGCCAAAATACATACCAAACAGCGGTGACCTGAAGATACCATGATTCACTATCTTTAACAAAAGGTTACTTTAAAAAATATCATACCACACACACATACACACAAAAATTTGAAGCATATGTGTAAGGGACATCGCAAGATGCATAAAGAGAAGTTAAAAAGGTTAAAATTTACTCAAATAATGAAAGATTGTGCTAGATTTTCTTTTATTGGAGAGACTTTCTTTGATGTTCTATAATTTGTTTTGTCTAAACCAAAAGGCACTCAAAGAAAAGTTCAGTACTGGATTTCAACCACCAGAACCTCAAGAGAACATAGCATGAAAACACGACTTATATTGTTAAAATGATGAATTACCAGGACGGAACTGCAGCTGCAATAAGGGCAGGAGGCAATTTCCAAAGGTGATGAATACGACTCTCCAGTATTTCTGTTAGATACTCAAGAATCTCTTCAACCTATATAAGAGGAAACCGAGAAAGTTAGAAACTTCATGTACATATAGCAAATGTTGAGCATTTTCAAGTTTCACTTAGTGGTTGTAATTACGAGTATGATGGACCTTTGGATTCAAAGCGATCTCGTTCTGTTTTAGACTTTTGGATCTTTGAAGAAGCAGCTTACATAACTCCTCGTATTGTTCTGACACAGTGACAGATTTGTAAGAAACGGACATGATACCTTCGATTAAATGAGTCCATCTGCTTATTATGCATCCTAGTAACAATAGCTCCTGCTCTTCAACGATATCACCACACATGTGACCACCTTATATTACAGAAACCAAAGAGACCAAATGGATACACATAGTTAAAGAATCAAATCAACTTACAATCTTTTCGATGAATATATCATCATCATTCGCAGCAGACACCCGCAACCTTCTTAACACTTCTGACCACTGAGCTTTCGGTGCAGAAAATATCAAGCTAGCGCCCGATACCAATCTTAAAGTTCTCTTACTGAGAAAATAAGAGAGACCTTTCGATTGCCACATGTTCCATGTCAAAAGTTCAATAGGTTGTTGTTGTTGTCTCCTGCTAACAAAAGAAACCACATCAAGATCATCAATAACTACCACAAGTTATTGCATTCTACGCTATCTCGTGCTACGAAATCTAACATACCCCAACGAAGTTGTATCCTCGTTATTTGGCTCTATGTTTTTGGAAAGGATCTTCAAGGCTGTCTCAAGAGCTGATACACACGAGACAACAGATTGCCGCTTACAGAGCTTCCCGTCGATAATATCGGTAATACCGTCACCCGATTCAACTGCTGCAACTAGAATAGCTTGGAGTTGTTTATCCTTCAATGTTGAGTTATTCATCAAATGCTCTGATACAAATTCTCTCCCTTTCAAAAGAGTATTTGATGATAGATTCTCTAAACCCTGAAATTTTTTCACCAAAACAAAAACCAATTCCAGAAATCAGAATCCAGCTTTCGTTTCAATTCAAATCATGATTTGAGATAGTGTGATAGAAAACAACCTTTGGGAACAAGGGGTTAGATCTCATCTCCGATATAGCTTCTTCAAGCTCAATCACAGATTCCACAAACGTATCTGAACTAGTTATGCCTTTCATGACCTAAAAACGAATTCTCCGATAAACAAAACGAAACCAATAATAACACAAGCGGAAGAAAGACGAGTGAGAGGGAGAGAGTAAGCGAACATTTTCGAAGAATTGACCCCATTGAAGGGCTTTTCTGCAATTTTCAGCATCCCAATGAGAAGGAACACCAGAAGATTGAAACCCAGAAGCAAGTATGAGCAAATCCACGAACCCTTTCAATAGCTTCATGAATTCTTCCTTGGAGATTTCTGGGTAATTCCAAACCATTTCTCTTGTTGTTTTATTTCGATTCGAAAGAGAAAAACCCTAAATCAAAAAGCCCCAAGCGATTAGGATTGATCGTCGTGCGGCATTATCGTGAATCACTGGAACCTTTTGTTCTTGCGTTCTTTCCCGCGCAGCCCTAGAAGGAGATGATTTTGGTAATTCTGAATAGTTTCAAGGTTTTGGTTTTCTAAGTAAGAACTTTGTGACGTTTTCGTGTATTGGGGAACTACAAGATGTGTAATCATAAGTAGATAAAACGTTCAGCTAATGTTTTGTGAACTGAACCGGACCGGACCACTCCCCGTGCAAACCTTTCGATTAAATTTGTTCATAAATTATCATATTTACAACTAATAATGTTCTTACTAGTTGACGAACGAAAAAAAAATGTTCTTACTAAATTTTAATTTCTTATAAGTTATAACATCACATGTGATCAAAATGGCTTGTTTCCATATGTCCCGGTTAAAATATTCCGAAATTTTTTTGTTTTTTTTTTTGTCAACTGAATTTGTAAATTTGATTAGAGAAATTAGGCTCACTAACCATAAAAAAAACTATAACTAAAAACATAACCAATTACCCTAATTTTAATGGATATGATTATGCCACATACCTCCATTTTGGTTACTTACCTTATTATTAAATTTTTTTTGGTTATTAACCAAATTAACCCATTTGATTATGGCCATGGACTAGTTAACATGACATATGGGGATGAGCTGTGATCTTTAATAAATCCCATTGTATATTAGAATGCCTTCTGATCTATAATGAAATCTTTAACAAATTCACCAAAAAAAAAAAAAAATGAAATCTTTAACAAAAAAAAAATGGGCAATTCTCATAGATACCACTTTTTAAAGTTTTTTTTCCTTAGATACCATTAATTTTAAAAAATTCCATAGATACCACTTTTTCCAAAAATACCACAAAATTAAAATTAGTTTTAAATGATCAAAACTAAACCCTAAACCCTAAACCTACACCATACTCCCTAAAATTATACCCTAATTGTACAATAGTTAACCCAAACCCAAAAATTTATATTCTCACCCTTTAAAAATCAATTTCCCTACCCCTAAAACTATACCCTAATTGTACAATAGTTAACCCAAACTCAAAAATTCATATTCTACACCCTTTAAAAATCAATTTTTGTGTTTGTGGTTTTTTTGGAAATTTTGATAAAAGTGGTATCTAAGGAACTTTTAAAAATTAATGGTATCTAAGGAACAAAAACTTTGTTTGGTGGCATCCTAGGGAATTTCTCAAAAAAAAATCTATAAAGAAATCTTCAAAGCAAATACGATTTTGTATTTTATTCATCATTTCATAAACTAGGAAGCCAATGATCTCGTCGATTAATTCCACACAAGGAGAAGAGAGCTAGTTAAGAAGATGCCCATCAATTATTAACGAAAATAATTAGTTATTCTCAATTAGTCAACAACAAAAGTGTAGAAACAAAATGGTAAATTTTTGTGTGAGAGTTTAAGGTTGTGTGAGAGTTTTAATTATTAGAGCAAAAAAATAAATAATAAGAGTTGTGTGAGAGAAGCCACACTTACTGTGTTGTATTTTTCTTCAATTCGTCGACCGTAAAACCCTAAAACCCCTAAAAGCCCCTAATTCATCTTTTTTCTTTGTGTAGATTTCTCTTGAACACAGAGGAATGGCGATTGTTCCGATTTCTTCATCTCCTTCTTCGTTTCTTGCGGATTCGATTTCCCATTCGTTGCATAGTAGCTGCGTCTGCGCCCGAATCAGTAAACTCGGTGTTTGCAGAAGCGATTCAAGGTCTAAGTGGAAGCCGGTGAGATGCTCCTTCTCTCCGACGGAGTCTCCACGAATTAAGGTGGTCGGTGTGGGTGGTGGTGGTAACAATGCCGTCAATCGGATGATTTCACGTGGATTACATGTCAGATTTCCAATCTCTTCATGTTTTTATATGGCATTTTGGGTTAGATTGATTTACACTCGTGTTTACAGAGTGTTGATTTCTATGCGATACACACGGACTCTGAAGCTCTGTTGGAGTCTTCTGCAGAGAACCTACTTCAAATTGGAAAGCTTCTAACATATGGCATTGGTGATGAAACTTTTTATCTGTAATTTGTGTTTGTTTTGACACTCAATTCAAACTCAAGGAACAAAACTCGTGTTACTCAGTGCCGGTCAAATTATTTTGGATGCCCTATGCATATATGTAGAAAAGTGTCATTTTCGTATATTTTCTTATACCGTAAAAATAGTAATCTAAATTAAAAAAAAATCAATTTAAAATCTATTAAACCGTTTATAATTCCAAATAGTTAGTAAGAAATAAAAGAAAAAAAACAAAATAGAATTTATTTTTGAAATATTGCGCTCCTTGTATTTTTGCCTGCAAAATCATTAATTAAACTCACGTTGTCGAGTTTTTCAACCATCTATGTTGCAATGGATGGCAAATCTAACCCATTCAATATCTCTTGTCATATGATCGAGCGCAAATAGTTTTGTTATCAGCTTCAACATCGAATTTTAATAATTTCAAATTAATTTTTTTGAAATGAGTAGTTAACATGTTTGCTTAGAGAAGACAATAAACATTACAAAAGCATTTGAAAAACAAAATCTTACGAATATTATTATTGTAGAAAAAGTTTATAATTTTTTTTTAATTATAACTATAACAAAAATTTAACTTAAAAAAGGCGCTCTAAGCGGTGGTTTCACTGGCTTGTCTTTTAGGCCGGGCCTGGTGTTATACAGGCACAGGTGGAAACCCGCTTCTCGGAGAAGAAGCTGCAGAAGAATCAAAGGATGCAATTGCTAATGCTCTTAAAGGATCAGACCTTGTTTTCATAATTGCTGGTATGGGTGGTGGAACTGGATCTGGTGCTGCACCTGTGGTAGCTCAGATATCCAAGGAGGCTGGTTATTTGACTGTTGGTGTTGTTACCTATCCGTTTAGATTCGAAGGACGTAATAGATACTTGCAGGTAATTGTTTCTTGCAAGTCTTGTTATAGTTTGTTTCCATGCCTAATTTTCTTTGTTTTTCTTTAGGCACTGGAAGCCATTGAAAAGCTGCAGAAGAACGTAGATACGCTTATCGTGATTCCAAATGATCGTCTGCTAGATATTCCTGGTGTACAGACACCTTTTGAGGACGCTTTTCTTCTTGCAGATGATGTTTTACGCCAAGGAGTACAAGGAATCTCGGACATTATTACTGTGAGTCTTTGTTATATTTAGAGTTGGTTGATGAATGTATTGCTCACTGTTGAGTCTTTGTCTTCTTTTTCAGATACGTGGACGGGTCAATGTACGTTTCAGGGATGTCAAGGCGGTTATGAAAGATTCCGGAATTGCAATGCTCGGGGTAGGCGTTTCTTCTAGCAAGAACCGAGCTGAAGAAGCAGCTCAACAAGCCACTTTGGCTCCATTGATCGGATCATCCATACAATCAGCTACTGGTGTCGTCTACAACATCACTGGTGGAAGAGACATTACTTTGCAGGAAGTCAACCGAGTATCTCAGGTGCGGTATTTTGGACCTGGTTTACTCACTCGGCTTTGCTTCAATTTCGTATATACCGTATTACAATGCACAGCTGTGTCATGTTTTGGGGGATTCTTTTGCAGGTTGTGGCAAGTTGGGCAGACCCATCGGCCAACATCATATTTGGAGTTGTTGTGGATAATCGCTACACCGGAGAGATTCATGTAACGGTAATCGCCACGGGCTTCTCACAGTCTTTCCAGAAGACACTTCTCACTGATCCAAGAGCAGCTAATCTCGTGGACAAAATGGGATCATTAGGACAAGAAGAGAAGAAAGGAACCCCCCGTAGACTTTTCTTCTAGTATATTTTTCTTTGTCACCAAATCATCTTTTAGGTAGATAATCGGAGTATGACACTCTAAACCCAATCTAATTTTGTGAGATTGAACTTCTATGTATAGATCAATCTGGGTTTTTTTTTGGCTATATATGGCCTAGGTTAATTCTACAAGAGTTACAATGTGATTGCACTTCAAAAAATGTCATTTGGTCTCTATAATGCAGCAAACATTAACGAGAGAGACCCATTGTCGTTATATACTTCAGTATAGTGAAGAGAGTAATTACAAATGCTTACTAGAGAAAAAAATATATAAAAGATCTCTCTATTTATATACATGTAGAAGTCGAGTCTTGAAAGTGATTTCAACTTAAAAATAAGAGCGTACATGAGACTGCTCTGTACATACATATATGGCTTTGCAGAGAATGTAAATCCAAAGATCATAACATATAATCAGAGCTTAAATATATATAGTAAATGGCCATATAGGTTTGGGTACTCGACGAGCTTCTTCTTCGTGCATTTGAATAGAATGTTGTAAACAGGATCGAAACGTATCAAAGACGTAAACAGACATACATCCGCCAAGGTTGACCTTTCTCCACACAAGTATCTATTGCTACCTAAGTGATCCTCCATCTCATCTAAGGTACTAAAGATTTCACTCACAGCTAGATCATACGCTTCTTGGCTCTGCGCAAACCCGCACCTTTCAAAACATCAATGGAACCAAATCATCAATAACAGACACATACATTGTGCTATAACCAAACCATATATAGAGCATTGTTAATTGCTTAAGCGTCAAGAAAACCACAAAATGATACGAAATGTGATCAAATTCCATGTTTTTGTTACCTGTAAATGGTGAAACTTTAGGATACACAATTTGATTAAATGAGTCCATCTGCTTGCTACGCATCCTAGTAACAATAGCTCCTGCTCTTCAACGATAGCACCACACATGTGTTCAAGGAAGAAATGACCACCTTATCTTACAGAAATGAAAGAGAGCAAATGGATACACATAGTTCAAGAATCAGATTCGACTTACAATCTTTTCGATGAATATTTCATCATCATTCGCAGCAGAAACCCGCAACCTTCTTAACACTTCTGACCACTGAGCTTTCGGTGCAGAAAATATCAAGCTAGCGCCCGATACCAATCTTAAAGTTCTCTTACTGAGAGAATAAGACAAACCATTCGACTGCCACATGTTCCATGTCAAAAGTTCAATAGGTTGTTGTTGTCTCCTGCTAACAAAACAAAACCACATCAAGATCATCAATAACTACCACAAGGTTATTGCATTCTACGCTATCTCGTGCTACGAAACCTAACACACCCCAACGAAGCTGTATCCTCGTTTTTTGGCTCTATGTTTTTGGAAAGGATCTTCAATCCTGTCTCAAGAGCTGACACACACGACACGACAGATTGCCGTTTACA
This sequence comes from Draba incana, assembly GCA_963576765.1. Taxonomy (NCBI): domain Eukaryota; kingdom Viridiplantae; phylum Streptophyta; class Magnoliopsida; order Brassicales; family Brassicaceae; genus Draba; species Draba incana. The sequence continues at coordinate 2,868,467 of OY755214.1, read as the reverse complement.
GAGCTTCGCGTCGATAATACCGTCACCCGATTCAACTGCTGCAACTAGAATAGCTTGGAGTTGTTGTTAGGTAAGGTTCTTTACAGTCTCTGGTTCTACAACCTTGCAAGAGAAGGAACAACAAGGTTGGGAAGGAAGGAGCTAAAGTCTGACTCAGAAACAGTGACTCAGCAAAAGCTCTGAAGAATCTAGAAGAAAATGAGTCACTAGACACGTCACATAAGAGGATAAGAGACGGTAACGGTCTGGTCAATAAAGCATGTGCAAATGATCTATAAAGAAGAGGGAGTGTGTTAACGTTTTGGATTATCAGAGAGCTGATCAATTTGAGTTTGTTAGTGTGAGAAGGAGAGCTAGGCTCTTTTGATTCTCAGGTTTAGCTTAGGGTTTATCTTTGGGTTTTGCATTTCTTTAAAGTTTGTTCCTTTTCTTTGTATCTATGTTTTGAATCGGAAATCTATCAAAATCATCTCTGACGTAAACTCTTGTTAGAAATTGCTGGAAAGATGCAATCAAAGTGAAAATCTGAGTGTATCGATCAATTAAACCGGAATCGAACCGGTCAATATTCACACATATACGACGACGTTTCGGGATAGATTCTGATCAACACCAAAAGGATACACCAAAAGGGCAAAAGATTATGCCTAAAGAAACAGAGACCCAACGCATACGCGCAAGTGCTTTCTTGTTACCTGACGTGAAAGTAAAGATAAATGACGAGTCAAAGACAACGATGTATAACAAAGAGAAGAGTTCAATTTCAAAGAACAAGAACAAAAAAAGCTTAAGGAAATATCTAGCATTATAGAACAAATTTATTTCTGGATCTTTCTTCCTACTTATACATCAATGCAATTTATTGAACCGATTGCGATTGGAATAGCGAGCAAAGCCTTTAATTTCTTTTCATCTAATCGCAAACATCAGAAATGGACAAAACATATGCATCAAAACGTGAAGAAACTTATCTCCTTGTTTATGATCAATGAACCATTAGTTTGTTTGGTTGGATCTGTAAATGTGGAATACGTACAAGCACCAAACTCTTTCCGAGATTATTGCAAAAATATCTTTTATAAAAATTTAAGGCATAGTTGTTGAGGAAATGATATGAAGACGGAAACATGTGTAACTTACAGTCCTTGTGCTCGTTTAGATCTTTATTGCAGCTGCAACATCTACAGAAGAGAGAAGGGAGATAAGATAGATGTTGGTTTCTAGCTTCAAGTCCATATGATTTGTGATCTTTACCAAAATGTTACTTTAACCAAGAACATAACACATACACACAGAAATTGTTGAGCATCTGTGTGTGAGTGAGGGATATCACAAATGAAAGAAGAAGATGCATAAAGAGCAGTTGCATGATGATTTCTTATTGATTTGAAAGTTATTACAAAGTTTCCTAAGATATATCTTATCACAAAACAAGAAAAAGAAAGAGAGTGAATGTTTTCGTAACACAAGTGATAATATATATCAGAGAAGTGATAATATTTACCAAAGACAGTAGTTGCTCTTCACGATCAACCAACCTGTTGCATAGACACGTTAAACGACAAGTTGGCAAAGTGTTTTCAACAGCAAACAGCTCAAAGAAAACATCAATTTTAGAATTTTCCGCTTTAATTAAACTCTAACCTTGATACTAACGAACCAGAGTTTTGCCACTTGTTCATCTTCAAATGACTCAACTTCCATCACATAAAAGAGTTAACTGATACCGAAACATACATTCCAAAACAGGAAATAAGATCATTCTTGACAAGAATACGAGTTCTTAGACTACAAGTTTTCTCCACTTTCCTTTAACAAAAAAAAAAAAAAAAAACCTAAGAAGCTAAGAAAGAAGACTGATTATACTATGACAAAAATCCAAAGAAGCTTACAATATCTCATTCATTCTCTTATGTCAAAAAGCTTGAACTCACAATTCAGAAAAATCAGTCCCGCAAAAGTAAAAGTAATCAAGAACATGTAATCTAGCAACAGTCACTTAAAACCAATCAATAATAAGAGAGAAACTGATAAGAAGATAGGCACATCTCTTTTCCTTGCTTCATGGATACCAACCAATCAACCAATTCTCCCTAATAACGAACGACCAAAATAGGGGAAAGTACAATCCGGCGGCGGTGCACGCTCTCTACTTCTCCGGTTCCCCCAATATTTTTCCGGCGATCCCAGATTTTGTATTCTTCCTCCACAAGTGCTGGTAAAGAAGAGATTTTGTATTCTTGTCCCGCGATTGAGAATGCATTTCTTGAAACTGTGTCAATGTATGGGAATGAAAATGTTTGTAAAATATATGTATAAACAACTTTGTGTAATGTGTAATTTGGGCTATAAAAAAAAATTATTAACGATTTTTACTATAATAATAATAATATTTGTAAAACATTTTTTCAAAGTCTTTTGTAAATGTCTGTGTCTCAAAAAACATGGTAATTACTTATTTTCAAAACTAATTTAATTTTTTTAGTTAAAATTTAATTTAATTTTATTTTCAAGGCTGTCTCAAGAGCTGTCTCAAGAGCTGATACTGACGAGACAACAGATTGCCGCTTACAGAGCTTCCCGTCGATAATATCGGTAATACCGTCACCCGATTCAACTGCTGCAACTAGAATAGCTTGGAGTTGTTTATCCTTCAATGTTGAGTTATTCATCAAATGCTCTGATACAAATTCTCTCCCTTTCAAAAGAGTATTTGATGATAGATTCTCTAAACCCTGAAATTTTTTCACCAAAACAAAAACCAATTCCAGAAATCAGAATCCAGCTTTCGTTTCAATTCAAATCATGATTTGAGATAGTGTGATAGAAAACAACCTTTGGGAACAAGGGGTTAGATTTCATCTCCGATATAGCTTCTTCAAGCTCAATCACAGATTCCCCAAACGTATCTGAACCAGTTATGCCTTTCATAACCTAAAATCGAATTCTCCGATAAGCAAAACGAAACCAATAACACAAGCGGAAGAAAGACGAGTGAGAGGGAGAGAGTAAGCGAACATTTTCGAAGAATTGACCCCATTGAAGGGCTTTTCTGCAATTTTCAGCATCCCAATGAGAAGGAACACCAGAAGATTGAAACCCAGATGCAAGTATGAGCAAATCCACGAACCCTTTCAATAGCTTCATGAATTCTTCCTTGGAGATTTCTGGGTAATTCCAAACCATTTTTCTTGTTGTTTTATTTCGATTCGAAAGAGAAAAACCCTAAATCAAAAAGCCCCAAGCGATTAGATTGATTGTCGTGCGGCATTATCGTGAATCACTCAAACACACATTTTTCTTGTGTGTTTTTCCCGCGCGGCCGAGACCTAGAAGAAGACGATTCCATGATTCTGAATCATTTCAAGGTTTTGGTTTTCCAAGTAAGAACTTTGTGACGTTTTCGTGTATTGGGAACTACAAGATGTGTAATCATTAGTAGATAAAACGTTCAGCTAATGTTTTGTGAACCGAACCCGGACCGGACCACCGCCCATGCAAACCTTTCGATTAAATTTGTTCATAAATTATCATATTTACACTAATAAAGTTCTTACTAGTTGACGAACAAAAAAAATTTCTTACTAAATTTTAATTTCTTATAAGTTATAAGTTCACATGTGATCAAAATGGCTTGTTTCCATATGTCCCGATTAAAATATTCCGAAATTTTGTAGTTTTTTTTTTTGTCAACTAAATTTGTAAATTTGATTATGGCCATGGAGTGGTTAACATGACATATGGGGATGAGCTGTGATGTTTAATAAATCCCATTGTATATTAGAATGCCTTCTGATCTATGATGAAATCTTTAACAAAAAAAAAAATCTATAATGAAATCTTTAAAGCAAATAAGATATTGTATATTTATTCATCCTTTCATAAACTAGGCAGCCAATGATCTCGTCGATTAATTCCACACAAGGAGAAGAGAACTAGTTAAGAAGATGCCCATCAATTATTAACGAAAATAATTAGTTATTCTCAATTAGTCAACAACAAAAGTGTAGAAACAAAATGGTAAAATGTTTTGGTAATTGACAGATACAATTGCAATTATTATTGGGGTGGTTTTTAAAAAATGAACAGAAAAGTTGAAATAAATCCTGAGAAGCAACCTAATCATCGATAGTGTAAATCTAGACTGATCAAAAACTAATTAAATGAGTCTGTTGTCAACATTTGATTTGGTAAAAAAACTTATCTCTTATTGACCCACCATATTAAACAAAGAAAAATGAATTACAACGTGGGAAATGCTGTGAAAGATGTTTACCAAAAATTAACACAGTCACACATGAGTTTAGTTACTCACAACAAATTTCTAGGTGATTAATTTAGGGACGTGCAAGATAATCTACATGTGTTCACATCCCCTTACTATATATTAAATGCAAAGTTGTTTTAGTTATAAAAGATTAAGTGTTTTAATTCTATTGGTTTATTCTTCAAAAAATTATGACATGACTTAAAAATGTCTTAAACTATCTTAATCATTTTAAAAACTATCTTAATCATTTTAAAATATCTCTCAAACTACCATAATCAAACGAATTAAATATTACTTAAATTCAATACTTCAAAAATTAAATATCAGTTTCTTATTTTTGTTCAATAAAAAAACTGAATTGAATTATTTTTTTTTTATCCAACTCGAAATAATAAAAAAGTTAACAAGATATAGTTACGATATTCACGAACAAACTGGGATAATTATGATAATTATGAACGAACATATGGCTTTTTTCTGGGAGCAAAATTATGATTTTTTAACATATTCAAAACTCATTTTCTTAACCCAATGTACTACATTACCCTTACTATTTGTCTCAAGCTAACAATCCATCCAATATTTCTTCACCACCGGTTTGGTTTAGCTCTTTCCGGTATTAAAGTTTTCAAGCCAACATTGTACAATTGATTGAATTGGGTCCAATCTGTTTAGTTCGGTTTGATGTAACTAGAGAGGCAAATCTTAGGTTTTGAATATATAAACATTTAGAAATAACTAATTATACTTTTATCGTTAAATAAAAAATATCCAAACCTAGAAAACTTCAAATATTTTTAAAAATTTGGTGCAGAAAATATGCCGAGATTATCTCTTAAATTCAAAGATTTTCTGTTTAAGAAACAAATTTTGAATTTACATATATTAGAAAATAATTAACAATGAAAGAATAAATGTATACTCCATAATATATCTCCATATTTAGAAAATCAACTAGCATTATTTAAAATCGTATTGAGTACTCCTTCATGCACAATATAAAAAACACTGCAACATCTCAAACATAGGAACGCCTCTGTATTTTTTCTTTACGAAATCGCTTATATTTATTTTATACGTTTAAATGTACAAATTTCATTTGTCTTCTATTCTTTCTATATGCTTGAATGTACTAATTCAATTTTGGTTTTGGTTTTGGTTCTGGTTTATCCAGATAACTAAAAGAGACGAGGGAGAGTCGTAGTATCACAAAGCCATTAGATGTTGCTAAGTAGATAACGGTCCTGTCTAAAACTTAGCATGAATATTTTATCTCATAACTTAAAGATCTTTCATGACTTTTAACATCTTCAATTCTTGATTTGGTTCATGCAGGCGTGGAATTATATATGCTTCCCCATCTTTTGTAAGTAAAATCAAATTTAAATGTTTGGTTTATATAATAACGAAAATTAAATTAGTTATGAGAAATGAATGATTAGGTATACATCGTTGGAAGCCATAGAAAGTCCAACAATGTTAGATGATCAAAAATGGCTTACATATTTGATTATATACGTACTCTTTTATAACAATATTCAAATTATTCGTCTGAAGAATCGTTGCCTGGTAACACTCCCAATAGATTACAATTTCGGATATATAAACTAATGTCTAAAGACTAAAAAATATTGTTCTATGTTTGCAATTTTGAGGTTACCATTTTCGGCCTATACTTAAAACTTTTAATTTGTATGTGGTTGGTGTTACCAATGTTTAGTGGTGCAGCTTACAATTACTCCAATTATGTGACAAGATACTTTAAAATGAGAATACATGTTAGATGAGGAACGAATTATACAGATTAACTAGAAGAATCTTATAGATGATAATCTTTTATGTGAATCCAATACATATATTTTGGATTTTAACTATATAAATTATGTTCTTTCTGTTCAATTTTAGGCCGAAAGAGAATCGAAGAAGCATTGAGATGGAATATTATATAAATCAAGAAACATTACTCTTTGGTTTCTTGATTTTGGATGTGTTTGTATATTTATGTGTATAGATGTATAAAGAAAACTTCAACGCAAAAAAAAAAGGAGATACGTTTTGAAAGTTTTAATGGTGACAAAATTGTGTTCTTCCGATATTAGGAGACGATTCGAGGAAAAATGAATATAAAACAATCTTTAAAAACCTAAAAAGAACAAGACCCTTAAACCAATTTAATTAATAAGAAATTTTAAAATAAAAATTGATATTTTGCTATCCTTATAATTTTTATTTTACTTTTAAGGCTATCTAGCTCATTAACTCTATGGTGCAAACTTTTCAAATAGTTTTTTTCCCATTGTTTTCTTGATTTTACAAGTTTCTATCAACTATATTAATGCCGATATAAAACAAATCAAATATTTTGATATTTCATATTTCACGAGAAAAGAGTAGCAATTAACTTTATAAAGTAAGAAAGTTTTCGAATACAATGGAGATGAATTGTATATAATAATTTGGTTGATCAAACTGTAGCAAATGAGACCAACGTCAATATCCAGGACTAAAAAATAAACACATCAAAAGAAATAATCGTAAAAGAAAATTAATTGATCAATATTTTTCTTGATTACTTTTACCTTAGGATCATATACAATGGCACCCAAAACATTAGCTTTCATATCAAGAGTCGCTTGCAATAATTTTTGTACAACTCAAATTTTACATATCGATTGTCTTTGCCGAAAACCGTCGATTAGAGTAACATACCTCAAAGAGTAAAAGAATTGTTAGAAGAAGTGATTTTGATCAATATTCCACACAAACTTAATTTAGTAGGAGATCTATGAAATGGTTTTGGAATCATAGACATTTTGTAAAGTTACAACATAAGCAAGGAGATCGATCATGCTTATAAATCTTTATAAGCCGGCTTGAGTCCGACTTTTATCTCAGTCGTTGGACTTATACTCACTTCAACATGTTTCAAGTGTTCACAATCCCTTTTAATTATAATTTCGTGGGATCTCTTTTTTTTTCTCACCATCTTTCAAATATTCTAAATTTAAAAGTATAATGTTTCGAAATATAATAAATAATAAAATCTTGTTATTAAATACTAAAATACAATTATTTTCAAAAAAGGTATCATACCCGCACATGGTGCGGACCAGTCACCTAGTTTATATTATTCGTCTTAATTAATATATTCCAAAAAAATATGGCAGAAAAATGCTACGTATTTGATTCGGAGTATAAGTATATTACGAATTAAATTAAATAAAAAATAGATAAGAAAAAGGGCACATAGATCAAATTAATAGTTCAAAATGAGATTTTGCAAACCAAGTTTTCTTATGACCATATGGCACGACTGCATGACTGAGGAGGATTAGTCATTTATTATCGGTCTATAAAATTAAAAACGGGTTAAATGGTACGTAATCAATGATGCAAACAACATAAAATTGGAACGATACTTAGATGATTAGCATGCCCAAGGATTAAAAATATATATATATATATATATATATATATATATAGATGATTAGCATGCCCAAGGATTAAAAAAAAATATATATATATATATATATATATACTAGATGTTTCTTCAAATCATTCTTCATATAGTTCTGGGGACAATCTTTAAGGGATAATTTGAAAGCATCTTGTGATATAATTAGAAATGTAACACTTCTTATCATAAAGTTACACTGTAAAAAATCATTAGATCTGTATACTTTACTTATGCCTAAAAGCTAAAACCAAAATTATAAGTCAATGATGAGATCTTAATAAACCAAATTATGGTGCGAAACTATAGTTCATCATGTGAACTTGGTTCAATAATTTCATTAATATATTAGAAAGCTGCATAGTTCTGACTAAAAAACGGTTATTAATCACAATTTAATCGGAATGATTCCAACTTACAGACAATATTAATTAAAAAATATTACAATAAAAGTGGGAACAAGTTTGAACTGTAAGGTAACATATTATCTCTAGGATATTATATAATGTATAAATTATATGTAGATTTTTTTTTTTTTTGTCGTCAAATTATATGTAGATCATTTGTTGTTAGATGGATCATATCCTGAATATATATTAGCCAAGCACACATTTATTCGTACACCCAAAACGGTTGATTATATTAAATTTGCATGAGATGGAGTGGATGTTTCTCACCTTATATCTCTTCAAGTTGCCCATTTCACATCAACGACATGGTGCCCACATTCCTCCCACTATTATCTAGAGAAATTCCTTAGGATGCCAAAAAAAGAGTTTTTGTTCCTTAGATACCATTAATTTTTAAAAATTCTTTAGATACCATTTTTTCAAAAAAAAAATCAAAATTTCCAAAAATACCATAAACACAAAATTTGATTTTTAAAGGGTCTAGAATTTAAATTTTTGGGTTTGGGTTAACTATTATACATTTATGGTATAGTTTTAGGGGGTAGGGTGTAGGTTTAGGAATTAAGGTTTAGTTTTGACCATTTAAAACTAATTTTAATTTTATTGTGTTTTTGGAACATTTAAAAAAGATGGTAAAAAGTGGTATCTAGGAAATTTTTAAAAATTAATGGTATCTAAGGAACAAAACTTAAAAAAGTGGTATCCATGAGAATTGCCCTATTATCTATTGAGTTATTATATATTTATGTAAAAATGTGCTGTCGTTCACATTCATCACCAAAATATTTTAATGTAAATTTGTATTTGGTCACATGAACTGATGAACATGATAAGATTTATCTGTAAAATGTTGAATAATAGTTGGACAGGTAATATTATTAGATTATTGTCATTTTGTTTGTTTGTTTCTATTGATAAATTGAAATTAATGATTTGGTAGCAATAGACAAACTAACAAAGTAGTACTACAAATTAATTAAAAGCTAAAATTATCTTAACGAAAACGAAAAAGTGAAATCATATCAAATTGTATTTTGTTTTGAAAGTAAGATTCGAGCATTTCATTATTAAGCAACTAATTAGTTGACAAATACTAGAGGTATATAATTACAAAATATCAATATCTAATTCTGAGAATCTTTACATGTAAAATAATTTATAACTTTCTACCTTTCAAATATACCTAATTAAAGAACGATTCGTATAAAATTTTTAATTTTTCTTGTTGTTGTTGTGTTGACTTGTAGACACTACATACTCAACATATTCTATATAGACACATTACCATTTACAAATCACATCGTCACAACTCACAACCATTTTTCTTTATCGATCGATCCGATCATCAACAACATGGCTAAATCATTGTTGCTCTCGCTAACCCTAGTTTTCCTCTTAACCGGATTGGTTTCAGCTCGTGACTGGAACATCCTAAACCAGCTCAAAGGACTCAACCCAACCACAACCACAACCACCACGAAGACTACCCAAACCGGCTTCGTATCATCGAAAAGTCCTAACCTAAACGGATACTGCTCGAGCTGGAGAGTCAACGTGGAGCTCAACAACATTAGAGACTTCAAGGTGGTGCCACAAGAATGCGTCTGGTTCGTACAAAAGTACATGACCTCATCTCAGTACGAGGATGACGTGGAGAGAGCCGTTGATGAAGCTATCCTCTACCTCGGAAAAACTTGTTGCGAAAAGAAGAAGTGTGATGGTATGGATGCTTGGATCTTTGACATTGATGACACTCTTCTTTCCACCATTCCTTACCACAAGAGCTACGGCTCCTTCGGGTAAGAAAAATTGTGTTAACTTTCGTCTAATTTACCAAGTTGTTCTTAGTCTAGTGGCACATCAAACCCCTCGATTCGGTTTTCATTCAGTTTGCCCAAAATAATAGTTCGGTTTTTGGTTCGGTTATAAAAAATTTGGTTGAATTTTGGTCTACCTTTTTGGTTTGGTTTATTCCGGTTAGTAATAACCGTTGTTGAAATGTTAAAATTAAATTAGTGGGGAGCAATTGAACACGACCAAGTTTGAGGAATGGCAAAATTCGGGAAAGGCACCAGCGGTTCCAAGCATGGTGAAGTTGTTCCATGAGATCAGAGAGAGAGGTTTCAAGATCTTTTTGGTCTCTTCTCGTAAAGAGTATCTTAGATCCGCCACTGTCGAAAACCTTATCCAAGCCGGTTACCACAGCTGGTCTAACCTCCTCCTCAGGTATACAATATTTCCCCGATTCTAGTCTCATTTGATGGTTATAAATGGAGAGGTATATAAATTTTATAAAAACCACTATAAACAGGGATTTAATATATATTTTCTTTAAAATCGGTCTAAGTAGATGGTGGTGTAGTGGTTGCTGAGAATACTCAAGATTGCTAATGCATTTTACTTACTTGAGAGAAGTGATTTATGTCTTAAATGCGGTATTATCAATGGATCATATCGAGAAAAGTTGTGAGCAAATATTCGGAATTTCCAACGTTTTATCGAAAAGAGGAAAACATAAATTCAAAACTATTTCTTATTCAGTAAATAAAACTAGGACGTGTACATTTTCATTAAGCGGGATAGATATATTTAGAGATTTATTTTGGTATAATATAGTAAACCGATATATAATAAAAATTGTCAAAACCGGAAAAATTTGCAGGAGTGAAAAAGATGAGAAGAAGAGTGTGAGCCAATACAACGCAGAAAAGAGGACATGGCTTACAAGTCTTGGTTACCGAGTTTGGGGAGTGATGGGTGCACAATGGAACAGCTTCTCAGGTTGTCCAGTTCCCAAGAGAACCTTTAAGCTCCCTAACTCCATCTACTACGTCGCCTAATCGAATCTAATCATATTCACTTGAGTCTTATAAATTCTCTCCTTTTCCCATTTGAGTTATGTAACAAAATTCCAAATGCTTATGATTTAAGATCATCTTTTTTGTAATGAATTCGGCTGTTCCTTTGGTGTTTATCATTGTGGGCCTTTGTGAAATTGATTTTGGGCTTTTGTTAAGTAATCTCTCTCTACCTAATTTGATTCAATGGTTTTGTTAAATAACAAAAAAAAAAAAAAAACATAAGTAAAATATACTAACCAAAACCCCTAAATCCAATGGATATAGTTTTGCCCCCTGTTCAAAAAATCGGCCGCCTAGCCGATTAATCGTCTGATTAATCCATGTCAGACACTCTCCGCCACGATTATCGTCCGATTAATCGCTGTCGAACAATCTTTTAGATTTTTTGAAAAAACTCAAAATTTTCATCATTTTAAGTTCAAAATCGATTAAAATTTGATGGATTTGTCATAATTTGATATTAAAAATAAGAAAAAGTAATAAAAAAATGAAGAATAACGTGAGGAAATTGAACATATATGGCGGCTAGGATTGCAGAAATCGATCAAAAAGGTAGATGACATATTTGAACACACGTTCTCAATGAATAATTAGTCTCATCGTACCACCAGACTATCTTAACTTATTGCTACATATCCGCAAAAATAATATATATACTATATTTCCTTAAAAATATGTAAAACTAATCCCCAATTTTCTCATTAATCGCTAAGCCCACTCCGACCGCTAACGCCTATCCAATTTTTGAACATTGGTTTTGCCACATGAAAGACTTTTGGTTAGTATTTTAATTATGTTTTTTTTCTTTGTTATTCAACCAATTTTCCCTTCATTCAAAAACATTGCTGGATTGGGTGAAAATTTTACATATAGATCAAAGTATACATTTATAACTTGAAAGCTACTCTACGATATACAAATTCTAAAGAACTAAAAAGAAGAAGAAACACCAGAAGTTAGAAGCTCAAGCAAATAAATAAATAAACAAACCATGACTAACACTGAGCTGTCTCCTTCTACCACCAAATTTCTTTTGCCGTCTCTTGAAGCTTTCTTATGACACAAACCTTAGACCCAATCTCACCTCACAGTTTGGTACAACTTCAGTTTTCTCCACAACATTTTCTAACATTTTCCCCTTATATTACCACTTAAGTTCCTTCTGATCTATTCAATCACCAAAACACATAGTCACATTTTCTATCTCTCCTTCTGCTCTGCTTTCGGGCTCAGCTTGCTTCACCATGGAACCAAATACCATGGCCAGCTTCGACGATGAGGTAAAATAGAAAAAACATAAAAGATTGAAAGTTTGTTATTAACCAAATTCTTTCACTTTGGCTCACACTATAATCTCAAAAGTAATGTTACCTTCTTGGTTGTGTTTTGTGGATGCAGCATCGTCATTCGTCCTACTCGGCTAAGATCTGCAGAATATGTAGCGATGAGATCAAAGATGGCGATAATGGCCAGAATTTTGTAGCATGCCACGTGTGCGCATTCCCTGTTTGCAAACCTTGCTATGAGTACGAACGAAGCAATGGTAACAAATGTTGCCCTCAATGCAACACTCACTATAAACGCCACAAAGGTAATTAAATTAGATTAACCTATTTTAGTATAACAAATCCATACCTAGCTTGAGAGACTCACATGTTGTGATTTGGTTTGTTTGAAGGCTCTCCAAAAGTTGTAGGAGATGAAGAAGAAAGCAAAGGTCCTGATGATTCAGACGATGAGTTGAATATCAAGACTCGCAAAGATGCTTCCTCCATTCACCAGAATTTTGCATATGGATCGGTACTATATGACTTTGATCATTGTTTCCTTTCTTCTTTGTAGTCTCTCTTTCCCATTTGGAATCAAGATTCTGAGTATTTTCTTGGTATTGCAGGAAAATGGAGACTACAATAGTAAGCAGCAATCGCGTGCAAATGGCCGAGCCTTTTCTTCCACCGGAAGTGGTATATAAGTCTGATGTATATATACATATAGATGCATACGAGCAAAATTTTGAGACCTGACTCTGTTTGATTTTGACTTGAAGTGTTGGGGAAAGACTTCGAAGCTGAGAGAGATGCCTACACAGATGCAGAGTGGAAAGAACGAGTGGATAAATGGAAAGCGAGGCAAGAGAAGAGAGGTTTAGTGACTAAAGAAGAACAAACAAAGGATCAAGACAGTGAAGATGACGAAGAAGAGGGATACCTGTAATAATATAACATCTGATCTTTCTTTAATCTCAAGTAGTAACGACTTGAAGCGAAAGTAACTGAGTTCTTCTTGTTTACAGGGATGCTGAAGCAAGACAACCTCTCTGGAGAAAAGTCCCAATCTCATCCAGCAAAATCAGTCCTTACCGAATCGTGATCGTTCTTCGTCTTGTGATCTTAGCTTTCTTCTTCCGTTTCCGTATCTTGACACCAGCCAATGACGCATACCCTCTCTGGCTTATCTCAGTCATCTGCGAGATCTGGTTCGCTCTCTCTTGGATCCTCGATCAGTTCCCGAAATGGTTCCCAATTAACCGTGAAACCTACCTTGACCGTCTCTCTATGAGATATGAACGGGAAGGCGACAAGAACAAGCTAGCACCGGTTGATGTGTTTGTCAGTACAGTGGATCCTCTAAAGGAACCTCCGATAATCACAGCCAACACCATTCTTTCGATCTTAGCCGTTGATTACCCGGTGAATAAGGTTAGCTGCTATGTGTCTGATGATGGTGCTTCGATGCTCCTGTTCGATACATTGTCTGAAACTTCCGAGTTTGCAAGGAGATGGGTTCCTTTCTGCAAGAAGTATAATGTTGAGCCAAGAGCTCCAGAGTTTTACTTCTCCGAGAAGATTGATTACTTGAAAGATAAAGTCCAACCTACATTCGTCAAAGATCGCAGAGCAATGAAGGTCAGTGAAGAATTAAAATCTTTACTTTTAAATCACACAATGGATATTCACTTACTTGTCAATGTTTTACAGAGAGAATATGAAGAATTCAAAGTGAGAATCAATGCTTTAGTAGCTAAAGCTCAAAAGAAGCCTGAAGAAGGTTGGGTGATGCAAGACGGTACACCATGGCCTGGTAACAACACTCGTGATCATCCCGGGATGATTCAGGTAACACACATACAGATTCTTAACTACCGATAATACGATCAAAAATTCCACCTTTGAATCTAAAACACTCCTTTTGCTATTCAATTTTTTTTCAGGTGTATCTAGGAAAAGAAGGAGCATACGACATCGATGGTAACGAATTGCCACGTCTTGTCTACGTGTCGAGAGAGAAGCGTCCTGGTTACGCACATCACAAGAAAGCTGGAGCCATGAATGCAATGGTAAGCAAGTCAACACAAACTAGCAATGCCATCAAAACGAAGTGTTTCTTTCTAATTATCGCTGGTTTTGAACTGTGACCAGGTTCGAGTTTCTGCAGTACTCACAAATGCTCCATTTATGCTGAATCTGGATTGTGATCATTACATCAACAACAGTAGAGCCATTAGAGAATCCATGTGCTTCCTGATGGATCCACAGCTCGGGAAAAAACTCTGTTATGTTCAATTCCCTCAAAGATTCGATGGAATTGATCGAAACGATCGATACGCCAACAGAAACATCGTCTTCTTCGATGTAAATCATCTCAGCAAACCAAAAAAAAAAAAACCCAAATCGAATCAAAACCCTAAATCTGACTCTCATTTTGTTACATTTTGCAGATCAACATGAGAGGTTTAGATGGGATTCAAGGACCAGTCTATGTTGGTACAGGATGTGTATTCAATAGACCAGCATTATACGGATACGAACCTCCGGTATCGGAAAAACGGAAGAAGATGACCTGCGATTGTTGGCCGTCGTGGCTTTGCTGCTGTTGCGGTGGAGGAAGCCGTCACAAATCGAAATCGAAATCGTCTGATTCGAAGAAGAAATCAGGAATCAAGAGCTTGTTAACTGGATTGATGAAGAAGAAGAAGAACAAGAGCAATTCGAAATCGACGAGCTATACGAGAAAACGATCGACGGAGGCGATTTTCGATCTGGAGGATATTGAAGAAGGGCTTGAAGGATACGATGAGCTCGAGAAATCGTCTCTAATGTCGCAGAAAAACTTCGAGAAGAGATTTGGAATGTCTCCGGTGTTCATTGCGTCGACGTTGATGGAGAAGGGAGGTTTACCGGAGGCGACGAACACGAGCTCACTGATCAAAGAAGCGATTCATGTTATTAGCTGCGGATATGAAGAGAAGACTGAATGGGGCAAAGAGGTAAATAGTAATAATATAGAGGTTCTAATTGTTAATATTGCATAGTTGTTGCAGAAAATGAAAACATTTTTGCATAAAATTGAATTTGGCTCTGATTAGTAGTTAGTAAACCAATACATTTTGTTTTTACCATAGATAGATTACTACTCCCTCCATTTCAAATTAGTTATCATTTTAGATTTTTTCACACAAATTAAAAAAAATAATTAAAATTTCGGTTTTACCCCTAATCAATACATTATTATATTTGATATATGCAATTAATAAGGTAAAAAAATAGGGATAAAAATGAGAAATTAGTCATAAATTTGTATTAAAAATGTAAAACGACAACTAGTCTAAAACAAAAAATTAAGTCTACAATGACAACTAGTTTGAAACGGAAGGAGTAACTATTTTAAAAATCTCTATTTACATTCTACTATTCCATAATTATAGTCACTATATTTTTAGAAAAACATATATTTTTCTTTTCATCTTTAATGACTTTTACCAATTACATTTTCATTGTCCACAATTTTGCGTTATTAACAATAAAAATCAAATATCTACTGGTATAATGTATTGTTTTGTCGAATTTAGTTATTGAATTATGATTCATGAATCTTGTTTTCAGATCGGATGGATTTATGGATCGGTTACGGAAGATATTCTTACCGGATTCAAAATGCATTGTAGAGGATGGAAATCGGTTTACTGTATGCCTAAAAGACCAGCATTCAAAGGATCAGCACCGATCAATCTTTCCGATCGGTTGCACCAAGTGCTTCGATGGGCGCTTGGTTCGGTCGAAATCTTCTTTAGCCGTCATTGTCCATTGTGGTATGCTTGGGGAGGCAAGCTCAAGATTCTAGAACGTATGGCTTACGTCAACACTATTGTTTATCCATTCACTTCTATTCCTCTACTTGCTTATTGTACTATCCCGGCGGTTTGTCTTCTCACCGGGAAATTCATCATTCCTACGGTTAGTCATATGATCATTTTAAACTCCTTAAAGTTTATGCTTTTACCCCACACTTTACTATAGTTCACTCTTTTACCTTAAAAGTTTTTAAAACCCATACTTTTGCCCTAAATATTTCAAATATCCTCTGTTTTCTCTGTTTTTCAGAGAAATGATTTCTAACACACATTTCTTCGTTTGAACAGATTAACAATTTTGCGTCCATATGGTTCTTGGCTCTGTTCTTATCAATCATCGCGACCGCGATCTTAGAGCTCCGGTGGAGCGGTGTGAGCATCAACGACCTCTGGCGTAACGAGCAATTTTGGGTAATCGGTGGTGTCTCCGCTCATCTTTTCGCCGTTTTCCAAGGTCTACTCAAAGTTCTCTTCGGTGTAGACACGAACTTCACCGTCACATCTAAAGGAGCAAGTGACGAAGCCGATGAGTTTGGTGATCTTTACCTTTTCAAATGGACAACTCTTCTTATCCCTCCGACCACTCTCATTATCCTTAACATGGTCGGAGTCGTCGCGGGAGTTTCAGACGCTATTAATAACGGATACGGATCGTGGGGACCGCTTTTCGGGAAACTGTTCTTTGCGTTTTGGGTCATTGTTCATCTTTACCCGTTTCTTAAAGGTTTGATGGGTAGGCAGAACAGAACACCGACGATCGTTGTGCTTTGGTCTATTCTTCTTGCGTCGATTTTCTCGTTGGTTTGGGTTCGGATTGATCCGTTTTTGGCGAAACAGACTGGACCGTTACTGAAGCAGTGTGGTGTCGACTGTTAATGAGGAATGTGTTTGCGTTTTCGACGCTGTTTTGAGCCATTTTGCTTGGCCTATTTTCCCGATTTGGGTGTTTTAGAGTTCTTTGGATTTGTATTAACAAAAGTGATTATATGCAAGAAAAAAGATTCAAACTTTGAAATAAAAATGACAAATCTGTGTAAGATACAAACAAATAGAATGAATAATTAAGTCAAATCACACACACACACACACACAAACAGTGATAAAGACAAATTCACAAAAGGAATAAATAAATGATACTTTACTCATTGTAACCAAACATGTGTGGAATTGTTCCTCTGTTGTGGAATTCAAACTTGGCTTCAAACTTCTCTGTATTTGCTGGTGGCCATGGATTGACTGTTCCAATAACCACCGACTGTTCCGATAATAGGTGATTCAGGGCTTCTACTCGGCGATTTCCTTGGCGAATTACTTGCTGAAAACTGTTTTATCTCCTCTGATGATAACGCGCACAGTATCGGTCTTTCATCGTGGCTTTGAACTGGTTTCGAGTAGCTAGATGTGTGTATCTTCTTCTCAGACATTGCGGTTTCAACACTTATAGAGACGCTGCTGCGTTCACTGGTCGTTGTCTGCGATGTGGATAACCAAGTTGAGAGACTAGCATCAACCCGAGGCTCCAAGCTAAAAGAAGCATTCGTGTTCTCTTTTTTAGACTGTGGCTGTGTTGTTCTTCCATTGGATTTCACAGCTTTCCATTGACTGAGATTCTCAATCGGGTTCAATACCGCGTTGACATATCCGCTTCTGTCTCTAGCACTCACGTTAGACGACCCTCTAGTCTTTTCTTCTATCCTCTCTATGTCCAAAACATTATCCTCAATCACCTCAGTGTAAACTTCTTTATCCCAATTCTGCAACTTATCCTCGTAATTGTCATCATCATCATAATAGTCTTCATGAAGCAGCCCACCATCATCATCATCAATATCCTCAAGATCGCTTTCGTCACAATCTGTTACATCCTCTTCTTCGTCATCGCTTTCTCTGCAATTCTGGTATCTATGGTTTGAAGGATAAGACCCTGAAGAGTTTGAGGTAATATCACTCCCTTCAGATGAACATCGAGCCTGCCTCGACTTCAAAGGCTTTTCTTCCTCTTCTTTCTTCTCTTTAAAGAGCTCAATAGATTCTTCTACTACAATGTGTTCATATGTTTTCACCTTGGAGTCAAAAGTCACTCTCTTACGAGTCGGACTCGGACTATGCTTCTCCTCAGCCTTGTTACTGCATTTTAAAGCAAGAATCAAAAGTCAAAACCGCGAAACATTAGCAACAATCCAAAATTTTCTTAACAACAACACTTACCAGATATCAGTGATTGGAATCACAGAAACTTTAGGGACTTCTTCAACAGTAAGAGCCCTAATATCCAGATGATCATCCTTGGCAGAACCCTCATTAAAGTTTGGGACTTTTTCAACAGTATGAACTGTAAGATTCAAATGAACATCATTTCCAGACTCCTCAGAAACTTTTGGGACTTCCTTAACATTCAGATGAACATTCTTTATAGGCCCTTCAGAGATCCTCTACATAAAACAAAGAATAAGCTTCAGATCAAGTAAAACAAACACAAATTGAAGCTAGATTTAGCTGGATAACCAGCTAGAGCAACTCAGCACTAAGAAAGATGTGATCTTATCAGTTTTTCCTGAGATTTTTTTCCCTGGAAAGAGAGAGAAAACTTACGTTTAAACGAGGCTGAAATGATTCCCTGCGTTTCTGACGCCGGCGATTCTTCCGACGGCCGAAGCAACCCAATAAGCAACCCATTGAGAGAGAGTGGAAGATAGGTTCCTTCGAGGGATTTACAGATTATTGATGGAATATTAATGGGTCGACATCGAAATGATCTGAGTGAGCTAAGAACTGAGAAGAATAGTACTCATGAATTTGGGGATTTAGGGTTTTTTATTTGTCGTTTTAGATTTCCCTTTAATTCTATTTAATTTCAGTTTATTAATATTTTTTTATTCTGGGTGGGAAAAAAGTATATGACCGTTACTAGTCTGACCCACATATTGGACCGTTGCGATGTGGGTCCTCGCTTTATTAATAAAAGTATAATACTTTCAATCGGAGAATTAATGGGCTGTATAAAACCCAATTATTATGAGTCCAGTAATCCTTTTCACGTGTACGGTCGATATCAAATCATTTTCTTACTCATAGGACACGTGTACGGTAGATGAATGGCGGGAAGTAAGGCGGGTAGATTTCTAATTAAATAGGCGGCAAAAGGAGAGAAATGAAAATCGCAGCGAAAATTGGCCCAAAGGCCCATTACGATTTATTTAGCCTTTTATTTTGAAAATAAATAAATACAAAATCGATTAATGAAAACGGCGAACGCAGTCTCTTCTCCGTCTTCTCTCTCATATCCCTCCTCTCTATATGCTCTCACGATGAAACGAGACTGCGAAGATTAGCGATGAAATCGGATGCGCATTCTGAAACCGATTTTTTGACCGTACACTTATTCATTTCGCTAACTCTGAGCGGCGGAGACGCGGCGAAAGATTCCGGCGAGTTCGGCGGCGACTACTCGAAACTCACCGTTATCATACTACCTGGATTTTCATCAACATAGCTGCGTTCGTTTTCGATCATTGACTTCAATCCGCTTGATCTCGAATGGTTCGAAAACACCAGGGTATGC
Organism: Draba incana; assembly: GCA_963576765.1. Classification (NCBI taxonomy): domain Eukaryota; kingdom Viridiplantae; phylum Streptophyta; class Magnoliopsida; order Brassicales; family Brassicaceae; genus Draba; species Draba incana. The sequence continues at coordinate 2,848,779 of OY755214.1, read as the reverse complement.
GACCTTCGTTTCGCTGTTGTTTCTGATGGAATTGAAAGGAAACATTGCGATGAAATGTAATCTGACATTTCTAACTAAAATCACTGAATTGCGAACGCATATTGTTGAGAGCATTCATATTTCCATTGCGATGTTAGAAGTAATAGCTGTATATGCGAGTGTATTCCATTGGTTTACGAAATCTCTTGAAATTAGTCTTGGAAATAATGTCCTCTAAACTTCTACTTAGCTTCAATTAGATCTAGCAGTTTTGATGGGAAAGCGTTCCCTTTAAGTAGATTTAAGTAATTGTAATTTGGATTGCTCTGGACAAAACTTTGCGTTTTGCTTATCTATTGTTTATTCATTCAGTTGAGGGGAAACCAGTAGCTTTTTTGATGGATGTTAAACAGGCTCTTTATGCTCTTAACTGCTGGTTTAAGTGCATGGTGATATATCCTTACAATCAAACAGACCATCCTCATGGCAAGTCTCAGCCTGATACGTCCCTTTCAGGGATCATATGTTATATCTTTAGAGTTTACATGTTTTAGTTTTTTTTTTAATTGAAATGTTAAGTAAATCAACCTTCATTTGATCTTCAGAATGGCTTAGAAAGTGCATTGAGTTTGCATTTATGGTGTTGATTTGAGAACAGGTGTACACTTGCATTCCCCAGTGAAGTTACATGTCTGTTATGATCTTACTACATTCATTGTTTAAATTCGACCTTTTCTCTCTTGCATCATAGGCTTTTTAAGCATGGATGATATCTAATCATCTAAAATGGTGGCAGGAAGTGAAAAGCTTTATCCTGATAACTGGATAATTACGCATGTCATTTCTGAAACAAAAGGTTCTCTGGTATCAATTGGCTTATATAAATTGAGTCTCTTCTAATCTTCTTTTGCTTCCATTGTTCAACTTCTATTATATAGAGACTCAAAATTCTCTGGAAGCGAAAGGGGAAGATTCTTTAAGGCGGCTCAGAATTATTAAGGAATCTCAAAATCTTCTTGGGGCCGTCCAATAAGGTACCAATATTCTCTGTCCTTTTTTTTCTTTTCTTTTACGAGTAGCACTACATGTTTTTTCAATCAACTATTGAATAAATCATAGTATCTGTGTGTATTCTGTTATGTTTTTGGTTGGAATTTCATTTCTAAAATAAGATAGGATATTATTGTGTTGACAAACAAAAAAAGGAAATTAGGATATTGTTGTCAAATTAGGATTATAATAATTAAGAAACTTACACAAGTCTACGCAATAGACCAAGCCAACAATTTATTTATGCGCGTCCAATGTTAAACAAGCCATCAGCAAGACGCGTTACATTTAGCTATTTTTATATTTTTCTAATATCATATGAAATTGGAAGCTTTGAATTGTCTGCTTTTTACCATTGCATGTTTCCACGTGTTCGATACTTCTTTCTTTTATTCGTTATTTTCGTCGAGTGGAATAGTATGGAGTTTGTATTTGTTCTAGATGTGCAAACTTATTCATATGGGTTTCTTACAAATTTTTACTAATCACTTCTTATAATTCGTGGGGAGAGAACACAAACACGTTAGGTGTAAGAGCCCAGTGCTAAGCGTTTGATGGTTTGGTTGAACATGTGTTTGATATGAGGGATTCGCGAAACGAATTGTTTATATGGTCCCTCCTTAGGAGTAAATTAAAAGACATGCAGTATCCGTGTATATTGTTAATTTAGTTTTGTTTAATATCATATGAGACTAAATTTAATTGAGTGGGCAAACTCACGCCTAACTACCCGAAATCAATTAATTTCTTTTACATAAAAGCTTCAAAACCTATCGATAGATTTGCTATTATAGTTTTGCAATATTTGTTTGTTATACAAATCGGTTTATTAGTCTGTACCCATACAATTATTGTCCATTAGTTTAAATCCTGAATGGTCTCTGCACTTGTTTTGTTTGCTTGCCATTTTCTGTTATTAATGCTTTACCAAATATTAGCGTGTAGGTGTGTTTTAATGTGTATCGATATCCATAATGTTAAGGGGAAAATTATTGTACACGCAGCAAACTTGCAAGATTCTTGAAATTTTACATTTATGGAATTGTATGGCTAGTTAATGGTTTTCATAGTCGTAATGAGAATAAACTTTTGACTTTACTAACCGGCTCTTTATATGTCCGAGTGGTTTGTATTTACAAAATTTAAAAATTGAAGGTTTCGGCTCTTCTCCCCCAAGCTACGTTGAAGGTTTCTTGCCGGAGAAAAGGAATACGTATATGAAAATAATAGCTCAAGGATATTTTGGCTCAAAATATAAGGAATTAATTATCAATAATCTTAACTAATTTTCAATTTTCACGAAACCGTCAATAAAAATGCTACACTTGGAAAACGATGTTAGAATCCCCTGTCAAACCTCTTCATGCAAGCCTTTTCAACTTTTTTATATCATTCCATAGCGATACAATCTATTGTTGTGAGAGATTTGTTTTCTATTTATTTGTGAGAGATTTGTTTTCAGTTGATATTTTCATGATTTTCTTTATTTGTAATTTTTGTACTTTATTATCATTAATCATTTTAAGAATCCTATGGAAGACTACTTTTAAAGTTCTTGATAGTCAAATTTTAAATATTGACAACATATTTGGTATAATAAGATATAAAATCTAGAGGAGGTAAGTATAAATTGTTAGAAAATAAACTATGTTGATTAAAGTAGACTTAAATTTGTGTATAATGAAGCACATAAAAAAGGGTAAAAACAAAAATCATAGACAACTAAAATTGAAAAGAATAATCATATATTGGGAGTTTGAGACATATAAATTCAAGAGAAAGAAACCAAAAAATCATTTGTATAGAAAATTTAAATCATTAAAAGATATTTCATATTTTAGATATAATCAATCAAGAAAAATAAAACTAGTTTCTCTGCAAAATCATATATTAATAAGTTAAAAAAAAACAATCACATATTAACCTTACATTGATTATTTTTTTAATAAGGACATGGAGAATAACTCATGTTAGGTTTTTGTGTGATTATACTACCATTTGAATATGAAAAACCAATAATCAGAACCATTTATGGATTAATAACTTTTTTAAAAAATCCAAAAAAGGCGATTCCTTTTTTTATACCCCAAAAGATCTTTAATGTTTGCGTTACTTGTTCCATTGGTAACCCAAATTAGAAGATAATCAGATATGGTAAAGAAGGAAGGGTAATTAAGTCATTTACATATTAATGGCATCCTTTGTAATTATTAGAAAATTAAAGGGTAAATTATGCATCGTGCCTCTATATATTGTCGTAACCCTACTTAGTCCCTTTGTCCCTTCATTCTCTCCTCCTCTCTCTATCTCTCTCTCCCTCTCCTCTCTCTCTAATTTTTATCTCTTAAATTAAAAAAAGGGATAAATATAAAAATCTCTTTGGTTTATCTTTTTCATCCCGTTACTTCGAATATTTACTGTTTATGCGCAGTAATTATTTTCAAAAACTACTTGTTGCTGACGTGGCATGCATCCAATAGAAAACCGCCATGAATACCAAAACCATGCGTCTCCCTCCACGTCGCGTTCTGACATCGGATAAACGAGCAATCTCCGGCACCGTCGCCGGAAAAGCGACGGAAACCGCCGTAAAAAATCCGCCCATTAAATCTATCCTTAAGAAAACTCCAACCGTCACTCCACCAACAACTACCACCCCCGCCGCCGTAGCCGAGCCGAGTGGTTCGAATCAGCTTCTAGCCGGTTACTTGGCTCACGAGTTTCTCAACAAAGGCACACTCTTCGGAGAGCAGTGGAATCCGGCTCGAGCCCAAGCCGGCCCATTTACGGCCCAATCTACAGATCAGAGAAAGACTAAGCCGAACAGTGATATCGAGCCGAGCGACCATAAACGGAGGAGATATATGGAGGTGGCCAGTATCCTCCGGGTGGATGGGGCCCACTTACCCGGTATCGTCAACCCTTCACAGCTTGCCCGATCCTTTAAATTGTGATGCGTAAAGCCACGTGGAACCAGGTTATTGGTCCGTTCTTTCGAAAATCAAGACGGTCCTAACACCGAAACATTCCCCTCCTCCTCTCTCTCTCTCTCTCTCTCTCTCTCTCTCTCTCTCTCTCGTTTTTTTCATTTTGTTTTTGTAAAGCTGACTCTCTCTCTCTCTCTCTCTCTTCATCGTCTTCTCCGAAATTTGAATCAGAAATGTTAGGGTTTTTGTATGGATTAGATCATGGTCCTGTGTTTTGTAAATCTGGTTATGTTATCTCGATTAGCCAATGGATTATGCTTTCAATTGAATCGCCGATTTAACTATTTTTATGAAATTTCTGATGGTAAAATTTGCATCCATGTTCATAGTCATAGATACGACAATGCATACATAATCATTTTCGATCACTGAACCGCTTCGATGAATCTTATGTGATAGAAAAATCTTAGATCCGATTTGTTTCGTCGGCAATGGATAACTGAGAAGCAGATCAAGTGGAGATTACAGACCCTGTGAGACGAAATTTGTTAATAATCGGGTACTGTTTGATTCCTGCAATTCAACGTATGAAACTGATCTCTGTTTCTGGGATTTGAAAATATCGATTCGTAAATCTGAGAATTTTTCCTTTTACTCTAAAATCACTGGAAACTGTGTGCTAGCTATTGCAAAACCCGTTAATTCTCATTGCAAGCTTTCTTCGAACAACTCTAAATCTGGAACTACAAATTATTCATTTCAAATCTGATGATCCCATTTGCTTTGGTTAATTGTTTTTTTTCCCGTTTTTGGTAAATGGTTTGGTTGTATGATTGAAACCTGTGTTTTGATCCTTTAATAATCTCAATAAGTTGATGTAGATTTTGATATTAAAGTGATTTGTCTACGCTTCTGTGGAATTTCTTAATTACAGGAAGATTTGGAAAAATGAAGAACATGGATTTGTTTTCGAATCTTGCTTTCCGCGAGGGCCGTCACTTGGTATGGTGGTATGAATTGTGTCTATAGAAATTGTAAAAGCTTGTTGCAAAATCTGCTTAATCAGTCCAAAGTGCAAAAAAAATGGTGATACAGAATCCAAAATCTGCCACTTTAGCATCCTTTTTCATGTTTCTTGATGATACAGAATCTTTGAACTCTCAAGCATCTTCTTCTTTGTTTATTGTGGTAAGTAATTAGGATCACGGCATTAAAGTTAACTGCATATACAAGCTATAGGTCGAATCTTGCTACCAATTGACCATTTCTTTGATTATATAGGTCATGGAATTTTAACGACTCTTCAACTTGTGCTTATAGGTACACAATTGTTGCTTATATAACAAAAAAACTAAACCCACTTCCAATTATTAATCGTTCAATTCATTAGTTATTCTAATTCTACATCCCTTGTCTATTTTATATTGAAATATTATGTTTCTAATTTTGTATTCTTCCGTTTCTAACTCATATTTTCTTCTTTGAATTCTCATTTCCCTCTTTTAGTTTTTGTTTGTTTGTTTAAAGTACATTATTTTTGGGGTGATTATTGTCTATATAAAGAATCTGATAAAGAACATTTTGAATGACCTTAGGTACATTTCTCAAAGGTTTGGTGAGTTATTAATTCGTTTTTTATATATTTTATTTTCTTTTCAAATTTTAAACGTGAGTTTATTAGCCAGAGCTGCAAATTGGAAATCCGGACCTATAACCGAACTTTGCTTGGGATTGGTTGGATCTCTCAGTACATACATATCTGTCTGAACTATTTGCTTACTGTTCAATGGTAAACCTTACAATAATTAGCAGTATTTGTTCGAATAGTATTTGTTTTTAAAAAAAATTGTGGCACCAATTGGTAACTTTTAAAGCTATGATTGATGATTGAGACGCTACAAATCAACCGGAAGGAATCCTTTTGACCCGACCAGTTCAAGAAGTCTGTCTCCATGCCGCCGCGCCAACTTTGACCAGTGACTAACGGTGACCACACGCCGTTAATTTCGTTTGGTCATCGTAACTCTATAACCGAACATAACCATACATTATGTAATTATGTTGACCCTCCACTTCATCCAATTATGTAATAAAACCAACTTTAATCAACCAAACAAAACAAAATCCGTATAGGAGTGCTTGATGTGTGCGTAATATCCAGCATTGTGTACAAAATTCGAAGTTACTTGACTGAAAGTTGTAGAAGCATCTTGTTTTTTTTTTAAATACGTTGGTGTCTGGGTATCTGAATCTTGTTTTTTTTTTTTAATTATGCACTGAAGCTAGCCACTATGACCTTGAGTTTGTTTTGGAAGGCCTATGATTCTTCATACTTATGAACAAAGTAGTTATATTGTATATTGAAGTTATATAAAGTTAGACTGTGTTCTAGTAATTGTATATGATAAATTTTCTATCCGTATAGGTTTTAGCTTTTTCAGTATGATCCATGTTAGTTAAGGTAAATTCTAAGTGTTTCCAACTCTGATCTGAATAGTACTTCAATAGCCAGAGGTTCTTTGTCCTTGTGCCTCGTTAGTTGCTTTCTTGCCCCTCCGTCTCTGCATATATTGTTGAGCTCTGCTTCTACAACTTTCATTCAAGTAGCTGGTGAATATGTACAAACTAGGCATACCGAATCCGAAGCTCTTTTCATCGATCGGATAACCAATTTGATTCTGATCGAACTCAGGGGAAAACAGCGGCGGCATTGCGATGACGCTGCTCATGGTCGGAGGCATCGCCGCGACGTGGCTCAAGCTTCGGGTTTCTAAAATACTGCGGGATTCAACCGCGACGCGTTTTAGCGATGTCAGTCTCAACGCCATTGATGCAGTTTCTCCAAAGCTAAACCAAAGTGGAGGCTCGAGCGAGAGAGAGAGGAATAAATTAACAAGGCACACAAAATGCTGGAAACGACGTCGTTCTTTGAAAAGTCTCAGTGCCCGGTTTGATTTAACCGGTACGACGATTCCCGGTCGGACCGGTTCAATTTGGCTAACTAATCCAAAACGAACTTATTGTACGAGAGAACCGACTCTGGTCCATGGAGATTTAACCGGTAACGAGCCATTTCGAAACCCTCGTCGTGGCTCGAGCCATTTCGTCGTCGTTGGGTGATTTACAGATGAAGCGAAGAAGAAAAGTGGTAAGCAAGCATGTCGTGGATGAAAGGAGATTTACTTACGAAAAGCAGGAGGCTTGTTGGTGGATTAGCTATGCGTGAACCTGTTTGGCTTAAAGCCATGGAAGCGTAACTCTCTTTCTTCCCATTTGTGTTGATTCGGCTTGATGGATCTGTTTTTATTCCAATCAGATACTTCCTTACTGATTTTCTCGAGAAACTGATAGGGTTTTTCTAATTCGATTGCAATTGAACTTCAAAAAAATAAAAAAGTTGAGATTTTTGCGTTTTGGATTTAGGATTTTTAGGGTTTATGAGTGACCTTGGATTTGGTTTAATGGCAGTTCACCACCACCTGTGTTTCCTCGCTCTAAGAAGATTGTTCTCCCTGAAGATTCATACGTTCGTAAATTCGCCCTTAAGCATCCTGAAGCAAAAATTGACAATCCAAACAAGTAAAATTCTCATCTTTTATATATCTGCATTTCTACTACATTGCATCAGTATCAAAGATGATTTATATATCTACATGGATTTGTTCTTCATAAGCTTAGTCCATAATTCTAGTTTTCTTGTGGCCTCCCATGTTTGTTTCTTTGTATATTGCACTGTCTCTATAACAAAAGTTTGATTCAATACAATTTTTGGCTTAGCCTCTTTGTGTTGTGAACGAGTGAGTACGGCCACACTACTCACTTCGATTCTGATTTAACGGGAAATTTACAGTTAATATAAAATGCATGGTCATCTTCAATCCCACGGGATCTCGGCGTTTCTTCCAGATCCAGCACGTGTATACGGTTCTCGAGTCCTGGAACTGACACAGCATGGCATCGGCGAGGATGAGGCTATGTCTGTAGCTAATGTACGTATTTCCTTTCCACAGTCTATGATTAGCTACAAAAGGCAAAAATAAAATAAAGTTTTGTTTATAAGTAGAATCGTATGTTGAACACCGTTTCTTCTTCGTGATGGTTATGTTTTTGGTATTTTCAGATGGAATATCTGGCCGAGAGAAAGGAAAAGAAGAAAGCATACAAACGCTTGAAAGAGCTTGCGAAAATCCAAGATAAGCTTCCTCCTCCTAAACCCTATGCTAGTGCCAAAAAAGGAATACAAACTCAAGAGACGAAATCAGCAAGGGATCGGTTCCAGACTCCTAGCGTCCGCAGGCTGGTTAACCAATTGAGATAGGAGAAAGACGTGTTGCTGCAGGACAAAACCGGAGGAAATGCTAATCAGGAGCATTGGATCGACGAATAAACTCTCTCCATCATCCTTCTCTTTGGTAGAACCATCAGTTTTTTTCATGTATGAATTTTTTTCAACAAACCAATTTTTATTTCCATTAAACTGTCTTTGTAATAATATCACTGGATGATTTCTTCCATGAGGTAAGGAATTACAGGAAAAGCTAAATGGTTCTCTTAGTCACTCTAGGCCAAGAAGAGTTTTCATTGCCTTCTTTTTCGATACAACTTTGCCGTAAACACCTTTACCTAGCTTCACGATTTTCTCCATCTCTCCGATGCTATTACAAACTCCATTCTTCTTCTTCATCCCTTCAACAACCATCTTCATCAATCTCTCATCACTTCCAATAACATCATAAACACTATCCACCACAACTTCCATCGTCGGAATCTTCCTTCCCCATCTCTTCATAAGCCTCTCCGAGTTATAAATCTCGTCGTAAACTCCCCAGTAAGACGCTCTCAACAATCCTTTATCTTTCCCTTTTACCTTCCATCTCTTCATACCTTCCTCCACTGTATGAACCGCGTTTCCCGCATCTACGCCTCTCTCTAAACCCGTTTCGAATTCTCTAATCTCTTGGTTTGTAACATACAAGAGACTCTCAAACTTGCATCTACTACATCCGCAACAAAATCCCCATGACTCAGCCATCTCTTTCCGTTTTTCTAACGGAGAAAGCACGTCGAAGTAAGCAAAAGTAATCTCTTCACCGGCTTTAATATCTCTCGAGGCATGAACAATCGCGTAGTCACCAACGTGAAGTCGTCTTACGTTTGGAATACACGAGTGGTTGATGAATGAAGCTAGTGTCCATAGCCCTACACCGTAATACTCTTTGTTCTTCCCCAAAACTTTAGCCGAAACCGCGTCTTCCACTAGAGAATTCACATAAAGAATGCTTAGTAACTTCTCCACATCCCAATTCTGTTTCGAATCATCGTAGATTCCAAACGCCTCATCGGACCTAAAGAGAGATATGTCTGGAATCTCGAGATTGTTTTCGTCTTTTCCAGTCGATAAAGTGGAAACAAGTCGATGCGTTCGATCACATTTTCTAACTGATTCGGTAACTTGTTCGATAAAATTCTTCCACATGATCAATTGCGCTTTTTCGCCGGAATCTCCGTTTCCCAAAATCCCTCTCTCAATTGAAACAGCCTTTGTGACTATAATCAAACTCCCTGCAACAATGTTCTTCGTAGCGAACAATCCACGGCCACTAACCGTAGATTTCTTAGTCTCGATCGAACCGATAAACTCAGCAAGCTCCGGTGATGTCCCGCGAAACCCACTTAAGATCCAATCAGATAAATCGAAAGATCCGGTCTTCGCCTGAAACACGAGCTTCTTGCATTTCTCAATGTACTCAGTAACAGTCTCTGAGTTACCACCATTCGCTTGAGCTGTTTTAAAACATTCCAAGGCTAATGAGTATTTGCTTAATCCAAGCAAGACTTTACCTTTACAAAGAAGAGTCTTGAAATGAGTGCTTTCGATTTCAAGCGCTTCGTCGCAATCTCGCATCGCTTCCGAGAAATCGCGGAGTCTGGCTCGTGCTTCAGCTCGATTGCATAGAGCCAAACAGAGCGATTTCCGGAGCTTTGGAATCGAATCCGGGTCGGATCCATCGAGATTTGAGATTTGGATCCGAGAGAGATCGATGAATTTCGTGTAAACTTGTATTGACTCTTCCCATTCTTCTCGGAGAAGAAGCTCCGTTGCTTTGGATCTGAGGCTTTGCAATAGCTCCGATGATCCTTGTCGATCTTCATCTTCATTTCCCATTTTGTCTATTTCTTGAATTTGATTAATCAAATAAAGAAACTTTGTTGAGATTTGGCTTTGATTTACAGATTCGTGTTGTTTAGGGCATGTTAAATGGTGATATTTTGGGATTATGTCTGTTCTTATAATATAAAATTATTAAAATGGAAGAAAGAGTGTTTTTGTGGGGTATATTGAGTGTGCGTTGTTGGGGTCGGTTTTCACCCGCTCAACGTTAACGTTCAAAGTCAGACAACTGAAGAAGCAAGATGGAAGACCAACGAATGAAGACGTGCTCGACTGCACAAGTCCGACCATGGCTTCGGCATAAAGGAGGCCGACCACGGCCTCAGCCGAGGGGCCGAGCATGGCTTCATTCGAGTCAAGGCCGACCAAGGCCGACCGAGGCAAGGCCGACCAAGGCCGACCGAGCCAAGGCCGACCGAGGTCGACCGAGCCAAGGCCGCGATCGGTCATAAAGAAGGCCGACCTCACGTTCGGTCACGAGACCAAGGCCGACCTCACGTTCGGCCAAGAGGGCGAGCCTCATCCTCGCCAAGCCTTGTCCTCGCCAAGCCTCGTCCTCGCCGATCCACGTCCAACCTCGGCCTCGGCCTCGGCCAAGAGGCCGAGCACGCCCTCGGCCAAACCCCGTCCGAACACGCCCTCGGCCGAACCCCGTCCGAACACGCCCTCGGCCGAACCCCGTCCGAGCACGCCCTCGCCGAGCCTCGTCCGACCTCGGCCTCGGCCAAGAGGCCGAGCCTCATCCTCGCCAAGCCTCGTCCGACCACGTCCTCGCCAAGCCTCGTCCGACCTCGGCCTCGGCCAAAAGGCCGAGCCTGTTTTCATTACACAAACGACCATGTCCTCTCTCCGGCTGCTGCTCACATCCTCGATCTAATGTAATGGAGCATGACGTATTCCACTAATGAGAGTATAGCTTCACTGGCATCCACAAGGTAGCATGGCGTCAGCAGGCTAGCCTAGTGTTATGATGGACTAGGGTTGGCAGAATGGACTAGGGTTGGCAGAGTAGACTAGGGTTGGCAGAAAGCAGATCCAAGGCAGCCATAACTCTCCTCTATATATTCCAGTCTAAAAACTCTTGTAAGAGACAGAAAAAAATCTGAGAAAGAACTTGTATACAAAAATCGTTCAGAGCAATACAAAGCATTTTTCATATTCTCATAATCCTAGCTTTCTCATAGAAATCTCTAACTTCTCCTGAAACCCTTACAAATCTAATTGTGTTGAGTTTCGACTCCCAAAGTTTGGCGCCAACTAAGGGGACCCTAGAGATTTCTGACACTCAAGAGTTAGGATTTCTTCATCACGTCACCAAGATGTCAATCAACACCATGAGCAACGAAGGATCTTCGTCTCACCAGCACGACGAGGACAGAAGCAACTTCGTGGAGAACACGGCGCCTCGCGCTGCTAACAACGCAACTGACTTCACGCAGATCAAGCAGATGCTTGAGACTCTGATGAAGAAGACTGAAGATACGGCGAGCGAATTGCAATCGCTCAAGAAGAGGAAGCGCAAGAGGTCTCGTGTCCATCCAGCACGCCTCAGCTTCACCACATCACGACCCACTCGAAGGGATCGGCACGAGGAGCTGTCGCCTCGGACCGATCACACGGAGCCGGAGGACTTGCCTCCACCACCTCCTCATCGAGATTTCGATCCGACTCCTGAGCGCGTGATCGAAGAGTCCGACGAAGACAATCCCCCTCAGAGGCGAATCCGGACCGACACAACTGCTGAAGACGCTGAGGCTGGTGGAGAAGTAGCCCAGACCATAGCGGATGAGAACAGAAGAGAACAGGAGCGCAAGGCTCCACAAGGTTCCCGCTATGAAGAGGTCGCTGCGCTGAAAGCCTAGTTGGACCATGTCGTCTCTGACCTTAGGACGACCAAGCTCCAGATGTATCGGAGCACAGGAAAGGCTCCCGGGGTCGCTTACGATGGAGAAAGCACGCAACACCCCTTTTGCTAAAAGTATCTCAGAGGCCAGGGTCTCCGACCCTGGAAGGATCAAGCTTCCGAGCTACGAGGGGACCTCCGATCCTGCTGACCACTTAATGGGGTTTGAGGTAGCCCTAGGAAGGGCTAATTTCAGAGAGTCCGAAAAGGACATTGGTTACTACAAGCTGTTTGTGGAAAGCCTAAAAGGACCTGCCCTCCAGTGGTTCTACAAGCTGGAGAAGAATTCGATCCACAACTTCCACCAGCTCTCTGAGATGTTTGTTCAACACTACAACATTTTTGCTGAACGGAAGATATATGATGCGGACCTCTGGACTAACAAGCAAGGAGAAGGCGAAAGCTTGAGATCCTTCATGACGAGGTTCAAAAACACCCTATCCAAGGTAGACGGAATCAACAACACCTCCGCACTGGAAGCACTAAGGGGGGCAGTGAGATGTCCATCTCCGTTTTGGCAAGAGCTCACCATTAATCCGCCAACAACAATCCAAGACGCTCTTCATCGTGCAGCCGATTTTGCCCGAAGTGAAGAGGAGCTCCGTGCCAAGAGAGGTGGAAAAGCAAAGCAGATAAGCGAACCTTCTCGGGTTCCGACTCCAGCTGCTTCAAAGAGAGGCAATCAAGCCTTCACCCAGTTCGAAGGGAGAGCAGGCGGAGCTCATAATTACCAAATCGATTCACCTGACTACGGCAGAGGACGAGGCCGTGGTCGGGGACGCGGCAGAGGAAGTTTCACCTGGGTTAGAGACCCAAAGGAGTATGACGAGAAGTTGTATTGTGATTTCCACAAGACGACTGGACATTATACTGCAAGGTGCCGAGAGTTGGGACGACAGCTGGCTGCTAGGCTGGCCGAAGGCACCCTCAAGGGTAACATCAGTCTTTCGGATTTCAAACCGGAGGAGAAGTTTCAAGATGCCACCGAGGCCCAGGCTGAGAATCTCAGACGACAGCGTCGCGGTGACAATCTCGAGAGCGGAAACACGCATGGTACTATCTCCATGATCTTGGGAGGATCGCAGTACTGTGCTGATAACGAAACTGCGATCGAGGCTTATCAGCGGCGCGCTGAGGTTTGCGCCAACATCTCTACCTCTCCGACGACCAAGCGTTCTGGTGATCCTATCACTTTCGATGAAGAAGATACCAAAGGAATAGACTATCCGCATAACGATCTATTGGTGGTCAATCTGACCATCTTTGATTTCAACATTACTCGAGTTCTCATCGACACTGGGAGCTCAGTGGACGTCATCTTCAAAGACACTCTTGAGAAAATGAAGATTGACCTGTCGCTCATCAAGGGGCAACCGAAGCCTGTAACAAGCTTCTCTAGCGAAACTACTATGATCATAGGGACGATCCGCCTGCCTGTTCAAGCGGGGGACGTCAAGAAGATGGTGAACTTCACGGTGTCTGATCACCCAGCCATCTACAACGTAATCATGGGGACTCCATGGCTCAGTCAGATGCGAGTTGTTCCTTCAACTTACCACTTGTGTTTGAAGTTCCCAACCAGTAATGGTGTAAAAACGATCTTCGGCAGCCAAAGGGATTCGCGCATATGCTTCTTGGCGGAGCACAAGCTGCGCAATAGCAACGAGAACAAGGATTCAGGTCCGGAAAATCACGATGAGAAAAAGGACGACTCGGCCTCGCAAGGACCACAGAAGAAAGCGAAGAACGATTCTAGTCAGGTGAAAGATTTGACCAACCTCTTATAGCAATTACAGATTGCTGAAGGTCGTGAAGAAGAAGAGCGACCTACTTGCGAGCCCGTGGTCTCTGTATGTATTGATGAACAACACCCAGAGAGGTGCGTTGAGATCAGAGCTGCACTCGATGAAGAACTCAAAACAAAGCTAGTGGCATTTCTCCAGAAGAAAGTTAACACCTTCGCATGGTCCGCTGAAGACATGCCTGGAATAGACATCAATATCACGAGCCACGAACTCAATGTGGATCCTATGTTTAAACCGGTCAAGCAAAAGAGAAGAAAGCTTGGTCCTGAGCGGGCAAAGGCTGTGAATGATGAAGTCGAAAGACTTCTGCGAGTTGGATCCATATTCGAAGTCAAGTACCCCGACTGGCTCGCCAACCCAGTTGCGGTAAAGAAGAAGAACGGGAAGTGGCGCGTCTGTGTTGACTTCACATACCTTAATAAGGCATGCCCGAAGGACAGCTTCCCCTTACCTCACATAGATCGCTTGGTGGAAGCAACGACGGGTAATAAGCTCCTTAGCTTCATGGACGCTTTCTCAGGCTACAACCAGATTCTAATGCGCCCCGAGGACCGAGAGAAGACGGCTTTCATTACAGACCGGGGTATCTACTGTTATAAAGTAATGCCCTTCGGCCTAAAGAACGCCGGCGCAACATATCAAAGACTGGTGAATAAGATGTTTCAAGGCCAGTTGGGAAAGACTATGGAGGTTTACATAGATGACATGCTCGTCAAGTCACTTGAAGAAGAAGATCATATCACACACCTGGAAGAATGCTTCGACCAGCTGAACCTCCACAACATGAAGCTGCACCCAACAAAGTGCAGATTTGCTGTAACTTCTGGCGAATTCCTTGGATACCTGGTTACTCGCCGAGGCATTGAGGCCAACCCGAAACAAATTAATGCACTGATCCAGATGGCTTCGCCAAAGAACAAGCGTGAAGTACAGAGGCTAACTGGGAGAGTGGCTGCACTCAATCGGTTCATTTCACGATCCACCGATAAATGTCTTCCCTTCTACGATACTTTGCGAGGAAACAAGCAGTTTGAGTGGTCAGAGAAGTGTGAAGAGGCCTTCAAGCAACTAAAAGAATATCTGGCAACGCCTCCCATCCTCGCTAAGCCAGTAACTGGAGAACCCCTCTTCCTCTACATTGCTGTCTCGGAAACAGCGGTGAGTGTTGTCCTTGTACGGGAGGAAAGAGGCGAGCAGAGGCCTATCTTCTATGTGAGTAAAACACTCACAGACGCTGAAACAAGATACCCTCAACTGGAGAAGCTAGCACTGACCGTCCTCATGGCATCAAGAAAGCTAAGGCCTTACTTTCAATCTCACTCAATTATTGTCCTTAGTACTTTCCCACTACGTTCAGTTTTACATAGCCCAAGTCAGTCTGGCAGGCTGGCCAAGTGGGCTGTGGAGCTCAGCGAGTATGACATCGAGTATAAAGGACGAACATGCAACAAATCACAAGTATTGGCGGATTTTCTCATAGAACTCCCAGAAGACAAGGAGTCCAAAGAAGTACCGCCAGGGATATGGCAGCTATACGTAGATGGCTCATCTTCAAAAAATGGTTCTGGAGTCGGGATACGGCTGGTGTCGCCAACCGGAGAGGTCCTTGAGCAATCGTTTTGACTTGGGTTCAAAGCTTCTAACAACGAAGCAGAGTACGAAGCCCTCGTCGCTGGCATGAGGCTCGCCCAAGGGCTAAGGGTCAGACACGTTCTCACATTCTCCGATTCACAGCTGGTAACCAGTCAGTTCAGCGGTGAGTACGTCGCAAAGGATGACCGCATGGAGGCTTATCTGAGGATAGTAAAGAACCTTGCCTCCGAATTTCAGGAGTTCAGTCTTACAAGAATTCCCAGAGGTGAGAATACGAACGCCGATGCACTTGCCAACCTCGCCTCCGCCACTCCTACGCCAGAGGACCCAGATCTAAAGCGGGTTATTCCAGTCGAGTTCATCGAATTC
Organism: Draba incana; assembly: GCA_963576765.1. Taxonomy (NCBI): domain Eukaryota; kingdom Viridiplantae; phylum Streptophyta; class Magnoliopsida; order Brassicales; family Brassicaceae; genus Draba; species Draba incana. The sequence continues at coordinate 2,832,981 of OY755214.1, read as the reverse complement.
CCCAACATCCATGAAGACGTGACACTCGCCATCTTAACACGATCTCAAACAGCAAAACGAGCAGGCGCCCTTGCTAAAGCAACCAACGAGGACACAGAGATGGCAGAGGCACTTCAAGCCCCAGACACTGACATGAATGACGCCTTGCCACACCTCGCCGAAGGAAGGCCGACCATGGCCTCGGCTCAGGAGCCGACCACGTCCTCGCCGAGTCAAGGCCGACCACGGCCTCTCCTAGTCGAAGCCGACCACAGCTTCGGTCCAAGAGCCGAGCACGAAATCCCCCGGATTGATGATGTTTCTGCAGCCAGTAGCCCTCATCATCCCGAGGCAATCCTAATAGACGCAGACACTGAAGAACCTGAGTACGGCTGCGATAAATTATGGATGAGAGAGATACGAGAGTACATTACTGATGGCACATTACCCAGCAGCAAGTGGGCTGCCCGCAAATTACGAAAGCAAGCCGCACATTATGTTCTACTTGAGGGAAACCTCTTCAGATGGGGGTTTTCTGGTCCTATGCTCACGTGTGTAGAAGGAAGAAAAGCAAGACAAATCATGGAAGAAGTTCATAGTGGCTCCTGCGGAAATCATTCAGGAGGAAAAGCACTTGCGATTAAGATTAAGAGGCATGGTCACTTCTGGCCCACTCTAGTAAGCGATTGCACGAAGTTCTCAGCCAAGTGTGAGAAGTGCTGTGCGAGCTGGAATAATCACACAATAGAATTTGTGAAGATTCGTTAAAATAGAGCTTCTTTAGGGTTTTCAAACACTTAGAGTAAGATAGAATTAGGGTTTTGTTTTTCAGTCAAGATCAGAGCTGTAAACAGTGTCTCTATATGAAATTTCCGATCTTTGCAAGTGAAGGAGTACATGTCTATATATAGGTAAAATTGGGCGGTATGAACAGTTCCAGTCGAGGCGACTTGAACAGTTCCGGTCGCTCTGTGCCGGGCCGGTTGAGAGGGATTGAACAACGCTGGAATGAACAGTGATGGGCCTTTGACGGGCCTGCGTTTTCTGGGTTTGACCGCTGAGCCGGTTAAACACGTGTTAAGCCGTTTGGTTTATCGATTCTTCTAGGGGAGATTTGACCCCTACAGTTAGCCCCCTAGTTCAGCAGTTTAGTTAAAAAGTGCTGAAGTAAGGGTGTCTGAAAAATCGATTCCCGCTTAGGCTGTTTAGCGTGTTAGCGGCGATACTGTCGAGCCCAAGTACTCAAAACTGCGAGTCGGTTGTTGTTATTGACGAGTCGATTTCTAGTCTCGCGAATCTGCGAATTGGTTTTACTTGTGATCCGCGAGTCGTGCGAGAGTGCGAGGTATCAATGTAGATTTGTTCCGATATCTGCGAGCTGACTGAAAGCCTTCAAAATTGCGAGTTGACTTGATTGAATGAAACTGCTCGAAGATGCGAGGTGACGAGATGAAGATGTACAGACGTGCAAACAAGCCTCGGTAAAACCCTTGTCTAGAAAACCCAGTGGGAAAAACCAGACAAGGGGAAAAGAGCGCGAGTCGCACATTTACTTAAGTCATCGTTGTCGCCGAATTCCTAAGTTTTATGAAGATAAAGTCGTGAGTTGATGAAAGTCGTGAGTTGACGAAATCACGAGTTGGTCAGATAAGGTCGCGAATTCGTTTGACGACGTCGCAAGTTCACTGGATGCGGTTGTCGAAGGCACGAGTTCATCGAACGAATTTGCGAGTTTGTTTCATCAAGTCACGAGCTGATCCATTGAGATGGAGTCGCGAGTTGATTTATATGGAGAGAAAGTCGCGAGCTGGTCCATTGAGATGGAGTCGCGAGTTTATTTCTATGGAGAGAAAGTCGCGAGTTGATCCATTGAAATTGAGTCGCGAGTTGATTTCTATGCAGAGAAAGTCGCGAGCTGATCCATTGAGATGGAGTCGCGAGTTGATTTCTATGGAGAGAAAGTCGCGAGCTGATCCATTGAGATGGAGTCGCGAGTTGATTTCTATGGAGAGAAAGTCGCGAGCTGATCCATTGAGATGGAGTCGCGAGCTGCGAGATGCTGAAGTCGCAGATTTATTCTTAAGTGAAATCGCGAGGTCGCGCGATTCTTTGAAGATCAAAATCTTGAGAATATCGAAACTATGAAGTCGCGAAACAAATCAAGGAGGAGCTCGCAGAGTCGCATTTAGAGTCAGATAAAAATTGTGGAACCATAGATTTGGATCAATCTCCCGAAACTGATCTTTTGAGCCCAGACTCTTTGGGCCCATTAAGAAATGAGGCCCACCTCGAAAGTCGAACCGTCGAAAATGTCTTTATAAGAGGCAACGCTCCCTTGATACTTCTCATTATTCTCATTCCTCCGAAAAAACAGGTTCGCTCTCTCTCCCTTTTCTATCGTTTTTCTTTCGAGTAATAGATAGGAATTTTGCCGTCCCATCACTTCGCCGCCGCCGTGTTCTTTATCGCCGCCGCAGTGTTCTTCAGAGAAACTGAAAAAACTTAAGTTTTGATCCAAAGAAAAATGTCGTCGACGAGCTCTTTTGCATCCGCGAAGTCTGCCGAACTCCCCGAGAAGGGAAAATCGGCCTGGGAGTATTCTCCCAATAGCGAGTCGATTGTAGATGCGAGTTCGAGTTGCAGTGGGCTCGGTGGGAAAGAGGAGGCGAGTCCTTCGGGCCGCGAGGAAGCGAGCCCTATTAGTCGAGATGATCGAGCAGGGGGCCATTCTCCTCTTGCCGAACTATTCTCTTATCCTACTCCCGCCTTAAGACGAAGTCGCGAGACGGGGGAGTCTACTTCGTCCATGCGAGCTGGACGAACTGGCTTTGAAGAGGGAGTTGGGACTTCGCATCCTTCGTAAATAGGCAAGGCCTCGACCACTGACGAGCGAAGACTGGTTGTGGAAATCCCACAACTCCGCGACGAGTCCCTTAGTCCTGCCGAGCTGCCTCTCCAAGTAAAGATCGAAGAAGGTAACTGGTCGTACAACTCTTTGGTAGAAAAAGAGAGACTGGAAGCTTGGGCTGCGTGCGGGCTGGTCGAGGTGGTCCTGAAGAAAAAGAAATCGAGGCGAAAGCAGCGCCCGCCTCCAGGTTCCTCATGGTGCGATGAGGAATTTCTGGAAGACTATCGCTCAGAGTGCCGAATTCCCGACTCGGTCGAAATGATTGCGCCTTCTAACGAGCAGCGAGAAGACGATCCCCCTGCCGGCACGTTTACCGCCTACACGTGTTGGTTTAAGGATTGTTACCTCACGTTCCCCATCCCTGCGCTGATTCTCCGGTTCGCGCGGGTTCACAAAATCGCGCTCGCGCAAATCAACTCGAGAGGGATTCGCCAATTGGTGGGAATTACGACGCGGGCAGCCGAATGTCGCGAGCCCATCGGAGTTTGCCATCTACACAACCTTCTTGAATGGCGCAAGCAATCCAACCCGGGAGGCATGAAGTACTACAATCTGGCGAGTCGTTCTCTTTATAAAATACTGGACGACTTCCCGAACAAAGATCATAGGTGGAGAAAATATTTTTTCTTCGTGCCGATATCTGCTGCATCGGCCGAGGATGAACACTTAGTGGTGGCGAAGTGGGGGACACTTGGTAGATTTTCTCGAATGTTTAACGCGCGAACTGTCCCTTTACGTTTTATACTAACTTTTCTGCCAATTTGTTTTTACAGCTAGCAGACTGCTATTCACTCCTGTTGCCAACATCGACGATTTGGTCAATAAGTTGAAGGCTCGGAAGTGCCTTTGGAATCGTCACTTCAAATCTAGTCTTCACATCTAGAGGCAAGCTTCCTCTTTGAATCCTTCTTGATTCCACATGATTCTCAAATGCCTTGAGCCTAGGTGTGGAAGATCTTACAAAGTAAATGGCATTACGGATAGCATTAACACTGTCAACTATCTCCATCAGACCTTCTTTCACGATCAAATTAATGATATGAGTAGAGCACCTCAAATGGAGAAAGTCACCGTTCAGAATCACCGCATCATTTCCTATCTGCTTGAACTCCTTCTTGAATATCTCCATGGCATTACTGTTAGCTGTGGCGTTATCAACGGTGATGCAGAATACTCGCTTGATGTCCCACTTGGCCATACAGTCAAGTAGAACCTTACTTATAGTTGCAGCTTTATGGTCATACACATTCTTGAATCCAATGATCATCTTCCTTAGTTGCTACCAAGCATCAACGAAATGAGCTGTTATAACCATATAACTAGCTCCTGTATGAGGTGCGACCCAAATATCTGTAGTCAGAGACAATCTCTGCTTATTCTCATCGAGAATCTTCTTCATCACAGCTTTCCTTTGAACATACATTTCCACAATGTCTCTTGTAGCTGTTCTCCTTGAATGAGGATCGGGCAACTGAGCTTTAGAGCAGAAATGTTTCCATACCAAGCACTCAATGAAAGATAAAGGCAGCTCTGCTAACACCAACATCTCATTAGAAGCTTGCTTAATCACCTTATCAGATACTTTGCAAAGCTGTAGACCATCAGAACCATCAGTAGACAACACGGTTTGGTCTTTCTTTCCACTATTAGCAGCTTCCCACACTTTGTAAGCCTTGCAAGAGACCATGTAATGTTTCTTCAAGTTTGATGTGACATTGCCTGATGGAGCGGTAAACACCTTCTTGCAATAATTGCAAACAGCTTTTGTCTTGTCCTTCTCATGTCTATCGAAGTGATCCCATACTTAAGACCATTGCTTCTGCTTCACAGCGCTATCTTCTTCTGGTTTTTTTCTCTTCCCTTTGGCTTTCTTCTTCACATTCAGTGGTGGTGTTGGTGAGGTTTCAGTTACATCGTCCTCAGTCTCCGATCCACTACCGTCATTCAAGCCATTTGAATCTATCTGGGAAAGCAAAGAAAACCTTATTTACATTTCACACAAAGCCAAGCAAAGTCTCATTACAAATTGACAAACATATACTTGGAAGAGAAGAACAATTGCATACCTTCGATCGATTTGCAGACGTCTCTGATGGAGGAGACGTCGAGAATCGGTGGTTAGGAGCTTCCAGTTTGAGTAAATTGAATAAGAAAGAGGATTTAAGTTGAATTTCGAAAAGGGTTTCTGAGTTCGGGAAGCGGAACAGACTAAAGCAGAAGACAAGTTATGGCGGATAAAACGATGAAGTTATCATCGATAATGAAACGACGACACATAAGGGTTTGTGTAATACTCGGTTCTAAGCAGGTACCCATCGGGTAAAAGGGTAATACCCGACCCGACCCGAGACCCGCGGGTATAGAAGCAAAATATCCAACAGTTACTTTTAGCTTAAAACAGTTCTAACCGGACCCGGTTTTTTCGGGTCGGTTCCGGGTCGGGTCCCGCGGGTCGGGTATTATGCCCAGGCCTAACTTCAATCTTCGAAGGGTTATTCTAGCTCGCGAGTTCATTTCTTACGACGAAGAAGGAGAAATCGAACAGAGCGAGTCTGTCGATCTAGAAATAATGCCTCCCAAGCTCACTTTCCGCGATCTCGCCAAGAGAAATGCCGAGAAGGCTAAGAGAAAGGCCGACCCGAAGGCCACTACTTCCATTGTCGAGACGTCCGAGCGGAACGTCGACAAAGAGAATACTCCTGTTGCTGAGGGCGACGAAGCGGCTACTGTAGCTGCGAGTGGTGCGTTGGCTGTTATTACTTCACAGCCAACTACCATTTCTGACGAGCCCGCCGAGCCTGAGGCCCAATTGCACTGGAAAAGAAAACGATATGCCTCTGAGAAAGGCAAAGGCAAAGTTGGCGAGAAGAAGAAATCTCGTCGCGAGCTGCCGACTCTGTCCCCATGGCAGACTATTCCTGGAAGTTCCGATGGGCTCTACACTGATCCCTTAGCCGCAGCTGCCATGATGGCTAAGGTTACATATCCGGGTGATCGTATGCCGATCCCAGAAAGGCTGGTAAAGAGCGAGCTCTACAAGGAGTTCGCGTCTCGCCAGGCCAAGGTAATTCCACACTTTATTCTTTCTTTTTCATTTCGCTTTATTTCTCATACTGTCAACTCCTTCGCAGGCCATCGCCCATTTCAACAGGCTGATCATGTCGTATGATCAAGACTCGAGGTCTAAGGAGCTCTTTATAGGCGAGGCCAGGCAGAGAGAAGAGGTCGAGAAGGAACAAGTCGCGGCCCAAATGAGAAATCTTGCTGCTGAGCGAGATATGTATAAGAAGAGCTCTGACGACCTGGGCGTGCACCTTCACAGAGTCGGTAAGGAGAAGGAAAAGGTCGAGGAGAACAACGCCGAGCTGGTGAAGGAGCTATCAGCTCTGAAGGCGAGTCGCGAGCAGGATCTTGAAGAAGCTGTTTCTTCTGCGAGGTGATCTGCGGCAGCCGAAGTGCAAGGCTAGCTTAACCGGGCTTACGAGCTGTTTCACCAGATGATGAAAAAGTCGATTAAGAAAATGGTCTATCTTGCACAAGCGGAGGCTAATCTCCAGCTCCTTGACGACATGGAGAATACTGAAGCAGAGGAGGCCTTCGATCCCAAGGCCGAGCGTGCCCTTTTAGCTGAAAACAAGGCGTCGCTCGGAAATGCCGACGAGATCTTCGACGCGATAGCACTCGAATTGAGGAAGACCTTAGGTAAGAACTATGTTGTCCCTATTACCGTAGCGGATATAGTTGCGTCTCCGCGAGTCGAGGTTGTTGCTAAGTCTGTTGGTATAAATGCAGCTTCTGGGTCGAACGATGGCTCTCTTGGTATGCGCTTGCGAAGCGCGAGTGAGGAGTTAAACGATAGTGAGTCTGACGAAGCCGATGAGATCGTTGATCCGATCCTAGTTGCACCAACTGAACCTCTTCGCGAACAAGCTCCTTTGGAACAAGAACCCAAGGACGGCGAGGCTGCGAGTTCGGCTGCTATCATTACTCCATCCGAAGACCAAGTGGTCGAAGAGGGCGAGCTGGCTTCTGAGGACAAAGAGGCCGAAGATGGCGAAACTGTCGCCTAATCCGGTCTTTGCAACAGTAGGATTTGTTTTTGTTTTTGCTTGAGGATTTTATGACCCGATTTTTGTTTTTCTGCCTGGATGGCTTTATCCAACTTGTAACAATACTTTTATGCCGAGTTGGTCGAGCAGATTTATACGAATGCCCTTAAGCAATTTCTTGTCTGTATTTTTGATTAGTAGTCTGTTGACGAGGCCTGTTAGAGCTTATCTAAGGCACATAGAAATGATGCGGTTTTAAGACGCTTAGGTTTGATGCCGTTTTAAGACGCTTAATGGCGATGCGGTTTTAAGACGCTTAATGGCGATGCGGTTTTAAGACGCTTAATGGCGAGGCGATTGATATCGCTGCCATGTTTTCTGCCATTTTAGACTAGTGTTGAGTGTAACTGGGTTTTGCAAGACGAACATCCTGGTTACATTCTTCTGAACATATCTTATCCAGGCAAATATATATTTGCTAAGTTCGACCAGTTTGTTAAGGTTAAAACTGGGTTTGCGATCAAACATCCTGGCTAACGGACACATTCTACTAAATGTGTCTATCCCGAGATGGACTCGCGAGATGGACATCCCGGCTAACGGACAATACTCGCAATGAATACGTCTATCCCAGTAATGAACTCTAAACTTATATAGCGCGCTTTATCCGTCGAGGATGTATAAGTATACTTCATAATGATGATGAAGTTTTAATCAGGTCGCCATTATGGCCATAATGACGCCCAATTTTTATTGATCTCGCGTTTAGACAGTTAAGTCGTTTAGCGAGTTACCGCGTTTAGACATCTAAGTCGTTTAGCGGGCTGAGCGAGTCGTAATAAAACTTGGTAAAAACCTTAGCTTATTGCGAATCGATTGTCGCGTTTAGACCGAAGTCGTTTGCGAGTCGACTTGTCGCGTGTAAACCGAAGTCGTTTGCGAGTCGACTGAATCGTAACAAGACTTGGTTAAAACCTTAAGTCGTTATCGATTGTCGCGTTTAGACCGAAGTTGTTTGCGAGTCGACTTGTCGCGTGTAAACCGAAGTCGTTTGCGAGTCGAGTGAATCGTAACAAAACTTGGTTGAAACCTTAAGTCGTTATCGATTGTCGTATTTAGACCGAAGTCGTTTGAGATTCGACTTGTCGCGTTTAGACCGAGGTCGTTTGCGAGTCGACTGAATCGTAACAAGACTTGGTTAAAACCTTAAGTCGTTATCGATTGTCGCGTTTAGACCAAAGTCGTTTGCGATTCGACTTGTCGCGTGTAAACCGAAGTCGTTTGCGAGTCGACTGAATCGTAACAAGACTTGGTTAAAACCTTAAGTCGTTATCGATTGTCGCGTTTAGACCGAAGTCGTTTGCGAGTCAACTTGTCGCGTTTAGACCGAGGTCGTTTGCAAGTCGACTGAATCGTAACAAGACTTTCTTAAAACCTTAAGTCGTTATCGATTGTCGCGTTTAGACCGAAGTCGTTTGCGATTCGACTTGTCGCGTGTAAACCGAAGTTGTTTGCGAGTCGACTGATTCGTAACAAGACTTGGTTAAAACCTTAAGTCGTTATCGATTGTCGCGTTTAGACCGAAGTCGTTTGCGAGTCGACTTGTCGCGTTTAGACCGAGGTCGTTTGCGAGTCGACTGAATCGTAACAAGACTTGGTTAAAACCTTAAGTCATTACATACTGCGAGTGGGAGTATGAATATACGGACCTACTCCCACTTTTTTAAATAAGGGGGCAACTGAACCCGTCCGAAAACGAGCTGCCTACGTACCCAATGAAGGGATCAAGTCGCATCGTAGTTCAAGTCTAATGACTTAGTATTTTTAGCAGTGATATTTCTTCAGATGTCGCGCATTCCAGGAACGCGGGATCATCTCGCCTTTCATGTTGGCGATTTCGTAGACGCCTGGGCGAACTACTTTCGTGATCTGATAAGGTCCTTCCCAGTGAGCGCCGAGCTTGTCGGCATTGGTCTCGGCAGTATTCTGAAATACTGCGCGAAGGACGAGGTCTCCTTCGTGAAAATGCCGAACTCGCACTTTGGAGTTGTAATATTTGAATGCCGCAATTTGATATTCGGTCATCTTTATAAGTGCTTGGTCGCGCCTTTCGTTGATAAGGTCGAGTTCGTCGAGCATAAGGAGATGATTGAGACCTTCCTGCTCTGGAAGCAATCGTCGGCGAACTCCTGGAAAATAGACTTCAGGAGGAATCACACATTCTGTTCCGTAGACGAGGACGAAAGGCGTCTCGCCCGTAGCGCGTCGCGGCGTTGTCCGATAGGACCATAAAATGCCTTCGAGTTCGTCTACCCAACAGCCCTTCTTAGCGTTGAGTCGAGTCTTTAGTCCGTGAATAAGTGTTTTTTTTTACGACTCCGCCTGGCCGTTTCCTTGCGGGCAACGAGGCGTTGACTTGCTGACTCTGATTTTCCAATTATCGCAGTAAAGTTCGAATCGTTTTGATATAAATTGCGAACCGTTATCTGTCACTATCTCATAGGGTACGCCGTGCCGACAGATGATATTCTTCCAGACGAAGTTTTCGACCTGCTTATCCTTGATCGATCCGAATGCTTCTGCCTTGATCCACTTGGAAAAATAATCCGTTAGGACTAAGAGGTATCGTTTCTGCCGAGATGGATGAAGCGGTCCGACTATATCCATTCCCCATCGCATAAACGGGTAATGCGAGGTGACCGAGCTTAGGAACTCCGTCGGTTGATGGATGAACGGACCATGTCGTTGACACTTCTCGCACTTTGCTGCGAACAGCTCGCAGTCTTATATCATAGTTGGCAAAAAATATTCGTGCCTTTTGATTCGGATGGCGAATGAGCGACCTCCCGAGTGGTTACCGCAGGATCCGCCGTGAACCTCGTGCATTATCTTGCGAGCCTCCTGCCCCTCGACACAAGCGAGTAGTGGCCCGGACAATCGCCATTTGAAAATATTTCCATCAAATATAACGTAACGAGACGACTGTGACTTTAACTTGCGAGCCGCCCATTTGTCGGTTGGCATCTCGCCATCTACGAGATAAACGCGAATGTTGGCCATCCACTTGGTGTCGCATCCATAGACTGTGGTCTCGTCGTCAATGGGAATGTCGACGACTTCATGCTCAGGTGGAGGCTCCTCGCTACACGGGTATGCATCCTATGGGGATTCCTCAAGTTGTTTGGGGAGAAGGCCACGGTCAAAAGCTGTGTTATTCGGGTCGAGCTCGTTATCTGTTGCCATCACATCCGTCGTTTCGTCTGTGCCGACTGTGTCGGACTGATTGGGATCCATCGGATCCGGTTCGACGTTATCTTTGGTGTGGTCGAGGTCCATCGGGTCTGCAGTGGAGCGAGCGGCCGAGCCATTGCATAGACCTGCTTTTCGCTTCGCTGCCTGAGATCTTGTTAGGACGTTTACTGCTTTTGCGATTGCGATACTCGGTTCTTCAATGAATTCGACCCTGACAATTATTTGAAGATCTTTATCTGGCTTCGCGGTCGAGCCGAGTGATGCGAGGGCATATGCTTGAGAGTTTTCCGACCTTGGAATTCTTGTCAAGGTGAACAGCTCGAATTCAGCTGTTAAAGTTTTGACGAGAGCGAGGTATGCTTCCATGCGCTCGTCCTTTGTCGCGTATTCGCCGTTGAACTGATTCACGACGAGCTGAGAGTCGCAAAAAGCTTCTATCCTTGTTATCTTCAACGCTTTAGCCAATCGCAGACCTGCGAGTAGGGCCTCGTACTCTGCCTCGTTGTTCGATGCTTTGAAACCAAGGCGGAACGATTGTACTAGAGATTTTCCATCTGACAATAGTCGAATGCCTACTCCGGATCCGTGTTTAGATGACGAGCCGTCGACGTGCAGTTGCCAGATTTGGGATGCAGAACTGTCCGCGAGTGTGTCCCCGATTTCGGACGAGGCTGCCGACTCTGGTAGTTCGATTAAAAAGTCAGCCAATACTTTTGCCTTGATCGTCGTCCTACTGCGATACTCGATATCAAACTTGCTTAGTTCAACCGCCCATTTGGCGAGTCTCCCGGACTGAGTCGGACTGTGGAGAACAGCGCGCAGTGGAAAAGTACTTAGAACCACGATCGAATGTGATTGAAAATACGGTCGAAGCTTTTGAGCCGACGTAATAACTGCGAGTGCAAGTTTCTCCGTCAAAGGATATCTTGTTTCTGCATCGGTTAGCGACTTACCAATATAGAAAATATGCTTTTGCTCGGTGCCGTCTTCCCGAATCAGAACCCCACTAACTGCCGAGGTCGAGACCGCGATGTAAAGATAGAGCGGTTCGCCAGCTATCGTCTTTGTCAGAACAGGTGGTGTCGAGAGATACTGCTTCAACTTCTGGAAGGCTTCTTCACATTTTTCAGTCCACTCGAAATCTTGTCGACCTGCCCCCTTCTTATCAGTAGAGCGCGAGATGAATCGGTTCAAGGCCGCGACTCTGCCGTTTAGTCGCTGGACTTCTCTTTTCGTTTTTGGCGAAGGCATCTGGATGAGTGCGTCGATTTGCTTTGGATTTGCCTCGATCCCGCGACGAGTAACCATGTAGCCGAGGAACTCGCCGGACGTTACACCGAAGCGATACTTAGCCGGATTTAGCTTCATGTTATACTTGTATAATAACGCAAAGCACTCTGCGAGGTGGCCGATGTGGTCCTTTTCCTCGAGTGATTTGACGAGCTTGTCGTCAATGTAAACCTCCATCGTTTTGCCGAGTAAGCCCGCAAACATTTTATTTACCAATCGTTGATAAGTAGCCCTAGCATTCTTAAGTCCAAAGGGCATGACTTTGTAGCAATAGATTCTGCGGTCTGTGATGAAAGACGTTTTGTCGCGATCGCCGGGATGCATAAAGATCTGATTATAGCCAGAGAAGGCGTCCATAAATGACAACAACTTGTTTCCAGATGTCGCCTCGACGAGGCGGTCGATGTGAGGAAGAGGGAAACTGTCTTTTGGGCATGTCTTATTCAAATCCGTGAAGTCTACACAGACTCGCCACTTGCCACTTTTCTTCTTCACGACGACTGGGTTCGCAAGCCACTCCGGATATCTAACCTCAGAGATCGAGCCGGCCTGCAAGAGTTTGTCTACTTCGTCATTTACCGCTTGAGCCCTATCAAGACCTAGTCGCCTTCGCTTTTGCTTTATAGGTTTGTAGGTCGAGTCCACGTTTAACTCGTGACTGATGATGCCGATATCGATCCCGGGCATGTCTTCCGCGGACCATGCGAATGTACCGACGTTTTTCTTGAGCTGACGTTTTTCTATGAAAATGATGTCAACTATGCTCCCAGTGTCGATTAAAACGCGACCCGTGTCCCATCCTGCGACGGAGTGTCGGATGACAAGCGAGTCGTCATGAGGTTTGTCAATGTCATCGACCTCATTCTCTTCGAACTGGATGACATCGTTCGGGAACATCGACGGTTCGGGTTTGTTCGCCCCTACCTCCGCTCTTCTCTGATAGGCTTTGATCGACGAGACGGTGTTAGAGCAGTAGCGCGAGCCGCCCATGATCATGTTGCAGATTTTCTGTTTCGAGGCGCTTCGGCCATCATTACTGTTTCGTCGGTCGAGGTGGGCCTCGTCGTTTCGTCGGTCTCGCTTATTATTCCTGTTGTCTCCCGACGGGCCGTCCCCTTCTCTTGCATCGTCGAACTGCTCGAGCTAAAAATCGTTAACATTGATGTTTCCTCTGAGCTCGCATGCCGAGGACTCTGCAATTAGCCGTCGAGTGTCCCTCCATCTTATGCAAGTCGTAATAAGCCGACTCGTCATACTGCGATATTCTCGACCAAGTGTTGCCGCTAGTGCGACCAGGGGCGCCTCTTCCGCGGCCTCGCCCTCTTCCTCGACCGTAGCTGGGCGAGTCCACCTGGTAGTTATGGGCCCCCTTGAAACCTCCTTCACGTTGTACGAAATTGCCCGGCTTCCTCTTTGTCGCGACTGGGACTTCTTGCGGACTAGGATTCCTGGCCTTTCCATGCTTCTGGCTCAGGACTTTGGTTTCATCTTCGCTTCTTGAGAAGCCGTTAGCGCGATGAAGCGCATCTTGAATTGACTAGGGCTCGTTGATTGTCATCTCCTTTCGGAAATCCGAGCTGTACCACAGAGCTTTTCGCAGGGCACTTAGGGCGGATTTGTCGTCAATCCCTTTTACTTGAATAAGCATCGCTTTGAAGCGTTCAATGAAAACTCCCAAGGGCTCGCCGGCCGCTTGTGTTATAGTATAAAGGTCCGCCTCTGATGACCTGCGTTTGATTAGGACGGAATACAGCTTTAGGAAGGCCTCGGAGAGTTGGGCGAAGCTGTCGATAGAGTTCCTTTTCATTCCCGTGAACCAACAGAGGGCCGCCCCTTGGAGATGCTCCACGAAGAGGTGGCAGCAACCAACATCGATTTCGTCGAGCCTGAAATTAGCTCGCCCCATTGCGATTGAGAACGCTCTGATATGCTCTGTGGGGTCGCCCTTTCCTTCGTAGATAGGAATCTTGAGCTTCCCTGGGTCAGATAAACGCGCCTTTGTTATTCGCTCGGTAAAAGGAGTAGTGCGAGCTTCTTCAAGGACGCGGTCGAGTTCCGGCGCCTTGTTGGTTGCGCGATGGACCTGTGACCTCATATCCTTGAGATCGCGAGTGTTCTGCTGCAAGACGGCTCTGAGCTCGTCCATTTCCGTTCGCTGCGAAGCGACAGCTCTACGGGCGGTTAGAGCTTCGGCTAGTTCCATCCATCGCGTGTTTTCTGCGATTTCGCCCTCGTCCCGACTCTGGATACGACTAGTCGGTCGACTGGGCCGAGCTGCTCCGAATTCACGTCCTTCTGAATTGTCTGCGATTGCAGCTATGCCGCCGGGAGCGCCTGCGACGAGGACGGTTCCGTCTCTGAGAGGTGTTGGCGTATGATCTTCGCGAGTGCCACCAGCCGAAGGCGATTCCGCCAGGGAGAAGTTAAGAGCGAGCGGGGTGACGCGAAGCGCGTTACCTTGAGGTAGCCCTCGAGACTGACGAGTTGTCGACAAGGCCCTGATTTCAGCAGTCAGGTTGCTGTTGATCGTTTCCTGGTTTTGCGACTGCTTGAGCAACTGTTCGAGCATTGCTTTGAGTTGACCGAAATCCCCTGGTGTGGACGGGTCGGCCGAGTTTGTATTGGCGGTTGCCTGGTTCTCTGTCGGGACAGGTCTGCCTGCTTCCGCCCCCAATGCGGACTTGTTGATTAGCCCAGCCACAATGGGCTCGCTTGGACCTGAATCTTCGGTCGCTGGAGACTGCGGGTTCGTTATTGACATGTTGCGAGTAGCGGGTTCGTCTAAGCGTTCGTTTCGTGTAGGAAGCTAGTTGCGAGTAGCAACCCTCCTTCTAGCGCCAAATTGTGCGAGCTGGAATAATCACACAATAGAATTTGTGAAGATTCGTTGAAATAAAGCTTCTTTAGGGTTTTCAAACACTTAGAGTAAGATAGAATTAGGGTTTTGTTTTTCAGTCAAGATCAGAGCTGTAAACAGTGTCTCTATATGAAATTTCCGATCTTTGCAAGTGAAGGGGTACATGTCTATATATAGGTAAAATTGGGCGGTATGAACAGTTCCAGTCGAGGCGACTTGAACAGTTCCAGTCGAGGCGACTTGAACAGTTCCGGTCGCTCTGTGCCGGGCCGGTTGAGAGGGATTGAACAGCGCTGGAATGAACAGTGATGGGCCTTTGACGGGTCTACGTTTTCTGGGTTTGACCGTTGAGCCGGTTAAACACGTGTTAAGCCGTTTGGTTTATCGATTCTTCTCGGGGAGATTTGACCCCTACAAGTGCCAGCGACACGCTCCAAAAATCCACCAACCAACTGCGATGCTCTCCTCTATCACTTCACCTTATCCATTCATGAGATGGGCCATGGACATCGTTGGGCCATTGCACCCATCACGACAGAAGCGGTTCCTACTTGTTCTAACAGATTACTTCTCCAAATGGGAAGAAGCGGAAGCCTACGCTAACATCAAAGATGTCCAAGTGGAGAGCTTTGTTTGGAGGAACATCATATGTCGTCACGGAGTGTCGTTCGAGATCGTTACAGACAACGGTTCGCAATTCATATCTGACCGATTTGAGAGGTTCTGCGCAGAATGGAACATCCGGCAATGGTCAAGCAGAAGCTATCAACAAGACAATCCTCGATGGCCTTAAGAAGCATTTAGAGGCAAAGAAGGGTCGCTGTGCTGACGAGCTAGAAGGAGTTTTGTGGTCCCACCGCACCACTCCCCGGAGAGCAACAAGCGAGACTCCTTACGCCCATGTCGATGGCACCGAATGTGTCATCCCATCCGAAGTCTGTTCGCCTGGAGTACGCCGTCAGCTATTGCCTCTCAACGAGCCTATCAACAGAACAATGCTACTTGACGCGTTGGACTTCCTCGATGAACGACGTGACCAAGCACTTATCCGAATCGCTAACTATCAGAACGCGGCTTCAAAATACTACAACTCCAAAATCAGAGAAAGGCGTTTCTGCGAAGGCAACTTAGTTCTACGAGAGGTATTCCAGAACACAGCAGAGCCTAACGCTGGCAAGCTCGAAGCCAACTGGGAAGGTCCGTACAGAGTCACAACGGTGGTTCGTCCTGGCGTCTACGATCTCGCCACCATGACCAGGACTCCAATCCTACACTCTTGGAATGCAAGACATTTGAAGAAGTACTATCACTAGTCTTCTCCCATCCACTTGAACTACGAGGCGACTTGATCCCTGCAAAGGGTACGTAGGCAGCCTATCTTCGGATAGGTTCAGCCCCCCCCCATAAAAAAGGGGGGGACTATCCAATACCTCAGTCTTATCTCCGGATGAGCTCCATGACCTCTTCCGCCTTAGAGGAGAGGAGTGAATTTTTCAATCAGCCTTATCTCCGGATGAGCTCCATGATCTCTTCCGCCTTAGAGGAGGGGAGTGAGTGTTTTCACCATCAGCTTTCAGACAAAGTCAGCACCCTCCTTCGTCTCAAAGGGGGTGGAGTGGGGTACCCGTACTCCGCTCTTCCAAAATAGCCTCAGCATGAGAATAGCTTCATCAGTCACAAGCTTCTCAAAGCATCAATTAGTTGCTGCTGGCCACAGTAATGACATAGGAATACGAACACAATGACATCCAGCATCGGATTCGAAGCGCGCTATATAAGTAAACAGTGTTCAGTTTTGGGGCGGATGAACCCAACTGATCATTCAGAAACCCAACAAGCAACGTTGGTAACAAGCAGCTGATAATGATTCTGTTCGGCATGTACCCTGAACAGGTCATTCTTAAACCCAGGATACACACTTGTAAAACTTAAGGTGTACTTGCTCTCGGACAGACGTGTCTTGAAGAGCAGCACCAAATCACTAAACCCAACACGGACGTTGGTAAATACATGGCAAAAAAAAAAAAAAAAACGAGCTCAGCCGCACGAAGCCCGACCATGGCCTCGGCTCAAGGGAACCCGACCATGGCCTCGGCACAAGGGAGTCCGACCATGGCCTCGGCTCAAGGGAACCCGACCATGGCCTCGGCACGATGAAGCCCGACCATGGCCTCGGCTCAAGGGAGTCCGACCATGGCCTCGACTCAAGGGAACCCGACCATGGCCTCGGCACGACGAAGCCCGACCATGGCCTCGGCTCAAGGGAACCTAACCATGGCCTCGATACAAGCAAAGGCCGAACACGGCTTCGGCCGAGAAAACCGAGTACACTTTCGCCGAATCAAGGCCGACCACAGCCTCAAAGTATCTCTAAATGTGGAAGGACATTCAAAGCAAACACATAAAAAAACAACATCAAGATAAAACATCCAAAATGGTAGCCAGGATACAAGTCATCCAATACTACATCAAAGAGTCACCAAATCCGATAAAAGCCTCAGAAGCAAAAATCATGAAGGATTGCAAGAAACTAAATCATAAAAAGGGAGAGGGTAGTCACTCGACAGCCTACTCATCCTCACCCACTGCAACGTCCTCCTCCGAGATCTCTAAGGCTTGAATCACGCCTGAGACAAGCTCGCCGAACACATCACGAGCATCATAAATCGCGGCCTTCCTCTCAACTAGGAGCTCCTCCAAGGCCTCCAAAGTCAGTCTGTCGGGCTTACGAATACGCTCAATGAACTCTAAGCCCGCATCAATCTCAGCAAGGTCCAGCATGTTGTCCTTGGTTGTCCCCTCAATCTCGCCAAGCAGCTTGGCAACCTCTTTGGTACGGCCAGCAAAACCACGAGCCACCTCGTCCTTGGCCTCAGCAACAGACTCCGCGACCTTCGTGTCCTGGAGATCCTCGGCATCCGCAAGCCTCCTCCTGAGCGAAGCATTTTCCTCCTTAACCTTCGTATGCCTCAAAGACACCCTTGACAGCTTATCACACAACTCCTCTTCTCTCTTCTTCATTGAAGCAACATCGTCTTCAAGAATGCGGTTCTTCTCAGCAAACTCAGAGACGGCCTTCTTGGCCTCGTCGAGCTCCTTGTAATGAGAGCGAGACTCCTCTTCGAACCAAAGGGACACTTGGTCCAGCTGAGCGGTAAGCTGCATACACAAAAACAAAAATGGTGTAAACGCCAAATTGAATTAAGTAAACAACAACAACAAACATAACGAGAGGAGGGAAGCCTAACCTCGGAAGCTTTGGCCCTCGCCAGCGCGAAAGCCTTCTTGCCGGATCCGGAAGTTGGAGAAGGCGGTACCACAGCACTTCGGCTCGTCGAAGGAGAGGAGTCCGTCTTCCGTCGTTTCAGAGATGTCCCATCGGGAACATTTCCAGCCTTACCCTCTGACATAGCAGCCCTCTTCCGGGACTGCTCATGACGCTTTACAATCTCGTCAGGGGTAAGGACGGAAGCATGAGAACGCTGAACGGGCGCGGCCGGAGTCGTTGGTGCCGCGGTCAGTGGAGCCCGAGTCCGCGAGCCTGCCCTCGCTGAGACTGCGGCGCTCGGCGATACAACCCTCGTCTTCTCCACTCGCTGGCAGGCCGATACCCTGGAGGCACCTCGTCCGAGAACTTTCCCCGGGAAGATCATGGTGGAAAGCGCCTTCTGGATCCTCTTACGGGTGAAAGATTTCACCCATTCACCGTCCCGAGAAGCCAGAGTGCTGTGAATGGCTGCTGCGTCACTCCGGATGACCATCAGAGATGCTGGTTTCACTGCAAGAGAAAACGATCTGGAAATTGGTATCTGAAACATTGATACACTATCAAAAACATATATATTTCTAAGTATGGAATTACCTCATCTCCCCCAGCTCGTCCTGAGGAGAGAAATGCAATCCGCCTCAACACTCTTCTCGGAAATCTTGACAAAGATGAACTGGTCCTCGAAGTTGTCGTCCTTGCTCGGGAAGCCACTAATGAGCGTACGACCCGGAACCGGAGAAATGCAATACCTCAGGTTATCTACGCGGCCACGAAGCCTGAAGTCCAGAGAAGACAGCTGCTCGATGCTAATCTCCGCATAGCATTCCCTACTCAGCACGTTGATACCAATGACATGCCTCAACCCTCTGGGGTTTATCTGAGCAAGGGAGACGCCATTCGCATCTAAGAAACGAAGAAGAAAGCCAGGCACCGGGAACCACAACAAGCAATGCTCGATGAAGTTCTCATACAAGGTAAAGTATCCTGGAGGTGGGGCATCAGCTCGCTGAGTGTGATCAGGAGCAACTAACCGAATCTCATCCGAAATCCCATACTTCTCTCGGAGAAGCTGTAATGACTCCTCTTTAGAGAAAGAGGATCCTGGAGGATCTGGACGTGCCTTCTTCTTAACTACCACATGCCGATCAACCTCTGATAAAACGTCGTCGTCACCATCCTCAGCATCGGAAGCAATCGACCTGACCGAAGAATAGTCCGACAACAAAGCATCGGCCGCACCATCTGGGAGACTTGGGTCCTCGTCATTAAGAGGAAAGGAGAGTCTGACCCCACCAATACGGGCCATCAAATCCTCATCACCACTAGGCCTCCTCTCTTCCTCAGTATCCGCTAAGCCATCAAAGATATCCTCGTCGCACTCCTCTGATCTGCCGAGGAGAGCCCGCGGGACGGTGAGTTTGTTACGAAGACGAACCCCGGTTCTAGTATTCTCGAGTGATGCCGAGGGTGGCATCAAAACAACGCAGTCGGATTGGCTTTTAGAAGCGACCGTGTGGTCGGGTTCACTCAACATCGCGACCGCGCGATCGGCCTTGACCGCGACCCCAACATCGGTCTCGTTCGGCTTCATGACCGAACGGTCGGGTCCGAGTGCGATCACGGGATTGGCTCGACAAGATGGCGCGATCGCAAGGTCGGGTTTAGGCGTTGCGACCACATTGTCAGTCCAGCCAAATGGTGTGGCCCCGTGATCGCTCTTTGACGTTGCGACCATAGTGTCGCTTCGGGTTGAAGATACAATCATGGGATCGGTTCCACTCGCGAGTACTGGATCGGTCCCCTTCGGCATCGCGACCCTGCGATCGGCTCCGCTCGCGAGCACGGGATCGGCTCCCTTCGGTATCGCGACCCCGCGATCGGTTCCACTCGCGAGCACAGGATCGGTTCCAGTCAGAGCCACGGTGACATCCCCGGTTCGAATCGGTGACATTCCCGATTCACCACCATTATCCGAATCAAGTCTCATCTTGTCCATAACGAAATCAAATCTACATTTTCCCCAAAAACAAAATCAAAAAGTGAGTTTGAGCACTTTTCATCAAGAAACAAAGCTTTTCCTAAACAAGCTCCAAAGAAAGATTTTCAAGAATCTATGGATATCTAAAACCAATACTATCAACAATTGGAGCTTGGAATCAATGGGAATCCTTCCTAAACAACATCTCTTAGCTAAGGTATCTTCTTCCTAAAATCCAAGATCTGTTCTCATCCACCAAAATCTCTATGAGAACCAAAGAAAGATAGGAGGATGAAGGAAACTCACCAAGGGAGGCGAGCCCACAATCGGCGGCGAGCCTACGGTCGGAGAAGACGCGAGCCTCCGGTCGGTGACGGCGCGAAGCTTCGGTCGGCGGTGGCGTGAAAAATCCGGAGGTGATATTAAGAAACAATGAAGGGAGAAGATCAAACAAATGAAGGAAGAAAGAAGAAGATGGGAAAGGAGAAAGGAAAAGATGGGAAAAAGGAAAAAGGAAGAAAGGAAAAAGGAAGAGAGAAGAAGATGGGAAAAAGGGAAAAGAAGATTGAAGAAATAATAAAAAATGATGAGTGGTTCAAAAACATTATTTCTCCCACCAAGCGGGTCCCGACTCCGTTCAAACACTTTTCCCTCCGAAAATTGCCTGGCTATTGCTCGGAAATGTCATTAACAATCGCATCACGGAGTCTTAAAACCTCCATAGGGAATACGAAGTCTTAAAATCTTCGGAAAGAATTGATGCTTTCTGCAGAAAAACGCAGCAACTTCGGCAAAGAAAGTAAGAAGTCTTAAAATCTTCACAACATTTAATGAGTCTTGAAACCTTTTGCAAAAAGTAACTCTCTACTATTGTGAGAAAGGATAAGCGAACACCTTGTCTTTAAACGGTAACGCTAATATCTAAACGCATCTTTAAACTCGGCACTATCATCTCTAACACTACCGAGCTGGGGGGATAACTGTTGGGGTTGGTTTTCACCCGCTCAACGTTAACGTTCAAAGTCAGACAACTGAAGAAGCAAGATGGAAGACCAACGAATGAAGACGTGCTCGGCTGCACAAGTCCGACCATGGCTTCGGCATAAAGGAGGCCGACCACGGCCTCAGCCGAGGGGCCGAGCATGGCTTCATTCGAGTCAAGGCCGACCAAGGCCAACCGAGGCAAGGCCGACCAAGGCCGACCGAGCCAAGGCAGCGATCGGTCATAAAGAAGGCCGACCTCACGTTCGGTCACAAGACCAAGTCGGACCCGACCTCGGCCTTGGCCAAGAGGCCGAGCACGCCCTCGGCCGATCCACGTCCAACCTCGGCCTCGGCCTCGGCCAAGAGGCCGAGCACGCCCTCGGCCGAACCCCGTCCGAGCACGCCCTCGGCCGAACCCCGTCCGAGCACGCCCTCGCCAAGCCTCGTCCTCGCCGATCCATGTCCAACCTCGGCCTCGGCCTTGGCCAAGAGGCCGAGCACGCCCTCGGCCGAACCCCGTCCGAATACGCCCTCGGCCGAACCCCATCCGAACACGCCCTCGGCCGAACCCCGTCCGAACACGCCCTCGGCCAAACCTTGTCCGAGCACGCCCTCGCCGAGCCTCGTCCGACCTCGGCCTCGGCTAAGAGGCCGAGCCTCATCCTCGCCAAGCCTCGTCCGACCACTTCCGACCTCGGCCTCGGCCAAAAGGCCGAGCCTGTTTTCATTACACAAACGACCATGTCCTCTCCCCGGCTGCTGCTCACATCCTCGATCTAATGTAATGGAGCATGACGTATTCCACTAATGAGAGTATAGCTTCACTGGCATCCACAAGGTAGCATGGCGTCAGCAGGCTAGCCTAGTGTTATGATGGACTAGGGTTGGTAGAATGGACTAGGGTTGGCAGAATGGAATAGGGTTGGCCGAAAGCAGATCCAAGGAAGCCATAACTCTCCTCTATATATATTCCAGTCTAAAAACTCTTGTAAGAGACAGAAAAAAATCTGAGAAAGAACTTGTATACAAAAATCGTTCAGAGCAATACAAAGCATTTTTCATATTCTCATAATCCTAGCTTTCTCATAGAAATCTCTAACTTCTCCTGAAACCCTTACAAATCTAATTGTGTTGAGTTTCGACTCCTACATGCGTTTAAATATAAAATTAATAAAAGTTGTAAAAGGAAGAGAGAGTGTTTAAAAGAGAGAGAGAGAGATCCAATATTGGATCTTTTGGAGAGTGTGTTTAAAAGGAAAAGAGAGTGTTTAAATATAAAATTAATAAAAGTTGAGTAAAATGATGAAAGAGAAGGTATAAAGTTGAGTAAAAGGAATAAAGAGTGTGTTTTTAATAATTTTATATTATAAGAACACCCCATAAGGCACCAAAAACATGCCCTTAGTGTTTACTCCCAAAAACATTAAATGGTGAGGTTTTGTAACGGTCGGATTTTTTGTCTACAAAAAAAAAACATTTTTTACAGTTGACGTATTTTCTTAATCAGAATCCTTGAAAATAATTTTCAGATGAGTAAGAGTAATCTTATTATATAAAGCTTGATGCGTTAAACATAATAATTAACACGATCGTGACACGTGTCAATTTATCGGTTTAGATTTTGACACGTGTTCAAAAAAATTCTCCAATTAGATTTTGCCATGTATATCAAACAAATCTTATTATTCTTTCAATCTTATAATTTTTTATCAAGTAGATTATTAAAATAAACATATATTAAGATTACAATTAATCTCTTATTAATAATTCATTAAAATAATTAGTTGATAAACATGGTTAACAAACATAACAATTAACATGATCGTGACACGTGTCAATAGGTCGATTTAGATTTTGACATGTGTTAAAAAATTATCCAATTAGATTTTGTCATCTATATCATACAAATCTTATTTTTCTTTTAATCTTATTTTTTTATCAAGTAGATTATTAAAATCAACATATACTAAAATTTCCAACTAATCTCTTATTAATAATTTATTAAATTATTAAGTTGATAAGTATGGTTTATTTTTGAAATTTTTATTTTTTCATGTGTCTTGGTTTTATTTTGTGTTCGTATAACCATTCTTTTTTTTTCCTTTACGTATATGAGATGAAATAGACTTCAAGATTTTCTAATAAGAATATTAATTAATACACGTGTTAGAAAAAATTTGTGTTCAAGTAGAGTTAGGTTTACATACCCAAATCATGAATTATAATATTTTTTAACCTTATATAATAAGCTTTTGTGCTCTCTCAATCTTCTCATCAAAAAGTTTTAAATATCTCTTTCACAAGTTTTAGTTTAGTTTAAACATCGGTTACTCTCTTAGTCGATAGGTAAGATAGATTATGATGATCTATTTTAGTTTGTGATATTAATAGGAAAATTTTAACTCGGCCTTTTTATTATTGTTTACAACATTGATATCATCACATTAATAACTGCTCAGCAAAAAAAAAATCAATTATTTAACATTAGACGATTTTAAAACAAGCATGTTTATCGTCGTATTGTAGTACGTCTTATCAGAAAGTGAGAGGCGTGAAATTTTAAGAAAAGCAAATTTATTTGATGAAAAGGTTAGCGTATTACTAATTACTTGATTAGTGTATAACTAAAATTTAATTTTTATGCAAGAAAATACTATTCAATGCTTTGTGCATCATTTGCTTCTTGCAAAATTTGGGGTTTTAACATGTTATAAAATTGAAACATTCAAAGAAGAGCATGAGAAAAAATTTAACAGGATTTTGTAATAAAAATAGAGTAGCAAAATAGTAAAAACTAAATTACTTCAAAAATGAGTAGAAAAACTAATTATTTTTAAAATATGTGATCGAAATAAGAAAAAAACCAAGATAGAAAAGTAACCGTTAACTTGATTTAATATCAATGTCTTCAACCTTATTTTGTTCATTTTCATACGGGTGATAAAAAATTTCTCATTAACCCGTATATATGCGGGTCCTTTATCTAGTTATTAATAATTTACTAATTGTCATTAGTTAGACAACATGATCTGCTTTTAACCGCTTTTAATCAAAACTCTTAAATATCAAAATGTATCATTATCAAGCAAAACAAAACAATTTTTGTTTTTATTAGTCACACAACTCACAAGTGAATTATCAAATTTTCAAAAAAAAACTCACAAGTGAATCCCTGTTTGTTTAGTAAACCTAGTGATTTCACTTCCTTCAGAAACAGCCATACCAATTCCTGTTCTTCCACTATTTTTTTTTTTTGGTGAAATCTGTTCTTCCACTATTACCAATGTAGGAGTCGTAACTCACACAATTGAATTTGTAAGGGTTGTTAGAGGAAGTGCAAGACTTCTGAGTAAATCACAATGCAAAAAATAGAAGAGACTGTTGCAGTAGCTGTTAAGAGAGCTTTATTATTGATGTTGTGAAAAAGTCTGAACCCTTTTCTGGGTGAATACAATGAGCTATATATAGCTAAATAATTCTAGGTTTAAGTGCTAGATTTGGGCTTGGCCCATTAAACAAATAAATGGGCTTAGGCCCATAACATCATTAAACCTATTTTAAATAATAGAATTTAATTCTATTATGGGCCTAATTACAAATTGGGCTTTTGTAAGCCTGTTTAGGATTTCTTCAAGTCTTTTGCAGAATCGTTCTTGTCGTTACATCAATCTCTTAGGGGTGAAATCCGACCCCTACAGTTAGCCCCCCAGCTTGGTAGTATCGAGTTAGATGATGCCAAGGTATAAGCTGTTTGAAGTTTGAGATTGATGTGATGGACCATGAAGCAGTCAGGCGTTGACGTCTTGTCATCGAACTCGGGAAGTTTTAGATATTCCATGTTGAGCCGACGCTATCGTGTTTTCCTGATTTGCTTCTTTTGATAAGAATGAGCCCAGTGGGCTGATGAGATTGATGGATTTTGTTTTGTTGACTTTGTGGGCCCGTTAGAAGAATATCTGGAAGATTTCCTGAAAATCTTCTGAAATATTTCCCGAAAATCTTCTGGAATATTTCCTGAAATCTTCTAGGAGATTCCCTGCAAATCTTCGAGTATAAATAGACCCTTCCTTCAGTCAAATTTTTTTACTGTGCCTCTTTCCTGAAGTAAAAGAAAACACGGTAAAACTTTTTTTGTCATGTAGTGATTTTTTGTTTCGTCTTGTAGTGAAAGTTTTTTTTTTTGTTTCTTCTCCAATCGGTCGATCGACGGCGCCGATCTGCTGTACCTCCGGCGCCGATCTGCCGTTGTCACGAACCTCGACGCACCGTCGCCGTTTGCGGCCGCCGTTGACAGAGGACTGTGGTTCTATCTTCGTCTTCTTCGGCGAGATCGGGAGCCATCGCCGTCACAGCATGAGCTGCGGGAGAGATCGAAGCTTCGATCTGGAGCCTCGCCGCGCCACCGCATGAGCTTCACCGTCGAGATTCATCACCGGATCGGCACGAGTCTCGTTCTCTCCTCTAATCCGCCGTTTTAAAGTTCTTCGGATCTGCTCGTGGTGGCTCGCTGGTGACCTGTTCGTGTGGTGGTGCCGCTGCAGCTTCCGATTCTGGAGATTGTGGCGACAATGGTGGCAGATTGGCGGCTCCGACGTGGAGATCGTGAAGTGCGGCATATCGTGAAGTTCCAGTCAACGGTCAACTCTGGTAAGCCAGTCAACATTTTGACCAGACCGGTTTAATCTCGGTCTGGTTAAACCAATCCAATTTAAAATTTGACTTCTCGGTCAACTGGTCAACTGGTTCGGTCAACTGGTCAACGCTGGTTTTATGCTGATTTTGGATTTTGAGTTGGATTCTGGGCTTTTACCGCAAGTCGTCGTGATCCGCTCATCGCAAGTCGGTGTGATCCGTTCACCGCAAGTCGTCGTGATCCACTCACCGCAAGTCGGTGTGATCCGCTCACCGCAAGTCATCCTGATCCGCTCACCGCAAGTCGGTGTGATCCGCTCACTGCAAGTCATCGTGATCCGCTCACCGCAAGTCGGTGTGACCCGCTCACCGTAAGTCTTCGTGATCCGCTCACCGCAAGTCATCGTGATCCGCTCACCGCAAGTCGGTGTGATCCGCTCACCGCAAGTCATCGTGATCCGTTCACCGCAAGTCGTCGTCGCAGAAGGAGAATTGTTGGAATCTGACCCGCAGATTCGTCTTCGTTCGTCGTGATTCGCTGGAATTTGACCCGCAGATTCGTCTTCGTTCGTCGTGATTCGCTGGAATCTGACCCGCAGATTCGTCTTCGTTCGTCGCTTTAAAGTGCATTTGTTGAATTCTTCACCAGAAATGTCGAGTAACGGGAGAAAAGTATATGCACGTGAGAGAAAAGCTGCCAATTAAGCATGGAGATCTAAGTCAACGCTGTTCGCAGTCGATCGAGCATGGAGATCATCGTTGTCCAACCAGATCGTTACCATCAATTGTTACTGCCTCCGTCGCTGTGCGTAGCCGATTAAGGTTGGAGATCAAAGTCATCGATGTACGCACTCGATCGAGTATGGAGATCATCGTCGTCAATCCCTAGAGCCGGTACTAGTGCTACTCTTCCGTCTAAGCCGCGTCGTAGGGAGTTTGAGAAAAATTCGTTGCCGCCACCGATTGTTATCGAGGATCGTCTTTCAAGAAACTGAGTTCCCTCTTTGAAGAGAAACGACGAGGAAAGATGCTTATTCGAGCATGGCCTCCACTGCTAGATAGTCCAAATTTTTTGACAATTTTTGCAGCATCTTTCATTTGTTTCGAGCTTGAGGACTTGTTTTTTTTTGTAGTTCTTTTCCTCGCTCAACAAGCTGGCCAATAAATACGAGGTGTCTTTCTTTTTGCAGACTCGTCCACTTAGTAATTTTTGAAGAGTTCGTGCTGAGTTCCAGATGCTAAAGCATGCTGCGGACGATCAAGTTGCTATCTTGAAGGATGTTGTAGAGGAAAATGAAGAAAAGTGCCGCGGGAGGGATGTCACAACTAAGTCTGAGAGGAAACACTTGATGCAAGAAGTTTATGATTTGCCCGTTTGTTTGGACATCGCGACCAAGCTTCAAGATACAGCTGCTCCTGCTCTGCGAGGAGATTGATTCGGATTCGAATTCTTAGTGTATTTTGACAGGGATTCTTCAAATCCTGTTCTTGCTTTGTTTTGCTTTGTCCTGACTCTTTGCTACACGCATTATGATATAATACGCAGTTTTTGTTATGTCGAACTTATTTGTTCTAGAAATGAATTCTTTTCTTTGCTACTACCTTGGTTTACAGAAATGTTATCATCAACAATTCTGCTCCAGCAGCGAATATGTTTCTTTTGTTAAGACCAACGTTTCTGATAGTTGGATTTTTAATAAACACTGCAGTTTACAGCTATGTTACTTTCAACATGTCTGCTCCGGGTAGTGAATATTGTTCAGCGAAGGTTCCGGTAGTGAATATTGTTCAGCGAAGGTACCAATGCTTATGTTAATTGGGTTTTGACATGAACATTTGGGTTTACGGATGCATTTTACTCTAACACACCCGCTCCTGTAATGAACATGTTATCGCGTTACGACCAACGATTCAGTGAGTTAGGTTTAGAGTAAACATTTGGGTTTACAAATGTGTTCCCGAGAACACATCCGCTCCTATAATGATTACTTTTAGCGATGGAACCAACGTTTTTGTCTGTTGGGTTTCGAAATGAACATTTGGGTTTACGCATACGTTTTCCTCTAACGCACACGCTCCTATAATGAACATTATACATTTGTATAGCGCGCTTTTAATCCTGCTAAGGATGTAATAGTCAGATCTGAAGCTTGTGAAGTAGACCGTCGCTGTGGCCAGCAGCGAGGTGGAATGTCTGTTTTTGTTAAGACTTTAGATTTATCCACATGGGATGTCACTGCAAATTGTTTTGATAGAGGTCTGCTTTTGTTAAGACATGTTTATCCACGGAGGATGTAAGTGCAACTTATTTTGAAGGAAGTCTGCTTTTATAAAGACTTAAATATTACAAGCGAAACTGTTTCAGATAAGTTTGCTTTGTTTGATTTTTGCGAGAAAGTCGAGTAAGAGAGATGGGAGTATACGAGTATACGTACCCCACTCCCCCTTTTTTTAAGGAGGGGGGAAGCTGAACCCATCCTAAGATGAGCTGCCTACGTACCCTTTGCAGGGATCAAGCTGCCTCGTAACTCAAGTGACGCTACCTTAGTGATTGTTTGATAGCTTGTCCTCGTGTTGCTGATTCAGCTTGGATTTCTTTTTCGTATTTTTGTTGAGCTCTGGAGTGGGGTTCCTAAGCTTGTGCGCAGTCAAGAAGCAAGTACGGGATTCCTTCTGGTCTCCCCGAATTGTCTTTACACCACTTGGGGTGGGAAATTTGAGGCAGAGATGGTAGGTGGATGGCACAGCGTGCATCGAATTTATCCATGGAGTCCCTAAGATGATGTTGTAGATAGCCGGATGATCTGCTACAGCGAATTTCACGATTTTGGTCACACCGCCGGCTTGGACGGGAAGTTGGATTGTTCCCATTGTTGTAGTAGTCCCCGAGAAACCGGTTACTGGAGTTGGTCGTCCTTCGAGGTTGTTGAGGTTGACTTTCATTTTCTCGAGCGTTTCACGGAAGATAATATCTAAAGAGCTCCCTGTATCAATGAGGATCCGGGATACGTTGAAGTCATTGACGACGAGCTTGAGTACTAGAGGGTCGTTATGGGGGCGATCAATGCCAGCTGTCTCTTCTTCTTTAAAGGAAATTATACTATTCGGCAGCTTAGATGACTTAGCCAGATTTTTGCTAATTTCGGCTCTCCGCTGGTACGCTTTGATGGAAGCCACTGTATCTGAGCAGTAAGGAGATCCTCCCATTATCATAAGTATCTCAGGACGAGTGTTGTCTGCTGCTTGTTCATCGTTTTGCCTTCTGGGTGTGGGGAGTTCATCTAGCGCATGTTGTTGTTCATTTTCTTCCATTTCAAAGTCCTTGATTTCAATGTTTCCCTTAAGCTTTCCAGCAGCTAACGCAATAGCAAGTTTCAAGCCAAGGGTACGACACTTTGCTGTAGAGTGCCCAATGTATTTATGGTACTCGCAGTATGCTTCTTCGTCGTAGCTGCTTTGTTCTCTTGTCCACGTGTTTGACCAACTACCGCGGCCTCGACCACGGCCGCGACCTTGGCCTCGTCCCTCACTGTAACCTTGGGACTCCACTTGGTAATTGTGAGCGCCTTTGAACTCTTCGTGCGCGAATCCTTGTGATTTGTTACTCTTCTTAGCATGTGGTTAATTTTGAGTAGGAGGAGGGTGAGGTGTGGACTTTGTCTTTCCTTCAGCTAGAGCAAAAATGTCTTTCTCGTCTTCGACTGTTGCGAAGTCAGCTGCTCGATGCAAAGCATCTTGAATTGTTGAGGGTTTATTCAAGATCATCTCTCTCCAAAATTCAGAGTTGTGCCGTAATGACTTCTTGAGTGCCTCGAGCGCGTTTTTGTTACTTATGCCTTCCACTTTTGATAGCACTGTCTTGAAACGCTCCATGAAACTCCTTAAATTTTCGTTCGGACCTTGCTGCAGATTCCAGAGATCTGCGTCCGATGTTTCAGGTTCAATGAAGATAGCGTAGTGCTTCAGGAATGCCGCAGACAACTGCTTGAAGTTATCAATATAGTTCCTTTCCAGCTTTGAAAACCATTGAAGTGCTGCTCCCTTAAGGTGCTCCACGAAGAGGAGACAGCGCCCGGCATCTTCTTCATCTTCCCTGAAGTTAGCTCGTCCCAGCGCAATTGCGAATGCCGTCAAGTGTTCCGATGGATCCGTTTTACCTTCATAGAAAGGCACTTTGAGTCGTCCAGGGTCGGAGAATTTGATCTGCCTGATACGATTTGTGAACGGGGTGTTCTGGACCTCCGCGAGGACTTGATCAAGTTCAGGTGCTTTGCTGACTGCCTTGTGCAGCTCGGACCGAACGTCTCTCATTTCGGAAGCCGCTTGTTCTATGCTACGTCGCATTTCATCTTCAAACTCGGACTGCTCTGACCAGGTTATGTCGTCTTCTTCGTTGTCGAAGCCTTGCTCTTGCTCTGCGTTTGTTGTCGTTCTTCTAGTACCGGTGTTCCTTGTGTTACGTTCAGCTCTCAGATTCTCCGAATTATTTGTCACGGTTGTTGTGACATTCGGCCGCTCAGTTTCAGTTTGGGCAGTCGCGCCCTGCTCGCGCTGCGGAGTTGGCGGAGGAAGAGGCTGACGTTGCCTTCTTGGTGGCCTGATTGGAGTTGCGAAATCCAGAGACATCGGAATTATACGTGCTGCGGGCTGTATGAACATTCCTGCTCTTCTGTTTCCGACCCGATTCGCTGTCGCGAGAACGCGTAGCTCTTGATTGGTTCTTTCTTGCTCCTCTGTCTTCTTGAGTAGCGTCTCCAGTATCGTCTTCAAGCCAGTAAGGAACTCGGACGTCACTGCTGTGACTGCTGTTGCTGAAGTGTCAGGAACATTCAGTGTGTTGTTTGTTGTTTCCCCGGTTCCAGCGTTGTCGTCCCTCGATCCGTCGCTGGTGTTGTTGCGATTCTGCTGACTGGCGATGCGTTGCTCTTCAGCGATGCGTTGTTCTTCGGCGATGCGTCGCTCCTCAGCGATGCGCTGCTGGTCAGCGTTGCGCTGCTGGTCAGCGTTGAGTTGTTGATTATCGTCTCCGGTCATCTTCGCTTGCGTAGCTTG
Organism: Draba incana; assembly: GCA_963576765.1. NCBI lineage: Eukaryota > Viridiplantae > Streptophyta > Magnoliopsida > Brassicales > Brassicaceae > Draba > Draba incana. The sequence goes on along the minus strand of OY755214.1, from coordinate 2,802,732 downwards.
CAGTGTGATCTTCTTGTGTAAGAATGTCTTGTTGTTCCCCTTAGTCGGCGCCAAATTGTAGGAGTCGTAACTCACACAATTGAATTTGTAAGGGTTGTTAGAGGAAGTGCAAGACTTCTGAGTAAATCACAATGCAAAAAATAGAAGAGACTGTTGCAGTAGCTGTTAAGAGAGCTTTATTATTGATGTTGTGAAAAAGTCTGAACCATTTTCTAGGTGAATACAATGAGCTATATATAGCTAAATAATTCTAGGTTTAAGTGCTAGATTTGGGCTTGGCCCATTAAACAAATAAATGGGCTTAGGCCCATAACATCATTAAACCTATTTTAAATAATAGAATTAATTCTATTATGGGCCTAATTACAAATTGGGCTTTTGTAAGCCTGTTTAGGATTTCTTCAAGTCTTTTGCAGAATCGTTCTTGTCGTTACATCAATCTCTTAGGGGTGAAATCCGACCCCTACAACCAACACCTCTATAATACAATCTCCATTAATGATCAGAATCTCTTCCATCCATCTCAATCAAATACGGACATCCAAGTCCAACTCCTTCATTGTCCCACGCACCGTCTTCACCAACCGCAATAACCGCCACGTCCTGCACCCATTTCCAATCATTTAACCCGTCTTTCGAAACCGCCAAGCCAATACTCATCTTCCCATTTCTATCTGAACCTTCATAAGCCATCACATAAGTACCGTCTCTCTTGTTTCTTGTCACACAAGGATATCTTCCTCCGAGCTCGTCGAAGAAACCCGGTCCACCCGTTTCGGTTTTTCTCCCTCCTATGATCTTCCCTAATTTCACCCACATGATCCCTTCCCTAGACCTCGCCATCCCGATGCAAAACTCACCGGTTTCCGCATCGAATGAATGGTAATACATCCGTAAATCGCCGCTTCCATGGAACACAACATGTGGAGATGCAATATAAAGAAAGTCCCAATCTTTTTCAAACCCAACATCAAACAATGCACCACTATGATGTTCACCTTCAATTCTAGCCCAATGCCTACCGTCTTGACTAATCGCTAACCCGGGAAGTGACCTAAAAACCTTGTCATCACAAAGATTAAACCTTTCCGGATTTCCCAACTCAAAAATCAAACCTTTGGATTCAAACTCAACCTTCTCATTAGTGTAGCCAGTGTAGTACATCCAGTAAACAGACCTATTAGCTCTGACTTTGTTACTCGACATTATTACAACTTCACCGGGTCGAACACTAGCTTTATCAAATGCCCACCAATCATCACAAGAGCTCATGACTAAACCCACATCGTCGTTTGATTCAACTTTTTGTTTTCCTCGTTCCCAATGAATCCCATTGTTAGAAACCGCTAAACCGATCGAATCGGAATGTTTGGAGCTTCTTCCGTGGTACCACATGTACCATATTTCTTCGTTATCGCTTAGAAATCTCTTCACAACCGGAGAATCAATCTCCTCTCTGTCCCACGAATCGTTCGAAAGCCCCAGATCGAAAACCAGCCTCTCGTTGAGGAGCTTAACGAGCAATCTTGACCGGTTTCGCTAGTTTTGGTGGTGGAACATCTTGAGAAAGGAAGAAAATGTTTGTTCTTGTAAGTAAGGTTTTGAAAAGATGGAATAGTTCTTGAAGCGGTGATAACGGAGGGATTTACAGGGAAATTGATAGGAGGACTAGCTTCCATGGCTCAGAATAATATCGAAAAGCTGAGTTGTTGCTCTGATTGAGCTGTCTAGTGAAATGCAACGGGCCACATATTTTGTTGGATGATTTTGCCACCTCGCATTTCAAATATGACACGTGTCTGATGTTCAATGGTGAGTTAATCGATCGTCTGGGCAGATTGGATAAATCAAGAAAATCTTATTGGGATAAAGCTTTTAAAACTGAAAGAATTCAACTAGATGCTAATTATTTTTCATTTCATTTCTGTCCACAGTATCGATAGAACTACAAAAGTTTAAACCCTACAAAAACAAAATTCTACTCTACCTTCTTTCCAGATCTCTCATAAACAAGAAATCTTGTCAATTGGGATGCATCTTTCCGGATCTTCTCAACTGTAACTCCAAGTTCCCCGTGTGAAGGAATTCCCTTTGTCACTTCATATACCTGTTAAAAATCAACAAAACAACAAGAATTAAGTTTATGAAATTTGAAAACTCGAAATCCGGGAGAGATTCGCGTGTGGTGGAACTTACTCGTTCACAAATTTCATCAACGGACTTCATACGAACATCCCAAGCAATGCTTTGAGCATCTTTGCTATGCATTGCATCCATCATGTCTGTAAGATCTTTACGTAAGGATTGAACCTGTTCATATTTACTCGGGAATAAACGACCTTTTATACCAGATCCCAAAGCTCCGAGCCTTTCCTTCGCTTTGTCCATTAAGGATGAAACACTTCTCTTGGAATGCTATAAATGACCAAAGAAAACAATAAAACAAATGTGGTATGAGGACAAAAAGGTTAATGCTCTAATGATAGCACAAGACTTACCTTAGCAGACGAGTCCAATGCTCCAGATTCATTCGTTCTTGTCCTTTTTCCACATATTGGTTTCGTAAGCGTACCGGGAACAATTGAATAGGAAGATGGAGGCGAAGAGGTGGTAGCTTCATGCGGTAATTCAGCTTCTGATCTAACAGTCTCTTGCGCAATGTAATGAGAAACTTCCTCAGCAAGAGTCTGCATATACAAAGCAGCAGCTGATGAAGTGTACTTAGCCTCAATATTGCCACCGTTGGTCCATCCGTATTTCTTGAAGAACTCCCGAGCGCGGTTGTTGCCACCAAGTTTCATTGGCGTGAGCTTCTCACTGCTCCACGAGATAGTCGTTGGCCTATACAAAAACAGAAAGGTAGCATCTTGAGAATCTATTTGGCAACAAGACCACGAACAAGTTGGATATATGATTTGGTGACTGCTCCAATTCTGAAACCATGCCCATCTTAGAAAAGAATCACATTTGTAAATAAGACACAACGTAAAGCTATACTTTCAGAACTATATCTATCAAGATCTCAAAAGCTCAAACTGTAAGCGATGAACTGGATTTAGATTGTGTTACTAAAGTGATCCAAAGTTTACCTCATCAAGCAGCTCTCAACGCCGCGACCGTGATGAACACATACACAATCGAAGCAGATAAAAATCCCGTGTGTAATCAATGTCCAATCCGGATTCTTCGCACCACAATCGAAGCAGACCTAAAATCCAAGAGAAGCAAACCCAGAAATTAGTATAAACGAACATATTCCGATCAAAACCACACACTGGAAAATCGAAAGAGATCACGAACTTCGTTTCCGGCTTTCTCTGCGAGTTCTCTGATTTCTGTGCGAGGTAGACTGTAGCCTGCTCCTCCTTGAGCTGCTCCTTGAGTTTCATTCTCCATTCTGGAAAAAGTAACAAAACCATATCATTAGCCAATCGAGCAAAACATATCATTAGCCTATGTAAATATCCAAACATATCTCCTCTTTCAAATTGGGCTTCACCGAAACATGGAATTTCTATGGAAAATGCATACAATAAGCATACTAATCGGAAAAATCAAGCACCAAAAATCAATTTCTTACCGGTGGTATTATGATCTTCCAAATCAAAATTTTGTTGAAGCTTGGAGTCCTTGGTTCAAATCGATCTCAATTTTCAGCTACTGGAAAAATCAACAGATTCTCATAAACACAAAAGCTACTCAGAAATTTCAGAGATTGAATAAAAATCACAAAACTTTTCATTCACCCTTTTCAGTTCAATCGGGAGAGATATCAAATCGAAGATAAAATCTAGAAACCCAAAACAGAGAGGAGGAAGAAGACGTACGAAGGATCTTCTTCGTCGATTTTCAGAAATTCAATAAAAAATTCGTGCTGGGACTGAATCGATTTTGTGAAGAAGAAGAAGATTGCGAGTTGCGACGGTGCAGAATTGATTTGTTTTGTCGAGCAGATGAGAAATTAGGGTTCTATTGTTAAATCCAACATCAGAGATTTTAAAAAGCAAAACCATATGGGCCCTGAAACCCATTGGGTTAAACTTGAAGGAGTTGAAGTTAGGAACTGTATTAAACTACCCAATTTCAACCTGTATTATTTCCAGTAGAAAAACATGAGTTTATTTACCTCAAAAAAAAAACATAGAAGTCAAAATAAGTTAGTAACACAAACGTTAGATCTATGACTTGCTTAATTCCATGGGGCAGATACAATTTCCCCAAGCTCCTGTTCTACTATCTGAACCTTCTGATCGAGAACCTCTGTTTGAGTGTGCATTGGATCTATCTCCAAAAAGATCTAAAAAAGCTTCCCAACTTTCTCTTCCTTTGACATCACAACATCAGCCATCTTACTTCCTGATCCTTCACATAACTGCAGCACAAAACACACGGAGTTACTCATTACCCGGTATATGTCACGGAAGCAAAAATTAAGTGGAAAAAATATCACTCACACCGATTTCGGAGAGCGGTGTTTCACTCTCAGTGAAAGATTATTAACCAATTGGTTCTTCAACTGGAAGCGGACTCTCCTCATTAGTGTGATCCACGACCTGAAACTTTGAACACACATTTAGAAGTCAATGCATTTTCCCAAAACAAATTCACAAATGGTCCAATGGATACAAACAATGGTGTTCAATTTTTTTAAAAAACACTGTAATAGTGAAGTACATTTTCTTCAGGGTGCCAAGCTCTATCTTTCCACTCCACGAATGGTCTTAACTTCGGAGTAGTTAAAAGCATTACTTTGCATGTTTCGTCCCAAACGAACAGAGTATCTATCCCCGTAAAGAACTTTACTTACTACGCCTTGACACCATCCATGCTCGGCGAGCACCTCAACTTTTTCCATAAATTTGTAAGCTCTTAAACCAAGAGGTGATAGTGAAGGCCAGATGTTGGAATAGGGAACATATACCTGAAACACACATTCAAAATTCAATGCAATTTCCCAAAACAAGTTCAAGAATGATTCAATAAATAGTAAATACATACAATGGTGTTTCAGACTGTCTTGAATGATGGATCACATCTTTCAAATATTCTAAAAGTATTAATCTGAAGTTGTACACATCATCTTCTCATTTGGTTATGTTCCTGCATAAACCCCAAGTTTAACAACGCATGTGTGTTAGCTGCAATTTAGATTTAGATTCAGCTAAATGGACAAATAAGCCGAGAGCAAGAGAGGAAATGAAGAAAACCTTGAGCTTTTCGTTCTCTTGAATGATGGCAGAGATTCCATAGTCGCTGAGAATGGTGGTCGTAAGTTACATTCGCCATCTCAATAGCTCCCCACGGGAAGAGAAACACAGTCGGTAACACCAGAATCGCTGGATAACCAATGCTATCAATGTGGGTAAAACAAGCAAAATCATTTATCAGCTGATAGAAATAATCAAAAATCAACCCCACCAAAGCAGCAGCAACAAAAAGATCTATTTTGAGAATAAACAATAAATGAAAAACACAATTGCTGATTCTGAAGAGAGAATTGACTTACTTTTCTACAAAGAGTTTCTTTCACAAAGAATTGCTCTTGAGAAACAAAACGACATCACACTTGTTTCATCTCAGCCACCATAGACACCAACTTCCATCGGAAACTCTCTTCTTCTCATCCGAATCTTTCAGAAGTTTATCCACCTTCGTTTTGACATCAATCCACAAATGCCGCCAAGTCTTAAACAAAACAAAACTAAGTAAAGATACTGAAGTTCACAACTAAAAGATAAATTCATACACACAAAACAGAAAACCATGATTCATGCCTGCATGATTAGAGTTGTTCCTTGTGAGCTGGTTCTCCACGAGGCTGAAAATGTTGTGGATAATTTTCATGTGTTATAAAGAGAAACAGTAAAAATATTTGTGAACCAAACGAACAAAAAAGTAAAGTATCACTGAAACTGTATATTCAGAGATAAAACACATCACAGTTTACTTTACTCTAATGATACTCAGAAACATAATACCATGATGTAAAATAAGAACAAAGATAAAACATAAGGATCTTTACATTAAAGAGGGAGATTAACTTACAGCATAACCTTGGAGATTACAATTCTTTCAATCCGATGTAACATTTGTAGAATATGAGTTGCTCTAAATTGAGTTTTAGGAGTTGAAGCTCTTGGTACCAATAGAGAATTATCTTCTGTGTTAGGTTCCATGGTTTCTTAAATCCTCCAAAAGACTAAAACATACAAACACAAAAGAATTCGACATCAGGTCTCATAAACTTGTATAAATAACGCATTATCAAAACCACAAAGGATTGCCGAGATATAATGAGAGTAGCTTTATTATACAACCAGTTGAAACTAAAGTTCTCTTGTGAATTCAAACAAATAGCTAACATTCAACTTATAAGCATATCATTCAACTTGAAAGCATATCAATGTCAATTTCAGGATAAGGAAACCAGAGGAACTCACAAGCAAGATTTAACATCTACACTTAGAATGGCCAAACAAAAAAAGACTTTATGCATAAGAACTCTAATTAGAATAAATCTTAAATCGATGCCATTCCAATATGTTCTACACATATATGATAGTAAAAAAAATCTTAAACATGAAATGAATAAGCTCCTTATTTAAAACTTTAAGTTTCATCCATTTCATTTCAGAAAAGGGAAAAGCGTTGTGCATACCTTAAGAGCCTCTACTTCACTGTCAGCAGTAGAAATTTCATCATGAAGAAGAGCAATCCATGCCTAACCTGTAAAAGTTCAGTTTCCATTTCAAGCATTACCTTGTAAAAAACTCACGATAAGAAATATCCTGAGCCATAAGAAAAAATGGAAACCTCTAGATATTGAACCTAGCATCATTCAAAGACAACTTAACAAAGTGCAACAGATGATTGATAACATAGAGATTCTCATACACATTATCAAGAGACTTACCACCATTCCAATGTCTTTTTCTTATCACCATTCACCTCCACGGTATTATCGACAACAAGATTCATGAATTGAACTTGTGAAACCCACAAAGAGTTCCAACAACCATTTGGTTAGCATTAAAAAAGACGGTTTCTTTAAAACTCACCAAGTTCTGACCTCAACAACACCAAGCAATCCTCTGCAAAAGACATGAATAAAGTAAAAATTTTGATATGATTTATCAAAAAGAATATTAGATCTCACAAAGGTTACTCCGTAAGCTGTCTTATACATGGTTTACATGTATAATTATATTCAATAGCGAGTTTTAACAACCTAAACTAAGGACTGGTGGAAGATCCATATAAAGAGAGTATTTGTTAAAAGAGTTTCCTCACTTTTTTATAACGATTCAATAGATTAGAATCATCAAAAGGCAAGTAACCTGCAAGCAAGACATATAGTATAATACCGCATGACCACATGTTGGCTATTGCTCCATCATATCCTGATCATTGAGAACCTAAAAACCACAAAGAGAAAGAGATTGGTTATAAAATCCTTAGAAGTCTGTCAAATCAAAGGATAATATTAGGACAGACCGCAAGAGCAACGTAGTTCAGGGTTCCAAACGATGTAAGTAGGAGTCCATCATGCTGCATAAATACGGATAAATTTTTTGACGTAATCCATACTTCCTTCATTTCTTGGAACAATAAGTAAAATCGTAAGTGATAGGGAAGACCATTACCCTGACTTGTTGGGACAAAGTACTTAATCCAAAATCTGAGATCTTAAGGAATCCATAGGCTTCCAATAGTAAATTCTGAGGCTGCAAAAACACATAATAGTGAATTCTTGTTACATAAAACATGTGCATCGAAGAGAATGAGGGTACCTTGAGGTCTTTGTGCCTTGTCTTCTTTCATCCGCCCGTCATTTACCTTATGGAAATCAGATAGAAGCTACTCAGTTGCAATGTAATAGAAATTAATCATCAGCAGCACTTAAGTAACAATCTTATCGAAGAGTTCTCCTCGGGTAACAATACTCCAAGATGATGAATACCTTTGTCTTGCTTGCCCTTACCTGCAAAAATGAGTAAGTTTTAGATTGTGTCACATGAACCCCTCCCTCCAAGTAGATTAGATGAATATTACCTCATACCATTGAACAACATTTGGATTTGTAATCAACTTCATTGTTGCAATATCCCTTCTAATATGTTCACATATCTTGTGTTTGAGGACTTTCTCTTTATCAAGAATCTTGAGAGCCATTGGTTGTCCAGTTTCAGAGTTTCTAGCAAACTTCACTTTTGGGAAAGTTCGTTCCCCAATTCTTCTTCCCACTTTATACTTTCCTGCTCTCTTTACTTGCCGCCGACTAAACCACAATCTAAAATTAGAATTTTTTTTTCTTCTGAAATCACCACACACAAGAAACAAAAACGCAGACTTTGAATCAGAAAATGGGTCAAGAAGAAGAAGAATTAGATAAAATCTCAATTTATACTAACAAAGGAAAAAAAAGAAGCTTAATTTTTGATGGGGATGAGCAAAGAAAAGATGTTGAAAGGTGCAGGAGATTGGGATGGCCTTTGAGAGAGATGAAGAGGAAAAAAAAGAGAGGTCGATGATGAAGAAGAAGATTGATTCTTCCACAGTGAGAGAAGTAGAAGAGATCTGGAGTTTATGAAGAGTAGTAATTGTGAAGGAGTTTAACCGTGGTTTGTAGCAGAAGACAATATTGGCTGCGATTGAGGAGGAGATGGAGAAGAAGGAAGATGATAAGAGGAGATGGAGCATTAGTGGTTTGGTTATTGGGCTTGTATGGGCCAATTGGCCAATTTTGTATTAGTTAGATAATAATATTCCTCCGATTTTAAGGTTAATGATAGGGCAGAATGATGTAATCTGATTGGTTGATATTGTTCTGTATTATTTTCCATAATATTTTTATGCTGACGTGGAGGCTTTAAGGAGCCAGAAACTAAATCTTTTTTTTGTAATAGTAGAAATTCCATTGAAGAAACAAGAAAAGGAAAACGGACGCATTGCTTGAGACCTATATATATACTAAAAGGGTAAAACATAGAAGGGGAAAAAGTGAGACGAACGCGGAACGGGAAAAAGGAGGATCAGTCGCACCACCTTTGGTCGACGGGGATGGCGGCGCCTGAGGGGAGGAGGTTTGGGCCCAATCTAGGGATTAATGATGATCTGGAGATCGGCGAAAGTCATAGGCTTACACAGCTCTTCAGTGACTTTCTTCCAAATCCGGAAAATCGTAACCTGAATATCGATGCGCTTGGAAGGGTCTTTAGGGGAGGATTGGAAGCTCAGATCTCGGCAGTGGAGTTGAAGAGAGTAATGGACCGATATGACACCAACAATGATAATGCCCTGGGAGAAATTGATTTCATATCTTGTTTCCGAGCAAGATACCTTACCAGTACACTTCAAGAAAAATTCAATCTTGAGAATCCTGGTCAAAACGGAATGATCCATAGGGACAACGCATACAATGCTATTGTGAGCCTTGGTAACGCGCTTTCTAGGGAGGAGTTTTACTCTTCTTATGGACCACTTTCCACCTACACATGGGCTCGTTTCTTTTGCCAAGTTCGCTATGTTTGCTTCCGAATGGGCGTTGTATTTACACAACGATGATCCCATTCCCTTGCATAGGCCTTTAGGTTGGATTGAAGTTGTTGGAATAGCTCATTCCCTTTTTGGTCAATTGACAACAGCGTTGATGGTCTTCCTGCCCTTGAGTTCTTCAGTCCAACAGAAGACCCTGATACCGTTTCTTCCTCAGTCTCAAAAGACTAATCGTGACGATTGGAAAGACTTAGGTTTGGCAGTTGCTGCTGGTACTTGGGCGTTATTCTATATCCTCTCTACTCGGGCAAGAGGTTATTTGTGGTCTCGGACAAGAGGTTCTTTGTGGTTTTGGTTAAGAATAATTAAAACTAGAAAAAATTGTGATGTGGTGTCGCTACTAGGAGCTCTAGCTACTGTAACTATTCTGATGAGCTATATCGATAAACGTATGATTTGGCTACCTCTGACAACGAGTGTTTTTGCTGGATTTGGAATTAGTGCCATGGAAACACTTAGAGCGTAGAGAACTTAAGATATGGTGATCTGTGTTGTGAAGAGAATCATGGGTCCTCTTGTGTCTATCTTTTTTCTTGTGGAGGAAATCTTGTGGGTCTGACTGTGGCCTCCTTTCTAGTTTGTTCTAGTTGGGATTCTGTAATCTTATTCTTTCTTGTTGTGAGTCTTGTTTTAATAAGAATGCTCAGTCTTAATAAAATGCTTCTTTATTAAGTTTCTATAACCCAATGGACGAGACAGGAAAGGGACAAGTTAAGTTAAATTTCCCTCTTTGCAATGGCCTTGTGTTGGCAAGACACGTTGGTGTCTGGGTATCTGAATCTTGTTTTTTTTTTTTTAATTATGCACTGAAGCTAGCCACTATGACCTTGAGTTTGTTTTGGAAGGCCTATGATTCTTCATACTTATGAACAAAGTAGTTATATTGTATATTGAAGTTATATAAAGTTAGACTGTGTTCTAGTAATTGTATATGATAAATTTTCTATCCGTATAGGTTTTAGCTTTTTCAGTATGATCCATGTTAGTTAAGGTAAATTCTAAGTGTTTCCAACTCTGATCTGAATAGTACTTCAATAGCCAGAGGTTCTTTGTCCTTGTGCCTCGTTAGTTGCTTTCTTGCCCCTCCGTCTCTGCATATATTGTTGAGCTCTGCTTCTACAACTTTCATTCAAGTAGCTTCTACAACTTCGGATTCGGTATGCCTAGTTGGATCGACATAGCCAAGTATTTGAAGGAAGATGTTCCTCGTCTTATAAGTTTGCACAATGTGGATAGTGTGGAGAAGATCTTATCAGTTGTGTTCAAGTCGCTTCCGTCAAATTTCAACCAATTCATCCGATGGATGGCTGAGGTCCGAATGACAGAGGACGCAAACCAACATCTCAGCGCCGAGGAGAAATCAAGGCTGCACTTAAAGGTATTTTTCAGTACAAATTCTTCATTTTCCAGGCATCAGTTCTTTAGACCCTCTTTTCATCGTCTAATCTTCTAATTAATCTACTTGCAGGAAGGGGTGTTGAAAGAAGTGCATGAAACTGAACTGTTCAAACACATCAGTAAGTTCTTAACCTCAGTTGGTCATGAAGAGTGTCTATCATATGCGGCTGCGAAGGCTTGTTGCCAAGGAGCTGAAATTTTATCCGGAAGCTCCTCAAAAGAGTTCTGTTGCCGGGAAACTTGTGTGAATTGCGTCAAAGGTATGTCACTTTGCTGTTAGATGAAGCTTTGACCCGGGAGGTCAAAGTAGTAACTGATTTTTTTTTTCCCGTTAAGGTCCTGGAGAGACGGAAGGCACTGTGGTGACTGGAGTCGTGGTACGTGATGGTGGTGAACAAAAGGTTGAACTATTAGTGCCATCAACACAAACTGAATGTGAATGTGGTCCAGAAGCAAACTATCCAGCCGGAAACGATGTGTTCACTGTACTTCTGTTGGCTTTACCTACGCAGACATGGTCAGGGATCAAAGACCAAGCTCTTATGCGCGAAATGAAGCAGCTCATTTCCATGGCTTCCCTCCCAACTATGCTTCAAGAAGAGGTAACTTCTTTACCCAATTCCATTTCTCGGTATTATCATTTACACATTGCTTGTTTCGAGTTCTATCCGGGATGTAAGTTTAAGAAAATGCAGAATCTAAGGGATGTTACATTGTATATTTGTGAGGTATTGCATCTTCGACGCCAACTACAAATCTTTTCTAAATACTGTTTAAGAAAAGTGACAAGGAAAACATAATAATTACCTAATAACTTTATTGATGTCGTCTTCTTCATCAACTTGTTGCATAGCAGCAATAAGATTCCCACGTTTTAGCTCTCTAAGAGTAATGCAACCAGTTCCTGATCTGTTTATGTAGTAAAATATTCTGTAGATGACGGTCTCAGCTGGATAGACGGGAAAGAACACAATGATGAATGAAACAAGCACAGGAGAATATATGATTTAGTTAACAGATGTATATAAGAGGATGCACCTAAAATATTATATATTTATGCATCATTTTCTGACTCTCAGAAATCATTATAATGGAATCAACGACCCTTAGAATTAACAATGGAAGATGTATTTGCAAAATTTTGCTCGGCCTGGCAGGATAGCTAAAGAAGTCGCAAGTTCATCAATGTGTTTAAGAGATCAAATATATGCAAAGAAAATTCCAGACAATTTGGTAGAACTCTTGATATTTAGCATCAATATACTGTAAGATAACTGAGTTCTTACCATATCTTTCTTGAAATTCAGGTGTATTCCGCAGAAATTCCAAGCCAGGATGAGATGCCAGAAGTTCATCAAGAACTGGTTTGAAGTCAGCCTACCCGCAAATCCAAGAAAAGACAGAAGTCTTCAGGAAAATGGATTAAAGAAAACAAGAGAGACGATACTCTTTGGTAAACATAATCAGAAACTGGGAAAATAATGCTAAAGATACCTGTCTGAGGTACTTGCAACCTGGCTGCCTTAAAATATTATATATCTGTGAAGCTACGTCCATTGTCAACATATGTCCATCAACCCAATACTTGATAAAGGTATCCCTGGAGGTCGACATTATATTCAGGAAAAACAATATGGTGTATGCAAATATGCAAATCAAACAAATAAATTCAGCTGATGTTCGTTTCAATGACTAACAATCAAGGTTTGGCTATATATTAATTCTCAAAAAAAAATCTACAGCTTAGATACATCAGGATTACTTAATTGCTAATGAATTTTACCAAACAAATTATAAACATATTTACAAAACCAATCAGTATTCAAATTGTTGAGTGTAAATCCAGAAATCCAGACCGACGTGTTTTGTTATTATCTTACATATATATACACACATACAAGCATGCATATGTATATACACACACTTGACTACTATAATTACGCATTTGAAAAGAAAAAACACAATGAATTACCTTGTAACAATACCAGTTGAATTTGTATCTATCTTTCTAAAAAGTACAGAAGAAAGATAGGAAGGCAGCTTGCATACTTCTTTTGTAAGGGATTTGAATTCTGCATTTGGACAAGAGCAAAAATAAGTTTGTAAGATCAACTGTTTGCCTATTCCTAACAAAATAAGTTTGTAAGATTTGGAAAAATGAAGAACATGGGTTTGTTTTCGAATCTTGCTTTCCGCGAGGACCGTCACTTGGTATGGTGGTATGAATTGTGTCTATGGAAATTGTAAAAGCTTGTTGCAAAATCTGCTTAATCAGTCAAAAGTGCAAAAAAATGGTGATACAGAATCCAAAATCTGCCACTTTAGCATCCTTTTTCGTGTTTCTTGATGATACAGAATCTTTGAACTCTCAAGCATCTTCTTCTTTGTTTATTGTGGTAAGTAATTAGGATCACGGCATTAAAGTTAACTGCATATACAAGCTATAGGTCGAATCTTGCTACCAATTGACCATTTCTTTGATTATATAGGTCATGGAATTTTAATGACTCTTCAACTTGTGCTTATAGGTACACAATTGTTGCTTATATAACAAAAAAACTAAACCCACTTCCAATTATTAATCGTTCAATTCATTAGTTATTCTAATTCTACATCCCTTGTCTATTTTATATTGAAATATTATATGTTTCTAATTTTGTATACTTCCGTTTCTAACTCATATTTTCTTCTTTGAATTCTCGTTTCCCTCTTTTAGTTTTTGTTTGTTTGTTTAAAGTACATTATTTTTGGGGTGATTATTGTCTATATAAAGAATCTGATAAAGAACATCTTGAATGACCTTAGGTACATTTCTCAAAGGTTTAGTGAGTTATTTAATTCGTTTTTTATATATTTTATTTTCTTTTCAAATTTTAAACGTGAGTTTATTAGCCAGAGCTGCAAATTGGAAATCCGGACCTATCTAAAGGCCATGAGGCCCACTTTGGTTGGGATTGGTTGGATCTCTCAGTACATACATATCTGTCTGAACTATTTGCTTACTGTTCAATGGTAAACCTTACAATAATTAGCAGTATTTGTTCGAATAGTATTTGTTTTTTAAAAAAATTGTGGCACCAATTGGTAACTTTTAAAGCTATGGTTGATGATTGAGACGCTACAAATCAACCGGAATCCTTTTGACCCGACCAGTTCAAGAAGTCTGTCTCCATGCCGTCGGGCCAACTTTGACCAGTGACTAACGGTGACCACACGCCGTTAATTTCGTTTGGTCATCGTAACTCTATAACCGAACATAACCATACATTATGTATTTATGTTGACCCTCCACTTCATCCAATTATGTAATAAAACCAATTTTAATCAACCAAACAAAACAAAATCCGTATAGGAGTGCTTGATGTGTGCGTAATATCCAGCATTGTGTACAAAATTTACCTTCGAAAATGCAATGTACAAGTAATACCAATCAAACCGGCCCGAACCGGACTGGTTGAATTTGACGGCGTTTAACGTTTGACTTTTCGCGGGAGTGCATTGACTTAAGAGTGGAAATGTAAAACCATCGTCTTCCCAAATTTCGAATCTGACGCCGAAAGTTAAAAAGATAGTAAAAGTTGTTCCTCTTCCTTTTGCGATTCTTACTCAACCCAAATCCTCGAAGAAAAAATGGCTATGGCGAGTTTGTATCGGCGATCTCTTCCTTCTCCTCCAGCGATTGATTTCTCTTCCACCGAAGGAAAGGTACGGATTCATGGATTCGATTCAAATTTAGGTTTTTGATCTCCAATTTCGATTTCGTGGATCATGAGATCTGAATATATGTGTGAAAAATTGTGTAGCTAATCTTCAACGAAGCGCTTCAGAAAGGAACTATGGAAGGATTTTTCAGGTTGATTTCTTATTTCCAGACGCAATCTGAACCTGCGTATTGTGGTTTGGCTAGTCTTGCAGTGGTGTTGAATGCTCTTTCTATTGATCCTGGACGAAAATGGAAAGGTATATTTTAGTAAGGAAATGATCTCATCTCTTAGAGAAGCAAGATGACCCTTTTCCTTTCTTTCTAATAGGGCCTTGGAGGTGGTTTGATGAATCAATGCTTGACTGTTGTGAGCCACTGGAAGTAGTGAAGGATAAGGGAATTTCATTTGGGAAAGTTGTTTGTTTGGCTCATTGTTCTGGAGCAAAAGTCGAGGCTTTTCGTACTAATCAGAGTACCATTGATGATTTTCGTAAATCTGTAGTGAAGTGCTCCACTTCTGATAATTGTCATATGATCTCCACTTATCACAGAGGGGTATTTAAGCAGGTAATGTACTACACTAATTTGTTAAGCCTCATTCATGTTTCGGTTTTGAAACTCCTGGAAGCATCCAACTTTTGAGTGTTCTAGTCATGTTGATCTGGATTCTAACGAAGCTTATTGCAGACTGGGTCTGGTCACTTTTCACCTATTGGTGGCTATAACGCCGAAAGAGATATGGCTTTGATTCTTGATGTCGCACGTTTCAAGTACCCTCCTCATTGGGTCCCTCTTAAACTTCTTTGGGAAGCCATGGATAGCATTGATCAGTCAACAGGCAAACGTAGAGGGTACATAATCAGTTTTATGCTTGTGCTACGGTATCTTGAATGTAATTCTTCTTTAATCTGCTCTACTGTTCTGCGTTGTTTCAAGGTTCATGCTCATATCTAGACCCCACAGAGAACCAGGCTTGCTCTATACTCTGGTATGTCCAATGCAGTGGAGTTTCTTCTTCATTATGTCTGAAAGTTTATGTATTTTGGTAGTACAAAAAACTTACCAACCAAATATGATCAGTGATAATGTCTGTTTTCTCTATTCCAGAGCTGCAAGGATGAAAGTTGGATCGACATAGCCAAGTATTTGAAGGAAGATGTTCCTCGTCTTATAAGTTTGCACAATGTGGATAGTGTGGAGAAGATCTTATCAGTTGTGTTCAAGTCGCTTCCGTCAAATTTCAACCAATTCATCCGATGGATGGCTGAGGTCCGAATGACAGAGGACGCAAACCAACATCTCAGCGCCGAGGAGAAATCAAGGCTGCACTTAAAGGTATTTTTCAGTACAAATTCTTCATTTTCCAGGCATTAGTTCTTTAGACCCTCTTTTCATCGTCTAATCTTCTAATTAATCTACTTGCAGGAAGGGGTGTTGAAAGAAGTGCATGAAACTGAACTGTTCAAACACATCAGTAAGTTCTTAACCTCAGTTGGTCATGAAGAGTGTCTATCATATGCGGCTGCGAAGGCTTGTTGCCAAGGAGCTGAAATTTTATCCGGAAGCTCCTCAAAAGAGTTCTGTTGCCGGGAAACTTGTGTGAATTGCGTCAAAGGTATGTCACTTTGCTGTTAGATGAAGCTTTGACCCGGGAGGTCAAAGTAGTAACTGATTTTTTTTTTCCCGTTAAGGTCCTGGAGAGACGGAAGGCACTGTGGTGACTGGAGTCGTGGTACGTGATGGTGGTGAACAAAAGGTTGAACTATTAGTGCCATCAACACAAACTGAATGTGAATGTGGTCCAGAAGCAAACTATCCAGCCGGAAACGATGTGTTCACTGTACTTCTGTTGGCTTTACCTACGCAGACATGGTCAGGGATCAAAGACCAAGCTCTTATGCGCGAAATGAAGCAGCTCATTTCCATGGCTTCCCTCCCAACTATGCTTCAAGAAGAGGTAACTTCTTTACCCAATTCCATTTCTCGGTATTATCATTTACACATTGCTTGTTTCGAGTTCTATCCGGGATGTAAGTTCAAGAAAATGCAGAATCTAAGGGATGTTACATTGTATATTTGTGGTTATTTACAGGTATTGCATCTTCGACGCCAACTTCAGTTGCTTAAACGATGCCAAGAGAACAAGGAAGAGGACGATCTCGCTGCTCCTGCGTATTAATATTCATCTACACAAATCCACTCTCTTAGTCTCTTCCCCATTTGAATCCAATTGTACGATTCAAACTCTATTTGCAATAAGAGAAATTTATAACATATGCATTTTATATTATAAGTTATTAAACCATATTCATTCATCACATTCTCTACTGCAAGATTACGAATCCAACTCTCAACACACAAACACAAAAGCTTTTTACATAATCCTAAAGAAACCTCAAAAGTCGCATATACCTTCTACCTTGTCATTATCACCATTCCAAAGATCGAATCCTGCGTAAAAACCGCGGTTCCTGCGGTTTCTCAATCACAGGAATCACAAACTCCATTAGCTTCTGGTACCTCTCTTTCCTCGTCTCTTCGATTTCTTTCGAAAGCAATTCGTTCTCTTCCTCGAGTTTCGCCGCCATAGATTCCAACTCAACTTGATAAGCTTGTTTCCTTTCTCTAGACCTAGCAGCAGATTCACGATTCTTAATCATCCTTCTCTGTCTTTGTGCAGCTGCTTTATCCAATGGCTCAACCATTACTCTAGCTCTCTTCCCTCTCGTTGTTCCTCCTCCTCCTCCTCCGCCGTAAACATCGAAACCGTTCCCAAACGCAACAATCGATCCTTCTACTTTATCAATCATCTGAAACGGATTATGCGGTGGTGCTGAATGATCGAATCCGTAATTAAGTCTCTCCGGCGGAATCTTAACATCGAGATCGTCCGATTCTCCTCCGTTACCACCTATCGCCGCCGCGTCTTCCACTGCAGCTTTCGCTAGAAAATCCTCTAACGTCATTATCTCTTCCTGTGTTTCTTCTTTCATACCTTTACTTTCTCCAGATACAATCTCTCTCCAAACCTCGTCAACGCTCTTCCCACGCGCCGTCTCATTTCCGCCGCCGTCAAGACTCGGATCGGAAACAACCGTCGGTATCTCCATTGGTGTTGGAGTATTATTATCATCATCCATCAGAGTGATTGAAGAGTCTAGTAGTGTTGATTCCGTTGCTGGTGGATCAGATGTGAAAGTCTCGTGTAGAATCCCTTCAACAGTCATCGGAGAAGTAGAACCACCGTAACCGCCGTTGTTGAGATCTCGCCTGAACTGTTGTTGTTGTTGTTGTTGTTGAGGTCTTATAGAAGAAGATGAAGAAGTAGTGATACAACGAGATAGATCCGAGTTTCTAGAATTTGCAGAACGCATCACCTTAAAGGACGCCATTTCTGGGAGATATTGAAGAAGAAGAAGTCAGTTTAGCCTCCTCTCTCGCCGGAATCGGATCAGAGAATCTCTTTGACTCGGCACAAACAAAGAAATTTGCAGAGAAGAACACTAAAGGGACTCGAAATCACAAATCGAGAGATTTTAGGGTTTTTTGTGAATCCTAAGAGAGTTTTGGCAATTTAATCAAAATCAGGTTTCTCGCAAACAGTTATCTAGTTGACTAATAAGGGTGGTTTGGACCACGCGCAGATAGCGAGTGAGCTGCACGTTTAGGATATTTCTAGACTAATCCAGCGTAAATTTAGCAACACGATAAGATCTTTTTAACTTTAGTGGCGCGTGGGAGGTTTTTATGTCTCGTGTCATTATATTGTGGTTGGCAAACTTACATCAATTATTTTTCATCATTGGTGCATAATTAATTAACTTAAGTAACACTTACTTACTTGAGTATCTTACTTAATTCATAAACGATAAAAGAAAAGTAAACAAAGACAAAATTACACGTTTTAAACTCATCACGCCAAAATACTACTAATCATGTAATTAACTGACAAAAAAAAAAAAGGTTTGGACAATATTATCCACTTAGGCAAAACAAAAGAGTAGTTTTTTCCTCTATTTTGCTGAGTGATTACAAATAAGATATCAGGGTCGGGCTGTCTAAATCATTTCGAATATAAAGTCATAAGATTAAGAATCAGTGTCGGGATGTGAATCAAAAAAGATAGTTTGCACAAAATTTTAGTACTAGTAACTAAATCCCCTTCATATCATATAGACAAAATTGCAGCTCAAAGCCTAAAACTAACTATCCGGATGAGATATGTTCAAAGATTTGTACACTTTGTTCCCCACAACAAGTCTATAAACCTTTTGTACATAATTCAGATTTTAATCATAAAACCGTTGTTGGTTTCATAAAACACTATAAACGGACTTATACATCAATGTACACAAATTGAAAAAGGGTCCAACCTGAAAAACCTAAGCAAGACAAACATTTCATCAAGTGACTGATCATCCTCGGAGACAATGGCGGTCGCCAATATTTAGGTGGAAGAGACTGGCTTTCGTGGTTATCTGAGAGTTGTTTCCAAGGCTGATATCGGTCATTCCAAGAAGATCCAACCTCTTCTTCTTCTTCTTCTTCTTCCTGTTCCCAAGAAACTAGCAAAAAGTAAAGAAAACGTATTTGATGAAAGAGAAGCTTTTTAATTCTCCGTTGGAAAGCTAAATTTTTATGGAAGAATCATAACAATCTGCACTACCAACTTGTTACCTTTTTATAAAGTCGCTAAAACGGAGATTCGAGTGGTTCATCCCAAACATCTGCACTCCCATTCGAGACTTCCTCCACATCTTCCTCCATTGACAACCTCACATACTCTCTCTGAGCAAATCGGTCCCATTCTGTCAATGTTGGATTCTCTCGTCCCTATGAAACCGAAAAACAAAGTGGTTTAAGTCGCATGGATTGGAACAGTCACAACTCTAGTCGCACTAGCAGTAGAGTTAACTAAAGCTGTCATATTGTTCATAATTTTCTCCATGTTATGATAGACTATTTAAGACTTTTGGAAGTTTTCACGAATTGGTATTAGCATTAATAAATATTCGGAAGCAATAGTTTCTAAAGCTATTAACCCAATGATTCAATAAGCAAAGGAAGAATAACTCCAATCGAAAAGCTATGCTTACCTGGCGAATGAGAAAAGGGTCACGGGTTTCAAACGCCATGAATTTGTTCAGGTTGAAGAGTATATTGAAAACATTTCCAGAAAGTTTGCATGCTTTCAGATCCTGGAGTGTGATGCAGTTCTCTTTCTGAAAAAGTCGCTCAACAAACTAATGTTTCAAAAAATATATATATATATATATATCCGCGAATATCAAAATATTATGTTACGGGTTGAAAGAACTCTTACTTCTGGTTTGATCATGTCAAATATTTGACATAGGATATCCTCGAAGAGCACAGGCTCCTGGGTTATGCATTCCATGCGATGCAGCTGCTCTTCATAGAAAAACTGCATTTCGTTGGGAGTGATCACCCCATCTCCATCTAGGTCTATGCATTTGAACCTGCAAGGTTGGGTTTTAATCAATAAGAAGGGAGAAAAAAAAACAGAGCCACAAAGATCATGTGTTTGGCATCCACCAGTGAGGCATGCACTCATATTAGTGGTACAATAGAAGTGTTCTAGGTTCATGAAATAATAAATGAAAACCGGTTCAGAAACAAGTTCACATATATCACAAGTTTTGGCTCAGCGGTTATATTGACATCTTGTGAGGCAGCAGCTAATAGAAAAAATGGCTGAAGAGAAGTTGATAAAGAATAAAGAGGAATGGGAGAGACCTACCAATACTCAAGACTAGGCTCAGATGACTTATCCTCCTCAGCGAGAATGAAGTATGCAAAATCTTCATAACTCATCTTCCCCTCCACTTTGCTTGTAAATTTCCTAGGGACCTAAGTGAGAGACATAGCCGTAACATTAATCCAGATAGAATGAAACGCGTCCCATAAGACAATAATTAAGCTTCAAAAAGAGTGTTCAGTCAAGGACATTTTGACATCTGGAGCTAACCTGTGAAAATATTCTGTCGACAATCCTGTAAGTAAGGGCATGGTTACCATACTTTATGAGATTTTCCTTATCAATGAGGAAATCATGGTCGCCATCGAGTTCCCAAAATCTACAGTATATAACGTAGAAATGCTCATAGGAGAAGTACCTGGAAAGCAAAGAATATACCATAATGAATGGTCAATTCGTGAATAATATCCTGTCTCAGTATCATTATTAACTACGCATACACTTCTTATGAAGAAGACCTATGCACTCCCCACAAACCTCACAATGCTACACGTTCTCAGCTTGAATTCTTAAGAACTACAAATCTTTTCTAAATACTGTTTAAGAAAAGTGACAAGGAAAACATAATAATTACCTAATAACTTTATTGATGTCGTCTTCTTCATCAACTTGTTGCATAGCAGCAATAAGATTCCCACGTTTTAGCTCTCTAAGAGTAATGCAACCAGTTCCTGATCTGTTTATGTAGTAAAATATTCTGTAGATGACGGTCTCAGCTGGATAGACGGGAAAGAACACAATGATGAATGAAACAAGCACAGGAGAATATATGATTTAGTTAATAGATGTATATAAGAGGATGCACCTAAAATATTATATATTTATGCATCATTTTCTGACTCTCAGAAATCATTATAATGGAATCAACGACCCTTAGAATTAACAATGGAAGATGTATTTGCAAAATTTTGCTCGGCCTGGCAGGATAGCTAAAGAAGTCGCAAGTTCATCAATGTGTTTAAGAGATCAAATATATGCAAAGAAAATTCCAGACAATTTGGTAGAACTCTTGATATTTAGCATCAATATACTGTAAGATAACTGAGTTCTTACCATATCTTTCTTGAAATTCAGGTGTATTCCGCAGAAATTCCAAGCCAGGATGAGATGCCAGAAGTTCATCAAGAACTGGTTTGAAGTCAGCCTACCCGCAAATCCAAGAAAAGACAGAAGTCTTCAGGAAAATGGATTAAAGAAAACAAGAGAGACGATACTCTTTGGTAAACATAATCAGAAACTGGGAAAATAATGCTAAAGATACCTGTCTGAGGTACTTGCAACCTGGCTGCCTTAAAATATTATATATCTGTGAAGCTACGTCCATTGTCAACATATGTCCATCAACCCAATACTTGATAAAGGTATCCCTGGAGGTCGACATTATATTCAGGAAAAACAATATGGTGTATGCAAATATGCAAATCAAACAAATAAATTCAGCTGATGTTCGTTTCAATGACTAACAATCAAGGTTTGGCTATATATTAATTCTCAAAAAAAAATCTACAGCTTAGATACATCAGGATTACTTAATTGCTAATGAATTTTACCAAACAAATTATAAACATATTTACAAAACCAATCAGTATTCAAATTGTTGAGTGTAAATCCAGAAATCCAGACCGACGTGTTTTGTTATTATCTTACATATATATACACACATACAAGCATGCATATGTATATACACACACTTGAGTACTATAATTACGAATTTGAAAAGAAAAAACACAATGAATTACCTTGTAACAATACCAGTTGAATTTGTATCTATCTTTCTAAAAAGTACAGAAGAAAGATAGGAAGGCAGCTTGCATACTTCTTTTGTAAGGGATTTGAATTCTGCATTTGGACAAGAGCAAGAATAAGTTTGTAAGATCAACTGTTTGCCTATTCCTAACAAAACGAAAATGTAAAGTATAAAAGTATAATTTGAAACATCACCATTCATATGAAGTCCATCAATGTAGTTACTAAAATAATGATCAACCATGGATATACATTGCTCCTTTAGTTCTTTTGCAGGTGGACGCCCATGTTGGAAGTAAAACTGCATATAATATCAAGGCATATAAGTTTCAAATAAGAAACGTTGAATTATTAGCTAAACCCTTCAACTACAAACTGTAATATGTTCAACGGATCACCATAATAAACTTACACTCTCTTATCATTTTTGCTTTAATTCTACTTAACCCGGTGAAAAAAGAGTTTCTATTAATTTTGTGCTCATGGTTCTGCATCCACTTAGAAAGCTATTTCAACCTACTTTCAGTGACCAATCATGATCTCAAGCAATTTAGTGCCTTTTCCTATCATAAGAGTGTAATATTAAACATCCCTTTGAGGAACAGCTAGAAGAAGGATCAAACCTGAGGAATGAGTTGACGCTTTGGTTCCCTGACTGATTTCAGCGGAGACTGTAGAGAAGACGGGCTTGTCTTTTGCCTCGAGAAACGGGGAGACCCTGATGAGCTTCGTGGGGATAGCGGGGGAGTGCCACTGTTCAGAAACACAGATGGCAAAGCACTTCCACAAACAACATTGAGATTGGCACAATTCTTAGATACATTAACTGGTGTACTAGATTTCGCATCATCGATCAAAGACTTGACCTGCACAAAAGATCACACAGATCAACTTCCCAAACAGGGTCACTCACATACACTGCGGGCATGGAAACAAATTAAAAAAAAGTAAGAACCAGAGGCTTGAATCAAATTACCAATCGGCCAGTTTCTGGAAGTGAAAGCCACTGAGAGAAAAGATCCTCAGCTATATGAAGGTTGGATTTAAGCGATGAAGGAGACAAACCCGGAAGCTGTAAAAGCTCAGGATCCAAAACAGAAACTTCGTTTACACCATCAATCTCCATAATCTCCTAATCCAGAGGTGCCTCTTTCGAATTCTTCGAGTTACAGAATCCACAACTTGTGAAATTTCTTCCAACAACAAAATCCTCAGATTTTCCAAAAGATCTATAAGCAACGAAACCCACCAGAAATTCAGAATTCAACAAAAGCGGCTCAAAAACAATCACTCTCTACCAACTAGAAAACGATACGATAAACCCTAGATTTCAAGTTCTACTAATAGATTACAAAATCTCAAACAACTCCTTCTTCTGCAAATTCGAATACTACTAAGTCTTCTGGATCGAGGTTGAAGAACTTCGCAGATCAAATGAACACTTCTCTCTCCCTCTCTCCGATCAATAACAGATTCGAAATCAAAGAAATCGAAAAGTTTGAGAGAAAATCGAAGAAAAATTTTCCCGGAAAGTGAAAATGAAAAAAGAATGAAACAAAAATAGTAATTAATAAATTTAATACTCAGAACCCAGCGGCGATATTTGTTTTTAACTTTTATTTATATAGTCCATAGCGTTGACTAGAAAGTCAACCAAATCCAGCTCCTTTATCCTTTACCTGTTTTAAACAAAGCTCACTGAAAATGACTTTGCCCATAAAAAAAAACCAAGACTAAAGAACAAATTTTTTTGTTTTTGTTTTGAGTTTTGCTTATTACAGATAGATCGATTATACATAGAAGAATTTCACTGTTTTTACATAGAAAAGTCTCTACCTTTTTGATTTGTTATTTTTGTCTATAACAACAACAAATCATGATTAAAATATACAAAACGATGAGTGACGGTGTAAAGATCTTCAAGTATATGAAATCTTTCTTAGCCAAAAAAAGATTCTCTGGCTTTTCTCAGAGGAAAATTCTGTGGATTTTCATGGAGTTTGTTGCGCTTTCTACTTTATTTTCGAAGAGAGAGAGCCTCGAAGCTTCTCAATTGATCTTCTCTAGCGTTTTTTGAAGCCGTTGCGCGAGAGAAAGACAGAGTCTTGGATTCGTATCCAGCTTGGACTCTCTGACTAGTCGATGGACGGGCTGAGCCACTACCGCTGCCACCACCGCCGCTTGATGAAACCAGACGGCTTGAAGCTCGGCTATCGCTTGGTCCGCCTGCAGAACTTGGCCGAGAGCTTGAAGGAGCAATCACTTTCCTAGAAGAAGAGGTTGTTCTGTATCTCGAAGAACTGTTCGCTCTTTCGGAATCTCCATGCTGCCAAAACAAAACACACAATTGAGTCTTTGTCTTAGTTAGTGTGATTGGTCAATGTGTGTTTTGGTGAAGTAAATTTTTTTTACTGTGTGCTTAGTGAAAGGTCCGTCATCAGAGTTTCTTGATCTGGGACGTTCACGTGGCGTAGATGTTGTTGTTGGGTGTCTTCGAGAGAAGGCTTCCACTGCACCCGAGGTTCTATCACGGGTTGTTTCTTTTCCTACACGAGCGGAGTAGAATTAGTGCCAGGAATAAACGTGTGTGGTACTGAAATTTCCAATCGAAGGAGGAGAAGCGGAAATTTTACCTGCGGTTCTCTCTTGTCTTTCGATAGAAGGACCTGCGTTGAATGCTGGCCTCGTTGTTGTATGATGCTGCAAATCGAAGATTAATTTTACGTGTAAGCATAGGACAACTCAATAGTAAACATACGAGAAAAGGAAAGAAAATCACCCTTGTCCGTGAGCTAGAACCAGAGCTGGAACCGATCTGAGGATACTTTAGGACTGTCCAGTCAAATACATAATCGAATTGATAACCTGCAAGAGTTTCAGAGATTTAACAAAAAGAGACGAGAGTGGCTCGAAACAGTAAGAAAATTTTGTTGGAATAATGCTGTTAAGATACGAACCTTCTCGGATGAACAAGTCGCGGAAAAGCCTTTTTAGGTAAGAGTAGTCAGGTTTGTCATCAAATCGTAAAGATCGGCAGTAATGGAAGTACGAAACAAATTCAGAAGGGTAGTTTTTACACAACACCTGCATCGAAACATTCCAATAACGTACTAAGCTCAGCGAGAAAATGCCAATATGAAGATTGTTGAGTTGTTGTACCTCTATCGGAGTTGATACTTTCTTCTCACTGATTCTATCATACTTCTGCTTCTTTGTCCCAGCTTTTAATCCCTGCCATGGTAAGCTAATAGCAACAACAACAACAACAACAACAAAAAAGGTTTAAATATTGTTCAAGAAAATATACCGAAGTTAAACGACGAGAAACTGTAGACTCTTACCTTCCTTTGAGAAAATACATAAGCACATAACCAAGAGACTCCAAATCATCCCTTCGACTTTGTTCTGTTAGCGAAAACGAATGAACAAATCAGCCAAAAAAATAACACAAGATTGGGAATATATGTAACACCACAGAACAGCACTCTTACCGACTCCTAGATGAGTGTTGACACTTGCATACCGAGCTGTCCCAGTGAGATTTTTGTTTTCTCTGTAAGGAATGTGCTTGTGAGTCTGAAGGTCTCTGTATTTCTTCCCTAGTCCGAAATCAATGATATACACCTGAGACGAAGAGAGAAGGGAAAAAAAAAGAAGTAATCTCAGAAGTTTGAAGCAGAACCAGCTATTAGGATTTTACATGTAATGTCTAAGCTACCTGATTAGCTTTGCGTCCGAGGCCCATTAAAAAGTTGTCAGGCTTTATATCACGGTGAAGGAAACCACGAGTATGCATAAATTCAACCCTGTTAAGCTGAAAGAAAACAGTCTCCTCTATTACAAACAAATTCATATATCGGAGATGGAACCAATTAGCGGATACGTGTACTCACAAGTTGGTCGGCAAGCATGAGAACTGTTTTCAAGTTAAACTTCCTGTTGCAGTAGTTAAACAAGTCTTCAAGACTCGGACCTAGAAGGTCAATAACCATTACGCTGTAATCACCTTCAACTCCAAACCACTTGAGGCTCGGAATACCAGCTTCAAAAGAGAAGGAAGGAACAAGAAAGCTCTATTAGTTATTCGCAAAATAATAATGCAACCAGCACGATACATACATGATACTACACAATCCTGATCCGCCACAACAGAAGAAGCATATACAATGACGAGAAGCCTATTATCGCAAATGAACAAATAATTTTTGCGTAAAGTGACACTTACATCCTCCTTGGAGTAGCATATACAACTTTGACTCATAGTGAAGTTGCGGATGCTTGGTCTTCACAGATTCCTGAGAATTGAATTGGAAAAAAGAAGTCAAATTCCAAAAGAACACAACAAGATCATGTTAATAGCGAATGAAACGATAAAAGCAATACTCATCGTCTTCATGTGATAAGAATTTTACAAACAAACATCACATGAAACCAAAAAAAAAAAACTTCTTTTTGTATGCATTTACATTTCCAAGTTCCAACAATCTAGAAACAAAAGGCATTAAAAGATTTAAATTATTTACCAGCTTGACAGCAATTTCTTCTCCTGTTTGTACATTTACACCTGCAAAAATAGTTCAACACAAGCTTGTAAACCTATAAAATCTTACATAGAAGAATACACAAAATTGAAAACTCGTTCTCATTATTACCTAGATAAAGCTCTCCAAATGATCCACTACCAATTTTCCTTCCAAGCTTAAACTTTCCACCAACCACAAGATCCATTTTCTTCAATCTCTAATGCCAATATCAAACGAAACCTTCTTTTTCCTCAATTTGCCCCTGGATCTGTTTTCCAATTCAGCATTTAACCCCAGAACAAAACACAAAAGTCTTCTGGATTACCCTCGACGAACAATCCTCAGATCCATCATAATCCATCAATCAGAAGTCAATTCTCCATCAAAATCAAAACCCACCATTAATACGATAAATCCAGAACCCTGAACAGTTCGTTTCAGGAAATCGATTGCGAATTCAAAGCCAAATCCCAAATTGATTAGCCACTGAAAACCCTAATCGGATTAGAATCGAACTAATCGGAGAGGAATCATAAAGAAGAAAAAGGCAGAAACTTTCAGATGAAATTGACCCGGGAATTGGGTAAGAAACTCGAAATTTCGTTGAACAACGTAAAGGAAAATTGAGTAATAAATACCAAGAAATTAGAACGAGAGACGAGAGAAAATGGAGATTTGTGACATTTTTTTGTCGTCACCTTTTGTGTTTTTTTCTTCTCCGGAAAAGCTTTTTTTTTTTAGTTTTGTCTTAATATTTTTTTACAGTTCGGATAATTTAACAATAATATCCTGATTAAAGATTTCAGTAGTATTAAAAAAGTGATTAGAAGAGAACCGAAAAATAAATAATAAGTTGGTTTGTTTCTGATGTTGGGAGGCTAAGCGTAACATGCTCTAACAAAGACTGTTTAATAATGCAATTTTGTTTTTGCCAATAAATATTAGTAAACCAAATATCTGATTTGTTTACAAACAATCTCAAATAATTTGTTAAAAACGGTAAACAATCCCATATATTTATCACTGGATAACACTCTGATGAATTTGTAAACTATGGATAACAACAACAAATATTTGATTGAGTTTCTTTTTATGTCTATCTATCTATATATTAAATTATTTTGATTGGTATAATTATTTAATGGAACCCTAGTTAGATTCGGGATAGAAATAGTAAAGTCTAGCTACTTTATATATAAGGAATTGATAATTAAGAGTATTGCGAAGTTCATTAACAAACCAAAAAGAGAAACAATGGCCAGTACCAGTGCATCTGTAGGTGAAACTCCAAGTAAAAAACGATCGTGGTGAGTTTTCGCATAATTATACTCTTTATTATCATGATACTTTCCTAAATACATAACTAATCCGGTCAACCAATTTTTCGGAATCTTTAATTATCATGTTTGAATTCGAATATGAATCTAAATCGAATCTTATTGTTTGATTCAGCTCGACGAAGCAACTATGTTACGGTCTCTTCATGCACATACTCATCACATCGTCTTGTATTGCAACATTCACCTTTATACGTCACCACAAGATGACATTAACCAAAACTCAATTTATTTCTGCGGTGTAGCTACTTTGCTTCTACGTTTTAACCGCGGTTTTTGCCATGGAATTTAGCGTTTTTCTCGAATGCATCAGCCACATGTTTGGGATTTCTAGCGTCATTTTGCTCCTCTATGTTATTTCTCCTATTATTGCTTTAAATGTCGCGATATACTCTTTGATATGGTCCTTATGTGCAATGTGCGTCTCTTTGGCATCTGTACAAGACGAGAGTCTAGAAGAGTACCGAGCACAAATTATCAAAAATCGGGGTTTACGAGCAAACCAAAACCAAGTTGTGTCGAAGAATCACGAGCCAGAATCCGTCTCAGACGAGGGTAGACATCCTAATGGTTATGTTTTAATTTGGATTCGTGTTTGAATATGTGTTAATCATTTAGAAACAACCCTTTTAAGTGTTTTTGGTTATTATATTTATATTCAATTGTGGACAAGAATTATAACCCATGTTCTTGAATTCATCAGTTACACATAAACAGTAATTCAATATTGGAATCTGGAAAAAAAAATTGTAACAAAGAAACACAAAGGCAAATGTAAAGTTCTCTTATTCTTACTGATCTCTCAGAGAAGTTACGATGTTCATCGGTAATACGCCATTTGTCTAGACGACATGAATGGAGACGTAACAACAGGTTTCTTCTTCGTCCTCTTCTCGACTTTGGTTTCAGAACGAAGCCAAGATTCAACCACAGAGAGTAGATTTGGTGATGTTTCGAGATCCTTAACCTCGTTCAACTTAGCAGAGAGTTTTAACTCCCCACCATGAATATAAGCCAAATGACTAGCCCATGTCTCTAAACCGTCGAAAATATGAGTTGCATACACAATTGTAGCTCCTCTCTGTTCAATTAGCGAAAGCAAAAAGGTCAATTAGCATTTGATGTTTCTATCCTAAGCTCGACTCGATTAGCTCCATTGGTAATGTACTTGTATGTTTTATGCATGGTCTTTGTGGTTTAAGAAGATGAGAGGTTAAATCGCCTTACCTCAACACATTCTTCTTTGAAGAATTCCAATAAATCCATCCTAGCAACGACGTCGAGGTCAACAGTAACTTCATCGAGTAATAGTACCTGTGACCATTGATAATAGAGTTCATGTGGGACACAAAAGCTTCATATTCTCAGATTAGAAGAAACAAATCACTAGCTGTTTACCTTGAATGGATGTAAAAGACCCATGCATATTTGCACTCGACGTCTCTGGCCATCAGAAACCTTATGCATACGCCATTGAAGATTGATATCAAGAAGATCAATCAACTTCTCTCTTCTCACAGGATCAATCCCTTCAACTGTTTGAGAAAACAACCACAAAACATATCCCCAGGTATATAAGCACAAGAAAAACAATTTCACCACTATTTTTCCTTTTGTTTCAAAGCCGAATAAATCGAAAGACCGAGATATGTCACCTCCAAATATCATATGTTCTGCAGAAAAGTCTCCTTGAAGTGGAATATCACCCTAAAATCCAGAAGAAAAAAAAACCCAAAAATTTAGTAACAAAATGTTATTCACACATGAAGCAAAGTAAATATCAGAAGAGTACAAGGTGTTACTCACAGCAGAACCAGCGGTTTTACTCCAAGATCCTCCAAGGTAAGATAAGTCACCACTACAAACAAGCTCTGTATCATGAAAAGCTGACCGATTCAACACTTGCACTATGTTCTTCCCTCCAACCATATGCTTTCCAGCAAGAATCTTCAGTAAAGTGGTCTTACCTATAATTACAAGCAAATACTTCAAATTCGAAATCAGAATTCATCGAAGAAACCCAGATAAAATTCGAAATCGAAGCATAACTCACACGAATCACATTCTATCTACTCAAGATTCATTCAAACAGAAACAGAGCAAAAAGCAATTTGATTCGTATTTACCAGATCCATTGGCACCAACAAGGAGGCAACGAGATCCGGCGGGGAGATGGAGGTTGAAATCGAAGAATATAGGATCTTCGACTTGGTAAGAGAACTGCATTCCACTAACCCTAATCGCACCATCACCATTGCCACCGATCATCGCCATTTTTTTTTGAGATCGAGCAAGTTAGGTCGAGAGAGAGAGAGAGAGATTAGTCAGTGTGTTTGTTTCCCTCCTCCGTCTAATTCTGATCGTCCCTTTAAATACGTTCCGTTCAACGTTAGACTCGATTCACCACTAGATTTCGGCCACGTCATGCATTATACTTTTGTAAATTCGTAATACGTTTAACCACCAGAATGATGCCACGTCAGTGATACTCACCGACGGAGCGTAAAAACGACATCGTATGGATTCGAGCAGATTATACCAACTAACATGTTCATGTTCGATTAATTAATTGTCTGTCTAATATCATCACCTAACAAATATTTCAAAATGAGCAAACACCAAACATGATTTGCACCAAAATTAAATTTAAATTTAGCTAAAATTGTAAATCCAGTAGATGCAAGTTGTGCTATGTTACCTACAATTCAGAAATGAAAAATATTTATCAATTTTTGTTGTGTAAATGTGGAATCAACCTCTCGTGGTCAAATTTGATAACGCAAGCTAAGATTTATACTTTATAAGCATAGAATAATCAGTATTATTAATTTATGAAACTATTTGATCCATCCAATAAGGTAAGATTATCTCTCTCTTTTTCTCTTTTTTTTTTTCTCTTCAACTTGGGAAGAAAAAGAGGAAAGATTACACAACAAGGAATGTTGGATTCTCAAGAAACAAGCAGCAATTTTACCAGAAGCACATGCTAATTCTTTAGCTCTGCTTTATCAATCTTACCTCAGTGTATCTCTGGCATTTGTCTCACTGTCTCTATCATGAAGCCGGAAAAAGGTCCAAAGACCTTAAAAATGTATCCTCCGGTGATCAGAAAGCTGCCCATCCCGACGCAGCTCCTGTCGAATTTGTCGAAGGAAGATTTCCCTGCAAAACAATGGGTAAATCTTAAAAACTCAGAGAAACAGAGCAACTTCTACATGGCATTGGAATTAAGAGAAAAAGGTTTCTAAAAACCTTGAGCTGAGAATAATCAGAGAGTGGCTCGTTCCGCGGTCTTGCCTTCTCGGTTGATTCTTACAACCATCAGGTGTTGATCTTGAGGTTACGGAAACGTTTGGAGGCGGTGGTAATGGACACCTGATTTTTGCGCCGCCTGGTGGTGGTGCAAGCGAAAGTGGTTTAGGTTTCCCATTACCTGAAAGAGCAGTTGAGAGCATACCAGTTCCGCTAGTCGGTGGTTTGGGCTTCACATTTATTCTTATGGTTTCACCTTCCTGAACACAAAACAACAATAGGAAGAAAAAAAGAATCATCTCTTATGATTATTCATACTCTGTTATTGGTCACAGGTAAAGCAACCAAGTTTGATAGAGCAACAAACTTGAAAACATCAAAAGATCATCCTTTTATATACTGAGCAAACGTGCTAATATCTAGGGTCATATACACAAAGAGGGTATTTATGAAGATTAACCCGAGAAAAGCCGAGGTATTTCTTCCATTTCAGCAACAGATATGATTCCAAATAGGGTATTATCTATTCCGAGCAAGAAAATCGATAAGATCAAAAGGTCATGTCTAGTAATGTACAACTCGGAAATCATTAACATAATCTCGAGCACATTCGAATAGAATGATATTTACTCGTCCTAAGAAAGTCGAAAACCCAGTGTATGATTCCAGTAGCAAACTAAACACCATAAGAAATCTTCTTCCTCTTTTCCTTTATTCAACCAAAAATGTAGCATTTGACTTGAATTCAGTTCTATGCACCTAAGAATTTCTCTGATTATAAGCCACTTAGGTACAATAATCCATGAACAATCTCCGATTCCGCAATGATATTCAATCCACAACAATCAAGTCTGAATTCAAAGCAATTTCATATTGCATTTGATAGGCTTTTCAATGATATACCGAGATTCAAAAAGTTTCTTAGTTCCAAAAGTCTCAAAAAGTTTGTTACCTTCAATCTGTGATTCACAGCAGGATGAATATCAATATGATCATCACTCTCACTAGCTTCACCACTCTCTTTATCCTTGTCCCTCCTAACATACTTTTCATGATCCGATAACGCAACATTGAAATCAAACGCCTCATTCCTCTCCCCAAACCCTAACCCAACAAACGCATGCTTCCCTTGCCCATCTTCGATCCTCAAAACGAAATACCTCGACGAATCGAGACACGGCTCAACGGAGTTATCTCTCCGGCCATTATCAACGAAACAAGCGGCGAATAGATCGCCGGAATTCGGATCCTCCAGTCGGATCTCGCATCGGTCTTTGCAAGAGACGACACGGAGACGACCTGACCAGATCTTATCGGATTGGAGCCATTCGCCGCATTTGTAGCCGCCGGAGGATGTTAACGGTGGGATTTTGTAGACGGATACTTCTCGTACCACTAGAAGAGTGTGTTCGAAGGTCTCGTCTTCTTCTTCCTCGAAAGACATCGGAGAGAATCTCAGGCGAGTTTCAGAGGAAGACGTGCGGCTTTGAAAAGTGGCCCCAGTGATGTTTATTATTCCTTTTTAATTATTTTCCTCTTTTATCAGTACATAATTTTTAAAAAAAAAATCATTATGTTAATTCTAGGCTTTGTTTTTAGAGGACTAAATGGGGTTTAAGAAAATACATTATTTAAAGATGTAATATAAAATATTTATAAATTTAAACAATGAAATTGTTTTGTCGTTTAAAAGAGAATTCTTTTTTTTTTAAATTTGAATGACAAGTATATTGGTTTTTGTAAATATTTGACAAAAATAGTGTGAAAGTACAAAAAATATGAGAAGGCATCATACGATAAAGATCAATCAGATTCCAAAAACATGAAAAATCTATTGATCACGACTTCATACAATACTTATTGCTTCATGAGTGGAGCATCATCATTCATGGTGTATAAGTTTTGTTTCCATTACCAAGATCATCATTTGTCTTTTGTTTTCGACTCCTGATGAAGATCATAAATTATTAAGAACACTAACCATCATCATGGTTATGTGAATAACCAAGATATATTGCTCATCCGTCTTATGGTGTTTGCCAATTTTTTCCGGGAAAAAGAAAAGTTTTATTTAGAAAAGGAGTTGCATTTTACAAGTAAACCTCAGCAAAACCAAGTTGCATTTCGTACATTGTTATTATTATTACACTACTATTTAACTTCGCTTTGTAGAAGAGGCTCATTGTTTAACCGTCGCCGTTTTAAGCTGATCTCAAGCCACCCTAGGCCTACCGTGGCTAGCAGGACCACTACTGTGAGTCAAAGTGGTCTCAAGTGTGTTAAACTTGATTTTCCTTGCTTCTTCAAGTGAGACTTGGAACCCATTGGTTATGAGCTCTAATGGTAAACCTCTCAAGACTGATGTTCGCCCCGCAAGAGTGTTGACTTGTGCGTTTTCGTTTGTCTTGAATTCGATCCACTTGAACTGCTCGGTTGTTGCGCGTTTCACCACGGAGAAACCTTGAGGTATAGCTAATACCTGTCCTTGAGAGAGTTGTCCGTCGAATACTCGGTTACCGTTGTCGTTAACAACCTGGACTTGAGCTTCTCCGTTTGTCACGTAGAGAATTGCGTTTGCGTTTGCGTTCCACTGTGGAAGTACCATTGCGTTCTACACACACACACACGTTTCATTAGGAATCAAGTTCTAAATGACCACTCCCATTCAAATGCACATATTTACTTACTTGACGGATTGAACCACGGAGGGCGGAGAGACGGATCTGGCGAAGGATGGGAAGATCGAAACTGTTAAGAGTGTTGATGTAACCGAGCTGTGGCTTGTACACGTCAGCACGAGAGGGGTCATCGAGGTTATCGGTGACTCTCTGGCTGCATATTGTCTCCTCTAGACCGTTGCTACCTTCTTCTTGCTCTTGTGGTCTCTGTCCCCTCAAAGGTGGCCTAATGACGCCGAACTGGCCTTGGACTCGGACAATGTTTCCACGGTTGTCTTGTTGGTTCTGAAGCTGTTGCGCTGTCTGAACATTGATCTTGAAAGCTTGAGCAAGAACCTCTGGTGAAAAGCCACTAAGGATGTTGTTTTGTGGCTGTTGTTGTCCTCCTTGTATCCATTCTTGGCCTTGCTGGTTGTTTCCAGCTAAGTAAAATGGCTTCAAAGAGAGACGCACAAAAACACACGTATTTAGTTTCTTGTAAGAAAATTTAATGTGATATTTTGGTTATATATTATATATTACCCTTGGATTGCGGTCGAGCTGGTTCTGGTGACTGGCTAAATCCATAACAGCAACAATGACAAGTGGTTGCTGTCCTTCGTTGTAGAACCACTGGGCTACACCGGGTTGGGTGGCGATGGTGTCTCCGCTCCTTATGTGCTCTACTTTCTGGTGCATGTCACGGAATCCTTGTCCTTGTTGTCCTTGTTGTCCCTGGCCTTGTTGACCCTGGCCCTGTTGTCCCTGGCCTTGTTGGCCCTGGCCCTGTTGACCTCGGCCTTGTTGACCTTGGCCTTGTTGACCTCGGCCTTGGTGACCCCGGCCTTGTTGACCCTGGCCTTCCTGACCTTCTCCGAACTCGCTTTCACCGCGTGGTTGGAATACTGACGAGTCTTGGAATGTCTCGGCGCATCCCGGGATCACTCTACCCATAAGACCGCGTCCTATGTATAATGTAACGGATCCAACAAACAAAAAAAAATTATACATAGTAGTTAAGCATGAAAAACGTATTGACTAGTAATGAGGGATTTCCACTTTAGAGAAAATGGATAAACCAATCCATATCGGAAAAGTAATTCGAAAACCGAAATAATTTTTAATTTCGTTTAAATTTGTGTATATAAAAGTGTAACCCTAAAGAAAAATCAAATCATGGATATATTTGATATTTTGATTACAAATAAAATTTCAACCCAAAAAAAAGAAAAGAAAAATTAAAAAAAAATTGAATATATATTTGAGGTTGGACCATTTATTTTTCCACGAGAATTATCGTATAAGTAACCATATGTAAAATCCAAATATATTTGATGAATAAACAAACCAAAAGTATATTTGAAACAGTTGTAGCGTCTGTAGCTAGTTCTATGTAGCATGGTAAATTTGATAGAATTCGTTTTTTGGTTCTATGTAACCAAAAAAAGAATTCTACAGTAAATTTGGTCTATATCGGTTACATACAAAAAATCGAACACCAAAACACAAACTGAAATTATGATCGAACACTTTTATAGAAAGAATCGCACGTACCGCTGGCAACAAAGGAGAGCTTAGCCGTGTTCAAGTAAGAGGGCAAGTAAAGACCCTTGTTCTCGATCACGTAACGTACGAAAGAGACTCCTGAGCAACGTAGCTGAGGTGCGTGATGGTCCCAAACCTCGATGCGACCAGCCTCGGATTTGAGTACGTGTGACGGCTCGAGAGCATTGAGCTGGTCCAGCTGGCACTCGTTTGGAAACTGTTGACCTTGTTGAGTTTGTTGAGATTGTTGAGCTGAGTAGCCATGGAGAAAGACCAAAAGTGTTAAGGAAAACGAGAGAAGAGCCGAGACTCGAGCCATTTTTATTTTATATTTCTTACTTTTATTGTGGTTATTGTTTGCTCTTACACTTGTGTTAAGTGAAGCTATTTATAGGGATTTTATTTGAAAAATGATTTTGATTAATATTTTTGATTGAGATAAAGAACCATGTCTAAAGAGTCGACTCTATACATTCTACACTTCATTTGAATAGGTATCTTTTTGTCTTTATCGAAAGACAGAAAACACTTGTCTTCATATTGTAAAAAAAGGAGTTGACACATTTCAATTTGCATGGCTTGTCAAAGTGCATGTTTCTTACACATCAGCTGTTGAGATAGGCATGCATACACATATGTAATAGGAGTATAGTACACAATCTTTATTTGTTGCATATGTTAGAATTTGTCAAGATGATAAAGTATATATATCTTGATCGCTAAAGTATGATAAGATAATTGGAAGAAATTTTTTTAATTAAAATTGCAAGAGTGGAATCTCTTTAGTCCAATGGTACATTAATATTTCTATACTAAGATGAAGTTTGAACTCTAAGGAATGTAAATTAATGGAGACAAATTTTAAAAAACCTATTCAGTAGAGTGTATATAGAACCATTCATAATGGATCTGTACGTTAATATTAAAAAAAATCGTTGTAAAATCGTCTATGTAATTGTTTACATAATTTCTAATAGTTAATATTCGAGCATTAATTAAAAGAAAATAAGATTGCAAATCTGATGCTAAAGGAGAGTGTACAAAAAATGTTTAGTTAGGTTGCAATGTTAAGATTTTCTTTTTCTTTATGATAATTATGTTAAGATTATATTATAGTTTTCTATAAAACAAAAAAAAAAGGAAAAACCGAAAATTAATTTTACAATTTATTAAGCGAGAGACACTAAATCAAAACACGAATATTAGGGCATGTTCATTGGTGATCTTATGGTGTCTTATGGGGTGTTTTTAAAATATAAAATTATTAAAATTTGAGTAAAAGGAAGAAATAGAGTGTTTTTGTGGGGTATATTAAAATATAAAATTAATAAAAGTTGAGTAAATGATGATGAAGTGTTCTTAAAGAGGAGAGAGAGTGTCTAAAATTAGACACTTTTGGAGAGTGTTCTTAATTAAAGTTGAGTAAAAAGATGAAAGAGAATGTATAAAGTTGAGTAAAAGGATGAAAGAGAAGGTATAAAGTTGAGTAAAAAGAAGAAAGAGTATGTGTTTTAATAATTTTATATTATAAGAACATTTTTTAAGACACGACGGTGTCACCAATGAACATGACCTTAGAGGAAGAACCGAAGAAGCCGGGGCGTGGTAGACAAAACAAACATCGAAGTGTATTTTTGTTCATGTTAAATGGATTTATGTAAATGATTATTATTATTATTATTTTTTTGTAAATGATTATTTTTATTTTTGTATAAGTAAAATAGTGATGATTATAAAGACGTGGCGGCCTGGAAAGATCCGCGTGAGAAGACGCGACGAACGTGCAGTGTTTCCATCGTCTTCCACCACCGTGACGAGTGTAAGGCAGCATGCATGCTTGCTCAGTCCATCCTTCTTACCGATCCAGAACAAAAAATATTATAATTTAGTTAATGATGAATGAGCCATAATAGCCAAACATTTTTTAGGGGGGAAATGTATCAAAATTGATGTTTTATCGGAATTTTGTTTTACAGAATTTAAAACAAATTATTATTCTCAGAATGTCATTCTTGCTCAGGCATGCTCTTTCCCATTTTCTTTTGTTTTTGGAAAAAAAGAACAGAAAATATTTTATTCATTCAGAAAAGGTGTTGCATTTTACAAGTCAACCTCAACAAAACCAAGTCACATTCTCGTACATTATTATTATTATTACACTACTATTTAACTTTGCTTTGTGTAAGAGGCTCTTTGTTTAAACGCCGTGTTTTAAGCTCTCAAGCAGAAGCCACCCTTGGCCTACCGTGGCTAACAGGACCGGTGCTGTGGGTCAAAGTGGTCTCAAGTGTG
Source organism: Draba incana (assembly GCA_963576765.1). NCBI lineage: Eukaryota > Viridiplantae > Streptophyta > Magnoliopsida > Brassicales > Brassicaceae > Draba > Draba incana. The sequence goes on along the minus strand of OY755214.1, from coordinate 2,764,945 downwards.
TTAAATTTGATCTTTCTTGCTTCTTCGAGTGAGACTTGGAATCCATTGGTTATGAGCTCTAATGGTAAACCTCTCAAGACTGATGTTCTTCCTGCAAGAGTGTTGATTTGTGCATTTGCGTTTGTCTTGAATTCGATCCACTGGAACTGCTCGCTTGTTGCGGTTTTCACCACAGAGAAACCTTGAGGAATAACCAATAGCTGTCCTTGAGAGAGTTGTCCATCGAACACTCTGTTACCGTTGTCGTTAACCACCTGGATTTGGGCTTCTCCGTTTGTCACGTAGAGAATAGCGTTGGCGTTTGCGTTCCATTGTGGAAGGACCATTGCGTTCTACACAAAAATGTAATGTTTACCAATCAAATTTACATTTTTTTTTATCATATAGATATAATTTAATTACACACAGTAAAAAATTTGATAAATTAATATTCGATAAATTTATTGATTATCGAGTCTAATTTGAGTTTTCGATATAATTAATATTTTATAAGTAGAATATTTTTTCCTATTTGCACAAATACTTTGTTTATATACTTACTTGACGGATTGAACCGCGGAGGGCTGAGAGACGGATCTGGCGAAGGATGGGAAGATCGAAACTGTTAAGAGTGCTGATGTAACCGAGCTGTGGCTTGTACACGTCAGCACGAGAGGGGTCATCGAGGTTATCGGTGACTCTCTGGCTGCATATTGTCTCCTCTAGACCGTTGCTACCTTCTTCTTGCTCTTGTGGTCTCTGTCCCCTCAAAGGTGGCCTAATGACGCCGAACTTACCTTGGACTCGGACAATGTTTCCACGGTTGTCTCGCTGGTTCTGAAGCTGTTGCGCTGTCTGAACATTGATCTTGAAAGCTTGAGCAAGAACCTCTGGTGAAAAGCCACTAAGGATGTTGTTTTGTGGCTGTTGTTGTCCTCCTTGTATCCATTCTTGGCCTTGCTGGTTGTTTCCAGCTAAGTAAAATGGCTTCAAAGAGAGACGCACAAAAACACACGTATTTAGTTTCTTGTAAGAAAATTTAATGTGATATTTTGGTTATATATATTATATATTACCCTTGGGTTGCGGTCGAGCTGGTTCTGGTGACTGGCTAAATCCATAACAGCGACAATGACAAGTGGTTGCTGTCCTTCGTTGTAGAACCACTGGGCTACACCGGGTTGGGTGGCGATGGTGTCTCCGCTCCTTATGTGCTCTACTTTCTGGTGCATGTCACGGAATCCTTGTCCTTGTTGTCCTGGTTGTCCCTGGCCCTGTTGACCCTGGCCCTGTTGTCCCTGGCCTTGTTGACCCTGGCCCTGTTGACCTCGGCCTTGTTGACCTTGGCCTTGCTGACCTCGGCCTTGGTGACCCCGGCCTTGTTGACCCTGGCCTTCCTGACCTTCTCCGAACTCGCTTTCACCGCGTGGTTGGAATACTGACGAGTCTTGGAATGTCTCGGCGCATCCCGGGATCACTCTACCCATAAGACCTCGTCCTATAATGTAACGGACCAAACAACAAAAGACTTATATTACCTATTGTTAAGTTAGGCATGGAAAATAGGGATGTTCGGTTTAGAAAAACGAGTAAACCAATCCATCTCGGAAAATTTGATTTCAAAACCGAAGTAAGTTTAATTTTCGTTTAAATTTATGCATGAAAAATTGGAACACAAATAAAAAAATCTCAAATCATGGATATATTTGATATTTTGAATATACAAATCAAATTCCAGTCCAATAAAGAAAGAAAAATAAATTATATATATTTGATGAAAAATCAAAATTATCTAAAAACATTTGTAGAACAAAGATTTGGTTTATAGTTATCATGATACCAAAAAAAAAAAAAAAATGAAACACCAAAGCACAAACTAACATTATGATTGAAACTTCAATATATATTGAAAGAATCGGACGTACCGCTAGCGACGAAGGAGAGCTTAGCCGTGTTCAAGTAAGAAGGCAAGTAAAGACCCTTTTGTTCGATGATGTAACGTACGAAAGAGACTCCTGAGCAACGTAGCTGAGGTGCATGGTGGTCCCAAACCTCGATGCGACCCGCCTCGGACTTGAGTACGTGTGACGGCTCGAGCGCATTGAGCTGGTCAAGCTGGCACTCATTTGGAAACTGTTGACCTTGTTGAGTTTGTTGAGATTTTTGAGCTGTGTAGCCGTGGAAAAAGACCAAAAAAGTTAAGGAAAACGAGAGAAGAGCTGAGACTCGAGCCATTTTATATTTTTTTTAATCTTTCTTTACTTTTTGTTGTGGTTCTTTCTTTGCTCTAAGTGACGCTATTTATAAGGGACTTTGTTTGGAAAATATTTTTAATTGTTTTCTTGAGGAATTATTGATTGAGATAAGAACCCGGTAGATAGAGTCGACTATGTACAATCTACACTTCACTTGAATTGCTATTTTTATGTCTTCATCGAAAAATAACATTTGGCTTCACAGTGTAAAGAAAGCATATTAATGAAAGGAGTCGACACATTTCAATTTGCATGGCTTGTTGAAATGCATGTTTCTTACACATCAGCTTTTGAGATAGGCACATGTAATAGGACAAAAGTTTTCCTTATTACATATAGCTAGTAGTTATATTTGTCATGATAAAATATATGTTTTTTCACAAAAAAAATTACAATAATTAAGACTGAAATTATAGTAAGAATCTTGAAATTTGATGGTAGATTGCTAACAATATTTTGATTGCAAAAAAAATAAGCATCTTTATTAAGAAAGTATCGAAATACTTCTATATCAATTATGGATGCATGGCAATATCAAATTTTGTTTAAATAAATCTATGGAAATGATAAAAGAAAAAAAATTACTAAATAAAACATGAAGACGTGGCTACATGAAACATCAGTCTGAGACACACTTGAGAGACGCGACGACCATGCCGTGCTTCCATCGTCGTGACGACTGACGAGTGTACGTATGCATGTTTGCTCAGTCACTCCTTAATTTGTTCTCCTTTTTGAAAATTTGATTTATTTTGTTTCTATAACAATTTCACAATGAGATATAATAAGAACATACGACTACGTTTTGCAGTTTTAAAATATAAAATTGATCGAGAAAAAAAAACGAAGATCGATATCTCATCTTTGTCTTCGAGAGGCAATATATATCCTTTTTTTTTTGGCTATAAAGTATCCTATGCCTCAGCTACTTCTCAAAGACAAATTTTTTCTTTCCTAAATAGTAAAATATCACATATAACAAAAGGTTTAGGTATTACAATAAGCTTTAATTAACTATACTAAAAACAGTTTTAGTAAAAAAAAAAAAAAAATGTTACAATATATTTGATTTGACGATGTTACCGTTTATTGTATCATTAAATCGCGCTAAGGTTTCCTATGCGGTGTTGCGAACCTCACGACTCACGACCCATCTTCTTAACGACATATATATGTTTATGGGGTTTAACGTAGACTCGAGCATCTTTGTTTGTGATTAATCGATTTATCGTCTTGAGTTTAAAATTCTACTGAGAGATTCAATTATATAAGGTAATTGTTATGCAAATATTTTTTAAAAAAATTTGGTTGGCTTTATTAATTAAATAAAATATGTTTAGTGTATTAAGAAATGAATCACAATTATAACTGGTTTTTCAATCATGTTTATGTGATGATTAGATCTAAATTATGTGGGCCCTATAAACAAGGTGGTGTAATAAACGAATCAAGCGGTTCTTGTACGGTCCAGTAGACGTGTATTGTTTGCTCAATTCAGCGTAAAGAAGAGACTATACAGTACTTGAGCTCTTTAACTACGTGCCGTTTAGTCGAGAGCAGTGGCGAATCTAGAAGTTATTTTTATGAGGGCAATGTATATAAAAACCAAAATACAAGAGGGTGTTGGAATTATTCTAATTCCTTAAACCTAAAACATGTCAGTCTCTGATTGATATTAAGCGGAAGCGTACCTGGTGTATCCATGATTAAGGTCTGAGGTTTTGATAATGGTTCTTCCACTGCTTACCCTCTTGATAGTCTAAGGTCTCTGTTGATGGGATGCAGAGAATTTCTAAAGTTCTGATTAGGGTTGCAGTGGGACCATAACCCTCTATTTATATAGAGAACAATTTCTAATTCGGTCCTTCATCAAATTAGAAATTATTGATGTATCCTCACATTAAATTTCCATAACACTTATGCCCCTTAGTTATTTACTTATACCAAAGTGACCACATAGGATTTAACTACTTTAAATAATGACCCTAACACATTGATCAATACATATATGACCCCAAAATAATCTTACAGAAGGGCATAAAAAAAATTTAGTGCAAAATTACACCACAAAAAAAAAATCCATATGGGGCAAGTGCCCCCCTACTTATTAATGTGGCTTCGCCACTGGTCGAGAGAGAAAACATCACGTACTTTAAAAAGGGGTATTGAAAGCAGCACGAGATATATGCTACACATGTAAATAGTTTCTTCTTTTTTTGGGTTAAATCACATGTAAATAGCTTTACACCAAGAATCCTTTATTTTGTTTAAGTTCAAAACATATATGGAAAGTTTTTAAAATGTTGAGCTACCAATTTTTATAAGAATCCTATATCTAATTTTAAAAGCACTAATCCTTTTTCTAATTGTATAGAAATACAAACTCTTTTTGCCAATAACAAACGCGTTTTCACTATTGAATATTATATTCATACTTAGTAATAATTTATTTAACAAAAATTATGAGTATAATGATTTATCAAGACATCATTTTCTTTCTTTATTAGACTAAGCACCAACCATTAATTAGTTGAGCGTACATACATCAATAGTTGAGACTAGTCTTGTTCCTAGAGATATGTGCTAGTGTCGGTTTTAACTAAGTATGTAAAGGATCGATTCAAATTATATCGTAAACAATTTATGTATTATATATTCAAAACAAAAAACAATTTATGTATTATTTACACTACAATATCATTATTCAAATTTTACGCTTCTCATACATGATAAATTTCATATATGTAGTTTACGAATCGATGTGAATTCTGGTAAACGTCTACACCTACATCTAAATAATAATTTAAGAATCACATAATTGTGTAGAGAAATCTGAATTTTGTCGGCAAAAAGTTTCTAAAATGACTTATTAGCCATTCACATCACATTCCAACTAAGACACAACTCATTACTAAACATTTTTTTTTCCAACCATATAAATCATACAACTCCTAACCTCACATTTCCCTCAACTCCACACATAAAAAAACTCAAAACGTTATGGCCACCATGCATCTAACTTTAGCTCCTCTCCTCTTCCTCCTTGCCGCGGGGACAACCGCTCAGCGCGCCGCTCCCGTTCCTCGCCCTGCCGGTCCAATCAACGTAACAGGAATCCTCGAAAAAGGCGGTCAATTTGTTACTTTTATTCGTCTTTTAAACACAACCCAAATCGGAAGCCAAATCAATATCCAAATCAATAGTTCATCAGAAGGTATGACCGTTTTCGCGCCAACGGACAACGCTTTTCAAAACCTTAAGCCTGGAACCCTAAACAAGTTAAGCTCAGAAGACCAAGTCAAACTCATTCTTTACCATATTAGTCCCAAGTTCTACACATTGGACGATCTTCTCTCGGTAAGTAACCCGGTCCGGACTCAGGCTTCAGGCCGAGACCGCGGTGCGGTTTATGGGCTTAACTTCACCGGTCAAGGAAACCAAGTCAATGTATCAACCGGTATGATTGAGACACGAGTTAGTACTGCATTAAGACCAGAACGTCCTCTTGCGGTTTACGTAGTGGACATGGTTTTGTTACCGGAAGAGATGTTTGTAGAACGCAAGATCTCACCGGTTCCGGCGCCTAGTCCGAATGCAAAATCTCCTGATGTCTCCGATGACGTAGACTCCACTAGGAAAGTGGCGGCTCCGACGTCAGTGAAGTCTGGTTCTGGTGAGATGAAGGTTGGATTAGGGTTTGGTCTTAGAATTGTTGTGTTGTGTTTGAAATTCCTCATTTGAAAAATTGTTCTCTATATGTTTATTTTATTGTGTGGTTCGTAATAAGAAACTTGTTTATTCAATGAATATATGATGATGATCCATGGATTGAAAATTGAAATGTAACTAAATAAGAGATTATTATTTTAAAGTTTGCGTATATGAACTACATATGTGATATTCTCATATTTTACCGAGTTTTGATATGTTTTTGGCATGTCATTATCATGCATTTGCATATCATTTAGACATTTTTAGGTGCATTTGCATTTGTTTTTGTAATTATATAGGTTTGGAGATGGTGACTCTATATTGAGGTGATTTGGAGACCAAATGGATGCAAAAAGATGGAAAATTGAAAGGAAGCAAGAGTGATTCATTTGGGTGCAAGAAGAAGTCAAGTTAATTTCCAAAAGTGAAGAAATGAGAAAAATAGCAGTCTACATACCGTGACCTGATACCGAGACTCGACCCTCGGCGTGGAAAGAAGAAGAAATGAGCAAAATTGGTAGACTGTATACCGTGGGTTGATACCGAGGGTTGACCCTCGGGATGGGCATTCCGAAAACCAAACTTTTGTGACCCGACCCGGATCAAGATGGGTCGACCCGATTCCGTTTCCACATGATATAAATGTGTTTTAAGACATTAAAAAAACCTAGTTTTGGCCAAGTTTGAAGAGCCCCTTTTCCTCTTTGATGTTAAAACTCTTTCTTATGATTTGTGATTGGGATCTTTGCTATTTATCATATTTAGTAGAGCTTTTCTTAATCTCTTATCATCTTTTATATGATTATGTTTTTCTCTATGATTATTATTGTGTTTTGCATCATGATTAGTTAGTAGTTTTTCAATGGGTCTTTGGGCTTAGTAGATTAGGGATGTTTGATGGATGGTTAGTGATGTCTAGGCTTAGATTCTTATGATTTCTAAAGATTAGGATGTTCTTAATGCTAGATTAGACTTAGCTAATCATAATCTAGATCATAGATATTTTACGCTCGGAAGGTGTTTGATAAAATGCCTAGAAGAATCTTAATCTTGCTTTTCATTCTTAATCAATGAGAATTGATGCTTAAGGTGTTTAGTTGGCTCTATGAACTTGTTCTTAATGATTATTAATCATTTAACTGCAATTGAGAATTTAGCTTAATTAAATGGTTAGTAAATGGATTATTGTCATGGGAATGGATTAGTCTATTTTGTGTGATTCATGTCATAGAATTGAGTTTGAATTGTTAGTTCGAGCATCATTAGTTAGTCATTGATCATCCCGAGTCAAATGTTTTGCCCAAAGCCCATGTCTTCCCATATTTGATCAATCTTTTAGTTGTTAGCCTTGTTTCACATTTCACCAAAAACAAATCTTGAATTGCTTAGCTTAGTTAATTACTTGCATTCCTAGTGTTGTTTATTCTAATCTCCCTTGGTTCGGCCCTATGTTATGCTACAACAACTAGAATGTGTTGATAGTTAAGTTTATGTCCAAATACAATTTGACACGCATCAATATGACCAATATTCAAGTATACTCTAAAAAGAAAATTGTATATATATAGTTATAAAACGTTTATTTATTTCTTTTAGTCTCAGTAAAACGTAAATTGATTTTGAACTAATAAAATGCATATCCTCATAACCAAAAGGCAAAACCGTTAACATTTTTTAGTTATGCGTTCCCTTTCTTAAATCAACTATTATAAGAAACAGAAAGATTATGAAATACGTAATGATTACATTATAGTTTTTGGCCAATAACCGTATTTGTTTTGTGTAGATATTAGTGGCTTACTATTTGTTTCATTAGTGTATCTCACTATCTTGGAATCATCTTGAAAATTTAAGAAAGGAGCCATTTTTAGAAAATAAAATGAAGAGTAGAAGTAGTCATCAATTTCTATATATTACTAGAACAATATGTATTATCTTTTACCCAATTCTCAAAAGGCGATTTAAGTCAAACATTATTTCATGACAATCGTAATCCGAGAGACTAAAGAGAATGTGGAATATACATAACCCTACTTAGATTTTTCTCAAAATCCCAAACCACTGATGACTATGAGTTTCTAAATTTGCCATTGTGCACATATTGTAAAATATTGTCTGTCTAATTCGTAGGCTGCTCACTAAGTTGAAACCAAACTCTTTCTTGACTTCACTTGCCTAATTCTAGTTGCTATGATTAGCGATAAGTCTCTGTCTTACGTTCTAGGCTCCTGACAAAACGTGTCATGTTACTCTTCGAAATATTAGTTTTGTCTAAGTGGAGGATTTGGTAACATCTTCCTTGTTGGTTACGAAAACGTTATTTGCAGAAAATGAAATAAAAACAAAAAAAAGAATGCCAAAAACAGGAAAACACTTACTCGAATAAAAAAACCCGGTAAATCCAACGGATTTAGACAAGTAAAGACTTTTAATTCCATGCATCAAGAATGGTAGTGACTTGCTTGTCACTTATCGACACATCAACAAGGCTGATAACCTTGATTTTCGTACAGTTTTCGAGAAATTTCGTCAAAGCAGTGTCCTTGATCTTGTCACTACTGGTTAAGCCATACGTAGATGAGGAGGTATAGAAGAACCTCTCAAGTAAGGGACAATGGGAACCAACAGCGTCCACTTCAGCATTCACTACATCAATCCACATAGATCCAGAGAGACCAAATTAGAGCAGTGCGAGAGAGCATTTCGCAAATGTTTATCATAGATATCAACAAAGAAGCGTAGATCAAGGGTCTCCATGTTACTCCTAAGGGAAAAAGGAAAGAGTTAGAAGAAGGAAAGACATGGAAAAAGGAAAGAGTTAGAAGAAGAAAAGAGTTAGATGGTGAAAGCTTAATTGATTTTGAGAGAATTAGATTTTCTAGAGAATTTCACTGTTATTCAATATATTAGAATCTTAATTCTTCTAAATTCATGTGTTATTCAATTGATTAGAATCTTAATTCTTTTGGATTCATGTGTTATTCAATTTTTCAGCAACTTTTATTATTTTCGATTTCATAGGAATTTAATAGAATTACAGGAGAAAAATGTGAATAACCAATTCCTACCATTTTTGTGTGAAAAATGTGAAGAGCCAATTCCTACAATTTTTTGTGTGAATTTGATGAAAATCTATTAATTCCTCCACAATACATTAAAATTAAATTCTTTCACAGCCACTCATCCAATACTAGCTTTGTAATTTATAAAAGTTGCAGTAAAAACCCCTAACAAAATTTTAAAACGTGTTTTATTACCAAACCTTTTAAATCGTTACATTTAAACCCCCGCTATTCACAACACTATTCTAAGCAATGTGAACAAAACTATTCACAAAACGGTACTTTGTTCGTTGATGTTTGAGTATGAGTAATTTACAAAGTTTCAGAGCAATTTATCTTTCTGGGTTTGTCCGAATTGCTATGATTTTTCTTGTCGATAGTGAAGATTAGGTTTGCTAGTTAGTGCACTTTGAGCCACATATTATGCTTTGATCCAAAAAAAAAAATTCTACTTAATTTTTTCTAAGAGACTAAAGGGAATGATGTGGAATATACAAAACTTGTTAAATTTTTCTCAAAATCCCAAAACAATAATGACTTGAGTTTCAAGAGGAGCGCTACAAGAAAACAGCGAGAAACTGACGGCAAAATCCGTCGGAAATCTGTCGGAAAAGGCATATTCCGACAGATTTCCGACAGATATTTCCGTCAGTTCTATCTTGTCGGAAATTATAAGTCTGTCGGAAATCCGTCACAAATACCGACGGATTTCCGACAGACTTATTTCCGACGGAATTCCGACAGCCTGCCGGAGTCCGGCAACCCGTCGGAAGAACAGCCGTCGGTTAACCGTCGATTTTGGTTTCCGACAAAATGCCGACGGGTTCCGATAACTTGTAAACCGACGACTTTCCGACAACTTTCCGGCGGATGTATTTCCGACAGATTTCCGACGGTTTTATTTCCGACAGCTTTCCGACGGATTTCCGACGGATTCGTAGAAATTATTAAAAATGATAATAATTTAAATAATAATTAATTTAATATAAATTTTTAATTTAAAATTTGAAATTATTTAAATTAAAATAAAAAGTAAGATTGTTTTACAAAAAGGTTGAAAATAAAAATCTACTCGGTGGGCGGCGGAGGAAAATCCGGGTTGCGCCCCAAGTACGCCATCATCCGTCGCATCATCTCCCTGTTCTTCTCCCGGTCGACTTCTAGGGCGGCTTGTTCATCTCGTATCTGCTGGACCGTCGTCTTCAATTCGTCAATTTCGACGTCCTTTTTCTGCATCTGGGCTCTCAGCTCGGATGAGTCGTTGTAATAATGAGAAGACCCCGATGAGGCGGCATCGCCGGGAAGACCATAAATCCGCCCTTTGTTCTGCGGAGCAACCTGCGGGAACGAGTTGTAAATGAAACATACTTGAAAACTATTATAAATTTTACATACCTTTAAGACGAATTCGTTGATGATGTCGTCCGGGGCTTGGGTGATGGGACGGGTTCCTTCCGTGAGTGGCTGAGACAGAATGTACTCTTCTTCCATTCTTCGGACGCTCTCACTGATCTCCCGAGCTACCTGGTCCTAGATGACACCATCCTTGTCGGTGTGTGTTGCTAGCAAAAGTTCCAAGTGGTTGGGTTCCCGACCCAACTCCTTAGCCTGCAGTTGTTAGATATTTATTTGATAATATAAATGTATAAAACTAAAAAAAATTTAATAAAAATCAAGACGTACATAAAAAACTTACCATATCCCTAGCCTTTGTCTGCTTGCTGGTAGCTCCAAGGTTGTGGGTGGCTAAACCCTTGCCGTTGCGCGTGCTGTTCCGGTTGGTAGAGTGATATGTAGAGCTCGCCTTGGTATCCTCTTGTTGCCAATAGGCGATGAACCCGTTCCACAAGTCCGGCTTCTCAACCATCTCCTTTGGCAACTTATCGTGTTGCCACTTATCCTTCCACTCGTTCACCTTATTCGAGTAGTGCCGTCCCGCTTTCAAGTCGAATTCCCTCCTGACCAGAGCGGTCAAGTGTGGTTCCCACCTAAATTCTTGCTGGAAAAAGAAAAATTAAATAAAAATAATAATACTTTAAATGAAAGTAAAATTGTGAAAACATATGACTTACCGCAAATTGGCGAAACCACATTTCTTGATCCTCCAGTGGCATGGCGGTGTACGTCGGATACGGACGGCTGAGCAAAGAGTTTTCCATCTTGTTGAGGGACTTCGAAATCCCGCTGCGAGAATCACCAAACCTACGGGAAAAAATGTAACAATATAATAACATTAGTCACAATTAAATTAAATTAGTAAAAAAAAAAAAACAAAAATGTAACAAAAAACTTACCATCTGTCTGTACCGCGTCTGTCTGGATGGAGATTAGTCAACCTCTCTCGTCCAGGAAGACCCATGAAGTCCTCGACGCTAATCTGCGACGGTGCTGTGGCGGCTGGTGGTATTACCGGCGTCTGTAGAGGTGTAGACGACGGTGTTTTTCAAATATGGTAAAATTATTAAGAAATTCTAAAATTATTAAGTAATTGTTACATAATTTAAAATTCTCTAATTCTAAATTAATCCTCAAAATTGTTTAAAAATTAGTAAAAAATGCTAACAATTTTTTTAAAATATAGGCAAAATATATTTTCCCTAAATCTAATTATATAAAATTTATAAAAATATATATATAAATTCAAAAATTAATTCATTATCTTAAAATTTCGAAATTGGTTAAATATATAATTATAAAAATACAATTATTTAAAAAAACATTTCTTAAATTTCCAAAATATATAAAATATAATTTTCTTTACTCTAGTTACATAATTTAAAATTCTAAAATTTTAAAATTCTAAAATATTAAAATTCTAAAATTCTAAATTAATCCTTATAATTGTTTAAAAATTAGTAAAAAATGCTAACAATTTTTTAAAAATATATGCAGAATATATTTTCCCTAAATCTAATTATATAAAATTTATAAAAATATATATATAAATTCAAAAATTAATTCATTATCTTAAAATTTCGAAATTGGTTAAATATATAATTATAAAAATACAATTGTTTTAAAAACATTTCTTAAATTTCCAAAAAAACAAATTTGATTAATTTAACTTTCCTAATCCTAAATCTAACCCCAATCCTAAATTTAACTTCCATACTGCTAAATCTAACATCTCAAATTTCCCTAACCCTAGATCTAACAAAAATCCATTGATAAATTGAGGAAACTTACAAATGAGATGGAAGATCCGCCATCAAAATTGGAACGTGAAGAGAAGAGGAAGAGGCGGTGGCGGCGGCGGCGAAATAAACCGGAGAAGGGGAGAAGATGAAGAGACGAAATCCGGCGGATTTTCGGCGAAGAAGAGAAGAAGAAACGGCGAAATCGGGCCGAAATCCGGCGAAGAAGAGTGGGCTGAGAGGCGGAGGCGAAATCCGGCGGAGAATAGGAGAAATCGAAAAAAATTTTGGATTCCTGAATGTGTTCTTCGGGGAAGATGACTCTGGTAATAAATAGAATTTCCGACGGATTTAAAACTGTCGGAAAACCGTCGGAAATCGAATTAAATCAAATTAACGCGTGTCTTGGACCGACTGATTTCGCGGTATTTATTTTTTCCAGTGAGGGTCTTGTCGACACGACAAAGGGCATTATATTTCCGACAGATTTCCGATGGAAAATCATTATTTTAAAAAAAAAAACATACAAATATATATATAATCTAAAATTCTTGTTTTATGTTTACAGATACAAACATATAATGTAACTAATCTGAGTCTGATTCTGATCCTTCCGAAGGAATTGTGTCTTCGTCTTCATCAAATTCTCCAACTTCTTCATCTGATTCTGAATGTACTATATTATCACCAAATTCTGTGAAATCAACAAAAAGGTCCACCGCAGAAGAATGATCAACTGGATCCATCGAAGTAATTCTAGTTGGTTGCATAGCATCGTGCTCAACAACTCCATATAGTCTCCCTCTTGGATTAATTGGAGTCACTGTAATCCAAGGATCTCCTCGATGTGTTACCCTAGGGTAAGAAATATAGCATACCTGAAACAAACATATTTAATTTAGGCAATTACAATATCATTATTTATCAATAACGCACGTATTATAAAATTTTAAAATCAAACCTGGTCTACCTGTGATGCTAGGATGAATGGGTCATACTTTTGCAGTCTCCTAGAAGAATTTAATGAAGTGACGCCAAATTGGCTCACCTGAACACCTTCTGGATCATACCACTCACACAAGAAAACAATGCACTTCATGCCCAATGATATGCTCAAATTATCCTTTGAACTACTCTCTCAAATTAAGAGATCACGGTAGTACTTAGGGTTATCGAATCCACAGGGAATCAGTAACACAATAGATCTAATAAGTTCAGACTAAGCTAGGCAGGATGATATGAATGCAAGTAAACAAAGCAATTAAAACGGTTGTAAATCAATAAAGAAAAAGACGCTAGGCACAGGGAAATCTCCAGTGAATCAGAATTGCAGACAAATCAATTGATAGGAATAATTAAGCACAGTTCTTGAACATGAACACGAAAGTAAAACAAACCAGCTTTCGCTGCGAATATTATCTATGAATAAATCCTAGAAAACCAAATTCCTTTGAGAATCCTATGAATCTAAACAAGCATTAATTTCAGGTTCAATTGTTCACAAAACCCTAAACCAAATTCCTTTGCGAATAGGAATTTTGCTCATCAAAGACTAGATCAGGTTATCAATCAAACTGTCGTTTCTATTAATAAACCCTAGATCAGATTTCAGTTCGCGAGGCTAAAATCAGCAATAAAGACAAGTCAAGATGAAGAACATTCTAATGATATTATCCTAACAAGAAATCAGATCTAGCAATTCATCAAACACTTTCGAATAACCCTAAACCAAACAGGGGAATTACTCAGACATAATCAAAGAAGAAAACATCTTTTTATTAATGAAAATCTCTAAGTAATTGATAAAGTAAAGCATAAGTCTAAACAGTGGCTTGAAAAACATATATATAGAGGTCCTAAACCGTCATAGACATAAAAGTAAACATCTGGAAATTGGAAATCTTCAATTTGGGCTTTTTTGGCTCGTCTGGCATGTCTGTCGATCGACGCAGAATGCCTGTCGATCGACGCTGCACTCTCTGGAAAATCTTCTTGTCTCACCAGACCTCCTGTCGATCGACGGTAATGTTGTCTGTCGATCGACGCTGGCTCTGCTGGCAGATTTTTGACTTTTTGACGCTCCATTCCGCAATGCTCCAAAACTTCCAGTAAACATCTTTTTTTTTGCCTCAAACGTCTAAGTACCTGCAAAGACTCTAAAAACAACTAGAAAACACCAAAAGACTCTAAAACATGGACTTATATCATGGCTTAAACAAGGTAAAAACCATGATATATCAACTCCCCCAGACTTAGCTTTTTGCTTGTCCTTAAGCAAAACAGTGTTATCACTCCTTTAGGAACCACATACCTTTGCAAAGCTAATCCGGTGATACTTCGATGTTTCCCTAGAAGCATAGCAGTCCTTCAGATTGAATCCAAACCCCTTAGAGAATCTCAGACTTTCAGTCGCAAACCCCTTTAGTTTAATTAGGTGCGGTCTCATCAAGGGAATATCGATCGCTGGACCTTCTAGATTCTTTCACTTCCTTTAACACTTTCCTGCGTTTCACCCTCTCTCTTCCCTCTGAAACTGTATCCAATTAAGGATATCATAGAGATGCAATGCCTTTTGATGATTGATGATTTTTTTTCTTTGTGATGGCGGGTACCTCAGCAGAGGGTCCTTTACCATTTGTTGTTTCTCTGCGTTTTATTCTGGCACTTTTCTGCTTGAACTACACTTTTCTGTAGACTTTTTTATTAGAACCTTGGCATCTCTATGACTTCACTAGATCAGCGCTCACTAATGGTGTTCTTGTGGAGACAGGGTCATGAGGCTTTTTCTTTTTGATCTAGGACAGTTGTACTCGTCATTTGGGAAGAAGTTTCAAGAGCGGTCCGTCCTCGCTTTCAAGTGTTTGGAAGCCAAATCAAGTCTTGCGATTAGCCAACGCCTTTGACAAGAGATTAAAGATTCATTAGGGCGGGGTCTTTGACATCCTTTCTGGCGTTCTCCAGAAATTTGAACTCGCTCCGTTAAACTGATGCACTTCCAGTTACCCACCTTGTAAAACCAACCAACTTGCATTGGAAATGGTCCTTGAGTGCTGTTCAAAGTAAGTTGGAAAGGGGAGTTTCGACCCGAAATTTTTTAAAATTTGACTAAAAAACACCAAAATAGAAAACATCATTAGCAACTACCTCCCCCAGACTTAAACAACACTGTCCCCAGTGTTATTAAGCCTAAGATCGGTGAATAAAATAGATAGAAAACGGAAGGAATCAAAATTTTGAAAAGAAAAACGTAACCTGGAGGGGGGTGTCGATCGACACTCTCAATGGTGTCGATCGACACCATCGAATTTTTGCAAGTGTCGAGCGATTTGACCATGGCGTCGCTCGACATAAGCTCCTGAAGTTCATCCTTACGTTTTTATCTCCTAAAAATCAAAACCAAAAACACACCAAACATAAAATTGTACAAGAAAATAAAAAGAAAACATAAATATAAAACTCACAAATGGGTTGCCTCCCATTAAGCGCTTGTTTTTAGTCCATTAGCTTGACTATTTTGGAACTCAAGACTATGGTGGATCTTGAGGAAGTATTGGACTTCCTCTATCCTGAATGGAACTCGCAGCTTGCTTCATTCGAACCTTCTTTGCATTTCCCCCAGACTTATCAGAAACAATCTCAGGGAAAAGCCTCATCGTTCTCTCCATCATCTCTTGAAGGACTGCTTCTCCTGTAAGCTCTTGAGGAACGAGAATTCGCATCTTCGCGAAAGGCTTTGAGCTCCTCTTACTCGCCTTAGGAAGTCCTGCACATTTATCAGAAGAAAAAGGAAAACTTGCACGAAAAACTCGATGCTTATGTGAGCGCGCAGCTGCGTTTTCAACCTTTAAATTGTCAATGAAAGGAGGAGATTCAGAATTAAGTACAGGAGACTCGTACCTTTGCTTTTTGGGAGGCGTGTGGGCTGGGATAAGTGGAATCGTCTGTTCAGCTACAGATGAAGAACTGGCATCTAACTCCTTAGAGTCATCATCCTCTAAAACCTCCACAGAAAAAGTCTGACCATCAATGGTGGACTTTCTCCTTGTGTTCTCCATGTCAAAATCCATGATCACCTCGCCTAGGTCAAGTTTGATCTTCCCTTTCCTGACATCGATTTGAGCTCCAGCAGTAGCCAAGAATGATCTTCCCAGAATCAAAGGATCTTCAGGTTCATCGTCATATTCCAAGACCATAAAGTCTGTAGGGATGATGCAGTCCTGAATCGGGATTGGCACATCTTCAAGAATTCCTTTTGGGAATCTCCTGGATCGATCAGCTAGGAGAAGAGACATCCTAGTTGCCCTGAAATCAGTCATTCCAAGATCAATTGCAACAGATAATGGCATTAAATTAATATTAGACCCCAAATCGCAAAGAGAATGAGGAAACTGCCCTGTTGAAATTGAGCAATTAAGCACGAAGTTGCCTGGATCCGGAAGCTTGATTGGAATTCTGCTCTGAATCATCGCACTTACTTCCTCTGAAACCACTATGTCCTTCTTCTTCTTCTTAGGCACTGGGGTCGTGTTCAAGAGTATAGCTCTGATGTCTCTGGTCAGCAGTGCTCCTTCCTCAGGACTAATTCCATTCGCTGCAAGCCGCTTGACATATCTTCTAAGTGCAGGAGAAAGCTTTACCGCATCAACTAGAGGCATCTCCACCATGATCTTATCAATAATCCGCTTACATATGGCCTCTTCGGCTTCTTGCTTGGACCTTTTTGCTCTGGGGAAAGGAACCTTGGCCTTATTGACGTTCTCCTCTGCTCGAACTGAAGAATTTGCGTTTTGAGCACAAATCTGGACGGGGTGTCGATCGACACTCTCCTTAGTGTCGATCGACACTAGCTCTTCTGTTTCGATCTGAGTTGATGATTCGAGACGTGTCGATCGACAGCCATCCTTGTCGATCGACGGGGAGGTCTCTGGATTTTCCAAGCCGTGATTTCCAATCCGTGTCGATCGACACTTATCTGTAGTGTCGATCGACACTTGCTCTGCTGTTCCGAAAATCTCTTCAAACTCTGCAAAATAATCTTCTTCAGTAGCTAGAACAGCATTGCAAGCATTCCTTGGATTAGCATCAGTCTTTGCAGGAAGAAAACCCTCTTGTCGCTTGACCGAATCAGCAGTTTGAGCGACCTGAATATCCAACTTCTTGACATGAGTGCTTAGCGACTCGAATTTCCCATTAAGATCTCGGTAGACGGAGTCTAACTTTCCATTGAAAGTAACTTCCAACTTCTGCTGTCCCTCTAGGATTTGCGCAAGCATAGCTTTCATCTCATTGTCCTGCTCAGGAGGCTTCTGGTAGGATGAAGAACTATAATTTCTGTTGTAATTATTGCTCTGGAAGGGCTTCTGATAGCCTTGTTGATTGCCATACTTCTGAAATCTGGCTTGGTTGATGTAGTTGACATCTTCCTCTGCAGTCTCAACTTCCTGAGCAAACTGGACTGACTTCTTTCCCATAAGGATACCTTTCATAGAATCCAGCTTTGCGTTCATCTCAGCCAAGTGCTTACTACCATCCTTGTTCTCGCTCATCTGCTTCCTCTCAAAATCGGCGTTCTTCGTGCTGTTACTAGAAGCCAAATTCTCAATGAGAGTCACCACGTCCTCTGGGTAGTTGGTATTGAAGTTACCACTACTCGCTGCATCCAAAGCCATCTGATATCGCCAGTCCACTCCTCTGTAAAAGATGCCTAACAACTGAACATCGGTGAAGCCATGGTCAGGACAATTTCTCTGATAAGACTTTAGTCGCGTCCATGCAGCCTTGAAAGCTTCTGTAGGACCCTGCTTGAAAGAAGTAATCTTTGTCCTTAGCTCTTCTGACCTCGAATCATCAAAGAAGTTGTTCAGGAACGCGTTCTTAGTGTCCTCCCAAGTAGTAAGCGATCCAGGCTCAAGCTGCTTCAGCCAGTAAGAAGCATCCCCACTAAGAGAGTATGGGAATAACTTGCAGAAGAGATAAACCCTAGACACTCCTTGAGCCTTGATGCTGGAAGCTAAGTCCTCAAAGTTCTCGATATGATCCATCAGATGCTCATGTGGAAGGCCATGGAAGGGATGTTGAGCTACTAGTGAGAAGTAAGCAGGCTTCAGCTCAAAATCATTCCTCTGGAAAGCTGGAGGACGAATCGCAGCTCGATTCGCATAGAACTGGTCAGGCCTGTTGAAGTCTGCTAAAGTGCGGCCTTACGCGGCGTTCATCTCGTTCCTCAAAACATTTTGGCGATTCTGTACGTGGTGTCGATCGACAGGAGCTAGTTGGTGTCGATCGACACGTGCTTCGTCATGCTCAACAATTTCGTCCTGAATCGCCTGATTCTCTTCGACGATCAGATTGCCATCGTCATCGATCCTCTGTCCTTGTGCATTGTACTTCAGTCCTGCCGGATCACGCAGAACTCCATCTTCTCCAGGAATCAGTATAATACGTTCTCGAGCAGCCATCCTTGCTGCTCTCCTATTCTCACGTTCCAGATGCGCTAGTTCCTGAAGATCGTATCCCACTAGTTCCTCTTCCTGATTGCTCCTGGTATTGCGGTTTTGCATGTACCTGAAACGCAAAACAAAAAGACAAAGACGAAACTAGCAGAAAAATAAAAACAAAAATAAAAACCTAGACAAAATCCTAATAAAATAAATCTAATGGTTATGATTCCCCGGCAACGGCGCCAAAATTTGATATGCTCAAATTAGGAGATCACGGTAGTACTTAGGGTTATCGAATCCACAGGGAATCAGTACCACAATAGATCTAATAAGTTCAGACTAAGCTAGGCAGGATGATATGAATGCAAGTAAACAAAGCAATTAAAACGGTTGTAAATCAATAAAGAAAAAGACGCTAGGCACAGGGAAATCTCCAGTGAATCAGAATTGTAGACAAATCAAAGGATAGGAATAATTAAGCACAGTTCTTGAACATGAACACGAAAGTAAAACAAACCAGCTTTCGCTGCGAATATTATCTATGAATAAATCCTAGAAAACCAAATTCCTTTGCGAATCCTATGAATCTAAACAAGCATTAATTTCAGGTTCAATTGTTCACAAAACCCTAAACCAAATTCCTTTGCGAATAGGAATTTTGCTCATCAAAGACTAGATCAGGTTATCAATCAAACTGTCGTTTCTATTAATAAACCCTAGATCAGATTTCAGTTCGCGAGGCTAAAATCAGCAATAAAGACAAGTCAAGATGAAGAACATTCTAATGATATTATCCTAACAAGAAATCAGATCTAGCAATTCATCAAACACTTTCGAATAACCCTAAACCTAACAGGGGAATTACTCAGACATAATCAAAGAAGAAAACATCTTTTTATTAATGAAAATCTCTAAGTAATTGATAAAGTAAAGCATAAGCCTAAATAGTGGCTTGAAAAACATATATATAGAGGTCCTAAACCGTCATAGACATAAAAGTAAACATCTGGAAATTGGAAATCTTCAATTTGGGCTTTTTTTGCTCGTCTGGCATGTCTGTCGATCGACGCTGCACTCTCTGGAAAATCTTCTTGTCTCACCAGACCTTCTGTCGATCGACGGTAATGTTGTCTGTCGATCGACGCTGGCTCTGCTGGCAGATTTTTGACTTTTTGACGCTCCATTCCGCAATGCTCCAAAACTTCCAGTAAACATCTTTTTTTTGCCTCAAACGTCTAAGTACCTGCAAAGACTCTAAAAACAACTAGAAAACACCAAAAGACTCTAAAACATGGACTTATATCATGGCTTAAACAAGGTAAAAACCATGATATATCACCCAACATTCCTGGATAGCGCACTTGCAATATTTCTTTGAGAATCCCGTAGTAGACTACATCACCACATGTAGCTAAAATACCGTAATCTGCAGTTGGCCTCGGCCTTTCTTCATGAATCCTAAATGCAAATCCCCTAGTGCAATACCGAATGTATGAAGTTGCTTCGAAGCTTGGGCCAAAAACTATCTCTTGTAACCATGTCGGAAACCTTTCTCCATTCTTCATTCCTTCAGAAACCTGAGATAATAATTTAGACAAATTAATAAACGTTTAGTTAATTTACTAATTTTAAGATATATAAGCGTTTTTTAAAAACTTACGTAATATTGCAGCCAATTTAAAAACTCGGTTTCCTTAGATTCTCCAAGTTTGTCTTCTGTCATTTCCGGATAATAGCGACGTATTGATGCAATGTAAATCCTGAAAGCAAACAACAATATATAACATATGAAACATATATATTACTTAGGTATTAAAAAAAAGAAGTATTTAAATAAGTTCTGTTTTTACCTTTCGTACTCCGCCATCTCCTCACAATTCGTTAGGATATACATATGTAAGTGACTCCACTCATCTTGTGATAGGAAGCGTTTCTTCCCTCTCCCAGTCACTCGGCCAACTTGCAAAAACAACTCAGGGACCAGCGCGGGATACATGACTCTCTCACCTCTATCATCATGACGAGCAGGACGTCTACTCTTCATACGAACTTCCCGTGGAAAGTAATATTCCGCAAACTGTGATGCTTCTTCATTGATACTCTGTGCGACAATAGAACCTTCAACTCGAGCCAAATTTTTGACCTTCTTCTTTAGATGGAACATGTACCGCTCAAAAGGATACATCCAACGAAATTGAACGGGACCACCTAGTTCGGCTTCGCGGGGGAGGTGTAGGGGAAGATGTTCCATAACATCAAAAAAAGACGGCGGAAAGACCTTCTCAAGATTGCAAAGGATCACTGGTATATTGACATCTAAATTGCGGATCCCCTCAACTGTAAGTGTCCTCGTGCATAAATCCCTAAAGAAAGCACCAACTCCTGCAATAACTTCATGGACAGTTTGAGGAAGGAGATGGGTAAAAGCAAATGGAAGAAGTCTCTGCATCACTACATGACAATCATGACTCTTCATTCCCATAAACTTTAGGTTTCGCGAGTCAACGCAGTTACCCAAATTAGCTGCATATCCATCAGTGAATTTAACTTCGTCTTTAATCCACCGGAAAAATTCTCTTATCTTTTCTATTTGCAATCGGTACAGAGGAAAAGGATATGTACCATCGGGAAGAAGTTCAAGATAATCACGTTTGCAAATCTCTGAAATATCCATCCTAGACTTCAAATTGTCTTTTGTCTTTCCCGGGACGTTTAACACCGTATTGATGATGTTGTCAAAAAAGTTCTTTTCAACATGCATCACATCGAGGTTGTGCCTTAATAAATGATCCTTCCAATACGGCAAATCCCAAAATATACTCTTCTTGTGCCAGTTATGAGCTTCCCCTACACCACAAACCGGTTCATGCCCATTACCCCTACAATCAGGAGTCCTCTCAGCACCAAAATCTCTCAACTGCTCCAATATAGTACGACCGTCTATCTCATCAATTGGAGCATCAAACACTTGTTTATTTTTCTTAAATAATCTTTCAGACCGACGATAGGGATGGCCGTCCGGTAGAAACCTTCTATGGCAATCAAACCAACATGGCTTTCTTCCATTCCTCAATTGGAAAGCGTCAGTGTTGTCTTGGCAAAACGGGCACGATAATCTTCCATGAGTAGTCCATCCAGATAGCATACTGTATGCTGGGAAATCGCTAATAGTCCACATAAGGACCGCACGCATATGAAAATTCTGCTGCCGTGAAACATCAAACGCTTCGACACCGTGACTCCATAGCATTTGTAACTCATAAATCAATGGCTGGAGGAATACATCAAGTGATCTCTTCGGATGCTCAGGGCCGGGAATAAGAACGGAGAGGAATAAAAACTCTCGATGCATGCACATACCAGGGGGCAAATTGTACGGTGTTACGATTACGGGCCACAAAGAATACTGCCTTCCATGCTTCCCAAATGGGTTGAAACCATCCGTACTTAACCCGAGGTACACATTTCTTGACTCGTATGCAAAATCCGGATACAACATTTAAAAATGTTTCCACGCTTTTGCATCTGAAGGATGTGTAATCTCTCCATCTTGACGATGCTCTGCATGCCATCTCATTTCTTCTGCCGTTCGCGCAGATTGATATAACCTCTTTAACCTCGCTGTCAATGGTAAGTACCACATACGTTTATATGGAATTGGAACTTTGCCACCAGTATCCTGATACCGTGGTTTACGACAAAATTTACATCTTCTCCGGTCTTCGTCTTCTCTCCAATATAGCATACAGTTGTCGATGCATACATCTATCACCTGATACGGCATACCAAGACCAGCTACAAGTTTCTGTATCTCGTAGTATGATGCAGGTGCCTGATTATCTTCAGGCAAAATATCTTTCACAAAATCTGCTATCGCATCAACATACTCTTCCGCCAAATTGAAGTCCGTCTTAAGGGTCATTAGTCTACTAGCAGTTGATAAAGGTGAATGTCCGTCTCTACACCCATGATATAATAGCTGCTTCCGTGCGTCTAACATATAAAAAAATCTTCTAGCTTCTTCATTTGGTTCTTCTACTCTATCCTCCCCTATTACGATCGATGGCAAATTCTCTCTAAACGCATCATGAACCATCTCAGCGGTACCTACACCAAAATCTACTTCCGTTCTATGTTCGCCTAAGCTATCCGTTCTATGTTCACCTAAGCTATCCGTTCTATGTTCGCCTAAGCTATCCGCAACATATGGTGCACTGCTACTACTACCACCATCATAATTAGTTTCTCCATGAAAAAACCAAATTTTGTATCCCGGCATAAAACCATGGGTATACAGGTGATGCCAAACTTGTTCTACCTTAACATTACGCGAATTGCAACAATTTAAACATGGACATTTTATCTTACCACCTTTTTGCAGGTGCGGTCGATTCCCGACAACCTCCATGAACTCGCATATACCTCGTGCATAACTTTCATTTAATGCCTTCGACTCCGGATCATACATCTCTTCATCCATCCACGATCTATAATATCTAGAAGATGACATCTCCCTCTCTTAACGATTTTTTTCTAACAAATGTTTGGTTGGAAGTTGTTGTTGTGAGTGAATGAAGATGTGTGGAATCATATATATAAATACGCTGACCGTCGGAAATCTGTCGGAAAGGCGTCGGAAAATATTAACGGTAATATCGACGTTCATACTTTTCGACGGATTTCCGACAAACAACCGGAATCTCCTCCGGCGTCGGCACCGGCTAGTTATACGGTCCAATAATCCGACCGATTTTCGACGGTCTTCTTATCAGTCGGAAATAATTCCGACAGATTTCCGACGGAATTGAAAAATTTCAGTTCCGTCGGAAATCGGTCGGTTTACCGTCGGAAATTCCGTCGGTTTTGCGGCTGTTTTCTTGTAGTGGAGGGATCAATAAGGTTCTTAGGGTTGGTGTTGAAGAGGCCTCTTGAGATCAACGGCTTCTTTGAGCTTACAACCGAGAGCAAAAGCCAGCGATGGAGGAACTGCATTCCCAATCTACCTATGCTTGTGTATTATGTTCCCTGCAAACTCATAGCTATCCGGAAATCCCCGCACATTTTTTATATACCAACAACAGATTCAAAAACACTCAACATCACATCTCTAATTCTTTCTATACCACAAGTGGTTTGCTATCTCTAGACTCTTACTGATGCAAGAGGACTGACTATGAATACCACCCAAAACTCTTATCTAACCAAGATTCCAAACCTCACCTGGAACACAAATGTTGAATTCAATTTCACAGACTGTATCTTGAAAACCACGCCATGAGACAAAATATCAGCTCGAACCGAACGGTTTACCTAAACCTAGAAGGTTGGTTTTAAAACCCTAAAAGCCGAAACCCTTCATAATTCCATCGTCCTCTTGGATTTCCCTCTGATGAATCGTCAAATTCGCATCCCATCTCCTCGAAACCCTAATTCCGCCACTCGAAACTCTACTGGAATGATGAAGAGGCATAGGCCATATGAGAAATTCGATAAGAAACGGGACACGAAGAAGCATAAACCTGTTAAAAAGGCGATTGTTTCCAGTCCTCCACCAGAGGATCGAGGTATATGTTTGCCTAATTTTTGTTTCTGCAAATGTTGTTTTACTTTCAGACTCAAATTAACCTCTTCTGGGTCTTTTATTGAAGAAGAAGAAGAAGACCTTTCTGATGCAGTTGTTTACAGAGAACTGACACCTTACGATCAATTGCTCGCATCTCTCGGTTCGTCACACAAACTTGTTGCTCATATGAACAAAAGAAGGTAATTTTTATTTGGAACTCTTTGTAATAGTGGTTATATCCATTGACTTTGTGTTAACTAGTAATTTGATACTAAACGTGGGTTTCCAAATCTTTAAACAGGCTGAGAGTGGAGGAGGAAGGTAAAAGCGAAGAGGAAGACAGTGGGTCTAAGGATTGGAAATGCTACACAGATGGAGAGGATGATGATGTTGAAGGTAAGTTTGTTCTTAATAATCTTATATTGGAAATTATTGGTACAACTCACTTGCACTTGCTTTGGCCTATTGGTCATGTATTCTTGCAATAGTTGCATGCTTGTTTTTAATTATACTTCTCCTTGTCTTTATTAAAGGGGATGATCAGGAAAACACCACACAGGAGAAGGATGATAATCAGGGCCAGGAAGAAGAATCTGATGCTGTTGAAAAAGATGAGTTGAGTACCAATGGCCAATCCTCCCTAGATGTTTCTTCGCCCACTAGGTAAATTTTTATTCAGATTTTGGTTTCTTTACTCGTTAAACCATTA
Source organism: Draba incana (assembly GCA_963576765.1). Lineage (NCBI taxonomy): Eukaryota > Viridiplantae > Streptophyta > Magnoliopsida > Brassicales > Brassicaceae > Draba > Draba incana. The sequence continues at coordinate 2,740,092 of OY755214.1, read as the reverse complement.
CGATTTTGTTATTTACTCTTGTTGTTTACTCTTGTTGCTCAGTGCATTTAGTGAGCACCTTAGCCACAAATTATCCAGTAAAGAGTTGAAAAAATTACCACAAGGCAAGTGGAATTTTAAATGGGAGGCACCTGCCTTTGGCATGCCAGATTGCATATGGAAAGGAACAAGAAAGAATTTCTTTGATGTATGTTCTCCACAGAAATATATTGTTGCAAAATTTGCCTTTTCCAATTTTGGAATTTAGTTACCAGTAGCACTAAAAAATTATATTTGCAGGGTATTCAGAGTGATGCAACTTATGGCCTCAAACCTAGGTTATTTAACCACTGGCGTCAATTATACAATAATGCTGGAGGCAGAGATTTTGAATTATCTAATAGAAGAAGATTTTTTTCCATTTGTACGTCTGGGACTCTGGCCATCACCTGTCAAGTTTCTTTTGTATTGTATAGTTGCTCATGTCTCTTTTATGGCTCTATCGTTGATTATAGTACCTGATTATGTAGGCAACAGCTATTTGGATATTTTGCATTCTAACAAGAAACCCTTTTACAAAGGAGGCCTTGGAGAAGACGCGAGTGCCATGGACGCATACCTTATGCATTCTGTGCGTGCATACTTTAATCATTTTTCTAAGATACTTTATTATGAGGTTTCTGGTTCTTTTAGCATTGCTCCAGGATTTATTGAAGTCACTTTGTCTTATGCAGTTAAATCACATCTTTAAATCTAGAGATCTTGTAAAGAAGAATGATAAATTTGCAAAGCAGGCGACTGAAGAGGAAATTCTTTCTGATGGTGGATTTCTGGACCAAGGATTCACTCGTCCAAAGGTTACACATTATCCTTTTCCTCTGCAAATATTTTGTGTTTAATTCTCTTGTTGCTCGCATTTGACAATTGGTCTTACATTTTGTCGAAAAACCAGGTACTGATTCTGCTACCAATGAAGAGCATTGCCTATCGCGTTGTTAACAGGATCATAGAACTAACTCCAGAATCTCTAAGGGTATATAAATTTTTAAAATTCGGTCATCTAATTTTTTAGTTGCCATCTGCTTTGTGATTGTGTTGCCTTATCCTATAATACTTGACATTTCGCAGATTAGTAAATTTTCTAGTGTGATTACTAGTAGTTGATGTAGAAAGAATTGTTAGTGGGTGTATTTTTTTCTTCTGCGTTTATATTGTCTATGTTGCTGAAAATTTACTGATTTGCCTTCAATATCAATTATTGCTTTCAGGTTAATGTAGAACAGCCTGAGTGGTTTCGTGATGATTTTGGATGTGGACAGGGTACTGTTGAAGGAGATAATGCATCCAAAGAGAAGTCTTCAAAACCTTCTGATTGGCAAGCCCTTTTTGGTGAGAAGAACAGTGATGATTCGTTTATGGTACCCATTACGCATACAAGGTATGTCTTTTAACTTGCAGTACATGCTTTCTGTTTGTAACTAATTTGGTAGTTGTGCTGAGACTTTTGAATATTCTTGTTGATTCCAGGAAGAGCATTCGGGTGTGTAGTGATCGCTATAAATCGGACATGATTGTTGCTTCCCCTCTCTACTTACACATGGTAAGTAGCCTTATCTATCTTTTTGTAAGATGATTCGTGTATGTATATCTTCTTGATTTAACCTTTTATCAATTGCGCTCCTGCTAGGAAATTGGTAAAGCAGAAGAAAACAAGGAACATAATGTGGATTATCTTTCCTCCATCGAGGTAATTTTGTTTTATCATTGTTTGCAGAAGATAAATTAAAAGATAGCATTATAGCAGAGTTCAGCTACACTACTCCACTACTGTTTTATATCTTAAACATGTTCTATTGCTTCATGTGGTTGCAAATATTTGAAGTTGTATCCTCCATCTCCTTATTGAGTTTACTAATACTTGTTTAATTTGCATGTGGATAGGTTTTGATTATTGATCATGCAGACATCATATCTATGCAGGTAGGCTGTGGGTGAATTTATAGATTTTTCAAAGATGGAGTATTATGACTCCATTTGTTAAATGTTTTTTGATGCTGTTTCAGAATTGGTCGTTCCTTGCTACTGTCGTTGACCACTTAAATAAATTGCCAAGAAAACAACATACTAATGTCATGCGAATTCGGCCGTTGTAAGTGTTCTTCACTCTAATATGTTTTATATGTCCAGCAACCCATCTATATCAGAATCTCAAAATTAATTTTATTATGTGTAGCTATCTGGATGAACATGCACGTTTTTATCGGCAGACAATAATTCTAAGTTCTTATTTAACCCCAGGTATTGATCTACGATTAAATTCCATTTGTTCTTGGTTTTGCTATATGCATGTTAGGATGGAGTTTTCACACTCGTACTAACCTAAATAATTTATCGTTTCAGATATTAATACTTTATTCAATCACCAATGCTTGAACTATAAAGGAAAGGTAGGCCTTCATTTGAAGCATCATATTATCCCCATATATTTTATGCATTTTGGGTATCTTTTTTTTGTTGCAAGTGTTACGAGGGGTTAGATGATTGATCTGATACTACTGTTATTTGAGTGGAACTAATCTGTCTTCCCAGACCAAAATTGTAGATTTTAATTACTTGTCTATGCAGATGAAGCTGGTGTGTGAATACAAAGGTGTTCGTGATCAAGTGTTGCTCCCTGTCCAGCAGGTATTATTTTATCTTGCTTAAACAATGAAAGTTCCAGACTTCTTATCTCTTTTGTCTGTTTGCAGATTTACGAAAGATTTGATGCAGACTCCATGAGCCATGTTGACGATGCACGTCTTGAGTATTTTACCAAAAAGGTCCTGCTTTGATTTACGTATGCAATATCTACATTATTTGAAGGATAATATTGTTGGTTGCTTCTTTGGTCCAGTTTTTGTTTGTACACCATTGAATGGAGGGGTCACTACACAGACTATACTAATTCTTTTATGTTTAATGCTAAGCACAATATTTTCTAACTCTGTTCTTGTTTTCATCACAGATCTTCCCTAAGATTAAAGATTCTGTTCAGGTACTGAAATCATCAAAGGCTGAACTATTTTGATGTCTATACTTTTGGTTGCCATAAAAAAAAATTACGACCAACATCAGAGTTGGTTTGTATAAAGACGTTATTTTGGGAGCTTGATTGTCGTATTGTAATCATTTTTGCAGGGAGGAGTACTGATCTTTATCCAGTCTTACTTTGAGCTCATCAGGGTTAGAAAATTTTTGAAGGCGCAGAAAGCCTCTTTCTGTGTTCTACATGAGTGAGATCATTATTTTTTTCCTGTTTTGAAGTTTCTGCTTCATAGTGATCTGGATTTCTTTCATTCGATGGTAGTTAATCTTGACTCTCGCTTTTCAGATATACTAAATGAAGATATATCCCGTGCACGATTGCAGTTTTATGACGGGAAGCAAAAGATCATGCTTTACACTGAGAGAATGTTCTTCTACAAGAGATACACGGTTTTTTTCTTTTTTTTAGTACTTTTCCTATTGTTTTGATCTTTGATCATTTCTGATAAATGTCGGCTTCTCGGGTTTCAGATCAGTGGCATAAAGAAGTTAATCATGTATTCTCTTCCGGAGCGGAAGGAGTTTTATCCTGAGGTAAAGAGTATCTTAAATGCGATACGTGTCTTATAAGGAGAAAGAGTGTCAGATGTCATGATTCTAGCTTTAACTGCAGATACTGAACATGCTTCAAGGATCGCATGACCTGATGTGCACTGTGCTTTTTTGTCGTTGGGATAAGTTGAAGTCTTCCCGAATTCTGCATACCAGAGGAGGAACGCTGGTACCGATATGGGTCAGGTTGCTGCTTCTTTCTTGTCAAAAACTCGATTGCATCCGTGTGTGTGTTTTTTTTTTGTTTTTGTTTTTGTTTTTGTTTGTGGAGATGGTACAAATTGCAAAGTACAAGGGTTTTACAACTCTCGTTTGGGTTCATGCAATCTGTGAGGGGGCTCAACTATTTATCACAAGCTTGTTGAATGGGGTTACCGCTACTTTCGAGTTTTTTAAATACATGCCAGGGCTCAAAATAGATGTACGTACTACTGCCTTTTAATTTTGTCTTTGCTTATCTCTATTCAGATAATTATAAGTGTTGAGTAATTATTGCTAATATTATTATTACCTTTTTTTTTTCCTTTTTGTATTTGAAAAAGATTCATGGAACTCCCAAGACCTTAGCCCGTCCGCAACAGGTTGTTATGGGGAATTTTACATCTCCTATGGGTGCTGTCGTTGGGAGGTAAACGAGATACCTTGTTCTTGAGCAAAACTCATATTAATTCTTGTCTTATGTATTGTAAAATCCTTTTTAATCAGAATGATAAAGTCCATCTTCCCCATGGTCCCTCCTACCCCCCATGGGAGCCGTGCAGTGTTCGTCAACTGTGACGATTATATACTTTTCAAGCAGTTTAGGTAACTTGCTGTCACCCTCGTCCTCTAATTCTCTTAAGGTTTTGTCTCCCTGCTAAAATCTTTACTTGTGTTTGGATTGCGTCACTCTTCTCAGTTCTAAAGGAAAGAGTACTAAGGTCAGGGTCCTTCTTGTTCTTGTTTTTTTTTTCTCTCTCTTTGCATCAATGTAGCATCATCCCTTGTGTTGATTGTGGAACTTTGTGGCAGGGACGCGGTCTTCGATTCACACTCATGTTGACGAGCCTACAAAACAAGGATTTCGAATGGATTTTAGAGGTACTGATTGTGTCAAGTTTGTTTGCTGAGCCCTAGGTCACACTCTGTGTCTCATCTTTTGTTTATATGAAATTGCAGACGGATCTCCCAGTCCCAGAGAAGCCTTCTCTAGGAAAAGAGGATCCTTCTGACGGCATTTTGCGTCTTCTGGAATAAAATCTGAAGTTATTTGCACCTAGTGTCAGTAGCCTCTACATCTAAATTATCTCCGGAAGGGCTTGGTTCTTGTTGCAAGGAATATGTAAACAAACTTTCTCTCCCGTGTTATGTTTTTGGCAGAGCACACTACTACTACTACTGCTAGCTCTTGCATACGTTTGTACTCTGCAGAGTATTATTGATTGGTGTTTTTCTTTCGGGTAGGATCTCACCATTTGGATTTTGTTTAAGCTAATTTTGGTTATGGGTTTGGTCCTTTGCAACTTTGTTCATCACAGGAATGAACCCAATGTTCATTAAACTAAGAAATAATTCAAGTAGAATAGCACGATAAAATAAAATGAGGAAATTTGGGAAAATACTCTCAAAATAAAATTTTTGTTTTGAAAACTAACTCTGTTTTTATAAATTTTGAAGAATAACCTTTTCTATATTAGAATACTCTTTTATAGTATTTTAGGAAATTTAGGAAAATATTCTCAAAACTGACCAACAAAAAAATAATATTCATAAACTAACCAAAGCTGCATTATGTGGCAAAATGATAGCCAATAGAATTAGGGCATTTGGTTATTTTTCAAATTATAATTTTTTTGTTGGTTATTCATGCTAATTCCCCATAAAATTTTTGTTTTGAAAACTAACTCTTTTTTTATAAATTTTGAATAATAACCTATTCTATATTAGAATAATCTTTTTAATTTTATAGTATTTTTGGAAATTTAAACAAAAAGTAGTATCTTGTGGAACTTTTCAGAAAATGATGATATAAACAAAACTCTAATCATTCTCAAACCAATAACGACTTTTGAGTTTCAAGAGGGATCAAATAAGGCTTTTTATGGTTGGTGTTGAAGAGACCTCTTGAGATCAACGGCTTGTTTGAGCTTACGACCAAGAGCAAACGCCAATGACGGAGGAACTGCATTCCCAATCTGCCTATGCTTGTGTATTATGTTCCCTGCAAACTCATAGCTATCCGGAAATCCCTGCAAGTTTTTCATATACCAACCGATTCAACATAAACCACAACTTCAATTCGATGCAACCAATATAAGAGCTATTTTCATTCCAAAACACTCCACATCGTATCTCAAATTCTTTCTATACCACAAGTTATTTGCCATCTCTAGACTGTTACTGATGCAAGAGAACTGACTATGAACAAAACCCCTGCAAGTTTTTTATATACCAACAACAGATTCAAAAACCACATTCTTAATTCGATGCAACCAATATATCCATAATTTCCAAAACAGCTCAACATCAAAAAATCAAATTCTTTCTATACTAGAAGCTATTTGCCATCTCTAGACTGTTACTGATGCAAGAGGACTGACTATGAACAACACCCAAAACTCTTATCTAACTTTTGATTCGAGTAACCTTTTTTACTTGAAAGGTGTATGAAACAAAAAGAGTTTCTTTTTTTACCTGAGATCGGGCGCATTCACGGACTGTGAGAATTCTGTCCTGGTCAGGATGGAAGCACATTCCCACCTTACCCATGGGCTGAGGATCAGTGATGGAAGTGGGAAAGTTGCCTTGCCAGTCTAATCTCCCATAGAGTCCCTTCCACTGGTTGTGGCGCTTAGCAGTATTTGGTAGACACCAAGGAATCATAGCCTCAGTCTTCCCATTTGATAACTTCACCTGTAAAAGTAAAAGAAACCTTTTAAGATGATCCTAGAGTTTTAAAGGGAAGGCATATCTATTCATGTAGGCAGACTAAGGAAAAATATATAGTTTTAAGACTGACCTTTTCGTCTGGGAGGTCACGCCAATCAGCACCTGGCCTCTTTGGGATATTCTTACAACGAATAAGGTTTAGCTCATTCATCTCTTTACAGATATGATCAGTAAGAGCGATCATGTTTCCTCTTATCACCTTTTGGAACAACGAGACTGCATCACCTACATACTGCAAGACACAAGAATCCCCAAAAAAGTCTCAGATGGGTTTACATTGTTGTGTTAACATGTATGATATGTATATAGATACTTTCTCCAGATCTGTTAGCATACCTCTCTGTTTGTCTTGGATTCTCCATTTTCTACTGGCGGAAGATCACCAATTGTGTCTCTCACAGTGATTGAGCGGAAAGGTGCACCCTTTTGTGTACTACGAACAGCAGCATAATGTAACCCTTGAGATAGGGAGATCTTCAGCTTCGGAACACGGAAGACATGCATAGGCTCAGGCCATTCTGGAAGAATTTCTTCTGGCGCAGCTGCCCAAATAAAAGCTCTTTTACGAGACTGGGATACTCCATATGCACCTGCCTCTAAGATTCCAAATCTCACCTGGAAAACATCATATTAAACAAATGTTGAATTCAATTTCACAGACTGTATCGTGAAAACCATGGCTCACATGTCATGCAAACTTCTATTACAGAGAGTGTGGAACACAGAACATGAGACAAAATAATAGGACTAGGATTTTACCTGGTAACCCATTTCGAGAAGTGAAGCAAGAGTAAGTCGAAATGTCTGCCCTTTATTGTGTGACACAAAGTTCCTCACGTTCTCCAGAAGAAAATACCTTGGCCGGAAATAATCAGCAAAGGACAAGAATGCTAATATCATTTCACACTGAACTTTACTCCAAGGGCTGTAGTTGAACCTGTTCATACCAGAAAACCCCTGCCATATTTTAAAAGGTCAAGAGCTTTTCACTTATTCAACAAAATTGTAGACAAGTATAAGAGAAGTCTTAAATATGTATACCTGGCATGGTGGACCTCCGTTGATGAAATCCACTTGACCAGGAAGTGGCAGACTACTCTTCTGGTTCTCATCAAGTTTAGCCGCAAGTTCAGCTGCTTCCGGAGTACCAATACATTCGTCTTCATCTCCACCTTTCTCCATTATAGCCCTGTATATAATCTCAAAGCTGATCACAGCACAAAGACATAGCCGAATTGGAAGAGTAAGAGTTTATCTTGTTAGCTATTTACCTAAGAATCACATTGCAGTTATTAACAAAAACTGTTGCTTCGGGATGGTTTTGTCTAAAAGCCTGTCCAGCTGGCTCTTCATACTCGATCGCCCACTTTGTTGAAGATACACCTAGTACAAGCATGCATATGAATACCAAGTGTTCAAACGATTTAGTGTATAAATAGTTGACCAGAGAGATAATACATACCCGCCTGTTCCAGTCCCTGAGACAGTCCACCACAACCAGCGAAAATATCTAGTGTGGCCAGACGCATCTCTTTAGGTACCTCAGCAGGCTTCACAATTGCAGAATCCGCTTCACTCTCTAGACCCTTCCCCTTTTTCTTTCTTAGAAGCATGTCATCTTTGATAGTAGAGTACTTCAGCTTGATATTGGCAGGGAACTGTTACAAGAGAGTTAAGAGAAACAGTTTAACTATGTATCAAGACAACAATTTAATTTATATGCAAAACTTTGAGAATTCTATTAAAAAAGAACTACTGTATGTATAAACTTAATTGACAGTAAACGAAAGGAGTGAAGAAAATATATACCTGCTTGAGAGAACCTTTGGACGAGTCATAGAAATATTCACAAAAGAAGATATTGTCTGCTAATGGATATTCACGGGTCAACGGCATATCAATTTTCTTCCTTACTTCACATTTTCCCTTTAGTGCCTCTGGAGGAACAACATCCGTCTCCTGGCTGTAATACAACTACAAAAATTGCAAGAAAAAAAAAGAAAAACGATTGTAAGATTAAACTTATCAGACAGCCAACAAAGTAAGCTCCCTTGCATAATAAAACATAACTAGATTTATGACATGAGAAATTGTTCTTACCTCTTGGATATCTGAAGTATAGGCCTTATCTTCAGAAACATCCTCAGGCCTATAAAACCTTCTCACTTTAACCTCAAAGGAACCCGAATCAGCCTTCCTAGATTCCTTGGGGACAATGATTTCCAACAGTTGGCAAACAACAAAAGCTCTTAGCCCAATGTTGCGTCCAGACTTGAAATTTCCAATACCATTCTGCGATCCATCTACAGTTATATACTCGGGTTTGACATACACATAATCTTCAGCAGAATATTCAATCCCTTTGCAGAAAAAGCCCGCCTTTGAAGCATTGAGTTTAATTTTTGACCTTTTCTCTTTATCCTCCCTTAGCTGACATGAATTGCAGAATCCAGAACCGCGACCAATATCACTTAGTGGAAGACTAAAGAATCCCCCTCTCTCAGGTGAGTACAGGCTCTTGCAGTAGTATTCTGTAGGCAAACCTTTTGCTTTTCTTTCTTCTGCTCTTGTCCGGTCAAGCTTATCCGCAGTGATGGTCTCTTTCCTATACTGATGTCCCCATGGTCTTGATCGCATCTCAAAAATGGCTGTTCCTTTTATGTCCTTCAGCTGCACTTTCATGCATTCATTAGTCAGAAATAGTTCCCTCTCGTTAGCAGCATTCCCTAGAACAGTCTCAGATCCTCTTTGAAGGAGTTTTCCATGTAGCATTTTGCGGTGATCTGAACTTTCGAACATATACTCCACAAAGTAGATGGCCGGCATTTCATCCAAATTATCAACTTCCAAGATAACAGCACCACCTACAACCACAGTTTCCTCTCCAACAAGTGCTTGTCGATAGAGAGGCTCACCAGCAGAAGTTTTTCCGATAATCTCACCATCCCATCTTATCTCCATTTTTCCAGAACTGGCCCGAATCTTCTTTGGAAGATTATGAGACATTTGAACATCAACAGATTCTGATTCAGTGTTCTCCACTTCATCTTCTTCAATTTCACCCTCTTCTTCCTCAATTTCATCTTCTTCCTCACCAATTTCTACACCAATCTCCTGCACTGGTACCTCTGGAGAGTAATTGGAATAAAACTCTCCCCAGATTCTGTTGATCATGCGAGTTGTTGTAGCTTGCATTGCTTTCTTCTTGGATGCAACAGGTGCCATGCCTGCCCTTGGATTCAAATTCTCTTCCTTCTCCACAAACTTCTTCTTCTTTATGGTCCATTTTGTGTGGCGCCTGTCCTCCATTTTACTTGCAAGACTAAGGATAAACGGACACTTTCTGATATCCTTTTTAGGATATTCTGCAAAAAGCTGCAAAATTATTTGCCCATGGACAACCACATATCTCTCCACAGCCTTGAGTCTCTCCACAGGCTTGGAATCAGAAGAAATGCAAGCTTGATTGCTCTTCTGGAACTCAGACAGTCTTTTTATAACATCTACGAATGAAAGCCTTGAGATTCTACTTTGCTCATCAAGCAATGTAATGATGCTTATCCCGACCTTTGCTGTTTTCAGAACAGGTTCATACCAAGGGGCATACTGCTTGGAAGGTTTCCCAAGTCGATACCTGCACATGCATGATATGTCAGCAACAAAAGAGAGCAAAACAAAGACGCATAAACATGTGATACAGATACTAGAATAGACATCTTACCAGGCCACATCTGTTCGGAATGAAATCGAGACCATTCCCGCCCCAAACTCAATCATCCATTCCTTAATTTGACTAAGAAATATGGTCATCCCATCCGGATCCTGTCGCGGACCCTGTGTAGAACTGTCAGAATCATCGATAGAAATCCAAGTTCCATCATCTTCAGTCACCACACCAGACCCAAAGATGGTGACATCAATATCATCACAAGGCTTCATCGGAAGAACCTCAAGTGATATAAACCTTGAATCAGAGTTGTAGAGAGCCCAATTGTGAAGCATCCTGCGAGGCAGTTGGTCAATCTCATACACAGCATCAGACATTATAAGCTCATCTGTTTCTTCTACTGAATTCTTGTAATAAGATGGAAGAGGGTAATCATTGGCAATCTCATCTTCATCGATTTTTATGTATACTCCTTTTGAAGGAGTAATGTTGTTTTTTCTAGGCCGCTGCATAGATTTCCTATACTCTTCATCTTGTAGAAGTTTAGCATATCTTCTGTCATCATCAACACCATCAACCGGTTGATCAGAAGCCAAGGCCTTGCTCTCTGCAACTTCAGACACTCCATCAATCCTCAGAGTCCCATTAGAAGGTTTTCCTTCCATCCGCACAACCTTATCAAGTTCACTACTCTCATCTCTGAGAGCAACAAGAACAGGAATCTCAGCATAGCTCATTTCATGCTTCTTCGCGGTCTCGTCCAAACCAGCAAGTTGGTTATATATGAATTCTCCCTGACATATAACAAAGTCTTGGATAGCTGCACCGCTAGAAAAGCTCTTGCTTCCGCTCATTGACCTGACAACCGCTGCAAGCAACTCATCGAGACTCGCATCAGGATTCCCACCTGAAGCCTTAGACAGTTTCTTATACACAGCCACCGAGGCACTCGCCTTCTCAAAGAAATAATCATACATCTTCTTGTAGTTAGTAGCAGGTTTAATGCAATCATAATCCGCCAACTCAGTCGAAATCCATATCACAGGAGAACCATCTTCATAACCAGATATACTCCAAGTCTCCACCCGTCCAAAAGAATCGCACCTCACGCCATTTTCTTTCTCCTTGCAATCTATAGGTAAGATAACACCAGCAATGAATATGTCACTAATTTCCAACATCTCCACGGGCTGTGGAGTTCCATCGGTATCATGTAAAACAAAGTCGGTTAGCCTCCTGGTTTGACGAGGTTCGTCGGTCTGAAGAGAAGCAGTCAAGTGTAGCGCGACAATCTCTTCCTCCACAATCTGCTGTTTCTTTGTTTCAACAGTAGCATCTTTCTCAGATATACGGACAGATTTCTCCTTGAAATCTGTGCATGCAGCAGCTCGCTTTGGCCTTCTCGTACCAACATCATCTGACTCTTTGCTCTCTGGAAGAGCTCTCTTCTTTTGTTTCCCAGATTTGGTTCCATTTTCCTCCATTTCCAAAAACCTATAACCCAGAATTACACAATCTCAATTAAATCACACAAAAACAAGAACCCACATAATAAATCATCAAAATCCACCGAAACCCTTCAAAATTATCAACCAAAAAGAACCCAGATAATCGTTTCGATGCAATCGAAGTATAATTTTGACATAAATCATCAAATTACTCAAAAACTATACAATCAAAACCCTTGAAATGTGGGTTTTCTAAATCACAACGCAAATAGTTAAAACCCCAGAAAATATCTACTTAAATCCTTCAGATCTGGGTTACAATTTCCAATAGAACGAAATCTAGGTTTAACACTCACTATAAATTGAGATCGACAAAACCACTAGCAAAAAGGCAGAAAACTTACCGATTAAACGAAATTCGCACGAGAATTGCGAAAGCGAAATCGGCCAGAGAGAGAGAGAGAGAGAGAGAGATTGAAAGAGAAATCGAAAGCTAGGGTTTTCGAGGTGACTGAGAGGATTTGTGTGAGTTAATAAGAAGGAGAGTAGTGATAAGAGCGGCAATAAACGGCGCCCAAAATGTTTTAAAATGTGTGAAAAAGGGAAAAAATCCCCGCCTGAAACCACTTCACATTTTAGGGATCATCCAAAACATTGTACATAGTCAAATGCCTCATCTAATTCCTCTTCGAAATTGACAGATTGTTTGTTAATCATCTAATTATCGTGTGTGCAGATTAAATTTCTAAATTTACAGAAGATTAAATTTCTAAATTTACGTATAGTAAAGGATTGAATTTTTAAATTTACGTGTGATAAAAGTTAACGTTAAGTAAGAAAACAGAATAAGTACCGTTGATTTGTTGTGTCCAAACTTAGAAAAAATCAGCGTAACTTGAGTAATTAAACTATCAAAATTTACGTAGAGTAAAGGATTAAATTTTTAAATTTACGTGTGATAAAAGTTAACGTTAAGTAAGAAAACTGAATAAGTACCGTTGATTTGTTGTGACCAAACTTAGAAAAAATCAGCATAACTTGAGTAATTAAACTATCAAAATTTACGTAGAGTAAAGGATTAAATTTTTAAATTTACGTGTGATAAAAGTTAACGTAAAGTAAGAAAACAGAATAGGTACCGTTGATTTGTTGTGTCCAAACTTAGAAAAAATCAGCGTAACTTGAGTAATTAAACTATCAAAATTTACGTAGAGTAAAGGATTAAATTTTTTAATTTACGTGTGATAAAATTTAACGTAAAGTAAGAAAACAGAATAGGTACCGTTGATTTGTTGTGTCCAAACTTAGAAAAATCAGCGTAACTTGAGTAATTAAACTATCAAAATTTACGTAGAGTAAAGGATTGAATTTTTAAATTTACGTGTGATAAAATTTAACGTTAAGTAAGAAAACAGAATAGGTACCGTTGATTTGTTGTGTCCAAACTAAGAAAAAATCAGCGTAACTTGAGTAATTAAACTATCAAAATTTACGTAGAGTAAAGGATTGAATTTTTAAATTCGTGTGATAAAAGTTAACGTTAAGTAAGAAAACAGAATAGGTACCGTTGATTTGTTGTGTCCAAACATAAAAAAAAATCAGCATAACTTGAATAATTAAACTATCAAAATTTACGTAGAGTAAAGGATTAATTTTTTTAATTTACGTGTAATAAGAGTTAACGTTAAGTAAGAAAACAGAATAGATACCGTTGATTTGTTGTGTCCAAATTTAGAAAAAATTAGCGTAACTTGAGTAATTAAACTATCAATTTAATAGTTGGAGGATTAATCTGTGAATTTGACAAATTAAATGACTATTTTCGAATACGTTATTAAAGTTTTTCTATTTATTCGTAACAATTTTAACATGCAGAAAAATATCGAATCAACTATACACATCGACATAAAAAAAAACTTTTTTTTTTTTGAAAATTAACATAAAAAAACTTAACTTATAACCTTTTATAGTTACCAAAAATTATTTCGTATTATTTTTACCTAAAAAACTTAATGAGTGCGGAAGTTAACTAATAACCTTTTATAGTTATCGTATTGATAATCTCAAAACAGTTATCCCATGATTGTTTTCTAATTTAACGGTATTTAATATCACGTAACAGTTATTATCTTTTAACTTATGTTAGAATAAATAAATAAATAAAAAGTAATAAAATAAATTATGTTAGAATTTAATTGTATTCAAAAAAGGTCCATAAAACAAAGAAAAAAGTGAAAACCATGGCTTTTGGGTTGCTATTTGTCATATGATCAAAATCGGGAGGCTATTAAACGTTGAGCATAGAGAAACTAGTCCATATAGTTAACTGCGTAGAAGCACGCCGTTAAAGGCTAAAATTGTTTAACTTATAGAGGTGAGCAAATTAACTGAACCAACCGAAATCGAACCAAACCAAAATAGAGACAAATCATAACTTAAATTTTATTCCAACCTGAATGGTTTGGTTCGGTTAACTGATAACCGAACTTACAAACCAAATAACAGGCTTATTAAGGCTCAATAACTTAATAACCTGCCTTTTCGGGTCCAATATAGAACTTATATAAGCTGCTTCCCAAAGTTTAAATCCTGATATTTCCTTAAACCCTGACTTCGTCGAGCGATCAAGAGCTTCAAGAACTAAGCGCGTCTCTCTCTCTCTCTCTTACTAATCTTGCTATTAGAGTTTACGTGATCTTTGTTTTGAATGATCATGTTTCGTAAATTCGTTAAGATATAATTCCACTGGTCTTGCCTAAATTTTGGAGTTTGATTCTTGCTTATACACGATTTGATTTGATTAAGCATACGATGATTTTTTGGTACGGTCATATTGTCTGGTTAAGACTCCTAATGGTCTTATTTATGAATGATTATGGTTTACTAGCTCGTGACTCTAGTCTCTATGACAAAAGAATTGGCTCATGATTCTACATGGATATAGATTGCTAGATCCCGTCTTGTTTGAAAACATTAAAGATTTTGAGAAAATCATTAAAGGGTTTTAGAAATTACACAACTTTTACTTTTTGATATATGAAAATTAACAATTCTTGTGTTGATTCTTTATGTCTCTAGGATATGAATCTCTTACGAATTCTAAACACTCCTGGAGCACCTGGACTCTCTCGGTATCTTAAGGTTGGTGGTATTGGTTTTGGACTTCTTACCATTGGTAAGACCATCTACAACGTCGATGGAGGACACCGTGCCATCGTGTTTAACCGAATAGACGGTATCAAAGAGAAGGTTTGTATTGTTTTATCGAGTTAATTATGTACTTGTATATCTCAATCTTACTGATTGTCCGCAACAAATTGTGTAACTAACTGCTACATTCTTTTTTTTACCAGATTTATCCAGAGGGTACACATTTTAAGATACCATGGTTGGAAAGGCGAATCATCTATGATGTTCGAACACGACCTTACGAAGTTGATACCGACACTGGAAGTCATGATCTTCAAAAGGTTTTGCAATACTTTTTTCCCTGGTTTAGTTTTGAATAAGAATATGATGGTCCTATAAATTAATATTGTCGGGCCAACGATGTTTTATTTCTGATAGTTGGTTTGCTATTGTAAACAGGTGAAAATAGGACTTAGGGTTCTTACGCGTCCAGTGGCAGACCGCTTGCCTCATATTTACAGGACACTAGGTGAGGATTACCGAACACAGGTTCTCCCTTCAATCATTAATGAAACATTGAAAGCAGTGGTGGCTCAGTACAATGCAAGTCAGCTTTTGACACAAAGAGAAGTTAGTATATAACTCTAAATGATTCTAATTGCAACCTTTTGTGCTCTTTCTCAAACTCGTACTAATGTTTAACATCTCTCTTCAAGGCTGTGAGTAGGGAAATACGCAAGATTCTGACAGAGAGAGCATCAAATTTCGACATTGCTCTAGATGATGTCTCAATCACAAGCTTATCATTTAGCAAAGAATTCACAGAAGCAATCGAAGCGAAACAAGTCGCGGCTCAAGAGGCAGAACGCGCTAAGTTTATTGTCGAAAAGGCCGAGCAAGACAAGAAGAGTGCTATTATTCGCGCCGAGGTGAGTCTAACCTAACTGCATATTTTAGGTTTTTTGTGGTTTTGAGTTTTTGCTAAAAATAGTATAACCTAACTTTGTAGTGATTTTACAGGGAGAAGCTAAGAGTGCTCAACTCATAGGACAAGCAATTGCGGAAAATGAAGCGTTTATCAGTTTGAGAAAGATTGAAGCTGCAAGAGAGATTGCTCAAACCATAGCTAGATCGGAAAACAAGGTTTTCCTCAGTTCCGATGATCTTTTACTTGGCCTCCAAGCAATGAACTTGAAGCCTAGCCCTAACTAATAAGTAAAAAGAAAACAGTCTCTTTGAACAGCTTTTGCGTTTTGTCTAAAGACCACTTTGCACTTCTTCTATTTGTTCACCATTATTTTGTGGGTTGGGTTTTTTTTTTTGTGTGTGCTAATTTTAATGATTGGTTTATATTATATACTAAAGATTGTTTCCCAAATCGATTTTGTTTCAAGGGAAAGAAGATGATAAATTCCGTTTCAATATGAGTATTTAATTTTTACTTGTTGAGCAAACCAAAACAGATATTAGTTGACTTATTATAACCCTTTTATAAAATCCTAAGCTGCTTACCGGTTGTTTCCTTAAACCCTGACTTCGCCGAGCGACCAAAAGCTTCAAGAATTAGGTGTGTCTCTTTCCATCTCTCTTCTAATTTTTCGATTAGGGTTTACATGAATCCTGGTTTTTAGAATGAACATGTTTCTTAAATTCTTTTGAGACATAATTTTTTAGAAAATTGAGATTTATAAGCTAATTTTTTTTTGGCTCTTCTCTATTTTTTTTTATCCCCTGTTCTTGCCTAAATTTTGGAGTTTGATTCTTGGTTAGACATGATTTGATTTGATTAAGCATGAGATAAGAAAATAGTGTCTGGTTTAGACTCCTAATGGTCTCTGATTCATGGATGATCATGGTTACTAGCTCGGACTCTTATGTACTTTGTTGAGAATTGAATTTGGTCCAAAACATAGATAAGTTTTGCTGGATTTTATGTTGATTCCATGTTTTGAACTAGAAAGCTAGTGAAAATATTGAAGATTTGAGTTAAATTTTGTTTTAAATTTTAATCATCGAATTAGCCTTCTAAGGTCTTTTGTTAATTCTTTTTGTTTTTAGGAAATGAATATTAAAAAGGTTCCAAACGTTCCTGGATCACCTGTACTCTCTGCTCTACTTAAGGTCGGTGTTATTGGTGGACTTGGAGCTTATGCCGTTGCTAATAGCATTTACAATGTCGACGGAGGACACCGTGCCATCGTGTTTAACCGGTTAGACGGTATCAAAGAGAAGGTTTGTGTAGTTTCATAGAGTTAATTATGTACTTGTGTCTCTCAATCTTACTAATTATACTCTGAATAAATTATGAACTTCTACAATTAATTAATAACCAGGTTTATCCAGAAGGCACACATTTTATGTTACCATGGTTCGAAAGGCCAATTATCTACGATGTTCGAGCTCGACCTTACGAAGTGGTTAGCGACACTGGAAGTCATGATCTTCAAGAGGTTTGCAATACTTTTTTCCCTTATTTGTTATGTGGTATACATAACTTATACAGTGAAAACTCTATTTAATATTGTCGGACCAACGATATTTATTTTATTGCTGATACTTGGTTTGTTATTGTAACACAGGTGAAAATTGGACTTAGGGTTCTTACACGTCCAATGGGAGATCGCTTGCCTCATATTTACAGGACACTCGGTGAGGATTACGGAACACGGGTCCTCCCTTCAATCATCAATGAAACCTTGAAAGCTGTGGTGGCTCAGTACAATGCAAGTCAGCTTATTACACAAAGAGAAGTTAGTATTACACAAAGAGAAGTTAGTATTTTGGTGCATTTGTGTTTTTATTTATTTGGTTTTAAAATTTTAACTCTCGTATAGGGAGTGAGTAGGGAGATACGAAAGATTTTGACAGAGAGAGCATCTCATTTCAACATTGCTCTAGATGATGTTTCAATCACAAATCTCTCATTTAGTAGAGAATTCACAGAAGCAATCGAGGCAAAACAAGTCGCGGCTCAAGAGGCAGAACGTGCTAAGTTTGTTGTCGAAAAAGCCGAGCAAGACAAGAAAAGTGCTGTTATTCGTGCTCAGGTGAGTCTAAACCTAAAAGCATATTTTAGGTTTCTTTTGTGGTTTTAAGGTTTAACCTAACTTTGTTGTGATATAGGGAGAAGCTACGAGTGCTCAACTCATAGGACAAGCGATTGCGAACAATGCAGCGTTTATTACTTTGAGAAAGATTGAAGCTGCAAGAGAGATTGCTCAGACCATAGCTAGATCGGCAAACAAGGTTTATCTCAGCTCGAGTGATCTTTTGCTTAATCTCCAAGCAATGAACTTGGAGCCTAGCCTTAATTAACAAGTGAAAACAGAGTTTCTTTGAGCAGGTTTTGTGTTCCAAATCACCACTGTGCACTTCTTCTAGATTTATTCATCATTATTTAGTGGATTAGTGCTTTTTTTTTTTTTTGATATATTCATGGATTGATTTAATTTCAACAGTCATAATCAAAGCTTTTTTAGAATTTACAAAGAAATACAAATAAGTGTAATCAAATGAATCAAATCATTGTCAAACGTTGGTTTTGTTGAATGATTCTGTAACACTATGAGAATTGAGTAGAGAATCAAAGTTCAGTTAAATACTAAAATGTACATTGCACAATTCATAAATTCAATTATGTTTTATACAAACCCAATGTTTAGTTAAACGCTGCGTTTTAGTTTCGGCGATAATGAGATATTTACTAAAACGCCCTTATATTTTTTAATAAACGCCCTAATCGAATGTGAAAGAAGAACTGAAGAATCAAATAGGAGAAGATTGAAAAACTCACGAAGAACAACTAAGTCAGAGAGATTTGATTGGAGCTGTTTATTCTTCGAGACGGTATCAAAACCCAGGTTAGGTCTTCTTCTTCTTCCTTCGTTTGTATAGTTGTAATTTCTACTGTTCGTGTGAACGATTTAGTTTAGGAAACTCAGATCGATTTTGCTGAATTATTGTGATACGATTATGTTTTCGTTGTTTGATGCTTATAGCTTTAAATTCGACTTACATAAACTTAAATTGTGAATTTGTGGTTGATTTGTTATGCATTTGTATCTGTGTAGTTGATAAGCTCTGAATTTGATAAAGTAACAATGGAGGATTCAGAGAAAAGAAAAGAAATGTTAAAAGCAATGCGAATGGAAGCTGCTGCGCAGAATGATGGTTCTACTAGTATTGAAGCCTCTATGAACACAGCTCACCTCTCGAATCCGTTGGCCGAGACATCCACGGACCAGCAAGAATCGTATGAAACGCCGAGGTTTGATTATTACACTCAACCAATGTCTGCTTACTCTAGCTTCAAGAGAAACAAGACCCCTAAGCAACAATACACCTCATCTCCTAGTCATGAAATCCGATCTCCCGTACCACCGCAGTTTCTACCACCTCCTCCAGGTATTAGCATGTTAGTTGGTTCTTGATGAGTATAAGTATAGTATTGAACAGTCTTTTGGTATATGGTTGTTGTGAAGTTTCTTGGCTTTGAGAGAATTAGGTGATCCCTTTAACAAATCTATAGACTTTTGTTGTTTGGTCATCTGTTTGTAATCAACAATTCAAGATCAGTGAAAGAAATATTCTGTTACTGCTCATTAGGAATCAGTTTCAAAACCTATTAACTTCATCAGCTAGCTTAGTTTGATATGGAACTTCATGTTTTGCTTTCTAGGAATTGGCAGTATTATAATAACATCCCTTGTGGAATTCATTTATCTTTGTGTTTCCTTTCTTGCAACTCACAGTAATCCAATCTTGATCCTTGCATTATAACTGCGATACAGGAACGTTAGGCAATGATTATCCGGTACATACCAATCATGGTGGTTTTCAAGCAGCACATTATGGTGCTGAGAATATGCATACTGGACCAAGAGGGATGTCACATTGGAATAACAACTTTAGACCTCCACCACTTAACCATTTTCGCCCACCTTATCCGGTACCTGGCCCTTATCCATACTCTCAAGAAGGCCCTGACATGGGTAATAATAGATTTGGTGGTCGAGTCGGCAACTACAATAACACCGCTTCACAATTTCCTCCCCATTACGGACAACAAAATTCTAATTGGGTTGGTGGAAACAGATATCCTAATTCAGGAAGAGGTAGAGACCGAGGACGCGGTATTAACACAAGTTTTGGTAGAGATGGAGGAAGAAGACCCATGGGACTAAGCGCAGAACGATTGTACTCTAACTCCATGGCAGAAGATCCTTGGAAGTATCTTAAGCCAGTCTTATGGAAAAGTTGCTCAGATGGTTCTAGCAGCAGCAACTCAACAGGTCGAACCTGGCTTCCCAACTCTATAGCACCAAAGAAACCTACTATTGTCTCAGAACCTTCCCACAGACCTCGCAGTAATCAGAGCCTTGCTGAATTCCTTGCTGATTCTTTAGATGAGGCTACGTGTGACGAGTCAAGCAATTCATCAGAACAATTGGCCGAGTAAACACTAAATCCAAGCATTTGTAGTATCATCAGGATGCTTGGAAAGGTCCCCGTTCCATAATGATCAGCAATACGGGTCTTCAATCCCGGTCCTTGAAGCATTTAGAGTCTCTAGTTTATAGGTTGTTAAATATACCAACTTTAAGCTCATAGGTCAAGCTTTTGAAGCTGCAAGAGATATAGCTCTGACCATATCCGTTTTCTCAAAATGACCATTTTGCTCTCTTCAAGATTTGTTCATCAGTGTTTTGTTTTGTTTCTTTTTGTAGCTTATGGAGTAATTTACAGTGACTATCAAAATTACTATCAAATAATATTTGAACAGTACTTGTGAATGTTTCTTTATAGACAACGAAGCAACTAATTTACCAAGGCATTACAAAAAAAGTGTATGTGTAAACAAATGAATCAAATCGTGTCTAACCAAGAATCAAACTCATCTAAAACTTTGGATTTTCCAACCGTGGACGATGACGAGGAGGTCCGTTCCTGCTGTGGTTTTATCGACACCGACGTACTTTCGAGCAAATCATCAAGCAAATCATCAAAGCCCGCTGTCTGAAGCTTTTGATTAGATGAACTCGCTGGTTTGTTAAATGCTTCTCCCCCGGTACGAGAGTCGAGAAGAGAATCAAGCTCGGTTTCAAAAGCTGAAGATTTTGGGACAGAAGGATTATGATTAGATGCACTTGAGTTGCTGCAAACTGA
Source organism: Draba incana (assembly GCA_963576765.1). Lineage (NCBI taxonomy): Eukaryota > Viridiplantae > Streptophyta > Magnoliopsida > Brassicales > Brassicaceae > Draba > Draba incana. The sequence continues at coordinate 2,719,137 of OY755214.1, read as the reverse complement.
GTTAAGGAGGAAATCTAGATCAGCTTCAATAGCAGAAGATTTCTCTGACTGGTCTGTTTGTATTGGTATCTCATTGACTTGATCCAGAGACTCAGCCTCCACGACTGATGAATCGCCTTGCGAAACAATTGAGCCGGTCTCTCCAGTCGATTCTTGTTGAACCAGCTTATTATGCCTCGTTGTCACAGATTCCGCGTCTTGGGTTGTGTGTGAATGACATGGTTCTTCACCTAAGCTCACTTTTGATTCGGATGTACACTGCACAATCCATAAAATACGAAAAAATGTCAAACATAGAACCTAATGCTGTTTATGGCTAGTGGTTTAAAATTCAGTAAAAATACCAGCTCGGGCGGCAAAAGATCAGCTTCGATGTAGAGTCTCTCGTGCAAGTTCACTTTCTCTAGCGTCTTTGCCAGAGCATTTAAATCCAAGGAGAGGAATCCGGGCTTCACGTAAGAAAAGTTGGCGAATCAGCACCTTCGTCTAAGCGAAGAAACTAAGAGTATAGTTTACCTTATGATTTGAAGCTGATCCGTCTTCTTCAATAACGAAGTTGTCATCTTCCATCCATGAAAGTATACCTTCCCCGCTAGCCGAGATCATAGATCCAACTACGCGACTAAACTCATCTGCAAAAAGAGAACTAAAACTCAGAAATGCTTTGTACAACTAACGAAACAACACTGGCTTCTCGATAAAAGATGGATTCAATACCGTGCAAAAGATCGTCTAGAGATGATAAACAATCTGATTTGATCTCAATCTTTGATTGAGACTCAGCTTGAGCTTCAGATATCAAATGCAGATAATCTCCTCCTTTGCTTTTCGGCAGAATCGTATCCGCCGCTTGGCTTTTTGACAAATTCCTAGACGCATTTTCCAAACCTGAATCGAGTTCATCATCATCGTCGTCGTTATACCGATCCCAATTCGACGGGAGTGCAGATATTCGTCGAGATTGAATCGGAGTCTTTGTTTTTAGAGCACTGGTTTGATTTCCTTGTAGCTTCTCTGGATTTTTCGAATTCTCTGAAACTCCTGGACCTTTTGGCTTATGAACCGAATGTGATGATTTCTTGTTGTGGTGTTGAGTATGAGCTCTCTTTGATTTCGCCAGAGACTTTGTATCCATTGCAGAGGAATCTACTAATAAAAATCAAAGCATTCTAAGAGATTGCAAATTGTGCTACTGAACCAAAATTAGGTCAAATTTTCGATTCTCAATCTAGATTATTCAATGATTAAACCATGACTAATCTAAGAATAGGAATTGCAATAGAATGATAACAACTAGTTTTTCTCAATCTCCATAATTGGATATCTCGAGGAAAAATTACCTTTAGGAACAAAAGCTGCACTAAAGAAGATCGAACAAAGCTTGCTTGGGAGGTATCTGGAGATAGTCCAAAGAAGAAGAAGAAGAAGAAGAGATCCTTTGTATACGACGACGTTTCATAATAGTCTAGATTGGGCCGTCGAGCCCATTAGGTGTTCCTAAAAAGACATTAATACAGGCCCAAAATCCGAATTTCTAATTTTCTTCGTAAATCAACCAGTCGTGATTTAACATTGGTTTTAATTTCTATAGAGATTACGATTTGTTAAAATTACCCACGAAAAATATTCGTTAATTGTATTTTTACCATCCATTTTTATGCAGGTTACACTATAACTATGTTATTTATCTAAATACACCTTTTTTGGTGTCCTATCCTATCCCTTACTTATTGAACTGAAGCAGAAAAGACAAAAAAAAAGGTTGATGAATTATTATAAAACCAACCAAAACTCTATTTTAGGAAAACCTTTTTTTAAAAAAGTAAATTCGATTATTTTTGAGAATTGCTCATATTGTCCGCACGAAATGCAATGCAAGTTACGGTCTAACTATAGATATAGACCTATCATTGAGTGCATAATGTATTTCATAAGGAAAGAATTCAAAACCAAAATAGTTTTTGCCTGATATTTGCGTATTTGCAAGAAACACTTTCAAGTAATGATTTATCCTTAACATTGTATGCTTTGGAGATATAATTATGCTTTTACGAGTCATCAACTACGGATCAAGATGGATGCCAAAAAGGAAAAACTTATGGATGAAAGTGGGCCAAAGTTTGACCGTTTTTTATAAGTTAGATATTTTATAACTTGTCTTTTCTATCTTTGTTATTCCATATACACAAATGTATATTCATATATATGTCATTTTTCATTTTAACATCACTCAATGATAAAAGAATTTCCAAGAAAATAAATTTAGTTATCATCACGAAATCTAAAGACAAGAGGATTGGAACTGGCAAAATGAAAGTTTTTAGTTAAATGTGTTTGAAGATGAACAAACATTTTTATGTTTAGAAATAACTCTCTTTCTCAATTAGCACTTAATTTATATGGATAATTTGAGTCTCTATCAACTTTGTGGAAAGGTTGGAGAGTGTGACTTTATCTTTTAGTTACTTTTATGAGCCATGAAAGAGAATCTTACTGAAGGTCCCTTTTCATTTTTTTCACACGAAGTTGCATGGAAAAGTTAACGGCTTACATATAGAACCTCTACTTGTTAAGATACGTACAATTAATTATTTATATTCTTATATATAAGAAAATATAACTACTTAGCTGTGAATTTTTTGTGTTATTCGCTTGAGTAGTGTTTACTTAGTTAGTTAGTTGCAAGAAAAGAACAAACCATGTGACTTTGCGAATGTTAAAATATTTTGGCGAAAAACATAACATACTATATTCACATAAATTCATCACGAGTTCTAATTCAAAAAATATTTCCTTGTCCATTATAAAATGTACTATATATATGGTATTCCAAAAAGTTAAGACCAGCTTAGTACAAATGTATAAAGCCACATATAGTCATATCATGACCCTTAACTATTGATCTACTAATCGGATTTTTAATATACTTATTAGGATATAGTATCTTATCATATGTATATATATATGCACTATAGTGAACAAAAAAATATGACGTTGTTAATAGAAAAGGCAAAAAAAACAAAAACAAAATGATTCTTTGTCTTGTAATAATTGTCTATAGTGATGGACCTTATGTATCGGACTAGTCAAAATGGGAGTAAAAACAATAAGACCATTATCATTCACTAAGTGACATACGTATACTTTAACTCTAATCGTATCTTATTCATTTGATATATATATATGTCGCCAAATTTGAATGCCATGAATCTATCCTTTGTCTTCTTTGAAATGTCGTTTATCGATCGCACCCTCTCCCATGTTATACAACTTTCTACTCATCTATATACCATGCGCATGTATACACAATACAGATAATATATATATATGTATATTTTGAGCAATACACATAACTATAAGAACCTTAAACTCCAATATTGAACTATAATCGTATTAAAAAAAAGGTCTTATGTATACTTAATATATTTGGTGTATATATTGACAGGTTTATATAATGTAGCTATACATGCTTTCATATTTTTATTTAAATATTATTTGAACTCTATTATTTTTGTATCTCCCAAGGAACGAGGCAAAATCACAAAGGGATGTTTGCATTTTAACCTAATAATGCATCTGCAAAAAAAGCATATATTCTTCTACTTTCTAATGAACCAAAAGCATGTGGTATATCTGTAATGTACCCTCTAGATCCACATCTGTCTTACTTTGCAACTTAATGGTTTCTACATATTTTTATTTATCAATTATCAAACCTATGAATATACAAACACAACTTAGTTTTAATCTTGACATGCATATAACATCTGATTTTTTTTCTTTCAAATTCAGTTATAGTATATCTATGTATATATTAAGTTTAAATCATTTTTTCAACGATTCTAATCTATAGGAACCATATATATAATTATTTATATGTGTGCATGTTTATATTTTTGGATAGCTTTATGTTTAGGAATCTTTATTATCTATCGAAATGGGCAATACTATATATTACAAAGTCTCGAAAATTGTAGGAGAATATTCTGGTGCCACCAAAGTTCAAGAAGAAAAATCCAAAAATTAACAATAAAAAAGGATTACCAGTTATAACATAAGAAAGGACACTCTTAAAAACATCATTACATTATGATTAAAGCTTAAGTTATACCCAAAAGAATTGTTAATTAAGTCAGCCCACAAGCAGTCGAGTTCCCAAAACTTACCTGCCTTTTGTCAGTTCAATGTCTCACTTTTATTCTTTTTAGTCTTATACATTACCTTTATTGATTCTAATTAAACACATGTAATTTCACTTCTTATTAAGCTTAGGGCATAGATCAATTATTTAGATTTAGTTCGATATTTTATCATAGGATCGATGTGGATAAATCTGATGCACTAGTTGAAATATTGACCCCCTAATGAGGCAAGTACCTAAAAATATAATTGATATTTGTACAAAACAATACTGTGAAAATTATTCTATATGCAATAGAAAAGTATATGTTTTGATAATGTAGTATGATAGAATTTAAGTTTGATGATATATAGAAGATAGTGATTTATAGTATAGTCGCATGATATGGAAATGAATTTCGCAAAGTGACGTCCCATATTGTCATGTTTCTCAGAAAATAAAATAAAACATATTGCTTTTAAAACATATATACACACATATATCTTCTTCCCAAAAGAAAATTACGCTTTGTTATATGTCATCACTTTCTCAAAGAAAAAGATGAAAAAGAGAAGATTTTTTTTTATGGAAAAAGTATGAAAATGTACTCTTATCTATACCATTCAATAAAGTCAATTCATGTCTCATGAGTCATATAACCAAAATGTTAAGTGATATGAATAGGTAGGCGAAATAAGTTTAAGAGTTATATATGTATGTTCTAGACTTCTAGTTAACGAGTATGATTTCAGAAAAGTACTAATCATTGAAATAAATTTTCAACATTTCACTGTTTGATCTCACTGTCGAACGGATGATTACTCTCTTAATCTTATTAGTCTTAATGAACGGTCTTGTATTTTTGTCGTATATTGTTGAATTAAACCTAAAGAGCACGTGCATTGTCGACAAATAAGAGATGTAACCATCACCGTTGGATCGGACTGATTCATTGTTATTTTCGAAATATAACTCAAGGCAAATTTTTGTTTGTTTGTTAACACCCAAGAGAATTCTTACAAAGAATAAAGTGATAAATTGTAGCTGGTTATGTATATGTCAATCAAAATGAAATTCCCTTTCAAATTATTAACTAGTAAATTCAAACAAAGACATAAGTAATAAAACGTAGCTTAAAATTGAGATATTTGGTTTTAGTTATTTTTAGCACGAAATATTACATATGTAAAATCTATAAATCATGTAATGCTCGTATTTCATTGTAACTATATGAACATTAATTTGTAAATATATTTGATTAAATATAAAATATAAGTACGGCAAATCATATAGTAATAACTAAAACCTAGAGTAAGTTAACATGCGCAGGCAGGAACAAAAAGTAAGTAATTATAGTATAGAAAACAGAAAAATGGAGAAGAAATGGCTACACAAATAACAGGATCATCATTTCAAATTGAAAAGGCAGACATATTAACTATCTATGTGTCATGACGCACTACAACAGCAAAATACAAATACTTAAGTTTAATTTCAGTTAACAGTTTGATGATTTCAAATGCTTAAGAGCGGCTAAGTTTAAGCTCAGTTAGTTACATATTGATGCGTCATTCAATTGTGAAATATGTTTCTTTTTGTATATATTTTTAAACTTTCGAAACTAGAGGTTGAAATTCACATTAATACCGAGTGAAAACTGAGATATACCGAGTAAAAAAGTATATTATAATATATTCAGGGCATGCTAAAAAAAATTTCATCTTTGCTTTTTTTTTAAAAAAATTATGGCTTGCAATCACTTTCAGCTTATGATTTTCCACCGCCATCTACCTATTCACCCTTAAAATAATCTTATAAAGAGAAAAAGAATACAACCATTAACCTTATTCTTTATAGAAGTAAGACCATTAACCTTTTATTTTAATCAAAATGGCTGCAACAATTTTAACAGATCAAGGTGCTCATGTATAGAGTGGTATAGGTTAAGAAACCATATATATAAGTGGAGAACCCAATATATCTCTGTCTTTCTTGTTTTTTTCTCCTCATAGCTAACTTGCAGATTTCTTAGTATTTCACTATTTCTCTTATATTACCCTTTTGTCTCCTTCTTTCTCTCTCTCAGCTATATACAAAAATCTACTTTTAATTTCTCTTCCAATAAGTCAAGAACCAGAAGAAGACATGACAGATGAAATTATTCAGACAATCTCCAATGGATCAGGCTTTGCGCAGAGCTCATCAACTTTGGATCATGATGCTTCTCTCATCAATCCTCCTGTTAAGAAGAAGAGAAATCTCCCAGGCAATCCTGGTAATATTTAATATTTATATTAATACTAATTAGCTTGATAATCACCTATAAAGAAAAACCTAGAATCTTTTCGACTTTTTCCTATTAATTATTTTTCTTGGGTTGTTTCTTGATCTTGACCTATATCAAAACTATGATTTAGCCCCATGAGTTATATATTTGATCATTGGATTCTTAACTGATTTTTTAGAAGATCATGAGGCTTTGTGAATTAGGTCTTTTCTTAGAAATGTATTGGTTTCCATGAGAATATATATTTATACATGCTTTTTGTCACCCCACAAAGAAAGAAAAAAGAATATAACAAGTTTGAGTAGATTAACTACATGATCCATTTCAAAACATTTCATATTTTGTTTACCTATTTAACCTAAAAAACACACAAAAGCTTAATGATATATGCATAGATCCGGAAGCTGAAGTCATAGCTTTATCCCCCAAGACCTTGATGGCTACAAACCGGTTCCTATGCGAAATATGTGGCAAAGGTTTCCAAAGAGACCAGAACTTACAACTTCATCGCCGCGGACACAATCTTCCATGGAAGCTTAAGCAGAGGACAAGCAAAGAAGTGATAAAACGTGTCTACGTTTGCCCTGAGAAAACTTGCGTCCACCATCACTCCTCTAGGGCTCTCGGAGATCTCACCGGAATCAAAAAACATTTCTGCCGGAAACACGGCGAGAAGAAGTGGAAATGTGAGAAATGTGCGAAGCGATACGCTGTCTTATCTGATTGGAAAGCTCATTCTAAAACGTGTGGTACTAGAGAGTACCGTTGCGACTGTGGCACAATTTTCTCAAGGTACATATATATTTATACAAATTTATATAAGTATATAATTATGTTGTCGTTTGTATTTGATCATGTTCGAAAGGTGTTCTATTATAGCTTTATAGTGTCTACATATTTTCTTCTGTTTTGTTTTTGTCAGTATATAGTTTTGATTAGGTTTTAATTTTGTGTTTGTCACTTTCTATATGTGTTTTATTTGTTTTCTTGAAGTAGGGTAAAGTTTCTTTGCTTGAGAAATGTTTTTGTAATAGTGCGATGATTGTGGCAAAAAGGTTGCAATAATTACTATGATGAATATATATATACATTGATAGGTATGTGTATGGTGATAGTAAGAATTTTTTTTATTTGTTTACTTTAATTTGCGTAAAATACCACCACCTTGAGTTGGACATTATAGTAATACAAGTACTGACCAATCGGTTAATATTAATGTTCCGGTCACTCGACTAATTAATTTTATATTTACCTTTTGTCCACTATCGGCATTTGAGAATTAGTTTCACAAGTAGGAATTTTAATATATAATGCACTGAGAGAAATGTTTTTAAACATGTTAATGGTGGGTTTGGATGAAACAGGAGAGACAGCTTCATCACTCATAGAGCATTTTGCGATGCTTTAGCGGAAGAAACCGCAAAAATAAACGGTTTAGCAGCCGCTGGAGCCGCAGGAATTAATCTCAACTATCAATATCTCATGGGAACACATATCCAACCGCTTCAACCATTTGGACCGCCACCGCCAACAACAAATCAAAACCTCCATCATTTTCCCCTTCCGCCGCCTACGTCATCATCGCTTTCTCTATGGATGGGACAAAATATCAACGACCAAATCGCGCAGCCTCAACCGCAGCAACAGCAAGACTACGACTGGGTTTTCGGAAACGCTAAAGCAGTGTCTGCAGGCATAAATAACAATACTAGTCACGATGAATTCATCACGCAAACCGCAAATGCTACCTCGACTACTTCTACTACTCTCTCTGTCCCTTGTTTGTTCAGCAGTGACCAAACGCTAACCGCAAACGCCAACACGAATATGTCCGCTACAGCATTATTACAAAAAGCGGCTGTAATCGGTGCCAATTCGACAACCGCGATCACTGACCCATCAACGTTTCTACAGATTTTACCGCTAAAATCTTCCAATCAAACCGCTACTTATGACGGTGGAGAAAAATTCTTTGCATTGTTCGGATCTAACAACAACATTGGAATAATGAGTCAAAGTAATGATCATGAGAATGAAAACGCTAGAAATGACGTTACCGTTGCGTCTGCGATGGATGAATTACAGAATTACCCTTGGAAACGTAGAAGAGTTGATGGTGGAGAAGGAAATGGAGGAGAGCAAACTCGGGATTTTCTTGGTGTTGGTGTACAAACGATTTTAAATCCATCGTCTATCAATGGGTGGATATGAAAGACTTTTAAGAGTGTTTGGTGGTAATGAATAAATAACGAAAAAGGATAAGAATTCTTTTGTAATTTCCACCGTTTTCTAAGAACACCTATGTATAAGTTGTTTTTCTTTTTAGTAATCCAAGAGTTTAAAATTATGAAAATGTGGTGTAATGTGTTTTTCTTCGAGATATATAAAATCGCGTACATTAACGTATATCGTATTCCAAACGGAAATATTCAAATATCTTTGGGATATAGGAATAAAAGACATTGAGAATCTTTTGAATTTTATTTTCAAGCACAAGGAGCATGTTAATACAACAAAAAATATATCATGATTGATACTAAACGATTTCAGAAAAAATAAAAGAAAAAAAAGGCAACAACACATAACTTATATTCGAATGTAATATATTGTTAAATTTATCAAAATTTTCTACCCTTTTAATATTTCGAATTCAACTAATATGTACTGTTAAGCTTTTAAAAGTTTTAGTATTCTAATTTCTCCCATATAAATTATTTATATATTCCACTGATCATGTTTTCTTTATTTAGCTTTTCGCATCATGATTGTCAATGGTATTTGACGCATCAAAATACTATATTCATTTTCATTCTTCACTATAGTCTTCGCGTATTCTTTTGGAAACATTTGATAACACTGAAACGATACATAGAAGATTAGTATTCATTTATAAGAATGGCAAGCATAAATAGTGAAAAATACATAATCGTTACCTCTTTCTTTAAGATTGAAATCATTCAAATGGAAAACGATGCAAAAGCTTATCATTGATAAACTCTTAACATTGTCTTAAAAACAGAAAGTTAATTAAGTTGTGTCATCGGTGGAGTACACATATATATTCGGTCAAGGAATAAAGGAACTTAAGGAAATAATTTGGGTTCATTAGCATATTCGGTGAAGAAGATAAAGTGAAGATCCATGCATATTCTCCATTAAAGAGTAGAAAGGTCTTAATTTTCTTCTTGTATGCAAGGGTATACAAAAATAAAAAGCATGTTTAGAGTGGAGAAGTGGTGGGGACAATGAAAGGTGGAGACTTTTGAGCTCAATTATTTAAATCTTAACCCTAACTCGAAGGCAAAATTTATATACTTTATAGTGGAGGAAAAGAATAGCAAAAGAGAAAAAGCTTGATATTCTTAGCTTAGGCTTTTTCTACCTTCTATCTTATCTCTTTTTTGCTCTCAAGAAATTAAGATTCAAGCATCTTAGACTACATGCATGTTGAGCATGTGCATTGTAGACACTTTCATAAGTGTCTAAAAACTTTTTAAAATTAAATATATTAAATTTTAAGAACTTTGAATGTCTAAAACTAGAAAAAGTGTCTAATATTTTAGGAACTTTGAATGTCTAAAACTAGAAAAAGTGTATATTAAATTGGACACTTTTTCTGGTTTTAGACATTTAAAGTTTCTAAAATTTAATATATCTAATTCTAAAAAGTTTTTAGACACTTATGAAAGTGTCTACAATGCACGTGCTGTTATAGTTATATCAAGATAAGAAAAGAAAAAAGGTCTTAAAGTCTTTAAAGTTTTCGGCAAAATGTACTTAATTACATGTTATGCCAGAATTTTTTTACTGTTAGACGCATAGAATTTCTTCAAAAATCAACAAGTTAGTCGGAACTTAAAGAATGCCCATGCTATATAACTTTGGAACAGTGGAGCATAGAACGATAGGATCCAAACAAGTCAGGCTGCGTATCTTCCTAAATCGAGATGTGTGTACTTGTTGTGCTGAAAAAAATGGTTTATAAAATTGCTCAAAAACAATTTCATCTTTTATAACAATATGGTAATATTATTTTTTGCCAGCCTTATTCATTATTCAGAGAAGATGTAAGACATGACGTAATTGAAAAAAGAAATACACACTTCTGATTGTCGAAAAAGATACATCTGATTTGACCCGATTAATAAAAAAAACATGTAGGGCAAATAAATTCATTAATTGTCCAGTTTTCATATTTTTTTTTTGGATTAAATGCCAGTTTTCATTTTCCATTGAAGACAAAATATTATCACCAACCACCAAACTTCAGCTTTCGGTAATGACATTCGTTATTTTTCAACTCTATCTATTATTTTTGCACACACTCTATAGTGTCCCGACTATTACCAATGGTTGTGTATACAAACACATTTCTCTAGCATGATCTCAATGTTATGTGTAATTTTCTCTTTATCTATACTAGCTAGTGGAAAAAAATGTGACGACAAAAAAACTTGTTAGAGAATGTATAATTAATCAATCATGCACCATTTTTTGTGTGGAATTTTGCATGGATTCGTATAATTTTTACTAAATTCAAGAACCATAGTATACTACTAAACATAGTTAGAAACACGGAGCAATAGAAACCCAAGCCCATAAGTAACTACAAGCCCATTAATTAAAAATGAAAGCCCTAATTTCCAAATGAAATGAAATTAGTACACAAGGAGTCTTCTCCGAGAGAGAGAGAGAAGAGTAAAGAGAATGAAATTCACAGATTCTCCGGTGATTGATCTGACGGTGAACGGCACGCGCCTCTCGATCCAGCAAGATAATGGCTCGATGCACGTCGGAACCTCCGTCTGGCCATGCTCACTGATTCTCGCAAAGTTCGCCGAGCGCTGGTCGACGGTAGACTCATCATCGTCGTCGTCTCCGAATCCATACGCCGAAATCTTCGATTTCCGCCGCCGTCGAGCTAGGAACTGGATGTGGAGTCGCCGGTATGGCTTTTCACCTCTTAGGTCAAACGGAGATCGTACTCACCGATATCGCTCCGGTCATGCCTGCGCTCAAACACAATCTGAAACGGAACAAAACGGCGTTAGGTAAATCCCTAAAAAGCTCGATTGTTCATTGGAAAAATATGGATCAGATCTCGGCGTTGAAACCGCCGTTCGATCTTGTGATTGCGGCGGATGTTGTGTATATTGAGGAATCGGTTGGGGAATTAGTGACGGCGATGGAGGTTCTGGTGGCGGAAGACGGTGTGGTTTTGCTTGGTTATCAGATTAGGTCGCCGGAAGCTGATAAGCTGTTTTGGGAGCTATGCGACGTCGTTTTTAGGATTGAAAAAGTTCCTCATGACCATTTGCATCCTGAATATGCATATGAGGAAACTGATGTTTACATCTTTAGGAAGAAAGCGAAGAAGATTAATCAAACTGAGTCAGAGTGAAACAAAATTTAAAATGGTTTTGTTTTTTACGTTTTTTAAATGTAATGTTTCTCGCCGTTTCTAAATTACCTTGAATAGTTTTACTTTCTTTGATACTTGGCTAGAGTTGAAAAAAAATTCAAAGCAATCGAGCGGAATCAAAGTTCATCAATCCAAATTCAAGCAATGTTTTTATTTCGATAAAATCTTATCGAAATTTAACGATAAATTCGAAATGGTTTTAGATAAATGGAGTATGTACCAAAACCTAAAAATTATGAATTGAGTTAAACCGGAAAAATCTTATCACCATTGTTAAGGATAGAGTGGAGCTCTACTAAAGAGTGTCACTAATTATAACGGGCTTAATTTATGGGCTCAAATATTTTATAATGGGCCTCAACTAAATAACGGGCAATTTTAACCCAGAAAAGGCGGTAGGATTTATTATATTAAATGGCATGTCGAGTCCAGATCCAAACAAATGCGACAAAACAGAAGTCCGACGAAGAAAATATTTATTTAAACAAAAATTTAATTTGATCATCAAGCGAGAGAAACAAAAGAGAGAGAGAAACCCGATTCCTGAATCAAACTCCCTCGATTTGCCCAAAAACCCACCAAAAAAAGAAATGAAAAAAATATTGAAAAAAGCATCTGACAATTCACCAAACAACTTTTAATTAATTTTTATAACCTTTTTTTTTTCTCTCAATCAATTCGCAATTTCTCATTTCAATATCGATTTATTTTCTTTTCTTCTTACATTTTTTTCTGTTTAAAAATTACGGATTTGGGAAGAAAAATAAAAGAAAGAAAAAGCGAAATTTTGTGATTATGATGGAAGCGAATAGTCAGACAAGCACTGTTGTTGTTGTTGTTGTTGGTTCGCTTGTTGTTCTTCTTCGTGATTTCTTATTTCTTTTAATATTAAAATTGATCTCGTTTTTATTAATGATCTTGTCGATATTGCTTCCGTTGTTAATGTTTAATGTTTTTGATTTTATTTGTGAAATTCCCAATCACATTCGTAGTTGTAGTAGAGAGAGAAAGATTTTTTTTTCTTTTTGGTTTTTTTGGTGGATTTTTATTCTTCTTTACTTCTTCTTTTCGTCAAACCCAAAATCCAACGGTGTTCATGAGATGTTGTTTCCTCTCTTCTCACAAAACCCAGAAATCTGAGAAAAAATACCCTTTTAATCTCTCTTCCTCTTCCTCACGAATTTCCAAGCTTTTGATTATTTCTTCAAGTATTGTCACAGAAGAACAAGTAAGTTTTTTTTTCTTCTTCTTCCCCCAAATCAATTTCATTGAGTTTTTGTGATTCTAGGGTTTTGATTTTTTTTTTGGGGGATTTTAAAATTTGTTGTTGCAGAAATGGAAATTGGGTCTGAAGCAACACCTGAAGGTGTTGAAAGTAAGTCTAAACGGAAAATGAAAACAGCTGCTCAACTTGAAGTTCTGGAAAACACATACGCAGGTTTGTTTGTGTTTTTGTTCTTAAAGATTCAGTTTTTTTTTTTTTTTTTGAGTTTAATCAGTGAGTGAGTTTTTGTGTGTGTTGAATTTCACTGTAATGTTATTTTTCTTTGTTTGTTTAGCTGAGCCTTATCCTTCGGAAGTTATAAGAGCGGATCTATCAGTGAAACTGAATCTTTCCGACAGGCAGTTACAGATGTGGTTTTGTCACCGGCGGCTTAAAGACCGGAAATCTACAACGTCGACGCCGAGTAAACGTCAGCGTAAGGACTCGACATCAACAACTCCGGTTGAGTCGTCTAAACCGGTCGTCAATGCCGGTGAATTGGTGGCGGGAAACGAGCTTAACTCGATTGGTCATGAGCTTGATCCTAGTTCTTCTTCTAGAAGAGCTGCTCGAAGTAGCGGTGGTGGTGGTGTGACGGTGGTTAGACGGTTTAATGAACCGTCTCCTGCCGAGGTTAGAGCTATTGGTTATGTAGAAGCTCAATTAGGAGAACGGTTAAGAGAGAACGGACCGATTCTTGGAATGGAGTTTGATCCTTTACCTCCTGGTGCATTTGGAATGCCTATTGGTATAATACATTACATTCTTCTTCTTAGATTAATGTTGTTGCATTAGCTTATTTGCTTTAACCGGTTAACGAGCATGTTTGTTATGTTTTTGGTGTGGAACAGAGATGCCAAGCCACCGTAAGGCGAGTAGGCAGGGTTTTGAGACTAACTTATATGTCCGGTCCAATGTAAAGCCCGTCAAGGTTAGTATTTTGTCTCATGATTTTGTTGCTGTTAAGTCTTTTTTTTGTTTATTTCTCAACAATTTGTCATTTTGCCATTTCAGGAGTCCGTGAGGACGATTCGTGAATATCAGTTTCTTCCCGAGCAGCCTTCGTCACATTCGGAAAGAATTTCTCCGTCACATCATTTCGGAGTTCCAGTTGATGTTTCGGTTATAAGGGCTTCATCAGTGTCTGCTGGACACCGGGATGACTATAAAATTTCACCTCAGATACCAAATTTAAACCTTTCGACTCATCAAGGGAAACCTGGTCACGTCTTTTCGCCTAATTTGGCTGAATATGACTCGCCCCATCAGAAAAGCTACATGGATGCTGCTACACATGGAAACTTAAATGATCACCCTATTCATGATGATCCTTTTGTGAAATCTGAGAGAGAAGTTGGTGATGATGACGATGGTGAAGATGAGGCCATGCAATTGGAGAGAAGACGCAAGGTATGGAAAAAAAGATTGCTTGTGAATTTCGTATCGTTCTAACTACTGGACACTGCCCTTAATGGGTTTTTATGTATTGATTGTAGAGTGAGGAAGCAAGAATATCTCGGGAAGTTGAGGCTCATGAGAAGAGGATCAGAAAAGAGCTAGAGAAACAAGATATGCTGAGGCGAAAGGTTTTGTTTTGATTTTAAACCAAGCACATACTCTACAAAATGTATTTGTTTTTCATTGTGTCAATTGATAATGCAGAGAGAGGAGCAAATAAGGAAAGAAATGGAGAGGCAAGACCGTGAAAGACGGAAAGAGGAAGAACGGCTTTTACGTGAAAGGCAGAGAGAAGAGGAGAGGTTTCTCAAAGAACAGATGCGAGAGAGGCAGAGAAGAGAGAAGTTCTTGCAGAAAGAAACAATCAGGGTAACGTGAAAAATGCGCTACCTTTAAGTTTCTTGAGAACTGGGGTGAAATGTTATGTCCTCATTTTAACCTCGTAATGTGTTCAGGCTGAGAAAATGAAACAAAAAGAAGAGATGCGTAGGGAGAAAGAAGTTGCAAGGCTTAAAGCTGCTAATGAGAGGGCCATTGCTCGGAAGATCGCTAAGGAATCAATGGAGCTTATTGAAGATGAACGCCTGGAACTCATGGAGATAGCTGCATTAGCCAAAGGATTACCTTCAATGCTCGCTCTTGACTTCGAAACTCTACAGGACCTCGATGCATATAGAGGTGAATTGATGATATATATATGTATTTTTTGGTTTGTTTTATTCTTCGTTCGTTTCAGCTGTTTATGAAAATTGTATGTTATATTTATCTAATGGGTTATATATTATTTCAGAAAAGCAGGCGATATTTCCCCCAACGTCTGTAAATTTAAAAAAACCTTTTGCAGTTAAACCATGGAATGGTTCTGATGAGAACATTGCAAATCTTCTTATGGTGAGTTTTCTCACCTGATTTATCTTTATTTCTTTTCCGCATTATTTTAGTCAACGCGTAGCTCTTATGATATGGTTATGAAAATTTAGGTGTGGAGATTCTTAATCACTTTTGCGGATATTTTTGGTCTTTGGCCATTTACTCTCGATGAGTTTACTCAGGCATTCCATGACTATGTAAGTGTTTCTCTATCTTTAGTTTCGGCATTTTGGATTTTCCTGTTTTCTTAGCTTTTCCTTGGATTGTCATATAGGACCCACGACTAATGGGAGAGATACATATTGTTCTTTTGAGGACTATAATCAAAGATATTGAGGGTGTTGCAAGAACACCTTCAATCGGTGTTGGAGCAAACCAGAACGCTGCTGCTAATCCCGGTGGTGGTCATCCTCATGTCGTGGAGGGTGTAAGTATTAGTTCGACTGTAATAAAAATATTTTATCCTTTTCCTCCTAATGTTTCGTTTGATGCAATTTTAGGCCTATGCGTGGGGTTTTGATATACGTAGCTGGAGACGAAACTTGAATGTTTTAACTTGGCCTGAAATCTTAAGGCAACTCGCTCTCTCCGCTGGGTTGGGACCGCAATTGAAGAAACGGAACACTAAAACTGTGTCTGTTCATGATGATAACGAGGTTTGTAATCTATCTTTTTCCGTTATGTCGGTTTTGCGTATTGCGACTTCTATTTACCTTATTTTCTTTCGAGTGTAGGCCAACAACTCTGAGAATGTGATCTTGAACTTGAGGATTGGAGTAGCAGCAGAAAACGCTTTTGCAAAAATGCAAGAACGTGGTCTTTCTAATCCTCGACGTTCACGTCATCGTTTGACTCCAGGCACTGTTAAATTCGCTGCTTTTCATGTTTTGTCTCTCGAGGGTGAAAAAGGTTTAACTATTCTCGAAGTTGCCGAGAAGATTCAGAAGTCTGGATTGAGGGATTTAACGACGAGCAGGACACCTGAAGCCTCGGTTGCTGCTGCGTTGTCTCGGGATACAAAACTATTCGAGAGAGTAGCTCCTTCTACGTACTGTGTGCGTGCTTCATATAGAAAAGATGTAGGTGATGCTGAGACCATATTTGCTGAAGCACGAGAGAGAATACGTGCATTCAAAAGCGGCATTACTGATGTAGAAGATGTTGATGACGTTGAGAGAGATGAAGATTCCGAAAGTGATGGTGGAGATGATCCAGAGGTTGATTTGAACCTTAAAAAGGAAGATCCTGATGCTCTGGAGATAGAGAACGTAATCAGCGCCGAACCAGTGTTGGAAAATGGGAAATTGGATACTGAGGTCATGAAAACTGAACCGGGATTGCCTCTTCTTACTCCATCTCTCCCTGAAGATATGAAAGTTGAGAAACGAGATGACATTGTAGTGGATCAATCTGTATCAAACAACGAGGACAATGCTTGTTTTGACGAGAGTAAACTTGGAGAACAGTGGGTTCAAGGACTCGTAGAAGGGGATTACTCGAATCTCAGCATCGAGGAACGTCTAAACGCACTTCTCGCTCTTATTGGTATTGCCATTGAAGGAAACACAATCCGAATCGCCCTTGAGGTATTTATAATTACCTATCCTAAAAAGTGGCTTAAACTGCATCTCTCGTTTGTCTTTTACTATAATCAGGTTCCGTGTGTTGCATGCAGGAACGGTTGGAAGTTGCGAGTGCGTTAAAGAAACAGATGTGGGGTGAAGTGCAACTCGACAAACGCTGGAAAGAAGAGTCTTTGATTCGAGCGAATTACCTTTCACACCCGGCAACAAAGCCGGGAAGTAGTATCGCAACCCCTACATCTGGAATTCAAGAAAGTCCATCAGCAGATGTCACTCCAATCTCCTCACAGGAGCCGTTGAGTCTTCCACTGGTCGATACGGTCGCAGGAACAAGCTTGCAGTTGCAAGAAAATGTACCGGGATTGGAGAATTTGCAGTATCAGCAGCAACAGGGTTACACAGCTGACCGGGAGAGGCTACGTGCACAGTTAAAAGCCTATGTTGGGTATAAAGCCGAAGAGTTGTATGTATACAGATCGCTTCCGCTAGGTCAAGATCGAAGACGCAATCGCTATTGGCGGTTTTCAGCATCCGCCTCGCGGAATGATCCCGGTTGTGGTAGGATATTCGTTGAGCTTCAGGATGGCCGATGGAGACTCATTGATTCTGAAGAGGTATTTATGAAAAGTATGAATACTCAAATTGTAAAGAATAAACATTCTTGGGATACATAACGAAATTTCGGATTTGGTATTTTCAGGGTTTTGACTATTTGGTGAACTCACTAGATGTCCGTGGTGTACGGGAATCACATCTGCAATTCATGTTGCTGAAGATCGAAGCATCTTTCAAAGAAGCAGTGAGGAGGAATGCGGAAGCGAATCCCGGGTTGTGTTCTTCCATATCTTCAAGCTTGGATTTTGATAGTGCAGAGATCTCCACTACGTTTAAGATTGAGTTAGGGGATAATACCGCCACTGAGCAATGTAGCAGCGTGTTGCAACGGTTCCAGAGTTTCGAGAAGTGGATGTGGGATAATATGCTGCATCCGGGTGCATTATCAGCATTTAAGTACGGTGCCAAGAAAAGCAGTCCTCTTTTTCGCATTTGCAGAATCTGTGCGGAGTTACAAGTCATCGAGGACGTTTGCTGTCCCGGTTGTGGTCAGATGCGTGGTAGTGTGGATGTTGATGAGTTATGTTTTTCTGAGCAAGTGGCTCAGCTCGGTGATAATTCGATAGGAGGAGGAGACGCTGGATGTATTTTGCGTGGCTCGATCATGTCTCCTCTTCGAATAAGACTACTCAAGATTCAATTAGCACTTGTCGAAGTAAGTCTCTCTAAACTGAATCGGTTTGTTTTATCTTTGGTATGGTTTCGGTTTAGTTAAACGGATTTGACAACTAATGTGATTCTTCTTCACCATGGACAGGCTTCTCTTCCACCGGAAGGACTTCAAGCTTTTTGGACAGAGGATCTAAGAAAATCTTGGGGTCTGAAGCTGTTGTCATCAAGTTCCCCTGAAGAACTTATCGAGGTTCGTGTTTCAAAATTGTGTAATTTCGCAATGACGTCGGAACTATCTTTCTGACTCCGCATTTTCTTCTTAAAAGGTTATGGCAATGTTAGAGGTCGCGTTAAAGAGAGATTTCTTGTCTTCAAATTTCGAAACAACTACGGAACTGTTGGGTTTAGCGGAGGAAGCTTTCGCCAGCGATTTTACTCGTGGGGTTAGTGTACTACCGTGGATACCGAAGACAGCAGGAGGTGTAGCTTTGAGACTCTTTGATTTCGACAGCTCGATAACTTACACGCCTGATCAAAATAACGATCCTCAAAAGGATAAAGAATCTGAAGATTTCGTCGTAAGTATATAATAACCAATGCTGATATAATTTGATTGTTCATTACTTTCTGGAACACTGAAATTTTTTCTTCTTTTAAAGGGTTTGGAGCCTAGTGTTCTGAAAAACGTTCAAGAAAATGACGTAATGGAGACTACTCCGGTGCAAGTTGCTTACACACAAGAAGAGAACTGGACAGAGCCGATATCAGCTGGTGTTTCTAGCTCTGGTCGTGGGGGACGACCACCACGAGGACGTGGCCGACCTCGTTCCCGTGGCAAGAAACCAGCGGTGTCTGGTAGACCACCACGAGCTGCAGCAAACTCAAATGGCGATGCACCATATAGACCGAAAGCTCAACCGCGTGGGGGTAGAAAGAATGGACGGCGCATCGGCACCAAAGGCCGGAAGAGACCGACAAAAGGAACGCTCGGTATAACAAATGAAGTAGCAGCAGCAGTAGGAGGACGTCGGGCTAAGGAAGTTGGAACCCCCAAAGCCGCTCTTCCGGATAGCGAAGAGTGGATTGAAACGCCCGAAATGCAGGAGGATGATGACGGAGAAGCTAGCAGCTCGGGGAGATCCTTCCAGTACAAAGACTATGATGATATTATGGCTCCGCTTGATGATTTTGACGGCGGTGGCGAATCGAGTAAATTAGTAGGTAGGGGTGAATTTAGTTTACATAGTGATGATGAATACGAAGAAGAAGAAGAAGAAGAAGAAGAAGAAGAAGAAGAAGAAGAAGAAGAAGAAGAAGAAGAAGAAGAGGAAATGAACATGAAAATGGATGTGAATGTTGATGATGAAGATGAAGATTACATAAACGAGGGTCAACCGGAAATTAGCATCGATGCAGCTCGGAAAAGGTTTCCGTTTATAGATCCCGATCTAACATCTTCATCGTCGTCTGATTTTCAGTGACTGATTTAGACTGAAACTACTAAGTTTTTTGTTAGTTTTATTCTTGTATTCTTATGAGTGTAAACGCTGAATGTTTTTTAGCTTAACAGTATCATTTTAACCATTTTAAGGTTAAGTCAATGTGATCCTTTGTTTCTGCATCGTATCAAATTCTAGGGATGTTATTGTGTGGACCAGTCTAGCTCCGAGATACCCGAGAATACAGTTACTTCAATATTTGTTGGAACTAGACTAGTCCGCACCATAACATCCTTATTTCAATGTTTTAACTTGCGGTTGCGGTTAAATCGCTAAACGCAAAGAAAAAAGTGATTCATCGGACTCAATCACTGTATGGGCCTTTACGCACTCTTTGCGAGTTCAGATCACTACATATAAAAGTTTTATTAGAATGAATAAAAAAACTAGATCACTTATGTATTATTGAAATTAAAAAAAATTAATTTTGTCTCTCATGTGCGACCATAAATTTTAATTTAGAATTCGGATTATTACACTTATCATTATCAATACCGAATATGTAAATCTATGTATACACATTTGATAGAAATGGAAATATGTAATAATATTCCGTAAGTGTAATTATTTTATCAATAAGGAATCTGTAATATTCCATGGATGTAACTATTATTTCTTTTAGAATGTCGTTACATTATTGTTGGTACTACTTGGTCGTGTTGTTGCGTTGTAAAAGAAAGAAAGAAATGAGAGAGTTTGGGATCTGTAAAAGAATGATAGTGGGACTGAGAACGACTTTGTGCATATGTCTCTCTGTGTAACTTAGAGACAAACAATTGCTCGCCTCTCATGATACAGAAGAAAGACAAAAACATCTTCTCCACATATCACAACACCATCTCTTGATTTTTTTATATTCAAAATATCATCTCAATCATAATATGGAAACAACAATTATTATTATTTTAATCATGAAAACGAATTTTAAAATATTCTCTCTTTCTTTTCCATCTTTCAAAAAAGTTATTACACGTTTGAGAAAGTGTTATAAAGAACTTTTTGAAAATAAAACAAAAATAGGTGATGTTTCTTAGAGAAATTTACTGGAAATTTCTTTTTTCTACTTCTTATAGTTTCTCTTTAACCATTTTTGATAGGTACACTTGTACCACGGAAATTACTTGATTCAGTGTATTTGGAATGGTTGTACAATCGAGACCTGAGTAATAAAAGAAACTACGATCGGAAATGGACAATATATTTCAGCATTATTGTATCTGACATGTTTTCGTTACGTATTTGGAACTAAAATATACCAATTTGTTGAATAAATCCACTATATTCAGGCATATGTACAAAGTTGCATTTCCCAATGCCTTCTTAAGTGTTCGACCACTAGCCTCTGAGTGTTAAGTACATCTAAGAAAATCACTCGAAAGTTTGAATTGTACATAATTTATATGCGTGAAAAATATGTTTGTAAATGAGACTAAGAATTTTTTTAATTTTATTTTATTAACCAACAGAAGAAAGGAAAAGGAAAATAACATATACATGTGTTTTATCGACTATAATTAATTCCACTGTTGGTTAAATATACTATTTTAGAAATCAAAGGATACAAGGACAAAAAAATTTATATGGTTTCCATTATAGTTACCGATAGAATTTCCAAAAACACATGTACGACGGTATATACATTTCTGTGAAATGTCATATAAGAAAATGATGTTCAAAATGATTCAAGAGACCTAAATGCCAAAAGTGTTACAGTTCATGTCCCTCACTATATATTATGCATCAATGTAATCTGATTTGACGGGCGATTTAAACGCACTTAATTATTTGTTACTCAATAATTCTCTCAACATTATTGCATCAATGTGTCGTAAGAAAAAAATATCATGTTTGGTTTCCTATTATGTTTACGGGTCAAAACAAATTGCTCTACGATACTTCTCAAAAATGTATAACTTGATAGACTTGCTTCATTTAGATAAATCAGTAGATCCAAATGACATTATCTAAACTGATTAAACATTTTCAAAAACGGTACATGCATGTTGTCTATGAAAAAACTTCAACGGTAAGTAACTTTAAACTATTCCACAAATTACAATCCCTTGAGTATTTCTACAATCCATATATAAATTTTCTACAATCAATTCAAATATTTTAGATGGTCCAAGATTTTAAGCCTGATGTTCATTCTCCGACCAAATAGTGGATTATCTCTTGTTAATCTATTGGTCTAGGCACTTTTTATAATTGTTGTTGAGTTAAACGACTTCAATTATTACAAAGCTTCACACGTGATTTGTTTTTTTTCTTTCCTAGCTATTGCGAACCCTTTATTTATTTTTTATTTGTTAAAAATGGTTGATTTGTTCTCTCTACTTTTCTCATGTTCTAACTTGTCTTTCTTTTTTTAATGTCTATCAACCAATATAACTCGTACGAGTAACTTATTAAAAAAACACGTATCATACATCATGGAATGTTTATGTATTACATGAGTTTAACCTACATTAAAGTACCCTTGGTAAAAAAATTGAAAAAAGTTACAAAGTTTCTAAACTTATAAAGAACTAAAACTAGGAATCATTTGAAGTAGAACGTATTGAAAGTTAGAAAGTTTCTAGAGATGTAATCACTACCATACGGTACTCTATACATTTATAATCTTGGATCTGAATCAAGTCAATCTTTTTGCATAGAAGTCTATACCTATCCCAAAAGTAATTAATCAAGACATGTAGATTGAATGAGATGGGAAGAAAAAGAGATTAAAGGAACATTATCCAAATGTGGCTCACGAGAAGGTCAATTTCTTCGCCCCCACTTGTTTCTACGTCAAGTCTCCATCATCTTTTGTCTCTTTGTTTTGTATAAATCTGTGCATATCATTTGAATTTTTTTTAAAAATTTAATTTCGTGTTTCAATAATGCGGCCTCTCTTTTTATTTCCAACATTATTGTTTCCGAAAGAGATTTTCTTTTCATGTTGCTGAATATTTTGATTTTTTTGTGTGTATATGTATAATAACATTTCACATATGAAAACGAATATGTCGTTTGGCGAATAGTGAAAATGACATAACATTTTCACATATTTAAACTCTCAAAATAATTGGAGTCCACATAGCAATAAAATTTAATTGATAAAAATCAATACAGAAAAGGACCAAAATGTAGCCAACCCCGTTGCAATGCATACATTTCAAATATAATATTATATATATATAAACGTAGAGGTGAAATGTAATTAATATTTACAAAAAAGGATGTGGTCTAGATCCTACCACAAATTTAAATTATTATATGCACTCGAATATTTTTCATAAAGAATTGTAAACAGTATAAATATAATACCGAAACCAAATTAAAATGTTTTAGTATATACAGCATAATATTTTCACTATTTCAATTGTCAATTAGTATAAGTAAGACCATGTTTAAACTTTAAACCAACATCTTATTTATTATTATGATTTTTTTAAGAATCAAAGGTATCCGAATTTGATATTAAATAGACTTGAGCTTATACATATCAGTGATATCACTGTCCTATACTCCTATTAATGTAAGACACAATAAATGTATTTTATTTATTTAAAACATAAAAACAGCCCTGTAAATCATTGTGCTAACTACAAAGTACATGTAATTTACTTGAAGATAAATCCACAACTTTGTGTTGACGTGATTGGATTTAAACCCAATATTAGTTAACCTTTACAAACTTTGAGTCTAATTCGACTAAATCAACTCATGTACGATTGTTTACCTTATTAAACAATTGATAACTTTGTTTGGAAAAATTGGTAAATACGAAATTTTCTTGACTTTTCCCCCATGACAATATGTACCAAAATAATTATGATACATATAGAAATTACATCTAAACAACACCAAATTTTAAGTCACCACATATACATGCATTTTTTAGTAGTCAATTCCAAAAGCTAAACAATACCAGCTTTTAAATTACAGGCTGTTATAAGAAGAAAAGTTTGAATATACAAGTAAATGAAATTTCAAAATGTTTTGGGAAAAAATATGGATAAGAAAAAACATAACAATCTAACAATAGAAATTATAAGGAAAATTTTGGATATAACATATATAACCTTCTTTCTTTTAACAGCAATAGTATAATACAACATAATTTGTCTTAAAAGGAAAAGTCGACTATAGTGAGTACAATAGTAAAATTGAAATCATTACTCTAGAATTTATGAGAAAACAGCTAACAAATCCCAAATAATTTTTTTAACTTATGTGAAAATAACAACAACAAAAAATCTCTCCCCTAGCTCTCAACCACATCTTTTTCCACCAACACATACATGGCATATAAATATTTTAATAAACCTTGGAACTATCTATATCTATGTAGACACACACGTCCATATATATGTACACAAACATATACTATACTGTATCACTCTGTTTTCTCCAAAATTTTACAAATCTTGAGTTTTTCATTTTCAATGTTAACTGTTTCACCACTCATCGTCAACACAGCATCAAAAGATCATTTTATGGCGGCGGATTTCGCAGATTTTACGACGCAAGACTTGCCGGACTTCACGACGGTTGTAGATTTTTCCGACGACGGAAGTCTTGATATTTTGAAAGGAATCGATTATTACGACGATCTTTTCATTGGATTCGATGGAGATGATGTGTTGCCAGATTTGGAGATGGATTCGGAGATTCTTGGGGAATATTCCGGTAGCGGAAGAGATGAAGAACAAGAAACGGATCAGGGGAATACTTCGACGGCGTCGGAGTCATCGGAGAGAGACGGTGGTGGTGGTTTTAAACACGACGGTGATGGTAAGGATAAAACGGTGCGTAGAGGCAAACGTAAAGCGAAGAAAAATAAAGATTGTTTATCCGATGATATTGAAATTAAGAAGAAACCAAAGGTTTGTTTAATTTAAACTGATGCAATTTAATTGTTGATATTTGATTTTTTTTTTAAATAGTTGTTAAGTCAAAACTAGACATTTACTTATAATAAAATAGTTTTAAAAATAGTACGGATCAATCATCTAGTTAACCAGATTAAATAAAATAATTAGTTTAAATAAATTGCATTTATGCTGCCGGAAAATCAGGTTGATTGGACGCCAGAGTTACACCGGAAGTTTGTACAAGCGGTTGAGCAATTAGGAATAGACAAGGCGGTGCCGTCACGGATTTTGGAAATTATGGAGGTTAAATCTCTAACCCGTCACAACGTTGCTAGCCATCTCCAGGTATTTTAAACTCGCAGACTAAATTCTACAACAATTAATTTAGGGCTACAACAAAAACCAGTTGAATCTTATATTATTGTTATGAATATAACATAAACACACACATACATTGAATTTGTAGACTAAGGTTAATTATGTTGTTTTTTCTTGTAATGATATAGAAATATAGGTCGCATAGGAAGCATTTGCTAGCACGTGAGGCAGAAGCTGCCAGCTGGAATCTCCGGCGACATGCGACCGTGGGAGTAGCCGGAGGGGGAGGAATAAAGAAGCCGTGGATGGCTCCTGCCTTAGGCTATCCTCCACACGTACCACCACCAATGCATCACGGCCATTTCAGACCTTTGCACGTGTGGGGTCATCCTACTTGGCCTAAACACAAGCCTAATACTCCACCGTCTACTCATCGGACGTTTCCAATTCCGGCCGTTGCTCCGGCTCCATCGTCTTGGCCAGCTCATCCGCCGTATTGGCCCCAACAACCTCTTTATCCACAGGTAAAATCATATGTAAATGTTATAAAAACAGATAACGGAATTATTTTTCTAAAACACATTTTCAAAACGTAGAAACAATGCAAGATCCGAAATCACTGTTCTTGGATGATTATTAAATAGATTCATAGCTATAAGACTATTCATGGATTTGTTATTATTGTTTTAGTGTTTTATTAAGGTTTATGTATGTATTTGTGTAGGGATATGGAATAGCATCAACTAATCATTCGATGTATAATAGTAATAAATCAGAAACAAGCATCGGTGTTCCTACAAGACAATTAGGCCCTACCAGCAATCCTCCTATCGACATTCACCCCGTGAGTACAACTTTTTTATTGGATCTGAAAAAATAATCCAAAGAAAAGTTTTCAAATATGACTTTTGTTTCATTTGATTAATAACATTTATCTGATTAACTATCTGTGATTTTGATAATGCAGTCGAATGAAAGTATAGACGCAGCTATTGGAGACGTTATAACAAAGCCGTGGTTACCGCTTCCTCTAGGACTGAAACCGCCGTCAGTTGACGGTGTTATGACGGAGTTACAACGTCAAGGCATTTCTAATGTTCCTCCTCTTCCTTGAGAGAGATCAAATTCGTCGAAATCACAAATTGTTCAACAAAAAAAAAAAATCTCTTTTTTGGGTATCTTCTAAGTATTTTTGCAAGGAAAATAACTTAACTCCTTGTTACTCTTGATCATATGTAATCTATATGAGTCCATGCTGTATCGAAGTGAAGCAAGCTTGTAATAGTACAATGACATTTTTAATATTGGTCGAAACCTTAATTTGTACTGAATATATTTAACCAATGTCAACTTCTAATCTTCGATAGGAGAATTGTGGGATTTTACCAACTTGAAAATTCTCAAAAGCGTCGTAATGATATATTCGTTGATAGAAAGGAGAATTTTTGTTTCGACTCATCAACAAAGAGAATATATTGAAACAAACTTAATAAAGTTTCTAATGAGCATCTGGAAAACCCGAATTGAGTTCAGATTCAGACTCATAAATCTAAAGATTACATATGATTCTTCAGCAACATAGGCAACTTCTAAAGTTTGTTTTTAACCTCTTCTCTTCCGATCATCTTCTCCGTCATCGTCTGAATCACCGCTCTCACGGAAACGTGGGTTCTTCTCCTGTTTTACAATCACATAATTCCGTTCAAGACATGTTGCAGCATCACATAAGAACATACTGAATCCACTCAACAAGTTTATTAGGGAAAAAGGTCTACTAATTACCGGTCTCATGTCTTGATCAGCGTCTCTCCTAGACTCATGATCTGAGTTTCTCCTTGAGTTATCGCGGTTATCACGTCCATAACGATCATCATCTCTTTGTCGTTTCCGATGGTAATCTGCAGAATCATTAAAATTCATCAGATGGGTTTTGGATTATGCTACTGTGACTGATGATTCTAGTATTACTATGCAATTTCTGCTCATATAGAAACACATACCTCCTCCTCCTCTTCCATGGTGATTTGATCCTCCTTGGTTATAGCCTCCTCTACCACCACGTCTTCCATCTGCAACATTGATATACGCATATAAGAAAACAACTTTACTCCAAATAAGTAATTTTATGAAAGATGGACTTGAATTAGCTCCCGACACTGTGATTTGTGATTTGTTTTCTCATTTTGAATTCTCTATCACAAAGGGAACCACAAAGGATAAGAAGATGTTTTGCAAGAGAAAAATAGTCTTCTTCTGAGCACTACAATGCTAAGTTAAGCAACTTAAACCTCACATTCAAGGATCTTCTACATATTAACCAAAGCTACGCGCGAAATAATGCAACCATGAACAAGATCAAATAGATAGAAAGTTGGAAGAACATACAATTCGACTGTGCAGGTGCAGGTGCAGGTGCAGGATAGGATCCCAATGAGCCAGTACCGTAATCCACGAGCTGTCTTTGAGCTTCGAGTTCCTTCTGGACTAATTTTCCATAACCACCTCTAGGTATCAACGAGTTAAAGAAAAACACAGATATGTAAACCAAGAAATCAAATATAATAGCCAGATGCAATTGGTTTTTTCCTTTAATAAGCAGACATAAAAAAGAACAGTAAAGCACACAAATGCGGACAGAAAAGGATATCAGGATCGTAATCTGTACGGTATTCATCTCGAACCTGTAAGATATTAAACAAGCATATGATTACATATCATTAGTCTAAGAAGAATCAGTAAATCCAAGGGAGGATGCATTGATGAATACCTGGCCACCGCTTCTACCACGTCCCCATTGTCTTCCTTCTTGGAATCCCCAATCAAAATCCACACGAATCGGTCTGTCATCAAGAATGGTTCCACTTATATACTTGACTGCATCCTCTGTGTCCTCTCTCGAATAGAACCTGATAACAACACACACACACACACATCCAAGCTAAATCAGCAAACAATCATCATGAAACTTACAGGTAAAGACCGTTGAAAACGAAAAAACTCACAGGACGAAACAGAAACCACAGGGAGTTTTGGTGTTCTTATCCAAACCCATGATTATCTTCTTTAGTTCACCAGCTCTGGAGAAAAGCTCGTAAATCTGCTCTTCAGTAGTGTAGAAAGACACATTGCCAATGTACACAGTCGTAGATGTCCTTAGCGCCTCGTCGAACTCCTCTTGCGTTCCTGAGAATCTTCTATCTCGATAAGCCGAGAGCTTTGCTTGCTCCTGATATTCCCAAACATGAAATCAAATAAGTCAAGTAGCTGAAACTATGCAAACGAGACACATAGGAAGAGTAAAATGAACGAAGAACGAGTTCACCAAAAGCCAAACCAATCATAGACACCAATTTGGGTTTGATTCAGTTTTCAGTGTGTTAAAAAAATCGCATAAACCCATCAGATTTTTCGACCCAGACAGTGAAATCAGCTACCGTAAACTAATTGAGAGTTTCAATACTATCAAAAGCAAGACCCAGAAATGCATTCACCAAACAAAATCTTACGTACCTTGAACAAAGAAGCCATCGTCACCCGATTGAACAAAAACGAGCTGAATCTGCGATGACGAGAGAAGATAACCCAAATTAGGGTTTATATTTTGGTTGTGCGGAAGCGAAACAAGAACAAGAGAGACGAAAATTTACCAGGGTGAGGGAAAATCGAAACGGAGAGACGCTTCCTCTTCTTCCTCCAAAAACCCTAATTTCTAAGTGAAAAGCAGAACTGGTACAAGCGAAACGCCGGTGAGTCGAAAATCATAGCCCACGTTATTTTTTTTTAATCAAAGACTACGGAACTTTATAATAATTTTCATGATTTATAGTAAGTTGATTTTAAAATTATTAATTTGATAAAAAAAAAAAATTGGATTTGATGCTAATTAAGTTCTTTTTTCCTCTCTTCATATTTGACACCTAAAACGCATTTTAATTAAAAAGAAATAAACAGTTTTTTCTAGTAATTGTATTTGCCAATAATAACGAGTGCAATCAAATAAATTCCAAATGATTTGCTCAAATTAGATTAAAAAATCATAAAACTAACCAAAAACCAAATGTGAAAAGTGCAAGCGTAAAATTACAAGAAGTCGAATCTAATCCCATGTATCAAGAATCATCATACTTTTAAGTGTCCCCTGAAAATTTCAACTTAAACTCGATCAACGAGAGATTGTTGTCTTGTTTAACATCGAATGCCGCAGGCTCTGTGACTTCAATGAGTCCCCATTTATCTACTGCCATCCTCATCGTGTCCTTGAACATGTCAATCTTCGCATTCCTCAGAATAACCGTTGTTCCAGGCTTCATCAAATCCACTGCATTCAAACCACAATCAAACATCGTGAAAAAACTTCACGATTTTCTTTGTACAACACAGAGCCTCAAAAAATTGAAATCTATGGGTTTTTGATTGTCTAGAAGAGATTAGTACGCGATTTTCCTTCATGGACATCGAGATTTAACTAATTATAACACATATGAGTGTGTAAAACCTCGTGGCTCTAAAGCCGGCTCTACACTTTCGAAATTGTCGACTCCACAATCAAACTCAATGGCTAAATCTCGAAGACTCGTTCTATTTTACGAGTTGCGACATAGAAAGCATAATGCTGCAACACACATTGTATCTCACAGAGCAACACAGACTAGAGAATGACCAATTCTAGAAACGATCAATGCATCTACAGGCACAAATCAATGGATTAAAGTAATGCACAAAGGCTCTTAAAACTCAACAGATGTAGCTATTAATCGTTCGTTGTGTTCCTCGCACTGTGGCTGCAATGAGAAATGAGGTAATACTGTTCTGTTCAAATCACTATCCACTGAATTTAAACACTGAACTTCCTCTCAAACACAAACTGATTTTGTTCAACTCCAAGTCTCATCAAGTCAAGGAAGTTCACTAAATCAAAACCAACAAATCAACAAGACCTCATCAAGAGAAACCTAAACCACTGATTCCTTTACTCTACCAATCAATTTTAACAAAACCTAATTCTCTACTCATCAGGCAACACTAGAAGTACTAATAACTTTCAATACCTTGCTCGTTGCGGGCAGTGAATAGGATGCAACCAGTTTCGTCACCGATTAGAGTCTCGGCGATAAGAGATGGTCGAACCGGCTGAGCCATGGACCCAATCGATCGTCCACCCTTACGAATCGCCGGTTTGACGGGGTACGATTCAACGACTTTCACAGTCAAATTAAGAGACTTGGTCCCTGGTTTCAGATCATCCACTTTCACGAATACCGGTTTCGTCTTCTGCACAATCTCCGTCGTACCTTTAGCATTCTTCGCCATGGCGTTTCTTCTCCGGCGATCCATGAATCCCGACGGTTCGTGAATTTGAGGATTTACGAAGAGTCAAGTCGCTGTTCAGGGTTTTGTTAGGGTCTTAATTAGTTCCAAAATTGGGTATTTAAACTTGAAAACGCGGATTAATCAAGAGTACAAAATATATCCACGTGGCAATGTATGATTTGTAAGTTACGAAAGCCCAAACTATGGGCCAAGACCAAACTATGGGCCAAGCCCAAACTATGGGCCATGACCGATGACAAATTAAGCCCAAAGTACTTTCGTTACTCGTTTATTAATATTTTTGCAGAGAAACTTTAATTATACAGGAAAAAGTAAGGAAAGAGTGAAAATGAAACGTGTTGACTTGTGGATGGCTTCTACAGAGTCGTTCCCTTTTAACTGTCGGATAATAAAATAGCGGTTCAACATCATTAGACGGCGATGTATATTTGATTATTCTCTGTCACTGTTAAATGTTTCCGCCCACCGCCTTTAATTGTTGCACGTCGGTACACGCGATTTGATAAGTGAAAAATGTAAATGTCTCACAGAATGTATCTAAAATTACGTCTGACCAAAACCATTCAAAAAAATTCATTAACCTACTAATAAGTGGTTGTGTAATAAATACTCCCTCTGTTTTTATTTGATTGATTTTCTAGAGTTTTCACAAATATTAAGAAAACACATTAATGGTTAATTATAAATGTCTTATTTTTTGCAAAAAACAATTTTCCATAACTTTAAACCAATAGTAATCTAATAAAGTCAATAAATATGTTTTGAAATCTACAATTCACCATTAAACTTTCATTAAAAATGCATTGAAAAATTAAAAAATCAATCTTTTAAAAATATTTTTTTTTTCTAGAAAATCAATCTTTTGGGAACGGATGAAGTATATGTCTAATGGGTTTCTGAAGGTGTAGGGTAAAAAAAATGTTCTGCAACAATTTTAAAAAGGTAAACAAAAGTGGTAAAAATATAATTGAACCAAAAAATAATGATGTTTTTTTTTTGTCATCTAAAAATTTTATTGATAAAAAACCAAAAAATAATGATGCTTTTAAAGTTTTTGTAATTGGCATTGGTTACAAAATTAACCATAAACATTTTATCGTCCACAGGAAATTAAATTCATCTCTCTTTTAGCATTTCACACAAGTTACACTTTTTTTTTTTGTCAACACACAAGTTAATCAAACGGTGAAATGTGATGAGACTTTCGATAAGATATATAAACAGTATGTTGTGAGATAAAACTTTTCGTAAATTTTTGTGTGTATATTAACTATGGCTCTGAATGGTAACAGCAGAATGATTAAATTTCTGGCAGAATAATTAAATTTCTAGCAGAATCTGATAGAATAAAAGAAAGTTAAATGGTGTCAGTAGAACCATTATACCAATAGCAAAATCATTCTAGAGACAAAAACTGACAGTATAACCATTAAACTGATAGTAGAACCATTAAACTGACAGTGGAACCATCAAACGAATGGTGTTAGTAAAACCATTAAGCCAATGGTAGAACCATTAAACTGGTACTATTTAGAGCCTATATATAGCCAAAGATTAAGAGTGTTGGTGTGATATATTGATGTACAGTAGTCTCTAGCCAAATCGGATTATTAACTAGTTATCATGTATTTATAACCGTTACAAAACATTCAACAATATTCTTTACTAAAATTGTTGATAACTTAATGTCATATAACATAAATCAACAAAAGTAAATAAAAGATCAAACCGTATGATATGTATCAATAACAAATAGGAATGCATTGGCAATCCGATGTATATGTCTTCTAATGATCTTTAGGTTTAAAGGGAAATGGATTCCTAAGATACTAATCATTTACTGCTCATCCACTTTAAAATCAAAAAATAAAATCTTCTTATAAACTAGCTAACATAAACTACTAAAACCTTGACAATAATGCCATATATTCTTGATCAATCACGCTTGAAAAATCCTTTATTAATGCAACAAACTAAATGTTGAGGGAAAGAGCGTGATAGTCACGTGCATTAATGAAGGAGCGTGAGGTAAAAGCCATCAAATTACGCAAAGTCACGCCGCAGTAACGGGACGTTAAAGGCAAACCCTCACTGTCTGTCTTTTTTTTTGGGCGGCGCTTTTCAGTCAAACCCTCGTTAACCATCCTTCTCACTCTCTCTTAAATCAAGAAACCTTTTCTTTATAAACCACAACAACGTCACTTCTACATTACAAACAAGAAACTCTTTATAGCTTCTTCTTTAACAATGGCTCCAAAGCAAGTGAATGTGAGTGAAGACGTTAGGAAGATTAGTCAAGAAGTTCGTTTTAGAGGAGTGAGGAAGAGACCATGGGGTCGATACGCGGCGGAGATCCGTGATCCTTCAAAGAAAACCCGGGTTTGGCTCGGAACTTTCGACACGGCGGAGGAAGCCGCTAGAGCATACGACTCCGCCGCGAGAAAGTTCCGTGGCTCGAAAGCGAAAACAAATTTTCCTCTTCCCGGCGAGAAGTTGACTGTTAGTGATGGCGTGGACACAGAGGCACGTGAGACGACGCGCCGTGTAGAGATAGTTGGTAGATTCCCGCTTGCATGTGGCCGGAAGTTTAACTTTTTTGCTCGGACGGATTTGTTTGACCCGGCTAGGGCTGCTGCGTTGAGAGGTGAGCTTTCTCGGATGTACCCGGTTCGGTTTGATCCGGTTGATATTGAGCTGAGAATTGGTAGTCGAGCAACGGTTAAGGTTGAACCGGCGGTTTCCTCCGTCGTGGATTGCAAACCGAGAAGGGAACTTAACTTGGATCTTAACCTAGCTCCTCCGGTTGATGTTTAGATTTTTTTTTTTTTCTGCGAATCTTTTTTTGGTAGATGGAGAAAGAAACTATGAACTCTTTTTTTTTGGCTAAGTTAGAGGACAAAAATTTAAAATGCCCTTGATTAGTTTCTACTGTTCCCTTAATTATATGTTGATGTAAATTATAATCAGATGTCTCTTTTTAAAGTATTGGTTCCTACACATGATGGTTCATGGTTGATATCAAATGGTAGTTGATATTAATCACGATGGAACATGAACTTATGAATTATCGAACCTTTTATTTTGTTTATGTCAACGTCAACTAGTTTCGGGAGGTAAAAAACCCGATTAATCATAACTATAAAAAGTAGGTTGAAGGTAATTATGAAATTGTAAAGAAGTATATAGGTAAATTTTGAATAAATCATGATTTCTAAGTGTATTAAGGTATTAATGTATTAATGGAGACCACAGAGTGACTAGTAGTAGGCTTGGGCATAATATCCATACCCGATACCCGAATTCGACCCGAAATAAAGGTTTCGGATCAGATCCGATTACTTAAAATAACCCGATCGGTTTTCATTTTAATTCGACCGGATAACTGAACCCGATCGGTTATTACCCGATAACTGAACATACCCGATCATTAATCCGAACCATTAGCCATAGATGTCTAAGACTAAGCCTACGACTCGTGCACATCTAACCCTAAACACAATCATTCACCTTTTCTCTCTTCATCGCTTGCATGAACGAGACTGTTGCAATTCCGGCCTAGAATCGCGACAACTTTTTACACAATCGAATCTTGATGAGAGGATTTAAAGAGAAGCGACCCAACAAACCGAATACACTAAGCAATTTCGAAACTTGTTCATCTTCTCCGTCTGTGAATTCACAAAGAGACTCTGAGGTAAATCTTCTTTGTTCTTCTTCTCTCAATCGATTATAGATGTTAATTTCCGATTGTAAATGTGAATTTCTGGGTCATAATTGATTATCTCTATCTGTTAAATCAGAATCGTCTCTTTTCAATCAGAATTTTATGGTTGTCTTTTCTGAATTTTTAGATTATCTCTGTTGAATTGGAATGGGTTTATTGGATTTTCCAGTATTGATGTAGATTTTGTGATTGAATCTGTTCATATTCTAGTGATTTGTAGTATTTGTAGATGCTCAATTTTTGTTTGTATTTGTTAAAATTCATAATTTTTGAAGTGTTATTCGTAGATTTTAAGAGTTTGATTGTTTCTGTTAAAATATCAAATTGTTACTACCATTTGCAGATGTTAAACGTTTCAGGTTGTTTATGTACAATTTTCAGAATGTGAATAGAATTTGCAAATGTTAATTTAGTGATTGTCTATGTTTAACTGTCATTTTTCTGATTCTGATGTGTTTATGTATTTGTAGATGGATTCTACTGCGTCGATGAATAACAATGAGAGAGACAATCATGAGCATGAGGTTAACAATAACAATGAACAAGAAGAAGTTCAGACATAAGAATCCTAAAAGAAGGGCAAAAGGGACCAAACACAAGTAAATGGGTCTGATTCTGAAAGAGTGGTTAAGAGGACACTTCCCAGTAGATCAGGTGTGTTGGGTAACTACACTAGGCTGGAGAACAACCGTGATAGATGCTTCTGCAACTGCTGTAGAAAGGAGTTTGCATGTCGAACAGCTTCTGGAAATACTAACTTGAAGAACCATATGAAAACCTATAAAAAATTCAAGGCCTGGGAAGATAGTCAAGATGTTAACCAGAAGGTTATTAACAATGAAGGGCATCTACAGAGTGCTAAAGTACTTGAGGCCGTAGTGAGAGAAGCTACAAATGAAATGCTTGTCATTGGGGAGTTGCATTTGTCTTTTGTTGACAATGGCGTGGAAACATTTCTGCAATAAGGTTTGTGTATTTATAAACTGTTTTTGTTATTTGTTTTTGTTATTTCTTTACTTTTTTTATTTGTTACTAACATGTCTTCTTCTTAATCCATGAAGGTAAATCTGTACACCCCTTATTCAAGAACAGCTACCAAAGACATTGTTAAGCTCTATGCCCAGAGGAATGCCATTCTTAGAGAATAGTTTCAGTCTACCAAACAAAGAGTTTTACTCACTACTGATATATGGGTTTCTCAAGTTACAGGTAATGTTTTATCATTTTTCTTGTTCAGTAATCTTTATTACATGTTATATTTTCCTTTAGCTAATATCTTAATGTTCTTATTAATTGGCAGGTGCAAGTTATATGGTTATAACAGCACACTACATTGACATGAACTGGAGATTAAAGAAGCTAATCATTGGATTCAAATATGTAGTAGATCACAAAGGTAAAATAATTGCTAACACTCTCCTTAAATGCTTAGCTGAATGGGGAATTGAGAGAGTATTCTGTGTGACTATGGATAATGCGTCTACTAATAGCAATGCCCTGAGTAGGTTTCAAACAAGTTTTGGGTTTATAGCTGAGGATTCTTTGGTTATGAATGGAGATTATATGCACATGAGATGTGCGGGGCATATCATTAACTTAATAGTTATAGATGGTTTGGCTAATTTGGACAGTGGTGTCACTGCAGTACGTAATGCTATTGCTTATGTTAGATTTGGAACAACTAGAAGAGATGCATTTGAACAGAGGGTAGAGGGTAGAATGACTAAAGGTAATTTACCACTGGATGTCAAAACAAGATGGAATTCTACGTTTTTTATGCTGAAACATGCAATCAAGTTTAAGGGAGGATTTGATAGGATGGAGAGTGAAGATAAACTGTACAATGACCACTTTTTAGAGGTAGATAATGAGAAGAAAAGGATTGGACCTCCTTCTAGGGCTGATTGGAGAGGTGTTCAGGGGATGGTTAAGTTTCTTGGTATATTCTACCAATCTACCTTGGTAGTATCAGCTTCTACCACTTTCAATGCTCATAAATGTTATGGTGTGATAGTGAATATAACAGCTAAGCTGCATTTACTTTGTTGTAGTCCTGATGGCGATGTTAAGGTCAAGGCTGAAGAGATGTATATGAAGTTTGATAAGTACTGGGAAGGACTCAAGAACATCAACAAGATGCTGATTATAGTTAGTGTTTTCGATCCTAGGAAGAAGATGCAATTTGCTAAGATGTGTATAGATGAGATGTATGGGGAAGATAGTGTATCATCTGTAGTATTAGTTGAGTCAGTTCTATTGGCCCTAAGAGACATGTACAAGGAGTATTCGGATAGATACAACATTGCACATCCTCCTCCACTAGTTACACCAACTCAGTTTGATGCTCCTTCTTCATCTCAGTCTCAAGGTTCTCAAGGAGATAAGGTTTATGACTCAATTGATGAAGACATGTTAGATGGCTACAATCCGGTTGAGCAGAGGTATAACACATTGCTCAGAGAGATTGTTGTAAGGGGTACAAATGAGCTGGAGGCATACTTAAGGGAAAATGTAGAAAATCCTGAAGTAATGGGTGGACTTGAGTATGATGTTCTATCCTGGTGGAAGGTAAACAGTGGGAAGTACCCAATCTTATCACAAATGGCTAATATTTGCTATGCAAGTTTCTTCAGTTGCATTTGAAAGTGCTTTCAGCACTAGTGGAAGAATCATAGAGCCTTACGGAAGTTGTTTGACTCACTACATGGTTGAGGTTTTAATGTGTACTGAACAATGGATGAAACAAGACATAAGATTTGAAGAAAGGGTGCTTACCAACGGACAAATACTTGCAGATGTTCAGTATGAAGATGACCTTCAAAGAGGTATATTTTTATTTAGTGTACTTCATTATTCCTTTACTTATTCTTTGTCATTATTCTAATTGTGTCTACTTCTCTGTGTAGAATTTGGAGCTCTGAACCTGAATCCACAAGGTAACACTTTGAAACTCATAAATGCTTGTGTTTCTATTACTGCCTACTAGTTCATACTGAATTAACAGTCAAAAATACATGTCACATGTGGTGCTTGAAGACTTGAAGACTTGAAGACTTGTGTTTTTGCTTCTGTTTAAGACTTGTGTTATTTGTTTCGGCTTTGCTTCAGTTTGAAACTTTTGTTATTTGCAACTTAGTTTGAAATTTGTGTTATTTGTTTCAATTTAAGACTTGTATTTGAGAATTGTGTTATTTGCTTCTATTTGCTTATACTTCTGTGTTTATAAGTTGAGTTGTGTTTTTAAGCATGTAAACTTGCATTATGTCGTTTTAATCATGCATTAAACATTCACAAAAAAAAAATTTGGGTATTTCAGATTTATCCGAACCCGAAATAAACCAAACCGAATCTAACCGTTTATAAATAATACCCGATTGGATACAAATCCTTTTTACCGAAATATCCAAATTTTTTTTTCAAAGGATCCGAACCCGATCGGGTACCCTAACGCTCGGACCTAACTAGTAGCATCATCTAATCCAATCTTCGAGTTTCATGAAGATGAGGGATGATGGCGTTAGTGTCAGGTGGGAGGCACGTGTGCTTTCGCCGTTCACCAGGCTCGTCTTCTCATGTTTTTGTTTCACCTCTTTTCTTTTTTTAATCATAAATATAATTTTTGACCAAAAAAAAAAAAAATATATAATTTCTCTAAGTAGTTTTTTTTTCCCCTGAACATTAAAGATGGCTGTTTCAGCTTAAATGCTCGAATAATTTGCTGATAGAAGTTTGCTTGCTGACAAAAAAAAAAAGAAAAAAGCTGGTAGGTTTTGGACGAATGTGTGTGGTATGGTGAAAAATTATTTTTGTGCTCCTAATGTAAGATTTAAAAGTCTCTGCGTGAACTTCCGGATTTTGTTATTATTGTATTTTTAGTAGAAGGAATAAAAGATCAATTGTTTGCATTGGATAAGTCGCTGGTGTGGGACTCAAATTAAGCAGATATGTGTAGGTCCTACAATTTAGTCGGCAGATTCACCGGAAGACTATTTAGACTTTTCTCCACGCGCCATAGTGTCACGTGACATTTACCTCCCAAAAATAGATCGAGTGACCTCACCCACCTCACGCGTATGTACCATACAACAAACGATAAGGTCTTTGTCTTCAATTATCTCCAGCGATGTTTTGCCGCGTGTTGGTCCATACACGAGCCTTACGTGCGTGGTTTTCGTACTTAGTAAAAAAAAACTTATATAATGGTTTTGTTTCATAAGTGGCAACTCATCAAGGGTACCTACTCTACTTCGAAAGTTGGTCGCGCAAGCAACGGTTTTTCATTTGTGGAAGCAACGTAACAATGTGCTCCACAATCTTACTTCTTTACCACCAAATATTATTTTCAAATCAATTTATAAGGAGGTCGTCAACTCAATCTCGGCAAGAAGAAAACGAAGACGTTTCAACAACCTAATGTGTTTATGGTTACGATGACAAAACCTTGGATGTGAAGCTTTTTCTTTCCAAACACTTTTCCAATATTGTTGTACTAATCTTGTTTTTTATTCTTTTTTGGCAAGTTAGTATAGAATCTAGATTATATTTCATGTAAAATCTAAACTTTCATTTTATATGATATTTACATTTTATCAAAAAAAAAATTGTATGTGTGAGAGAATCAAAAGAGAGATAGATTTGTGCTCTTGAAGAGCTTATTGAAGAAGAAATTAAATTGATAAACTAAATAGCTCAAAGAGCTTTATTCAAATGCAAATATAAAAGAGAAAGGGAAGAGACTTATGTTTGTCACCAAGATCAAATAGATTCTAAATTGATATCATAAAATGTTTAGGGAAAGAGAGTTGTTTTTCAACTCTCAAGGTTACATTCAATGTTATCATAAGAGACATATTTATATGAATCTATCTAATTAGGTTGCCCTAATTACATGGGCTAATGGATCTCTTGAGAACACTTGTTGGACTTGAGCTTGAGCTATCTTACCACAATTAACTGAAGTATGAGAAACACTCCAGTTGGAACAAAGGTTTTGTCATTAACAAAACCGAATGTTGAAGAAGTAAATGGGCCTGCGAAGATGTACACACTGAAGCCCATGGAAGAGAAAGATCTACACACTCCAGCTCAGTCTTCTCTTATCTTGACAAAAGACAAAATGGAGCAAAGAGATAAGAAGAAGGAGCCGTTGAGCAGCTCCGTACGGTCTTGTACTATTCCGATGACCGAAGACCAGAACGGACAGGTGTCCAGGTATCAAGTCTAGATTAGGGTTTTGATGATTCAACTATAAATGTAAAACCCTTGTATTCTGAATCTTTAAGTGAAATAAAGTGAAAATCTTTTACATCAAATTTCTCTTTAATAGAGCTTCTTAGCTCATCTTACAGTATGCAACTCTCTTTCCTCTATCGCTTTCCATTGGAGTCTTTGTCTGCTGCTTCAGGGCCCACTTAATTCTACCTTTTCAGCTTTATTTTTCGAGAAATGTCGGAAGATACGTGTGATCCACCGCTCATTGTCTTAAACTCTTCATGGGCCTTAGGTTGACTTTACTCTAATGGGCTTAACTTTGAAAAAGGCCCAAATTCTAGACACAAGAGAGAACACTCTCCGTAGGTGCATTTTGGTAATTAAGCGAGTACTAATGATCAGACACAATTAATGACGGCGAGACTCGACGGCAGCTCCGGGAACTCTCGGCGATGACGGTGGCTCATTCTCGCCTGGCGGTAAAACCAATCAACATAAGCTTGCTTTCGAAACAACTTCTTCAGGTAGGAAGAACCAACAATTTCGATACGTTTTCGGAGATCAGTCGTCAAAGAGACCTTCTCGCGTCTTCGCTAATCTCGAAGCTCGATGATTGCACCGGTCTCAACCAAATCAAGCAAGTTCACGGTCATGTTATCCGAAATGGACTTGATCAAAGTTGCTACATTCTCACCAAGCTAATTCGCACGCTCACTAAGCTCGGCGTTACAATGGACCCGTATCCTCGCCGTGTGATCGAACCGGTTC
Organism: Draba incana; assembly: GCA_963576765.1. Classification (NCBI taxonomy): domain Eukaryota; kingdom Viridiplantae; phylum Streptophyta; class Magnoliopsida; order Brassicales; family Brassicaceae; genus Draba; species Draba incana. The sequence goes on along the minus strand of OY755214.1, from coordinate 2,679,193 downwards.
AGTTTCGGAATCCATTTCTATGGACCGTGGGTACGCAATTGAAGGTAATATTGTGGAAGCTGTTTCTATGTATGGATGTATGAGGAAAGAATGGATTACGCCTGTTTCATTTACATTCTCTGCTCTTTTGAAAGCTTGTGGTTCAATGGGAGAGTTGAATTTGGGTCGGCAGTTTCATGCACAGACGTTTCGACTTAGTGGGTTTTGTTGTGTATTCGTTGGGAACACGATGATAAATATGTATGTGAAGTGTGGGTCTATTGATTGTGCGCGTAAGGTGTTTGATGAAATGCCTGAACCAGATGTGATATCGTGGACAGAGCTTATAACAGCGTATACGAGATCTGGAAATATGAAATCTGCAGCGGAAATGTTTGAGAGGTTGCCTAGAAAGGACATGATGGCTTGGACCGCCATGGTTACAGGATTCGCGCAGAACGCTAAACCACAGGAAGCTTTAGAATATTTCAATAGAATGGAGAAATTGGGAGTTCAGGCCGATGAAGTTACTGTTGCTGGATTTATATCAGCCTGTGCACAGCTTGGAGCTAGCAAATATGCGGATCGGGCTGTTGAAATCGCTAATAAATATGGGTATTCTTCTAGTGATCATGTTGTTATCGGGTCTGCGTTGATAGACATGTACTCGAAATGCGGAAATGTTGAAGAGGCGGTAAATGTGTTTGAGTCAATGAAATACAAGAACGTCTTCTCTTACAGTTCGATGATCCTTGGTCTAGCTATGCACGGACGTGCTCAAGAGGCTTTAGATTTGTTCCATTACATGGTAACGCGGACCGCAATAAAACCAAACACTGTTACATTTATTGGTGTGCTTACAGCTTGCAGCCACGCAGGACTTGTTGATCAAGGACGTAAAATATTCGCTTCTATGCATCAAGAATTCGGCGTTGAACCAACGCGTGATCACTATACTTGTATGGTCGATCTTCTTGGCCGTACAGGACGGTTACAAGAAGCACTTGAGCTAATTGAAACCATGTCAATTGAGCCACATTCAGGGGTATGGGGTGCTTTGCTCGGTGCCTGTAGGATCCATAAAAATCCAGACATTGCAGAGATTGCTGCAAAACATTTGTTTAAACTGGAACTAGACATTATCGGAAACTATATCTTGCTCTGTCACATTTATGCTTCAGCTGGAAACTGGGACGGCGTTTTAAGTGTGCGGAAACTAATTAAAAAGAAGGGTTTGAAGCAAAAACCCGCAGCTAGTTGGGTAGTAGATAAGAATGGTCAGATGCATAAGTTTTTTCCGGGAAACTTGAACCATCCAATAGCGAATAAGATTGAAGAAACGTTAAAAGAGCTTGTAGAGAGATTAATTGTATTAGGGTATAAACCGGATTTAAGCTCTGTGCCTTACGACGTGAGTGACAATGAGAAGAGATTGATACTGATTAGGCACACCGAGAAGCTTGCTTTAGCGTTCTCATTGCTCACTACGAGTAGAGATTCGACGATCAAGATAATGAAGAATTTGAGGATGTGCCAAGATTGTCACACATTCATGCGTTTGGCGTCGGAAGTTACAGGGAGAGTAATTGTAGTGAGAGATAATATGAGGTTCCACCATTTTCGGAGTGGATCTTGTTCTTGTGGTGATTTTTGGTGAGAATCGCGAGTAGTTTACATACAAAATTCGGTCTCTGTGGATACTTTCTTGTGAATTAAGAAAATGGCTCTGGAAAATCGGAGATAGTTTGCTTGACATGAAAGAAATTCGTCGATGAACTTGAAAACATCTCGTGAAAACTTGCTTAACCGAAACGCCTTGGATCTGAGTCATCTGACCATACCATAGCTGAAAAGTTTTGTGATTTGGATCTCATTGTTTTATTTGTTCAATTTTTGTTTTAATCGATAATCATATAGTTAAATAAAATTAATCAATGCAATAAAATTTAAAAACAAAAAAAAAACAAGAAAATATAGAAAGTTGGGTTTAAAATTTATTCAAAATCGCAAAGCACCATAATCAAACTAGTAAAATACAATTACAAAGTAACATCTCTTAATTTTTTTTTACAGTGTATGTGGTGGTTACGTGCCACTTAGCCCTGGCTTTATTTGTCGGCCAGTATTATATAATTGTATTGAGTTAACTTTTATTTAATTTTATAGTGCTCGATGGGATGTTTTATGCGGCAAAAAAAAAAGGAAGAGAATAAAATATGTCCCCTCTTTTTAGGTAAAATTTGTTGACCTAATCGATAATCATCTGACAATACCATAGCTGAAAAGTTTTGTGATTTGGATCTCATTGTTTCATTTGTTCAATTTTTGTTCAAGATGATTTGTACAAAACTATTTAACTGAATGATCAAGCAAATCTATATATAGCAGAAAGTTACGTTTAAAAGTTGATGTATATTAAGACATTTTGAAAGTGTAAAGAGAAGTATATTCGGATATGGCTAGAGAATCGAAGTCTGAATTATTTGTCTTAGTCCAAGTTGACAGAATGCGTGTCGTTTTCTGAAGAGGTAAACAACGAACAGTGTCTTATAACTTAACGTAAACGGCAGAAACAAATCTTAGGTGGGGCCAAAAATTGCGCAAGTCAACACAAAACGCACCGTCTACCTCCTCATTTCTCCTTAATGAAAGAAACATTGAACAGAGCAGAACAAAAAGGCACCACGGCGAGGAATCTCAAACTCCGGCGAAAAACCGAGCTCCGTGTGATCGACAAGGTAAAATTCGAGCTCAATCTTTTATAATCTTATTTTGACTCTTCTTCCAGCTTGTTCATATCGCGAGATTATCCTAGAAATGAAATTTAATTCATGTTTGAGTTTTCTTCTGATCTCGATGTGTCGAATCAAATCAGATTTGATTTGCGATATTGAGAGATATCTGATTGGTTGATTTTGATTCGATCGTCTTAATTGAGGGAAATTGTTATTGTATCCTTGTGGGTTTTTGCCTCTTGATCGATGGGGTTTATCATTGCACTCCCAATATGTTGCTGAGTTCTTGGCTCTTGTTATGAAGCTTACGTGTAAAGCTTCGTCTCTTCCATTGCTCATATTTTAATTAACATTGGTATTTTGGAATTACGAAGCTTAAGTGAACGAAGATTTACTCGGTTTATGTGCAATGTACTATCTGCTGGGTTGTCTTCTGCACTAGCTTTTGATTTAGATTGCAGTTTCCTCCCTAATGTTAAGTATCTCCTTAACCATTCAGATTATGCTTTTCATATTTTGCAGTTTATCGGCATAAAACCGCAAAAATTGGCGTCTTTGAGTTGAGGATGATATTCTAGCAGAAAATTTTGCTTTCAAGCGAAAGCAATGAAGCGGTTTGTCTACATTAACGATGACGAAGCTTCAAAAGAGCTTTGTTGTGATAACCGTATATCTAATAGAAAGTATACATTGTGGAATTTTCTTCCAAAGAACTTATGGGAGCAATTCAGGTGACGATTCAACTGATTTACGGCTTTAATACACTAGAACATCTATCATTTTCCTTCTCTGATCGAGCTTTTCTATCTCTTTTTTTTTACAGCCGCTTCATGAACCAGTACTTTTTATTGATAGCATGCCTTCAGTTATGGTCACTTATCACCCCTGTAAATCCTGCAAGTACATGGGGTCCGTTAATATTCATATTTGCGGTCTCTGCTTCCAAAGAAGCTTGGGATGATTACCACAGGTATCTCTCAGATAAGAAAGCAAATGAGAAAGAAGTTTGGATCGTGAAACAGGGGATCAAGAAACATGTATGAATTACGTTTGCAAGATTTTTCTTAGTGGTTTATTATAGGTGATAAATTGGCTTAGCTCTATTAGTATTTTTCTTGTAGGTCCAAGCACAAGACATTCAGGTTGGCAATATAATTTGGTTGCGTGAGAATGATGAAGTTCCAAGTGATCTGGTTTTGCTGGGTACCTCTGATCCACAAGGTGTTTGCTATGTAGAGGTGGACTCCCTGTCTTGCATGTTACTGATAAATGCTACTATTAGTTTACAGCTTGATGCTGGTAACCTCTCTCGAGTACTTTCATATTTTCTTATGAGTAGATTTATACATGCAGACTTCTGCTTTAGATGGTGAAACTGATCTCAAAACAAGAGTCATACCCTCAGCATGCGTGGGAATTGACTTAGAATTGCTACACAAAATGAAAGTAAGTTTTCATGTAAATAATTGTATTGTTCCTGACTTTCCATGCTGTTTCCTATTAATGTATCTTGATGTTAAGTTATCTATGTTTTCAGGGTGTGATTGAATGTCCTATTCCAGATAAGGATATTCGAAGATTTGATGCAAACATGCGCTTGTTTCCACCATTTATTGACAATGACGTCTGTTCTTTAACCATAAAAAACACTCTTCTTCAGTCTTGTTACTTGAGAAATACAGAGTGGGCTTGTGGAGTATCTGTCTATACAGGTAATATTATCTTGTAAAAAATGGCTTCTTTTTGGTTTTGAATTGATTTTTAACTTTCAGGAACATGCATTTTTAATATAGTTGGTTAGTCGTATGCTTTTAGTTGATCTTGATAAAATGCGTTGATGATTTTTTCTTTTTTTTGGTAGGCAACGAAACTAAGCTTGGTATGAGTAGGGGTATAGCGGAGCCGAAGCTTACTGCTATGGATGCAATGATTGATAAATTGACTGGAGCAATATTCGTTTTCCAAATTGTCGTTGTTATGGTCCTAGGCGTGGCTGGAAATGTATGGAAAGATACAGAAGCAAGAAAGGTTAGATTCCTGCCTAGGCCTCAGACAGTGTCATGTCAATAATAAAGCTTCTATTCTTCTTTTTGTATGATTGGGTCATTTCTGAGCTATACGAATATGGTTGTTGTGTTTTTCAGCAATGGTATGTGCAGTATCCAGAGGAAGCCCCGTGGTATGAGCTGCTTGTAATCCCTTTGAGGTTTGAGCTTCTATGCTCCATCATGATACCCATCTCCATTAAGGTAGTTATAATGTCCTTGCTATACTATGTGGAAAATCTGGCGGCACTCTCTTTGGCTCTGGAGTGGCATATATAATGCATTAAGCTATGTCTTGGTATAAGAAAGGATACTGGATTGCAAATAGGGGACTAATGATCATCAATTATGGAACAACATTGATCTGAATATAATGGAATTTACATAAGATTTTCATACCTATTTCTACTAAGCATCCGGTTGATGTAATGTGGCAGGTGTCTCTAGATTTTGTCAAGGGTCTTTATGCAAAATTTATAGAATGGGATGTGGAGATGATTGATCAAGAGACTGGTACAGCATCTTATGCAGCGAAGTAAGTTGAGGATAGAGGCAGACTACTTCAGATTCACCTGCTTTGGAAACGTTAGTCTCATAATTTTTTGTATAATTATGTGTGGCAGCACAGCAATTAGCGAGGACCTTGGGCAAGTAGAGTACATTTTGACCGACAAAACTGGGACCCTGACAGACAACAAGATGATATTTAGAAGATGCTGTATTGGTGGCATATTTTATGGGAATGAGAATGGAGATGCTTTGAAAGGTTTCAGACTTCATTTTCTTGTGTATTATGTACTTAGTTTTATGCCTACCAAATTTGTGTCGATATTATAAACTTGTACATTATATGTTCTGCATTAGTGAGTATGCATTAAAGTAGTATTGTTTCTTACTTATCTTATTTATCTCTCTGATCAGATGAACAACTTCTTAATGCCATCACCAGTGGCTCTACAGATGTCATACGTTTTCTTACTGTAATGGCCATCTGCAACACAGTTATACCTGTGCAGAGGTAATTTTTAACTTGTGAAATTTTTATTATACATATTGTCAGTCAATCATGAGAAAATACTAGTTTGTAGATTGTATTTAAGTTAGCATATTTGTCTTGGAAATTTCATTTTTTCTTTGCTTTTCCATCTGATAGTAAAGCCGGAGATATTGTATACAAGGCCCAATCTCAGGATGAGGACGCTCTTGTAATTGCTGCTGCGAAGTTGCGTATGGTCTTTGTCAACAAAAATGCCAATATTCTAGGTAAAAGTCATCTCATTTCAGTTTTGCTATCCATGGAATATGTACTTAAAGAAGTAGTTCTCATTTGTTCTTTCCTCTTTACTGAACGCAGAAATCAGGTTTAATGGTTCGACAATTCGTTATGAGGTTCTGGAAATTCTTGAATTTACTTCAGATCGAAAAAGAATGTCAGTGGTAGTGAAAGATTGTCAAAGTGGGAAAATTATTCTTTTGTCAAAAGGTGCAGATGAATCAATCCTTCCCAATGCATGTGCGGGTGAGTTCACTGTTTCTTATCAATATGATACAAGGAAGTAGTGTGCTACTGAATGTGGTCAGAGCTGATGGCCAATCATTTTTTACTATGTTATTAGGTCAGCAAACCCGAACTATTGGTGAAGCTGTAGACCACTATGCCCAGTTGGGGCTCCGAACATTGTGTTTGGCTTGGCGTGAACTGGATGAAGATGAATATCTAGAGTGGTCAGTGATGTTTAAAGAGGCTAGTAGTGTTCTGGTCGATAGGGAGGTAACTGGAACATTTCTTCTATCGTTTTTGCTGTTCACTATAAGCAATTATGAAGTATCATCAGCTTAAACTTGAGGCTTAATTGGTTTTGTCGATGCACTTGGTTGCCTCAAAATGATGTTTTTTCTCATTTCACAGTGGAGAATAGCTGAGGTCTGTCAAAGGTTAGAACATGATCTTTATATTCTTGGGGTGACTGCAATAGAAGACCGCTTGCAGGTAAAAATTTAAATGTCCATGGTATAGAGAGGTTCACAATGTAATATAATGTAGATTTATAATTAGGAGAAGATTTTTTAATGTAGTTATGCCTGAATTATTTAGGATGGTGTACCAGAAACAATCGAGACACTTAGAAAAGCAGGGATAAACTTTTGGATGCTGACCGGAGATAAGCAGGATACAGCTATACAGATTGCTCTTTCATGTAATTTTATTTCCCCAGGTAAGTTGGGATCATTTTCCATTTCTTTGTTATTTGTGTTAGAAAGCTTTGCCTACTGCTACTTATCATGCTGGTCTACCATAATCATGTTTTCATCAGAGCCTAAAGGTCAACTTCTGTTGATTGATGGAAAAACTGAAGAGGGTGTTTCTCAGAGTTTGGAAAGAGTTTTGCTTACAATGCGGACTACAGCTTCAGAACCTAAGGTTCACCATCTAAGCTAAATTCTAGAAACTTTCCATCCTTGGAACAATTTCCTATCAAGTGTATCAGAAAATAATTTAAAGAGTCGTACAGGACGTGGCATTTGTAATCGATGGCTGGGCTCTAGAAATCGCTCTGAAACACCATCGCAAGGATTTTATTGAATTGGCTATACTTTGTAGGACAGCTATATGTTGTCGTGTCACACCTTCACAGAAAGCGCAGGTGCCCCTCCCAATGCTAGGTGCTATTGTTTCTTGTCACATTTAATATAAGTGTTAATATTCAATGAGCTTGTTTCCTGACTTAACAGTTAGTTGAAATATTAAAATCCTGTGATTATCGAACCCTGGCAATTGGTGATGGTGGGAATGATGTACGAATGATACAACAAGCTGATATCGGTGTTGGCATCAGTGGAAGAGAAGGACTGCAGGCAGCAAGAGCTGCAGATTATAGTATTGGAAGTAAGAGTACTAGCAAGATATCTATTTACAGTAAATTTGTTATACCGATAAATAGTTATCCCTCAAAACAGATCTAATTGGTCCTTGATGGACTAATCTTTGATTGCAGGATTCAGATTTCTGAAAAGACTGATTCTTGTTCATGGGAGGTATTCATATAACCGGACAGCGTTTCTGTCTCAGTATTCCTTCTACAAATCATTGTTGATATGCTTCATCCAGATTTTGTAAGTTCATTATCTCCTCAAATATGTTCTCAGTAAATATCCTTCAGATTGTCGTTGAAATAATACTGACAGCAGAACCTACGCAGCTTCTCGTTTATTTCAGGCGTTTCTGGAACAAGTCTTTTCAACTCAGTTAGCTTGATGGCTTATAACGTTTTCTACACCAGTATTCCTGTTCTTGTTAGCGTAATTGACAAAGATCTTAGTGAAGCATCAGTGATGCAACACCCTCAAATTTTGTTCTACTGCCAAGCTGGAAGGTATGCTTGATTAATTCCGTGGCTATATCTGCTTTGAGTTCATTGAAACTAAATCCTAATGCATATTTGTAAATTTCATGTTTTTCCCCAATTCAGGCTTCTCAATCCGAGCACATTTGCTGGATGGTTTGGCCGATCCCTTTTTCATGTAAGTACTGTCATCCATATAAAATCAAAATCGAATAATAGAAAAATTTACCTATCCTAGGTCTACACACCTAGTTGAAATGATTTTTGTTTCTTTTCCCCTGTATAAATCTGGATTCGGGAATTTATTTGCAGGCAATTGTTGTATTTGTAATAACCATTCACGCATATGCTTATGAGAAAAGTGAAATGGAGGAGCTTGGAATGGTAGTTCTCTCTGGATGTATATGGCTTCAAGCCTTTGTTGTGGCTCAAGAAACCAAGTACAATTCCTTTTCTTTGCAACTACACATACGTGTTCACTCGCATATACACACCTATGCTTATTTATATAACTTCCTGAGCCTTAACATCCTCTTTTAATGCAGTTCCTTTACGGTGTTGCAACACCTTTCCATTTGGGGAAATCTGGTCGGTTTCTATGTTATAAACTTCCTCTTCAGCGCCATACCGTCATCAGGAATGTACACCATCATGTTCCGTCTCTGTTCTCAACCTTCTTACTGGATAACAATGTTTGTGAGTATCCGATTAAATCCCGTATCATCTGCTTATAAGATTCTAATTAACAGACACCTAATAAGACTTGTATTTGCCTCTTCTCTTGTGCAGCTCATAGTAGGAGCAGGCATGGGTCCTATTTTCGCATTGAAGTACTTCCGGTACACATACAGACCCAGCAAGATCAATATACTCCAACAAGCTGAACGAATGGGCGGTCCAATACTAACTCTAGGAAACATTGAAACGCAACCTCGGACAATCGAGAAAGAAGTGTCTCCGTTATCCGTCATTCAGCCCAAGATCCGAAGCCCTGTCTATGAGCCTCTGTTATCCGATTCTCCAAGCGCAACTCAATTCGAGTTTTTTCAATCACAGTCAAGATTATCATCATCACCATCTGGGTATACCAGAAACAAAGATAACTAAATATATTGATTTTTCTTTTCTTTTGTATGCAGTCATCTCCAATTTATACAAATCCGTGACGTTTGTGACTTTTCTTAACTCAATTCGAAATCCAGTCCAAGTCGCGGATACTAACCAACCAGAATGATTATTCTAGTGAACACAGAATGAGTTTTCGAATCCAAAATACAGTTTTAAAACGTAAAATGTTCATAACCAAAACAAATTTGGGCCAAAAATTTTAAAACTTATTGAGGAATGAAGCAATTCATTGATATTTTGGGGCACTGATTGTGTGATCGTCTCTTGTATGATAATTTGTCTTCTCCTCTGTAGTTATGACTTGTTTATTATGTTCACATTTTCCTTTGTTTTTATTTGTTATGAATATCTTTGTATTGTTAATTGTTTGTGGTTTAATCGTACTGTAAATTGTTTCCGGGCTTAGATCTTGAGATTCTACATTTTTTATGTCATTGTAGAATCTGAGTTTTTCCTCAGAAGTAGGTTTCTGTGAGTAGAGTGTAAATTTTAGCTATATTTCTTTGATTTCATGGGTTGATGGAAACGGTTTGGCTTTGTTCTTAGCTGATATGGAAATGGGAAGGAATCTGAGTACCGTAGCTTACAACTCTGGCACGGGAAATCATCGATTTGGTGCTTCTTCTTCTATAGTGAAAGTGGAAAATGAAGAAGACACGAGTTTGTCGCTAACTCAATGGCTTAATCCAACTTAGTTACCTCAACGAAGAACCACCACCTAATGTAAAATCTCCTCCCGATTACGTCGTGAAGAAAGTGCTTCTTCCAAGTCGTCGTGGTGCAGGAACTGGTCCTGGAGGTGGAGGAATAAGAACTCTGTTCTCAGCTTCAGAGACTGATAGAATTGGTTCTTCTAAGGTGAAACCTTCTATTCGTGTACAAAGCTGCAACAACAATTATGAAGCCTGTGTAAGAAGAATCACAAAACATTTCTCTCCATTTCTGTATTCATCAATTCCTGAAAAAGTAGTGAGCTTGTTGCATTCTCTTATGCAGGGAATTTTATACTGAGGTCAAGTTTCATCACCATGTCTGATTTGAAAATGGTTTCTCTTTTGGATGAGCTAACTTTTGTGTTTTTGTATCAGAAGCTGACAAGTTGGAACGATTTGAGTAACAATAACAACAGCAACCTTGACTTCTCCTCACAGCTCTATGGTAAATACAAAGATGTACGCTCGAAGATATCTAACAACAGTAGGAAGAGATCTTATGCCACTGAGCATGTAAGTTCCACATATCATCATGCTTTTTAGTGATTCCATTTGTTGTTTGAGGTTTTATAAACCATTGGTTCAATGTTTTATCAGAAGCGCAAGCAGAAAATTGAGGAAACATCAAGGCATTAGGGGAATTACTCCCACACGAAACTGAGGTATAAAAACTAAACATGATTAGAAGTATTTCCACTAGAGCTTTGTCATATATAAGTCCATGACTTGTGAGGGATTGAAACTTAAAATTTCCATGTTTGTTGTGATCTTGTAGGATGCCTCTAAATTTCAGTCCCATCCTGGAAATATTGTTGTCATGGTCTCACAAACCCAGCAAATCCGAAAAGAGAAGGTAGGAAAGTTATGTTATCTTCTTTTGGTATTGTTTATTGGAGTTTTATGGTTTTGTTTGAAGTTGTCTGTACATTTGTTGTGTCAGAGATCACTAGCTTTTGGTTCTTCTAATGGAAGCTTTGGTTTGCCCTCTGTTGATGCTATACTAGCGTTGCACACATCAAGTGATTGTAAAGATTTATTGCTGGTAGACTCCATAAAGGCTCCTTCCAAGGTTGATGAAGTTGAACTAAGTGTTTTTTTGTAAATACTCAATTGCAGTTGGTTATTGGAGATTTATGTTTTTGCTTACTACGATTTTTTTATTTTCGCAGGTGTATGTGTTGATCGTGGTCGATATGTATGTGTTGATCTGCATGGGAAAACATTACATATTGATGGTGCTTTCTTTGATAAGGGGTTTGCTGATTTGGAAGTTGTAGAGACTGAGCTGTACTTAGGTATCAACAAGTCTCGAGAGGAGTTTAATATAGGCGTCCTGGTCCCCTCTACCATGCCTCGGATAACTCCGATTGTTCTGAAAGTCCTCAACGAGATCTTTACTCTTGCACATAATGGATACTTTCCAATCCGCTTCACTGGGTACACATCAGGTTCTGCTCATGCGTGTGCAATGAAATGACTTTTCTGCAATTGGACAAAAACGCTTCCAATGTAGCCTCAGTAATTGACTTGAACTCCGTAGTCATAGTAACTGACTCACGAACAGTATAAACTAGATTTTCCAAGTGTTGGCAATGTCCCCTACCCTAGCCAACACAAATCCTATAGAAAACCCACTGAAAACAAAACAAAAAAATCTATACATCAAAATCAAGGAAAATATCAAAAACACTTACAGCTGTCTCCAACAAGTTTTAGCTTTGTTAATTTTTTCGTGAACAAAAGAAAAAAATAATGAGATACGATCCTTTTAAAACCTAAATACCCAAAAAATAATATATAAATATTATCAGTACCGGTCCAGTCATTTTAGATGTTTTATGCATATATGTAAAAAAAGTGTCATTTTCGTACGTTTTTCAATACCGTAAAAATAGTAATCTAAATAAAAAAATACATTAAAACTCTATTAAACCGTTTATAATTCCAAATAGATAGTAAGAAATAAAAGAAAAACAACAAAATAGAATTTATTTTTGAAATATTGTTCTCCTTATATTTTTGCCTGCAAAATCATTAATTAAACTTACGTAGTCGAGTTTTACAAACTCAACGGAGTTGTAAGTATTCTCTTTCCTTCTTGATCTATTGTTAATAAACTCTTCAGATTAATTTGATAGGATTAATTTTCCAAACTTCCTCTTGATTAATTGTGGTCTTCTTTTGAACAGTAATATGTTCAACTTTAACGAGGCTGTCTGCAAGCAAAGCTTGTTGTATGTTGATCCACATCTACATTTTGATGATGTGATTGAGGATAACGAAAATGGACCGAATCTACAGCAAGCAAACGACAAGTATTTCCATTATTTTGGTAGTTGCAAACTTGTGAGAAGAAAAGGTAGAAGCGCCAAAGTAAGCAAATGAATGTCTGAGAAGAGTAAGTACATTCGCTGGTTTTCTTAGATTGGCCTTATCCTGCGTTTTTTTTTGTTCAAACAATTTCTTATGTTTAGCTTTCTAACTCTGTCTAGTTAAAAATCTTCTACACTCTCTTCTTAATTTCCATAAGTATAATATTTTGGAAATTTTTTGCAATATCTTAAATTATTATTATCATACAATTCTGAGTTCGATTCTAATTTGGTTCAGGTTATAATATTTGGATTTTGAATTTGGTTTGATTTGGTAATTTAGATGTTCTTGATTAGTAGTTTCTGTGGTTTTCAAGGAATTATGGGTGGAATGTGGATGTAAGTCTATAATCAGATATCTCTACTTTTTACAAGTTTTACTCCTCTTTCTTTGAAGTTTCTAGACACTGACTGAAAATTTATTTACTTTTCTCTTTTTTTTGGTGAATAAAATTTATTGAACGTCTAAGGGTGGAGTTCCTTAAAGGTGTTGCAACACCTTTCCATTTGGGGAAATCTAGTCGGTTTCTATGTCATAAACTTTCTCCTCAGCGCCATACCGTCATCAGGAATGTACACCATCATGTTCCGTCTTACTGGATAACAATGTTTGTGAGTATCCGATTAAATCCCGTATCATCTGCTTATAAGATTCTAATTAACAAACACCTAATAAGAATTACATTTGCTTCTTCTCTTGTGCAGCTCATAGTAGGAGCGGGCATGGGTCCTATTTTTCGCAATTGAAGTACTTCCGGTACACATACAGACCCAGCAAGATCAATATACTCCAACAAGCGGAACGAATGGGCGGTCCAATACTGACAAGCGAGAAAGAAGTGTCTCCATTCGAGTTTTTCCAATCACAGTCGAGATTATCATCATCACCATCTGGGAAACAAAGATAACTAAAAACATTGATTTTTCTTTTCTTTTGTGACTTTTCTTAACTCAATTCGAAATCCAGTCCAAGTCGCGGATACTAATCAGAATGATTATTCTTGTTAACACACTGTCTTGTTTGCAAAAAAAGATCTTATTTCACAAATTTATATGATCTCTGCGAGGGAAAACTTCCTCTGCAACATTTGAAGAAAATAAATGTCTACTTAAAGGTATATATATAACTCAGGTGTTACAATCTTGATCTACGTATAAACCTTGTTACCGGATTCCGCCTAGACCTCACGGTTTCCGACAACTTTACGTCCCAATCCTCGACATTCTTTGGTATATAAACATCAAACAACATTTGGCCAAGAACTCCATTGGGCTTAACCGAGTCATCGGTTTGAGTATTCGACAAGCAAATCATATCTTGTTTGTGTTCATCTTGCACAGACCCGCCGTCTCTTCCCACGTAGTAACCGACGGTGCTAGGCACGAAGAAATGATCGGTTGTAACGAGTGGAGTTCCGTTGAAGCTTCGGTTTAGACCAGAGGTTGATCTCCCCAAGCTTTGTATTGGCTCTGATATCTCATCATCACATTGAGTTTCTTTCATAGCTTTTCTATCTAGACTTCTTGAGTTGTGCAAATAAACCGACACTGCTTTCGCTAAGAGCTCGGATACAGCAGCTTTATAGTCGACCTGATTATACCGATAATGACCAACGTGAGGGGAATCATTCCATTTCACGACTTTCACGTTTCCTCCTAGTTCTTGGAGACGTGTAGCGAAATTGTGTATCGTTTGATAAGGAGCTAGGTCATCGTTTTCAGAGCATAGAATGAGGTAAGGTACTCTCATGGACTGCACCAAAGAAACATCGAGGAACGAAATAAGAAAACATTTATTTTTTTCTACCATTTCAGAACAATGTGTAAAAAAGGCTCTTACTATAGTAGAGTAAAGAGTCTGCCAGAACTCGGCTCGCTGTGATTCAAACCTGTTGAGGAAAACATAATCGAGACTCGAAGCAATACCATTCGCCATCCATACAATCGGTTTAGGCGGATTAGACATTTTGATCGTAGTTGGATGAACTGCAAATCGAGCTCCCAAGTCGCTAGTGAAATCCACAGGACACGAGTCGTAGATAAATCCCGATATGCAGTTTCTAACCAATCTACAATCATCCTGAAATACACAGAGTAAACCTTAAGAATCATCGCAATAAAAAAACGGTCTTAAACGGAAAAATGGGCATTTTGATAAACGGAAATACCGGATTTAGTCCTGTATCACATAACCCTTCAAGTATCTGCATTTACATAATACAAAAAGAAGGATTTTGGTTATTACTTATACTCAATTATAAACAAAACATTCAGCAAACTGGTGAAGAAAAAAAAAAAACCTTACTTGAAGAACCTTATACATACAAGCATTAGGACCACCTGAGAAAGATGCAAACACTAAAGGAACTGGCTTTGCTTTAACCTCCTAAATAAAACCCACCAAAAACCAGAGCTAATTAAGTAACACAAAGACTCAATTTTTATCACAATTAAGCAAACAAAGACTCAATTTTTTTTCACAATTAAGCAAATAAAGACTCAATTTTTACCTTGACTAGTTCAGACACAACATTAGAAGCTAAATCCGAAGCTTTATCTGGTAAAAACCTGGAACATGAATGATATCAAGATCGAATCAAGCCAAATTACGATAAAACCAGAATTTTAAAATAGAGAAATGGAGAGAGACAAACATGTTGAGGAATTGAGAATGGCAAACGAAGGAATCGAATTGAAGAGAAGAGTAAAGATCGACATGGTTCTTGAGATTTCGTTCTTCACTAGACATCCAAGCGAAAACGACAACGATCCCTTCGCTTCTTCTTCCTCCTTCGTTTTGTCTTTTTCTACAGTAGTATTTTCCTCCGATTCCCCACATATTTCGAATTTAGGGTTCCGTTGAAGAAATTTGATTTGAGGTTTGAGAGATGGAAAGAGGAGGGCACAAGCCTCGAGCAGAGAGACGTAGAGGAAGAAGATAGAACAGATCACCATCGTTATCTCTTGTCCTTAAAAATATAAATTCTCAAAATTAAATATGATTATTAATAAGATTTCCTCTTTTAGTAACATGGACATGATAAAATCAAAATGCGTCTGCCGGGATTCGAACCCGGGTCTATTGCTTGGAAGGCAATTATCATGACCAAAACTTTCGTTATATTCAAACCAAATTGCAATGATAATATCTCCCAGTCCGAATAGATGGTAACGAATGGTGTCTTGTGAAGATGCACATCCATAGATGTACTTATTTTGGAGTGATTTTAGATATGGTGGATCTTTTACAATCCCACAATTATATTTTACTAGAGAATGACCCACGCGATGGGTTTATTAATGTTTGTATTTTTGTAACTTGTGTAACGTGATTCTTGTTTCATAACTAATCAATTTGGAATATGTTCTTGTATAATTTATTTATAAATTACATATGAAATAGTTTTATCGAATATAATCAATGTTAAATATTACAACACTTTAAAACATTACTTATATGTAGATAATATATTAACATTAGCTTTTAATAAAATATTGTAGTTTTATTTTGAAGTTCTGTTACATCAATGATTACGATTATGTTTTCAACTTACATATTATATTTGATTATACAAATCCATTTCTTGATATAAGTGGGTACATATAGCTATTATACATTACATATTACTCTAAAACACTATAATATGTATTTATAATTTGTAATAGATCAATAAAAAAATGATATGTTGGTTTAATACTATAGTTGCACTTAAAACTATTTACGTCATTTACCTTTGATTTTACGAAGAGCATCCAACACATAAAAGTCCAAATACTTCTAGCTATAATGTATTCAGTTTTTTCGGGTTTATTGTTAAAAACGTTTTAGCTAACACTTTTGTTTTGTTTGTATTTAGTATGGAACTTTTTTAATGTTAGTTTCTTTTGGCTGATTTAATTTTAAGCTTATTTTGCGATTGCACTTACTTTTGTGTTTCAATTCTAGAGTTTTCAATTCTTTTCATGTGGTTTCTATGATTTCATCAAGCGTCTTGAAGCTATGTTTTGTAGTGAATTGCATCTTAGATAAATTTTCTTCTTTTCTTTATCATCATGTTTTTGGTTTTTAGCTAATAAGTTGTACTATTTTCCGTAGACATTTGTAGATACAATTGAAATCACATTGCATGTAAATCTAGCTAGTTCCTTGATGTTTATATAATGTTATATAGAGCACGGCGTGGCTATTAACATTTGTAAGACTATCACATCCATGTATATTAACAATAAATGCTTTATCTAATTTGGTGGTAATGGAGGTTCTGTTATACAATACGATTCTATAAACTAAAAATTATCTTAAAACTTGATTACCCTGTCCCATAATCTATGTCATATATTTTATGAAATTTAATTATTTTAGACAATGAATAAAATCTAAAATATTTTATGTTAGTCTTGTGAATATATGTTTTCTACGGTTTAGTCAAATTCTCTTTGTACACTTTTTCACTAATATTGCTTTCGTCGTGTTTCAACCATATTCGTTTTTCTCCGAACATCTACTTTTGTTTCGTCTTCCTATACTATTTCATATTTTTGTATATATTTTTTTGCTTTTGTTTTAATCTAATTTAAATCTCTAATAATTATACGTAGAAATAAATGTAAATAAACATGAATTCAAGAATTTTTATTATAAATTTTATTACACCATTTTTTGTTTTGATGATGAGGATACTCTATATGGAGTGAGAATGCATATATTGCGACAATGAATTTTGTTTTTCATGTTCAAATAAATTTATCACTTGTTATTATTCTTCTATCTATTAGCCATTTGAGGTTTTTTTGGAAAAAAATCAAATGACTTTACTTTTTATCTAATTTATTCATTAAAAACTTCTACTTTATAATTTATTTGTTGTTTTTTTTTTATATCAAATATGTATATATTTCTTCTAAATCTACCATACATTCGTTCATCATAGAAAAATATTTAAGATTTTAGAATTATTTTGTAAACGTTGTTCTACCTAATAGGGTCATAAATCAAGGAGTTAAGTTAATTTATAAGTAAAATGTGTGATTGAAAAAATGTAAGTTGGATTTAATATGAGACTTTGTTTTAATTGAGGTGAAAACCTTTTAATAAAAAATAAACTTTTCATATATTATGGAATATATAAATATGAAAATCAATATAGAAATTTTGATTTTCTTTTCACTTCTTAGAAATATGGTTATCTCATTTTTTTTTATGTATCACTTAATTTATAAGCATATTATATTTTGTTTTAATATGTGTAATATATATTTTTCGTAAGAAATATATTCATATTATTATTGCTTTTAAAATCTTGAATATTCTTATTTAAATAAATTTTTCATTTTCATTTAGTTTATTTAGTTATTCACGTTTTTAATTTAATTCAATGATTTACTAGTTCTAAAAATAATTAATATGATTTAGTATGTATTTAATGAACATAATATAAAAATTAAATACTCCCTCCGTTCTCAAAAGATTGATGTTGTAGGAAAAACAAATATTTTTAAAAGATTGATTTTTTACATTCTCAATACATTATTAATGAAAAAATAATGATAAATTGTAAATTCCAAGACACATAATTGGTTTTCTTGAATTACTATTGGTTTAGAGTCATAGAAAATTGTTTAGTACAAAAAACAAGACATTTATAACTAAGAATTAATGTGTTTTCTTAATAGTTGTGAAAATTCTACAACATCAATCTTTTGAGAACAGAGGGAGTAACTTGAAAAGTAGTTTTGCCTATGTGGACATTCTAGATGGAGAGAGAACTCTCTAATTATATATAAGATGATTCCATAAAAGTATTAAATATATAATTTGGCGATTTTCGAGGAAAGTTTTTAAATGCTTTGATTTTTTATTAATGACGATTGGAATTTCCTCAAGTTGCATATAAATGTGAGATAGAGCCACACCTCATTCTCTAATTTAAAACCTAATTTCGTCTTCTTCTTCTCCTTCCATTAAAAAAGATGCCTTGTTCAAAAATGTTTCTATTTCAACGACAACAATATAATCGAATACATTTGCATCCAAACGCTCCCTTTTCTTCTTCTTTATTTTCTTCTTGAAGTTGAATGGGGTGATCACTATCACTTATCAGACTCAAGAAGAGGAAGAGGGAAAGTTTGGATGCAAAAAAAGTATTCAGAAGAAATCCGATGCGAGCGGTACAAGTTATGTGGAAAGGTTTAGGTTATTAAAGTTGCTTAAGAAAAGTTATCCTCTATTTCATTTATTATGGATCAGGAGAGTATGTTTTCATTTGGCTTTGATTCTAATATATCTCTATAGACATTGAAAACAGTGAGAAAGAAGAATCAATTCCCTTGTTATCAAGAGAAGCGAGGCGAAGACTAATTTGTCAAATGAATTACCATGGAATTCTTTCTGAGTGCTTTTTAGTTTCTGTTTTATGTGGTTCTATTTAGCTGTATTGGAATTTTTGTCTATCAAACATTAATTAAATAAAATTTTCATGATTGATTACTTAAAGAGGAGATAAGTTGTTTACATAAGCCAAATAGGACATCCTTAACTTAGCTGACCATATGAATTAGATGAACGGGGAATCAATGATAGAGAGAACATAGGATGTTGAAATATCGAAATGGAATATTCATCTCAATTCCTCTATTGATTTACGGTGCACACATTTTCTTGTTTCTTAAAAGTGATTTTGCTATATCAAAGATTAATCAATTTAAGCAAAGTTTCATTCATCTACTAAAAATTCAATTCAAATATGTTTAGTTTATTAGCCTCTTCGACTTCGTCGCGTTATATTATTCATCTACTATGTTGCTCTCATGCCTCATCACAAAGAGTGAACACTCCAAAAGAAATGTCAAGAAAAAATTGACAAGTGAAGTACATGCATGCACCAAACTCTTGAAATGGTTAAAGTTCCATGTACCATAGTATTTAAATCCAAGCTTTATTAGGGCCCATTTTATGGGTTTTATTGGGTCCACTGTCCTTTCTCCAAAAACATATGTAATAATGTGAAATGATGTAATGCATGATGGTGAATAAATCTCCGAGGAGACATGTAAAGGACTAATCCGACCCATCGATATGAGAATGGGAACTAAGTATTGGTGGGTCATGCGGTCCACGTGACACCATCACACCCCGACACACTTAGCTTTTGTATATTTGCTTTTATGTTTTCTATTTATATCATTCATAAATCGTATATATACATGCACATGATCACATGTACATATACAAATGTCGGTATGTGTATCGTATTCGTATGTATATGAGTATAATGAGTAATGAACATCTCTTTGCATGTACAGCTGCCGTTCAGATAAGTATGTCTCCTATGAAACAAAGTGCTCACGAAGTGGAGAAATATATTATCATAAAATTGAATATTTTCAGATCTTGTAGTAAATGAAAGGAATTGGCATATTTGCTCCACAATCAATAAACGAAACCTAACAATAACGTTATTCTCCATAAGTGTATACTAGACCAAAACATTTTCAAGAATTACATTTTAAAGGACCTATAAAAACAAGTATAGGGCAAATATAAACAATGGACCGTAATTTCGATAGCAAAGTGTTGCAAGAATCACATTTCTTGCAGTGTTTGAGCATCACAACATTGTGGTACAATTTGTTTGTAGTTGCATTAGACATTTAATGCATAGAATGCATAGAAATACTATACAACAAAATTACAAGTAAAACCATTTTTTATTAGACAGAATATTTTGAAGGAAACATTATACATAGGAATTCGATATAAGTAGATATAACAAGTTCCAAGAGATCAAATTTCATATCTCTTATACTATAACCATAGAAGTAAATAAGAAAGTACAGATACCCCTTTAATCAGCCCTCGTGGAAAAAAATTCGGAAGAAAATAAAAATTAACAATTCCAAAAACATTAATTTTCAATATACAAATGTCTCCACGACGGAACTCCGCCGCTATATATATTTTCCGTCGTCGGGAAAAGACCTTCGATCACCGTCGAAGTCGGTCAGGTTCATGTCAAGAGATCGTTAACCCATTGGAGATCAGGACCTCCACTAGATCCCTCAAAGCTAGCCTTCTCCCTAGCTGCCGCAACCGCAGATGCAGCCGCCGTGAAATCGCTTATTCGGCCACCGCGAGGAGTGAATTCATCGCTGAAAAAGCTCGGTGGAGGTTGTGGCTGAAGCTGGCCTTGGAGGTAACTTGTCTTAGAAGGCGAATGACCTAATTGAAAGTCTCTGTCTCCGACATCAAGCCACGGCGGAAGACGGTGGTGGTGATGGTTGTTTAGATTGGACGAGGCAAGCATCGCCCCCGAAGATATCGGCATGGTTACCGGAGCCGCCGCCGCAAGTGCTTGCGTGAGGCTAATGGAATCTAAAGAACTAATCAGCTCGTTTAATGCTTCCTTGTATCCAGCGGCGGCGCGATGGCGGCTCAGCCGAGAAAACGCGGCGGCTTTATTAGCCGGAGAAAGAGGCGGTGACGAGGACGGTGATCGAGAAAAATGCGATAAACCCAAGAGAGTGCTCGTTGGAGAGTGTGAATTACAAAACAAACAACACTGGTTATTCTTACAGCTCAACGCCGACGCCGGCGAACCTCCTCCGCCGGAGATAACGTTTTCCGGCGGAAGAACTCTAAGCTGACGTGGAGAATGAGCAAAGAAACATACTTTTCGCTTACAATGTTTACCGTCTTTACAAGCTTCGGTACGGTAACGATTCGGGTGTAGCCAACACTCGAAAACGCCGTGAGCGAAACCGCATTCGTCGCCACGGCTGCAATCGCCGCCGTGACGAAACTCGGGACAAACCTCGCCGGTATATTGATACTGGCGAGGATCCCTGCGACGAGCTTTTTCGCCAAGATGAGAGAAAGGACAGTCGGTCCAATCATGGCTACGGCTACGAGTGCAACGTCGGATCTTGAATTCGTACATACGGAAATGGTCTCCGGCGTAAGGATCGTCGGAGTCGGAATCGTAACAATGGTCTTTCTGATATTTTTCGTCGCGACGGGGACTTGAAGACGATGAGGGAGACTTGACGGTGGAAAGAAGCTTTCTCGGTGGAATATCCACCGTTGGTCTCATGATGTGGCCGGACTTGTTAAGTTCGACGTCCATGTCTACGTGGCGAAAGAGGATATGGAGAGAGAGAGAGAGAGTTTTTTTTTCTTTTTTTTTTTTGTGGGTTTAAAGAGGGATCTAGAGAGAGATTGGAAGATATAAGTGAAAGATAAAAATGATAGATGCATTATTGTCTATATTTATGCGTTAGTGTATACATATGCATAATATGGAATGGTTAGAGAATGGTCAAGAGAAAAATTTGGTTAGAGAATGGAGATCGTGACAAGAAAATAAATCAAAATGTATAACATTATATGCAGATGTAAATTAAGGTGTTGTTAAGTGATATTGGCGTTTGATAATGCTATGAACCAAAATGTAGCTTTTGAAGTTTTTATTGTATATGTCCTACAAATTAACCATTTTGGTTTTTAAATATGTCTATAATAATACCCTTATCATCGTAAGAATATACAGTGAAAACATATATATGGCAAAAGTGTTTAAATAAATAGAAACAATATATGTGTATAAGTACTTTGTAGGCCGACATGAAAAAAAAAGGTACTATTTATATTTTTATGAAAATAATACTAGCACTTTAATTGTTTGACGGGAAAAAAATTTAATGAGTACTTTAATTTGTGGAGTAGTTAATACGCAATGGTGTTATTACATTATTTAGTTCTGGCTCATATACCCACAACTTTACGAGTAACTTTAAACAGAAAGTAGAATCCAACACAAATTATAATAGTACTAAAAATGATATCATTTTAAAAAGGATATTGCATGATGTGTAGAGTGAAGAAGGAGTCAAATGAGAAGAGTTCGTGGCGATAGAACATAAGAGAGGTTCATGCAATTAAGCAGGAGCTGGCTTTCTCTTAGAGACATCGAGTCATCGTTTTAGAATAAATTGGATTTTTTTCTTAAAAATATACCTATTTAATTACGTTTGTGACAAACAAAAAAACTATTTAATTACATCTTTGACCTTTATGTTCTCGATCCAAATACTGAGTAATGGTGAAGGATATTTCTAGAGGAGACTTTGCAATACAGAAACGAACACTCTAATAATATCAAATATATTGCATTATCTTCAAATACTTTTTTTGTTTTCTAATGCATTAGTATAGATTCTAGACTTCGATCGAACAAATTTTCGTAATATATACAAAGAGATATGTTTTTTTTTTTGTTTTTTGAAATAAAAAAGAGATATGTTTGTCAACTAAAGTTTCTATAAATAATGATAAAAGCTTTATCAATCTTTCGTAGGTGGTTGTTATATTTGAATAGTAGTATTGATATATATACTATAGTATTAATGCACATGCAATGTTTTTTATATAAGATGTGTCGTGTTAACAAGTGTCGATCTCTATATTGGTTGCGTGGCTCTCGCATGAAAACAACAGTACTTTGGTTCTTTCTTCAAACCGGTGCATTCATTTTATTGAGGAAGAATGTAATTTTCTTAGTTAATTTTGTATATATGATTTCAAATTTCCAAAAACTGATCTACAACTAAAATTTTTAAATGACTTACTATACCGTTGCAATAAGCTTTTATAGGATTCCATTTCACTATAAAAATATTATCAAAGATTTGATCTTGGGTTTAAAGAAGAGTTAAAACTCAACCAAAATTACACCATATTGATTTGGTTGGTTGCTATACATTCTCTAAAACCAGAACACTCAAAAGACTAACAAAATCATTTAAAACAAAACCGAAATTGGATACCATTCAAAGAGATCCATTTTCATTGAGCCTCCAAAAAAAATTGGCTACTCAACCTCTAGACCTTAAACCCTGCACAAAAATCATCAAACATATGATATAACCCTTAATAATAATTAGTTGATTTCACAATTATTTTCAAAAATATAATTCTATATGTACTTATACATATAAAAATAAATTGTATACTTACGTGGAACAATCCATGCTAGAAGAAATAGGGAAGCTAAGATGTGTGTTGCAAAGAAGAGGAAGCTCTTGAATCTTATCAGCTAAAATTGGAGGCGTATAACCTCTAGTCATCATCTCAACACAATTACACAATAGCCTCGGATTCTCTTTTTTGTGTTTCGCAATTATGTTGAGTTTTGCGATATGGACACAACATTTTTTATCGGGCTTATAGTAAAGTCCCGTGAGAAACATAAGACAATAAGAAAAATAATCATATGTGTATGCACAAAATGGTACGTACGAGTGAACACGAACCATTAGATCGGAGATCACAAGAAGTAGTATTAGAGAAAGCACGACTAAATTTGTCGTGTGTTTATCCATTTTCTAAACTTTCGAATTGATATAAATATGAGAAATAAACTCTGATTAATGTTAATCGTTTCCATATAAGAAGGCATTAACAAGGAGTAACTATATATAGTGTTAGTATTAATCACTATTTTTTTTGTTTTGTTTGTTAAAGAGTATTAGTCACACTCTTTTCGTGAAGTTTTTGGTTGTGTTGATGGTTAGGTAATCGTATACGTGTATATACCAACGAAAACAATACAAATCGAATGAACCTAGCTAGACGAGATTAAAATTTTGAATTCAATCTTAACATCTACAGTGATTTTTGTTTTTTTTGTTTTGTTTTGCGAACAAGTCGAATTTTAGATTATTGAATCATAAATTTCAAAAAGTCTATTAAAAATATGATGTTATTGTATTAATGATTTGAAAACGTACATTCAAATCCATGGTTATTAGAAATATATTAAACATTTTGTTAAACGATGTATCGATGTTAGGCGATGAGTAGCACACATTTTGTTATTACTAATAACAAAGAGACCATTCTCCATCCCAAACCAAATCTGGCTGACGAAAACAGAGCTATCAAAAGGCAAAAAGCTTGATGGAGGTAAACTGTGACAGGTGAGTCAACTTAAACTATGCTAATTGTTAATCTGACCATTGATTCAAGTTTATATCAAGATTACATCTTTTTGGTGTTGCAAAAGATGCTCATCTCTCTAAGCTTTAATTCGGAATTATGTATCAACCACTCCCAGATATTCAAAAGTAAAAGGAGAGATGAGCATATTTTGCAACACCACAAAATATGTAACCATACCTCGAGAGGTCAACCTCGTGACAGATGAGAGGATTTTCGCGGCCTAATTCTGTTATAGATCTATTCGAGTTCTGCTTCTTTGAAATTTCTACCCCAAATCCTTTCCTTAGTTCTGCCTCTTTGAAATTTCTACACCAAATCCTTTCCTTACGCCAAGAAAAGAGAATAAGAATAAATACATTTACCTGAAATGTTGTCAGGTAGAGTAAGAGAGAGCTCTGAAACAATTGAGAAGGACCAACGGTTCCTAACGCCAAACCAGTGCCGAAATTCAACAATCCCTTTTTACCTCAGAAGTAAGTTCTGTTCCAAATCAGGAGTTGTTTCTTCTCTTCCTTTTACCTACACTGACTTAACAAACAAAAACCTCCATATCAATCAAACACAGGTCGAACAAACAAACCAAAATACCAAAGTCACCAAAAGCTTATTGTTTTGAGACTTGACTGATATATAATGAAACAAAAAAAGGTTTTACTTAAAAAAACTTGCTCCGTAAATACTAAGCAGTGTCTACAATGAGTAAGCAAAAAAAAAACTCCATATATAGAATTGAACTACTTAAAATCAAAAACAAATGAGATATATAATCTAGACAACGGATAAACAAGCCTTGCTTCATCAGTTTATAATATACACGTTGTTTGCAGCACGTCCTCCAGGCTCCAAGTATTTTCACTCGGTTTGCTTCTGCCTATATGCTATGATCTGAAGAAAGAAACCAAATAAAGAAAAGTTTCAGAAATTTGAAACATACTAAGATTAGATATAGAAACAGACTACTATTATCGATTACGCTACCAAATGTTGTTCATGGCTTGAAATGAAATCGACTTTGAGCCTTGACAGTATTTCATTGTCTTCCAGACTTTGCATCATATCTTTGGATGCTGAAGCTGAAGTTACTACAGGAAGATTCTCTACTTTCTTATCCTCTTCTCCTCCTCTTGTTACCAACAATTCAACCTCTTCAGTTTTCAAATGCATCTGAAGTGCCACAAACTGTTCACCATTGAAAACAACACAAGTATATTAGTGTACACAAGTTTGATGTTAAGAGAAAGAGAGAGAGAGAGAGAGGTACTCACTTCGCGGAGCTGTTTTACGAGTAAAGTGGGTCGGCAACAGAGATACGGCTGTGGTAAGTCTGGTATACATTTCGTATCGAGCGAGACAAGCTTGAGATGAAAATCCATCTACAAAGAGAGAGTAAGTTTAGTCAAAATCCAAGATTACGGCAATTTGAAACACGAGAATCAATCTCTTTTGTGTACCTCAACATTGTTTCCATCTACGCTGCTGCGTAGATATTCCACAAGTTTATTTACACGAGCATTCCTAATGCTTTTACTACTACCTCCTGGGGTATTATTCCCATGCCTAGTGTTACTCCTTGTACCGCCTCTTCCCCAAGCAAGTATCTCCGGATTCCACACAAGCCCGGGAGATACTCCTTTGCTTTCTCTATACACTTCCGTGTCGTTATCTGCGCAGTTACCATTGTTGTTGTTTGCACCTGAAGAAGAAGGGTGTTGTGTTGAACGACTTGTAGACCGCTTTCTTCGTTTTCTCTGACGAAGTTCTGCACCACGCTCATCTGAAGATGAATCATTAGCTCCTCCGCT